>JAVIWB010006917.1:0-1306143 GCA_031893035.1 Dermolepida albohirtum | reverse complement strand
AAAAAGAAAACAGTATTACTTTACCCTTCTTAGATACTCTAATAATTAGAAATATTCGTTAAATAGAAACTGATATTTTCCGAAAAGAGACTAATGTTAATAGATTTACAAAGGATACTAGGAAAGTTTTGCAATATGACGCAATAGTGAATCGTAGGAAGCTGCTTGTTGCTGTATGTTGAGACATGTTCATACGTACATAGTAGCCGCCGCGTCATGTCGATGGGCTCAGTCATTCATTAGCAGTGAGAGTGTAAAGTGCTTGCGATGGCATCGTGGTCACGAAATGAGATAAGGGCAGTTTTGCGTTATAATTTCATGGGTGTTTTAAACGTAAACCAGTGCTTCGAAGAATTGACTCTTGCACAAGGTGATGTTTGTCCATCTCACAACGATATTCAGATGGTATAGAGAATTCCAAAGGGGAAATTTAACTGCGGAGGATGCTGAGAGGCCGGGGAGGCCACGAACGTCAGTTACGAAGGAACACGTTACTACTGTGAGGAAAATGGTTGGCGAGGACAGGCGAGTGACCTACCAACAGATAGAGGGTACTTCAGGCCTAAATGCAGCATCGACTGACTGAAGAGCAGATGACACGACGTGTGACTTGGTGCCGGGAGATGCTAAAAAAGTTTAATAAGGGACAATCTCGGTATGTAAACAACATCGTGACAGGTGACGAGATTTGGCTGCACTATTACGATGTGCCGACCAAAGCTCAAAACAAAGTTTGGGACTTTAATGATGAGCTCACACCCGTAGTTGTCAGAAAATCCCGATTCGTACAGAAGAAAATGATAGCTGTATTTTTTAAATCGAGTGGAATTGTGGAACGCATCGTTTTGGACACACAGGAGGCAGTCACAGCTAAGTGGTATACTGAACAGTGCCTGTCTAAAGTCATTGAATCTATGAAGAACCGGCGGCCAAAGTCAAGAATGGACACCTGGTTCCTTCATCACGATAATGCTCCAACTCACAGCGCCAAAGTCTGCACCGAATATTTGACCACGATAGGATTAAAACTTCTCGAGCACCCTCCCTACAGTCCAGATCTTGCTCCCTGCGACTATGCACCGTTCCCGCATGTGAAAATGAAGCTAAAAGGGAGGTGGTTTTCTAGTGTTGAGAACTTTCCGCGGGCTTGGCACAACGAGTGTGCTTTACTCCCTAGTGAAACTTGGGAGAATTGGTTTAAAGATTGGTTTCGGACGATGGAGAGGTATATTGAGCGTAGAGGAAATTACTTTGAAAAAATTAAATAAATGAACCTGTATTGCAAAACTTTCCTAGTACCCTTTCTATCACGGCGGATTCAAATCACAGCATGCAACAAAAGACGGCTTCTTTCAGTTTTCTTATTGATCGTTTGGTTGGTTTCCCACTAACATAAGTGAGATGCGAAAGAGAGTTACAATAGTTTTGATTCGTAATCAATGGATTAATTAGGAAAGCTAACATAAAAAAGGAAATCCGGGATACCGCATGTCACCTCATAAGAATCGAGACAAGCAATATATATGTTTACTATTTCACCCTTTTACGAAAAATTTAAATAATGTTTTTAAAGGACCCGGTTTTTAAGATTCATTTCGGTCCACTAACTTTATTAAGTCCTTCTTAGGAAATGCGAAAGACAAAGTCGAGCTCAACAAGAAATCGAAAATTTAAAAAATTAAATGTCTAGATTGTAATAAACAGTAAAAAACAGTAAAAAGGTCAGACAAAATGTTCGATAAAACCCGGTGTAAAAAATATATACCGCACAAAAAATTTAATAGACCTGAGAAATCTAGTCTAATAAAGCACGTACTAGAAAATAATCATAATGTAACCACGGATTGTCTATATTTGTTTAATAATGTGAATAATTACCGTGAATTAGATATCTATGAAACAATGTGTATTTCCAAAAACAGAAATCGTGTGTTAAATGCCGATGGTGATCCGATTCCAAATTCCTAACTTTTTCAGTTAATTGAAAAGTAATATACGACCGTTAGAAAAAGCTAGCATATGTAAACCGGGGTATACTTTAAGATAAGTGGTTAGTTTTTAAGATTAAAATGCAATTTAAATTATGCGAAACGAGTATACAGTGTGTATTTAGCTTTTGACGGTGAAAGTGAAAGGTGCGACAGTGTGATTTATTATCTGCTGGTGATGACAACTTATTTGTCAAAATATGTATATGGAATGCAAAAATTATTGTCGAAAGGGGTTTTATTAACCTTTTGTGAAAAAAACTTTAAATTCTTTCAGTGGTCCTAATTTAGTACCGACGATTGAAAAAACGAAATCTAAACATAAAAGTAAATACATCGAACAAGGATTAAAGAACCTAAAATAAAAAATTAATGAAGTCATACATTTGAAAGCTCAAAAAATGAATTAATATGATATAAAACGATTAAATATTCAATCGATATGTCACCAAATATGTTGACAATATATTTTCTGGCAATACGATAAAAAATCTAGTTGATTAGTTGCTGGAATAGTAATGTGTGGTATAGATAAAATTCCGAAATAAATGTCAGAAGCTAGTGTTTTACCATCTAAACGATATATTTTAATAGAATTATAGAATATATTTATGTAACATATATGTACATATGAGCAGGGTACGACCACAAAGTAGTATTTATTATTCTGTACTTTCGCTGTATCGCTTTTGCTTGGACTTAGCTTTCTCATTTCCATTATACATGCATCAATAATTACGATATAGTTTGCCACATGTGACGTGAATGAGTAAACTGTGTCTTATTAGACGCATATGTGAAATAAGTTTGTTAATATCTGCAGTACCATTTTTAGGCTTGTAATTGTAATTGATAATAATGTCTTCCACTTGCAAAATTCCATCTATCACAGCCAGTTTCCAAATGTTGAAAATACAAAGTCATTAATGGGATATTTATTAGCGTTTTCGCCGGCGGTTTTGGGATTATTTAATAATAATAATCTTTAATGCCCAACAGTTACACAGGCCATTTACAGGACATAATGCACTTAAAAACAAAATTAAAATTACAAACAAAAATAGGCGCAGTTAATGTAATACAAAGAAAAAAAGAATCCAATTAAAAAAAAATATACACACTTATAATAATGTAAGCCAAGTCAAGTTAACGAAAGGGATCCTCGTATAATACATTGGCATTTCTGGACATACCAGTGGATCCTTGTAGAGAACATTAGTTCTTACCCTAGCTATTGAGAAGGTTGCTGATGATCTAGCGTCAAAACTAGGCACGAGGAAATCAACCTGGGACAACAGCGCTGAAAAATCAATAAAATTATTTATTAATTTATAAAGAAAACCGTCACTAGCTTTCTCTCTGCGTCTACCAAGAGAATTAAAATTGTGCATAGCAAGCAGACTCTCATACGTCGAACCAAAGGCAGGATAATATCCATTAATCCTATAGGATAAATATTTAAGGAACCTCTTTTGAACAAACTCCAGGAGTAACTGCTGGTAATGGTAAAGCGCGTACCACACAACTGAAGCATAATGAAATAAGGGGAGAATAAGAATACTTATTGGAATGTCAGTAGAAATTATAGCGTGAAATTATTTAATTTGACGAAAATTAAGTGATATAAAACTCAATTTGTAAGTAAAAAAATCGAAAATCTTAATGAAAACTTTAATTAACTACCGTATCTTATGTAATCAAATCCGGTTTCTTAACTGTAGAACCACCTAAAATACCCTAATTAATAACGCACAAGAGGTTTGCACGCACGTATGACTTTAAAATTAATAACATGCAATCATATGTAATTATGTGTTACAATATTATAGATACAATACATAGACGAATAAATGGGAGAGAGAGAACGGATGAGGAATGAGAAAGAATCAAAAATCAGACGTTCGAAGCCAGTAATTACGAGGTGGTTCCGCCTCAATTTCTTTCATTTTATTGTTCCTACCAGTTTAAAAATCGAGTCATTGTAGCATGTAATAACAGTAAATGAAATGAACAAATGATAGTTCTAATTTTAAGAGCTAGGAGTTGTTATGAATTAGGAGAAATAAGAAACGTAATGGTAATGATAATTCTTTATTGGACAACAGAACAATTCCATTTACTAGACCAAATAATACACTACATGAATAAACAAATAAAGAAATAATAATAGGAGAGTGTGAACGGTTTGCTGGGAAGCATTACACGGAGAGGCATAGTATCGTAGCAAAAATTATACATCAAGAACTTGCACTTAATCATCAACTCGTAAACATTAACACAGTATATTACAAATACACCCCAGAAAGTTCCTTGAAAATAATGATTATAAACTATACTAAGACAGGAGAATACGCACTTATTGATAAAAACAAAAGAAAACTTACATAACAGACACTACGATATCAAATAATAAAAGCATTACGTAGAAGAAGAACAAAATAGTAAAATATACAACACTTGCAATCTATCTAAAAGAACAATAATATCAGCTGTGTACTGCCCGACCTCAAACCCATAGATACGAGGTTTGTTCAAACGAAAAGGTGAATTTTGAATTTGTTTGAAAAATATTTATTTATTCATCAATATCCATTTTGTCCCCTTCTTCAAAGTAATCCCCCCCAGATATAATGCACTTATGCCAGCGCTTCTCCCAATCCTCGAAGCAAATGCGCTTTTCGGTATGGCCATCAGTTCGTTCTTCCATTCTGACTTTATCTCATCAATTGTCGCAAAACGCTTTCCTTTCATTGGTCTCTTCACTTTTGGGATTAGAAAAAGGTCGCAGGGAGCCAAATCTGGTGAATAAGGTGGTTGAAGCATGATTAGGGTGCTGTTTTTTGGCCAAAAAATCACGAACAAGCATTGATGTGTGAGCTGGTGCATTATCGTGATGCAGAATCCATGATTTTTTTTTCCACAATTCCGATCGTTTGAGCCTTATTGCTTCACGCAAACGTTGCATAACTTCCTTGTAGTATTCCTTATTAACCGTACGACCTGTTGGCAAAAACTCGTGATGCACCACGCCATTGTAATCGAAGAAAATAGTGAGCAGAACCTTCACATTTGATCGAACTTATATAAACTTATAAATACTTTTTTGAGACAAAGTGAACTCGCCGAATGCCACAGTCAACATTTCAAGTGCCTCGGAGCACTTTAATCCATTTTTAACGCAAAATTTAATACATATTCTTTGATTCATTTTTTTCAAAAGTTAAAAATCGAAGAACACACCCAAACGTGACTAAGCTTTTCAGTTGTCAACAACAAACTACTAATCCAAATTAGCTGATAATGCCAACATATGACTACACAGCGCGCGCAAATTCAAAATTCAAAAAATTTCTTTTGAACAAACCTAGTATGTGGGTTGAGTGAAAAGTTTTCCGGTATTTATTTGTCGCAACTATTTACAGGATAAAACACAATAACTTGAATATGTATGAGAGATGCTGACCCTAGGATTAGATACTAAATTAGACGATCAAATATTACGTGTTGGTATATCAATATTAGCAGTTACTTTAAATAATTCACGTAAAGACGAAAGAAAAAGGTTGACTGTGGTATGTAAAAAAAGGAATTAAAAAAACTATAGTAATTAGCTGATGGTGAACTAATTGATTGTTAACTAGCAAAAAATTAACGATTACTGCTAACCATTCAACGAGCCCTTAATAAAGTTAGAGTTGACAAATAAATAAGGGCAATATCTTACTGATAAATACGGAGCTATCGGATTACGAAGCCCTTAATTAATAAAGTTGAAGCTAATAGACTAAAGAAGGTATTTTGTAATATCAAAAACTGCGTAACGAATCAGTAATTTGATACGGCTATTAATATATGAATTATATGAATAAATATATATATATATATATATATATATATATATATATAAATAACTTACTTGCTCTTAAATTGACTCAGAAGCTTAAATAACACTAGTGGGATCTAAACGATCTTAAATAATCCCGTAAGTAAACTTGAGGTAGCATATAAACTCAACCGTTGATATGAGAGTCTTAAGAATCAAATAACATTAAGAATAAGCTAATATAAAAAATAATAATAGTACGAACGTAGCCCAGGTTTTAGTACTTCAATATCTCGAGGAGTCAGAACACAGCGATGTACCTTGGCTTCGTTGGACCTTACTCTGCAGATTAAGCTCTGTCTTCTTATTCAGATGAATGTGGGATCTTCGTATACACAATTACTCTGTCCGTTCGACAATAAATAAATTACTAAAAAAGTGGTAGGTAGGAAAAACTCCCTCTGGTTAGTTTTGAGGGTTACTTAACAGTATCAAGATCGTCTCTTCACTAATGTCAAGATTAATCCAATCTGAATTTTTCGACCACGTGTCGAATTTTTATCGACTTATTTAACTATTTTCATTCAGACGATAAATTAAACAATCAGCTCACAATATTCAAGTATAGTTACAAGAATTGTAATTAATCACTGTAATAAAAATTCAACACGATTACTAATTTAAAGTTGAAAGTCTAATTGGCGTAAGGGAAGATACTTGTTAACACTCATAACAAAACCAATTAAAAGAAAGCGGCATTAGCCCGCCATTTGCTTTTTAAGCCATTAAGGGTATGACTTATCCACGAAAAAAATGAACGCTTATTATTATGACCAAATAATTACAAACCACTGGGAATAACTTCCAAACAATATATATATATAGATAATAATCATACAATTGAATTAATTAAAACAAAATTAAAACATCAATGTGATCTACGTCGATTCTTCGGCCAACAGATATGAAAGGGTCTTAGGAGTAACAAAGAACAATAAAAATGTACTGAATCGAATACATGAAGCAGAGATTAAAATTATGTTTATAGGAGTGTCTTACTTTCTATGGTAATCCTCTACTATTGCAGTCCCACATGCTAAAAATTCAAAAGCTTCCTTTCTCCTCTGCGACGACTCATATACGACCGTCATGGTCTCCTAAACAAAAACAAGAATAGTCTGAAAAAACGATATTGTTACATTCCCAGTCTGCCAGTACATTACGCCATTCTAATCTTAGGGCAGGATACCGACTGACGAGAGGCAGTATTAATCATGATAGGAAAGCAACTCAAACGAACAAATAGGATGATATATAGAACACATTATTATTCTATGAGCTATCTCTGCAAAAAAATATTTACCATAAACCTTGAGGTACTATGCCTACTCTATGACCAAACAATCTTAAACCCCTATTTTAAGTGGATCTTCTCAGTCGTCCAGAGCCTCTTCTACGATGTTGTTTACGTTTTTGGGACCAGTCTGTCCAACAGCTAATAACCGTAGCAATATTTCTTTGCAATCGCCTAGAGATTGTGCTGAAATGCAATACCCATGCATGCAATCCACTGAAACAACCCGTTCCAAAATTGCTTAGCTGGAGTGATAATCTGGTTGTTTTTGAACTTTTGGAACTTTAACATAATAATTTACAACTACAGCACAATACTATACAACTATACTTTCTTTATCTTGGTTTCCGATAGGAAAATTATCGAAAACGCTGTTCCAGAAGAAGTCGAATTGAAGAAAGTAGAGAAAAACATTTTTTCCTTAAAAGTCGGCAAAGCGACACAGGTTTAATGCTTTCTTGCTACTTTTCTTGATCACTTATTATTCCCAACATAGTAAATATTTATTTTAAAAATATATACTTTTAGTGGGTGAATTTTTCTTGTTACATAGTATATGTTAGTAAATAAAAAATTTCTATTAATTCATTACCACCATTTTATATATTGTGGGACTAAATTTTATTATAGAATAAGAAATATTAAAAATGTTATAATTGCAACTAAATGAAAAATAAGATAATATCTATAGTGTTGAGTTTAACTTAAAATAATCTATTCTTGTTATAAATGTAATAAATTACTATTACTGTCTCAAGAAATTTCCCTTTCGCTAAAAAAATCCTTCTGTAAAGGATTTAAATTTGCTCAGCAAAAGCTATAAATTATGCTGCAAAGTATGAAATATTTATTTAAAAAATACACCCTATATATATATAAGATTATGCATTCACAAAGTAAATATTGTGTTACGAAAGAAATAAAATCGAAAATCCAAACCGTAAAATATATTAAAAGCTCTTATTGAACAAAAATTGAAACATATAAAACCACTTCGAATTTATTATCCAAATACGAAACTATAAAAAATATCTTCACATTTACTTTAGGTAAGTACGTGGGTTGGCTTTTAAGTTTTGCATGGTGGTAAATAGAGTGCATCACCAATAAAATGTCAATACTAGAAATTAACCTTCATCTTTAGTTAACCTAAATCCAGTTTCAGCTGTAACGAACTGCCAAAGTTGACAAGTTCAAAGATGGAATTAAACCGAGAACAATTTTATAATTTTTGAAGATAATTATTTCAACAAGAAAGCCTCGCCGAGTTGGTTTCTGTTTTCGGCAATGAAGTACTACGTCAGTCAACAATTTCTCGTTAGTATGAAGAATTCACACGTGGATGGATTAGTCTTAGCAACCATCCAAGAGCAGGTTCACCAAAAACGGAAGTCGCTCAGGAAAACGTCGATCCTCTGCGCAAGATCATCAACGAAGATCGACATGTGACATATCGCCAGATTGAAGCATTATTGGAGATTTCAAAGACCTCAATTAAAAAAATTGTGCTTGCAGAATTGTGTGTACAAACTTAGTCTCCCTTTGGATACCGCATCTGTTGACCGAAGAACAAAAAGCAACTAGGGTGAATTGATGTCAAAAAACTCTAGACCGCTTCAACTCCGGAAACTCTAAAAACGTGTACAACATTGTCAGTGGTGATGAATCTTGGATTTACTCATACGAGTCAGAAAATAAACCCCAGTCATCTGTTTGGATGTTCCAAGGTGAAGGAAAGCCGGCAAAAGCCATCCGTTCTCGAAGTGTCTCGAAAAAGTTGGTCGCGACATTTGTCTCGAAAGCAGGTCATGCAGCGACAATTCCTCTACAAACTCAAGGAACTGTTACTGCTGATTGGTATACAAAAGAAAAACCAACCTCGAACGACGAATCATCCCCCGCCAAGAAAATGCAAGTTCATGCACAGCACACAAGACAATTGAATTTTTAACGCAACAAAATGTCGAATTGTTGATCCGTTCTCCGCACAGTCCCAACAATTTCTTTACCTCTCCAAAAATCAAGAAACGGACTGCGTAGTCAAAAATTCCAGTCGTCAGAAGGAGCAGTCGAGCCTTCAAAAACGCAATTTTGACTGTATCAACAAACGAGTATAACAACTGCTTCTAGAGTTGGTTCGAGTGCGTAGTCAAAAATTCCAGTCATCAGAAGGAGCAGTCGATGTCTTCAAAAACGCAATTTTGACTGTATCAATGAACGAGTGTAACAACTGCTTCTAGAATTGGTTCAAGTGCATGCAAAAGTGCGTTAATCTTCGTGGAGTATACTTCGAAAAACAATGAAGTCTTTGAAAGTTATCTACTGTTTTATTCCAGTTTTATATGCAAAACTTAAGAGACAATCCACGTATATTAGAAGCAATAATTTAAACGGAATATTTTTTTTATTAGCAGAAAAACGCCGGATAGCATGTTCCGTCGAAACGAGCTATTAGAATTGCCGTAATAAAACGCTTTTGCCAGTGGACTCCGCCTGAATTGCATGGCGACCGCACTCCCTTTATTGTCATCCGGATCTTGTACAAGAAAACAACTATAGAAACGCCGGAATAATTGCTAATTGACCGTGGTCATGTCGAAATGGGTCAGTATAACGAGCTTACGGAGCACAATATGACGTAGGTCATCTAACTATTGTTCAGGAGCACACGCAAAGCAACACTTACCACATTGTTTGTCTGCGAGATTGTAGAGGAAACAGTACACATATTGTTACTGCTAGCGCGCATAAATTATTAAAATTTCATTGTTGTATTCACACTATAGGATATTGAACTGCTATTTAAAAATTCTCGAGAATTATGATGATTGTAATGATGAATGTAAAGAGATTATATCACTCGTGAATAAATAAATCGATAGTTTTCAAGAATTTTTAAAAACTGGACAAATGAGGAGTATCGAAACATATTTTCTCCTGCTACGTTCTTTTCAAGAATATTAATTAAAAATTATTATTAATCAAGACATTTAAAAAAAATGTAATTTAGGATAAAATAAAAATGAATATAAAGGGCGTTTCAAATTTCGCGTTTTTTTAAAGAATAAATAAAACAAATAATTTGCATTCACTTTGAAAAACTCTTTATTAGTAATTGAAGTATCAGTTAATAAGTAATATCTGCCAAATGACCTCTTTTTGCAGTTCCATAGACGTCCACTTTTTGTTAAAATTTTCAATGACATTTTGACATAATTCAGGTTCTCTCACCAATGACACGAATAATTTCATCTTTCAAAGCAGGAATTGATTGTTGATTGTTTTTATAAATCTGACTTTTCACATAACCCCAAAGAAAATAATCTAACGTTGCCAAGTCACAAGATCTTGGTGGCCAGGAAATTTTTCTCTCAATAAATCAATTGATTCGTGTGGAAAGTGAGGTGTAACGCCATCCTGTTGAAACCACATATCCTCTAGATCAATATTCATTAATTCGGGCAACAAAAATTCGGTTATCATCCGACAATATCGATCACCATTGACAGTTACAGCTTCACCAGCAGCATTTTTAATGAAGTAAGGTCCAATTACACCACCTGACCATAATACACACCAAACAATAACTCGTTTAGGATGCATTGGTTTCTCATGAATAATTCGTGGATTTTCCCCACCCCAGATACGGCAATTTTGTTTATTAACATAGCTACCAAGTTCAAAATGTGCCTCATCGGAAAACATTATCTTTTGAGAAAAATCAGCTGGTTGTTCATTGATGAAATTGACAAATGAACGACGTTTTAAATAATCTAATGGCTTCAGTTCCTGTGTTATTTGAACCTTATATGCCTTCAGAGCTAAATCCTTGTGTAAAATACGCCATGCAGTTGATCCACTAAGTTCAAGTTGTTGTGAACGTCATCTAATGGACATTTCAGGATCTTCAGCAATACTTTCACGAATCAAACCAATATTTTCTTGGGAACGACCACTACGACTGTATTTTTCCCTTTTTTGATCTTCCAGGGAAACGGTCTCTGGAAATTTTTTAATTCGACCAATAGTGCTTTCAGATGGACGATTATGTAAGCCATAAAATTCGCGTAATTTTCTAAAAACTCTTTTCACGGAACGCTGATTTTCATAAAATAATTCCACAATTTAAACGCGTTGTTGTACCGTGTACGAAGGCATTTTTATAAATATCATACATCACACTTTTTAATTGCCCAGACCCTGACAAATTCAGTGCGCCATCTATATTTTATTTATTCTTAAAAAAAGCCGCACAATTTGAAACACCCTTTAGTTTAAGTAAATGTTTACCTATACTAATATTAACGAGTTTGGTTCTATTGAACTAAAAAGAAAGGAATTGTGTAACTTTGAAACAGACCAATGTAGATTTCATGTTCAAGAAAAATGGTCATTTTCTCATTATCACCGTAATTATCTTGCTCCTAATCTTATAAAGCTCATATTACTTGTCCTTTCCTACAGTTACTTAAGAGATAATGTGTATGCCGTAAAACCTACAATAATTAATGACTGTGAAGGGTTACTAGA
The DNA here is from genome assembly GCA_031893035.1 of Dermolepida albohirtum. Classification (NCBI taxonomy): domain Eukaryota; kingdom Metazoa; phylum Arthropoda; class Insecta; order Coleoptera; family Scarabaeidae; genus Dermolepida; species Dermolepida albohirtum. The sequence goes on along the minus strand of JAVIWB010006917.1, from coordinate 1,294,448 downwards.
AGAGAATACCTATGTCCAAAAGTTCAATAAAATAATTTACGATGTTGATTCGTTTACTGATTTGGTTTTTGAAATTAATGAAGAACTTTTGATTACATATCTTTAGCTGTTGCATTGATATCTTTGGCATGCCTCTAAATTGTACCATATTAATTCAACAACCACTTTTTATGTGTAGTGACTGGTACACCCCAAATTGTTAAGAATTTATATATAAGAGAATTAATCCTCGTACATAAAAAAATTTGTGAGCATTACATGATTCGTTTTGCAATAAAAGTGAAGCAAGTAAAATTTTCCAAAAACACTTATTTTCGAGTATCTCTACATAAGTGCCTTGCCGTTTAAACATTTATTTTAACAAACAACCACTTTTGTAATACCTTCTCCATAGAGCTCTGCCTCTACTAGTGATAGTCGCTATTATTCTTTACCGTTTTCACTTCTTCATCAGTATTGAATCGCTTTTCTTTTAGGAAGGTCTTCAAATGCCTGAAGAGGTTATAGTCGCTGGGCGAAGGTAGATTGTGGATGATATAATTTTTTCCAATACAAAAATGCAATCAAATCTCGAATTGGAGCTGTATAATGTGGCCTTGCACTGTATTGAAGCAGTACGACACCGACCGGAAACATTTCACGTCGTTTGTTGTTGATAGTTTGACGCTGACTTTTAGGATCGCACAGTAAGAAGCTGAGTTAATTGTTGTTGTTTGAGACATAAAGTCCACTAACAATACAGCCCTGTCTCTCTCACAATACAGTGGCGCTTTGAAAATATCTACTTTCACTTTAACTGGCACTGATGTGTGTCGCTACTCCATTAATTGTTACTTTGACTCAGGAATCAAGGACTCACGTGGCATACTATTGCACAGGCGCTATAAATGCATCGGTCCCGTAACTGAGATGCTTGTTTACACTCGAAATTGGAAGTTGAACGCAAAAGATTTTCTGCGTTCTTGTAAAAAAAATTCAATTGTTACGATGCAGTATGCTTTTCGAAAGCGATTCGACATTATTCCGCTCTCTTCGGAGAACATATGACAGTAGTTGCGATAGATTTATAGAGAATGATTGTCTGTGAAGAGATGAGTGTAGAGAATCCGTACTATGTTTGAATAAAATCTGAGACAGTCCAGAATTAGAGCTTGCCGTGAACTTTAAATTCCTCAACTCATCATTTGGCGTGTGCTAAGGAGACGTATATACATATTTAAAAATATATAATCTGCAACTCGTTCAAGGACTTACTAATCCACAGATCACTCCGTATGTGATTTTTTTTCTTATAGGAATATGTAAAAACTAAATTTTAGACCAATTCCATGATCCCCCATTACCCAATAATCTACATGACCTTAAACATCGAATAATAGTAGCAGTCAAGTCAGTAAGTCGTAATACTAGTACTATGCCCTGGGAGAAATTCGTATATCGTCTTGATGCTGTTCATGTTGTAGGTGATGACCATATTGGAAACTTGTAAGATAACAAATAAAACATTATTATGAATAGATAGCATAGTTGTGACTTTTGTAGAATTTTATATTACTATTCCTTAATAAAATATTGTGATGTGAAATCGGTTCGTTCTTTTAGAATAACCCTGTACCATAAAAACATTCATCCATTTTCCACTCCTAAAAATTACAATCTTACAATCGCTACAGTTAAACTGCAGTGTTTTACGTCATATATTAACGTCTATTATAGAATATATGTAGACAAATATGCAGTGATAATCGCAATTATAAACCTTTGTGATACAACAAGGTGTAGAACGTGTGTATTTATATTTCATCTCTTCCATAAATGAACCCCACCCTCAAATAGGTAAGTATACTTTTAATTTAATTTTCTTTATTATATATTGTATTTAATATACAAAACAAAATGTTTGCTTTGTTTATGTAAAATTAGTATTAAATACTGGATTGCGGGAGAAGTCATGACATATTTTTTTTTGTTTCCATAGGTAATTTATTAATACAAAAAAACGTCGATCAATTATAGTGGTGGAGCTTCTACGCCAAAATCCCATGCATTTATAATGGAGATTGATTTTGCAATTCAAGGTAATTTGCCTATACATAGTTGGCAATCGATATAGTTTACTAACTGCACTCTGTACCTATTCATCGAAGCTGTTCAAACCATCTCACTAAGTAATGTAACTAACTTCACACTGATTATTTCCATTATACGCCATACACAAGGTATGATTAAAAAATCAGACAAAAGGAAATATACCAGGAGTATCATTTAGTTCATATTAGTTTGAATATCTTTTGAACTAGTATTAAACAAGTAATGAACTGCTTGCTGTTCAGTTGTTCATTACCTGTTTAGAAGCTGATATCAGTTAAATGACATAGCCTCTATATTTTACTACATCCGATTTTTTGACCGTACCTTGTCTATAACGCATTAAGTAAACAACCGATATGAAGTTAGTAGTGTGATTGTTTAAACTATCTCGTGAATAGGTGCAGAGTGAAGTTAGCTTATCACTTACATTTATAAACTGTGTATATAAGCAAATGACCGTAAATATCAAAATTAATCCGCATATGAAAATACATGGGATTTTGGCGTTACATAGCTACGTGGTTTGTTAAAAAGCAAAGGTGAATTTTGAATTTTCGCGCGCTGTGTACATTCGATTATCGAAATTTTTTTTATTATGTTGGTACACATGCGTTAGTCATATGTTGGCATTATCAGCCAATTTGGATTAGTAGTTTGTTGTTGACAATTGAAAAGCTTAGTCACGTTTGTGTGTGTTCTTCGATTTTTGACTTTTGAAAAAATGGATCAAAGAATATGTATTAAATTTTGCATTAAAAATGGAATAAAGTGCTCCAAAGTGTTGACTGTGGCATTCGGCGAGTCCACTTTGCCCCAAAAAAGTGTTTATGAGTGATACAAGCGCTTTACAAAAGGCCAAGAAAATGCACGCCGAGTTCGATCAAATGTGAAGGTTTTGCTCATTATTTTCTTCAATTACAATGGCGTGGTGCATCATGAGTTCTTGCCAACAGGTCGTACGGTTAATAAGGAATACTACAAGGAAGTTATGCAACGTTTGCGTGAAGCAATACGGCTCAAACGATCGGAATTGTGGAAAAAAGTCATGGATTCTGCATCACGATAATGCACCAGCTCACATCAATACTTGTTCGTGATTTCTTGGCCAAAAACAACACCCTAATCATGCCTCAACCACCTTATTCACCAGATTTGGCTCCCTGCGACTTTTTCCTATTCCCAAAACTGAAGAGACCAATGAAAGGAAAGCGTTTTGCCATAATTGATGAGATAAAGTCAGAATCGAAGAGCGAGCTGATGGCCATACGGAAAAGCACATTTCAGAAGTGCTTCGAGGATTGGAAGAAGCGCTGGCATAAGTGCATTATATCTGAGAGGGATTACTTTGAAGGGGACAAAATGGATATTGATGAATAAATAAATACTTTTCAAAAAAATTCAAAATTCACCTTTTCTTTTGCCTATTTTCTTCGATAACCTTTTGCCATCTCTCAGCGGGCTTTATAATTTCTTATTTATAGACGGACCTATCTTATGGGTGAAAATTGTACAAGGAGTTGATTTACAGCCTCATCTGAATCAAATGTTTCACTACGCAATATATTTTGAAGTGAACGAAACAATTGAAAGTCTGAAGGCACAAGGTCCGGTGAATATGGTGGGTGTAACAGCACATTGCGTTCAATATATATTCTCGCTTTATCGTGATGAAATGCTATTCGCTTACCCTTAAGAAGTTCTGGACATTTCTGGATGATAGATTCGTATTGTCAAAGTACTGTCGAATTGCCAGAGTACATTCTTGACTTAATTGTTTCGTCCCTTGGTAAGAACTCGAAAAATATGACGCCTTTAATATTCCGCTCCAGCGGGAACATAATTTTCTTCTGATGAATACTTGCTTAAAATGACGTTTGAAGTTTCAGGTCGAAACGGGGACCGTTTACGCACTATATTGCTATAAACAATCCACTTCTTATTCATCATCAGTCACTTCGAAAAAGATCATTTTCACGTTTAAGGAGGATGCCGCCAATGTTTATGCGCTGCGCTGTCAAATCAACTTATTTGGGTTTATGAGGAACCCTAATATCGAGCTTGTTGATGTTTCCTAACTTTTTCGTGTGGTCATAAATGCTTGAATGATAGATGTTGAATGTTTCTTCAATCTCTCGTGTTGTGTGTTTAACTTGGTCAACACATTTATTCTGTTGTCATCAATCTCAGTTGATCGTCCTTAATATATTCACCGTAAACTTCGCGTGACCTTTTACCAGATTGTTCCCTCCTTCACGGAAGTAGAAGAGTAAAATATGACGAAAATGCATATTTTTATATTAATGAATGACCTACGAAAAACATAAAAAATACCTTATGACTCTGCCGATAATCGAATATTACATCCAACATAGAAAAGGATAAAATTAGAAATGACATAATGAAGATATACATATTAAACCAATAAGTAAAATATATGTGAGAGATTCTAAAGCTCCTGATAAAAACACTCCACAGGTGAAAGAAGTCAAAAACCAACCGGGAGCATCTACAAAACTAAGTTGTAAAGATCTATGCAGTAGAATCGTAGAGGATGAGTATATAATGCTCGACAAAAAAATCTCATGAATAATGTAATCTGGAATTTCTAAGGCTAAAGCGTAAAAAGCTGGCGAAATAGAGCTAAGATTACGTAGAGGTCAAAAGACACATAATAGACATATGAAAAGAAGCCGAAAAGCTCCAGAAATATATGAGGATCATAACAGATTTAGAAAGATCACGTGGAATTACCTATACGGCCACCTCAAATAATCTATCTATCTAAAACAGGAATATGTTTTAAAGATGAAAGATGGCACGCTTGAGAGGAGATCTAGGAAAGGACTATTAATTATGTAATAAGAGAAAATTAACTAATTAAGAAAGAAGGAACGGAACGATGTGAAAATATAAACGAATGACGGAAAGACTTTGTTTTTATTACGAGTATATGTTATACAAATAGCAATTAGACACTAATTCTGTGGGCTAATGTGCTGATTTAAGAGCTATCCTATCCTATAATACTATGATACGGTCCCTTCCAATGATTAGTCCTCCTTATGCCTCTTGCAGGTCTGTTAATCACCTTCTTTTTAGCCTTCTATGATATTATAGTTCCAACAGAGGGGGTAAAAGGTTATTATCATGACTTTACAGTTATCATAATACTCTATATTATTTTTTATCATGTCTTTGGCAAATTGCACTTCTAAGTCTTCACGAAGGCTTTAATCAGATATGCACTAAGGGGTGTCAACCATCATTCATAGTATTTTTGACGGGTTTCTTTATATCATGACTACATTGGATTTGCTAGCACATTCCTATAGTTCTACTCCATAGGTTCAGATTAGTTGGGCAATGGTTTTGTTTAAAAGAATTTTGCTTTCAAATGATAGCTTAGACTTTCCTCCGATAAGCCAGTATACTTCCTTTACTTTAATATCGATCTATTTTCGCTTTTTGACAATGTGATTTGTGCAACTGAGTTTGCTCTCAATGTGCATACCTAAATCTATATGCTCGTAGATATCGGAATTTTTATACTATTCAAATATTGTGAGAGATATTGACCTCGCCGAAGTAGTGTAGTGGTGTAGATTTCGATTCGTTGGTTTTAATTTCCCATTTTTTGTCCAGAATTCTATCTGGTATGAGTGAGTCTGTCCAGAGTTTGAAGCTTCGACTGGGCGTGTGTTGGATGCTAAAATTACTGTCATCTGCAAAGAACCTTGTAGTGGTGTTTTACATTTTTGGGAAATTTGCAGTGAAAATAAAATAGAACATGGAGCTAATGCGAGACACCAGATTTTATTGTACAGTTTTGAAATGCATTTACGCTGGTTCTAAATGCCTCTCACTTAGGTAGAATCTTAAAAGATAATAAAAAGTAGTAGGAGGGAGTTCTTTAACTTTGTATAGTAAACCGGTGTGCCAAATCTTATAAAGGGCTTAGCTGAAATCCAAGAACACTGATATACGAGGGTGGTCTGAAAACTTTTTGACCTAACAAAGATACAAGACATTTTTTCTTAAAATTTATATTTATTTTTCTACATAGTCTCCTTGTAATTCTACACACTTCTCGCAGCGATGCTCCCATCTCTTTAACCCGTCCAAATAGTACTCGGCGTTTTTCTCTGGAAAATAATTGTTCACGAAGGTGATTGCCTCCTCATTTGACGAAAATCTCTGTCCTCACAGCGCAATTTTTAGATGAGGGAATGAGGGAAGAAAAAGAAATTGCTTGGGACTAGATCTGATGAGTAAGACGGATGGACAAACAGTTCAAACCGTAATTCGTGGATTTTTGCCATGGCATCCGCTGAGGTGTGAGACGGCGCGTTGTCTTGGTGAAACAGGATTTTCTTTTCCTGCAAATGTGGCCGTTTTTCACAATTTCTGCCTTCAGCTTGTCAAGTAATGATTCGTAGTATGCTCCTATAATATTTTTTCCTTTTTGAAGATAATCGATTGAGATAATTCCATGACTATCCCAAAAAACAGTCGCCATCACTTCCCCAGCCGAAAAACAGTTTTTGCCCTTTTTGGAACCGGTTCCCCCTTTGCAGTCCACTGCTTTGACGGTATTTTTGTTTCGGGTGTATAATAATAGTGTATCCAAGTTTCATCTACACTAATTAATCGGTGCCAAAACTAGGATTCATTGCGCCTAAACTGCGTTGGAAATGTTCAGTCGAACACGTTTTTCGTCTAACGTTAGCAAACGCGGCACCTAATGCGCGGACAGCTTTGTCATGCCTAAATCTTATAATCATATTCATAAGCTTTGCTATCTCTCTCAATTTAATTCGACGGTCGCCCAACTTTTGCGATGTTATCGTCAGTAGTTGCAGTTTGTCGACGTCCCGAACGTTCATCGCCTCCCAAGCTCTTACTGCCACGTTTAAATTCTGCTGCCCAAAATTTCACTGTGGTAAATGATGGTGCAGAGTCCCCGTACACAGAGTCCAACTCATTTTTGATTTGCGTAGGCGTATTGCGTTTTAAAAACAAATATTTAATGACAGCTCAATACTCGACACTCACATCGACTCATTCAAACGACTGTCAAATAACAACTGCGCGTCCAAAATGGCTGAAACTTTGGTGAGTACCTGATAATAGATACACAAATACATTCCCTAGCTTTTATTGATGAGTGCGGCCGTCTTCACGATCGGAAACTTTTCAGACCATCCTAGTACAATATTTTCTGTCTTGAATACATAGTTTGCCACACAGCTGAATTCTGTTAGTCTTCTGGATAATTGATTGTTATTCTCGAAATTTAAGCTATCCATTTATCAATAAGAAAGTCAGTATTTATTCTATACACTAAAAGAAAATAACTAAATCGATAGAGGAAATACCTGTATCTCAGCTGGAAAGAACATCGACTGAGAAAAGACTGTTGATATTAAAATAATTGCAATAATTAAATTTAAAGAACTCAACAAACATCAATTTCAATAAGGCCTTTAAAAAGATAATATATTTGCATACAAGAAGAGAAATAAGTATTTTTGAATAAAATAACCACGATCACTGCAAAAAAAATGAATAAATTATATGAACGCAGTTGTTATTTTCGGTAACGTTAAGAATACTGTCTATTTCTTTCCCCTTCCGTAAGTCATAAAGAGTTTTTTGCATTATTCAGTTACCAAGAGAAAAGTTGCTCTGATGTATCCCATATAGCAAAAGAAAACCAATAGTGAATTATATAAAAATTGATTGGCATTGTTTGCAGTCAAAACAAAAAGCATTTATTATTAGAGTTCTGTGTACTTTCAGGCCGACAGCGTTAATAAACATTCTCTGATAGCCATTCGAAAATAAAGGGTACTCAAGCTTATTCAAAAGCATTCAATTAACGCAGATAAAATAAATAAATAAAAGCTGGCAAAAGTAATCCCTAATTGAATAGTTCCTCATTTTTTTTTTCAATATCTAATTGAATATTCATTTATTCGTTCGTTTATAAAGCTCAGAACACTAGCTTTAATTAAACCAATCAATTCAATTATACCCAACGTAGCTTTTAATACTTTTTAATCTGATAATATTAACGAATATTTCTGTGCTTTTTTTTCTATTTCCACCGCACTTATTACTATTTAATAACGTTTTCGAATCGGACCTTTCTTTAATTAATTTAATTTTACAGTATTTTCGATTTATAGCAGAACTAAAAGTTAAAAAATTAGTTAATTTTTAAATTTGTGCATGGTTATTCCATTAAAACATTTCGTTGCCATAATAGTATTTCTAATTTTGATACTGAGAAAAGTATATCAATTCTTTTAAACGCCCCGAATTGTATAAGGAATTGGTTTAACTCAAAATTTAAAATTCAAATCAAAATTCAAATTCCGTTCTTTGAATATAAACGGACCAATGAAACTGTCGTCAATAACACCACACCAAACACTAACCGAAAATCTATCTTGAAAATGTGATTCTCTAGTTGACTGTGGATTTTCAAGTGCCCAACGATGTAAATTCCTAGTGTTTTGATGCCGTTTCGGGTTTCAATATGTTATTAACCCTGTTGACTATTCTTCGGATACTGGTAGAAGTTTGAGCGCCAACCATATGAAATATTGCTTCTTCTTGAACAAGTTCTTGTTGCACGGGACCTTCAAAACTGCAAGAAACTTATCTGTTTCTCTTAAACATTGATGAACATTGCTAAAGATAGTTCTAAGAGGCACTTTTCGAGTGGGAAATCACCGACGATATTCATCAACTGCCGCTCGTCCATTTCCATTACGCAATCCATAAACAAAGTGAAGAACGACGTATTCTTCATTAATCAATTAACATATTTTTAATAGTATTTTAATGTGACACGAAAAAATAAACACTGTAAATTCTCTTAATTGATATTTACTGTCACAATGGGTAATAATTTATGAATCATAGCCACCCCACCATTTTAATAACAACGTAATCAACAGCGGTACGTAATACTTGAATTAGTAGGGTTATTTAAAACTCGAATGATGTTTTCATATGTTCATTAAACATTTTTAACATAAAATTACGTCAGTAACAGATCGTTAAACTGTGGCAATCATGTCATGAAACACCTGGTATGTACATAAAAAGCACACACAGCTATAAGATAATCGGAATTAAAGGTACCAGAACTAAAAATAAATGTAAGGTTAGTATTTTTCCTTAAGGATAGTTCAGCTAATTCAGATTTTATTTTGGCATTATCTTCATATCTAAGAAAATTCTTCGAAAACAGTTCTTGGAAAGTAGTAACTTCACCAGAATTCTGAAACGCTGTCACAATTTCATAATTTTATAGCAACTTACAAATAAAACATCACACATTTCTGATTGACTTTGTTATTGTTTATTCACGACCCTTTGCAATTGCCTATTACCTTTAGAAATCACTTCTTAAAGTTGTTTCAGATTATTTTCTTTCACCTCTCAGAAACCTTTCATAAAAAGTTTTATTCAGTATCGCAGATTCGGGTCACTTGAGGCAATTTTCGAATTCGACTGATCCTTGATCAAAAGTAAAGTTTTCTTCTTTCCCTGGGAAAAGTGCAAATACATACATGGTTCTTGATTGAGTGTTGTTATCTTCATCTTGGCTTCCGGGCTGGAACTCTGTCTTCGATAATTCTGGTACCGACGTTTTGTCACCACTTTAATGGGTCATACAAATGGTGGGAAAGTATGGACGACGACCGCGGAAACCTATGAATGTTGTTTGTTAATTATAATGTAAAAATATCTTTTTAAAAAATGTACTTAAAAGCATTGCCTAAAACCGTGACATTATGTGTCGGTATCTAACATGAAAACATAAATTAATTTATTTGGATGTATCCAAGTATCGTTATAGATTATCTTTATCGACCAGGCACGCTCCCTTCTTGACATTCTAGAAGGGGGTAATGTCATAAAATACTCGAATTTTTTAACATCCTCTTCATAGGGAATATCTAGTAAAATGAATGCATTAATGTTTGAGTTTGCTCTTAAAAACAGGATTTGTCTCTGCAATGAATCGTTGACTTATTTACTATGAAGTCACCTATCTTTAGTTTTCTATAGCATTTTTGTCAGGTTTAGTAATGTCCAGAAATTTCGATTCTGTAATTGCATTGTCCTATATTTGCGACTTCCTTCTTTTTTCTGATATTTATTACCTTTATTTCATAGAAACTAGAACTCCCACTGACCATGGATATCTGAATTACATTCTGCGACCTATTGTTTTTCCATATGCAGCAGCAGTAGGAGAAGTCTTATATTATATATTTTTGGATGATAATGCTATATCGAGCAAACATGTGAACAATTGAATTTATGAAGTTCTAATATAGAGGAAATGGATAGCCAACCTATTTCCCAGATAGTAATCCAGTAGGACATATTTGGTATGCTGTGGAAAGACGTATGACCTGTTTCTGCATGAAATATGTCACCAAAAACACTTCAGGCATTACAAATCGCTGTCAAGGAGGAATGGGATATGATTTCCCCAATTCTACATATAACATATTGATTACACATAATACAACGTGTTTCAAAAAGAATATACGTATTACAAAATATTATTTTGTCCAAACTATCGATCGCTGCGCCTCGGCTCGGCTATTGGAGAAACGAATACATAGTCTAGTTTATTTAATAGCCGCTAGATGACAGTTGTCTTTTGTTTTTCTTGGTAACCGTCATATGTTTAAAATGGCTACTCTACAGCAGAAGTCAATGCAATTCCGTGATTACAGTGCAAAGACGTTTCAGGTTGAGCTATCAAATTGATCTTCCGAATGGGTGGAACATTCGCAGATAGTATCGACAGTTTGTAGATACAGGATGTGTATATAAAGGAAAGAGTCCTGGCCGCCCTCGTGTTTCTGAAGAAAATGTTGCACGAATTGAGACTGCTTTCCAACGTAATCCTTCAAAATCAACTCGTCGTGCCAGTCGGGAGTTACAACTGCCTACAACAACATTAACATATTTGGCGTGTATTGAGACGTCGATTGGTTATGAAGCCGTACAAGTTACAGTAGTTACAAACACTGCGTCCTGATGACAAACGGAAACGTGTGGCATTTTGTAACGAGATTCATGATGCTATTGACAATGATAATACTTTCGCAAAACGCATCGTGTTCAGTGATGAAGCGACTTTCCATGTTAGTAATCTGGTAAACAAAGACACTGTTCGAATTTGAGGTCTACAGAACCCACATGCAGCCATTGAACATGTACGAGATTCGCCTAAAATCAATGTGTTTTGTTCGATATTCCGATCATCTGTTTACGGCTCTTTCTTCTTTGATGGAAACACGGTTAACGGTCAGCAGTATCTCGTTATATTACAAAACTGGTTGTTTCCGAGGCTGCACGAAAAGAACTGCATTTTTCAAAAAGACGGGGCACTCCCTCACTGGACTCGCCAAGTGCTCGTATATCTGAATGAAATTCTACCGAACCGTTGGATTTGTCGTCAAGGAGCTGGCGGCTTAGCATGTCTTAGCTGGGCTCCACGGTCACCGGATTTGACACCCTGTGACTTCTTCCTGTAGGGTTTCGCTAAAGACAACGTTTATGTACTACCACTCCCACAGAACCTGGAAAAGTTGAAGAACCCGGATCCGTACTCCCATAACATCAGTGAAGTAGGACATGCTTGCGCGAGTATGGGAGGAATTTGAGTATCGATGTGATATTGTTCGTGTCGCTGATGGAGGACATATTGAACATCTGTAATCTGAACTGGAGAGGTTCGTAAATATGTGTGTAAAGTTTCATATTCGTATGTCTTAAAGTTTAATAAGTATATGCATTCGAAATACGTATATTCTTTTTGAAAGACTCTGTATATTGTTCAACATGCTAATTCGGTCCATGCCACTAAGACGCCAAACGTTTTTAGATGCTCGTGGAGATTATGTACATTATTCATCTCTATTTATTTGCAAGAATTATTGCTATAAAGCTTCTATAAAATTGTATGAAGTAAGTTAAAATAGAATAATGTGCTTAAATACTTCTTCACAAATATACTGACACCAAAACATTATGTTAATCAACTTTTTTTTAATTTATTAACATTTCTTTCATGAAATATGCATTAATTGTTTTGAACAGTTTAGTGTAAATACAGGCTTACTAATATGTAATTAGAATTGATGAAGATTATTTTGCAAAGCCCACTTTTTACTGCCCCTTCATAAATTATTATGCGAACGTGTTTTTGTAGTACAGAACGTTTTTATGCATTTTCATACACAAAAGGTCGAGAGTGAACGACGGAACGTGTTATTGTTAGCTATTGAAAGACGACAACCCCTCATAATATTGAATAAGACAATTCTGGCCCTCTGCGGTATCATCCATATAATATATTGTTTACAAATGCGTTCCGTGCTGCTCTGCTTTGTATTCCGGCATTGATGTTTCCTCGAGGGCTAAAATGGAATGAATAAAGAAGTACCCGATTCCTATAACAATTTAATGACAGTTTTTGTTTAAACAGCGTTCGCAATTTTAATGCTGTAATATTTAGGGATAAACATGATGATTCAATCGGTACAGTACACAAATAGAGTTTTTTTCCACAAGTCTTTCTTGATTTTTAATATATACTATATTTGTAATGGGTTATACTTCTAAAATATCTGAAGCACAGAACATTTCTGATAGTATACCAATTTTAGAATCATTTTGTTCCTCTAACAAATAAACCAAATCGCGCATTCAATAGACAATTCTTAAATATGTCTCCAACGCTAAATATATGTAAAGGCTGTTTCAAATTGCGCGGTTTTTAAGAATAAATAAAATATAGATGACGCACTGAATTTGCCTGGGTATGTGAGCATTTAAAAAGTGTGATGTATGACATTTATAAAAATGGCTTCGTACACGGTACAACAACGCGTTCAAATTGTTGAACTATTTTATGAAAATCAACGTTCTGTGAAAAGACTTTCTATAAAATTACGTGAATTTTATGGTTTACACAATCGTCCATCTGAAAGCAGTATTGATTGAATTATTAAAAAATTTCAAGAGACCGGTTCCGTGGAAGATCAAAAAAGTGAAAAATACAGTCGTAGTGGTCATTCACAAGAAAATATTGGTTTGGTTCGTGAAAGAGTTGCTGAAGATCCTGAAATGTCCATTAGAGGACGTTCACAACAACTTTGACTTAGTGGATCAACAACATGGCGTATTTTACACAAGGCCTTAGCTCTGAAGGCATATAAGGTTCAAATAACATAGGAACTGAAGCCATTCATTTGTCAATTTCATCAATGAACAAGCAGCTGATTTTTATCAAAAAATAATGTTTTCCGATGAGGCACATTTTGAACTTGGTGGCTACATTAATCAACAAAATTTCCGTATCTAGGGTGAGGAAAATCCACGATATATTCACGAGAAACCTATACATCCTAAACGAGTTACTGTTTGGTGTGCATTATGGTCAGGTGGTGTAATTAGACCTTACTTCTTTGAAAATGTTGCTAGTGAAGCTGTAACTGTCAATGGTGATCCATATCGTCGGATGATAACCGAATTTTTGTGGCCTGAATTAATTAATATTGGTCTAGAGTCAATTGATTCATTGAGAGAAAAATTTCTTGGACGTGTAATCTCAAGAAGCGGTGATGTTAATTGGCCACCAAGATCATGTGATTTGACACCGTTAGACTATTTTCTTTGGGGTTATGTGAAAAGCCAGGTTTATAAAAACAATCCACAATCAATTGCAGCTTTGAAAGCTGAAATTATTCGTGTCATTGTTGAGATAGAGCCTCAATTATGTCAAAATGTCATTGAAAATTTTAATATAAGAGTGAACGTCTGTGGAGCTGCAAGAGGAGGCCATTTGGCAGATATTATTTTTCGCATATAAATGTCATAACTGATATTTCAATTACAAATAAAAAGTTTTTGAAAGTGAATGCAAATTATGTGTTTTATTTATTCTTTAAGAAAACCGCGAAATTTGAACCCCCTTTAGAATGGAATTATGTAAATTGAACTTGTTTTTATTATGATGTCACATAGTTTTAGTGCATACTGTATAGATTATTCTAAAATTATGTACGAATTTTTCAAAAATTAATTAAAATATTGGTAATAGAATATTTTCATAATAGAGAGTCTTTATTTAATAACGATATATGAAGGACAAAATTAACTGTGAAAGAACTCCAATTTCCGGGAAAATTCTTCTTACATAAACATATCTATCCTCAGGCAGATAGACCCTATTCAATGAGAACTCCGTGGAATTTAGAAAAATTATTAAATTTCTTTATTAAAATTACGAATATACCAAATACACATATCTCGTGCATTCAATTTATTTTCTAATTTAACTGTTAAATGTGAGAATATTTATTCGTAAACAGGCTAATACAAAATAGATTTTAAATATGTGCATATTCTTGTAGTAAAACACCAAAATATAAGTTTTATTTTATGCAATACCGCAAAAATGTTTACAAGTTCAATTCCATGTTTTGCAATATTTAAATATAATGTCTTAGCGATAAGCAGAGGATATTACAGGAAATTTTTAACCCAGAAATTCTAAGTCAAATGTAATTTGGCATGTTTATAGATCCAATAGGAATATGTGAAAAACTATTTTCAGTTTCTATTGTTAAATGGTTTTAATATGTTATTTGCTTCATTCAAATTTTTCGCACTTTCGTCCAAACTTGACAAGCATACAGGAAGATTTCACTAAGACACTTAAAATATGGTAACACTATACCAAAGTCAATAGGACCTAAGAGTGTTGGCAGTTTACTGCTGGATATTGGTTGACACTCAAATTGGACATATCTTTGATTGTAACATAGGTTGTTTGTTCCTTATCAAGTGAAAGTAATCGTTCTACAACACAGTGTTGTAAACTTCGCTACGTTGTACCACTAATAATGCTCTTCTTTCCAATTCAGGAAATCCTTCTTTCCAAGGTGTTTTTGCATCTTTCAGAAAGACCGGCGACATGTGACAGATATCCTTCTATATGTTGTTTGTGTTGTTCGTCCTCTTGTCTTGTTTTTTTTTGTGCCCTGGATATAGTTTCTTTTTGTAACAATTTTTCTGAAAAACAATCTTCACGTGTTCCATCACTTCTAATATGTGTTCATCGTCACTAATCATTTCCCTTCTTCTTAGAAGAGTGTACTAATAAGATATTTCTTCTGTTGTGGACGACGGTGAGATTCTGTATCTAGATATCGGTTTGTGTATGTGTCTTCTTGCGATATACATGCCTCAACTATATGAGATGTACCACAGTCGTTTGAAGAACCTTGTTTGTATATATTTAACACTAAAAGTGCAAGCGAAACCCCCTATCGATATTTCATATCAAACTCGAACGTCAGAAGAAAATGTCAAGTCGAATTATCAAATATAAGGCTTATCTTTCTATAGATGAGCTATTTGTGGTGTATTTTAGATGATTATTGCACATACCCGTATCATTTACATTTTCTTGCGCTAGATTTGAGAAAGCATTCTGTTTGAAAACTTGAAAATGTTTATAATGACTGATGATCTTAAGATGTAATCAACAGATTGAAAATTAGTAAGTACATCAAAAGGTAGGTATTGAACATTGTGTATCTTTAGATGAACTGTTATTGAAATTTTCATCGGAAAAGGAAAATTAACGAATGTTATTGAGAGAAAGTATAGGATTAGTATTAAATTGATTTTGCACCAAAATAGAAAGCAATATAGTGATTTAATGTGTAAATAGAATGTACAGCTAATACACAAATATTTGTTAAAAAAATTGTATTCATTTCATATACAACGGTATTTGTAAGAATATAGGCATATAAACGAAAAATATGTGAATTTAAAGGATATAATATAAATATATAACAGGAATTAATTACTTTATTCGCTCATCGAGCATGTTAAATGTGACAAAATTCTCACATTTTGTGCATATCGCGTCAAATCTCATAGTTGACAACAGTTTTTCTATAGGACATAACAATTTTGTATTTAAATACAGAATAATTGAGATATTGAGCTTAAATTTATTCCAAGCACAGTACACATATTACGAGGTCTGATCAAAAAATAACCGTTATTTTCAATTTTTTCAAAAAGTATTTATTTATTCATCAATAACTATCTTATCCCCTTCAAAGTAATCCCCCTCAGATACAATACACTGATGCCAGCGTTTTTTCCAATCCTCGAAACACTTCTGAAACGCGCTTTTTGGTATTACCAACAGCTCCTGTTTCGATTTTTCTTTTATGTCCTCAATCGTAGCAAAACGCTTTCCTTTCATCGGTGTCTTCAGTTTTGGGAAGAGGAAAAAGTCAGCGGGGGCCAATTCCGGTGAATACGGTGGTTGAGGCATGATAACGGTTTTGTTTTTGGCCAAAACCTCACGCACAAGCATCGATGTGTGAGCTGGTGCGTTATCATGGTGATTGTTTTTTCCACAATTCCGATCGTTTGAGCCGTATTGCTTCACGCAAACGTTGCATAACTTCCTTGTAGTATTCCTTATTAACCGTACGACCTGTTGGCAAGAACTCATGATGCACCACGCCATTATAATCGAAGAAAATAGTGAGTAAAACCTTCACATTTGATCGAACTCGGCGTGCATTTTCTCGGTCTTCTGTAAAGCGCTTGTACCACTTATAAACACTTTTTTGAGACAAAGTGGACTCGCCGAATGCCACAGTCAACATTTCAAGTGCCTTGGAGCACTTTATTCCGTTTTTAACGCAAAATTTAATACATATTCTTTGATCCTTTTTTTCGAATAGTAAAAAATCGAAGAGCACACCAAAACACGACTAACCTTTTTATCTGTCAAAAACAAACTGACAATCCAAAATGGCTGATATTGCCAACATATATAACAGACATGTGTACCAACATACCAGAAAAAAAAATGCGAAAATCGAACATGCGTAACTCACGAAATTTGAAAATAACGGTTATTTTTTGATCAGACCTCGTACGTATGACTACTGTGAGCACGTTTGCAGCAGTCGAGTCTTTGGAACCAATTTTCCACCACTCTTTCACAAATATCGGCTGGAACGTTAGCAATTTCGCCTTCGATATTGTCTCTGAGCTCTTCTAACGTTGTTGACTTGTTGGCATAAACCGACAACTTAACCTATCATCATAAAAAGGAATCCAACGTTGTTAAATCGCATGAGCGAGGCCACTCGACCGGACCATTCTCGAGATTACACGGTTACCGAACTGCCCTTTCAATAGATAAATTGTTTGATCAGCTGTGTGGCATGTGGCACCATCTTATTAGAACCACATATCGCTGACGGACACGGTCACTTTTTGTGGTTGTAATGGAGTCTCTTCAAGCATACGTGGGTTTATTGCTGTCCAATAACACAGATTTTGTTTATTGACAAAGCCGTTAAGCTAAAAATGAACTTCATCGCTGAAGATGGTTTTTCGATTGAATTCAGGATTTTCTTCAAACTTTAGCAGAGCCAATCGGAGACGTTTCGGCACTTCAAATGATCAAGAGGCTTAAGTTCTTGAGTTAATTTTATCTTGTAAGGGTGTAAGCTAAGATCTTTACGCAAAATTTGCTAGAGTGTGGTTTAAGAGATTCCCAGTTCCTGCGAACGACATGGAATCTTACCGTTTAAAAAATTTGCAGTTCATTTACCAGATAAATTTTGGTTAATATTACTTAAATTGTATGATTTGTTGTTATTATTAATGATGATAATTCACAAATTTATTTAATAAGAGTAACGGTTTATTTAGAAAAAGAAAATATAATTAGAAATTACAATTGCAAGTAAATTTTAATTTGTGATCTACACATATAATAACAATCATAGAATGTAGTTAATTAGAAATAAATTATGACAAGGTTTTATTGATTGGTCTTCTATTTAAATGTAAATTGATTTTGTTATTTAATTTTCTTTAAGTAATTTCTTAATAATAATAATGATAATAATAGGTAATGAATCTGATTATCTTCTTTATTTAGTAGCTAAAATGTATATCCATAATAGAAAATATTTGCATAAATTTAGAAAAATTAAAATCAATTTATTTATTTTATCATTTACTTAATTCAAAAGTAAAAGAAAGCTTTATCAGAATTCAATATTAGTTTATTATAGCATGATTTGACTCTCATTTACCAACAAATATTTTATTTGTTTGCTTTTAAATTGCATTAATTTGAGTTCAATTGATGAATTATAAAACATTTTACAAAAATAAGATGCATAAATGAACAGTGAAAGGAATTTGATTTTCTATCTGAATCTACATACATATGAACCATCATCACATAAATCGAATTTAGCAATAACCAATGCCCTGCAGACAATTTCTCATTGTTTTCTTTAAGAATATATACGTACATGTACATATATATTTACATAATTATAGTAAGGACTGTATAATCGACCGTACTCTTAATATCTTAAACGTAACTATTATCAGGAATAAAACTCACTGGGTTGAGTTTTATTCTATTTTACAATGTATTTTAAAATTAAAATTGAAAGTTATTTGTACGATTATTTTGAATTAGCCAGTGTATGACTCCTTTTAGTTCACACTCCTGAGAAAGCTGCAAAGATTTGGCAGCGAAGTATAGAGTATTGAAAACTAAAATTGTTTGAGTCTTTGTTCAATAGACCTATACATCTAATAATAGTTACGTTCAAGATACATATCTATCTATATATATATATACTACTGTGGGCAAAAAATAGTAAGACTTTTTAATTTAAATTTCACGCGAAAACCCATTCGACGAAATATTTTTTTTCTAGGTTGGTATGACTGTCAGTGACATCTGTACCAAATGTCACATCAAAATAATCATTATTGTTTAGTATACGCTTGTCTTTCTGAAGTACAAAAAGTGCATTCGGCGATTTTTACAATGAGTGAAATTATTCAACAAAGAAGTTCCATTAAATTTTGTGTACGGAATCAAATTTCTGGTGCCGAAACGTTTAGAATGTTGCAAAAGGCCTTCGGTGATAATTGTTTGTCGCGAGCAAGTGTTTTTGATTGGTACAAATTATTCAAAGAGGGTCGAGAACGCGTTGATGACGAACCACGTCCAGGACGGCCATCAACATCAACTGATGATCAACACGTAAATAGAATCAAGGAATTGGTGCTTGAGAATTGATGATTAACAGTCAGAGACCTTACTGGCATTGTTGGAATATCGGAAGGATCAGTAAAAACTATTTTGAAAGATCATTTGGGCCTAAGAAAAGTGAAAGCACGATTTTTTCCAAAATCATCCAACTTTTTCGAAAAACAGCGTCGCGATGACGTCTGTGAAACAATGCTTTCCGAATATCGAGACAAAATGAAAGGAATCGTAACTGGAGATGAGACTTGTATCTACGCTTATGACCCGGAAACAGACGATCAATCGGCCGAATATCGTATCAAAGGTGAGCCGAAGCCCAAAAAACCCCACGTCAAAGCAAGTCAAAAATTAAGGTTATGTTGACAGTTTTCTTCGATTATCGAGGTGTGGTGCACTCCGAATTCCTTCCGACCGGCCAAACTGTCAACAAAGAATACTATTTGAGTGTTATGCGTCGTTTGCGCAATGGTATTCGTAAAAAGAGGCCAGAATTATGGGCCAACAACTCTTGGTTTTTTCACCACGATAATGCACCGTCGCTGCATTAATTCTTCGTGAGTTTTTCGCCAAATTTTCTACCAATATCGTGCCGCAACCACCGTATTCGCCTGATTTAGCTCCGTGTGACTTCTGGCTATTCAGCAAACTCAAACGACCGCTCCGGGCAAACCGTTTTCAATCAATTGAAGACATTAAACGTGAATCGCTACGCGCATTGAAGGTTATCCCTGAAATTGACATTAACAACTGTTTCGAGAATTGGAAGAAACATTGGCACAAGTGTATTGGGGCCAGGGGGATTACTTTGAGGGAGACGAAATAGATTTGGAAGAATAAATTAAGTATTTAAAAATTATGGACAACGTCTTACTATTTTTTGCCCACAGTAGTATATATGTATGTATACATAAAAAGATATTGAGTATAATAATCTTTTAAAAATAAAAAAATATGCATAGCTACTTAACTATAAGCATAAGTAAGTTTAACACAATGAAGTTTGAATTAATTATCTCACACTTAAAATTATACATGTAGAAAAACATAAAGACCAAAATTTTCCAATATATTTAACACCAATTTTGAAATTACTTCGGCAGTACATTATTGTACTCATCTGGGAGCTAGTAAAATTGAAGACGACGTTTGTAGTGCTTTCATTGTACATACCATAACGTTAACTACAGAATTTTTTTACGATCTGTTCTTTCGTCCACCCATAACACTGTTTCTTATTTTTATGTTCAATACGTTTACGGACGGATGGTAGAAAATTTTATAACTCTATCCGACTATGCAACGGATATTTCGCATATTTATTCCAGAATGAACAAAATGATTCATTGGATAATAAAGTAAACTGTAGATTACACGAAATCATTGTTATACATAAATGAAATAAAAATTCCTCTTTCGATTTTTTTTGAGATATGCTTTGTAGTCTTCACATGTCGTTCGCAGTGGCTCTTCATCCAACATATTAGAGACATATCGCAAACCGTACATTTAATTTTGCGTCATTGTAAATTAAATCACGATATTCACGTATCAATTTATTTGCTTAGTCAAAAAATGGTCGTTTCATCAGTACACCGAACTGTGGCATGCTGCTGCATGAGAACTATCGATATCGATAACTGACTGCCGATAATATCAAACTGTGTTGACATTTCTGTTCAGTAAGGTTTGTTAAGTCATCTTGAATCGTTTAACGCCAGAACAACGCTTCCAAATTGTGGAAATTTACTTTGAAAAAATAAATCTGTTCGCGAAGTTCATGGAGCACTTCATCCATTTATGGTCAACATAATCGGCCTAGTGAGCAAGCAATTCGTGCAGTTATTGATGGTTTTCGCACTAATTTTACTCTTCTCGATTCAAAACCATCAACAAGACAAAGAAATGTGCTGCTGTAGTGCAAAGTATTGAAGAAGACACTGAAGTGTCGATTCGTCGTCGTTCTCAACTTGTTGTCCTTCGACTACGTGGAAAATTTTACGTAAAGATCTTGGCTTACGTGACTATAAAATACAGCTCGTGCAGGAATTGATGCCAAACAATCATCGTTTGCGTCGCATTTTTGCTGATTTAGCTCATCTGAAATTGGCCGAAAACGAGCATTTTTATCAAAGAATTGTGTTTTATGATGATGCTCGTTTCTGGTTAAATGGATAACTTGCCGTATTTGGAGCGAAGACAATCCTTAAGCCGTTAGCGAATCACCATTACATCCAATAAAATTGACTGTTTGGTGCAGTTTACACGCTGGCGGCATCATCGGTCCTTATTTCTTTCGAAATGAGGAAGGAGCTTCCTTTACGGTGAATGGCGAGCGCGATCGAGCCATGCTGACTGAATTTTTGTTTCCAAAAATTAATTAACTGAACATTGACGACATTTGGTTCCAAAAAGACGACGTAACTTGCCATACAGCGCTCTTAACAATCGATTTATTGCAAAATCAATTTGGTGACAACTTTATTTCCAAAAGTGGTCCTGTTCACTGGCCCCCTCTGGATTACTTTTTATGGGGCTATGTTAAGTCATTGGTTTATGCCGACAAACCAGCATTGGAAGTCAATATTCAATCCACCATCGACGCCATACGGTCAGATTTATTGGAAAAAGTAGTCAAAAATTGGACTGATCGAATGGATCGTGTAACTCGTAGCCGCGGGGGACATATGCCGGAAATCATATTTAAAAAATAAATGCCATGAAATTATCTACCAGATTATAATAAAAAAATTTCATTCCAACAATACTTCTGTCTTGTATTATCATTTTAAGTTCTCAAGCTCTTAAAAAACACCCTATATATAACGGGTCGTTTAGAAACAAACACGCGTCGTTCTCCATGTAAATACTAATATGTAATATCACAGATTAAATTGTGGAAACTGCAGATCGGAAGGGAGAAGACTGCTCGTTAATCTGGTACTCTAGTGAAGTGTACTTCGAAATTGGCATCTCTACTCATTAAGTCATGAAAGTTACATAAACATTAAGTACTATAATTTTTTTTAAATAGAGTTTTTTAAAATTTTGAGAGATATAATAGTTTTGCACTCTCACTTCAAATATAGATAATTACAGCCTTACGTACACATCATAATATAACCAAAAGATTTCGGTATAAACTAACTAAACATTACAGAAATGCTAATCTGATAATAACAATAATAATAATAATAATAATAATAAGAATAATAATCAGAAATAATAGTAAGCGTATCATGAAAAAACATCAAAAACATAAAGCAGACATTGTCCCAAAACATTAGAAATAATTGAACATATCACAGTCGCATATATAAATTTAGCACAGATAGAATACATAACGCGACATGAGAATATCTGTAAAATAATTCATGAAAGTCTTCTAATAGAAATACAAAGTAGTAGATAAAATTGGCGCGTGGCACAATTACAAAGGAATTTTAGAAATACTTATATTGTTACGGAACACTAGAAAGCACAAAACAAACAAATTGAAGTCAAATTTGACACATAAGTAAAAAATATTGTCACTATTTATCGTTATTACTCACAATTTATTGTTTCTATTATGACTAGATAGATTTCTTTTTTAGTTCCCGTATATGTATATATATATATATATATATATATATATATATATATATATAAAATTAGCTAAAAGTGTTATGGTCGACCGTTATAAGATAATCCAAATCAATGAAATTCGTCGGGTATTCGGTCAACTGTTAAGAAAATTAAAAAATCAAAAAACAATCATTTGTTTTATCCTCTATATTTCGCTATAAATTTATAGCTTCCTCAGGAGTTAAAAACTAGATTAACTTAAAAAATTCTTTAAAAATCATTAAAATGTGGTTTGTCAGTGGTAGGTAAAATTCAGAGCATGTTACACAAATAATTTACATTTGAAACTCTATATATATATATATGTACAAATTCAGAAATTCAAAAACTATTTAATTGGTATTATAGAGACGTATTGTACTTGAACAAAATGCGTGCTAGTGATTTATATGGTATTCTTACACTGATGATGATAATTTACTTGTCGAAATCATATTCAGATTCAAAGCTACATTCTCGTAAAGGAGTTTTTTTAATCAACTTTTATAGAGTTAGACACAGTATCCAATTTAATTAGAAAGTTAATATGAAACATTTGTTTATTATTTCATAAAACTTGCAATATGAATAGTAAAAAGTATACTTTGCACGTGTTCGTTTAAATTTTCTACACAAACATTTTAAATTAATTTTCCTATTCGATAAAACTCTTGAGTTGTAGGTTATACTTATTACTCCAAAATGTGGTGTACACATTCAGTAGACATGCTCATAATCTTGATAATCTCCTTTACTTTCCCTCTCCAGTCACATAACACATCTAGAATTTTCTCAACCATTTCTGAAATGTTAACACGTTTTGGAGGTCCAGAATGTTTTTCATAATCGAAACACATATCGCCACGTTTAAATCGAGCAACCCAGCGGCAAATCGTGGCCTCAGAAGGAGTATGATTATGGAATGTTTGCTGTTATTCACCAAAACCTCGGTTGTGTTCATATTCTTAGAAAACAAATACTGAATTGTATCACGACTAGCAATTTTATTCATTTAAGACTTTTGCTAGACAAGTCTTCTTTAAGCGACTTTATCTGTCAAAATAAACATCAAACCATATTGGAAATTTAAATAACCTCTTGTAAACGCATGATTTACTCGAAAATAATAATTCATTTCACAAATTTTGATCAGTGAATCTCGACTTCCGTCAAATTGTCCTCGTATTTTCGCAACAGTGAGGAATCTTCTTTTTCATATAAAACGCACATAAGTTGCTTGTCAGATCCTATCGAATTATAAAAAGAGAAAATGTAATCCAAAAAGAACAGGTAATGGCTTTAGCTCTAACGCCAAATAAAGGATTAATTCTCTTGGAGTTATATTTTTCTAATAAGATCCAATTGCTGCTGAAGGAAATAATTACCAATAGAAAGATACAAGTAAATAATTCATTACTAAGAACTCTTTGTTGGTCATCTGCCACCTACGATTACCGCTTCAAAAACGCACCTTTTAATTAATTTCAGCACACAGGCCTGGATTTACCCTCAAGCGCGAAAAAGTTATAGTACTGAATCGCGACGGAAACAGAACTTTATTGTTGATGGTTAGAAACAATATGAACGTAACGGCTCGCACTTTGACTTTTAATTTAATTCTCTTTATTGTAATGAAAAATACATTTCTAAAAATACTTTCGCCTCACATCTGAGGATAATTCTCTTAGAATATAAAAGATTTTGACCGGGTTATTTAAAAAAAAAGTTCTCTAAAAGAGGAAGCATTATTAAGAAGGATCTAAAAAATTCCTTTGGAAAAGGGGAGCGAACAATCATTCACAATGAAAGAATTTTAGTCTCTATTTTGTATCATCAAATTGAAATGATGATAAATATATTACTGATATTACTGTTAAATACCTCAAAGTGTTCTCCGTGAACATGAGGTATTTACTGATGCGTTGGAAGCATACTAGCCTTTTATTACTGTATCGGAGGTCAACGTATCTATTTTTATCAACCCTCTATCTCCTCGTTCATCTAAGAATTCCTCATTACATAATTTATAATATAAATGTTGTTGCAAATCATTCAGAAGCGCAAAATAATGAACGAATTGAAGTCAAATTTGACACAAGTAAAAAATATTGTCACTATTGAACTCACAATTAGTCATGTTCATCATGTCCAGGTAGATTTCTTCTTCTAGTTTCTTTCGCATGTAATTTAGCAACCGTTAACATATATTAGAAACAAAAGACCAAGGTTTGAACCCTGAAGGATATCGGATAAAGGTTCAAAATATAAAAACTTTGGTTACGGTATTTGACATAATAATCACGATCAAATAAGTAATTGTAAGTACATGAGTAAAGCTATTGGAGAGACCCAGGAACACCGAGAATCTTCGACTGCATTATTTGATACCCGCATTATGAAGTGCAGAGGCCGTAACTGAAAATGATCCAAAGACATTTATCAATTTTTAAGGTTTGGCCAGGTTACATTATTGCCTCGTTTTAATATATGAGAAGTAAAACCCAGAGAAAGAGAAGAATTTTTTGATACCAACTGCTTTATTACTTTTCGAAATATTCGTCTGTGAGATTTATACACTTTTGCATGCGTTCAACAAAGTTTTCCTACATATTTTCCACTATGAAGTTAGTTTCTCAAAACCTTTCGACTTTTTGACCTGCTAAAAATTGCTGTCTCCTCATTTACTGTTTAACATTCATGAACAAAAACAAATTGTTAGTTATTCAATCAGGTGAATTCGATGTTTTTCTTCTTCAAGTAATTATTTGTTTCACGTACTATGTAAGATCTAACATTAATTATGATGCAGAATGATGCGATGTTTTTAGTCGTTTTTCCCAATTTCATCGACGACTTCTAGTAAACAAATCGTTGTATACCATTCAGCATTAACTCCTTTCCTATCCTCTAAAGGAATGGACGTGAAATATCCAGCAAAAATGAAGAGCTTCGTGAACGAACAACTTTTACGGGATTCAGTTCACCTTAAAACATGCAATTATCGCTTAGTTTCCAGTTATACGAATATATTTTAGTTAAGCCTTTTTTCGGCTCACAATCAGTCAAATTATGCGGGATCAATCAGAATCCATTACAGCTAGATATTTATGCAAAATCGAATGCGTTGTAGTGTTCGATATGCCTAAGGATGTCTCTATCTCATTGTAAGCCACGTGCCAATCTTCTTCAATCACGTTGCACAAAGTATAGATTTTTTGGAATAATAACCGATTTCGGTGGACATTCACGCAATTCATCACTGACAGACGCACGGCCACGATGAAATTCTGCAAACCGATTGAAAGCAGTCTTTTTTCGTCATGCTTTATTACCAAAAGTTGAACGAAGCATTCCTATGCATTGTTATTGAGTTAGGTCTTTACTAAAATCGCAAGAAGTGGTCGTTTGTATAAACATAAAAGGCATTTTTTCGACGAAGTTTTGTTAGCCTATGTTTTTTGTATAACTTCTTTATAATATTGTACATATTCTATTCTCCATATCACAACAATATATAATTTATTATTATTACCAATATATACATATATATATTGGTAATAATAATAAATATATAAAATAATATGTATATATATATATATATATATATATATATATATATATATATAAAGGCTGTTTCAAATTGCGCGGTTTTTTTTAAGAATAAATAAAATATAGATGGCACATTGAATTTGTCTGGGTATGCGGGCATCTAAAAAGTGTGATGTATGACATTTATAAAAATGGCTTCGTACATGGTACAACAACGCATTCAAATTGTCGAATTATTGTATGAAAATCAGAGTTCTGTGAAAGGAGTTTTTAGAAAATTACGTGAATTTTATGGTTTACATAATCGTCCATCTGAAACCACTATTGGTCGAATTATTAAAAAATTTCAAGAGACCGGTTCCGTGGAAAATCAAAAAAGTGAAAAATCCAGTCGTAGTAGTCTTTCACAAGAAAATATTGGTTTTTACTGAAGACATATAAGGTTCAAATAACACAGGAACTGAAGCCATTAGATCATTTAAAAGTCATTCGTTTGTCAATTTCATCAAAGAGCAACCAGCTGATATTTCTCAAACAATAATGTTTTCCGATAAGGCACATTTTGAATTTGGTGTCTATGTTAATAAAGAAAATTGCCATATCTGGAGTGAGAAAAATTCACGAATTATTCATGAGAAACCTATGCATCCTAAACGAGTTACTGTTTGGTGTGCGTTATGGTCAGGTGGTGTAATTGGACCTTACTTCTTTGAAAATGCTGGTGGTGAAGCTGTAACTGGCAATGATGATCGATATCGTCGGATGATAACCGAATTTTTGTTGTCTGAATTAATGAATATTGATCTAGAGGATACGTGGTTTCAATAGGATGGCACCACGCCTCACTTTGCACACGAATCAATTAATTTATTGAGAGAAAAATTTCCTGGACGTGTAATCTCAAGAAACGGTGATGTTAATTGACCAACAAAATCATGTAATTTGACACCATTAAACTATTTTCTTTGAGGTTATATGAAAAGTCAGGTTTATAAAAACAATCCACAATCAATTCCTGCTTTGAAAGATGAAATTATTCTTGTCATTGGTGAGAGATTATGTCTCAATTATGTCAAAATGCCATTGAAAATTTTAACAAAACAGTGGGCGTCTGTGGAGCTGCAAGAGGAGGCCATTTGGTAGATATTATTTTTCGCATATAAATATCATAACTGATACTTCAATTACCAATAAAAAGTTTTTGAAAGTGAATGCAAATTATGTGTTTTATTTATTCTTTTAAAAAACCGCGAAATTTGAAACACCCTTTATCAGGCACGCATTAACATTAGTTGCATTAGTTAACAATGACAAACATAATTTACCATTTTCATTTTTTTCTCTTCCACAATACACAAATTTCTATGAAGGCATTATCATTAAGATAGTGTCCAAACCCAATGAATAGATGGAGGAAGTACCAAATTTACAAGAGAAGTAACATTCAGTATTTTACGCTAATCAGTGACAGTTGGAATACGAGTACAAAAATGTCTCAGTGTTTCTGAAGTTATGTCGAGAAATAAACAAAAGTACACGGGTACTAGGAAAGGTTTGCAATATGACGCAACAATGAATCGTAGGGAGTCGCTTGTTGCTGCATGTGGAGACATATTCATACGTGCATAGTAGCCGCCGCGCCATGTCAATAAGCTTAGTTATTCATTAGCAGTGAGAGTGTAAAGTGCTTGCGATGGCATCGTGGTCACGAAATGAGATATGGGCAGTTTCGCGTTATAATTTCGTGCGTAATTTAAACATGGACCAGTGCTTCGAAGAAATGACTCTTGCCGTCTAGGTGATGTTTGTCCACATCGCACAACGATATTCAGGTGGTATAGAGAATTCCAAAGGGGAAGTTTAACTACGAAGGATGCTGAGAGGCCAGGAAGGCCACGAACGTCAGTTACGGAGGAAAACGTTACTACTGTGAGGAACATGCTTGGCGAGGACAGGCGAGTGACCTACCAACAGACAGAGGGTACTTCAGGCCTAAATGTACCAGCAATTCGTTCGATTCTGCATGATCATTTGCACGTGAAGAAACTTTGTTCTCTTTGGGTGCCGCATCGACTGACTGAAGAGCAGATGACACGAAGTGTTACTTGATGCCGGGAGATGCTAAAAAAGTTTAATAAGGGACATTCTCGAGTGGAATTGTGTAACGCGTCCTTTTGGACACGCAGAAGACAGTCACAGCTAAGTGGTATACTGAACGGTGCCTACCTAAAGTCATTGGATCTATGAAGAACCTGCGACCAAAGTCAAGAATGGATCTGGTTCCTCCATCACGATAATGCTTCAGCTCACCGCACCAAAGCCTGCATCAAATATTTGACCACGACAAGATTGAAACTTCGGGAGCACCCTTCCTAGAGTCCAGATCTTGCTCCCTGTGACTTTGCACTGTTCCCGCATGTGAAAATGAAGGTAAAAGGGAGGCGGTTTTTCAGTGATGACGACCTTCTGCGAGCTTGGGACAACAAGTGTGCTTTACTCCCTAGTGATACTTGGCAGAACTTGTTTAAAGATTGTTTTCGGAGGATGGAGAGGTGTATTGAGTGTAAAGAAAATTACTTTGAAAAAATTAAATAAACATAGCTGTACTGCAAAACTTTCCTAGTACCCTTTGTATGTTATTTTTTGTGAAATCTGTTAAATATTTTATTCAGTTATAAATGTTAGTGACATTTTGGCTTGAATATTTAGTATCGAACACTTCTTATAACTATAACAGTTTTTTAAATGTATAAAATTATTCATTAATGTTTCGAAAATGAAAAACCGCGAAATTTGAAACACCCCTTATATACTAGCTTCAGAAGAGTGGTGTAAAACCCAATGTATGTATATGTACTCTATATCTAATTTTCCAGCGTGAATTTAAAAAATTAATTCCGTTACCCCTATCTAATCCGTCCGTTAAACCTAATGAATTGTAAAAGTTTAATACATATTTCTCGCGAGAAGTAAGAGATTATACAAATACACCCGAGTAACTCCAAGTGCCCACAACTATAAATACACTGAGGAAGACTAATCTTTTATAGTTCATACAACCTGCAGAAAGTTTCATCTAAAGCAGGTGAATGTATAATAGGAAAAAGTTAATAAATTATTTATCCGCAAGCTCCAGCAAGTTACACAGTCCATCAGCCGTACTAACATATTTAATGTAGTAAGTGCCAGGGTTTAAGACGTAGCTAATAGAGGATCCGAGTATAAGCAAATATATGTAGTAAAGGCAAACGTTTCTTAAGAAGGAATTGCCATATTCTTCTTTCATATTCAAAACGTTTTAAATTTTCTTTCAGTTCAGTTCACCTCTTAAGAAATATACAAAGAAGAATTTCGTAATTGGTTTTTTACAAAGGATAAGTTTTTCGCATTGCAGGCTGCTAACAATAAAGGAAATTTACTCTTTGTAGTTAATAAATTGGTCAATATAGCGAGGTTTGTTCTGATACAGATTTTGATGTATATTAAATATCTTTAGTGCGTTATCTTTGGTATGCGAAATGTGGACAAAGGAGATAAAGGTGTTTCGTTGTGTCATTTGCTCATCAGGCAATATAAAAAGATTAAATAAATGTAACAAGAACAAGAAGGAAATTAAAAATAAAACAATAATAGATAGGTTATCTGCTTCTGGGCTTCCGGGTTGGAACCGCGTCACTTGTATATCTGCAGTTTTCAGTGCAGTAGCTCAGCCTTGAAGATGTCCCATACAAATGGGTACGAAACGTCGGCAGATATACGCTGTTCCAGACCGGAAGCCCAGAAGGAGATAGCATGGACCACGACCGCGGTAGTCTACGTACCAGATTAATAATGGATATCATTTGAGGGTAAATCTTCATAAAACAACTGAAGAAATAAATATGACAAAAACAATTATAATCTAAAAGAAAAAACAATTTCGCAATTGAGTTTTATTTTTTACAATCTTTTAAAATGACTTCCGCCACATTTATGCATTTGTTGATTTACTGAAACATATTATAAAACCAACTCTCATATTTCTCTTAAAAGCTAAGCACACCTCGTCACTCGACGTCCTTCCTTTTTAGTGTTTTCTTCACACGAGAAATCGAAGCAAAATCACGTGAAGGGAGATCGATTGTAGAATGAACGTTTTACTGCTTTCGGCCCGGCTCTTGCAAAATACTCAGCATAGATGTTGAAGCGAGAGCTAGAGAGTTGTAGTAGAGAAAGCAGGTGCCTAATCTCGTCCGAAGACGAACCTTTTTGAGTGCTTCAGCAACTATGGATAGGCACTCCTCAGTGTACCACTTTACGGTGACTGCATTTCGTGTTTTTAATATCGTGCGGTCTGCTATTCCTTTTATGGCAAAGAATTTCTTAATGATTTAAGATTTCCGTATAGACACAGGCGTGTCTTCATCGTCAAAGAATCAGGCTTTATTCTGTGCTTTAATAGGCACGTTACAACAACGTGTTAAAATGCTACTAACATAACGAAATATGTATTCCAATGTCAAATGGTGATATTCGTCATGTCATTTACTCGTCAAATATACGATACCGAAAAGCAACTAACCTTCCTCACTCAAAGATGTTCATGGAATTACGGATGCATGAATGCTCACACATCTTCTATCTCGTGCTATGTTACATGCCTATCGGAGTCGAGCATCCTCCTCACAACATCTATATTCTCTTCGGTAAAGGATGAGGGAGTGCTCCAATCTTGGAGTATCTTTCAAACTCAAAATTTTCTCTTTGAAATTTCCTATACTACGTGCTCGTGCGATGTGATCAATAATCTTGTAGCACAGAAACTGTTTCCATCAAACATAGATCAATATTAAATCCACAAGCAAAGTTGTAGAATAAAATTTTCTAGTATTCTGTTTTTGAATCAAGCCAACACAGCAAACTGTTTTCTCTGCTACTTTGAGCAAGTTTTGAAAAGATTCTTACATTATATTCCATTGTTGTTCTATTGAAAATAAACAAAACATTTGTTAGTTTTATGGGTTACATTTTTCACACTTCTTCAGCTGAATACTGGAAAATATTTCACTCAACGCACATATCTATGGGCTTGAGCTCGGACTATACTGTACTGTAGATGGTTTACGTATAAAAGCAGTATTTCTCAAATCCCCAAAACATATTCGCGAATTTCACAATGTCCAGACATTTCTGAAGCTCAGCAGCCGATTCTTATACACCAGAAAACATGGTTAAAGGCAGCGTTTTATTACTTTCACTATTTCCAAATTTAATCTGTAGTTTCGCAATTTGATTCCAACGAAGCAATCGCCATCAAGGAAAGTCGAAACGAATTAAAAGATGCTCAAATAGCAGCTGATTTAGGAATTATTTATAATACGAGTAGTAGTTACAGAAGACTAGTCGAAGTACTTGAAAAATTATAAAATTCTTCGTTGTCATTAGTGGAGTAAATGCAAATAGGGGACGCAAGAAATATTACCATTATTGCTAAAGTAGATAGTGTATTGTGTATTGTGTAATATTTTTCGCAATTTGATTCCAACGAAGCAATCGCCATCAAGGAAAGTCGAAACGAATTAAAAGATGTTCAAGTTGCAGCTGATTTAGAAATTATTTATAATATGAGTAGTAATTACAATAGACTAGATGAAGCACTTGAAAAATTACAAAATTCTGCGTTGTCATTACTAGAGTAAATGCAAATAGGCGACGTTGTACAGACACAGCTACATACATGCAAGTAGATAGTGTATTGTGTAATATTTCATAGTTAAATGTCAAGCGGTCATTCTTTGCGTAAAAATATTTATTCCCCACAGCAAACACATTTGCTTGAAAAAGCTATTGAAGCATGCCTGATGCTGCAAATATTTAGTCCATCTTATCCACTTGGTCTATCAGCATATTGAAAACGCTGTTTAAAAGGGTAAGTGTTTATTTACATTTGTTACTTACTGAACAGTAGCTGTGCCAATTCTATAATTACAAAATAAAAAAATGTTTTTTACGCCGTCAAGACTCTTCCAAATTTCGCACTAAATAGTATCTTAACTTAAAGACACTTAAGTTTGTATTAGTGCATTATTTTGTGTCATATTGGAACACAGAATAAAAGTTTGTTCTTACTGTTGCCAACAGAAACCACATTAATTTAAATTTTAATTTACACAATAACCAAGGACATACATATATACATATATTTAAGTCGAGTAAACTAATCTATGTATATATACATATTGAATTTCAGCCCTAAATTTAGAACAATACATTCCTTCGCGTAAACTTTTGAACTATAACAATATCTTTCGAAAATACGCACCTAGTTCCAAAGTCAACGTAAACAGATTATTTCGTACAATGTAATTCCACTCCAAGTCCTTTATGACTTTAATTTTCCCTAGCAACGACGGGCATATGTATAAATTTGGGACATGTTTTGTCGGAGAATTCGCTCTATACGCTTGCTCTATCTCCCAATTTAAACACTCCACGACGTGAATTTTCCGATTACTAGCAATATCGGTCGGCAGATATTGTGGAGAAGAACATAAACTTTCAGTCGATTGCTCTAATTAGGTAACTAATAATCCCTCTTTAACTATGCTATTGTTCGAAGTAACAAATAAAGACATAATGTGCACAAAGAAAACTTTATTATAATTGAATAGTAAAAGGTATAAAAAGGATATAGTAATCCTTGCTTAATGTATTACATACTAGAGAATTCTAGTTCGTGTACTTCAACTTACGAGGTATGGTCATTTAGTTCATACATCTGAGATCAAATTTAAAAGAAATAAGAATATTCTTATACGCAATACATTCAGGGTAGGGGGAGCGGAAACTTCCTTCCTTTTCTGAAGACATAAAAAAAAGGAAGTATTGCTAATAGACGAAATTCGTTTTTCCTAATAAAGGGATGACACGCTCTTCAAAATCGAAATACAAATAATAATAGAAAAGAAAATCCATCCTAGATTGAATTAGCCACCCAGTAGAATTATCCATTCAGGATGCCACTTGCCAGCCTGCATAGTCGAAGACGGTTTTATCTATTGTTGAAAAAAGACAAAGAGCACCATCTTATTTAAATTAATAAACAGTACCCTGTATATCTGCATGTCGAAGTGAGGAATAAGAAATTTCGTCCTACGTTTTGGATGATAAGAGTTCTAAAGGTACAAAAAAATAAAGAAAACTCACAAACTTAATTCCTTTTAATTAATTTAATAAATCACGGACCAATAGTAAGTAGTAAAAAAATTAGTAAATTATATGTAATTATTTATGAAAACACTAATGATTTAGGCGAATTACTTATACGAGGTGTGGCTATTGAATAACGAAACTGACAAACGCCAACGACTGACAGCTATTTATCGTGAAGTCTTCTCTTTCGAATGCAGTACCTCTCGGCTCTGTAAACAAATCAGTATAGTCGTAGTCTTCGTTCGTATTAGAGTTGTTTTTTTTTTTGTTTCGCCGGAAAGTGAAACAACAGAGCAACGAATTGTTGTGAAATTTCACATGAAACTTGGAAAAACCGCTACTGAAACTTATAAATTATTGAAAGAAGTGTATGGCAATAAATGTTCATAGCGTGCACGTATTTTGAGTGGTTTAAGCGTCATCTCGGCCACGTTTAAGCGTGGCCGAGATGACGTTGAAGATGATTCACGCCCGAGTCGCCCTTCCACGTCAAAAACGGATGACAATATCGAAAAAATCGGTAATCCGGTTTAATCTGACCATCGATTAAGTATTCGTGTGATTGCTGAAATTGTAGGAATTGATAAAGAATCCGTACGGCAAATTTTATATATATATATAACAATTTGAACATGCAAAAAGTGTGTGCCAAAATGGTGCCTAAAATTCTTACGTTTGAACAACAAGAAACTCGCAAAAATATTTGTACTGACATTTTGAATGCCATTGAAAATGACCCAAACTTATTAGAAAGGATAATAACACGCGACGAATCATGGTTTTTTACTTATGATCCTGAAACGAAGCGCCAATCCATGCACTGGAAGAGCCCGTCTTCACCGAGAGCCACAAAAAGCTCGAATGAGCAAATTCAAATTCAAAGCAATGATGATTGTTTTTTGCGATATTCATGGAATTGTGTACCTTCACTGAAGGTCTAACTATTAATCAACATTACTACCTTCACGTTCTTGCTTAACTCCGTGAAAGAATAAGGAAAAAACTACCCGAATGGTGTAAGGACAAATCATGGGTTCTCCACCGACACAATGCACCGGCTCATTCCGCATTGTCAGTCAAGAGATTTCTAGTCAAGTACAGCTTCCCAGTGTTAGACCATCCGGCTTATTCGCCAAATCTTGCGCCGTGCGACTTCTATCAGTTTTCTAAGGTGAAATCTGAATTAAAGGGAACAAAATTTGAGTCCGTTGAAGCTGTGAAAGCGAAAGTGGAACGCGTCCTGAAGGAGCTGACAGAAGAAGACTTCCAGCACTGTTTCGAACAAAGGAAGATTCGCATGGAGCGGGTAGAGGAGGGGTGTATATTGAATCTGATAATAAGTAAATATGTATGAAATCAAAATAAAACGTTTTACAGTGTCAGCCTCGTTATTTAATAGCCACACCTCGTATATGTGAATAGAGAAAAATCTTTGAACTCTTACTCACTAAAAATATAGCAATTCAGATAGAATATCTCTCTTTAATTCACGTATGGCTATCATCCACTTAATTGTGCATATACATAACATGATGTTTAAATAAAATTAGAAAATGTACTGGAATACGATACAAAATGGACTTAGGATGTGACAAACCTCATGACTATTCCACCTAGTTAATTTGCTATTCCGATTCATATATCTTTATTCTAATATAATTAAATAAGTAAAGACATGAATTATTTTTAAGTTAAAATCCAGAATCGAAATTGTTTAAAAACAAGACAGCAATATTTTTAATATCTTAATGAAACTTATAAAGCCTTGACATTATTAAATACAAATTACTTCTTTTCGTAATTTTAAGAATAGTTATTTTACAACGACAACGTGTTTTTTCTCTTGAATTGTGTCCGTGCCTTATATATTCCACAACGTAGCTTTCGACACTTCCTAGACGCAAAATACAGCAGTTTGACTTGCCGTGTCTGTTTGTATAAAACATTTCAGTTACTGTCACCATTTTAAATATGAATCTTTAATCCTTTTTAAGTTTTTTCAAATTTACTTTTGCAACAATTTCTCGAGATTTACATTTACAATTAATTTTCACATTAAATTTCTATATTTAATGTGTATAAATAAAATTTTTAATTATTTGATTGCCTTCTGCGAGTCAGTTCAAGTGCATCACTTCCAAATGAAAAAATCTTTATCGATTTCTGTATTTGATTTATGTTCACATATTCTTTGAAATATTACTTAAACTTTCTTGAATAAAATACATCTGTTTAGATATATTGAAATAAGTTTTTATAAATATTAGGCAAAATGAAATAATGGCCACCATTCGTAGAGTTTGATTTTAATTTATTATCACGCCTTGTATTATTGAATATTGTTGGATTTCATATATCGGGTGTTTTTTTTAAGAGTTCGAGAACTTAAAATGATAATACGAGACCGAAATATTGTTGGAATGAAATTTTTTTTAATATAATCTGGTAGATAATTTCATGGCATTTATTTTTTAAATATGATTTCCGGCATATCCGTCTCGGCTACGAGTTACATGGTTCATTCGATCGGTCCAATTTTTGACTAATTTTTCCAATAAATCTGGCCGTATGGCGTCAATGGTGGCTTGAATATTGGCTTCCAATGCTTCAAGAGTTGCTGGTTTGTCGGAATAAACCAATGACTTAACATAGCCATATAACAAGTAATCTAGAGGCGTTAAATCGCACGAATGAGGGGGCCAGTGAACAGGATCACTTCTGGAAATAAAGTTGTCACCAAATCGATTTTGCAATAAATCGATTGTTAAGCGCGCTGTATGGCAAGTTGCGCCGTCTCGTTAGAACCAAATGTCGTCGATGTTTAGCTGATTAATTTTTGGAAACAAAAATTCAGTCAGCATGGCTCGATAGCGCTCGCCATTCACCGTAACGGCAGCCCCTTCCTCATTTCGAAAGAAATAAGGACCGATGACGCCGCCAGCGTGTAAACTGCACCAAACAGTCAATTTTAATAGATATAATAGTAATTCGTTAACGACTTGAGGATAGTCTTCATTACAAATACGGCAATTTTGCTTATTGACGTATCCATTTAACCAGAAATGAGCTTCATCACTAAACACAATTCTTTGATAAAAATGCTCACCTTCGGCCAGTTTCAAATGAGCCTGATCAGCAAAAATGCGACGCAAACGATGGTCGTATTTCATAGGCACGTAAACCAAGATCCTTACGTAAAATTTTCCACGTAGTTGAAGGACAGAGACCAACAAGTTGAAAACGACGACGAATCGACATTTCGGCGTCTTCTTCCATACTTCGCACTGCAGCAGCAATATTCTCTTCGATACGCACATTTCTTTATCTTGTTGATATTTTTGAATCGAGAAGAGTAAAATTAGTGCGAAAACCAACAATAACTGCACGAATTGCTTGCTCATTAGACCGATTATGTTGACCGTAAAATGGGCGAAGTGCTCTATGAACTTCACGAACAGATTTATTTTCGTCAAAGTAAATTTCCACAATTTAGCAGCGTTGTTCTGGCGTTAAATGATTCATGATGACTTGGCAAACCTTACTGAACAGAAATGTCAACACGGTTTGACATATCTGCTGCCAAACCATAGTTATCGATATCCATAGTTCTCATGCAGCTTAAAAAATACCCATTATTTATATATTTCACACAAACTTAATCTAAAATACACAGCAATATGTTAGTTGAACAAGCCAGGTGTAGTACTGCTAAGTCATTGGAATAAGTAGATTTAGTGACAATTTCCATAGCGTAGAGTTAAAACACATTTTTAAACAAATTATCTTAATTTTTGATATTAATTTTCAGTGAACCTACGGAGTCAATAGTGCATACATTCAACTCAGTATTTGAAAAACAAATTACAAAACCACACGTTCTTGATTAGACATTGTGGCTATGTAAATGTTTTTAAAACTGTAAATGGAGTGCGATTATATAGAATACATTCTGGAAGCGAAGCGTAACATACATATACATACTAACATTTCCAAGTATCGAAATTAAATTACAAAGGCCGATAAAACGCTTTAAAACGAATAACTTAATTAATTTTCCTTGAAGAGGCCTATTTAACGACGATACGTCCGATACTTTCCAATATTAAAAGGCACTACGTTCCACTTTAGGGATCCATATGGCACCGCCTACCTTCGCATATTCTTCGGTTAAAATGTTCAATCTACACCTGAAA
The DNA here is from genome assembly GCA_031893035.1 of Dermolepida albohirtum. NCBI lineage: Eukaryota > Metazoa > Arthropoda > Insecta > Coleoptera > Scarabaeidae > Dermolepida > Dermolepida albohirtum. Next base: position 1,256,651 of record JAVIWB010006917.1, on the reverse strand, counting down.
CGACAGATTCATTGTCAGGTAGCTCTCTGTTTAATACATTTTACTCGTTTCGCGTTTAAGGTTATGTTCAAGACGGTTTTATCTCTTGGCAGGCTGTTCTTCGACAGTCGGGTCCGTCGTAAAACGCGAGTTATTACCGCGTCGAGGCTTAACCGAATCCAGAACTCTGCATATAACTTTGGGTCGGACGAATCCCCCTTTTTCGCTGCGATGTTTTCAGTGTAGTATTTCTGGTTTGTATTCCCCACCTCACTTTGTCTGAAATAACATTGATATTTAAAACGGAAACGCGAAGTTATGATGAGTTTATTGTTTTAAAGCTGTAAAAGTTGAAAGAATCAGTTAGATTTACGTAAATAGCTTTTCGGATACGGAATGTCCAGAGCAGTGGGAGAGCTAAATAAATATGATTTGTATTTGTCGACAAATATTTTTTATGGGTTTAAGTCCGATCCATTATATACATATATTTAAATTAGTATAATTTTATAGTATAAATTCCCTCTTTTATAATTTATTTAATCGTTTCACATTTATATACTTCGGATATTTAAATTAAACAGATGAGGACGTAACAGGAATAATCTTGGCTATGTTCATTAAATTTTTTCTTTAAAATACTTGATTTATTTAAATTTACATTAACAATAAAGAATTTAAGAACACTTAAAAAGGCATCAGGTGATTATAAGATATCTTTTTTTTATATTTGATTATTTTTTTCTGAAATAAAAGGTATCCCTATAGTTCATCTTATAATTGTACATGGAATTCTGTAACTGAATTATTCTATTCTGAAAGCCAGGTTCGATCATTTTTCCCGTATCCTGCGAAGATCTAGCATGTATCATTCAGAGTAAGTATCCTAAATTTTATAACTTTATAAGGTAAGCAATACGGGCTTATGGTGCCGCTATCTACGCTACGCTCTAGTTTAGAGAGGTGACAATACCATATCCTTATTATATTATACTAAATATTTGTAATATTTAAAACAATATGTTATATTGTTTAATTAACTGCTGATGATGACAATTTAGTTGTCGAAATACGTATACAGAAAAAGAAAATTAATGTGGCAAGGGGTTATATATCAACCTTCAGTGATCAATATGTTATCTATTTATCAATCTATTATTAGTACTTTAACATATTAAAATAAAAACATTCTATTAAGAAATGTAATATTAGTCCAACATATTGTTTATTAGAATGTCATACAGTTAATTCGTCGAACCGTCGAAATTAATTTATAGTTCGCTAATTCTCTCCAACTCAAATTCCAAATCAAACTAACTAATACGGAATTCAGCGGTGGCCGCGTAGAATTTAAATTACGTCTGCGAAGAGATTAAACAAACTATCCAGATCCTTTTGAACCGAAACTATCTCGAACGTGCAAAAAAAAAACTGTACGTCTGTGTCCTTACAACAAACAGGGTTTGTCAACCTTTCCACATCGATGAGCCACTTCAAATAATCCAATACGACCGAATTGGACCACCTACTAATACATTGGCGTTGCGAATTGATTTTCTTTCTTTTCTCTAAAAGGAAAAAAGCATCATCGAATAGCAATTTTATATGTACATATAAATGCAGTCATGATTACAAAGTTAATTATATCTCTAGAGGAAAATGTAATGAATGAAAAGAAAAGCTTTAGTAGATAGTTGATTGTAAATATATATTAAAAGAGTATATATACGACTGACAAATTATACGAGGATAACTATAAATAGATCTACCTGGCCATGGTAAAGACAACTATGTGAGTTACCTAGTAACGTTCGATAGTTTTACTTCAATTCAGCTAATAATTAGATTTAAATATATAATTAAGCTCTTTACAATGGGAAATTAATGAAAATTAATATTGTCTGCTGTGCCATCGTTGATTACAATCACAGAAATTAATTAAAAATTTCTGGGCCGGAGCAGGACTTGCTCCAGAACAGAATTGCTAATAACTGCAGTAGTTTGCAATACTATAATTAATTTAAAAAAGTAGAATATATTGTGATATGTATAGGCACAGTGCAACGGGTTTAGCAGATGTTATAGTCGACATATACGTCGTTTATACATTATTATGTTAGGAGTTTCGTACGGTTTGGCTTAATAGTGTCGCAATACGAATGTCAGAAAGGCTACCATTGCTTACTCAGACAACTTACAAAGTAAAGAAGTGTATGGCTGAAATTTCAAAATTAATAGCTAATAATTCGTAAAGTTTGTGACAAAGTTTTCATGTTCTAAAATAAATTTTAATATAAGAAACACATGAATATAGTACGACACAAAAATAGACAAAATGGCGTTGAGTTGAACAGTCAATTTATATTTGATTTGGGATTAACATTGATTTTACGTATAATCTACTGTTTAATTTATTAGATAATGAATCATTTCCCCTCTCTGGAATAAGTACTCGAAGTAAAAATTACCTAAACGGACAACTTTACGAAAAATTGTATCAGTAGAGTTGGCATTGCGAGTTAGCGACGTGTGTCTCAAAGAGGTGCAAAGAGTTTAGTCAATAATAAATATAAATAACCACTTAGGAGATAAGATCGGTTAAATATTTGAAACATCAGGTATATTTCCACAAATTCTATATATTGAGTTCGCCGTAAAGAATAAATGTTCTTATATGCAAAGAACGACCGTTTGACATCTAATGATGAAATACTTGTATAATTAAAATAATCTTTGTTAACGGATTAACTGGGTCTACAGATCCATTAAGTATTCAAATGTCAAACTGTCGTTCTCCGTACATACGAACATTTGTTCCTCACAGTGAAACTGTTATAAAATACTTGATGGTTAACCGATCTTATCAACTTTGTGCATCTATATACTGAAAACACTGCTTAAAAAGGAAAGTATTTACTTATATTTATTATCTGCTGAACCTGCTTCGATGTTCGAACGCTTGCAATGCATATTCTAGTGTTATGAATGTCAATGCTAAAAAAGACGCCTACACAGTGTTGGTGTTTTGTAATTGTGACTTAAGAAAGCTTTTAAATATACGTAATACATACATAAGTCTTTTATACGAGGATAGTTTGACAAGTAGTAAGAATGGCACATAAGTGGCGCTCTAATTGGTAAAACAAATGCACTGCAATTTAGGTTGCCTATTTATATGTTTACATTCCGATATTTAGATAAATCGGTTGATTAGTTTATTTTTGACAGCTGATTAAAAGAGAAGCTAACACGTCGTTTTGTTAAAATGGAAAAAGCAGAGTCTCGTGCTGTGATTAAATACTTCATAATTAAGGGTATGAAAGCTACCGGAATAAAAGATCAGTTACGGGAAACATTAAGTGAATCTGCTGCATCATCCGCCACAATAAGTAGATGGGTAAATGAATTTAAACGTGGTGATGAAGCGCGCTCTGGAGCACCCAAAATCGTGACTTCTAAGGAAATGATTATAAAAACCCATAATATTATTACGCAAGATCGACGACTCAAAGTGAGAGAGATAGCAGACATGGTAAATATTTCAACAGAACGCGTACACCACATTTTAACGAAAGAATTGGGCCTTTCCAAGCTTTCGGTAAGATGGGTGCCGCGATTGCTTACGACTGGTCAAAAGTTCACTCGTTTGCACATTTCCAATGAGTATTTGGACCTTTATAAGCGGAATCCGGTTGATTTTTGTAGGCGATTTGTTACTTGCGATGCAACTTGGATACACTACAGTATACCCGAAACTAAACAACAGTCGAAACAATGGTTAGAACGTGGTTCTGCACCTCCAAAGAAAGCGAAAACCACTTTACCGGTAAACAAGGTGATGGCATCAATTTTCTGGGATTCAAAGGGCATTTTGTTCATTGATTACCTTCAGAAAGGTGCCACAATAAACGGACAATATTATGCAGAACTTCTACAAAAATGAAATGTTGAGATTCGTGCTAAACGGCCAGGAATGGCAAAGAGAAGGATTCTGTTTCACCAAGACAACGTTCCTCGCATACCAGCACAGTTGCGATGTCCAAAATCCACGAGTTGCATTTCCAATTAGTACCGCATGCGCCTTATTAGCCGGATCTAGCCACTTCCGACTTCCACCTTTTTCCAAAATTAAAAACGGCACTGGGTGGAAAGAAATTTTCGTCTAACGATGAGCTTATCATCTTCGTAAATGAGTATTTTGCAAGCCTTCCGGAATCGCATTTTAGAGATGGCATAAGGGCATTGGAGCACCGTTGGAATAAATGTATTGTTTAGGAGAATATATTGAAAAATAAAAATTATTTTGTATTTAGAAAATTCGTTTTTCTTTTCCATTCTCGCTACTTGTCAAACTACCCTCGTAAGTTAAATTTACCAAAAAAGTTATTTTTAAATGGTGGATTAAAATGACAATTGAAAGTGAATATTGACTTCTAGCAAAATGAAGACGTTAGAATTTGATTTTAGACGATTTGGACAGCGAGTAATTAAATTTGTAAAGTATTTTTCTATTGAAGACATTCCAGGAAAATATAATACACAAATTTGTGTTATTACATTTTTCTGAATTTCAGTGTAATAAAAGATTTATCACATAGATATTTTTTTAATCAACCGTCCTATTTGCTAGTATTCAGTATTCATTTATTATTCAAAAGGATTATACAATGTAAATGGTTGTACAATAAATTTGAAATTGTCAATTACTTCAACAATATCCTTTAATGGGAATTCATATAACCCGTAATATACCAACCGTTTTATAAAAGAGTCCTCTGTATACATTATGCGAGAAATAAGGCCTTTTTCAGCAATAGGGCGTCCTACTATATCATAGGATTATTTTTAAAATAAAACGCAAATAAATTTTGCCGAAATAGTACTATTATAATGATAACGAAGTGGATTTCTTCTTATTACGAGTCCCAACTTTCGGAGATTAATTGCATTACATGTACATTTCATTGAAAACAATGAAACAATTGAAACATTTTTAAAAATTATTTTGTACTAGAATTTGAAACTCTAGATTTTATAATCAATCTTTTATCACCTTAACTACTCAGCAGTCGGTATTATCACGTACATTTAGAAACTATGACACTTTGTCCCAAATTATTACCCCGAGGCTCCTGCTTTAACAAAACGATATCCAATATTCATATTTGAGATAGTATTTAAATGGGTCCGCTAGGTGTTAACGCAATTAACTTAGAATTGATAATGAGATAAGTACCAAATACAAATTCCTCTTAGACGGATAAATTAATATTCCGTTCCATTTACATCGAACGATCCATCCTCGAGAATGTATAAGATTGTATTAATAAATTAAGAGTTATACGAGGTTCGTTCAAAGTTAAACCAAAATTTTATTCCAGCAAAATATTTCATTTACGAAGGCGGGTATGGACCGGGATTTTTTTTGGAATACAATAAAAATAACAAAAAGCAGATAATGAAACAAATTTTATTTTTCACTATAGTGTTTCTCCTTTATTACACATTTATGGCCACGCCCTGGCAAATTGCGAGTACCCCTAGAAAGAAAGTCTATGAGGTGAATGTGCAGCCAAATTCGCGTCTCCGCCATTTCCTCGTTCGAGTTGAATTTCTTGTCTTACAATACCTATTTAAGGGGTCCTAAAAATTGACAATCGCAGGGAGATTAATTTGGACTATGTGGCAGGTGAGATAAATTTGCAACTGTTCGGACGTGCAGAGTATAAAAAACAAAAATGGAATAGTAATAAACGGAAGAATACAAAATAATGAAACGAAACAACACTTCAAAGAATTACATAAAACTTATGTAGATGCAAACATAGAAAACAGAAGATTTATTAATGAAGAGGAAGATAAATTATGAGAAGCAATAGGAAAGATGAAGATATGGAAAGCACCAGAAAATGATAAGATTACCTCAAAAACGATCAAATTGCTAAGAAAGAAGGGATAGAGGAACCACTAGATATGTTATATACATATATGGTAATGACAAATAAAGAGGTATCGCGAAATTAAAAACAGGAATTATACTACCCATCTATAGAAACACGGAGGTAAGAGAGACTGCAATAACTATAGAGGAATTACTTTATTAAACATATCAGGAAAAATACTTGCAAGGATTATGGAGAAAAGGAAAAGAACAATCATAGAAAATATAATAGAGGAAACGCAATGCGGCTTCGGAGCAGCCAGAAGCACTAAAGATACAAAGACACCAAGATACGTATTATAATTACAATTCGACAGGCTAGATAAAAAGCGTTGACAAAAAACAAAGACATACACGTTTGCTTTAATGACGTAGAAAGAACTTTTGGTAAAGTAAAAAGAAATATTTGAAAGACTGAAAAAAAAACTTTAGGAGAAAACAAAGATATACACATTTGCTTTAATGACGTAGAAAGAACTTTTGGTAAAGTAAAAAGAAACATTTGAAAGACTTTGAAAAAAAACCTTAGGAGGAAACGAAGATATACACATTTGCTTTAATGACGAGAAAAAACTTTCGATAGGGCAAAAAAGAAATATTTGAAAGGTTTTGGAAAATAGGGGTGTGATAGGGAACCAAATGAAATAGTTAGGGCAATGTATAAAAATGATAAGAACTACGTAAGGACCAACAATATTATCAAGAAAATGTAAAACAGGAATAGGTGTCAGACAGGGATGTGTGCTGAGTCCGTTGCAATAAAAAAACACAAAGACAGGGATGGAAATACAAATTATTAAAAAGCAGTACCTTACGACAAATCCTTATCGTGAAAGTACAGTCTTGCTGTGGAAGTATTTTCTAATAACTACAATTTATCTAATGTGCATTTAATCAATTGTAGGGCTTTTAGTTTAATGTTTCGCTGTGTTTCATCAAAATGCTGGTTTACTATTAATAAAAAATTCATTTTGAAAAATCTTACATCGCCTAAAATATGTTCGCCACTTTTTAGATTCTCAAAGAAAATAATGGACTCGCGTTTTGTCACAGTTAAGCAAAGAATATTAATATTAACACCTGTAAACATAGGATTGAAAAAATATAAAATGGGAAACTTCACACGTGTTCATAGAAAAGTACAATTTTTTGAAAAATAAAACGAGGAAACTAATAGCATCATCTCATATCGAACGACAAAACTTATTGAGCCAACCTGGTATATATTATACTAACAATTTAAAAGGGAGAAATAAACTAGATTAATTAACTTAAATCTATTAATTAAGCAAAGGGTTTGCAGTAAGACTGGTAAAACACATAAATTGGGAAATAAAAAATAACCAAAGTCAGGATTAACGGTAACAAAGTGAAATTACGTAAAAATGAAAAGGTATTCAAAATATACTGAAGTTGGAAAAAAACATCACAAACGACTACTAACTATTAATATTATATTTTCAAAAAGAGTAATTCAAGTACTGAACAATTTTCTTACTTAAGGAGCAAATTTCAGGCTAATTTGAACGATCCTTGTATATTCCCTTCGTTAGCTGATAATTATGTTGACAAGAAGGAGATTAATCAAGCGAGCGCCATTAAAAATCAAGTAACAAAGCTTCGAAAATTGCAAAACGTAATATATTCTAACAGTTATAATTACTGTGGTACATTCTTCGATGAATACATAAAATTAGGACTTGTTAATTTATCATTTCCATAAATTCAGTCTACTTAAATGCAAATGATTTTATCCTCCTAACACCCCACATTTGCATTACTAAGAAAGATTTATTTCGTAAATTGGAATGTTTTGTTCGCTTATATTTTTAGAGTCAATTTTATTCAGATTTAGAATTTCATTTTATTTTCAATAAGATATTTTTATGTAAATTATGTATAAAAATTTATACAAAATTGCTGAATAACTAAATTAAGTATAAATAGGAACAATGAAAGTAAAATGAATATAAAAGGCATGAAAATAATAAATATAATAATGTAATTTACCTGATAAATATACATCGTAATGTTGAGCCTCGTTCACTAATTCTGAATTCAAAGAAATAAGACTGGTACTTCCTTTTATCTTTAGTACTTTATGTTGAGATCCCAATTTAAAAATTTCAAAATATATAAAGAAAGGAAGAAAATTGAATGATTCATAGTTTAATTAAAATTTATATTAAGCGTTTGGATTCACAAAATTCTTGTAAATAACTGAGAGATAAAATCTTAATCGAAATAAGTCGTTATCATTTAGTGAAAGTCTTAAACATTAGAATGAAGTCGCTATTTGGAGAGCATCAAGAAATGCTGGAATCAGTTAATGAAATTACCACAGGAATCCTGGATAAATAGAAAAAAAATATGTTCAACAAATCTGTAATTAAAAAAATTTGCAGGATAAAGCTGTAATTTGTTCCTACTTGCGTTATTAAAGCCTTTCAGAAAACAATTTTGAAATTGTAGTTAAAATAACTAATAAAATGTATATAAAAACTCAAACGTTTAACAATCGTTTTCTAAAAGTAAACGAAACTAAGAAAACCATACACCAAAATCTTCTTTAATATTTAATAATAATAACATTTACTAATTGCTCTACAGAGATACTCCAAGTGGAGTAAGTACTTGCAAAAGGAAATATTACATTGACACCGACATTGAATATAAAACAATGCAAATAATGCAAAAGTTATGCAAATAAAACTGTACTAAAAAAACACCATATCGAATAGTGCACCGATGGAAGAGGTTAAAGTTTCTAGTCGAATGCATTAATGGAGCTTTAAGAAGTATGTTGGTTCTTGGCGTTTCCGTGCGCAGTAGATCATTGAACCTTGATTCCAATAGTTGAATTTGATGGAGCCTGTGGTTGATTGACTTGATCAATAAGGTTGATATATAACCCCTTTCCACATTAACTTTTGTAAATTCTGTATACGCATAGTAGATTTTGCTGACATTGGCCTGCAACAAATCAACGTCGGACAGCGAGTCAATTCTATGAAAGATTTTAATATCATCGGCGTAAGCCAAGACCGGGCAGTCGATAGACCTAATCAAGTCATCCACAAAAATATTAAACAAAAGTGGTCCAAGGTTAGACCCCTGTGGAACACCAGAGGAAGAATGAAAGAACCGAGACTTAAACCCATTGTAATAAACATAATTCATTCTATTGCTCAAATACGATTGGAACAGCTTCAACAGCGATCCACCGATACCAAAGGAACTCAGTCTACACAGCAGAAGTCGATGATCAATTAAGTCAAACGCACGGGAAAAGTCCGTATAAATGACGTCCTCTTGACTACTCTATGCTAAACTAATACATTATCAATGTAATATTCAGAGTCATTCCTATTTAATTTCCGTACATAAGAGACAGAAGAACATTTGTCAATGTTTAAGGAGAGATGTGTAATAAATAGAAATAAAATTCAAAGCATCTTGCAGAAGTCTGCCGTCGCCAGTTGTAGTTATTCTATGATAAATTTTTAGATCGTTGGCATAAGCTAGCACTGGGCACTCAATTGAGGTAATGAGGTAATTAATGAAAAGAACAAATAAAAGTGGTACGAGATTTGACCCTTGGGGTAATATATCATCATAATACAACTCATTTAAACTTTGCTTTTTCTTAACAAAATCTTTTAGCTTTCTCGTATTATTCTTTTGCTTATCTAATTGTCCAGATTATCTTAAATTATAAGCATGACATTCTGGACTATGTGTATTAGATTAGATTAAGTTATGTAAGTTAAACGTGGAGCCTATACTCATGCGATCTACATCTATTGTGGTTTCATATTTAGTTATAATACATTTTAATCCTTCAATTAGATGTAGCAGTTTGTAAGAGAGCTTTTTTTACATAGAGTTGTGCTTCAGAATATTTGTAGAAACTCCGTTTTTATCAAGTGCTTAGATTGGCATAGTATGTGGATCTAGGTTATTTCTTCTACTACACATATTCAAAATATAGTTTCATATGCTACATAAGCTTACAATGTCCTTTTCTTTTAAGTTAGTTATTTTTAACCTACTTCCTTATAGCTGCTTTGACGTTTTTTCGTCACACAAGAACTCCTATAAAAGCCACAGATAAAGCTTGCTGAGCAAGTTCGTCCAGCTTTTCGTTAGGCCTATAATCTGCGTCTGTAGTTACCACTTTTTATGAGTACTAATCTCATTCACAAAACATCCACGATCCCATATAAATTTGAGACACAAAAAAAAAATTAATCAAAAGAAAGATAAGCGAAAAAACTGTATCAGACAAATGGATATACTATACAGAATGGAAAAATAGGCAGAGTTGGAAAATATTAGAACAGAAAGAAAAAAGTATAATAGATTATAATCCCAATAATACTATAAAAATGAAAAAAATACTTTAAACAACTTCTTATAGAACAGCGTACAGAGTTTGAATTAGGGAATAATAGTTTGTCACATAACATAAAAAACAACAAAGCGTTAGACCCTTGTGATATATATGAAGAATTGATAAGGTATTGTAGCTATAAGTTATTCGAACCTCTACGCAAGCTTTTTCAGCGATATATAAACAGATAAGATATACCGGCAGAGTGAAAAGTGACTTTGAATTTGAATTTGATGGAGCCTGTGGTCGATTAACTTAATCGCTAAGGTTGATATATAACCCCTTTCCACATTAACTTTTGTAATTCTATATACGCATTTCGACAACTAAGTTGTTATCATCAGCAGATAATTGCAAAGTGTCGCACCTGGTAAACCACGGCGAAAAATACCTGTACGAAAACAAACTCCGTACGCGATCCGCACCGTTGAGAACCAATATGTACACTGAGTGTACATATTGGTTCTGATGACAACTTAGTTGTCGACATGCGTATACAGAATTACAAAAGTTAATGTGGAAAGGGGTTATATATCAACCTTAGTGATTAAATATGAAAAGTGACATGTTTAACAAGTACTTTAAAAAAGGATATAGAAGTAAATGCAAACGATGCAGAGGACCGCAAATATTGTAATAAGTATAAGTTTATAGAAAAAAGGGAAATAAAAAAGCAAAAGATGTAGCATGTGAAAACGAATGCGCACAAATAAGCTCAATGATAGGAGGATCTGGGTTTAGAGAAGTATGGAACATTATAAATAACCTAAGGAAAAGCACTATCGAAAAGCGAAAAATAAAGAGAATAAATATTAATGTAGAATTGATAAAAGCTGTTAAACCATTATATTAAACACAAACGAAAATTAAAACTGCAAATAATGTTACAGGAGGATTCGTAGCAACCGTAAACAATTATATATCTATCAGCTTAAAATTGACTTAAATGAAAAAATATGATTTGTTACCAAAAATATTAATTCTATTTTTAATCAAAAGAAATTATTAGCAAATATTCAGAATGGGCTATGAATTCAACCATCCAATTCAATAATTTTAAACATTATCACAGTGCTTAACTGTTTTTATAAACGAATAAATAGACGAGGTAATCTGTGTTCTTCCGCATTCCGAAATTGGTAATCCATTATTAAATAATTTCAACTCCTTTCCTCTCGATATTCAATTTACTATAGAAACTGAAACCGACAGGGGTGTGCCCTTTTTCGACACCAAAGTGATTCAAGATGACAAAACTAAACTGATTGATTGGCGTGGAAAGCCGACCAGTTAGGGTAGATTCTTAAATTTCCACTCCAGCCGTAGTATGTATTACAAAATCAATTCCGTCGATATGAAACGAACTGATTATCTTAACTTTGCCCTTTTCTGGCAAAAATTATAAACACTTTTTATGTCCATTGATAAGCTAAGAATAATGATTAATATATTATAGATCGCACATAAGGACGTTTCAGAAGTTAATTATTATAAAAAGGAAATTGCTTATTAAATACCTGACAATTCGCAAATATCGTATTCATTTGAAATCTAATTATGGCTCATTAATAACATTTTAATTGTTCAATATACAAACGGATGTAGAAATATGAGACCTTGTTTGTAATAATTTGATAACATTGGATAATCTACGAGGGAGCGTTTTTATATTCGCGGAATGGGGGACAAGGGGTGGAAATAAAAAAACCAAATTATTTTTCTTTTTCAATATATTCACCTGCAAGACGGATACATTTTTCACATCTTTCAATTAATTTATTTATACCCTCATAAAAAAATGATTTCTCCTTATCTGCAAAATACGCCGAAACTGCCTCCTTGGCTTCATCATCGGCAGTAAATTTTTTACCCCGCAGCCCTTTTTTCATTTTCGGAAACAGGTAATAATCACTCGGGGCCAGGTCTGGGCTGTAGGGTGGGTGATTCACAATTTCGAAGCCCACCTTATGCAGGGCAGCTAACGCAACGCGGCTCTTGTGGACGAGCGCGTTGTCGTGCAAAAGCAGAACACTTTTTGTCAATTTTCCCCGTCTTTTCTCTTTAATGGCTTCTTTTAGTCGCTCTAATATTGAAGCATAATATTCGCCGGTTATAGAAACACCCTTATCTTTATAATCAATCAACAATATTCCTTCCGAGTCCCAAAATACCGTTGCCATGAGTTTCTCCGCTGATTGTGACACTTTAAATATCTTGGGAGGTGCTGTGGCCTTTTTATGCCACTGCATGGAGTCTTGTTTGGACTCAGGTTCATAATGATGAACCCAAGTTTCGTCTCCAGTAACAATTCCACTCAATACACCATCCTTGTCTTCATTACAGAGGTCCAAAAATGCACGCGAACACTCTACGCGCTGTTGTTTTTGCGGCGGCGTGAGCATTCTCGGCACCCATCTTGCGCTGACCTTAGACATGCCGAGATGATCGTGTAGGATTTTAAAAATTGTTGTATCGGATACTCCATCTTCATACAGCATCTTCGAGTACAATTTGTTCAACTTTTTGGATAAGTGCTGGCGTGGTCACCTCAATGCTCCTGCTCGGCCTCGGGTCGTCTTCAAGGGATTCCCTTCCTTGTTTAAATAAACTATGCCACTTGTACACCATGGTTTTTCCTAGACAAGAGTCGCCGTAAACCAATGACATCTCATTCATTATGGTCGCGACTGATTTTCCTTGCCTGGTAAGGAACTTTATAACGGCACGATATTCGACTTTTTCCATATTTCACTTTTCACTCCTGATTATGTTATTTGGTTGACGATAGCTCAAAGACTAACTATCTAATAACAATGAAACTTCGTATTTATACTAATCATGAGTCGCTGCACAGGCCACGCCCCCAATGCGCCTACTCACCCCTCTGCAACCCGCTCATTCCGCGAATATAAAAACGCTCCCTCGTATATATAGTACATCTACGTATTACATTCAATAATTTATGTCATTGTTTTCCGAAAATGTGTGTTGCCTGAAATTATTTGATTCAAAAAAATTAAGTCGTTAATATGTTAACAAGCGATAACTGTGCTGAAAATACATTCAGATTATATAATACATCGTAACAGGTGGTACATAATTACCGTTATGGTTTAACTAGTGAATAACTTTTTTATTTTAATATATTTTTTCTTTTTTGTTCTAGAATTGGCTCTGAAAAACTTGGGAAATGTATAATGGAGAGACCCAACACAGAGCAAAGGAGTTGTTCAATTTTATTAAGCATATCGTAATTTCTTTGATGTTCGAAGTACACCTAGTGCTCTAACAATTTATCGATTGGTTCAACGCTTTCAGCAACAAGAAACTGTCTATGATTTTCCGCGCTTCGGAAGATATCGTGCAGTTCAGAAACCTGAAAATATTGTTCGAGCGCGAGAAAGAATTGTGAAAATACCCGAAGCTTCCACCAGGTGACGTTCTCAGCATTTGTTGATATGTAGGAGGTTTGTGTAAAAGATTTTACAGCAATTACATCTTTTTCCCTATAAAATGTAATTGGTACACGAGTTAAAATAAAATGGTATATAAAGTCGTATTGAATATGCTCGACGTTTTCAAGAATTATTCCGAGAGCAAATCGAGTTTACTTCCAACCTTATATTGAGTGAAGTCCATTTTCACCTAAATAGTCACGTGAATAATAAAACTGTAGGATATGGGGCACCGAAAATCCAAGAGTGATTGTTGAACATCAAATACATCCGGTTAAATGTACAGTATGGTGTGGTGTAATCGCAGAAAGGATCATAGGACTATACTTCTTCGAAAACAATGAAGGGGATATGGTTAATGTGGATGGCCATCAATACTGTCCAATGAATGCAAATTGTTAACAGGATAGGGTCACAACTCACACAGAACATCAAACTATGGCTGTCTTGGTGGAAATTTTTGGCGATCTAATAATATCACTATCTTCAAATCTCAACTGGTTATTGCGTTCATTCGATTTAACGTCATCGGACTTTGTTTAGGACTACCTAAAAGATAAGGTGTATGTAAATAAACCACGAACCGTATATAAGCTTAAGGTCATTATTTGAGAAGAAGCTGGGGCGTTGGAATCTAAAATTCTAACAAGAGTTATAAAAAATGCTCAAGAGCACGTCAGATCGAAACTAACAAGGAGCACCATTTGCCAGATGTTATATTCAAAACATAATGTAAATATATTTCCAAACTAAATGTTTGCATTCATTAATTGAACCATAACGCTAATTATTCCTTAACCTATATGACACTGGCCAAAAAATTTCAACTTTTGGTTTTGCCATCAAGTGACATACACTAATTTTTATAGAAAGCATTTAAACATCTATTTTAAAATATAGATACTGAAATGGGCTCTAATTTCGTACGAACTTTAATGAAAAGATTTTTATGATTATAACATACTTTAATGTATATTTCAAACTCTTAAATTTAAAATGTCAATCAATTTCAGTTCAAATTGATTTAATACGTGTCAAGGTTAGATGAGACAACATATTGAGTTGGCAACTAAGTACTTTCGGTTTTGTAGTATAAAATAAAACACTTTTTTTTAAACAAAGAATAGTTTTTAATCAATTATATATTTTCCATTTTGCTCAATGACCTTTTGCCATCTTTCTTTCAGCTGCATGATTCCGCGCTCATAAAATTTCTGGTCCTTATCAGCAAAAAACTGAACCAGGTGCGAGTGAAGGTCATCGTCATTTGTGAAAGTTTTACCATTCAAAGAATTCTGCAAACTTCGAAATAAATGGTAATCAGATGGTGCTCGATCAGGGCTGTATGGGGGATGTGGCATTACGAGTTGCCAAAGATGTGTGAGGCCTTGCATTATCTTGGTGGAAAACTACACCTTTCCGATTTGACAATTCTGGCCATTTTTCTTTGATTGCTTCATCCAGTTTTATTAATTGTTGACAGTAAACATCAGAATTGATCGTTTGGTTCCTTGGAAGCAGCTCAAAAAACACAACACCTTTGTAATCCCACCAAACTGACAGCATGATCTTTTTTGGATGCAATTCAGCTTTCGATGTGGTTTGAGCTGGTTTATCGTGTTTGCTCCATGATCGTTTTCGAACTATGTTACTGTACAGGACCCATTTTTCATCACCAGTGATGATTCTTTTTAAGAAAGGGTCGGTTTCATTTCGTCTAAGGTGCATATCGCAAAAGTTGATTCTTTCGTTGATTAAATCAATTTCTTTCAATTCGTGAGGTACCCAAATTGATTTGGTCATCATCAACTTCAGTAGGCCGACCAGAACGTTGCTCATCTTTGAGGGAAAAATCTCTAGAACGGAATTTTTTATACCAATTCTGACACGTGTGCTCTGTTAAGCAATTAGCACCATAAACTTTACATATCTTTTTGTGAGCCGCAGCAGCTTTCTTTCCTTTACGGAAATAAAATAGTAAAATATGTCGAAAATGTTCGTTTCTGCACTCCATTTAAAATTACCCCACAACAAATAGCTTTAATAAAAATCACGCACTACTTGCTTCTGAAGTTACGTCAATGTGACTAGTATCACGCGACAAACGGTAAAGTACAGCACTAACATACGTTATACAAAAAATAAAGCAACGCCCTCTATCAGTAAAAACCGAAAGTACTTAGTTGCCAACCCAATATAATGTTCTTCGATTGTGACGGTATATGTTGTGTATTGTTATGTCTAGTTAGTGTGTGGCTTTGATAATTTTCTTGGTTCTCCTGAAGAAGCCACCAAGCACTGGCGAAATATAGAGTCTAAAGAAAAAAATATCAAGTCTTTCAGTTCACAGACCGAATTATCTACTAGTTCCTTGTTTATTATCATTAGTACGGTCGTTAAACCTTCCTTCATATATATTAGAAATAAAGATACTTAAGAAATATGTTGGATTGTCAAAATGTTATAAATAATTTAAAGCGTTGAAAATTCTAGAAATAAGTAAATGATAATCAAATTTTAAATAATAATATTATACAAGTTTTACTTAAAAATAAAATAGTCATTTATACTTATTTTATTAATAATTGTGCTCAAAATTGCTCCTATATCTCACAATCATGAATTCGTGGTCCGCTCCAGTATGGTATTACTTTCAATGCCATATGAAAATCAAAGTATAATCTAGCATTTAAGCTTAATCAATTGAATATTTATAAACTCTACAAAATTCTATAATATTTATTTTAATAAATTTTCTATCTTCACTGTAATAAAGATACACTATGATTCATAGAATCTTTAATGGTACAAAAATATATTAACTCTTAATTCAATCAACTAAAATGTAGACTAGACTTACATTCTTATATAAAATAATAACTATACTTTGAATTTGTATATACATATTAGCTTTAGACTATTTTGAATTTCTTTTGTTCTACGTAGAGTAAATAAAGGTTAACTATATTTTAATAACGTGTATGTTGTAATATAAAGTAAAACATTTTAACAATCAAACTAAACATATATAACAATATAAAAACAGTAATAATTATCAAACTAAACTTGTTTAACTTTGTGCAAACAACATATTATTTATCCACTAATATATACTTTTAAATTATTTCTCAATTTGAATTTGATTCAAAACAGTTAATAACAATAATAACTTTTACAATTATAAATTTTAACTCTTTTTGTTTTCACTGTTTAATACTTACAGTTTTTTTTAAATAGTCAGTTCTACTTTAATAACAATGTTGATATCCTGTTTCAAAACCGTCCATAATTTATTATTATCAAGTAAGTATTTAGGACTAATTACAATAAACTATGGACATATTCTTTGATGGTTGTCTTTATATGTTCGGTACGTTACTATATACAAGGCGTTTTTTTAAATTTATTTCATATTACTTTATTAACTTTAAATGCTGGTCATAATTAAATCTTCATACCATACATTATACATATATACATACGAGGTGTGCCAATTAAATATCAAGCCTGGTGTGAGAAATGTTAGTTTTTGCAAATGATCTTATATTTAACTTTTATGCCCTTCAACATACTCTCCTCCTCTATCTGTACACCGCTGTATACGTGGAAGACACGTATACATTGTTTAAAATAATGCTGTAGTTCATCAGTTGTCAGCCTCTTAAATAATTTTGCCGTTTTCACTTTTACATGTTGAACAGACTGAATGTGTTTCCTTTAATGCGCTTTTAACTTTTGGAAAAGGTAAAAGCGAAAGGATGATTAAGCACAGCAATGCGCTTATCCGCTAAAAGCAGCTTCACAGTTAGGGTATTGTGAGCTGATACGTCGTCTTGGTGCAGAATCCACGAGTCGCTCTTCCACAAATCTAGTATTTTCTTCCTTACCATTTCGCTCAGCTTGATTAGGACTTCTATGCAGTATTTTTGAATAACGGTTTGACCCTCAGCCACCCAGTTAGTCATGATAACACCCTTGATATCGAAAAAACGATCTCTTCCCGACCTTCAGAAAATCATTTGTGCCATTTAAAAGCTTACGTACATGTGACATAACATTATCACCAAACCCTTCCTTTAACATTTGTAAACATTCTGTTGGCGATTTTTTTAATTTGACAAGGAGGAATTTCAAGTTAATTCGCTGCTAGATTTTTATGTCAACCATTATAACGGTATTACTAAGTAACAGTGTCCTCTACAATTAATGCTCGAAAATAAACTAAAGCAGATAAAGAGATGAAACTACGGGTTGTTGCTTGGGAAGTATCAAGGTCAATGACATTCCAATTACAGCTTCGTGCGATGCGGCTGCGTGATGGAAGGAATGCAGTCTCGTTATTTAATAGCCATACCTCGTACGTATACATATATGTATAGTTCATTGATATTAAAATTCCCAACACATCGCTATATAGAAAAGATTAACTCACTTTCATTAAGTTCTGTTATTAAAAACGTTACCAACAGTTTGTTCTTGCAATTTTTGTTGCCAAGGATAAACATGATACGAGAACTTTTTGCTGGTGCATTTGCATGCTAGAAAACATAAAAACAAAAACTTGATGAAAAGTGTCATAATTAAAGTATACCATAGTGGGAATTACAATTAGCAGGAACAGCGCAGTGCGGCGTGAACAGTTTCATTTGTATTGCATCGCGGATTAAATTGCCGTTATTAATTCGAACTTTACTCGACACAATTAACCAATCTAACTTTAAAATGGTTCAAAGAGAAAGAGAGGAAAAGCAAATTGTCTACCGCTCGATTCCTGCTTTCCATCTCTTCGTGTTTTGTACTAGGTAAATATGAATTTTAAATGTTATTTCATACAAATTATTTACATTTTGCACAAAAACTACGTTATCTGCGTTATCTATTGTTTTAAATTATCCTTTTGTGAAACAGAAAATTATTTATTCGATTTTAATAACGTATTTGTAAAGATAATTTCATAATTTTGGCTGTCTTTATGTCTATTAAAATTATTTCCGAATTAACATTTACGAGAGGAACTAGAAAAATAAACTTACCTAGCCATGATATAAACAATAGCACGTTGCCTAGTAACGTTCAATACCAACAACATTTCTCTACTTATGTGTCTAATTTGACTTCAATACCTTCTTTATTTTATGTTTTAGAAAGTGCCTCGCAACAAAAAATTAGTTTCGTGAGATTAGAACATCACAGTGCCATCAGGTGCCATCACGAAATAATGATTGCTGTGTATGGAGACGAAGATCCGTTATATATTTAAGTAAAATATTTGTTACAGTTTTGGCGGGATTGTGAATCCATTGAGACGACCCACCGGAATTGCAAGATTTACCTTAGTAACGGTAATACTTTAACAAAATCACGTACAATTATTAACTAAAAACATCTAGGTTTATATCACAACAAAGTTCCCTTTCTTGAAAAGAATGCGCGAATTCACAAAGTAACTCATCTACAGCGAGTGTAAATTCTTTGAGCTAAGGCATCCATCGTGGATTCCGAATTTGACTACGCCTGACTTTTTACTTTTAAATTTGAAAAACACATCAAAAGACGTCATTTTGCAAACGATAATCAGTTGAAGAAAGAAATCGTGCTTCATAGCTTTGTTAAAAACTTAGCCTGGCCGTAAGAGGGGAAAGAATATTGGTTATTTCTCCACAATATTAAAGGGTGCTATTAGATCAACTCCGCGAAAGTAATTCGAAACATAGACTGTTTTAGATACCTACCTCGAAAGCAAGCGTTCTTACCATATGCACTACCACGGCGATTTATTAAACGTTTTTCAAAATCTTTGCAGCGATATGGTATTCCTCCATAGTTCGTTTCTATTAAAACATCGAAGAACACCTTAACCTCAAAAAGCATTATTTTGCTAAATGGAAAGTTATCGTCATATTTAATGTTTTCATGGACGTAGGATAAAGATATATTTTCTAGGGTTCAAAGCCGCGTGTGAGTTGCATCTTGAGAAGAACTGTCTTGCACTCATCTTCTTCTGGAGCTGGTTCGTCGCTAACTAAAGTCGAAGAATCGGATTCATGATACAACTCACATGCGACAGTCTGACGTCTTCAGACGATCTTCACCCTCAGTAAGCTGCAGGCCAGCTCCAGAAGATGACGAATACGATCTCGCTGAAACATCGAGAGAACAGTTGTTCTTACGACACAACTCAAACGCGAGTTAGAACCCGAGAAAATACATCTTCATGTATATATTAAGAAATATGTAGAGAATATCTAGCTTGACTTGAATCTAATAGTGCACTCAATCTGTGACTCTAAAAGGCATTCCTTTTCTAGAATTCCAAAACTCTTAACATTAAATAATATAAATTTTTAACAATCACTGCACATCATTTAAGCTTCTGCAAATATTTTTTCTGATGTTCCTAATTCTTCCACTATTCCAGATCAGTTTAATATCACGGTAAATCTAATATTGTACTTGTTAATTAATAATCGCTTGAACTATAAAAAATAAAGGGTTCTTCAGTAGGGATGACGCATTTGTAAATTGAATTATTTCCACTAGCAGCCCAGCTGAGTTTGTTTTCTTGACATATGTGCCTGGCTGTGCTTACTGTTTCATCATGGAACGATACGCACTTCAACAATGTTAACAAATTTGGATTTATAAAAAATTACATTCAGTCAGCTATTTTACGTGCATTAGATCTAATTCTCGGTTATTATAATTGTTCAAGATGATGAACAATTAAATATCTTGTGAAAAAATTAGAATCAACATATTGACTTTATAACGGTTCAGTGCCAGTCAGACAGAGAAATGTCAAGAGCGAAGAGAATACTGCAACTCTACGTAAGGGTGTTCGGAAAGATCCAGTTTGTGGCGATTTTATGAAACGACGTGGCCTATGTGGTTACAAGATTGCTTAAATCTAAGAACTCAAACTAAATGATCATTTGTTGCATAACACGTTCAATAATTTGGCTTTACAAAAACTTAAAATGAACCTGACTTTCAAAAGAAAGTCGTCTTCAGCTACAAAACTCAGTCCTGGCTTAACAGTTTTGTGAATAGCAAAACTGCCATATCTAGCTTGAATATCAGCAAGAAGTAATGATACATTGAATCCACTTGTACTGACCGATATATAGTACATTTCATGTTGGAAGTGACGTTGAACTTTACTTTTTCAACAATACTTGGAAACCCCGTTAGATGCTCTCATCTTGGACAACATGTGGTTTTAACAAGGCGATGTCACTTGCCATACTCCAGAAATAAAGCATTTACTCTACACGCTAGTGCGATTTAACGAATGCGTTAAGTTGTAAGTCTACGTCAACAAAGCAGCAACATTACACGACTTTCAGACAAACATTGAACGTGTCATTGCTGACAATCGACTCAATTTATTTGAAAAATCATGGAAACTCGTGCTCAATAGATTCATCCCTGTCGCCATTTCCTTGAAAGATAGTGGAATATTGTGTTCAGCAATGAAAATTAAATTAAATTTCTCACGATATTAGTGCATTTTGTTTTACAAACGCTTAATAACCTTGTATACACTCCGCGCAACATGAATAGGACCAACTGCATATATGACATTTGTAGTTAGTATAAACATGGTAGCCCGCTGGAATTGCTATTTTCGAAAATAAGAGGGTTGATAAAAAGATGTATGTAGGTACCAAATATAATTTTTGTAAAAGTCAGTGCAAATGTAAAATGACAATAAGTTAATTAAACGCCACTTGAATACGACCAATCTACAAAATAAAAGATTCGTTTGCAATAACAAAATACTTTATTGTTCAATAATGAGTACTTTTGCCATTATTTCTTATAACCTCAAATAGTCGGGATGGAATGGAATTATACAGGGCTCTCAAGTAGTCAACGGGAAGTTTCGCCCAACTTCGTTTCAGCGCCTGCTCTAGTTCGTCAGCGCAACTAAATTGGGTAGCATTGGAGTACAATTTACAACCATCCCCAAACATTTTCTATGATGTTCAGGTCGGGGAGAGCGATGGCCAATCGAGAACCTCCATGCCTTGTTCTTGAAACCAGCGTCGAACAATGCGCGCGGTGTGAATACTGGCATTATCCTGTTGGAAAATAAGTGGCCCACCTGCCATAACGTTGGAAAATTTGTCTTTCACCTGTTGCAGCAGCTGGACGTACTTTTCTGAATTCTGTCTGCCCTTCACTATTACTAAATCAACAGGTCCGTTATAAAACAGCTCCTCATACCATGACTGAACCAACATTTTACTGAATCACTTCATCTTTACGTAAATCGTGGAAATAATAAGAAAACCCATCCGGGCCATCTAAATTAAACTTCTTCTCGTCACTGAAAATAACAGTTTGCCATTCTCCTGTCCACCCCATTTTTGCTTGAGCAAACTGAAGACGTGCAGTGCGCTGAAATTCCCTTAAAGGAGGCCGTCGTTTAATTTTCAAACGTTTTAAATGCGGACAGGTCTTCAGTAACTTCTGTCTTCTTACCGATGATGCATTTTTCCAACGTTATTCGCGATTTGTCTTGCCGTTAATGGCGAATTTTTAATATGGCTCGACGTTCTCTCTTAGTTGTAACGGATGTTGTTCGCCCTTTAAAACGTTTTCCATAATTCTCGCGTTCACAACCTGATGTGATTTATTTTCTTTGCAGTAGCCCTTGAGGAATACCCTTCTTGATGGAAGGCTTTAATTTTTCCAATTTCTTCCATACTTAAGCACTTCTGTCGTCCCATCGTTGCACAATACCCTTAATTACAGATGTTTGTTTATCCGGATACATGTTGTAACTCGACACTCATCCGGTATTACTATTAAAACTGGTCGTATCCAACCGGCGCGGTGCATTTTATATGTATGTGGTACACGTCACCCAATGCATAACGTTAGGCACTATTGCGCAATAATGCGTATTATTTGCCATATCATACCATTACAAACTTGCATTGTATTTTTAGTAAATGAATTGTTTTTCAAACCACCGAAAGCTTGCAACAAGTCGGGTGGTCCTATTCATGTTGCGCGGAGTGTATTACATTAATTAAGTACACAGAGTATATTACTAAAAAATAAATATTTTAAAGTTTATCTTCATATCAAAAATAGCTTGTGTCTGGTGGTAAGTAAACATGAAATACTTCCAAGTCGTTAATGATAAAGTTAGCCGGTGTTCTCATCAAAACTGAATATCATCAAAACCTGCTAGGGAGACTTATTACGTCTTAATCAATGAATTAAAAAATTCTATCATAAAATATTAATGAAACTGTAAGCAAACTAATATTCACAAACCCTATGTAACTTAGCGCATGCGAATTTATCATAGAATTGTAAAGCGTGTTTCAAACTGCGCGGTTTTTTTTAAGAATAAATAAAATATAGATGGCGCACTGAATTTGTTTGGGTATGTAGGCATTTAAAAAGTGTGATGTATGACATTTATAAAAATGGCTTCGTACACGGTACAACAACGCGTTCAAATTGCTGAATTATTTTATGAAAATCAGCGTTCTGTGAAAATAGTTTTTAGAAAATTATGTGAATTTTATTGTTTATGTAATCGTCTAACTGAAAGCAGTATTGGCAGAATTATTTAAAAAATTTCAAGAGACCGGTTCCGTGGAAGACCGAAAAAGTGAAAAATACAGCCGTAGTGGTCGTTCACAAGAAAATGTTGGTTTGGTTCGTGAAAGTGTTGCCGAAGATACTGAAATGTTTATTAGACGACGTTTACAACATCTTGGACTTAGTGGATCAACAACATGGCGTATTTTACACAAGAATTTAGCTCTTAAGGCATATAAGTTTCAAATAACACAGGAACTGAAGCCATTAGATCATTTGAAACGTCGTTCATTTGACAATTTCATCAATGAACAGCAGCTGATTTTTCTCAAAAAATAGTGTTTTCCGATGAGGTACATTTTGAACTTGGTGGCTATGTTAATAAACGAAATTGCCGTATCTGGGGTGAGGAAAATTCACGAATTATTCATGAGAAACCTATGCATCCTAAACGAGTTACTGTTTGGTGTGCATTATGGTCAGGTGATGTAATTGGACATTGGTGAAGCTGTAACTGTCAATGGTGATCAATATCGTCTAATGATAACCGATTTTTTGTGGCCTGAATTAATGAATATTGATCTAGGGTACATGTGGTTTCAATAGGATGGCGTTACACCTCACTTTGCACACGAATCAATTGATTTATTGAGAGAAAAATTTCCTGGACGCGTAATCTCAAGACAGAGTGATGTTAATTGGCCACCAAGATCATGTGATTTGACATCGTTAGACTATTTTCTTTGAGGTTATGTGAAAAGTCAGGTTTATAAACACAATCCACAATCAATTCCTGCTTCGAAAGATGAAGTTATTCATGTCATTGGTGAGATAGACCCGCAATTATGTAAAAATGTCATTGAAAATTTTAACAAAAGAGTGGACGTCTGTGGAGCTGCAAGAGGAGACCGTTTCGCAGATATTATTTTTCGCATATAAATGTCATAGCTGATACTTCAATTATCAATGAAAAGTTTTTGAAAGTGAATGCAAATTATGTGTTTTATTTATTCTTTGAGAAAACCGCGAAATTTGAAACACCCTTTAGTTGATGTATAAATCAAGAGTATAGATGTAGTTCTCTTGCAAAAAAATAAACATAAAATTATTTAAATACAGTACCAAAATGCTTAATTTATACCCAAAAAAAATATGTAATTAGATTTTATCGATAACTTCTAATTTTAAGAGATTATAATCGTTAAAATAATAGTAAAAACTTCAAAAATTGTAAAATCGATTTAACCGCCATTTTGGAATTTGGTGAAATACTTTTTTAATTGGAAGAAAGAAACCATTTATTGATAATTTATCAAAAATTTCAACTAAGGGGACGAAATATAAATCTGAGGAAGTAATTGATGGCGATATAATTTTAGAAGATTATTTTTTTTAACTTAATTAAAATTTATATCTTGTCTGAGTGTATCCAATTTTTAGTGTACGTTTACGTCATTTCCAGCAGTTACCTTATGGCAAGGAATGGTAATTATTGCACACCTGCCAATGAAGAATTTTACTTATTCGTATGTACTATTTTTTAAACGGAATCTATATTAATAATTAAATTGAAAGCTAGTATATAGATCAGACCAATTTTCTATTAATTACATTTATAAAAAACAAAAAAACATTTGTAGTTTATATACCTATTATTGATACATAAAAACTTATATTCGTAGTTATTAATTGTATGATATTTAAATACATAAAGAACCTTATTATTAATTTTATAATTAGAACATTTCTTCATATAGACATTTGTGTTTCACACATGTGTATTTAATTTCAATTACATATTTAGTTCTTAAATTTTTCATTTCAAATATTCAATTTTCAATTATTGTTATACAAGTGTAGCCGTTTACATTTCGAGAATAGCAAACAAAAAAAATTTTTATTATCGAAAATAGTTTTATTGCTTTTCAAAATATTCTCCTTGAAATCAATGTCCTTTTGCATTCGTTTAAACCAATTCGAAAAACATTGCTGCCACTGTGAAGGCGGTAGAAAACCGTTGACGGTTTATTCTTCACGTGTGGGAACAAAAAGAAATCACATGGTGCTAGCTGTACGGTGGATGGCTAATAAATTCAACGTTTTGCCCGGTCAAATATTCAATTGTTTGAACCGACCTGTGAGAGCTCACTTTGTCATGGTGAAGAATGATCGTTTTCGGTTTGTTTTCCTTATTTCTTCAAAAAATTTTGGCAAACAAATAGTCGTGTACCATTCGGAATTGACCGTTCTACAACTCTCTAAAGGCACGGTTGCAAGGTGACCGGTTTTTCTGAGAAAACAAGCGACCATTTCTTTTGATGTGCTTTGAACCCGAACAACTTTTGTTGGTTTTGGCTCATCTTGGAATACCAACACAGTCGACTACTATGACGACTTTATAAATGTTCTTCGAAGCACCGCCATTGTGTTTTTTGTGCATTTCCTGGCACTAATCGATGCGAGTCCTTTTTTGAGAGGTTGTCAAATTATATGGTACCCAACGTGAACATAGCTTCTTAACGGCTAAATGTTCATGCAGGATCTTATGCACGCTGGTGTTACTAGTACTTAGAGATGCCTCGATCTCACGGTATGGCACATGACGGTCTTGCATCATCAATTCAGACACTGCATTAATGTTTTCCTAAACAACAACATTGGTGGGACGACTTTCACGAAATTCATCGTCCAAAGAACGCCATCCAAGTTTGAATTTACTATACCAACGATATACTGTAGTTTTCGATGGTGCTTCATCACCATATAAAGAATTCAGCTCGTCGATATATTCTTGTTGAGATAATTCATGCCCAAACTGATGAAAAATAATTGCACGAAAATGTTCGCGATTAAATTTCATTTTTTCGCTGACATAAAATTTTCAAGTTACTGTCAACAATAGAAATGGCGACCGGATAATAAAACTGTCAAGGTAAATATATTGTCAAAAATGACAAACTTCTCGATGAAATCATTAGATCGGAAGGCAACACTAACAAGTTGTCAGTTCCCGAAATATAAACGGCTACTCTCGTATATTTACTATTTTAGTGTTTTTAAAAGCCATATTACTAGCGTTGTTGATTTATTTTATTCTTGTGCTTTACAAAAGCATATGCTTTACAAATATTTGATGTTTTTCATATGATTGTTAAATACTTTAGAGGGTTCTCTGTAAATAAAAATAATCAATGTTTGAAATTTGAATATCATATTATTCAGTACAATTATTAAAACAATTTGTCTTTAGAAGAGGTTAAACTTACCATAAAACTTTTCTCTCTCTCTCTCTCTCTCTCTCTCTCTCTATTATATTTTTATTTTGTTTAATGTGTAAGTGTTTCAATCGTTATAATAAGATTTGTGTTTTAAATATCATAAAACGTTTCCAATATATTATGTGTATATTTTCCCCCAATTATTTAAAATGAAAAATTTATTTCAAGATTAGTTTATTTGCTTTTACATGCAGACAATTTTACGGAATTTGTTACGTTCTAAGCTTTTCTGATATAATGTTTATTGATTTCGAAGCAAGCCAGTTTACCCAATGAAAATTATATTTAATAAATTTTTAGAAGTCGGCTTTTTAAAATTTTCGGGCGGTTTAATACCTACACGATATTCAGATGGTGCACGAAGAAACGAATTTGTTATTTAACATTATCCTTGAAAGCTTTTATTTAGTTAGGTTTTCTATTATACCGATTCATTCATACTATCAGCGCCTTTGTCGTTCGAATTATTTCCGATATGAGTTCAGACTAACAGAGACTTATTGTATTGAGTGATGATTTGCATAATCTATGATCTTTAGCGGCAGGAGTGGCTTTATCTTCTTCACAAAAACGTACCCCAAATATTTGCTTTAAGGGCCTTAGAGGCGTTCCATTGTTAGGAGCGAGTTCTTAAGCTTATATAAGTCAAACTTAGACTTCGATTATGTTTCATTACATGTAATTAGCATTTATGTATATATGTAATTGGAATTTAATAAGAACTGATTATTTGAAATTTAAAAAAACCTCTGTATTGTCAACGTATTCACAAAATCCTTTGTAATGTAAAATAGATTTGAAATAAATTAGAAACAATCAAGAACTAAAATAACTAAAAATTTT
Source organism: Dermolepida albohirtum (assembly GCA_031893035.1). Lineage (NCBI taxonomy): Eukaryota > Metazoa > Arthropoda > Insecta > Coleoptera > Scarabaeidae > Dermolepida > Dermolepida albohirtum. Next base: position 1,229,198 of record JAVIWB010006917.1, on the reverse strand, counting down.
ATTTCAGATATTAATTAGAACAATTGCAATATCATGTCATCATATATTAAATGAAACGAACTAATTTTTATACACCTAATGAACTTATATTGGGTTGGCAACTAAGTACTTTCGGTTTTGTAGTATAAAATAAAACACTTTTTTTTAAACAAAGAATAGTTTTTAATCAATTATATATTTTCCATTTTGCTCAATGACCTTTTTCCATCTTTCTTTCAGCTGCATGATTCCGCGCTCATAAAATTTCTGGTCCTTATCAGCAAAAAAGTGAACCAGGTGCCTTGCATTATCTTTGTGGAAAACTACACCTTTCCGATTTGACAATTCTGGCCGTTTTTCTTTGATTGCTTCATCCAGTTTTATTAATTGTTGACAGTAAACATTAGAATTGATCGTTTGATTCCTTGAAAGCAGCTCAAAAAGCACAACACCTTTGTAATCCCACCAAACTGACAGCATGATCTTTTTTGGATGCAATTCAGCTTTCGATGTGGTTTGAGCTGGTTTATCGTGTTTGCTCCATGATCGTTTTCGAACTATGTTACTGTACAGGACCCATTTTTTATCACCATGATTCTTTTTAAGACAGGGTCGGTTCCATTTCGTCTAAGGTGCATATCGCAAAAGTTGATTCTTTGTGTTAAATGAATTTCTTTCAATTCGTGAGGTACCCAAATATCAAGCTTCTTAACTAGCCCAAGACATTTTAAATGTTTTTCAATTGTTGTGTGCGATACATGTAGCCTCTCCGCAACCTCTCGAACAGTTATATGACGATCCTCTTCAATTATGACTTTGATTTAGTCATTATCAACTTCAGTAGGCCGACCAAAACGTTGCTCATCTTTGAGGGAAAAATCTCCAGAACGGAATTTTTTATACCAATTCTGACACGTGCGCTCTGTTAAGCAATTAGCACCATAAACTTCACATATCTTTTTGTAAGCCGCAGCAACTTTCTTTCCTTTACGGAAATAAAATAGTAAAATATGTCGAAAATGTTGGTTTCTGCACTCCATTTAAAATTAACACACAACTAATAGCTTTAATAAAAATCACGCACTACTTGCTTCTGAAGTTACGTCAATGTGACTAGTATCACGCGACAAACGGTAAAGTACAGCACTAACATACGTTATACAAAAAATAAAGCAACGCTCTCTATAAAAAACCGCAAACCCAATATAATGCTCTCGGTATATGTTGTGTATTGTAAAAAATTTTCCGAAAGTACTTAGTTGCCAACCCAATATTACACTGGCCTGTGATGGAAAAATTGTTCAAGATATAATCAGTGAATTTTTGTATTCTGATTACGGAAAAAGTAATAAAAAAAATTTATCGATAACTAGGCATTTTAGGCAAATAAGCGTGTGTTTAATCTTACTAATTAAAATTTGGCTTAGATTGGCCGTGGGATATATTAATTTGGTTAGATGGCAACACTGAGTAGCTATCAAACCTTTGTTTGCTTTATTCATATAGTGTTTCTCTTGACTCTGTACTGTACACATGTTTTTTTCGAATTTTGTTGAAGTGGTATGTGTTTCATTTCATTTATACTTGACTACAAGGTCGTTGTAGCTGAGATGTTCGAACGCTTCAATAATTTAGATCCTAACATGAGCCTAGAAATACATTTTCTCCACTCACACCTAGACTACTTTCCCGACAATCTTGGTGCTCTCGGCGAGGAACAAGGTGAAAGATTTCAACAAGATATGAAGGAAATGGAAAAGCGATATAAAGGAAGGTGGAAGTTAACATGATAGCGGACTACTGCTGGATGTTGAATAGCGGCGACCCTAGCGGTCCTACAGCAGACGAGGCACAAAACGAAGTTTTGATGAGCAGCGAAAACGATACTACAATGACTATTAAACAAGTCATTCGGTTTTACCAAATTTGTGTTGTTTTTATTGTTTTTTGATTACTTATGATTTTAAAAAATGTAAATAAAATATAAGTTCCATAATTTTTTTGGCTATTCCTAAAATACATACATATACTTTTTGTGAGAAACCATAGGTGATAGAAAAAATGGTTTTCGTTTTTGAGTACAGCACTGAAAAACACACACAAAAATGACTAAAGCTAAAACAATTTTTAAGATATATTTTTTTGCAGGTCTCTGTTATCGAAAAACAGAATAAATATTTAATATTACAGACCTTATTTAAAAAAAAAGAGTTTACGGTAGTTTCATGTAATATAGAACAAAATCAAATTTTAAATAAACAGAAATAATCAGTAATTAGTGGGTCTAGACAAAAAACACAACACTTTTGGTGAAAAATTAATTTATTTTACAATATATTCTCATTGTAGTTTATTACATTTTGTTCACCGATATTCAAGTCTTCAATCCTTCAGAAAACTAAGCTTCATCGAGCTGTTTGAAAATGTGATTTGGTTTCAGTGATTACCTCTTCATTCGGTTCAAATCTTTCGCTATAGAGGTAAGTTTTCAAGTTACGCAAAAGGAAAAAAGTCTGAGGAGGCCAAATCTGACAAATAAATTAGATGCGGAAGCAATTCGAAACATATTTAATGAATTTTTGCCCTACATTTGATAATTTGACTTCACATTTCTTTAACGTTTGAACTTGATATGAAACATCAATTGGTAGTTTAGCTTGCTATTATCTAAGTCTGCTTTTAGTGTTGAATATACGCAAACAAGGAGCTTTAGAGGACCGTGGTGCATGTCATATAACTGAGGCATAATGTATATCACAAGAAGACACATACATAAACCGATATTTAGATGCAGAATCACACCACACCATCATCTACAACAGCAGAAATATCTTATTGGTACACTTCTAAGAAGAACGGAAAGGATTAGTGATGATGTACACATATTAGAAGAGATGAAACATATGAAAACTGTTTTTCTAAAAAATGTTACGAAAAACACTATATTCAGAGCACAAATAACCAAAGCAAGAGGACGAACAGCAAAAACAGCACATAGAAGGATATCTGTCACATATCGCCAGACTTTCCGAAAGATACAAGAAGACCTTGGAAAAATGGATTTCCTGAATTGGAAAGAAGAGCATTATTAGTGGCACAACGTAGCGAAGTTTACAACACTGCATTGTAGAACAATTACTTACACTTGATAAGGAACAAACTACCTAAGCTTCAATCAAAGGTATGTATGCCCAATTTAAGTCTCAACCAATATCCAGCAGTAAACTGCCAACACTCTTAGGTCCTATTGACTTTGGTATGGTGTTACCATATTTTAAATGTCTTAGTGAAATCTTTCTCTATTCTCGTCATTTACGTCTAGTAAGTTTGAATGAAAGTACGAAAAATATGAATGAAGCAAATAACATATTAAAACCATTTAACAATAGAAACTGAAAATAGTTTTCACATACTCCTATTGTATCTACAAACATGCCAAATTACATTTGAGTTAGAATTTCTGGGTTAAAAATTTCCTGTACTATCCTCTGCTTATCGTTAAAACATTATATTTAAATATTGCAAAACATGGAATTGAACTTATAAATACTTTTGCGGCATTGGATAAAATAAAACCTACATTTTGGTGTTTTACTACAAGAGCATGCACATATTTAAAATCTATTTTGTATTAACCTGTTTACGAATAAGTATTCTCACGTTTAACAGGTAAATTACAAAATAAATTGAATGGACGAGATATGTATATTTGTTATATTCGTAATTTTAATAAACAAATTTAATAATTTTTCCACGGAGTTCTCATTGAATAGGGTCTATCTGCCTGAGGATAGATATGTTTACATAAGAAGAATTTTCCCGGAAATTGGAGTTTTTTCACAATCAATTTTGTCCTTCATATATCGTTATTAAATAAAGCCTCTCTATTATGAAAATATGCTATTACCAATATTTTAATTAATTTTTGAAAAATTCGTACATAATTTTAGACTAATCTACACAGTCTGCACTAAAACTATGTGACATCATAATAAAAACAAGTTCAATTTATATAATTCCATTCTAAAGGGGGTTCAAATTGCGCGGTTTTCTTAAAGAATAAATAAAACACATAATTTGCATTTACTTTCGAAAACTTTCTATTGGTAATTGAAGTATCAGTTATGATATTTATATGGGAAAAATAATATCTGCCAAATGGCCTCCTCTTGCAGCTCCACAGACGTCCACTCTTTTGTTAAAATTTTAAATGACATTTTGACAAAATTGAGGCTCTATCTCACCAATGACATGAATAATTTCATCTTTCAAAGTAGGAATTGATTGTGGATTGTTTTTATAAACCCGACTTTTCACATGACCCCAAAGAAAATAATCTAACGATGTCAAATCACATGATCTTGGTGGCCAATTAACATCACCGTTTCTTGAGATTACACGTCCAGGAAATTTTTCTCTCAATAAATCAATTGATTCGTGTGCAAAGTGAGGTGTAGCGCCATCCTATTGAAACCACATATACTCTAGATCAATATTCATTAATTCAGGCCACAAAAATTCGGTTATCATCTGACGATATCGATCACCATTGACAGTTACAGCTTCACCAGCAGCATTTTCAAAGAAGTATGATCCAATTATACTACCTGACCATAATGCACACCAAACAGTAACTCGTTTAGAATGCATAGGTTTCTCATGAATAATTCGTGGATTTTCCTCACCCCAGATACGGCAATTTTGTTTATTAACATAGCCACCAAGTTCAAAATGTACCTCATCGGAAAACATTATTTTTTGAGAAGAATCAGCTGGTTGTTCATTGATGAAATTGACAAATGAATGACGTTTTAAATGATCGAATGGCTTCAGTTACCATGTTATTTGAACCTTATATGCCTTCAGAGCTAAATCCTTGTGTAAAATACGCCATGTTGTTGATCCACTAATCCAAGTTATTGTGAACGTCGTCTAATGGACATTGCAGGATCTTCAGCAACACTTCCATGAACCAAACCAATATTTTTTTGAGAACGACCACAACGATTATATTTTTCACTTTTTTGATCTTGCACGGAACCGGCTTCTTGCAATTTTTTAATAATTCGAGCAATTGTGCTTTCAGATGGACGACTATGTAAACCATAAGATTCACGTAATTTTCTAAAAAACTCTTTTCACAGAACGCTAATTTTCATAAAATAATTCAACAATTTGAACGCGTTATTGTATCATGTACGAAGCCATTTTTATAAATGTCATACATCACACTTTTTAAATGCCCACATACCCAGACAAATTCAGTGCGCCATCTATATTTTATTTATTCTTGAAAAAAACCCGCACAATTTGAAACACCTTTTATATTCCTCTTTTTTATATCACAATCGACATGAACCTACAATATGAAGATAGATAAATAATACGTAATTTATGGATTTTTAAATGGAAATATCTTTTTATAAAAGTACCAAATAAATAATGAAGCTTATAGGGAAAAATTAAATAATTTGTAAACTTGATATTAATTTAGCTTTTTAAAAATTTAAAGATTGCCATTACTATTTGTATTGTTTCACACAATTTCACTAATTTATTTATTTTTATATAAATAGATTATTAAAAAACAGACAACTTTATTTTTAACGTCAAACGACTAATAAAATAATAACAACGATTTTATTTAATTTAATTACAACATACATATGTATAATGAATTAAATTACATAAAACTTTTAATCGAGTATTTTGTTATTTAATAAAATAAGCGATTCTTGTATTATAATTACACCAGCTCCTTGGTTTTTTTCCTGAATTTGTTCCTTCTTCAGACCTATAGTAATGGGTGATTCATTATACTCGTAATGCACTTTCTTCAATAGCGATTCTTTGACAGTTAAAGCATGAATCGTGTCAAACTTTCACGCTATTTTTGTTAAGTATTGTCTGACATTTTTTTATGGAAAGACTCAGCCCAGCACAGCGTCTACAATTTATTCAACTGTTTTAAGAAAATCAGCGTTCCACAAGGAATGTGTTTCGTGCACTTAGAGCAAATTATGGTCTACGTAATCGACCTACCTAACGCACAATTTGTTATACCATCGAAAAATTCGAACGCTATTTTCGTTATTGGATAATACGCGACCAAATAGACCACATTCAGCATGTAGTGAAGAAAATATAGCGATGTTAGCTGAGAGTATATACGATGACCGTGAAGAATCGACGTCTATCTTAACTTGGATTGTCGTCTGCCACAACTTGGCGTATTTTACGTAAAGATTTTGGTTTAAAAGCATATAAAATTCAATTCGTTCAAGAATTGAAAGCGGCCAACCTTTCGACCCGGCACCGTTTCAGTGCTTGGGCTCTTGAAAAGCTTGAAAAAGGTCCACTGTTTTCAACCAAAATTTTATTCAGTGATGAGGCCCATTTCTGGCTTAATGGCTGCGTCAATAAGCATAATTGTCATATTTGGAATGAAGAGTAACTCAAAGAGGTTCAAGAGCTGCTATTACATCCACAGAAAACCACGCTTTTGTGTGGTTTAAGTGGAATCATCGGTCCATACTTCTTCAAAAATGAAGACGGCCACAACGTAACTGTAATAACCCCATTTATCGCGCGATGATAACGGATTATTTGCTACCTGAAATTGAAGCCCGTGATCTCGACGACATCTGGTTCCAATAAGAAAACTCTACTTGCCACAAAGTCCGTAATAGCATGGATTTATTGCGAAAATAATTTGGTGAACATTTAATTTCACGTAATGGACCTGAGCAATGGCCGCCTAGATCATGTGATATTACACCTTTAGACTTCTTCCTTTGGAGCTACGTAAAGTCCAAAGTCTGCATGGGCGAGCCAGCTACAATTGAGCAATTGGAAGTCAACATTACTCGCATTATTTGCCAAATACCACTTGAAATGCTCAAACGCATCATCGAAAATTGAAACTTCAGAGTACATCATGTTAGGCGCAGTTACCGCCAACATTTGAAGGAAGTATTTTTTAAAAAATAAATGTCAAGAATGATTCTTTTGTATGATAATAAAGAATGCCCGACAAAATTGAAGTTTTTATTTTATTTTAAAAAAGTACATCCAAGTGAATCCATCCCTTGTTAAAGGTATTACCAAGAAAGTTATTTAACAATTTTTGGTTTTATTTGCATAAGCTGATGACATCTAATTCATAATCACAATAAATTTTTTTATAGTATGGTGGATCAGCAATCATACAAAAAGTATTTAAAACATATGAATTGATATATGCCAAGGTCGAAAACATTTTAAAAGTTGGTTTACAAGACAACACAGTAAACGCATTAAAATTAAAATTATTTGTCAATTTTCTCTTAAAATTTAAAATCATATATTTGTCAAAGGTTTTAAAGTGAACAAATAAAATCTGTCATATTTGTGACGCGTATATATAAAACTAGACAAAAAAGATAAGGCGAAGAGATTTTGATTAATACAGGTCTTCTGAAGCGAAAAAAATTTGTATGGTCTTATTACTAACATCTTTGGCTGTTTTTTTCACTTGGCGAAATGCGTTCTCTGACACTCCGCAATAACTTCTGAATTCAATACAGATAGTTATGTAACTAAAGGTTTTACCTGCAATAGCTGACACGACGCGAGTGCAGATTGACTTCACCAGTTCAGTAATATACATGGGGGAGACATTACTTTTATCAGGCTCTGTACATCTCAACAAAATTCAGAATTACGACAGTAAATGTTTTCTAGTAAGTTGTAGGTAGTATATAAAAAAATTTTGATACTTGGAAATATGATTTAGATTACTTGATCGAGAAGTATCCTAATTAGAAATGAAATAATGAACTTGAAATAGCCACGTTGATTACAGGAGGACTTGTGTCCTTCAAATTTATCCTGTTCCACTCTAAATATTTCAAACTTATTCAAGGAATTAGTACCTATTGCTGAATACATTTGGAAGATATTTTGTTAGTTAATCGATGCTCACCTACACGCTTTCGTAGCAGTTCTAGGGTTAAGTTATTCGATCCGAATAATCACTGAATTATTAATCAGAAAACGTCGCCGTCCGTCCGAGAGTCGTGAATGACAACGGCGGACATCCTGTTTTCTTCTTATACCAATTTCACCTCTCGACGACGACGCACAAATTAAATTAACTACAAACAGGGCAGGACAGGACCTTCCTGTGTGATACTGAACCGGCTGACCTTATCAACATTAAAAATCAAGTCGCAGTTAGCTTACGGAAGACCTTAATTGAATGACGAGCGATGTCGTTTTTTGTTGCTTCCTCGGGTTCGTCGATTGACAACAAGGAAAGAAACAAAAAGATAGAGAAAATAAAGAAGCGCATCTTTCGCAATGCTTTGAAATATTACTCTTGAACTTTAAATTTTCATTTTAGTTCAGTTAGTAGTAGAAACAAAGTTATAAGTACCTAGGGTCAAGAGAGGAGAGGACTTTTTGATTTCGTCGAAATTTAAAATTACTAAAGTTATTCTGTCCAGAAGTCCTTCAGGAAAATTTCTGTAGATTCTACTTTCATAATACTCGAGTAAGTGCAGCGAAATAGCGGAAGTATTCGCTAATTAAAATGAAGTAATTTATTCTCTTTGTGTAATAAAACATGGATTTAATAATCTTTTAAATACTGAACATGAAGTACGTATCCGCTAGCATATTATAAAGAAAATCTTTAAGTGGACAAACCAAATATGAAACTTAATGGAGGTAAATTAATTAGATTATTATAATGGTATATAATAAATATACTTTATTCCATCTTGTAAAAAGCTAATAAATCCCGTAAGAAAAACTCGGTGTCAGGACAGAATTACATAGAAAAAAATTACAGGCGATGAAATTATCCTGAAGAAATTTCACAGGAAAAAAATTACACGTAGAAAAAATTACACAAGGCCGAAATTATACATAGAATAAAAGTTGATACGTCTGCAAATAGCGTTAAGAAATTCATTATCTTGTAATTGTTCAGGTGGTCAAAAGGTTACAGTGAGTATAGTGATTAGCCATCTGGGTTAGTACTGCAAACGGTCGGCTAGCGACGGGTGCGTCGAAGAAGTGCGGATCAATTTTGTGATATACACAGTCTGTCGCAGAGAAAACCAATTTTTTTAAAAATAATTATTCTAAGTAGCGCCATTCATTAAACAAAACATGCATCGGTAAGGTAGATCTTTCACCACTGTTATGTCAAAATATCATGACATATGCATCATTAGATGCAGAGAATTTGTTTAAAGCAACAATGTGTATTTGGCATCGATCGAAAATGAATTTGGAACAACGAGAAAATAACTTCTGTTTTAAACTCGGTAACTTAACTCGTTTACTTAAGCGTTTAATTTGATGAAACAAGTATCGTAAGGACATAAATAACGACGAACATCCTGGTGCAAAAAAATCTTTAGCTACGGAAAGTAACATCGAACTTGTGCGTGAATTTATTGGAAATGAGCCGAAATCCTATACAGACTTGATTAAAGACTCAAAAAATGGTGAAAACTTCAGGTATTCTATTTTAATTGGCGATGAGGCGTGGTGTTTTCAATATGATCCAGAGACCAAACGTCTGGAAAAGTCAAAGTATCACAGAAGCTAACTAAATTCAACATTGTACAGACTTGATTAAAGACTCAAAAGAGGACGAAAATTTCAGGTATTCTATTGTAACTGGCGATGAGACGTGGTGTTTCCTATATAATCCAGAGACCAAGCGTCAAAGCTCCGAATGGAAGCATTCAAGCGAAGAAAGACCGAAAAGAAGCCGTTTGGTGAATTCAAAAGTGAAGACAACGTTGATTTGTTATTTTGATGCTAAAGGCATAGTGCACAAAGAGTTGGTACCAGCTAGTCAAACAGTCAATGCTGTATATTATCTTGGTGGTATGAAGCGTCTTTTTACGCGTATTCTTCATGTGCTCCCACAATATCCTGAAAATGGTAACTGGTGTTTGTTACATGATAATGCACCATTTCATCGCTCGACCCTTATCACTGATTTTCGAACTACGAATGGCATTTTCACCATCAATAATTCACTGCATTCACCGGATTTAGCCCACTGTGATTTCTATCTATTCTCCAAGTTACATTTGCCGATGAAAGGACAGCGTTATGCCGACATCGAAGGCATTAAAAAGGTGTCGACAGCGATCATGAAGGACATCTCTTAAGATGGACATAAAAATTTATTTGACATATTAATTGACTGTACTAAACGTTGTATTGAAGCCAATGACGATTACTTTGAATAAAATAATGAATCTTACCAAAATAATAAGCTTTTGTTTTTATTTTTAAAAGGTTCCGCTTTCTCTGAGACAGACTGTGTATATATTGCTTCTGATAGAACTCCTACACAAACACTGATTTATAAAACTTTTAAACTACAATTAAATGAACGTGTTAGCGTTAGTTAGCAGATATTGCCCATCTACCTCAATGTATCATCAAAACACACATGGTTTAAATTCAAAAACTCATATTTTCTATACTACTTTATCTGATATGTAATAAGACTTTTTTTAACGGAAACTTAGTTGAACGAACGGTTCTTTTTACTCTAATGAACTATTAAGTAATTCGTTGCAACAGAAAATGGTAGGTAGTGAATAAGTCGAAGGCAAGTGGTGTTTCAGTTACTACATCTAATTCAATTCCATTTGATATTTAGACAAATTAAGAAGAATTGAATGGGGTGGAATTACAACTACTTCCGACCTATAGCTCGGACCTAGCAACATCCGATTACCACCTTTTTGGGTCAATGGCACACTTTCTTGCGGGGCATATTTTTTTCCAATTTCGTGAACGTGGAAGAACGATGCCGTCAATTCTTCGCCTAAAAACCAGCAGAATTGTACAGAAGTGGAATCAAAACATTACCTAACAATGGCAGAGAAACATCGATTATAATTAATTATCTTTATATTATTTGTAACGTATTTTAGACAAGGATTTAGCTCTGAAGGCATATAAGGTTCAAATAAAACAGAAACTGAAGCCATTAGATCATTGAAAACGTCGTTCATTTGTCAATTTCATCAATGAACAGCAAGCTGATTTTTCTCAAAAAATAATGTTTTCCGATGAGGCACATTTTGAACTTGATAGCTATGTTAATAAACAAAATTGCCGTATCTGGGGTAAAGAGGAAAATCCACGAATTATTCATGAGAAACCTATGCATTCTAAACAAGTTATTGTTTGCTGTACATTATGATCAGGTGGTGTAATTGGACCTTACTTCTTTGAAAATACTGCTGGTGAAGCTGTAACTGTCAATGGTGATCGATATCGTCAGATGATAACCGAACTTTTGTGGCTTGAATTAATTAATATTGATCTAGAGGATATGCGGTTTCAACAGGATGGCGCTACACCTCACTCTGCACACGAATCAATTGATTTATAGAGAGAAAAGTTTCTTGGACGTGTAATCTCGAGAAACGGTGATGTTAATTGGTCACCAAAATCATGTGATTTGTCACCGTCAGACTATTTTCTTTGGGTTATGTGAAACGTCAGGTTTATAAAAACAATCCACAATCAATTCCTGCTTTGAAAGATGAAATTACTCGCGTCATTGGTGAAATAGAGCCTCAATTATATCAAAATGACATTGAAAATTTTAACAAAAGAGTGGACGTCTGTGGAGCTGCAAGAAGAGGCCATTTGGCAAATATTATTTTTCGCATATAAATGTCATAACTGATACTTCAATTACCAATAAAAAGTTTTTGAAAGTGAATGCAAATTATGTGTTTTATTTATTCTTTAAAAAAACCCGCGAAATTTGAAACGCCCTTTATATTAAATATTGTTTTTATTGATAGTATTAAACCAATAGATTATTAAATACTTCAATATCCTACTCCATTATCGAAAAAAATCGTGTCTTACTACGAAAATGTGAAGAAAAAATATAGACGTATTAAGTAAATTTGACCTCTGCTTAAATTTAAATTTTGTCGGGAACTGTTAAAGACTTATTTAGAGCGGTGGAAGTTAATTTAGTACAATAAATGAACTTGAACGTGAGACTGCGAAAGAATTACAGAGCTCAAAGTTAATTAGCATCCACAAGCTAGAAACTTTACCTAAGTATGCCTCTGAAGTACTAAATCAGGTAATGCTAACATGCGCTATTAAAGCAATTAGTTTTGTGACACTAAAATACTATAGGTTTATAGTTTCGAAGTATTTTTATATTCATTCCATTTTGCGTATAAAATTCAAGTAAATATTAAAAAAAAGAAGTCAAGTCATTGAGAGAAAATTATAAATATTACCTAGAAAAGTGAAATATGAGTGTTATTAAATGAAATCGAAAGGTATCAGAACAAAATTTTATTCACATTAACACTGGACCTAACCCTAATTTTCAGTATAGCCGCTATTATCAGTGAGCCACAAGTTTCTCAGTGCTATTGGTGTACTCACCTCCAAAATAATGAAATCGCGAACTACTTTTTTGAGCTTCTTCTTTATTTTCGAAATGTTTCCTCCACAAAATTATTTTCATTTTTGGAAATTGGTCATTTATCGGTAAGTCGAATTCAACTACAGAGTAATCTTGGCAACAATACAACAAAACAGGCTTTCTATAGGGGCACCATTAGACCAAGCGTACAAATGTTGAATAGTATAGTTGAGTGATAGTTTGTCTCTATGGACAGCATTAAGAATACGATAGTATTGACATATAATGTCCCATTGAACGACCGGATGATAATAATAATAACCTGACTGAAATCATCGACTATTGTAGGATTGTTATATGTGTTTCCATCATTATTTTGAAGTAAATTTTAAAGAATACGTTATTCTTTCATGAACAACCATTACAAGATCAGTTTTTCTAAAATTTTGAACAAGAATCAAATAACTTTAATACAGGTGTTTAGAATTTCTTTCATCCATGTTGTTCGCACATCTTGTTCATTTGCATTTATTTTTATACTTCATATCGCGTATGTGATTGAATGTAAACTAGGTAACACTACTTCGAGACATCCATGAATTATTTGTAAAACATTACAATATTCATTAACATCGTTAATTCGCCCAATCAATGCAAGAGAGAGCGTTACAAAGATCCATAAAATTGTATGTTTTAAAACTCCAGTTTCGAGTCTAATTGACTAAAGCACCGAAAGTGAAGTCCAAAGAAGTTTTTAGTGCTGGATGATGTATGGCTTTGTAAACAAGAGGCATTGGTTCTCTCTTAAGATTCGCACAATTAAGTCTAAGTCATGTAAACGACCTTGGAAATTGCCGAGTTATTGAAGTGTAAAGGATTAAAATCGAAATGAACTGCGAAACATTAATATTGCTACTCTGACATGATGATTACGTTTAATACGTAGTTGTCAGTTAAACTATGTATAAAATGTATTATTATCTGTAAAACCTTTTTATAAACACGCCTCTTTTTTTTTTGTTTAAACTGTATACTCGTTTATATTATATGTATTATTGTTATATCATTTGATATTGTTAAATCGTCCTATAATTGAAATTTGGTGTCCGTTGGACAATAAACCTTATTATTATTATTATTATGGTGTAGATTTTACTCATCGTCTGGGCCTAACGCTGGGAAAGTTTTCACTCAACCTACATATAATATATATATATATATATATATATATATATATATATATATATATATATATACGTGGGTAGTATTAGATTCTCAGACACTTCGCGATGTTGGACAGAAATTCTCAAAAGAATCGGCGTCTCATCTTCTTCAGTAGTTGTTTCGTAGTGAAGCGTTAACCTGAAACTGGCTTCTGGTTACATTAGTTTTAAAATCCCATTACACCGAAGCCAAAACGGATGTAACCCGAAGAGTTACGAGGAGCCAGTATATAAAGCAGCTGCAGGAGCAGTCACAGCCAGTTTCAGGTTGACGCTTCACTACGAAACAACTCCTGAAGAAGATGATTGAGATGTCATCGAAACGTCGAGATGTCGATTCTTTCGAGAATTTTTGTCCGACATCGCGGAGAGCCTGAGAATCTAATATTACCCATACTTACAACCGCGAGAACCTTTGTTCGAACATATATATATATATATATAGGTTTGAGCTCGGACTATACGTGGCTGATACCGAGTTGCTGCTATACATCACAAAACTGTAAATAATCAATACAGGCTTTGTGATGCTTTATGCTTAGAGGTTTGCTTTGTCATTATTAATAACTTTATTTTTAAATGCAAATGAAATTAAGCTCTCACCTCGCCTATTGCGTATTTAGAAATACATATATGTTGTCTAGGAATTAGTACTTCACTAGTAAAGACTATAAACGGTATAATTTTAACCTACTTCTGATGCCATAGTTGTTATACCTCTTCTGCTAGAGGGATATACTTATTGCGTTTCTCTGTTGGTTTCTGTTGAAAATTACGAGTGTTAGATATAGAAACGTCAATTAGGTATGCTTCTTTAACATTTTTATGAGTTAGTGTAATGTCCGGTTTGTTGTGTGTTACTATGCGATCCGTGAGAATGTTTATGTTTCAATATAATTTAATTTCCGAACTTTCTAAAACTGTTTAGGGCTCGCATTTATACCTCGGGTTAATTTGTATTTCTTACAATAATTTTTACAAATATTGCCATGCCGCGCTATATATTCTGTTTGAGCACGCGCCTGTAATATGTTCAATTGCTTCTGATGTTTTCTGACATTGTCTGCATATGTCTACCACATCATTTTGTTTTATTATATATTATTAATATTATATAGCACGTTTCGAAATTTCTTGTCATTCGTTTATTGCCTTACAAAATCTTATAACATATCGTATAACATATTCGTTGCTGAGAACCAACATATTTACCTATACATAAATTCCTTAATAGTAATGATAATGCTTTTAAATCTTACTTTTTAACTTAATTAATGGAATTCCATTTAAATCTAATAAGAAGAGTTTCTTCAGTGGTTGAAATGCTAATGTTTGAATACTCTTTTGAGACACTGTAATATCTATATTGAGTAACAAAAAAAAAAAAAGGAAACATCATCCAAGACCATTCGGTACATGTATATACAATCAGCGGTAATAATCGGAACACCTGTCCAGGTAGCGCGCATGCGTTCTACCCTTACGTATCCTCTATAAAACAAATGCCGGCCGTTTCGAAAGATCCAGTGTGTGCACCACTAACGTTCGAGATGGCTGTGAATATGCGGGTGTTATTGTGTTGTTACGTCGCTCTCGCCGTCGTAGTGATCGTCGCGCCGATCGCGTGTGCCACGACCAGTGACGTAGACGATCAGTTGAAGGTACTGAGCAAACAGGTGACGGCGCTCTTGGAGAGACGCAGAGAAGACCTCCAAATTATAGAGGAGAGCATGCGGAAAAAATTGACCAAAAGTCAAGAGTTCGAAGATGTCAGAGAAGAAATGAAAAATTTGAGGTAGGATTCTTACCTCGCGCTCTCAGGGGAATATCCCATTCGTTTCGCCGTTGCTGCAAGTAGATTTCATTACTGACTCTTCGCAGACCCGTCTTTTCCCCTTTTTCTTCCGTTTTCTTTTTTTTATATTTTTTTCAAATGCGCTAAACCGGAAACTCTCTTTTATAATTCGGTTTCGCGGATGAATATTTAAAGGGTCAAGGGTTAACGTTTTCTGAGTTGTTCGGCGCGTTTTTTCTCTTCACGCGTTACTCCGGACGCCACTTGCGGTTTCTGTTTTGTTTACCCTATTGACGACACGCTGTTTTGTTTTCGGAGGTCGGTCGAGCGCGCACAAAGAATTCGTGCGATTCGATTTTAGGTTTCCCATTAGAATGTAAAAGCCGATTGGTGCGTCACATTTAAAAAATGGAAAAATGAAATGAACCGAAAAGGAACGATGTTATTGTTCTAGTTTCCTTTGGATTTTCTTTCTTTTTTTTATTGAAATGTTGCGGATTATATATTAAAGCGGTTCCAAAACGATTCAATAGTAAAACATATGTAATACTTTTTACTGCATATAAAATGTTTAATGTAATAGCATTAGTTGAAATATATCTTATTTTTCATTACTTTTTCTATTATAATTTATTTATTTTCCTGCGAACGATTTATACATTATTTAGATGATTTTTTTTACCAACAAGGTTTTATTTATAAAAAGTGGAGATACTTCGAATAAAAAATATAAAATAATTACATCACGAATAAGCTAAAAATATCTTTTTAATTTAAATAATACTTGTTTAAAGAAATCTTCTTTTATTATTATAGTTTTTAAACCTAAAAATACTAATATTAATAAATACATAGACTGTTAAAATTTTATCTAGTTTTATGTATTAATTACTGAACATACAAGTTGTTTCGTCACATAGTGATGTTTAAAGCAATTTAAAGAAGCTATTTGTGACAAAACAATTACTATGTACAATAATTAATAAATAAAATAATTGAAAATTCTAACAATTTACTACTAGATATCGATATCAATTTTGATCAAGTAGAGACCGATCAGTTCAATACTAACCAAACTATTGAATTTGTCCTATATATATATCGCATGCTCTTAAATCAAATCTATTTAATATTAACTTAAGGACAATTTTCCAGCTCGGCGTATTTTAACATAACTATCTAAGAGACAGTTTATCGTTCATAGTATTACACATTTTAAGAGTAGGCAAGCAATTTAAATACAAGATAACTTTTGAGTTCTACGAAAAAATTATTTCATAATATACCACCATAATCGGCGCCTCTTTCACCTGTAAAAAATTGCTCAACTCTGAATATCGATCCAAACTTTGCACTCAAGAGACTCTAGCAGAACTATTCAACAAAGCTTTTATTTCGTTCGTGTTGCTAAAAAATATTTTAAAATGTCAAGAATGATAAGAAAGAAGTCATCCTCTATGAAAAAAGTATTTAATAATATAGCCATGTAGCTTTCTAAATGCTCCAAAAATAAATATTCATAATTCTTAAAAAAATTGGTACTACTTATAGTAATATTTTAGATATTCTTTGAAACTATTCCGTAATTTTTCCATTTAAATCATTTTATGTAATAAATAAGTAAGATTCTCTGCAATTAAAATCGCACTAGAACATTAACTTAGGTTGATACTGGTACGTAGACTTCCGCGGTCGTGGTCCATGCTACCTGCTTCTGGGTTTCCGGGCTGGACTACTGCACTGAAACTGTTTCAGTTTCAGTGCAGTAGTTCAGCCCTGAAGATGTCCCATACAAATGGGTACGAAACGTCTGCAGATATACAAGTGACGCGGTTCCAGCCCGGAAACCCAGAAGCAGATAACTTAGGTTGATACATTTATTAAAAAACCATTCATTTAGATTTCACCAACACGAATGTATAATAATTCATTTTCTATTTCATAGATATTTTAAATTTCATACGTAATTTTACATTAAATACTATATTTAAAAAAATAAACTAACAAGAATTTGTCCTGTATATCACTCGCTTCTAAATCAAACCAATTTAATACTAACTCAGAAGCAAACTTCTCTAGCTCAGCATCATTAACGTAACTATATAAGAGACAGTTGTTTATTCGTGCTACTGCACATTTAAGAGTAAGCAAGAGACATAAATATGTGGCAATTTTTGAGTTCTTTCTAAATGAATTACTCTCCAATTGTTCTAAGAAAAAATTATTTCAATATTTAACTGTAATCGGCACTCTTTTCACCTATTAATAGATAAGTGACCCCAACAGAACTATCCAATAAATCATTTTTTCGTTCGTGTTGCTAAAGCATTTTAAAAGAACGAGAATTACAAAGAAACAAAGCCATCTTCTATGAAAAAAAAGTATTTAATAATATAAGCATGTAACTTTCTAAATGCGCTAAAATCAATACTTTTATTTCGCACTTTTAATAATATTTTAGACGTTGTTTTAAACAATTTTTCCATTCTAGATCGATAAAATAAATAAATATGATTTTCTGTAATTAAAATCGAAATATAACATTTCATTTATGTTGGATATATTAAAAACTCAGTCATTAACATTACGCAATAATTTACTTTATATTTTCTTTATAGATATTCTAAATTTCAAACACAATTTAACATTAAATACTATATTACAAAAATTAGTTTAACAAGAAAACTTATATAATAATCTTATCTTCTAAACTATCATTCTGCAATTCTTTTAGGCATTTTGATAATACCTAACAATCTTATAATGTAAACGTATGCCAAATTTCTTGAGCCTTTTACCTTCATTTTTATATAGATTAATTTTTATCTTGTTCCATCAATGGCTGCGATATCCATTGCAAAAGTAGATTATTGCCATTGATAAACTATTCTCATTAAAAAATAATGTATTTTCACAATCTTTACAAACAGAGATTCTTCTTTACTTTATCTTGCTTAATTTACAATCTATTTCAAGTGGAACAATAAATATTTTAAGTATATTAATTTCGACTCGTAATTCACAATCTACGCTAACATACATATGAGTAATAAGTAGTAACTATAGAACAGATACAAAATAAGTTATTTACAGTAACCCAGCTGTCACATTTTGCATCCCTCTAATCTGCCATACGGATAACGGACAATAAGAACAACAGGTCTATTGCGTTGGCCAGTGGGATTGCAAAAAGAGCATTAAACACATCAGTGAACATGGCCGGTCAATTTAAACTTCCGATATAAATATTTATATACATATATATATATATATATATATATATATATATATATGTATATTATATAGACTTACTTAGATATCAAATATTTATTAGTTATTTGATATATA
Source organism: Dermolepida albohirtum (assembly GCA_031893035.1). Taxonomy (NCBI): domain Eukaryota; kingdom Metazoa; phylum Arthropoda; class Insecta; order Coleoptera; family Scarabaeidae; genus Dermolepida; species Dermolepida albohirtum. The sequence goes on along the minus strand of JAVIWB010006917.1, from coordinate 1,210,429 downwards.
CGTCTTACATTTGTTAAATACGCAATACTTATGTTGATGTTAACTACTAAAACTTTTTTCTTCTGTGAAATCAGATTGTTTTGAAGTTAATATATTCTTGAGTAAGAGAAAGCTTTTCTCGGCACCTGTGTATTTGTAAAATATGGAAACAACGTAGTATATTTGTCGTTTTTATTTTCGACACAATTGCGTAACGTTCTTCATAAAAGTGTTATAGTACACGTCGGTCAGAATTTTTTCCAAATATGGCTACAATTTTTTATTTTAGAGCTGTTCTCCAACTTCTCCATTTATATTATCATATTTAATTCTGTAATGCATCTGTTTCATATACGCAGCGCCTTTTTTATTTAACAATTGCATTTTAGAAGTATTGGAAGTGCACAAATTCTCAGAGTTAATTTCAATAAACTTCAATTGTTGTGAACACCGAAGTTATAGCAATACTTTACATTCAACAATACTACGGGTGTCGTTTGATAGATGTTGAACAAAATTTTGTAGGTTGATAAAATTTCGAGAATAAAATTCAAATTCATGATCTCAAGGATGGACATTCTTTTTAAAGCGCAACACTTGGTGGAGATTTAAGACATAGTAAATATGTAACACTACACCAAAAATTGAATTTTTGTCAACAGGAGCTATTAAAAATTTGAACAAATATCGTAGAACGATTTAAGTTATACCTATTAAAGTCTCTTTAGCCAGTAATGAATCTCATTTTACTTACTTTACCTTCGCTTTTTGGTAATAAGTAAATAGTATGGTTAGTTCTCTAGCTTTGTAGGTGGAATCGCTCGTTGACGGTGTCTTCTGAATACAATCTTTTCAATCTTCTGGTGGTAAATGGTTAGTTATTTAACTCTAAGACCAATGGAATTTCTAGGGAGAAAATGGAATTTTTCCCAGGAACGTCCATTTTCTCTATCCGTTAACATTTTATCCAATAATTTTGCAGTTATATTATATATTCAGGTCTCCACGGAGGATTTTATTTAATACGTACCATAAGACATTTGCCATCATTCTGAAAGTTATAGATTGATAGATTTGTAATATGTCAGTGCTTAAACATTTTTGCATATTCCCAAAGTTAATACTATATGTCCACATGAGTTGAGTCAATGTTTCTCGAAGACTTTTTCATATCGGAAATTTTGCTAAAGAGAGGCAATTTTTATCAATTTTTTACGTGTATTAAACTCCACACAATGATGAACACTGGAAACTTTAACTCGTCCTTAATCGTAAGAAAACAAATTCCGCACACGAACCGTACCGTTGAAATCAACGGAATTTGTTTTCGTACGCGCATTTTGCCGTACTTTTCCAGGTACGACACTTTAATTATCTGCTGATGATGACAACTTAGTTGTCGAAATACGTATACAGAATACGACAATTAATGTGGAAAGGGGTTATATATCAACCTTCAGTGATTAAGTTAATCAACTACAGGCTCCATCAAAATTACCAATTAAACTTTACTTTTATTTCAAAAATCCAAAGAGTTAATTCCCTGTTTTTATTGTTATTCTTTTTAATGATTAAAATGCTGTATGTACATACATAGTCAATATACTATTTGTGTAACGTACTGTATAATCTATAATAAAAAAAATAAAAACTCAACAAATGTATAAATGTATTAACTTTTTGAGTAGCTTTCAATAGACTATTCACACACAAAAAATTAATTATTACACACACTAACGCAAAAATGACACATTTTTAAATTGAAATATCGACGATATTTTCATGAAAAGACATTGAATAGGGCAGACTGTTCAAGGTGCCGTCATTTAATAAATTTTATGATTTTAACGTCAGAGGGTACAAATCAATAAAACATGAATTATTCATTTGTTACTATTTGAAATAGAATTTTTAGGAAAATGAGAAATCTTCATTTGTAAACGAATATACAACGGTGCAGTCAGAAAGTAATCCGATTAAGGACGAATATTATTATAAATTTTAGTAGTGCAGTATTTCTATAGACTAATGGTAATAGGGTATTTGACTACATTGAAAATATACCACAATATGTGGTCATCCTATCGGGTAATATCGTAAAAGAACATATTTCACTTTATTTTATACTAAATTATGTTTATCTTTGACAAATTACACAAAAAACAATCTCATAATTTTCGAAATTTTATCTGTAACGGGAACACTATGTCATTGGTGGCAACTCTGGTGACGTCATAGGCTAGCATACACGGCGATACTGGCGAAACGTTAGCTATTTTCTGGAAAACAAATATATATCCTATTTTGTATAGTAACACCAGTTTGTGATAAATAAAAAACCATTCTGTATTTCTTGTTTTATTATTTTATTTTACATTATTTAGATATTTACATTATTTAATAAGAGAATCCTGCAAATTTATTAGAGCACATGCAATAATAACGACATGATCAAGAACACGGAGAATGTTATTATTTATAACTGAATGTTGCTTTAGCATATGGAATTCTCTTAATCGCCTTATCACCCTCTCAATATGAATTCGCAGGCTAGCAATTATTTTAGTTTGTCGAACTTCTGTTTTTGATAGTTTTACACCAGCGTTTACACTGGGTGGCCTTAATAATTGCATGCCTTTTTGATGAAGTGCCTGTTCAAGGTGCTTAAAGCCTCTGTCAGCTAAGATACAAGTTCCCTGTTCTAACCCATCTAGAAAGTTACAGTTTTCTAGTATGGTAACATCACTTGTTCTACCCCCAAACCCTTCTGAAATATAATTAACCAAACCATTCGGAGTGCAGGATATTAAATACTTCACCGTATTCCCCTTTTGTACTCTGACCATGTCAGTGCCTGATGAAGAGCCTTTGATGGTATTTGTACATCGATTTCTAAACAATCAATGATGCAGCTCACATTGTGATAGTTATGTCTAAATGCAATTGGGAGATTCTTTTTAATTAATTTTTTGTCTAAGTTTATGATAAAGGGTTTTAAAAAACAACTTATTATAGGTATATTTCGCAAAAACAATTTACTAGCATAAGATAGTGATATTCCAAAATTATCCTCTAATTCAGAAAATGTGTTATTCAATCTAATTTTTTTCAAGCATAACAAAATGTGTTCTACTTTTATATTTGTATGTTTATGCAACAACTGGATTAAAAAATAACATGCTTTGGGAATTCTTTGGAACAGATACAAACAGTTTGTGTGGACTCTTTATAGATGTATTTGTACATTGTGGCACTACACACCATTTATACCCCATTCTATCCAATAAATTTGAAGAAAACATGAAATTAACTTCAGCGACGCTGTTTTATTCAGGTTTACTTCTTGATTTACTAGATTTACTTATCCCGTCCTAGCCTGTGACGTCACGCATGCCATATGACCAGCGCCATTACACAAACAGCGTTTTTGGCGCGGTCTTGGACGTTTAAACTTCAACATTGATTTCTATTGATAATACAATAGATATGTCGGAAATATCAATGATATGTCCTTATTATGTAATAAACAATAAGTTAAAACAATTTCCCAAAATTAGTCAAATAGCCTATTATTACAATTTTTAATAAACTGTTTCCTGTGAATTTTAATTTTATTATTTAATTTTTTCTAAAGGTGTAAAAATTTCTATTAGATGGTGTAGCTTTTTTGGTTCCCCTTTGCTGTTATTACTAGTTCTTTGAACCAATTAAAAGAGCTTATTTGTTCGATTGTTTCGTGTTCGCTCCCTAGCTCGATATACTACATTAAAAACATATTGAGATCTTATCGTACACAAAAGAGAATAAAAGTATCTAAGAGTAACTATACCACAAGATGGTAGTGATAATACGAAAGTTAAAAGAAACATTAGACAAGGAAAAACAATAATAAGACAGCTGCATCCTGTCCTAAAGAATGATAACTGCTGTTTCACGCCAAAAAAAACTTGAACTCTATACCCAAGTGAAATAACTACCATAATTATAGCATTAGAAATTCAAATGTTTTATGTAAGTTGGGTTTTAGTGAAAGAAATACTCTTGACGTTGCTATTAACCCTCAATGTTGAAACGGTTGAAGTTCAAAATGAACACACCTTGCTTGCTAAGTGATATTCGTGTAGAGAGTTTTGGATCATCTTGTAACCTAATTTGCCCCTAATAATTGTGGTTATGATTTTAATCGTTTGAATTTTTATAATATTGAATCTTGTTAGATGTCTTTGTAGAAACTTTTGAAATTGCTTTTGTGTTGTAGATTTTATTAAAGAGCATTACAACGTATCATATGCTATATTATAGCCCAAAAATTCAAAAACATATTAACACGAAAACAAATATTTTACTTACAAAATTGATCTAAATGTCATAAATAAACACACGAAATACAAACTTTGTTGTCTAGAAATGAACTTATGGAAAGGAACTGCAGGTATGTCACATGCTCTATATGATAAAGCACGACATAAGATAAAAAGCGGACACGCAAAATAGTATTTTACAAGGAAAGAAAAAACCATGAAGCAAGGATAACCTAAAAAGGTTTTGTATGGGCGTATTTCCATAGAAAAAAGGGGTCTAACTTAAAAAAAAATAGAAAGAGGTAAAAGCTGCAATGATAAAGATAGTCTCAAGAAAGATTATTTAAAATCAAATTAAAATTAAATAAACAAAAAATATTTAATGGGAATCATAAATCGTCCCTCATAATTTTCTGTGTGGAACAAAATTTGGAAAGAAGTCGAAAATCATAATAAAAAAGAAAAGTTAATACAAAACTATTCAAGCAATATGAACATACAAGAGATGTTTCCAAAGTTCTAAGAATTTATCTCTAGTTCAATTGCGTAAAAATTATAGGTCACGCTGTTAGTTAGCGACAAATTTTAGCACGTTTACGTAGCTATGCAATACCGCTTAATTTACTACTTACTTGAATGATATAAAACGCTAGCATTTTGTTTTTTATTTAAAGAGGCCGTGAAATCTTTATACATCGTTCAACGTGTGCAAGATGTATTAGGAGAATCTGTAGAGTCTGCAAACGTAGTAAGTATCGATGAATCGATCATTTTAAAGGAAGCAGACCATCACTAGAAGACATTCTACGCAGCGTACACCTGAGCACTGGTATAATTAAAGGAAACGTTGTTGCCGCACCAAACCCACTCAAAGATGACTGGCTAATAACTATTCCTAAAATTAGTATTAGCGTTGAAATAGGTACACGACTAATCCAAAAGATTTTGCATGAACCTTTGGGAGTGAATAAGGTTTCAGCCCAATGAGTACCAAGACTATTGAGATCAGAACAAAAAGTCAACAGATTCAACACATTCCGCCAACCTAAAATATTTTTAGTCTATTACAGCGACCAAATATGGCAACGGATAATAACTACTAAAGAAACATGAATAACTTCAGTTCTACAATCAAAAGAATGACGCGAACCTCCACTTAAAGTACGTGCAGTTCCATCGGTTGGAAAAGTAATACATTTTAGGTTGCGAGGGGATTGCTTTTGTGGATTATTTACCAAAAGGTACTACACTTGCACTTTGCAAGAAACTGCGTTTGGGGAGTTTCAAAAACGCTCGTTAATGCAATAGGATAATGCAAAGTTTCACATCACACGAAGAACGAAGGAGATTTTCAACGAACTACACTGAGAATTGCTCCCAACATGGGAGCAATTCAGATCTGGTTCCTAACAAATTAATTAATATATACCAATTATACAAAATGGGTAGAATAAATCTTTGTCGGACTCTCTTAAGTTCTTTGAGGAATGTTGTTGCTTAAGTATTACTAAGGTATCAGTGTGATACTAATGCATGTACTAGTTTAATTGTATGGAGTTATATTTAATATTGTAAAACTTCAAATAATGAAATAATTTCAAATATTCATCTAATCTTAGTAATGTTAATTTATGTATGCATATTTCATATTATTATCCATAGATGGTGTTGTGGTAGAAATAAATACGTCTGCACATGATCTGGATGTTCTATTTGACGCTTACTGTTTACATTTAATTAACATATAGCGCGTAAGAAACTTGAACACTTCAAAATATTTGCAGCATTAATAAAGTCGAAAATGAAATGTTGCAGTTGATATAGTTTGTGATATATAATGTCCATGAAAGTTGGAGTTGATTCAAAAAATATTTTCAAAGTTTTTCGCATTTAAAATTAATAGTATTTATCTAGAAACATGAGTCCAACAAGATTTTCTGAACCGCCTCCGTTTGCCATTTGAGTTTGCCAGTAGAGGGATTTGTTAATTCTGGTGCTCCCTTCGCATCTGGTGGCATCACTCGAATCTAACGAAATGATGACCGAACCTAAGGGAAGTATCGTGATTGTCGTCTGATATAAAAACCACAATAAATACGAAAATATAGTAGTAGAAACAGCTTGTCGTTCCCACTTCGAGTAATCTAACCTATCAACTAATGAAAATACGTCAAATAAAATGAGCAATATTAATAAATATATGGAAGACTATGTCGAGAAAAATTCTAGAAATGAAAAATCAAAAAGAATAAGTGGACTCTTATATATAGGTAAGAACTTTATTCTGACACTATCATGATATAAAAGTCTAATATAAGAACGTTAACTTAACTGATACAATCAAATCATATTCCTCAAATTCACATACGTTGGAAAAAGTAATTAAATGCTCAAAATCTCCATCGATTTACATGTAATTTCAGTGCATCTACAGTTTTATTTTAATTTTCAACATGTCAAAGGTTTTTCCATGATGTTGCCTTGTAAATACACATAAGTATCTTTCACAAAGTCAAATTTATCATTTTCAAAAACATATTTTTTTATTCCCTTCCTTTTCGCCTTATTAACATTTCAAACACATTTTTCACTCTCTTTGAAAAATACAAAGTTTCGTTATCGTACATGCTAATACATTTAATTATACCAAAAAAAATAATAATAAATTGCAGGGTTAAATTTACCTTCCGCTCCTTTTATTTTCCCAGCGATGTTTTCTCATCATACATACATACATACCATACATATGTATATTCTAAAATGATACCGCACTTTGCAATATCGTTCTAATGTAACGTGGATACTTGCTACATGCATACATTATTTTAGCTCCCTTGTTCCTGTGAGAATGAAATATCAAATTCGTAATTGAACATAGCGTTCTTGGTTCATCCACAGACAATATTTACAATTCAAATTTGTATTCACATTATTTGTATCAGCGTTTCAATGAAGATTTGAGTGAGTAAAAAATAAGCAAACGTATAAAATACGTTCAATTAACAATTTCACTGATTAACAGTGGCCTCTTTTTTTATATACAAACTTTAATATTTATGTCAGAATTAAAAGTACACTTAAAAATATTACCTTAAAAAAAACTGCTATAATTCATATTTTCCTTGGTTTAATGGCTCTTGTTTATTTTAAGATATATGGTTAACTCCCAGTCGATAATTTGTTACTGCTCTGGAATTGATTTAACTCTCATAAAATCATGTCGAAATGAATATTCTATCAGGTAGATACAGTTCATACGGTTTCATTGAACTTATGGAATGCAAATTTCATACTGTGATCGATTGGCTATAATCCATTATAAATGCCAATTCTCGAAATGGTTGATGTAGATTATTATGTATTAAATCATGCAGATATTCTTCATCAAAGTTCAATAATCTTCCTAAACATTGAGAATCGTTTATGTCAAAATAGCCTTTTTTAAATCTACGAAATCATTTCCTCGCTGTACTCTACACAATTGCGTTCTCTCCGTAAGGAGCACATATGGTTAGCGGCGTAATCATTAACTTCTCTGTTGACCTCAAACAAAGAGATATACCGGACATGTTCGTTTTTTGCTACTTGATATTCCATTGTCTTTTACCAATAAGAAAAGAATAACAATAATAATAATCTATACCTTTACACCGACCAACAGCTTAACGTAAATTACAGAGATGGTTTTGACAGACCATGAGTTATTATTACGCTCGCGCTCAAGGTATAAGTTAAGATCTTTGGCTGTCAGCATTCGCTTAAACGGGAAAAAGAAATCATAAAAATCCTTTCCGAACAGCAGGCTATCGGATTCGTTCCTGAAATCCCTTAGCATAATAAGCCAGTAACTTACAATTGAGCTGTCAAACAACAAAACATAATCTTTACCATTGAACAATCATACAATTTTAAAGTCGAGCAACTTCAAGTTTCAGTGTAGTGAAGTCTGCATATCAGATTAACAATTAAACATTTTTTTTGGAACTCCAATCTTAAAAACCGAAAACCTTACGAACTTATGCATCAACTTAATACGCCATTCAAACAAATTCAAAAAAAGATTGTAAAATTTAATAAATATATAAATAACATTTAATCAAAAATTATATCTAAATTACTTTAGAAACTTTTTCGCTGAGAAAACCGAACCTTTTTAAAATAGTAATTCTTAGTGGCGCCATCTATTAAAAAAATATGCGTCGGTAAAGTAGATCCTTCACCAATTTTATGTCAAAATATCATGACATTTGCATCATTAGAAGCAGAGATAATGCGCATAAAGGAACAATGTGCATTTGGCATTGGTCGAAAAATGAATTTTAAATAAAGAACCAATATCGAGTTCTTTAATTTGATGAAACAAGTATAGTACGGACATAAATGACGACGAGCATCCTGGTGCAAAAAAAATTGTGGTTAAAAAAAGTAACATCGAACTTGTGCGTGAATTTATCAAAAATGAGCCGAAATCCTCATTGCGATACGTGGAAAAGGAATTTGATATTTCCAAAGATTCAATTCATCGCATTTTGACACAGCATTTGGGACTGAGAAAGATTTGTGCAAGGTTTGTATCACACAAGCAAATTGAATTCAACATTGAACAGACTTGATTAAAGACTCAAAAAAGGACGAAAAATTTAGGTATTCTATTATAACTGACTATGAGACCTGGTATTTTCAATATAATCCGCTCTGAATAGAAGCATCCAAGAGAAGAAAGACCGAAAAAAGCCGTTTGTGAAGTCAAAAGTCAAGCCAATATTGATTTGCTTTTATGAATCGAAAAGCATAGGGCACAAAGAGTTTGTACCAACTAGTCAGACAGTCAATGCTGTATATTATCCTGGTGTTATGAATAAGCGTCTTTTAGAGCGTATTCAGCGTGCATGCCCTCAATATCGTGAGAATGATAACTGGCGTTTCTTACATGATAATGCACCTCGACGCTTATCACTGATTTTCTAACTATAAATGGCATTTTAACCATTAACTATTTGCCGTATTCATCGGATTTGCCCCCCTATGATTTCTATCTATTCTCCAAACTATGTACATTTGACAATGAAAGGACAGCGTTATGCCGACGTCGAAGCCATTAAAAAGGCGTCGGCAGTGATCTTGAAGGACATCTCTGAAAACGAACTTAAAAATTCATTCACCATGTTAATGGATCGTGCAAAACGTTGTATTGAAGCCGAAGGCGACTACTTTGAATAAAATAAATGAATTTTACCAAAATAGAAAGCATTTGTTTTTGTTTTTAAAAATTTCGGTTCTCTCTGCAACAGACTATGCATATCTTTATTCTTAAGTCAAATTTTCTACACAACGCGCAATAGGCAAAGTTCGTATGTTCCTATGAATATTGTCTATTCAACGGTAGCGAAAATTCTACTAAAAAATAGTCCCACATAATGCGTGATAGTTATACATAAAAATCGAATTTATTTATCTTTGCTTATGCTATTTGAAATTTTTATTTAGTTAAAGCAATGTTTTTTATTTACTCGTATAGAATAAGGTTTTGTTTAATATATATAAATCCTTTTTCTTTTTTGTGTTAATAAAGAAATGTTGGGTACTTACGTTGTTAAATGTCTCAACACATAGACCGTATAACTAAAAAAAACTATTCACAAAAAATATATAAAAACGATTAAGTAGCACTGAACTGAGTATAGTTTCGCAAAACACAGCATTCCTATTAGATTTGCCGTTGTAACAACTTAATAACGAATGCATTTTGTCAGTTTCTTTTTTCGCGCTTCTTGCTGTCATTCGTCGGACTTGCCAACTTAACATTGTCCGTAAAAGCAAGCAGTTGCAACAACCCCCGTTAATTTCCTTGCAATTAAGGACATATATATATATATTGATAGATATAATTATTTATTCAGTTGGTGTAGTCAATCTAAGGTTATTAATATTTGCTGTTTTAAGTACTTTAGCAAAATAGGTCAGGCTAGTTTCCTTTTAGTTATTAAAGTTATTTTATATGAACACCTTGTGTGGCGTCCCGACGCCGTCAAATTCTACTTTATTTTGTATATTAAAAAAGAAAGAACATTATGTTTAAAATGAATTCTCTTTAAATTAAACGACTATCTTTATTGTAACTGATATACAATTATTATTATTATATAATTGATACACAATTATTGATGCATTTACTTGAAAAAAGTTTTTGGAATTTTAATATTTATTATTTTATAATTTTTGTACTTAAGATGACGAATTCCGTTAAATCAAAATAAATCACTCACTTTGGTAAATACTATTTCCTTGTATTCAATATTTCAGAAGGTTACATTTTTATTTTTTTTACTTTTTATTTAAATTCGTTTCCTTTCGCGTCCGTTATCTTTAAACTTTAATATTAATAATGTATGTATGTGTCTACATACTATATAACATATTAAATACCCATATGTTCCACACGTAGTTATCTATTCTTCCGCATTTACCTTTTTCACATTAACATATTGAAAAAAAGATAAAACACGTTGTAATATTGTACTGTAGAAACACATAAAGCAAATGACATTTATTGCAGTTGCGTAAAATATTGCATCTCTGTAAAAGTGTATGCACATGTAATATGAATATGTATGCAATATGACATATTGACAAACAAGATATATGAGATAACATTTGCTGCAGCATTTTATACCTTTAAATAACTTTTCCGTCATAGTTCATGCGTTATATTTTTTCTCAAATAATTTTATCTTTATTTCTTCAATGTTATATATTGCAAAATCATTAATAGTCATCATATTGTAAGATATCGCTTTCAATTTTTCCAGGTTTACGTATTTATAAATAACAACAACATGATATTCATGAAAATAATGTAGTAACAGGACTATAAACTATACGAACATGTAATTCAAATATTGGAAAACTTCTAAAATCAAGGCTGTTTCAAATTTTGCGGTTTCTTTTAAAGAATAAATAAAACACATAATTTGCATTCATTTTCAAAAACCTTTTATTGCTAATTGAAGTATCAGTTATGACATTTATATGCGAAAAATAATATCTGCCAAATGGCCTCCTCTTGCAGCTCCACAGTGGTCCACTCTTTTGTTAAAATTTTCAATGACATTTTAACATAATTGAAGCTCTATCTCACCAACGACACGAATAATTTCATCTTTCAAAACAGGAATTGATTGTGGATTGTTTTTACAAACCTAACTTTTCACATAACCCTAAAGAAAATAGTCTAACGGTGTCAAATCACATGATCTTGGTAGCCAATTAACATCAGCGTTTCATGATATTACGCGTCCAGGAAACTTTTCTCTCAATAAATCAATTGAATCATGTGCAAAGTGATGTGTAGCGCCATCCTGTTGAAACCATATATCCTCTAGATCAATATTCATTAAGTCAGGCCACAAAAATTCGGTCATCATCCGACGATATCGATCATCATTGACAGTTACAACTTCACCAGTAGCATTCTCAACGAAGTAAGGTCCAATTACACCACCTAACCATAATGCACACCAAACAGTAACTCGTTTAGGATGCATAGGTTTCTCATGAATAATTCGTGGATTTTCCTCATCTCAGATACGGCAATTTTGTTTATTAACATAGCCACCAAGTTGAAAATCTGCTTCATCGGAAAACAGTATTTTTTGAGAAAAATCAGCTGGTTGTTCATTGATGAAATTGACATTTTAAATGATCTAATGGCTTCAGTTCCTGTGTCATTTGAGCCTTACATGCCTTCAGAGTTAAACCCTTGTGTAAAATACGCCATGTTGTTGATCCACTAAGTCCAAGTTGTTGTGAACGTCGTCTAATGGACATTTCAAGATCTTCAGCAACACTTTCACGAACCAAACCAATATTCTCTTGTGAACGACCACTACGACTGTATTTTTCACTTTTTTGATCTTCAACGGAACCGGTCTCTTGAAATTTTTTAATAATTCGACCAATAGTGCTTTCAGATGGACGATTATGTAAACCATAAAATTCACGTAATTTTCTAAAAAGTCTTTTCACAGAACGCTGATTTTCATAAAATAATTCCACAATTTGAACGCGTTGTTGTACTGTGTACGAAGCTATTTTTATAAATGTCATACATCACACTTTTTAAATGCCCACATACCCAGACAAATTCAGTGCCCATCTATATTTTATTTATTCTTAAAAAAACCACGCAATTTGAAACACGCTTTATAATATGTAATATATGATATATAATATACATTTTATACCTTTCATGTTCATGAAGTGATTAGTGAAAATACAGTAAGTGATCCAACCCACGACATGTGTGTGTTGAGTTAGTAGGTCATTTTTATTTTCCTAAATTACACACCCACTAAACTTTAAAAGTTTGAAGTTTGATTTTTATATTGATTAATTTTTTTTATAATTTAAAAAACTAAATTATATTTATTCATAAAAAAACCAAATGTAAATAATAAAAGTATCTAATCAAGTGACAGTCAGGCTCGCTAATTGTGCAGAATTGCAAAATTAAAATCGATATTACCAATACCCGGACTGTTTCACCGATCTATTGAGGATTTCGTTTGACGAAGACTTCGTTCATTTCTCATCGTGAAGTGCTGATCCTCCTAAATAATCCTTAAAGATTTCATGGCATTTAAATCTCTAGAACCCAAGATATTTATAATTTAAATAACAATAGTTTGAATACATTAATCAAAAAGTAAATAAAGAACAAAGGATTAACATTCGATTGTGTGGTAAAAGTAGAAAAGGTTTCATGCAAATACAAATGCTTAAAGTTATTTATGAAAATAATACTTTATCACAAGCATAAGCTTGTTAATGGCGACGATGATTCAAAGAAGCCAAAGATAAACATTCAAACTGATCAACTGAAAGATTACTAAAAAGGATGTCAAAAAAGTGCGTAAACTTGTGAAAATTTCAAAAAATCTTCAATGAGATTCTTAAAAATCAAACTCGGAATAGCCTAGACAATAATTCTTTGTATTTTTCTCTTAGCGTATCTTAGGATTTAAGCCATACCCAAGCAGAAGATTCATCCTGTGCAATACTATTTGCATGACTACCAACATTAAAAATCATAATACATGCATCTGCTATTATTTGAAAACGTGCACATTGTAATTAGATGTGTCATACATACAAATGCGTGCATATTAAACAGTTTTTCCGTAAATGGTATGTAAATATGAATAAATATTTATAGATAACATCGATGTGAGTCCAACTATGAATTTGATTTATAATCACCAGGTCCGCACATCATATTGTGATTGTGTAAATAGACGTAAACGCAAATCGGTAAAAAATGATTAATTTTTCGAATTACAATTATCAAACGCCATCAGTTAATATAGTTTGGAATTCTTAAAAATGTACATCAATTTGTTGCAATTTTTGTGTAATTATTTAGAATTACGTAAAGAAATTGTTCGTAGGAAATGCTATAGACAGCCGTAAAATATGTAAAACGTTTGTGTCAAATATTAATTTGCAATACTAGAAATTAAGACAAAAATATAAAGAAAATTTATTGTAAAAAAAGGAAATACTGATGAAATAAACCTTTTAAATTCTTCCTTAGATCCTGCAGATCCCAGTAAGGGTAAACACAATAGGAGATTATCCAGAAAGAATCGCAGTATTCTTTGGTTTACCTAATATGGAACAATGCACTGAAAACTCTTTTAGATCTTCCGTTTCCTCACTAACCAACACGTAAATCCGTCACCCTTAAGAGATATAATATTGAAAACTAGAAAGAAATTGCGAAAAGAAGTTTAGGCGGAAATTTTAAAAGAGGTACTTTAATATAAAAAAGCTAAAATAGATAATCACTAAAGTTGATATATAACCCCTTTCCACATTAACTTTTGTAATTCTGTATACGCATTTCGACATTGAGAACCAAAATGTACATTTTGGTTCTCAACGGTGCGAATCGCGTACGGAGTTTTTTTTTCGTACAGGTATTTTTCGCCGTGGTTTACCAGGTGCGACACTTTCCAATTATCTGCTGATGATGATGTTGTCGAAATGCATATACAGAATTACAAAAGTTAATGTGGAAAGGAGTTATATATCAACCTTAGTGATTAAGTTAATCAACCACAGGCTCCATCAAATTCAACTTCTAAAATAAATAGTCTAGCATTAATATTTGCAATAAAAATGCATTGTTATCAACAAAATCGAAAATGCTATTAATGTATATAACTTGTCAAATATCCCTTTAATAGGTTTCAGTTGAAAATTATAACTTTTCCTAATAACAAATATATTTCTTTGTCTTTTTTTTAAATACAATTTTATAGTAATAACACAATCTTAGCTTCGATATAAACAATTGTAGTTTCAATGAATTATTACTAAGCTGTCATAGTACTCTGAATTGCTTCCTATATTGATGTATTACATCAATATAGGAAGCAATTCAGGATTCTTATTACTTATTTAACTTCTTAACTGATTGACCCTTTGCAAAATAGTCTATAAAAGTTATTCCCTTAGAATCTCCAAAAAAATCGTAGCCATTGCCTTCTCCATAAATAGAAGTGTCTTTGCATCCTTTAAGAGAAGACTGCTATGCTATGTTCCCACTGTTGAGATTACTGGTTGAATATAGAAACGTAATGGTGAATCCAGGTTTCTTCAAACATAACAAGTCTTCGCAGAAAATAGCTTGATTCTTGTTAAACAGCTTCAAAGTATCACTCGACAGTTACTTTCTTTAACGTTTCTTATCATAATTCAAGATTCAAACCACCCACCTTAGCGCTCTATACACCAAATATGATACGTTAAGTCGATATTTCCATCTTTTTAATGCTATTCAAAACGGTGTCAATTTTATCGACGACTTCCAGAATTGAAATTTTTAGCGATTCTGGTCGCACATCATCTTCGCTGCTCTTATCACCATGTTTAAATTGCTCCACCAAGCGCCAAATTATGGTTTTCAAAAAAGGATTGTCGCCCAGATACATATAATAATTCACTAACACTTCTAGAGATCGCTCTGTGTGATATATCTCTCTTTTTCTATTGGTATTGCTACCGTATAGCGTTTATAAACAAATTCTGGCGTATTTGTCCTAATTAGTTCTATGTAGTTATTATTATTATTATTATTATTATTATTATTATTATTATTATTATTATTATTATACTATTCATAAGTTGTATATAATATATTTTTCTATTGAATATTCAATTTGTAAATGTTAAATGTATTATCGAATCTTGGGTAAATACTATATTTTTTGACTGTTGTTTTGTAGTTATTATATAATATTTGTATTTTCCGCTACAAAAATTTTTATTATTAGTTCCGCGATACCCCCATAGATTGAAGTACAATTGCGTTTAGTCTATTTTTCTGTTAAGTTTGCGTTTCTTTTCTTTGTTCATCTTTGCTATAAATCAGTCAAAACTTCTGATGTATTTTGTCCTTTCAAAACTAAATATCGAATTACACCGCTACTCACAAGTTTAAATTTGAATTTTTGGGTTTTTCAATGTCGAAAATTAAACAAATTCACTTAGCATAAATAAGTGACAGAATTAGAATATAATATTAAGATTTTCCGAAAGATACTGTCGAGTCTCGTCGTCCTTGCATATAAACATTCCCATTGTTTAAAAATGTTTTCGTAATGATTAATACTAGTGTTATTATTGTCAGCACATCAGCACCACATTGCGAATTTTTCATTATTATCGGCACAAACTGATTAATATACAGGATCTGTGCATATAAAATCGAAAACAATAAAAAATTATAAAAAATAAGAAGAATGACTGTCTAACTCAGATTGAATTTCAAATACATGCGGTATAGCAGGAGTCATAAAGCAAGTCGTTTTAGCTTTCTATGATTGACGTATTAATGATGTTGATTGTATCGCGCATACGTATTTACATTTCAGTTGCATGTTTATTTTTGGTAGTTAATTTAACCAAGAATTTAGAACATGTTGAAAGCATGTTTCCAAATTTAGTGGCAGTTGCAAAAACAATTTTGATTCTGCCACACTTCACTGCAGCAGCAAAGAGAGGTTTCTCTCAGCATGACATACAAAAAAAAACTAAAATAAGGAATAATAACGTATAAACCGGTGCAGCGATTTCAATTGTAAAAAGTTGCTTGAGGAGATACAACGGTGTTTTTTAATTGAACACCAACTAGTGATTTAATTAACAAGAATAATACAGCAATCCTACCAAGCGTTGGAATTCATGATAATATTGCCTGAAATGCGTTTTAAGTAAATTTTAAAAATGCCATTGTGAAATCTTAAATCCATTCTTTTCTAAAATGTTGCTTTATTATATTTTATTAATTTTTTGGTTAATAAGTATGTTCATTAACTACAAGAATGTATAAAAAAATCATTTTTACGAATTTGAAATTCCCGCCTTGTTTTAAATTGCAAAACAGCACGTTACATGTTATCAACAGTACAATTATGAAAGCCCTGAAATCGATACAATGAAAGGAGTTATGGCAACCCTAATTATTACGCCTGTTTATCTTTGTATTAAGTAAAATTAACACCTACATATTTCGTTTTAATATTTTACAATATTTTTTTTAATAATACCAAATATGTACTTCTGAAATATTTATTATAATATGATATGTATTTTGAAAATCTTGGAAATAGTTCGATGACCGCGACGTAACATAAACAGGGAAAATCTAAGTTAAACCTCAAAAGAAGTAGAAAACAGATTACACGTTACACATAGTAATGGGTGTTTTTCAAGCTGCATGAGGACTATCGATATCGATAACTATGGTTTGACAGCGGATAATATCAAACTGTGTTGACATTGCTGTTCAGTAAAGTTTGGCAAGTCATCATGGATCGCTTAACGCTAGAACAACGCTTCCAAATTTTGGAAATTTACTTTGAAAAAAATAAATCTGTTCGCGAAGTTCATAGAGCACTTCGTCCATTTTACGGTCAACTTAATCGGCCTAGTGAGCAAGCAGCGTGCAGTTATTGATCAGTTTTCACACTAATTTTACTCTTCTCGATTCAAAACCATCAACAAGACAAAGAAATGTGCGTACCCAAGAGAACATTGCTACTGTAGCGCGAAGTATTGAAGAAGACGCCGAAATGTCGATTTGTCGTCGTTTTCAACTTGTAGGCCTTTGTTCTTCGACTACGTGGAAAATTTTACGTAAGGATCTTAGCTTACGTGTCTATAAAATACAGCTCGTGCAAGAATTGAAGCCAAACGACCATCGTTTGCGTTGCATTTTTGCTGATTGGGCTCATTTGAAACTGGCCGAAGATGAGTTTTTTTATCAATGAATTGTGTTTAGTGATGAAGCTCATTTCTGGTTAAATGACTACGTCAATAAGCAAAATTGCCCTATTTGGAGCGAAGATAATCCTCAAGCTGTTAACGAATCACCATTACATCCATTAAAATTGACTGTTTGGTGCGGTTTACACGCTGGCGGCATCGTCAGTCCTTATTCCTTTTGAAATGAGGAAGGAGCTGCCGTTACGGTGAATGGCGAGCGCTATCGAGCCATGCTGACTGAATTTTTGTTTCCAAAAATTAAACTGCTAAACATCGACGACATTTGGTTCCAACAAGATGGCGCAACTTGCCATACAGCGCTCTTAACAATCGATTTATTGCAAAATCAATTTGGTGACGACCTCATTTCCAGAAGTGGTCCTATTCACTGGCCCACTCGTTTGTGCGATTTAACGCCTCTGGCTTAGTTTTTATGGGGCTATGTTAAGTCATTGGTTTATGCCGACAAACCAGCAACTCTTGAAGCATCGCAAGCTCATATTCAAGACACCATTGGTGCCATACGGCCAGTAACTCGTAGTCGCGGCGGACATTTGCCGGAAATTATATTTAAAAAATAAATGCCATGAAATTATCTACCAGATTATAATAAAAAAAATTTCTTGTATTATCATTTTAAGTTCTCAAGCTCTTAAAAAAACATTATACATTAGAAAATTTTCATGTTATAGATAAAAAAATATGCTATTTGAAGGTTACTCTATAATCTTTTTCACTGAAACAATCTGTACCTATTAAATTCCTCTTTTTCATTTTCCGTGAGGAAACAGCCTTTTGTAAATCAATTAGTGATGTGTGTAAAATAGTATTATTTCACCACAATCGAAGAACATTCCAATAATTAAATGGTTCTCCAAAACATGTTTTAAGTCTTTACTTCTTCCCAAGAAAGTTCTATTGAAGATGTACGCGTTATATAAATTATTAACCCTTCCCTTCCTTCTCAGTGGAAGTGAATACATATAGAACGTTCAACTTTCGTGAACAGACAGAGATCTATTCTGTTATATGGTAATGTATATTATCGTATCCAACTGATTATTGTTCCTTAAAACATCTGGAGACTTTCTTCATGAAGAAAGTTTATCGAAGAAATGTTTAAAGAATAAATTCTTCACACCTTTAAAATGGTATTTATGTCCAATTGCTACCAGATGTGCATATAAGCAGATAAGAATCATTGTGATTAGAACAAATTTGGGAAACATATTTGCATTAATCATTTTATATGCAACAACGATACTTGTTTTCTTCAATATCAAATACTGCTAATTAGTTATTTTGCCAAAACCATGTCTATTAACAATGATATTGTTTAAAAAAAATATTCCTCGTAATTTAAAATTATTATGATTCTCTTAAAATTCATAAATTCATTTAAGACTTTAAGACTTTCACGTCATCCAATACATGTTGATGAATTCAATTATTTTTAAGATTTTTATTCAAAGTTAATTCCTGTATTTCGAAGTTCAGAATTAATTTAGAATAACCATCGTCAACGCGCAACCACTAAGGTCATTAAGAACATTATCCCTTATGCCAAAACTTGGGGCAGTGTTCAGCACGTCTTCCGAAATTATCCAAGTTTCTGCACCCTGAACAGTTGTCAACTGACTTTTAAAATAAAAGTATACAAGACAATTTCCATGTAGGCACCTGTATGGGGAATAAAGTTTCCGAGGAACGGTTTTATCGTAATCCCATTTTCAATTCTTACGTTCCGGCCATCACACAATTCTTACATAAAAATCATGTATTTTCATTCAACGAGGAGCAGCAATAACACGTATAACTCATGCAGAAGTATTATATAGAGAGATGAATGTTTTACATTCGTCGAAAGAAAATATCAGGAAATTTTTCAATAAATGATTTTTGCGCTTGCCTTGTGCAACGTAGAACATGAGACCGATTTAAATAAACGTATACGTAATACTGAAATACATCGGTTGTATTCTCTGAATATCTTTTAGAATTACAAATACAAATGCGAAGCTACATTTATATAAGTATACACGAACATGTACATCAATAAATGCGTGTAAGGGAAAAAGAAATTTCCATTTAAAAAATACAAGCAAGTCAGTTATATGATCTGGTTGGAAATTCTATATTCTTTGATATATTTATATATAGATATACGGTGTGTTTTTTTGAAAATGATCCACCTAAAGTATTTAAGAAGCCACCTGAAGTATTTAAGAAGCAAAAACGAACGTTAAAATTTCCAAAAACTCGTTTACTTTGAGTGTAAAGGGGACATATTTTGACCTATGAATCACACGCCATTGACACCTTCACTCCGATGAACCCCCCTCCCCCTCCCAATATAAAATAGAATGACCTGTGATCATGCTTGCATATCATGTGCTCATTTGTATTTATTGGTCGTCTTAAAAATAGGCAAGTCAAACTTATATCATGATATATATAATAAATTCACGAACAATCGCGTAGGCTTTAAAATAAAATTAAGCAATGTTTTGAATTTTTTTCATAAAAATGGACAAAAGTCCATTTCACTAACTTTCCCAGCATTGTTTTCTGAAAACACGGTATCCGCTATTGTTGAAAGAGTAGTAATTATCTTTATTTATGATTCCACCAAATATACAGCATGGCTTTCTTTGGATGAAATTCACCAGCAATAATTCAAAGTCTTTATACTTTGATAAAATTGAGAACACTCAAGTTTATTGAAAGAATCATCCACAGCAGCTTTAACATCGTTGGCTATTGACAATTTCTGACATACATTGTGTTTCTCGGGCGTGGAAAAAAGTGGTAATCCAGCGGTGCTATTCCAGCGAATGATGCGGAACGACAAAAACATTAAAGTCTCTCTCGTTAATTTTTGTCATTGCAACAACACTTGTGAAAATTTTTTTGTCAACCAAGACGCTTTGTATTAATTTTTGACTTCGATTTATCTAAAAGACTCGTGTAATATGCGCCTATGATGGTTTAACTTTTTAGAAGATAATCAGCAAGGAAAATACATTTTGCATCCCGAAAATGAACCTTTCCTGCAGATGGAACAGCTGTTATCCTTTTGGGGGGATGGGAACCACTGTGCCGCCATTATTTTGTTTTGAGCATAAAATGATGAATCCAAGCCTCATCTATGGCGATAAATGGACGCATAAAATCTACCTTATTTTTTCTAAAACTCTCAAAATACTTACGAGAATTGCATTCGCATCGATTTATCATCAATACTGAGGAGTCAGGGCACTCGCCTTCAGCTTCTTTCATAGCAGCTCTTTATCTAAAGTCAATGTTGTGCGCTCTTTAGAGATTTTTCCAACTTCCACTATCTTAAAAGTTTTCAAAAGGAGATCATTTAACGCCATAACACACTTTTTCAACATAGTCCTGTATAGTGGCAGATTTCGGTGAACCTACATATTTATAATTACCAATACTAAAAATAAAGGAGCCAAGGTCTATAGACTCCTTCATCTCATTGTGAACATTTGTTGCTCATGAAACGAATTTCAACATATGAATCTCATCAAAAACTCCGAGACGCTCTTAATCAAAAGGAACTTAATAGTTGGTGTTTTTAGGGAGACAAATTGCTGGCGCACCTCAAAAAATGCACCATCTATCCGTCATTTGACGGACTTTTCAACGCGATTCCTTATATTCTAATTATTTGTAGGGTATATCTTGTACATAAGTCACTCCTCTAAGAGAAATTGACGATTGATTACATGAAGATTTATTTTCTTTGTAACTTATTTTTATTATTACATATAAACACTATTTCTACTACAACATAATGTTTTAATTAATAATAATGTTATCAAACCAGAAACTATATAAACCGAGACAGAAGTCCAGACATTTTACTTCGACAAAATAAAATGTTAAGGAACTCTAAAAGTACATTATTTCGAAGCATAAAAAGCAAAATAAATTATTCAAAATGTCACTAGACTATTACCTTCTTTTATATTCTCGTAATACATCATCTCTGCAATTCAGAGTGTCTGAATTAATAATACAGTAAATTTTGTGATTGCGATTATTATAGAAAACTTTAACAAGGTCTGCGAACTAACGATCAATTGCTAGTTACGATGAAATTTTAAATCCAATTTCGAGTGTTGCAATCTGCAGAGATCGTTGCTGTATATTAATATTGAAGTAACGGTAAATTTTTAGGTAGCTATTGAAACTATAAAGTCTTTCAAGCATTTTCCTTAATTGGAAATAAATTCTTACTTCGAACACTAAAAATGAAGCAAACATATCAATTAACATAATAAATAAATGTCACTGAATATATTGGAGAAACTTTACCCTGGATGACCTATATTGAATCTACATCTGAGGCTATTTTTAGATTTAATTATAAAAATAAACAGGAAAGACAATGCAGACATTAAAAGAAGCGTAACAATGATTATTAATCATGATTATTTCTAAATCTAAAAAAACTTTATTTGCATAAAATGAAAGTAACCTGTTCTTATCATAATACTACAAGTATATTTTACTATGGATACTTACAACCTATAAATATACATATATATGCATATGAAGATGTATTTTCTCGCGTTCTAAGCCAGGTGTGATTTGTATCCTAAGAAGGAGCGTTCTCTTGTCATTTCAACAAGATCTCACTCGTCATCTTCTAGTCGCTTACTGACGCTGAAGATTGTCGTACGATCTTCAGCGTCAGTAACGATAGACCACCTCCAAAAGATCCAAAAGATGACGTGTGAGATCTTCTTGAAACGAGAGAACGGTTCTTCTCAGATTACAACTCACACGCGGCTTAGAACCCGAGAAAATACATATTCATCGTACGTCTGGAAAAACATCAATCTATACCTATAACTATATCTATAACAATAGAATTACTTTCTTTTTCCAGTATATCATATTTCATTTCATAAAATATACATTCGACTTCAAGTATGAGAAATCTAAAAATAGATAGCAGCAGCAGCAACGGCCTGAGAATAGCTACAGCGAGACTGTCGAAACGTCGTTTAAAGAACAACTAGCTCTTTCTTCTTTGTAATATTCAAATATGCAAGGAAAAGTACATTCTTCCATATAAAAAGAGTTTATAGTGAATTTTAGCTTAACCGAAAGTCCAGTCATCATGAAAATAGTTTCTTTGAATAGAATGTGTGCTCTTATGCGTGCTCTAACATTTTCAGAAACAATCACCTTATATATATGTATATATATATATATATATATATATATATATATATATATATATATATATATATATACATATATGGATGCATATGTATATATATACTATCGCTCATAACTATTTGGTCACTCGCATTTAACTCGAAAATTGTCACAAAAATCAAAATTGAAATACTAATATCTTTTTATTATTTACATTTATGAAAAGTATATATTTTTACATCTAAAATAAGGTGTATAATATATTTATCTAAATTTTAGACTCATCTATATGCCCTTCTTTATTTTTAATCACTGCAGCACACAATTGAGACATTCTTTCGATTAATTTTTGTAATGTCTCGGGTTTTATTTTATCTCATGCTTCTTACAGGTTCTTCCATGCATTAACAGCAGATGTGGGGGATTTAAATCGGGTCTCTGTGGAGGCCACGCCATAACTCTTATGGTTCCCCCCTTCTTCAATTTTTGCAAATATTCCAGGCATAGTTTGGAAGTGTGTTTCGTGTCATTATCTTTTTGAAAGATAAAATTCTGAACCGAAATTTTAATTCCAGAGGGGATTGTGTTTTCCTCTAATATGCGCTTATGCTGTTCTTCAGAAAATCTCGAACTTGTATTCATCGGTCCACACTACTTTATTCGTCTTCTATGGTCCAATTTTGGAGATCGCGTACCCACTTTAAACGTTTTTGCTTGTTTTGCTTGCGTAGAAGGGGCTTCCGCGTGGCAATTCGTCCATGAAGACCGGCTTCTTTTAATGGATGTTTAACTGTGGTAATACTTATGGGTTTTCGACGAACAGCATTCATTTCTCCTTTGATTTCTGGGGCAGTTTTCCACCTATTTCTCTTGCTTGTTACTACCATTGCAAGATCTTCTGCTGAGGTTGTTGCCCTTGATTTACCTTTTCGAGTTCTGCTCAACACACTTCCACATTTGCGATGTTTTTTGATGATATAACCCAGGGTGAACTGATTTAATTTAAGTTTTGTGGCAATTTAGTGGTTGCTTTTGCCAGATTTATGGTATGCGATTATAAACGATCGTGTTTCTATACTCAATTCTTTCCGTTTAGGCATTTCTAACCGATTGAACTTCTTCGAAACACACGATGTTATCACTATGAACACCTCACAATAACTAACTACACTTTTGTCAAAATATCCAAGTATAAATACTAAATAGGTTACAATAACACCCTATCTTAAAAGAAAATCGTAACAATCGAAAATTTCCAAGAATTAGAGATCTAATCCCTTAGCAATTATTCTACCTGGAGTTTTATTAGGGTATTATCATTCATTGTGAATCATAGGGTAATCGCATAATTATTTTTGAATAAGCTTTTATAGATTTTAATGTTTACTACAACTTTTCTATAGAAACTGTAATGTAACAAAGGTGTCCAAATACTTATGAGCGGTAGTGTATATATATAATCTAATAATGGTCGTAATATTAATTTGTTCTAACATATTACCTAAGCACTTAAATTATTCTTATATTTATACAAACGTTTATTTAGGTAGTTAAAATATGTTTGGTAAAAATTCTTTCAAAATGTTTACACAAATTTCAATTTGGAAAACCGTTCAACTGAAATATATTCATTTGCTCTTTTTTCTGTTGCGGTTAATTTCCATGCAAAAAATATTCAACCTTTAGCTCAAATACAATTTTCAATTTCTTCTGAAAATAAATAAGAAAAAAGAGGTGGATATTTTCCTATGTATACAGCAACTGATTCGACAACTTAAATAATTGCTAAATTCCAGTGTACATACTCAAGACAACAGTATTCACGTAAATATCGTTTTCAGCTACCGAAGCATCTCATTAGACGAAGAATAAATTAAAAATTCCACAGGCAACGCGATCTTAGATATTTAATAGGATTTGTAATTCAACTCGAGATCATTTTAAAAGCATTTTTTTCTTGTAAAAGTACAGTGAATTTAAATAATTCCAGTGGCGATGTCGTTTTGCAAAGTAAATAGACATTCCGGTATATGATTAAATTGTTAATTTTATAGTTTATATCTGGCTTAAATATCATTCCATTGTAATTCATTATTAAATGTTTAATTAAATTAATTTATTACAAATACAATTGCATTAGATAGATTACATAAAGCAGTTGTATAATTTATATTAGGTTAGTGATCTGTGAATGTGAGAGTGTAATATGGCTGCTGGCCATATTTAAATTTTGTACAAAGTTTCATATTGCCTAACATTTTTCTTGCAAAATCTCATGTAGCATCTTTCTTCTTTTGAATTTCATCTACTATACTGTGTAACTACTTTAATAGGGGGTTTTTTCCACATTATTCCGTATATTGTTAGTTTTATATCCATCCTAATGATGTTTCCAAATCATCTTAGATATGTTACTTGAATTGATCATAAAGTCAACTCCACTGCGGTCTTTCTAGATCTATCGCTTTTAATTAGACCTAGTAGTTTCCTGCTTCAGAATATTTATTCCCCATTGGTAGAAATTGCGTTCTTGCCAAGCCCTCGCATTATCACAGTGCATTGGCATAATACATAGATCGTGAAGGTAATTATGATGGAACCTGTGGTTGATTAACTTAATCACTGAAGGTTGATATATAACCCCTCTCTACATTAATTTTCGTATTATAGGTATTGTCATCATCAATGATGATGACAACTTAGTTGTAGAAATACGTACACAGAACACGAAAATTAATGTGGAAAGGGGTTATATCCCAACCTTCAGTGAATAACATAGATCGTGGTTCCCATTTGCACTTGAAATAATTTATATGTGATTTCTATTGTCCAATTCATATTAGTTGAGTTGATAATATCCTGTTAGTAGATCCACTATCATTCTAATAGACTTTTATCCATACTCAGTGGAAACATTTTAAATTTACTATGAAACTGTTCTTCCACCTTTCCTGAGATCGATTTTCAATTAACTCTTCCACAATTGTTTCGTTCTTTCTTTTACAATGTTGAAGAAAGGCTTTAGACATGTCGCCATAAGAGAAGTTTATCGAGTCAGGTTGTCCCCTTTTCCATTAGATCTATGATCAAATTATTTTAATCGTCGTTTTATTTTTCCAGTATTGCCTCAACTTTTGGATCTTTTATATTCTGGTCCATTTTTCTAAATTTTCTTATTATTCTTATGAACTCTTTTCGAATATCTAATTTGCAATATCTGCAGTTTTTTATTGT
This sequence comes from Dermolepida albohirtum, assembly GCA_031893035.1. NCBI lineage: Eukaryota > Metazoa > Arthropoda > Insecta > Coleoptera > Scarabaeidae > Dermolepida > Dermolepida albohirtum. The sequence continues at coordinate 1,184,402 of JAVIWB010006917.1, read as the reverse complement.
AAAAATACTTTAATATTACTAGACTTTCGAGTAGTTAATTAAACATTAACATTAATCTAAAAGTCGACAATCGTAGTTACGATCTAATATTTTCAATACGTTAGCAATTTGAAATTAAATTTATTCTGTCGCCAATTATAAATGATAAATTTTAACAATTTATCATTAATAATTAAAGAATAATTTGAAATTGTCCATCGCAATCTAAAATAAATAGACAGGCCCTCTGAAAGTACAGTAATTTTGCATTTCTTAACCCTTAATAATACAAATAGTCAATATTCTCAGCAGAAAACAAACCTTGCTCATATACATATATTAAGACACCTATTAGATTGATCAGTTTGAGATATAATAAAAGAGATAAAATAAATCGAAAACGATAAAATTACTTTTAGTAGTATTTTATTTTAAAAATCAGTATTTTGATGCACCACTTTTGCTTTGATTACTGCACATATCCTTCATAGCATATTATGATTATAACAAACTTAACTGGTTAAATGGTTAAACTAGTCCACACTTCGAAAATTTTCTTTTTAAAGATATCTTTTGGAGAGCATTTAAACCTTCACACTTTTATTTTTAAAATATGCCGTAAATGTTCAATAAGGGGGAAATGTGGACTCTATGGCGGCCATTCTAGCCCCCGCACTTCATTTATTATGCCAGCGCGTTACCAATCGTGATTTATAGTAAAGGGCATTATCTTGTTGAAATTAATATTCTAGTATGCCTTCTTCGAATAATTTGCAAATAGACGGCTTCAATATTTCCTCTAGCATAGTGATAAAGCGATCACTTTCATGCGAGCACAGAAAGAGCTCTCCAACGCCAGACGCAGACATACACTTCCCAAACCTTAATACTATCTCCACCATATTTTATTATAGACAGAAGACAGTCTGAAAGGTATGCGACTCCCTACCTCTTACGAATATATTGAGCATCAGACTATCCGAAAAGCAATAAGATAAGAAGATAAAAAATTCCGTATTAATTATCATTCTTTTAAAAGGCAGTCATAATTATGCGATCACATTCACCTTTGTTCCAAAACAAATTACTTTTAAAGTGGGTCGTCGACGTCGACATTTACCTGAACGTCCGACTTTTGTATTATATCAATCGTTCACCTAAACTTTAATGATAAGTTATCACTATATTCCTCGTTTTTGCACCCTTAGAATATACCACCACATCCAACTATGCTTGAATACGAATTGCTTACCTACATTTCAGTAAGTCTGGTAGTCATATTCGATATTTCTGTGCAAACATTCTAGATCGCGATGTGTTTAATTAAACACCATATTAAAACCAAACGTTATGAAGCAAATGCGCCACATCAAATACCATATTGTAAATTTGTACACGAATTCTTTTTGTGTTTCACATGTGCATTACTTCTTAACTTGGGTTGTATTTTAATATATGAATTAATATAAGTATTACTTCGTCAGATACATAACCTTCATTCTCTAAGTATATAAGAGAGACTGTTTCGTAGACATTTTAGACACTGAAAGGAATGCTTACGATACTATACTATGCTAGTTTTTTACATCAATCTAACATATGAAAACGTGAATGACCGAAGGTGAAAATTTTCTTACGATCGCATCTTAACTTTGGATTTGCAACGTTTGCCACTGTATTCCCTATAATACCACTAAATTTATTAAGTAAAATAGTAATTTTTTAAAAGATAAAATATAACCGTAACTTATATTAAAATATATCTGAAGCTGCTTACGATTTGAATATTTTATTGTAGTTGCAAATACATTTTTTTAATAAGAAGAATGCATTTCTTCTTTACAGTAATGATGGATCTAAAATTGATATAACATAATTGTATTTTAAATCAGTTTATTCATTTTGACAAGTCTTATGGAATAATATTAATTCGTAACAAGTTTAAAAATTTTAAGCCTCTGTATAGATTTTCACTTTAAAATGTATGGATTTTTGTATAAACATACTATATATATATAAATACACGTATATATATATATATATATATATATGAGTAATATTAGATACTCGGCCTCTCCGATGTTTTGTTGGATTGAAAGCCCGAGAATCTAATATTACTCATACTTACAACCGCGAGAATCTTCGTTCGAATATATATATTATATAAATTACCTGTACGTTATTAAATGTTATACGTTCATGTATACGTACACAATGATATAAAGTTACATTACTGTTTACCTATTTTACGCCAAAAAGAAAGTTATAACGATGCAGTAATAGAATCAACGTAGACCGTAGAATCACAATCAATCTGTGAAAATACATTTCCATATGTGTTTGCAGATACAGTGATTTTATGTAATAATAATAATAATAACAATAAATGCATGTGTTTACATTCATCCCAGCAGCTTAACGCCAATTACGGAAACCATCCTGGACAGCAGGCTAGCGGACTCGAACCCGAGACTCTCGGCATGATATACCAGTAACTTACATTGTTCCATCAGCCGCCTTGATTTTCAACTATTTGCAATTAATTAAGGACATAAAATTGCCAAAAAGCAGATATGTTATAAAATTGCGAGTTTTATGTTTTCTTTTTAAAAAATATTATAAATAGAAACTGGAATAAAATATAATACTGTTCCTTCTGCAAAAATAAGAACAATATTTTTTTACATCAAAGTAACTTTAAATCACTACTTACAGTTAGACTGCTGCTGTAAGCTACACTGATATAACTGTAATTTTACAATTATTTGTGTGTGTGTAAAGCGAAACGATCTTATTAGTACTATATATTAAATACTATAATATAGGACATATCAGAATGGAAGAAGAGTTAATGGTAGACCACACTAACTGCCCCAACTTCGGCTGCATATGCAAGTTTGCTCATGTGAGGTAATTTCTAACATGTCAATATTGATCATATACATTCGAAACTTCCTTCAAGCGTCTTTTTTTTCTTTGGGCATTATTTTAATTAGAACGAACCATCTCTCGGATATTCTAAATATCACGGCAGGGAATACTGACAAAGTAAAATGAAATTCGTAGCTCATTTTCCGATTGGCTTCCTAATTATTTGCAACAACGCTGCGTGGCACTGGGGAACTGTGGAATTCATTAATTTTTTTCTCCGTTCTAACACCCTATTCGACAATCTCCAGGTATTCATCATATATATATATATATATATATATGAACACCCCAACGGCAACACAACCGACATCCGGACGTGTACAACATTTAATTATTTCCCCATAAACGAAAACGGTTAAATTCGCCGATGTAGGGGATAATTCGATCCATTCCGCTCTCTCGGAGGATGGATATCTCGCTCATTTCGCCTACCTATCCTGTCGTTTCACTGAATTTGTCGTCCACTCAAGCATTTAATTCCAGATTCGTCGGATAGATGTATCGAATATATAAACTCTCTCTGTGTATATACACACACACACACACACACACACACACACACACACACACACAGATATATATATATATATATATATGTTCGTAATAATGAGATAATACCTATATATAAACACGAAGGCAGACAATGCACACAAATGATTCACACGAGATATGGCTAGGGTGATGGAAGTGCGTCTCCACGGGATCACTGTCGTCTTATACATATGACTTACAGGGCTGTATTAACGAGTTTTAGAATTATCGAAATAAGTTTGTTTTGCTGTTGCAATAGTCTTAGATAGACCATCATTCCTTTTGAATGAGTTATCAAAATGGACATATTTAGTCTCAGTGCAGCCGCTATTTCTAGAAAGTGTACCAAAATCGTTGAAGGTGAACTTTTGATCTAACTCTGTACACATTTTCAGTTCCGCTTTTAATTATTATTTTTTATCAAAATATAGTAAATATTCGCACATAAACTTCATTATATTTGAGTTCAAGAAAATAGTCTATCATAGTTTACAATATTTCAGTTTCAGTAAAACCGTGAGAGTTTTCAGTTGTCCAACTTAGTTTTAACTATTAATTTATCCTGATGTAAGGTTTTCCAATAGGGATGATATGATTTTGAAGTGACTTTTCGGCCATTTGTAATATGTCATGATCTGTCATTTGTTTTTCATTGTATTCAGTAGTGTTTACAATTTCATCATGGAGAGATATACGCAAGAACAACGTTTACAAATTATTCAGTTTTATTATCAAAATAATCGTTCTCCAATTGCAAATTTTCGTGCGCGTTTGCCATTTTATGGTCGTAATAATCGTCCAAGTGTGCTCGCTATTCGTCGAATTGTTAAAAATTTAGAGGTTGCATTTTCTTTACATAATTTTCAAATGCTAATAAGACAAAGAACCGCTCGAAGTAATGCAAATATTGCTGCCGTTCAGGCAAGTGTTACTGAAGACCGTAATTTGTCGATTCCAAGACGTTCTCAACAATTGCGACTGTCTCAAACCACAACCTGGCGGATTTTGAGAAAGATTTGGGTTTGCATCCCTACAAAATTGTTCTCACTCAAGAACTGAAGCCATTGGACCACCGTAAACGTCGTGAATTTGCTGATTTTGCCTTGGAACAACTTGAAAACGATAACGATTTTTTTAAGAAAAATCATCTTCTCTGATGAGGCTCACTTTCATCTGGATGGTGTGGTAAATAAACAAAACTGTCGATTCTGGTGCGAAGAAAATCCACAAATTATTTATGAAAAACCATTACATTCACCTAAATTGACAGTTTGGTGTGGTTTTTGGTATGGTGGAATCATCGGTCCGTACTTCTTTCAAAATGAAGCTGGTAACACCGTTACTGTCAATGGAGAGCGGTATAGATTGATGATAACCAACTTTTTATGGCCGACATTGGAAGAAGTTGATCTTGACAACATTTGGTTCCAACAAGACGGGGCTACGTGCCACAAAGCAAACGCAACAATAGAATTATTGCGAGAAAAGTTTGGAGATTCGATTATTTCAAGAAATTGTGCTATTGAATGGCCTCCAAGAAGTTGTAATTTAACACCATTAGACTATTTCTTGTGGGGTTATTTGAAGTCATTGGTCTATCGAAATAAACCAGACTCTCTTCAAGCTTTACAAGTCAATATTGAACGTGCCATTCATGACATACGACTAGATTTAATGGAAAAAGTGCTCGAAAATTGGGTTCATCGAATTCGTTCCTGCAGAAGAAGTCGTGGAGGCCATTTGAATGACGTTTTATTTAGAACTTAATTGTATCGATTGTACTTCACATAAAATAAAAAACTTTTGAATTTTCTTAACAATAAGTGTGTTTTTTTTTTAAAGAAATCATATCACTCTTATTGGAAAATCTTGTAAATGAAACCAAAGTTCATCGGTGAAAAATGTTAAATTTAGAGTTACGTCGCCAAATGATATTTAAACCATATTACACTGTTCTCGGTTTCGTATCATGAGACAGTTTTGGTACGTCAGAAACTTTGTACAGCTACATCTGAAGTTTCATTCTGTGTTAGTACCCCTGTACAGCTCATCACATATATTTCTATAAATAATCAAATTTGCTTATGTAGGTAGATTGGAATCGTAAAGCTTGGTTAAAATTGCCTGTTCGCACTAACAATTCGCATATAGATATTATTGCATTTGTGTTTAACACGGGCTTGAACATCACCGACATCTTCTGTTAATTTGCTTGCAAATGCAGTGTTTCTTCTCAAAATGTACAATTCGCCGTTTGTATTGGTCACATATATCATAATCAACATTCACATTAAGAAATTTTTCAATAAATTGATCAAAACACAATTTCAGTGAATAAATCTATGTTCTATCCGTATTCTATGTTCCGCTATAAAATGAGCCACAAAAAATTCTGGTGTAAGCACCATCATTGATATCTAACCTAAGATTATCTCTATAAGATAAACTGGAATATATAAAATAATAATTATTACTTATATACGGTTTAGAGGTACTAACTAATGAGGTATTAAAAGAACTATTCAAACTTTTGCAATAAAATATAATTGATGATTACAAAACCAATATAAAACAATCATGAAGAATCGCTTAATGTGTCTATGTCGAATTGGAAATATGTTGAATAGTGAAAAATAACAGTATGGGACAGCAAATGAAAAGAGCTCAAATTTCCTAAAGCGAAGCTACGTCACAATCGATCATTTTGATACATTTATTGTTATCCAACAAATTGTATCGTAAATGAAATTTAATAAACACGTATTTTTCAATTCTTCTTCCTAATTCTTTTAATAGATTCTCTTATTTTCTTCATAATTAAAGTATTTCCCGTAATTTTTTATATATTGTATTAGAACCAAATGCGCTAGATTCTAGCATAATTAAGATATTATCTACATAAAGACTATGGTCTATAGGTGCAAAACTTTCAGATGGCATGTCAGATGGTGTACAGTGCTTCATAGACAACAAAAGAAAAACGGCATCAATTTTCCTTCAATGTTTGGCATTAAAAAATATTCACATTTAAATGTTAATTACATAATTCTTGTAGAATTTATTAAGATCTGTTCTTTAACCAATTATTAACATTATTTTTTATTAAAATAATAATTTATGAAAGAGTGACGACTTTTTTTTCATTTTCAAATCTGTTAATTGATCCAAATTATATTTCGCTCAATTTTTTCTTAAATTGACACTATAAATAATTCACTAAAATGCCATGTTTTATTTCGCAAACAAATTATTATTTATTTAATGCATAAACAGAAAATTTAACGACGAAATTTTACATTTTACAAACTTTAAATGAATAGCAAATATTTTTCAACTTCATTTTCCTATAATTTTCTAACTTTATGTAAACATTTAAAACCTAGATATTCGTCCTTTAAAAGAACCAGTATAAGATTTTAATATCATATTATAGAACTTAAATGAAAGTGAGAAGTCTTACAGGAATCTACAGAAAAAAAAATACTTCAAAGTATGAATTCGCTAATAATTTAGTAATTATTAATAATGAAAAAGATTTACAGTATATTTAGATATATAAAAAGTGTTACTATATAAAAATAATATTAATAATAATAACTTAATAATAATAATAATAATCCGTGCCTTCGTATCCCTTAACAGCTTTAAGCCAGTTACAAGGAGTTTTGGCAGCCCATTTAAGATCTTTGTCTGACAACATTCTCTTAAACAGAAAAGAGAAACCAATTAGAACCAAGAAATACTGAATTATATTTTATTTGATCGAAAAACTTTTAAGTTCACTTTTCATGTAAATAGTTTTATTTTGTATCAATAAATGTATCAAAGGTTTACAAAGCCTTTATTTAGAAATACAAGCATGCATTTGAAAGCTAATAATATAATATTTTATTTTTAGGAATAAAAAATTGCGCTAATGCAATTAATCTTTTGACCAAAATCAACACACAAGTTAGTTAAAATAGATTAACGTAACATCTATGTGCGGCCTTAAAAGTATTAATAAAATGTTTACAAATATAATTTTCATAGTTTTCATCGTTATATTAGTAGGTAACACTAATATCTCGACCAGAGACTGTACTTACGTTAAACAAAATTTATGTAACTCGGCTGGCACAAAGTCTTCCTGAATAATAAATAAACTAGTAAATATGATACTTAAAAGGAAATAAATAAAACAATATGCCCCACGTAAATATAATGATACAACTCTGTCCTATCTGTTTGCTAAAGCTCAAGCTAAAACATCATCACCGCACGTAACATACACTAGCAACAGCCAAAATCTCCTTCGGGGAATCCGCGATTGACGTTCTGCGGAATTTTTCGGTATCACTCTGACAACGATCAATTGATTCAAGCCGATAAAGTTTTCATCCCATCAACTTCTCTCGAAGAACAAAATAAAAAATGGGAGACTTTTTCGCAATTCAGTACGAATGCGTGCGTAGAAATGTTAAAATGTAATTTACTCAGGACTGTATGATATTTTAGTGGAGATGGCGTAAGTTTAATTTAATAAAGAAACGTCGCATACTTTCTTTTGTCAATTTTTTTCTACTCTCTTGTTACGTGAAAAAACATTGAGACTTACTTTTGCCAGGACCAGTAAATGTATTTATTTTTGCTTTACGCGTTTTAACTTTTCTCCCATACAACGACTTCATTAAATAATACATTACATTTTACTGAAGTGACTCCGAACAACATCGTACCCTTTTTGTGTTTTACAGTGCAAATTAATTCATTATCCTGGTGAATCGTATTCTAACACAACAACAACAACAACCTAGAACATATTTTAGATAATTAAGAGCAATTGTAAGTTCGAATAAAAAGGTTTCTTCTGAAGACGGTAAACGAACTTTCACAATTAGAACTTTAGCATTAGCGCATAGTATGTGCCGGAGGCTATTGCAAAGTAGATAAAGTTAATAGCGCGATACACAAAAGGTTTATTTTCTGTCGAATAACATTCGACGAATAGATTACATATAGTTAAGATGTTTGATTGAAGAACAGACAGACGGCACATGTACGATATGAATGTCTCAACATATGTTATTACAAAGCATGTTTAATAATGCTATTTTTTATAATAAAATAAAATCAAAACGAACGCTCCTTCTTTCATTATTTGCTTCCACATATTGTTTACCTTATTGAATAATTTATTCGCAGCAAGAAATTCGAATATACGAGGATGCGAGAATGGTTCGATAACTACGTGGCCGAACAAAGAAAATCCAAGTTTCTTGGAAGAAAAGAAAACATTTTATTATAGTTTTCTGCTCACTCAACACATCTTTCCAACGATACTCCAAATTAGCAATGCCTTCGTTGTAGGTCAATGAATCCAATGATTACCTCGGACTTGGACAAATATTTCTTTCTTCCAAACAATTTCTTCAATTTTGGAAATAGATTATAAATCTGGGAGTCAAATCTCGGAGATAGGGCAAATGAGACGGTAATTGAAATCTCATTTCATGAATTTTGGCCTTGGCGATCACAAACTTTTGAGCAGGTACGTAATCCAAATGATAGTTCTTTGCCATATTGTTGCAATAAATTGGCAGAACAGTCACCATTTAATGTTTTCTTCTTCTCTAAATAGTCGACGAAAATAATCCCATGGTAATCTCAAAACACAGTTGCCATATCCTTGCTTGCTGACAAAACCTTTTTGCTTTCTTTGGTAGTGGAGAATCTTTGCGCGTCCAAGACTTTTCTTTGGTTTCAAGAGTGTAGTAGTGAACTTAGATTTCATCAGCGGTAATGAAACGGTGCAGAAATTTTTTCGAAATCCGGCAAAAAGTACCAAAGGCTCGCTATAAACACTTGAACGATTCAGTTTTTATTTCGACATCCAACGCGTCGAGTATATTTTTTAATTCCAAATCATCAGTTAAAATTCTGTTCACACTGTTATTTGAGATATCCACACCCAAGTAAAATTGCGCCTGAAAGTAGGCACTCTGGCGCACTTTTACTCGACGGTCAATACAATACGGTATAATTTTTCAATCATATACGGCAGTAGCTGTTTCTGAACGTCCACTGCGAAGTTTATTCTTTCTACTCATACGGCCACGTTTAAATTCGAAATATGGACTTCTTACTACTTGACACATAGCTCTACACTTGAATACGAAGATACGATAAAACCTTTTTTAGAAATCCGAAAGTCATATTCCGTTACCCACACAGCGCCCAGGAATTCTGCTCGATATACCATAAAAACTGAGAGTTCTCTGTTGGAAATCAAAACCAACGTTCGCACTGTGTGTGTGGACTTATACCATCCTGTATGAACTATCCTTTCTTAGGAATAGTAAAAGGCCCACCAAGGGCATTTTACTATGAGCTAGGATGAAATATTGTTTTCAAAATATTTAGGTGGAGTATAGATCTCAGTAGAATCAAAAACAAACGGTACAATAATTCTACGATTTAACATAGCCGCCTAAACAATCACTGTTCTACTGCATACTCAGTTCGAGCAACATCGTTATTTTCCAAACAGACAAACACAAATCCACATCAAGAATTATTGAAGAAACCAGATAGATATCTTATTTGAACACTAATCTTCCTGGTTGATTTACCGAAGAATCAATCAAGTTACCATGATACGAGTCTCGTTTGTTAGTAAGAAACTCATTACCTATGTAGGAGGGTGGGTTGAAAAATTCGTGGAATGGTGAAAAGTTGTCTTCCTAATAACGTCAATTATAAAATTTCTGATCGCTACATTTATTTGTTTCGGTTAGTTTGGTTGCGACGACTATTTAATGAAGAGTGTCTCGTTTTTGACGAGATGGATGGTGTTAAAATTGGTGCTGTCATTGAGTACTTCTTCTTCAAAATCTTATCAGCAAGAAGTATTCATAATCAGATGAAGGATGGGCTGAAGAGCTCGGCCGCAAGTGCGTATTGTGAAAACGTTTTCATAAAAACAAAATAGATTTAATGCACCGATTTATCACCATAAGTAACTTGAAACAAAACTACAATCCAAACAGTGACGGTCCAGTGAAGGTGGTGGCTGCTCCATCTACAAAAATAGCTTCCATTCTTTTGAGATGTAAAAATTATTCTTCTTGTTGATTATTTTCCGAAAAAGCCAAGCCATTACTAGCACATATTATGCAAGTCTTTTAGACATATTAAAGCAAAAATTAATGAAAAGCGCCCTGGTTTAGCCAAGAAAAAAAGCATTTTCTATCAAGTGTTGCATCTATGACAAAAATCAACGAATTTGGCTCCTATTTATTGCTACACCCGCCTTATCGCAGGATTTAACCTTGTCGAAATATCACCTTTTCCACGTTTAAAAAAGCAGTTTAGAAATTTTCAACAGGCAACGATGTTAAAACTGCTGTGGATGCTTATTTTAACGAACTCGAGAGTACTATATTTTATGAATTCCAAGTAAAAATGCACCGAAGGACAGAGGTGACGAAGTAAACGTAATTTCAAACAGCAAAAGATTTTATTCTCTATTCAGAAGATTTTCAACCCACTTTCGCAATATAGAAAATCAAAATTGAAATTAATAATTTTCATATATAATAATAGATATTTATAACAATACATTCAGGACAGTTTATGTTTGTATGTGATCTCCATGATAGTTCCAGAAGTATGTCAACAATCCCATTATATAATATATATATATATATAAATATATATATATATATATATATATATATATATATTGTGTGTGTGTGTTTGTGTATTATACATACATATCCAACATGAGAAAATGAAATTATACGTTAAACCTACGTATTTATGTATTAATTGTGGATATATGTATCCTCATATGTCATCATATTTTGAAATTAATTCCTAGCTGTATTAGAACATCAATACATTTCAATTCGCATTAATACAATATTATTATGATTAATAACATATCAATTGTGAAATATATATACGTATATGTGCCTAATAAATAATTACTGTAAAATACACCAGAAGTGTAATTGCATTTACAAAACTAAATGAGATAATTCTTCAATGTAATTACCATATAAGCATCTTGTTTCAAAATTATTAAAAATTAATATGGAGCATTGCGAAAGATTTTTTTATATATTTTCAATACCTTCTTTCTCTGGAAAAAAGGTGTTAAAGCATCCTAAATTGTTGAAAAATTAAATGGGGACTGTACGAGTCTGTGTCATAGATTTAAAGTAGAAGTAATATTTCAAGAAATGATACACACTACCTAGTACTGTTATAAAAAAATAACTGTCGTGGTGGACTTGTTCCAGACTGGCATATAAATTGTTGTTCATAACGTTAGAATTGGCAAGACTATGACACTCTGAAGATGATTCAAGGATAAGCATGCTTTCAAGCCATTGTCAGCTTACTAGGTCTTGGGACTGGAACAAAATCTTCAGACATTTTGGCAAACTTTTACTATTGTTCCCTTGTTATTGTGAGATATTTTAGTAACTAATAAAACATAAATTCCGTATTTTAACCAACTATTAAGAAGTCAACTTATCAGCTTTGCAAGCCAAAAGAAAGAACCCCATTCAAAAGACAATTATTTTTCCTCTTGATAAAATAATGATTACTATATACTTGTGGCAGGATCTTAAGCTCCACACCTAGAACAGTTAAACCAACTTTGCCCTATTATGGTCACTCCTTTTGAGAATCAGCAATATCTAATGAAACATAAATTGCGTACTTTAAGGCGGATGTCAATCAAATGTCAATTTAAGGAATTGCACAAACTAGAAAAGGAGTTTCAGTTGTTATTTAGCCTATTTTCATGGCTGTAAATTTACGCGTTGACCGTTTCTTTGCTTCTGTTATCGGAATAACCTAGAGAAGGACTGTTTATTGAATCTGTCTGGCAAATATGTATATCTTCCCTAATTTTTGAATTTTTACTGAAGTGTATGGTGTAACGATGTTAATAATTATATATAAACATATAATTAAGTTCTTCTACGATGGGAATTAGTGAAAATGATTATTTTCTACTGTTCCATCGTTAATTAAATTCACTGAAATCAATTAAAAATTTCTGCGCTGGAGGAGGACTCGAACCTCTACCTGCCGTTTTCTAGACGGCTGCTCTACCAATTATTTTATTATTATTATTTTTTGTATGGTGTAACGTTTGAATTTGATCTTGAAATTTTTAGTATTAATAATTATCACGCTTGACTACTATTATAGTTCGTTCATACTATCTAAAAAGTCCAAATAGTCACTTACACTGCAGGCCATAAGTTTGGAATCACTTGCATAAGTTAGGAATCACTTCTGAATTTAATGAAAATATTGTAGCGGCTTTAACAAACATTGTAAAAATAAAACAATATTAATATACTAAAACGTTTTATTATAAAATAAGCAGGAAAAAAAGCAAATTTTATTTACTTACATCCACTTATTTTTATTATCAACTAAACGGACTTTTCATCGAAATACCCTCCTTTTGCTTTAATGACGGCAGCACACAATCGCGGTAAACGAGACACTAATTTGGTAAGGGTTTCATTGGGTATATTTGCTCAAGAATCTTGTATAACTTGCCACATGTGAGTCTGGAACGTCGGACACTTTTCACGCAGTTTTCTATCCAATTCTTCCCACAACAGCTCTATTGGATTGAGGTCTGGCGATTGTGCCGGCCAAACCATGTTTTGTAAAACACCGTCAGCTTCCTGTTGTTGGAGATATCCTCTACATAAATGAGAAGAATGTTTTGGGTCGTTGTCTTGCATGAATATAAAGTTTTCTCCAAGTAATCTCAGACCGGAGGGCACAGCGTTGTGTTCAAGAATCTCTCTGTAACCCTCCTTTTTCAAAACTCCGTCGATTTTCACCAGATCTCCTACACCAACCGAAGAAAAACATCTCCAAACCATTACAGAACCGCCACCATGTTTTACCGTGGGCACCACACATTGCGGTAACATTTTTTCCGTAGCAGTTCTTCTTACAAATATCCGACGTCTGGAACCGAAGACCTCATACTTTGATTCGTCGGTCCATAGTACTTTTTCCCACTGTTCTATTGTCCAATCTTTGTGTAACTTAGCCCATTGTAGCCTTTTTATTTTATTTTGCGGACGTTAGAAATTTCACGTTATAAGATAGAAAAAGTAACCCCAATTAAAATACCACAACTCTACTACTGAATGTTAATGTCATTTTAGAAAATTAAGTGTTGAAACGAACTATACCCAACACAGAACAAATAATCTTCAAATTATTCTAACGACTTTGTATAAATTATATATTCTTCTGGAAGCTAGAAACGTTTTGTGTAAACTGCATTAGAAGTTACTCTAACTTCCACCTTATTCATCTACTCTTGTACTCAGCGACTACTGACCCTTCCTAGAACTTCAAAACTCATTCCTTGTATAATTTTTTAACCTACTTATTGTAAAGTGAACTATAAACAAACAAACTATAACAAAACGGAATCCACATAAACAAGATAGAGTTCAGATACCCACGCGATACAACAAATTTGATCTGAACCTATGAAATTATTTTTTCGTAATTAATGCTTTTGACCTATAATGTGTCTTAAAAGCCATTAAGAATCTAAATACAATACGGTGTATATTTAAACGACCATTAATGTATTGCGACTAATATAATTTATTTAAACAAAATGTATTAATTATGAAAATAACTCTATTCAATGTTAAAATTTTTAAATATTTTCACATGGATATATTATACTACGCAAAATATAGCAAAGTAAACCATTTATTATACAAATATTTTCCATAAACTAGGACTATGGGATTTTAAATGTTGTATATTAAGTTTCCACTGCATCACATCTGTACATCACATGTAACATGTTCTTTGTTTTTCCCAGATTGCTTATGTAAATTGAGCTGTTTGACTAGAGTTATCGACTACGTTGCAGTAATAGAAATGCTGCGCCAGACAATGTAATTTGTGAATTTTTAAAGATGAATTTCTTCTTTCTCCCCAAGAGATTGAATATATATAGAAGGCATGTAAATTAAAATGACTTATGTATACGTGTTTTTCTACAATTTAATCTCTTTTCATTACCTATGAAGTTTAAATAGTGGTTTATGATTTGCAAATCTCTTGTTTTCGTAAATATTAGCTTCCACTGTCTATATTAGATCCTGGTTGATTACAGATGTTCGACCAGAGCTCGATTAATTATGAACCTTTTCCCTACCTTCATTAAGCAGTCTCACCCGTTTGAAATGTTTATACACAGTCTGTCTCGGAGAAAACGAAACTTTTTTAAATGAAAACAAAAGCTTACTACTCTGGCAAAATTCATTTATTTTATTCAAAGTAGTCGCCCTTGGCTTCAAGACAACGTTTTGCACGGTCAATTAACATATCGAATGAATTTTTATGTTCATCTTGTCCTTCAAGATCGCTGTCGACGTCTTTTTAATGACTTCTCCAAACGGCTTTTTTTCGGTCTTTTTTCGCTTTGATGGAAGCGGTCAAAGCGAAAAAAGTCATTCAGAGCTTTGGCGGTTGGTGTCTGGATCATATTGAAAACACCACGTCTCATCGTCAGTTACAATAGAATATCTGACTTTTTCGTCCTTTTTTGAGTTGTTAATCAAGTCTGTATAATATTGAATTCGGAGCAATTTTTGATCATGAATTAGCTTGAGTGGTACAAACCTTGCACAAATCTTTCTCAGTCCCAAATACTATGTGAAAATGTGATTAATTGAATCTTTGGAAACATTTAATTATTGCAATGAGGATTTTTGCTCATTTCTGATAAATTCAAGCAAGCAAGTTCGTGTTACTTTCCGTAATTACAATTTTCTTTTGCACCAAGATGTACGTCGTCATTTATGTCCGTACGACCGTCTTTAAATCATTTATACCACTCATACACACTCATACGTAATAAACACACATCACCATACTTTTGTTTCATCAAATTCAACGTTTCAGTAAACGATTTACCAAGTTTAAAACAGAACTTTATACTTGCTCTTTGTTCAAAATTCATTTTTCGATCAATACCAATTACGTTAATTACTTTAATTCGTAATTTCTCTACTTCTAATGATACAAATGCCATGATATTTTGGCATACCATTGGTAAAAGATCTACCTTACTGATACCTACTTTTTTAATAGATGGCGCCACTAAGAATTACTATTTTAAGAAAGTTCCGTTTCCTCTACAACAGACTGTGTATTATCACTCATTCCATTATCACCGCGTACGATGAATATCCACAGCTTTCATGTTTCTTGATGTTAAAATCTGGCGAATTGACTGTTATTTCACAATTAGCGAGACGCTTGATTTTTTTACATTTTAACGTTACCCTGCAAAGCATATAGCCTAACAACATGGATGTAATTGCCACCGGATTATGTGCAAGGTTTGTCGGGGTCCTGCGCGTGCATTTGTTTTCAGAAGCGAAATTGCAAACAATACATATTTGCAAACTTACTTTTAAAAAACTTTCGTTTTTAAATAAGACAGAAATAAAATCTTTTTAAAGGTAGTTACAAAGCAGGAACGTTTGAAAAAAATTTCTCCATAATTCAATTTATGGCATGTAAATAGATGCGAAGCGCAGAGTCCTCTGTGGTCTAGTGGTTATGATACCAGTTCGGCCTACCGGAGATCGTGAATTCAAGTCTCACCTGAAAGCAAAAACATTTTTTAAAAATTTCGATTTATGCAATATAAATAGCAATAAAAATTAGAATTTTCAGTACTTATCGTAAAAGCAATAAAATCATTTTAATTTAGTTTTTAATGTAAATAAGTAAATAAATAGGTATATTAAGCAGAAATTTTTATACGCATACTTGAAAACGTTCATTTTAAGTAACTAACACGCGTATTAACAGCTTATAAGTAAATACTTAGTATATAAACGTTCCCATTAATTCAAATGTATGTCCATGACATAAACAATTTCCTTTCTACCACTATGTAATGATGAGCGACCACAAAGCATAACCTAATCTGTTCTAGTTACAAAACAACTTTGCAATTTATAAACATCATTATTTGCGGTGGCAGAAACTTCTGCCATTACGGTTACTTTAAAACCTGAGCTTTAGCATTCCTTTGCAACTAATACCGAGAATATAATTGCGCATAGTTAATAATTGAGATCCAAAATACATTTCCGTGCTTAATTAAAATTTTCATTTCTGTTTAGATTTCCTAGAATTCGCGAACATATTGTGAGGGAAACTAAAGAAGAAACAGAAACTTGCAATGCGATATTATAATCTATCAGCTTTCATCTTTACTTACTGCTTTTATGAAAACTAGAAAGAAACTAGGATGTTAGTATTAACTATATCTTTGTAGTTTGTTACTTGACATAATTATTTTCTAGAAATGCGAGTACAGTACTTTGAAGAAACAAAGCTTTCAATATTTATTACCTCATTATAAATTAACAAATATATTTTTGTTGTAACAGTTTCCAAACTTTTTTTAATAAATATAACTTTATCACCATGTATTGAACGTATTGAACATGTTTTGCAAGTAGTTACATAAAATAATAATTATTCATCAGATTTATAGAATAAAAAGAAACAAAAACATAATTATCGACATAATATTAACCACTTGGTTGATATATAACTCCTTTCCACATTAATTTTCGTATTCTGTATACGTATTTTGACAAGAAATTGTCATCATCGGCAGATAATTAAACAGTGCTACACCTGGAAACTACGGCAAAAACCCGCACGAAACAAATTCCGTACACGATCTGTACCGTCGAAAGCCAAAACGCACACTGTGCACAATGTGAAACCACAGGCTCCATCAAAATTACATTGAAATATTAATATATAATAATTATGAAATAATAGCAAATTCGGAAAAATTTTTAGAAAAAGGAAAACTATTACAAAAAATTAAACAGAAAATTAAACCCAAAATAATATGTACTTATACACTCCGCGCAACATGAATAGGACCAACTGCATATATGACATTTGTAGTTGGTATAAACATGGTAGCGCGCTGGAATTGTTATTTTCGAAAATAAGAGGGTTGATAAAAAGATGTATGTAGGTACCAAATATAATTTTTGTAAAAGTCAGTGCAAATGTACGTTACTAATGACAATAAGTAGAGTAATTAAACGCCACTTGAATACGACCAATCTACAAAATAAAAGATTCGTTTGCAATAACAAAATACTTTATTGTTCAATAATGAGTACTTTTGCCATTATTTCTTATAACCTCAAATAGTCGGGATGGAATGGAATTATACAGGGTTCTCAAGTAGTCAACGGGAAGTTCCGCCCAACTTCGTTTCAGCGCCTGCTCTAGTTCGTCAGCGCAACTGAATTGGGTAGCATTGGAGTACAATTTACGCGACAACCATCCCCAAATATTTTCTATGATGTTCAGGTCGGGGGAGAGCGATGGCCAATCGAGAACCTCCATGCCTTGTTCTTGAAACCAGCGTCGAACAATGCGCGCGGTGTGAATACTGGCATTATCCTGTTGGAAAATAAATGGCCCACCTGCCATAACGGTGAAAAATTTGTCTTTCACCTGTTGCAGCAGCTGGACGTACTTTTCCGAATTCTGTCTGCCCTTCACTATTACTAAATCAACAGGTCCGTTATAGGAAGCAGCTCCCCATACCATGACTGAACCAACATCGGCTCGCCTTCGTGACTGAATCACTTCATCTTTACGTAAATCGTGGAAATAATAAGAAAACCCATCCGGGCCATCTAAATTAAACTTCTTCTCGTCACTGAAAATAACAGTTTGCCATTCTCTTGTCCACCCCATTTTTGCTTGAGCAAACTGAAGACGTGCAGTGCGCTGAAATTCCCTTAAAGGAGGCCGTCGTTTAATTTTCAAACGTTTTAAATGCGGACAGGTCTTCAGTAACTTCTGTACAGTTCTTACCGATGCATTCGTTCCAACGTTATTCGCGATTTGTCTTGCCGTTAATGCCGAATTCGATGCTTCGCGTAATATGGCTCGACGTTCTCTCTTAGTTGTAACGGATGTTGTTCGCCCTTTAAAACGTTTTCCATAATTCTCGGGATCCCTAATAAAATTGTTCACAACCTGGTGTGATCGACTTATTTTCTTTGCAGTAGCCCTTGAGGAATACCCTTCTTGATGGAACGCTTTAATTTTTCCAATTTCTTCCATACTTAAGCACTTCTGTCGTCCCATCGTTGCACAATACCCTTAATTACAGATGTTTGTTTATCCGGATACACGTTGTAACTCGACACTCATCCGGTAGCTTACTATTAAATACTGGTCGTATCCAACCGGCGCGGTGCATTTTATATGTATGTGGTACTTACGTCACCCAATGCATAACGTTAGGAACTATTGCGCAATAATGCGTATTATTTGCCATATCATACCATTACAAACTTGCATTGTATTTTTAGTAAATGAATTGTTTTTCAAACCACCGAAAGCTTGCAACAAGTCGGGTGGTCCTATTCATGTTGCGCGGAGTGTATTTGTCAAAGTAATCATTCCTATTATATTCAGATAACGGAAATAGATGGTCTAACCATAAGATTAAAACTAATTTTTTTATTGCTCACGTCATTCTCAAGCTCGAATGTACATTTTTAGCTTGGTAGATCATCAATGATGTTCGAACTCACCTCTTAGAGCGAATCCAGCGTAAATTTTTGAAATATCTTTCCTTTAAATGGGATGGCCGATTTCCTGTGCGTGGAACTGATTGTAATGAACTGCTCGAATGATATGACATCGTCTTAATATCGGATGGGAGAAGGATAAGATCGAGTCAGTTGATCCACATCCCTACAGCAAGGACTAACATTTTATTAACGGCACATATTCGACACGGAATTGCATTTTTCTTGGAATGAATTTGCCTCGACATTAACATTGGTAGATATGCTCTTGTAAGAGTATGTGATGTAATGTACAGATTTCAGTTATACATTACCCATTGTAATTGTATTTTCATTTTATTGTTTCTTATCCACTTCTGGATTTTGTCAGCTGGGCAATTAATAAATTATTATTATAATAAGTTTCGTGTGAGCACTCTCTACAGAGAAGGTAATAGGAGAACTGGACGGAAAACGCGATACCTTAAACCCAATTCTAGGTAGTACAAATGGGCAGTCAATTTTATTTTTACACTTGTCATAAAATAGATCCAATTTTGAACAGTCTACCCATAAAAAATTCGTTACAATTTGTCACCATTCCCAACTTTCTTTGTCTACCAAAAATCAAAATTCTATCTGGTGCAGGTCTACTATCGGCAAGTAAAAAGTTTTCTGTATAACCATAATTTCTTTACCGTTCCGGTATTTCTAAACCTAAGATACAGGATTTAGCGGTGCATGATTAATTTGGTTTCGTTTTCTTCTCAAAATTTTCCTTATCAGACTGATATGTGGACCTAGACAAAATCTATATTTTGCGAGCATTAGTTAATCACTTAGCACGTAGGTTACTGCGTTTCTTACGTTGTTTAATTTAATTCGCCATTTTATAGTTTCGTACTTTCACTGCTGAAGAATCATGATTGTGTACATTTACAATTGTGATATTTCTCTTAACTACATGAATTCTCGCTTTGTATTTTTTTCTTCGTTGGCATCGTTAAAACTGTTTCGCCTACGAAGAATAAATATGTCGGTCTTGCTGAAATTTACAACGACTACATTTTGACTTGAAACTGTTTCCATTTTGATGCTACTGCTTCAAAATATGAAACCAAACTAACGAAATCATTTCACTTTAGTATCTGTATTGGTGACCTTATAGCTAATATTGGACAATCCTCCAGGTGACTAGCGACATGAAAAGATAGGGGCGAACACGTGAAGGCATTGCTTGTATCATGTTAACGACGCGAAGATGCCTCACAAAGGTGGATTGTTAAGCCCGATGGGTGTAAATAAATTTCTAAATCGTTTTTCTACGTTAGAATATACAGGAACTATAATCAAATGTGTTATTTGCAACATTAATATATACCCGGCGAAGTTGTACGCCACTGCGAACGCTGAGGCTTGTTTAATATTACTTATAAATAATTGGCAACAGAACCGTTATTACATTGTTATTAAGTGAATAAGCAAGACAGTAAATACTTAGCCAATGATTGCACATAACTTGGTCTATATTTATAGCACTACAATGCATACCTAGACATTATTATAAATTTTACGTTTCAGAAACCTTACCATTATGAAATTCCAGCTTTTTAAAATTTAATTTTACTTTTATTATTACCTTATTATTGATACTTGTCCCTAGGATGTAGGCACGTTACAATTTATTATTAATTAGTTGTATTCGCGCGAGTTAGCCACGGCGACCTGGACGCGATAAGTTGTCCCATTCCGTTTTGGTTAAAAAGCCGAATTAGTATAAAACTGCTTAGAAGCTTACTAAACTTACCAGTGCTACCATGGCCAGGAGATTCACCAGATTTAAAGAATCTGGAAAATATGCGACATTATAAAATCGCTTATATTCAAAACAATACCAAACAAGAATTAATAACACAAAGAAACCTTCCCGTGTCATAATTTTTGTTTACTTCTATTAACTTACATTTCATAAGAGCAAGATCCAAGTTATATCTTAAAATTCCCATACTTTAGAATTTTCTATATATTATTATATATATTATTATATTAGTTCTGCGCCATCTTACTTCTTACAACAAAGCATCCCTTCCCAATTGTAAACTTTCTCTAACATTTTATTTAGAATTCCACCCAAATTCCTGATTCTATACCAATCCTTAATACTATCATATCGAAATAATAAAACTTCTTTTACTTATGGTATATTTTATACAATTTACACAGATAGATGAAAAGAACGCATTACTAAAGTTTAGAATATATTCAACTGCTGAAGTATTTAGTAAAAAAAACATGTTGAAGCATCAACTTCACCTTTTATTTCTTTTTAAATTGGCCATTAGTAGCCAAGTAGCACAGCAATTTTCAGTATGAAGTCCCTCCATTTAAACGATACAAACTGCCGTTCGCTCTCCCTTAATTGACTCAAAACGACTTTCAGGAAAGAATTGAACTTTAAAACGAGATTTATGCGTTTTCAGTCAGCAATTTCTATTGTACGGCAACCTACGTCAATACTAGGAAATTTTCCATGTTATTGTACTGGAACAAGGGACATTATCGACTGGTAGATTTCCGAGATATTTATCTAACATTTCCGTTTTTATCTATCGAATTTATCGCAATTAAAATGGAATTTGTAAAGAGTAAAGTGCTCAGAAGGCACGACAAATGAAACTGATGGGCTGTACTTTTAAGACAAATGAATAATTTTGTTAAAGGACAGATCTAGATCAATTTAACAGTGTGTTTATTCTAAGGAATTTTTCGTTTTAATTTGATTTTTTCTCGATTTATATTTGTAATTCCTATTGCACATAACAATATTAAATTACGTAATTCATGAGTGTCCATATTTAATGTAAAAGAAAAGAAGTAGTGGAACATTGAACTGCATTAATCATTGGATTAAAATATATAAAAAAGTGAAATGGAAATAAAATACATATTTATTAAATTAAATAAATTAATATAAAACAAAACTGTAGTTTGAATACTCGGTTGCAGTGAAAATAAAGTAGCAATTAGAAAATATCGTACAATAAAGGAGGACATTAACTTGCCACAGCATTATATTGGTGAATGTTAAATATAATATCAGTAAGAGGAGCGTGTAAAAGTATGAGGTGTGGCAATTAAATAACGAGACTGGTGTGAGATATGTTATCTATTGCAAATAAACTTATATTTAACTTTGAGCCCCTTCAGCATACTCTCTTCTCCTATCTATACCCTTGCTTTTACATATTCAACAGATTGAAAATGTGTCCCCTTTAATGCACTCTTTACTTTTGGGAACAGGTAGAAGTCACATGGTGCGAGATTTGGCAAATACGTATTATAATCAAGCAGAGCAACGCGCTTGTCCGCTAAAAACTGCGTCATAGATTGTGAGCTGGTGCGTTGTTTTGGTGCACAATCCACGAACCGTTCTTCCACAAATCCGGTCTTATCTTTCTTACTCTTTCCCTCAACTTGATTAGGACTTCTTTGTAGTATTTTTGATTAATGGTTTGACTGTCGAGCACCCAGTCAGTCATAATAACATCATTGATATCGAAAAAAAAACGATCAGCATTGCCTTCAATTTCGACTTGCTTAATTGTCCTTTTTTTTCTGTCTTGGCATCCGGCGGCCTTCCATTGCATCGAGATTGTCTTTTTGTTCCTGAGTGAGGTTTTTCGACACCATTTGCACAAACTTTTGTCATCTTTAGTTCATTATGCAAAATGTGTCTTACTGTTTCTTTGTTAATGTTTACCATATCGGCAATCATTCGAATGCTCAGACGTTTTGAACCTTCCTTTCGGTTCTTGCAGTCACAGATCGACCAGGACGTTCATCATCTTCGACCTCTTACCGACCGTCAGAAAACCGTCTGTTCCATTCCAAAATTCGCTCACGTGATATGAAATTATTACCAAATATCTCCTTTAACATTTGTAAACATTCTGTTGGCGATTTTTTTAATTTGTGATTTCTTCCAAAAGTTTATTCTCCAGTTTCGGTACGGATGGATTCGTAGTATTAACAATTTTCAATTCAATTCAATTTCAATAATTTAAACAATTTAATATAAACTATATACACGTACTTGTTTTATCGTCGTGCGTAGACTATGTTTCTTTATCTTTAGATCATTAGATATACCAACGATAATAATAGAAATGTTTCGCACCTCTATCAGTTTAGAAACATTCTGATAAAAACATCCCTTATGGAATATCTTTCTTCGTTGAGATTTCTATTTATGCAGACGATGTTAGTGTAGTTGTCAGGCCTTCAAATGTAGGTGATATTTGTGATGTGACCAATGAAACATTTAATATAATATTAACAATTGGATGGCGTCCAACAGGTTAATTCTAAATAAGCAAAAAACCAAATTGGTATACTTTCACAACAGGATTAAGCATGTTTCCCATGTACAAATAAACAATGAGACCTTCGACTGCGATTCTTCTTCAAAAATCCTGGGTCTGGTAATTAATGAAAACCTTAAATGGTCCACACATATAGATGGAGTATGCAGTACACTGGCTAAGGTGTAGTTTACCCTAAACCAGATCCGAAAAACCTGTAATTTGAGTACCCTGCTTACTTTCTATCACGCTCATTTTGTTTATTGCATGAGGTATGGTGTGATACACTGGGGAATATCGCCAGAAGTGGGCAAGCTGTTCCTTATTCAGAAACGGGCCGTGATAATTATCTTTGAGCTGGGCCATAGGGATTCCTGCAAGCAACACTTTCGAAATAACTCGCTACTAACTTTTTATGACAATTATATAATTCGTTTTTAAAAATAAAAACGCTTTTTAGAGTGGCAATGTAACTCATAAATATGATACATGAACTGACAATTATTTACTGCCTGTTTCATATGCAAAAACTAAAACTAAACCCTAAAAGGAACATATTTTGTGAGTTGTAAGTTACCGTATTTTTAGAAGCAACCTTAAAGGGTACCTGCTTACAATAAATTGTTATTGAATAAATGACTTTCTACGTAAAAATTTATAATATCCTTTTTCTTTTTGAGACGTGTTTCTGGCATGTGTGTGTGTATGTAATATGTACTGATTGCTATCTTTGTATGTTCTAATATGTACTGTATATGTTTTGCTTTAGAAATAAAACTTACTATTATTATTTTTCAGAGGACTTTCCTTGTATATATACATATATTTGCTGTTCGCTAATTAAACTAAAATTGCAAGCACATCAAAATGAAACTCTCAATTTATATAAATTATGAACCAATTCACCACAAACAACGCTCTTTCTAAGTAATAACGCCATAATTATCAATTAAATTTGACTCAGTGAACATTACAAATGTGAACTGGCAAAACGCCTATTTACTCCATAATATTAATTTTTAACGTTAACCCAATGGGAGCAATACATTTAACTTAAAGAACGTTTTAATAGAATACGTACTTGGCTTTAAGTAAAAGTTATTTTGTACGGGTTCGGTTCGCTGTTTTCTGTTTATTTTCTAATTTAGAAACTCGTGCTTATAAATTTCAGGGAAATTTCCCTTGAGTGCAAATTAAAGAATGAATGGGAGGATTCTTTCAGAGCGCCTAAATATAACTCTCGCGGTGCTACGTGATAATTTACAAAATTCCTACTTGACAATTCGAAGTAATAATGTACTTAAATTATATCCCACAGCGTTAACTATAATATTTCGTGTTATATGTTTCGCTCTTGTTTCTATATTTTGATACAGAAACTTTCGAAAGAGTTTAGTTCTAAAACAACACCATATTTACGCTTCAAAACATTAGATTCTAAATATTATCGACGAACTATAACACAGGCCAACACACATTTTGGTGTCTGCGATTTTTTAACTGTTCCTGGGTAATTTTTGGATGTAGAATGTAAAAAAGTTCTCAGATTCGGTCTATCAGATCTAGTTTTGGGATTTTTGTAAAAAATTGTGTATATATTTTACGTTATAACTGTTATCATATATAATATTACTATTGACAGTTAAAAAAACAAAGACACATGGGTTTAAGTATTTATTGCAAAAACTTAATTTAAATAATTACATTAGTCACTAATCACATAAAAATTTTCTTTTATACGACTTTCTAGAATGGAGTTTACTAGGGCAGTCTCGCTGAAGGCTCCAGCAGTAGTCCGCCATCATGTGGCTATCCCATCGTCCTTGATAACGATCTTCCATAGTTTTAATATCCTGATGGAATCTTTCCCCTGTTCTTCACTACAATCACCTAAGTTTTCTGAAAAACGATCTAGGTGGCTGTGGAGGTAGTGAACTTTTATACTCATGTTACAGCCGAGAATATTAAAATTTGAAAGCATAGTTTCCACTAATTCTACGTAATTCTCTGCTTTATGATTGCCAAGAAAATTTTGTACTACTTGAACAAATGAACACCAAGCGTTAGATTCAGTCTCGTTCATTGATGTGGTGAATTGTGGATCTTTAACAAGTTGCCTTATTTGAGGACCATCAAATATACCAGCTTTTAGTTTTCCCGTGCTAATGCCAGGAAATTTACGTGATAAATACCCAAAACAATTTCCATCTCGATTTAAAGCCTTCACAAATTGCTTCATTAAGCCTAGCTTGATATGCAAGGGCGGAAGTAAGATTTTACATTCTGGGAAATTTCTATTTTGACGATTAAGTACATATTTGTCTCTTTATTTGTTGTCCTTTATCAGAAAAAAAATATCAATTAACCTGTAACCTGTATCTCAAAAACTAGAGCTGATAGAAAAAATCTGGTGGCATTTTTGGAATCAGCACATTAAAAACATCTAAAATCAGATGTTAGATTTCCGGCACCAAATTTTTTTTTTCATTTTGTTACCCTGTGTAATCTTAGTAATAATGATAAGTTTTCTGAACTTTTCTAACACTCCACCCTATTATATAGTAGACAAAAAAAGAGCTTTTAAAGTAATTCTATTTGAGTTAAGTAATAAATACGTATTTTTTACTATACCTACATTAGTCACAGAAGAGATTGCACTTCAACTGGTGAGTGAAGCCATCGACATTATCGCTTGCACATGTGCAATCATACAGAATAAATGAAGTTATAAATTACTAATTGTTTCACTTTTCTGCGTATTCTTATCCGTCCGAATTTTATCATATACAATCTCTCTAATTGTACACTTATTGAGTCTTAGAACAACATCGTTTGTTACTTACTTTTTAGAAACATTCAAACCAACAACAAGCACAACCTTCGATCCCAAATTTTTGCCAAATACCCCATTATTTCGACAACTTCAAGTTCCTCTATACGCCTTTACACACAATAAAGAATTTCAAAAAGACTTAAAAATAAGTTTCGTATTTGTAAAACGTCTAAATCAAACTGGTCGACACTGACTAACACCTTTGGGAAAATCTGTTAGTACCTATCTGTACTTGAAATCATTAGCCATTAAACATGCATTATTCAGTCTACTCGCAATTCCCAGACCTTTGGAAGCATCCCTTGTAGAATACATCATGGGTGGCAGATAGATGGGACCACTTTATGTTTATTATTGTATTAAAATATGGACCCCTAGATAAGTTCCAAACCACTTGTACATATTACATACGTCGCCATTTGCGTTGTGTTGAATTACATTTCCCCACTCTCCCTATAATCTTTGAATGACATATTCTGTTATTTATATTCATAATTTATTTCAATTTAAGCGTATTTTCAGAATCGTGTGAATATTTTATGTTAAAAAGTTGTACAATTTTACATCAACATTTCCAATTTCACTGCGCAAAATTCCCCAAATACATGAAGTAATTTAATTACAACCATAAATTCGATATGAATACTTGTACATATTCGCTGACATTAAAAAGATAAATATAGATTCACTTTAAAAATAAATTGTTGGTGTTCGAAAAACAGACATGGGTATGTTTTTCGGGCCATGTCAGATGTTTTCCACATTTTAATTATTAATTGCTTTTAACAGCGTTCGTTTATATTTTTAATATGAAAGTTTTGATGTTGTGTTTTGTATGCATTCTTAAAATAACGCAGTCAGTCTCATGTAGAAACTGACATATCGAAATAATTGCATTTGTGTTTTCTTTACGAGAATGGTTCGATAACTACGTGGTCTAATAAAGAAAATGCAAATTTTTTGAACGAGAAATATTTTAATCTCCTGCTTGCTCAATATACTTCTAACGATACTCCAACTTAGCAATGCCTTTATAGTAGCTCGATAAATCTAAGTTTTTGAAATAGCTATTTACAGTAGCGATTACCTCGGAATTAGACAAAATCTCTACGGCTATTTCTTTGTATTTTGGAAATAGATACTAATCGCTGGGAACCAAATCTGAGGAACAATGTGAATATAGTACTTATTCAAAGCCCAATTCTAGAATTTTGACCATGGCGATCACAGGTTTGTGAGCAGATGAGTTATCCTGAGGGAAAAGTACTTTCTTCTTCACTAAACGAGGTCGTTTCTATTTTATTTTGTTGCTCAATCGTTGTAACAAATTGATTTAATATTTGTCATACATTGTTTTCTTTTTACTAATATACAAATGGAAGGCCCGTTAACAGACAAATATTAATCATACTCTCGTAAGATTAATATAAAACTTATATAAAAATAAAATATGAGAACAATTTTCACTTAATAGAGGATTACGCCAAATATATTTCGTTTCTCCAGCCCTGTTTAAAATATATGTTGTCTAAGCTCTAACTTTTTGGAGGTGTAAAGGAATGATAACACAAATTCACAATTATACGCGCTACAGTTTGCAGACGATCAAATAATAGATGTAATTGATGAAGATAGTCTAGAACACATAGCACGCCAATAAAACAAGAAAACAACGAAACCATCAAGCAATGCAAAATATTTAGATATAAATTTTGATAGGTATGAGGAAGGAACAAACAACTAGGATAACATAACATAAACAGAATATTATAGAGCAAAAAGGTACAAAAGCGAAGATACAAATATATGACAGATTAATAAACAGGACTGCTGATTCCTCCTGGTATGAAGAAATACTTGTTGCGTACTTTCAAGTTGTAGAAAATATGGCCATGAATTGTTTCATCACTGTACACGAGTGTAAGACCATGTACTTATCGTATAAAAGAAAAGTCAAATTTTATTCGAACCTGATACACTGAACATAAACTTTAATACTAACAATCGTAATAGTACTAATCTATATGATAGCTAAAATTATACGTACAGTAGAGTCAAGAAGAAGTGTTGTGAAGTCAATTTGCTTTTTTTTCCAAAACGAATACTCCTAATGTCAAACTAAATCTAAATTATGGCGATTACAAAATTGAATACGATAATAAAGCAATAAAGTAGGCATTAATGTAATTGTATCCCTTTTAAAATTATAAGGCATATCTGGGCAACAACCAGCCAGCGGGCCGAATTCGGCCCGCCGTAAAATTTGATCCGGCCCAGAGAAATTGTCATAGGCATTACTCAACTAAGCATCCTACGCTGCACTCACTGACAGGACAAATAATAAAAGACAAAATCCAGAAGCTTACCGCAAATTTGGAAAAAGAGCAGCAAATTTTTCATAAACAAAGAACACAACTTGATAATGTTGTGAAAGCAAACATCGATGAATTAGTTTTCTAAATTCATGCTGTCTCATTGATTTCGATGTCGCTATTTAAGTTTCGTGGTTTGTAACAATTCCAAATTTTAATTATAATGTTGTACCAATTTTTTTCATTTCATTTTGTTATTTTAATAAATTGTATTATAATAACATTGTCGTATTATTTCATATGTGATATCTATCGCTAAAAATTATGAACACTAGTTTAAAATGCACTACTTTGAAACGCGGCTCGCGAACGTATTTGCACATTAAAGTTTAGCCCACAAGATGTCAAAGGTTGCCCATACCTGGCATAAAGTATTGAAGATTTTATAGCAGAATATCTTAGAACTTACCGGCGCTAATGCGCACCAAATTAATCAAAGTAGAATGGTAAGACCCAAGGTATCTGAAATTCCAGAATTACCAAAAGGAATACTATTTAACAAATTATGCACATGCAAATGTAGTAATTTAAAATCCTTTAGAAAAGATAAATTGAGCTTAAACTTATTGAATATAAAATATATATTGAATTTGGAACTTTACAATTAGGTTTTACAAAATGCACTTTAGAATTAAAATGCTGTAAATAAAGCTTAAGTGGAATATACAGAATTTCAGTATAATCTAACAACTAACAAACTTATGTTAATATATTATGAAAATAAAATATACATACTGAATACTTAATAAGGGCGTGGTGTACGGACATGGAGGATGAAATAAGATAAAAATGAAAATAAATGCTACAGAAATGGACAACACAATGGGCAATAAAATGATCAGCGAAAACCTCAAAAGAAGAACGAATCAGAAATGACGCAATAAATGAACAAATGTGTATAAAGAAATTAGTTAGGGACTGCATTACGGAAAAGCAATCGATCTGGCAAATTGATCTTCTGAATGAGTGGAACATTCACAGATGTTATTGACAATTTGTAGATACAGGATGTGTATGTAAAGGAGAGAGTCCTGGCTGCTCTCGTGTTTCTGAAGAAAATGTTGCACGAATTCAAACTGCTTTCCAACGTAATCCTACAACTACAATTTAGCGTGTTTTGAGACGTCGGTTAGTTATGAGGCCGTACAAGTTACAGTTGTTACAAACTCTGCGTTCTGATGACAAACGGAAACGTGTGGCATTTTGCAACGCGATTGATGCTATTGACAATGATAACACTTTCGCACAACGCATCGTGTTCAGTGATGAAGCGACTTTCCATGTTAGTAGTAGTTACGCAGTAAGATGATCAGCGAAAACCTCAAAACGAGAACGAATTTGAAATGACGCAGTAAATGAACAAATGTGTATAAATAAATTAGTTATGGACTGGATTAAGGAAAAGCAATCGATCTGGTATAGTCACGTACAAAGTATGGGTAATGAGAAACTACCAAAAAAAGATACCGGTAAAGAATCGGAGGAGGAGGAATAGCTGATTTGAAAGCGTAAGAATACCAATGAGCGCAAAAGGATTGAACAAAGAAGACCTCAACAACCGCAATTATTGGCGATTAGGCATCGGACAATATATTAGAACATTTTAAAACCGTGTATATATATATATATATATATATATATATATATATATATATATATATATATATATGTATATATAAAATTATAGAAATATATAAAATGTAATTATTAAGAAATCATTGTCTGCAAACTTTTTCTAAATCTTAATCTTTTATTTCTTTTATTTCCTTTAATGGCCATCTTTTCTAACAAATACATTTGTGATTCAAATAATTTCGGATCTTTTTTGCTTTCATATGGATTATAAAAACTTTAAGTGCTCGAACAGCAAAAAATTGCTTTAGCGCACCCGTCGCAAAAGTCACATTAATAATCGTTTGGTCACGACCACAAAAAGAACACATCAGAGTCACGCTCTGGATGAGAAAAAAGAAAACCAAAATCCGAACACTCTTTGTGAGAACTGAACAGAAAAAAGGAACACGTGAATTAATTGCGAAAGGGTGTGCCATTAAAGTCAAATTAATATCTCTTTTCGGCGCTTCTCTGCTCACATCGACGACAGCGACGACAAGAGCTAGAGGTAACATCAAACGAAAAACAAACAATTTCGGTCTTCGAAATGAACGCGTGTGGGCGTGCGCACCACTTTTCCGGTAATTATTCAACCCGGATGCATATTTAATCATAATAAATGATAAAATCGATGAACGCGTTCGTTAGAGCAGGGAAACTTGAACACAAACACAAGAATGCATTTATGTAGATGTATGTATAAGTATATTATAGGAGCACAGAGACGCGGCATAGAACAAAGCCGAACTAATTTGAATTAAACTCTAATAACGAACCTTGCCTCGATTAGATGCCGATGTCGAGATCGAGTGACTAGGTGGGATATCTTCTAAAATTACTCATCATCATTATCATTGTTGTTCGTATTTGTTCTCTTGACATGGAATATGATGAACGTTTGGCAGGGACTGTCGCAATGTTACATATCCACATACATTTGAAATAAGACGTTACAGGAACGTTTATTAACCCCATTTCCATTTAGTTTCATTTCATCTTTAATAGTGAGTCGATTCTCGTAGATATATGTGTTACTTAATGACATGTTCGTGTGTGGGGACTCGTTTCGTGAAAACGACTCAATATAGTTCTTAATTACCCTTAACATACAGAGTGCTTACAAGTTTATTTTGTCAACTTTTAACAAGATAAACAACTAGTGTGGAAGTCTTACGATGTCTACATTAACGACTGAATAAAATTTAGTAAATATTATCAGACGACGTTAAATACAGGGTTTTTTAACCCAGATTTAGTTGTTCAAAAGCAGACAACTTTGGAAATTAGAGAATAGTAAATTAATACATCAACACTCTTCTATAATTTGTTTATGGCAACTTGAATTTATTTGTCGTTTCTTTAAATATCCGCTTCAATTTCTTTTGTTTTAAATAAGAAATGTAACACGTGGATTTCGCTAACAGATATTTATATTCAATACAGACCTATACGTTCAAGAATATTATAAATTTGACGTATCTAAAGTTCCGTAAGCAGGTCGGCCGATGTCGCTTGTAGTACAAACTTCTTGCGAGTTTCATCGTGATGTCGTAGTTTCCATCCAGGTTTGCTGTCCATCTTGCTAGCTTCTGAGGATCTGTACTAGAAGCTGCTATCAGTCTGATAACAGATCCTGAATGAGCTGACAATATGGACAGCAAAAGTCAATGGAACTACAGCAACACGGTCAAAACCGTAAGTTGAAAGTATCTATTCATGAAATGACTTTTTCCGCACCAGATCTATTATTCAAATTTTAGCATTGAATTATCAATTTAAGTCATGATTTTAAATTGTCTAGTTATTATCTCTAGAGACATTGAAGATATATCGTCCACCATTGATAACCTGTATTAATACGTTAACAAATGCGTAAACAATAAAGCGGATGATTTTATAGAGAAATTTTAAATATGGCTATCGATAACGCTCACATGACATACAACACACCTAATATGGCTATCACAAAAAGAATTATTTCTCATTTTCCAAGCGAGCCACCAACATCGATGGCTTTTATATGACGACCATCTTTCCTCTAAATAATCACTCACTTTTTTGACCTTAAAATGTCCGATTTTAACTAAGCATTTTTCCTCGTCGTCATAGAATTGTAAATACACTTTCTCGCGATTAACATCAGAGAAGTGGAAAAATAAAATTGACAAAGAACTTCCGCCATCGTCAAGGTTGCGCGTCGCTCAATGGGGGCCGATCTTCGTCGAAATGGACTTTGCATCTTATTTTGTCGGAACAAATGTCTGAAAGTCAAACTGTCAACAAACTAACACTACTATATTGAAGCCCTGGCTACCCTTCATGAGCGAATAAGAGGAAAACGACCTGCATTATGGAAAAACGCGTAGCGGATCCTTCCTCAAGATAAGGCTCTGATCCATAATGCACTTCTGTCAAAAAGTTGTTGACCAAGCGTGATATCACTGTGTTGGAACATCCACCCTACTTACTGAATCTCACCGCATGTATTTTTGCTTATTTGTCAAATCTTCACTGAAAGGAACCATATTTGAGACAACAAAAACTGTGAAAGAAAATGCGGCGGGCGCTAGGAACATACTTTCAAAAAATGACTTAGAGCACTGCTTTGACCAATGCAAAATTCTCATGGAGGGATATAATGATAGTAAAGGGAAGTATATTGAAAGGGATAAAGTTAATATTATGAAAGTAAACTAATAAAAGACCTTATAACAGTAACCCAGTTTTATTATAAGCACCATGTATTGTAGGTACTCTCTGCAAAGTATAAACCTTCGCCATAAATAAATAATAACTAAATATTTAACTGCGTACACTTTCAAATGCAAAATAATATGATTAAGAGTTAAAATTACTTGAGGTGTCCATAAAAGTTAATCCTAAAAACAAGAAAAATATAGAAGAGAAAATGTGAGGGGTTCTAAAACTGCAAAGCAAGATCCTGCATGGGGAAAACAAACCAAGAAAGAAAGGATGATCAAAGTCATCTACAGACAAAGATACATAAAACTGTGGGAATCAATACCATAGAGGAAACCTTATCGCCTAGGTAAATTGGAGTTGGTAAAGCTCAAATGCAAAAATAGGTAAAGCAGGGTCAAGATTATATAAAGCCTAAAAGCACCGTAATCAAGGCCAACTTCAACAGCTATATACAAAGATGTCAAGAACATCCAGAGAGACATGGATTTACAATAGATCCGAAATATTGTAATGAAGTAGACGTTCTATAATATTTCCACGAGCAGCAAAGGAAATAACAGTCCGCCCGATTAGAACAGTTATTATTATTCTTGATTAATAATAACTGAATATTGTATTAAATGCAATAAAATGATATAATGTAATTTAAGAAATTGTCCATTTGGTTTTAAAAAAATTATTCATTGCTTCCTATAAAACTAATACAATTATACAATTATTTAATTATAAACTTGTATTAATTATTAAATTAATATTACTAATGCTATCGCTTCTGGGTTTCCGGGCTGGAACCGCGTCACGTTTCGGCATCTTCAGATACTGCACTGAAACCTGAAGATGTCCCATACAAATGGATACGAAACCCAGAAGCAGATAGCATGGACCACGACCGCGGAAGTCTACGTACCAAATAATATTACTAATATTTATAGTTTCATAACAACTCTGTGAATTTAAGCTAACAACAAAAAAACTACATTAATATCTCAACAAGAAATTACGTTCGATATAATATCTAAGAACCTTTTTCCACACAAATATTCTGTTTTTTAAAATAAATCAGAAACGCAATTAATTTAGAAAAAATTTTAGTAAAAATAACTTTTACTCCGGCAGCTCCACCAAAACTTTCTTAGGAATAGGTACAACGACACGTTAATAATTTATAAATAGTGTAGTACATAAGCATTCTATAGCATTATTTAAATAATCTATCATTAATTTACAAGGAAAAATAGTCAAATTTTACAATTACATTAATTTAAAATTGTCGACTTTCAAGTAAATGATATACTTAGTTTTAGGTAATTATAAAGTATAATTTCACAACTAGTGTTCCATTCTTAGGTAAAACAATCAATGACTCATTAACTTGTACTGAACACGTCTGCGAAACGTAATACTAATTATGGTTTAGGAGTACTGGCCAAGAATATAAACAAGGCATAGCTAAACTATTCTACTCGCATTTTTATAGTCAACTTAAGACATGGGATCGTTTCCTTGAGAGCCCTTATTAAAAATTTAAAATCTGTATTTGCAGTTCAAAAGCAAACAGCAAGAATACTTAATAACATGAAACAAAGAGTTAGTTATTAGTCGTATTTTAGACAGGAAAATATGCTAACAATTGCAGCAGCCTACATATGTATACGTATGTGTAAAGTTTGTCTATATGCATCCAGAAATTTTTGATTGCGGAAACGTAAGATTTTCTTACAATACCACACATGGCCTAAAGTATTTATATCGTCGCTATAGGCTGTCGTTACATCAGCATGGAGCACACTATAACTATAACTATAACACTATAACTATTTAGTAGTATAGTATATTTAGAAATATTGCGTAATTTTATTTTCGTGTGCTGACCTTAGAATTTAGAAGATTGTTTTGACGGACCACTGAAAATAAATAAATGACTATAACTATAACTATATCTGGCTTTCGAGTTCGTAGCTGACTTGAAAAACTTTTGTTGCTCACACCTCACAATCATAAAATATACCATTGGTTCATAATTGTTCAGAACTTAAATT
Source organism: Dermolepida albohirtum (assembly GCA_031893035.1). Classification (NCBI taxonomy): domain Eukaryota; kingdom Metazoa; phylum Arthropoda; class Insecta; order Coleoptera; family Scarabaeidae; genus Dermolepida; species Dermolepida albohirtum. The sequence continues at coordinate 1,149,401 of JAVIWB010006917.1, read as the reverse complement.
GTCTCCATTAAACTATATTATTAAACTATATGTCATGGCTGTCATAATCAACATACATATTTGAAATATAAAATTGTTAAATGAGATCACGTTTACAAAAAAAAATAATAGAAAATAGCATCGTGTACACATTATTATCCCAAATCACTATAAAATCAATAATACAAATCAACAAAGAGCCTAGAAAATTGAATGGTAATCGTCCAAAAGCATGCTTAATTAAAGTAGGTACACTTGTGTGTTGTTATTTCGAAAACAGAAAATAATTCAAAGGCTATTTTTTGAACAACATTTAATTTAAATACAATACAATTTATATTTTACATTTGTGTAATACAATTATGTTTTCTAAAATGGAAATTTATTTTAAAACAATCAACAATAAAAATGCCTTTAATATCATTTATCAATTGAATCAATGTAAAATTTAACGCTATTATTTTATTTCGAAATCGAATTTAATTGTGTTGAAAATTAGTAAAAATTTCTTGTTGAAAGTAAATTGTAATTACGAAATAACGATGTTGTATAAAATTTAATTAATTAATAGAGTTTAAATTATTTAAAAAAAATGTAGCACAATTAAATTTTTCTAATGTAGGTTTTTATTGGGAGTTTCTTTTCTTCTTCTTTTCACCCTCATGATTAACTGTTTAAATAATAAGAACTGTATATCTTTTAAAAAATCGCTTTTAATATAGAAAACTTTACATACAATGTGACAAAAAACTAATCATCAAGTAAAAGTATATATTTTTAAATTAAGCTTTATGCAAAGATTGTCTGTATTAGTGATAAAGAAAGTAGCAAGAAAGCAATAAAGTTTTGTGTCGTTTCGTTTCAAATTAATTTTTCTTGCCTTTAGTTTCAAATTAATTTTTCCAAGACTTTAAAACTAATCAAATTATCGCCAGCTAAGCTAGTTTGAGAGTCATATCGTTGAACTACATGAAACAAGTATTGCATTTCGTGAAATCACTAGGCGAATACAAAGTCATATTGCTACAGTTATTCGCTATTGAGGAGATTAATCTCAAGAAGGCAGATAACATTTTGGAAGCAGCTCTGGACGACCTAGCAGGACTACCTAACCGGAAGCTGGGCGGCTTGGATCCTTTGACCTTAGCGATCGACGTAGGAACATGTATATAACATTGTTTAACGAAATAGAAATGTTCACTGTCGCGTGATGTTACAGTGGCTCTTGTGCGACCTCTCACTCAATTAATTAATAGATCGTTTTGAGAAGGTATATTTCCTGTCTTTAGAAGCTTCAGTGGTATTTGCAATTTATAAAAGAACCTCATTTAGAACTGGCCAATTACAGACATGTGGCTTTAAAGTTTAGTTTTCTAAAATTTTTTTAATATGCCATGTCATCAAGGTTGGTTGGTTATTTAGAGGATAAACATATATTAAAATATATTCGATGAACAACACAAATTTAGGAAAAATTAATCAACAATTACAGCCTTTTATGGCATTTTTAGCAGCATTTTTTACTCGTTGGATCGTGGTAAGCATCCGGCGGCCATTTTCTGTGATCTAAGCCGCGCTTTTGATTATAGCAATCACAATATACTACTCCATAAGCTACAGCTTTACGGTATTCGTGGTAGCTGGCTGGTTTTCGTCATATCTTTCAAACAAGACTCAGTTTGTAAGAACTAGATTTAAAACGGATGAGAACGTAATTGTAGATTTTCATTCACATCTTCCTGTTAGCCTGGGTCCTCCACAGGGTCTATACTTGAACCAGTATTATTTCTATTGCACATAAACGACATTATATTTTTTGTATATTCATTAGTTTTACAGACAGATTATACATCAGGACTTGTTACGGCCGCGGACCCAGTTCGGTTGCGAGGGTAGGCAGAAATATTTTTGAAGAGGATAATTCAATAGTTCCTAAGAAATGAGCTGCATATGAATTTCGACAAGATAGATATCAAAGTTAATTCAATTGAGATAAAACAATTAGTCTCAATCAGGTTCTTGAGCGTTAATATTAACAGCATATTATCTTGGGAAAATCACTGCCGAGACACAAGAAATTACACAAAATATATTACCAAATAAGAAATATGAGACCTATAATAAGTGATGAATATTTAAATTCATTTTGTCATGTTCAAGTTCATTTGCGACTTTTATATGGAATATCTTTCTGGTGATCGTGGAGTTGTATCAAAGAGATTTTCGTTGCACAAAAGAGAGCGATCTGCTGCATAGCAAATATTAAGTCGGATGAGTCATGGAAATTTTTTTAAAAAATATCAAATATTGCCGTTATCGAGCATTTTCATCCTCGAACTTCTGACTAATATTTTTGATAACAATATTAATATACCTAAGAATTCATGTTACCATAATTATGAAACTAGATATAAATACATTATGCATTACTTAGAAGAGCTCTTTGTCTGTTGGTATATCGCTTTTTAATATATTACCAGAAGAGATCAAATCAGCGATATTAATTAGGCTTTCTAAGAGACGATTAGCGAAGGTTTTTCTGTGCCGTTGCGTGTACTCAATTGACGAATTTAAAGCAACATTTTAATTCGTTAAATTTTTGATAAACTTTTTAAATGTTTATGTAATAAAATTTTGACTTGAGACTCCACTTAATACCATATAGAAAATAATAAAGCTATCTATTTATCTACCCATAGTACCTCAAGATCTGTGAGAAGTGTTTTTGGGCATATATGGGTCATAGAATAACAATACGTCCCATATATCGCCGTATTCACTCGTTTGGGTTTATTTCCTATTCTCCAACACAAATACTGCCTCTCAATAATCGACATCGTACCTTTACATTAGAATGGTGTAATGTACGGACAAATGGGGATGATGAGTGGAACAACAGCGTTTTTTCAAACGAATTTTATTTTTATTATCAAATACACATGCAATTGCATTATATACATTCGTGTATATATACAATTACGTGCATTATACGATATAAATTAATGAAAACTCGATATTTTCTGTTTATTACATTTATTAAACTAAGGCAGAAGTTAATGAAAAAATCATGGCCTTGGAGAAGAATCGAACTCCTGTCCTTTGCGAAGAAAGGAGCTCGATTCCCCTCCGAGGGCATGAGTTTTTTATTTATTTCTTCCTTAATTTAAAACAGTCTAATAAGCGGAAATTTCGAGTTTTCGAATTTTGTTTTTATTTGTGGGTCTATGATGGTCAAAAAAAAGTCCGATATCCTTAAAATTTTCCGTGGAACGAGAGGTTACACTTACTAGAGGACGACTAGTTTGGGATAGAATTAGCATAATGAGAAGGACGCTTTCATACGAAGTTCTTGAACCATTCATTTTACCATATATTCAAAGCTTAAATATTGTCGCATTGCAGACAATGCCCACCATCATACTGTAACTCTTACAACTTCTGCAAGAAACTAACACTAATATTTTCAATTGGCCCATACAGTCGCCGGACCTATCCCATTAAACATGTCTGGCATATGATAGGTCGAAGAGTTGGTATACTTCCTAAACCTCCAATAAACTGACGGTCGAATAGCAAAATGTATTCGCTAACGTGGAGCGTATAAAAGGTACGAATTTTTCAATTAAAATTTAACAATTTATTATTCTCAAGACAGTTAGTATTAATACGTGTTTAAAAATGTGTACTTTACTGGGTGATTCGTTTTTTGTCACATAGTATGCTGTAAAGATAGAATTAATAGATTCCACCTGGCGAAATATTCGATTTTTCAGTAAAAATTTAAATTTATCGGAAAACGTCATTCACATTGGGAAATGTTTTTCATTATTGCGTTAGCCTGACCTTTCGTCAAGTAAACGTCAATAAAAGTTATAGGAATGCTACAGTTGAATATGTACGGCTAAGATATTATTCACACGCTCTGTCTAATCTTTTCTTCAAAATCTATATTTATTTATAGCATTAAAAAGTTGAAATTACGTCTCAGGATGTTTTTCTTGATTTATTTTTTATTATATACTACGAATGTTAGATGGTGAAACGGAATGAATAAAATATTTACCAAATACATTATGTTCAAATCGTATTCAATGCAGCCCATAAATTTTAAATGTAAATAAAAGTGAGTCGATGCTGAAAGAATTTTCCGTCAGTGTCACATCCTCTTTTCATTAATCACGTTAACGACAAAAGTTTATACAGAAATATGACCCAATTCAGGAATGAGCTTTTAACCTTCCGACACATTATTATTGCAAGTTCACCCGTGGCAAGACGGCCGAATTAAACGACATTTACCGGTGAATGGTGTCGATTAAAGAGACAGCGAGAAAAATAAGGTTAAAGAAGCAAAAGGAAACGAGGAAGGAGGACACGGACTAGCATTTCAAATCGAAAGACCCGTCCCACCGGTGAATCGCCGGAATCGTCCGCGCGATGTCGCTGCTTTCTTTCCCCCGGAAATGACAGCAGGGGTGTTGATAAAACTCAACGTGGTACGCCATTAAGTGACACGGATAATAACTTAGCGACATTTTAGTTTTTTTTTTCTTTTCTTTCGTTTTTTTTTGTTCGTTCTTTTACGTTGTACGGGGACGTCTCGTAACGGAACTACGTCATTAGTTATATAATGTGACGTTTTATATGAGATAAAAGTGGACCGTCAAGCAGTAGAGCCGAGTCTCGAGACTTGGTCGGCACGACGGGACTGACGAGCGGGAAATTTCGCAATCCATTTAGTCCAAAAACAAGAACGTACGAAGAAAGAAGATAGACAGAGGCGGATTAGCCTTTAAATTAGAGTAATATAGTAGCGTTTCTCGTCACGAAGTAAAAAAAATAATGAAATAAAGTTATACTTAGAAACAAATGCACCTTCATAAGTTTTTGTTTTGTGATAAAATTTGTTAGAATAAAGAGTACTTTTTCCTACATTAGCAACATGCTAAAATATGTCTGATATCACTTAAAATAAATTTTCATTTTGCAAATATAAGCATATACGTTGAATTTTTGGAACTATAAATAGATTCTGGAAAACCTTTTAACAATAATTAACTTTATATACAGTCATCGACACGAAAAACGAGCCACTAATAATTTTCAAAGAAAAACGCTCAAAACTTTCAGTTAAAGGATTTAACCAATGCGAGCTTTTGCGAACAGTTAAATCTGCCTATTATCATATTTTTAATAACATAAAGAGCTTTTTAAGTAATAACAAAACATAAAGATAAAATAAGGTACTATTAATTATGAAATACCAGAAAAAAGTAGTATAAAAGAAAAAAATTAATTATTATATATTCCATTAAGTATTAATTCTAATGTTGACTCCGTCAGCTTAGATAAGCAAGTTCATTCTTCCAGACATACCTTGAATTATATTTTTTACTTCATTTTATTGCACGCCATGTAATTATTATTATTATTATGGCATAGACTTTTTTCGCACTTTCTCGTAATAGTTCTATATCATCTCTCTTCATATTGGAAAATTAATAGTTTTATAATTGTTTCTTAATTAAAGCTGTCTGATAGCACAGTGCTAAGTTGCTGGAGTCGGAAGTCTTGAAATAAAATCCCGTGACTATTTTCTAGGGTTCTTCATGCCTTCTCGTTTAAGTAATTGCTAACAGTTAAAGATTTTAAGTCGCAACACAAGCGCAGATGTAATAATAACTCACAGCCAGACAATTCGTAATTAGTTTTGAGCTGTTGGGTGATGTAAAAATTATTATCGATTATTATGCTGTCGGGTGATATAAAGATTATTATGGATTATTATTATTACTATGGAACTGATTTTTTTCCCATTTTCTCAACCTACGCGACTGATATTATAGTTTTATTAGCCATCACAAAACGGTATTTTAAATTTTATTATGTTTTGAACGCCTACCTAGAGGTGATTGCATAGTTGCGATAGTGTTGATCGAAAGACGGATATTAATCGGAATATAGGAACTATTGTTGATTGAAAAATTTTCTGATTATTGCTGTTGTTTTTATAATGACTGCTATTTGTAAATTTGTGTAGCCTTATTTCTAGAGTTTGTACGAGATTCAATAATCATTTAGTTAAGCACTTTTGAAAACCAAAATTATTAAAGTGGAGCACCAATTTTGGTTTTCATAAGTCCTCAAATACTTTATAATGTTACAATGTCGTTTGGGCAATTGTTTTGTTGTAATACCTGTTACTAACGTCACAATCGGTACTATTGCTACTGATTGTTGATTTCATGTATTTATTAATTAGCAAGTGCTGTAAATTTTGCTATTTGGTCGTGCTCTTTTTGAGTAATGTTTGTATCGTTTGATACTGCTATTTTAATACGAGGGTAGTCGCTTACATTTCGGGAATAGCAAACAAAAAACAATTTTTTATTATCGAAAATGGTTTTATTGCTTTTCAAAATATTCTCCTTGAAAAGCAATGCACTTTTGCATTCGTTTAAATCCAAAAAGCATTGCTGCCACTGCGAAGGCGGTATCTCCAAAATATGGGTTTTGAATGCCTCAACTACTTCTTCCGGCGTAGAAAACCGTTGATACCGAAGTTTATTCTTCACGCGTGGGAACAAAAAAAATCACAGGGTGCTAGATCCGGGCTGTTTGGCGGATGGCTCATCAATTCAATGTTTTACCCGGTCAAATATTCAATTGTTTGAAACGACCTGTGAGAGCTCGCATTGTCATGGTGGAGAATAATATGTCGTTTTCGGTTTGTTTTCCTTATTGCTTCAAAAACTTTTGGCAAACAAATAGTTGTGTACCATTCGGAATTAACCGTTCTACAACTCTCTAAAGGCACGTTTGCAACGTGACCGATTTTTCTGGAAAAAACAGGCGACCATTTGTTTTGACGTGCTTCGAGCGCGAACAACTTTTGTTGGTTTTGGCTATCTTGGAATACCCACACACTCATACATACGTATAGATCCAAGAATCATCACCTGTGACGACTTTGTAAATGTTCTTTGAAGCACCGCCATTGTATTTTTAATGCATTTCTTGGCACCAATCGACGCGAGTCCTCTTTTGAGCACTTGTCAAATTATGTGGTACTCAACGTGAACATAGGTCTTAACGGCTAAATGTCCATACAGGATCTTATGCACGCTGATGTTACTAATACCTAGAGATGCCTCGATCTCATGGTATGGCACATGACGATCTTGCATTATCGATTCAGACACTGCATTAATGTTTTCCGACACAACAGCATTTATGGGACGACCTTCACGAAATTCATCGTCCAAAGAACACCATCCAAGTTTGAATTCACTATACCAACGATATACTGTAGTTTTCGATGGTGCTTTATCACAATATAAGGAAGTCAGCTCGTTGATGTATTCTTGTTGAGATAATCCACGCCGAAAGTTATGAAAAATAATTGCACGAAAATGTTCGCGAGTTAATTCCACTTTTTCTCTGACATGAAATTTTTAAGTTACTGTCAACAATAGAAATAGCGACCGAATAATAAAATTGTCAAGGTAAATATACAGTAAAAAATGACAAACTTCACGATGCAATCATCAGATCGGAGGCAACACTAACAGTGCTGCCTGTTCAAGAAATATAAATGGCTACCCTCGTATTATTAAAAATGTATAGACTCTGCTAAAGCTATTTTTCACATTTTCCTGAAAAACCATAGAGCGATGGAAAAATTATCGACATATTGAAATTAGTACAATCCAATTCACCATATTTGACTACTTCTTTTGTTTTGGAAAAACATTAAAATTAGAGCTCATACATCAACGTTAAGAAAAACATTTCAAACTTCAAAACTAGAACCTAACTAGTATTTATATCCATATTTTATATCCAAACCTACTTGAAACAATGAAATGAAAATTCGTATTTAAACTTTAATATTATATACTAACTTATTAAAAGTATTTGCAATTATATATTCATATTTCTTTGTTTCAATATATCTCTGGAGAAATGTACAAATCTATACATTTCATTTACACAAGATATACAGAGCATGTCTGAGTATTGTAACTCACTCAATGGTACATATACATACACATTTGGTATTCATTTTAGCAGTATAATACTCCACAGGCCGCCAGGAATTTTCTAAATATCCATTTTCACAAAGAGACAAAACATTTGGTCAATAAAAGGTTTATAGTACAGAGTGAGGGTTGGGACAAAGGTAAAAGCCCCGACATTCGAAATTGTGGACATACTTTAAACAACATTTGCCTCGGGTTCGCTTAAAACAAATGAATATGTTTAAATTCTCCAACGTTCTAAACGGTTGCAAAATAAATTATTATAAATGTTACGATTTGTACATATTGTGTGATTTATGTACATTTTCAATTTGGGAAATTATTTACAAAGAAATTCGAGTCTCCCGTTTTGCACGAAACGTTTGCTAATTATGATTTGTGTGCGGCATATTTTCTTAAAATTGGATAATTAATCTAACATATCGCGCAGTTCTTGACTGATTTCATCATTTATCTCCGCAGTCATATTTTATGTGTGAATTTTAGTTTTGAAATGGAGCATATCTAATTAACTGCCTCGATATTTTCTATTATTAGAATGTTATGATATATTACTTACTCTTTTATATAAATAAAATAAGTAATCCATTGCTAGTAAATAAAATTTCTAATTCTATTCTAGCAATGTGTTTTTAATGACATATTTCTATATCGACCATTTAATTAAATATTTCAAGATTATCGTAAACATTTACAAAAGACTAAACAACCACAATATGAAAAAAATATTACCAGAATAATAATATGAAACTTAATCAATAAAAAAAGTGACCTACAAGCTTTGCAAAACAATTTTTCAAAGTAATTTTGTCCACATTTACTTAATTGAATCAACCCCTTCCTCTTTCTTCCAAAAGCTGGAAATACGAGAGGGTATACAAAAATAAGCGGAACGGTAGAGCTGTGGATGAGCACGCATTCCTACCGTTAAGTGTAGTCGGTTCCTTCGTCGAATGAGGTTGTGTCTTGTTACAGTGTATTTTTTGTAAAAGCATTTTCGTTTGCTCGTCTTACTTTGTAATATCGGACATAAGTGAACAGCATGCGGTTGTGATATTTGGAGATTCTGAGAAGACTGCATAACAGCGTGCGACGAAAGAGGTCCGATTTGTGACAGACGGAGGGGAGTAGTTTTTTCACCTGCTCACATAGCCTTATCGGTCATTTGTCGAACGCCCCCTACTCACCTTATCTTGCTCCGTGCGACTCTTTTTTGTTTCTGCGAATGAAGAGGTACATGAAAGGACATCGTTTTAACAACGTGGGAGAGGTGAAGAAAAAACTATTCGCAGCTCTGGTTTCCAAATTCTTGAGTAACCTTCCTATTCTCTAAGCAGTTCCCTAAGTATTATTTTTCTAATAGCTGAAGGAATATTTACAACGTTTGCTAGATAAAAAAGATCCTTTTCCAAAGGCATCGACATCCCTCATCACACACTAAATATGTTAACTTTCTGAAACACCATCTTGAAAAATAACAGCAAAATTTAATTTGTTTTCTTCTGCATTAGTAACAAAATTACTTTTTAAAAACCTGTCAATAATTTTAAAAAATCATGCGAGTATTATCTATATTTAAATAAACTTCTAACTTCTAACTAAAAACTAGAATTTTGGTTTTTATTATACTTTGAATAAAAGTCCTATTTTCGTAATAGTACAGCCTAAGAGACAACTTCAAATCCAATATTACACCCAAGCTCTAAATGATAATCTTTCTATTCTAAGACATACAACGTAAATTATGTATTTTACAACAGAACTTTTATTAATATTTAATCCTAACGTGTTATTAGTATTACTAAGTTGACGCATAAGTTCGTAGCGTTTTTTATTGAACTCAAAATATATTATTTTTTTAACAAACAAAATATATAAACTAACTAATTTACCATTGCTTCCCAATGATCGGCCAACTTTTCATTTCCACGCCTGAAGATTTAGAATCGTTTATGTTAAAATGGTTTTTCTTAAATCAAGAAAACTATTTCCATGCTATACTCTCCACAATTATGTTTTCTTCGTAAACCATATAAATGGATCTAATGGCTTTTGATGGATTAATTATTCTATTGAACTCAAATAAAGGAATAACGGAAATGCTCGTTTTTATCTACATGACATTCATTTTTCTTCTATCAATAAATAAAACAATTTTTCCAAATACAAAAACCATTCAATTAAACAATAATACGCCATTAAAATAATTTCGACATATGTCTAACATTTTTTTCGGGACAAATATATATCTCTGAGAAGAAACGCAACTTACTTATCCATTAACCTGATAGCTATTTCAGTGTATATATTTAAATCCTCCGCAGAAGCTAAAACTGGACAAATTTTACATAACAATTTGAACATGCAATGAGTGTGTGCCAAAATAGGCCCTAAAATTCTCACGTTTGAACAACAAGGAACTCGCAAAAATGTTTGTACTGACACTTTGAATGCCATTAAAAATGACCCATACCTATTGGAAAGGATAATAACATGTGACGAACCGTGGTTTTTTATTTATGATCCTGAAACGAAGCGCCAATCCATGCGCTGGAAGAGCCCATTTTCACCGAGAGCCAAAAAAGCTCGAATGAGTAAATCCAAATTCTAACACCAAATGGTGGTTGTTTTTTTTTTCGATATTCATGGGACTGTGGTCCTTCACTGAGTTCCTGATGGAAATCTGAATTAAAGGGAACAAACTTTGGCTCCGTTGAAACTGTGAAAGCGAAAGCAGCATGCGTGCTGAAGGAGCTAACAGAAGAATACTTCCAGCACTGTTTCGAACATTGGAAGATTCAAGTGGAGCGTTGTAGGGATAGAGAAGGGGTATATATTGAAGATGATAATTAGTAAATATGTATGAAATCAAAATAAAATGTTTTACAGCGTCAGTCTCGTTATTTAATAGCCACACTTCGTAGATAATGAAACAATCGGTTCTAAATTAGAGCCCTGAGGCATACCATATTTGCGTTGAATTCATAAGAGCGGAAGACACTATAGAGCACACAGTAATTGCTTAAAAATGAATCGGAAATTAAGTGTAAAAAGCGACCAGAAATAAAATGCAATATTATTTTTCTGTTCGAATAAATCTAAAACTTTGATTGGATATTGAATTCAGCATAAAAACTTCTAAAATTCAAAATTAATATTCAATGCAGGAAGAATAGATAGTGAACAGAATTATTAACTCTTGTAAATATATCAACATTTAAAAAGCAACTATATCTTCTATATACCATTTTCCCAATAAGAAAATTCGGTCTTATTGAGAAAATAAATCATTGCCTTAATCCAAGTCTGACAGGAAAAGACCACACTTATAAGAACACAACGTTCGGAAAAGTGTCTCTTCACGTTTAATTGCCTCTTTTTGCTTCTCCCTGTATTCTTTTTCCCGCTTTCCTTCTTTTATCTTACCTCGCTTGATAGTCAAGCGATTACAAAATTGTAGAAAATTTATAATGCCACAGAATAAGTCCACGCTGCAACGATTCTAATTAAGGCCACCTAATAAGTTAGAGGAAACTTAATATGAAGCTCATAAATGTCGGAGCATTAAGACTTGGAGGCGAGGCATTTCATATGTTTTATATACATACATGTATGCCGGTATATACGTACATATCCAAGTCATTGTTTTAAGCGAGACGCCTACTAGAATTAAGGCGAAGATCTCATTAAAAAGCACTTTCCGAGAACCCATTTTCCTATTTTGCATATTTCACATCTACTCTAAAAGCGTACTACATCTACATTAATTAATTAAGTTCATATTTTCTCCAGATGTGCAAATACCTTCAATATTTCAATACCAAGTGACAAGTGTTCTTAAAAAGAATACACGTTTCATGTTATTCCACAGAAACAAATCCTCAAGACATGAATGGTATTTTTACTAATCTTGCTCTGTAAATAAGTAATACATTCACTTCTTTTCTTACATTCTACAAGAAATAACTTACAAATAGTATGCAACAGTCCGGAAAACTTACACTTGGTCAAACTGTTACAGATTCTCACCGATCATTGTTTACGTGTGAATCATTCGAAATTGCAGGTTGTATTATTTTCTAAACGCAAAACACAGGCCGTACCCGGTGTGGATATAAGAGTGAATGGACAATAGGCTAACATTACCAGCCATAGTGCAAAACTAGCGCTTAATTATGATCTAAGATTTAGAGCTCATATTGATGACCTTGTTCAGAAATCCATAGCAGCAAGAAAATTACGAACATTAATGTCAGAGCCATGCTTTCTAATTCTCCGATCTTGTCCGTCGACATTTTTTGATACTAAACGACTTCGATTTATTGATTACTTTACGGTGACGCAGTATTCCTCTGTTTTGTTTAAGAGATATTTTTCGTATATAGCTGAAACTTGTAATATTTTTCCTAGAGATCTCAAATCTTGTCGCAGTGTTTATGTCTTCAAATTTAGCCTGAAAATTCGACTATTGCTGGAATAAAAAGCCTCACATAATGAATAGTAATTTATCACATACTGTATAGTATATAATATAAATTCTACTGCCTTTCTTCTTTATTTAACTTAATTTAATTACTGTTTAATTTATTTAATTTAAAAATTATAATACCATTTGTATATAATTATTAATTAAATTTAATAAGACTCGACCAAATGAAATCCTTTATTATTAAAAAAAGCATAGACAATTGAAATAATAATAATAGCATCACCACTTCGCCTTATAGTATCCTGTACTGTACTTTATACGCCATTACTGAATTACCAATGTAATTTAACATTGTACCTAACTAATTGATAACTCGTCGCTATATACAGTGGGCAGAAATTCACGGATATTCGTCAGGTAAGACGATTATATGATTAATTCTGAGTCGACAATATCATACCTTTCTTTAACTGCTTTTTACGTTAAAGTACATATAGCAACCTTGGCCTAGAATAATGGCTGTAATTTAAAAATAATTATTTGTTAAATTTTGACCTTTGTCAGTCTAACGTTTCTTATTTACGCTTCAATTACGTACCGCATTTCTGTGATATCCAAGTCCGCCTCCAGCACTTTCAACGAATTCGCTAATATGTAGATGGTATCAAGGTTTTGCAATGAATACGTACGCTTGGCAAAAGAGGAATATGCAACACGATATCCACATCGGCAGCTCGTCGAATTTTGCCATATCATTCCTACTAATTTATTGATCGTTTTACACCATATTGCTAAATCTACACTTCTTTAAAGCTATTCGTATGGCTTAAATAATGTTAATACAACATTTCTATATTAAGATTATCAACTCAGAAATAATTATGAAATCCCACTACCTGACGATTATCAATGAATTTCTGACCATCCTGTATTTATAAACTTAAGAAGATAAATGCTTCTGATATTTTCAGCTTATTACATAGGAATAATATTACAGTTTTTCTTTTCAATGTTTCTGTAATTATTTGTGTTTTATTTTTAACAATAACAATAATAATTCAGGCATTCATGTCCCCAAATAGCTTAACACCAATTACAGAGGACACTAGTCGGCCATGAGATTATTACGCCTGCGTTCGTGGAGCGCTTTAAGATCTATAGCTGTCGACATTTACGTTAAGCAAGAAGGAAAATCAAGGAAACATCCTTTCAGTCGGCGAGCTATAAAATCAGTAATACTACTTGCATACTGAACGAAGAAAATCACTCATCACAATAAACGACATTATGACCAGTTATGTCCAGGTGATATCGTAATTTCCGGAAAGGCATTTACGGAGCACAAAAATTTTTTATTCCGAATTTATTGTTTTGATTTTACAATATGCATCTTGACAATCTATGCATATCTTCAGCCCGTGGAACCAATCATCGCAGAACTAACACTCCATGCATTTAATCTTTGATTGTCGAAAAGAGAAGGAAGTCGACCCGTTAAAACTGTAAGACAGATGTGCCATTAGCCTCATTCTAGAGGCGGAGAAAAACTTTTCTTTTCGAGTTAAGGTATGTGCGGTGGCGTTATCTTGTTGCAGAATAATGCAGTTGATTGGAAACCACTTTTTCGAATGCTGTTGACTAATATGTGATGCCTTATCTTTTGGCGTTTTAAACGATCCTCTAAATGAAACGGAATCGAATGCCCTGAATGTCCTGAGCAACCAAAGAAAGAAACGTCTTCTTATTAGCGCTTGTTAGTTGCTAAATTTTCATTAACTCTGGAAGTAATTATACAGTACCGCTACATCGATCGATTCTCGCTATTTTTTATGTTATATCAAACTAAATAACTCAGTGTTTAAACATAAGCCAGGAATCAACAAGCTAATTCAATCCCATCCAAATGTTATCTTTTCATCTTTTCGTTCGTAAAATTCGGAAATCAATGCAATGGAGTATAACAAACTTTTCTCCAAAAAGAAATTTTCATTTAGCACCAGTGAGAATTTCGCACGAACTGCATTATATCGTAATTGAGTTGTACATATACCTGTTACTCTTCACACTTAAGTTCAATTCTAAAACTATGCATAAGTTTTAAAAGCTAAAAGAACCATTTATGCTAAAAAATAGCGAAAGCGATAAGAAGGGAATTTGGATAAAAAAAACAATTAATAAAAAAGTTATAAACAGGTTTAAGAGACCTACGAAACCAGACGACTAGGTTTTATTGAATGTTTGGTTCAAATCAGTTTTAGAAGACCTAAAGAAAACTAGGAAAAGTTAAACCTGTAACCTGAATGAGAATAAAAAAAGATAAAGAAAATACCAAGAAATGTTAAAAGAAGAAAGATCGTGCGATAAAAAATTATAAAGAACCTGTGTGTGGAAAGAAAAACATTAAAAACGATAGTAAAAATTGAAAGCAAGAGAAGTCGTAAACCTGGAAGTATAGATCTATAACGCCTATGACTTTGATTATATAATAGAACCTGGAACTTGAACGAAGCCTGTTATACGAGGTTCAATTCTATAGGTAGCGGTAAAGTGTACTAAATAACGTTGTTGCAGCTGCTAATACTCATAAATAAATAAAAATAAAATCCATTAGGAATTAAACACACCTGTCATATCACCACAAGAGATTACTTGAAAGATAAAGTGACCTTGGTGTTCCCCACTCTTCCACGAATATTTCCAATCTACATAGACTTAATATCATATATATATATATATATATATATATATATATATATATATATATATATATATATATATATGGTAAATCAGTAACTGCCTATCTAAGAGAAATGGGTCGCAAAACGTATTAAATATTTTCTAATGAATATTGCCTATACTTAATTTGCTATTAATGTAAACGACAAATATCAAAGTAAAAAAAAATTATTTTTACGTCAATAACGTAATAATAATAAGTTTTATACTATTATAATAATTTACTAAAGTAGGTCACAGCTAATGCAACCCTGACACAAGTTCAATCACACTAAACATATTAAAATTTTATTAGTATTCTGCCAATAATATTTTCTAGAAGACGCATTGCTTGAGCTTTCGTTATTTTAAAAATAGTCTTAAAAATGCTTTCTATAGAAATGAAGGAAGGCTCATGAAATATCTGGAGAAGCGCCTTGGTATACGACAATACATATTTTACTGTATCTACAGATGCATTATTTAATGGGTACTACTTCTCAAATAAATCGGGAAAGCATTTCGAAATATTTTTATTAAAAATTAATTTTGCTCTCGAATATGCTACTAAAAATAGACTTACCTATCTAGGAAGAATAATCAAATAAAATTTGAAAATAAAATAGTAGACATCGTAAAGAAAACTTTATGTAATTACATAAAATTTTCTTTACGATACCTACCATTTTTATATGTATATACATACATATATATCTGAAAGGAAGTTTTTGAAGGCGAATAAAAAAAACAGGATTGCTGATATACAAAATTTATTTCTCGCTAATGGAAGAACATATTTTAAAGTTTTAAATCTTGTAGCTTTAAACAAAATATCTTGAAGGAGATCGCTACCGTTCTCTATGAGCCAATACAACGATTTCCGAAGTTGTTCACCGGAATTGGGGCTATTTCTTGGCGAGTAAAATCTTCAGCTAAAGCTGGTTTGTAGAACGAGTTAAATGGCTTATCCTTATTTCTAAAACTGATTTTCCAAAATAGTGTTGAGCAACTATTTTGCACTCAATTTCAAGTTTTTCAATTTTATCAATTTCCAGAAACCACAAAGAGCTAAATCAGGTCAACGAGCAACATCATCTAACTAGACTAACTAACACCTTTTCAATCGGAAATATATCTCATAAAAAGCGTATTATGACATGATCCATTAACATAATAAATCATGCCTTCACTTGGGGTTTTTTTAACAGAGATTTTTAGGCAAAACTTTTGGCAGTATTTCTTTCCTGTAGATTAGGTTATGGAATTCATGGTAACTGGTTGTCCATTTCAATGGATAAGTCTAATATTTCATTGTGATCGAAGGACAATACGACACTGTTATTAATTATCTGCTGATGATGGCAATTTGGTTGTTGAAATACGTATGCAGAATACAAAAGTTATTGTGGGATTTTATTTACCTTTTTTGATTAATTCAGTCAACCACAGTCTCCATTAAAATTTACTTTAAAAATATGTCCTTTTTCTAGATAATTCTTTTCTTTTGTCGCATAGTATGTTTGTGAATGCAGTAATCCATTAAATAATGCATTTTAGGGATCAAGTAGTTGTCTTAAACCATTTGAAAATAAGAAAACGAGTTGAACCAGCTGGATAAGTCGAGGTACATATATAGTATATGAAATAAAACAATAGAATTTTGTTCTGCCAGATATTGTCAAATTTTGGAAAATAGTTTCAGAATAAATCCATAACGTGCTAAATATAAATAATACTATCTGTTATACATTGGTTGATAAATAAAAATCTAAATGTATGTAGCTGTAAAATGGAATTATTTTAAAGAGCAGACGGAACACACTACATTCACATAAATATAGTTGAAACTAACACTAACGCATTTGGCCTAAAATTATTTAAATAATTAAGATCATTAACAAAAGCTCCAATAGTTCGAATGGTCAGTGCGTATACGAATAATCAACACCAAAAGATTTTTGTTAGATCGTTTGACTAAATAACGCCTGAACAAAACACATAAAACATGGACTCTATTACACATACATATAAGGCAAGTCACTGCCCTCCGGTCGAGTACGTTTATGGTTTATACCAGTGTGGGGGCATGGACCATGTCTGTAGTCTTCTAACTACTTAGCTTCAGGTGCTAATGTGGTAGTGCTTTCTATTTCCAATTCCACATACTCACGGGAATCTAAGCCTCTAGCATTTAGCATCGAGTCAGTACTGGAAGCTCAAGCTTCATCGTTCACAATTAATTTTGGAAAAAAACGCGCATTTAAAAAAGGCGTAAACGCAACATCAAGCCGTGCTTGTGTTCATCCATTAAAATCTAATATCAATCCGTGTTATTTTTGGTTGCCCGCTTCTGGAATCATCTGTCACATCTCTCCTATTTCCAAATCTCTTACGCTCCTAAATACCTCCGCTTTTATGGCATTTTACCATTATATGCACTTTAGTTCATATAGTTCGAAATGCGTCTCCATTTTTACAGTCTTATGTACATTTAATTTCCTTATAATATGTAATTGATTTAAAATGTAAAACTTTTTGTGTGTATTCTCTTTATTCATCTATTTTTGTTCAAAAATAATTTGAATTATTTTTGACAATCAAAAATTTTAAAATTCTAACTATAAAAGAATAAACTAAGGGAAAAATTATTTGTTACATGTATAAAAAAAAAGTTGTTTATTTTCAATAAAATTTATTAATTTATATTAAAATAAAAATATAGTTTTGGGCGTGAAATTAAGAGATATTACCTCCGTAAGCTAACTAACGACTGACCCTATTAACTTGAAATTTACGACGCGTTAGTTCAAATACCTTAAACACGAATACTAATGATAATACGATATATTAACGCAAGTGATACATTCGGCTAAATTGTCACAGTTCGTATGTCGTATACATTTTATACTATATATATATATATATATATATATATATATATATATATATATATATATATGTATGTCTATACTTACCGTATATTTTATTATTTACGTAGTTCAATTATATAAGCGTTAATTAGTTAAATTATTCAACATAGTTGGTTTGCAATCAACTCTGAATAAAGAAATTATTGTCACTATCATTGTTACAACATATAGAAAGACTGCATACAGTATGCATATTGATGTACATATATATATATCATCATCATTATTTACCCAAACGGATAATGAATGAAATCACAAATGTCGATAGCCTTGTATTGAAAACGGTGTTTCAGTTGAAAACGAAATGATGTAGTCGATTATACGGATTTAGTATTGAGTCTATGTCAACTTCCAATTAATATTAAGCCCCCTCGTTCGCCAGTAATTATTAGTTAAATATTTCGTAGAAATTTAATCTAAAAGAAATGATTAACGATTAAATATTGATGATTTGAATTAGTTTTCGAATCCCGAAAGCTTAATTTACTTAATAATTTTTTTCAAGGTGAAATATTACTCCAAAAATAATATGGACTACAAAATTTTCTGGCAGACTTGAAATCAATTAGTATAAATAATTATTAAACTAATAGTTATTTACTTAATAAAGTCAGTGACTTATATGACATAGCATAGACAATAGGACTTCCTACATTTTAGAAATTTAAAATTTAGTCTTTGGTAGGATACTGCTCGTTCGCCGATTATCACTTGTGCGTCAACGTAATACCTTATGAGAAGGCTGGAAACACGCTTCCACTAATTTACCCAATTACTGTATTGAAAATTTTATATCACCTATGACTCTAGGCATTAACCCACTGAAAAATCCTAATATACCATTCTATCTATATACTTCCGCTGTTGAACTAAATATACCATTATATATTGTTTCTTGTCCAACAAATTGAGCCATCATTCTAATATTGTTATAACGTGGAAAGGATGACTAACGATTATAACACTTAAACACAATTATGTCCTTCCTTAAATTGTTAAGGGAATTAGCTTTTTCGTCTTCTCTCATTCTCCTACTAGGCTTATGGATCGGAACATCTTCTCCATCTAAGTCAGTATCCTCATTTTCTGTATTTTCAACTCCTCGGCTTCCTTCGTTTTCAAGTTTTCTAAAATATTCTCTGTTGTACTGAACTATTGCACTGAAGTTCCAGTGCAGTAGTTCAGCCCTGAAGATGTCCCATACAAATGGGTACGAAACGTCGGCAGATATACAAGTGACGGGGTTCCAGCCCGGAAGCCCAGAAACAGATAGCAGAGATAGTTAGGAGATGAGTAATAAGAGTCTGGGTTTTGTCTTTATTATTTTTAACTCTTTGCCTACTTTTACCGCGAATAATACAGAGGCGCAGGACCTTCTGATGTTATGTAAGATCAAATCATAACCGACGGTTGATGTTTTACAGTTTTTATCGCGCACGTTTCACTATGTCGTTCAAAACTTTGCCGTCTCACAAACAGAGCACAGTAACCGCCTCTATATTTGATTCGTCATTGAACACCATCTAGAAGTTCAAGAATCATACCAGATTTTTTACAAAAAAGTTTTTTTATTAAATAATATGTCCTTATTTTATACAGTTCTCATAAAGTATTGTTTATTGGAAATGAGCTTTCTTCATTGCAGCTGTTAGCTTTGGTTTTTTAACTGGACGTCCTTTTTATGCCACCCTCGTCTAAACATTTGTGAAGTGTTCGCGTCAATAATTCGGGTCTTTCTTCAGAGAGAATTTTTTCGATATTTACACTTGGATCATCTAAGGTTTTCTTCATGCGCGTAATGGACGAAATAATTAAAGAATTTACGAGGAAACCCCCCAAAATATGGCAGAACGTAGAAATTTGCAAATAGTAAAGGTAAATGATGTGATACTTAAAACAAGAACAAAGAAGACGTAGAAATTGACATCTAGGCTAAAGTACAGAAAACAGCAAGCTAAGTATGAATCTTAAGAAAACTGAAATATTGCTTATATCAAACAAAGAATTAAACATAAGGAAAAATCCATAATTTGAAAAATGTAAGTATTTGGGAATGATATTAAATAGTGGAAAACCCAAGAAGATGAAATTGGTAATAGAATCAATTCTGCAATAGTTAAGTATTGAACGTTGAATAGAAACTATCTAAGTAATAAAAAATATTTAAGGAAACGAAAACGACAGTAAGCATATAAAAAATAGAAGTGGAGCATTGTGGTTATAGGTCACTGAAGTAAAATATCTGTGAAGGTACTGGGAGTTAAAAGAATGGGCAGAAAAAGAGAAGAAAACGTCGGAAGAAAATTTAATATAATATCAGTAACACATAAAATAGAAAAAAGACATTAAAATGGGTGGATTATTTGATGATTAGACAATAAAAGACAGGTGAAAATAGTATAAAAAACGAGCAAGATTGTCATAATTGAGAGCAATCTTAATCTTAAGAAGACCTAGAATAACAGTGTAATAGAAATTTTAAAGAGAGGGAAATCGTGGCAAGTGGCAAAAATTTTGGCAAGAAATAAAAAAAAAGTAACGTAGCAGAGCATAATAAGTAATAAATTTTTCTTTAGCATCTATGAGGAAATGAAAACTATTATTCTATATAAAAAAGTACTTCACCACTTTAATTTCATTAATATTTTTGGATCGGGCTTTTTATCTTCAACTATTGATGTCTAGGATTTTCATTTTAGTGTACTGCTTATTTTTAACTTTACGTCATTACTGAAAATTTCTATTTTCTTTAAAAGTTCAACCTGCTCGTATATCACAGTGTCATATTATCGACGCATCATAAATTTCTTAGTTTCCTACACGCCATTAGTCACCCTGCAGATAATCTATTCCCCATACAAATTAAATAAAAGAAATAAGTAGACGTACTCTCATCTTACTCGTTCATAAATGTCAAATTCATTAGTAAGACTATTCCGCGATCTAACTTGAACGTCTGCCGAATCATAGTAATGAACCATGAGGAGTATCAGGTTAAAGTGTAGATAGTATATATACGTCCCTATTAAATTTTCTTAGTTTCTCTCGTAATATAATCTATGCTTTATAATGTTTTTTCTGAAAGTTTTGGACCTTCTTGTATCATATACAATTTAATACTTTACAGGTGTAATTATGTCATTTTATCGTCGAATTTTTTCTCTTGCATGTTGGCTTAAATGTAAATTTAATCCAACCTACCTACTAAATCCCCACAAAACAAATGTCCAAGTTTGGCAAACAAATATCTACCGAATGCATGTGCATTACCTTAACTTTAGTCATGTACAAATGCAAAATTGCTTTGATTTTCAAGGAGAATATTTTGAAAAGCAATAAACTTATTTTTGATAATAAAATTTTTTTTGTTTGCTCTTCCCCAAATGTAAACGGCTACCCTCGTATGCATAAAAAACAAATACGAACAACAAAATTCAGTAAATATTTATACACATGCAATTACTACATTAATCCCCTTATTTCACTATTGTACATAATTATCGACCAGAAATTGTATACAAAGGACAGGTTATTCATAAAAACAACGGAAAATTCCTTTCAAACACGGCTTCCATATTTAAAATTCATGAATATTAAATATCTTTATTTTAAATTTCGAGCCCCAAAAATGAAAAGCTTAAATATAAAGATCTGACGTTAATTCCCTTTCCTTGTTTTCCTTGCGCAGAAAATGTAGAACCTAATTATGAACTAATGAATGTAATTATAACATTTACGAAATACAGGCTTTGTTATCACATTATTACAGTCTAGAAATATGAAGCACAAACAAAAAAATGTAACGAGGAAAAAAGGAAACAAAAAAAATGACATATTAAGTTAAAATCTTTTCTATTGTTCGTACAAAAAACTACAGTATCCACCGATACTTTTTATTTAGTCAATCTGTGTTGAACAAAGTTTTTCATAAATTCTGTAACTATTAAATATCTCGAATACGTTGGCATTAAACTTTCTCCTTGGTTACGGACCGGAATATAACTATTAATCCAAAGTTACACAACAGTAATGCAGTGTATTTGCAACGCAAATACTGCACTTTGCATACTTTCAATAAAAATCGAATTTCCGTAAATTAATTATTGAGAGTGTAGTGTACCTTACATATGAAGTTCCTTCGAAATTTTAATTGCATAAAAAGCTGTTTTTGTTAAACATTTTTAAATTACGTCCACTAAATAATGACCTTCAAGAAACTTCTTAATTTTTCTTCTCAGTCTCACAATTTCCTATACAAATTCGGGAGCAATCACGACATAGGAACGGAAGATATTTTCTCTAGGTCTCGGATTGAACTAATCTGAACTAATTGTTGTTCAAAAAGAAACTAAACAGCAGTTAATAAATTTACTCTCTTGTAGACTTTCGTTTCTATAAATTCTTCTCATTCTCCAGTCTGGTACTGTATTTATCATAGTTCTATTTCACTTAGCGATGTCTTGTCCACTCTTAGAAGAACCTATATGTCACCTAAGTGAAACGGTAGTGCCAAAGACATGGTTTTAATTCGGAAGCCAAGATGAAACTATCATGAATTTAAATTTGAATTAATCCATCGCCAATGAATAAAAATTAGGAATACCCCATGCGAAATAAGAAATACGAACTTTTCTCTCTACAAGATAAAATGAAAGGGCGGAGAGGTCCAGATACTGCATACAATGGCTTTACAATCTTACAGAATGCGCAAAAATTACTACATCTCAATTCATATCAACTGCGAATAAAGTTTCGTAGATTTTTACGACCGGTGCCCTTGTAGTGCAATCTTCTTGCGGGTTTCATCATGTTATCGTAGTTTACATTGACGTTTCTGTATCTATATTACCAGTTTCTTTAGGATCTGCTATCATACTGATTCTCTAAGTAGTCGTTCTTCATTATTAAATTGCGCGACCGTTGTGTTCCATTGGTCGTAACGAATTCTTGTAGTAGGCTCTTCCAGATGTTACTAAGTCTATAACCGTTCTCATGGTTCAAGCTTGTACGTTTCCCTGTCTCAGTGGCCTCTCCGATAGTAGTTCCTCATAGTTGCTAAAACATCTGCTTCCTCAAAGCTTATTCTATGTCCGTTCTCGTGAACATAGTCTGCAACCGCCGATTATCCAATTCTTTTTCCTTCGTGTAGCACTCTGATATTCCTTGCTTTTTGCCCAATTGATCTTCCTGATGGTCCGCTATAGCTCCCCGCTCACACATTAATTTATAGGCTCCTCTATTTGTTCGTAGTAATTTGTCCTTCGTTCCACAAAAATTATGGTGAATGGCGGATACAATACCAAAAAAATACTTTTACACTACTTCTCAATAACCTTCCTTCCCTCTCCTCAGTTGCTACAGATATGTAAAGTAGACGAGCGAATCGTCTAACTGGTTCAGCTTCTGTTGGTGACATTTCCGTTCTGGGTTTTCATAGCGCTTTTCTTATTTCTGTATTGCCATATCCGTTCTTCTCCAGTGCTATCTTGCTACGTCACTAATCATTTGTGATCTATAAATTAGCGTTTTAGGATTTTGAGATTACGAAACTACAACACAGCAAAACCTGCAAGAAGACTGTACTATAATTACAATTAAAATCAAAGAGCCCATATGCTAACCAATAAACCAACATCCACAAAGAATCTTTTAAACTATCTATTAATAAATAGCATTGCTTTTGATAGACTACGTTTACCAAGGAGAAAATAAGGGTGTTTACTTTTCTTCTTGGTAAACATAGTTGACCAAAAACAATGCCTTCCCACTGAAAGTACTCTGCCTTTTCTATACACATTTCCAAGACTCCTAAAACCGCTAATACGTTGTGGGACATTTTATTTTAAGGTGACCATCATATTTTTATGTATGGATTTGACGTTATGTACGCCCTTTGTTTCTAGCAAATATTTCAGTCAATTTTCAAGAAAAGAAAATCTGCCAGGGCTAAAAATTAAGCAGTAAATAATGACCAATATGATATGCGTTATCGTATAGAAAAAAACGCATACTCAAAAATATACTCACCGTTTTCCTTTCAAAATTGGATCTGGAACCTCTTCATCAAATGCTGCATTGCTCATAATCAAGAAAACATAAATTAAAGTATAAGCATTTACGAGAGAGACTCACATCCTTATCATTTTTATATCGTAGCATTAACTTCCATAGATCGTCCTTTACGCTATTTGATGCTAAGTGTTTAAAAGATAGACTATTTTTGTCATTGAAAACGTTTTAATAGCACTTTTCTTGTTTCAATGTTGAAATTGTGATACGTAGATTCAAAGGCGTGTTCTTTAACCATATACAAGTAATATTAATACATTCAGTTGTTGATTCGAAATTTTTACAGTAATCAAAGGATCAATTGGACAAAATAGTTCTGTTGATAAAATATAAGTAATCCTAATCATATGAACAATCACAAAATCATCATTTCCAGAACTTTTCGAAAACACTGTACATATATATAGTCCTAAATATATAATTCTACATTTTACGTCTTAAAAAACCAATATATCTATCTAAATAAACGTAAATTATGCACTAATCCGTCTAATATCAAAGAAACGGAACAAGTGAAGAGACTCCAAAATTAAATTCAAATCAGAAACTTCCAGAATTATCAAGTTTACATATGGATCTATTTCTATGTGCATAATGCATAATCCATCCAGACGACAAACATCTACTAGAACTTTATGACACGTAACGAGTAATGCAGACGCGAAGAATCAAAATAACTTTCGTGATGTAAGGTGATATATCATTTAATCGTGTTCGCTAACTCCAAACTTGAACTGTAACATTAACAAATCACTACTTGCAACTGCTTGCGTTAGTACATTAAATTATGCAATTTGTCTTACGCTCAAGGTATGAGCAACCTAGGAATTTCAGAAACTTTGACGGATAAGAGGCAAAGTAAATGAGACGGTTATCTACGGTAGACAGTCAAAAAGTAGTACCTCTTCTTTTTTACTTCTTATTTATTTTAAAAGAACATAAAATTAAATTTACACGAAACATTGTCACATTTATACGAGGGAGCGTTTTTATATTCGCGGAATGGGGGACAAGGGGTGGAAATAAAAAAACCAAATTATTTTTCTTTTTCAATATATTCACCTACAAGACGGATACATTTTTCACATCTTTCAATTAATTTATTTATACCCTCATAAAAAAATGATTTCTCTTTATCTGCAAAATACGCCGAAACTGCCTCCTTGACTTCATCATCGGCAGTAAATTTTTTACCCTGCAGCTCTTTTTTCATTTTCGGAAACAGGTAATAATCACTCGGGGCCAGATCTAGGCTGTAGGGTGGGTGATTCACAATTTCGAAGCCCACCTTATGCAGGGCAGCTAACGCAACGCGGCTCTTGTGGACGGGCGCGATGTCGTGCAAAAGCAGAACACCTTTTGTCAATTTTCACCGTCTTTTCTCTTTAATGGCTTCTTTTAGTCGCTCTAATATTGAAGCGTAATATTCTTCGGTTATAGAAACACCTTTATTTTTATAATCAATCAACAATATTCCTTCTGAGTCCCAAAATACCGTTGCCATGAGTTTCCCAGCTGATTGTGACACTTTAAATTTCTTGGGAGGTGCTGTGCCCTTTTTATGCCACTGCATGGAGTCTTGTTTGGACTCAGGTTCATAATGATGAACCCAAGTTTCGTCTCCAGTAACAATTCCACTCAATACACCATCCTTGTCTTCATTACAGATAAAAATGCACGCGAACACTCTACGCGCTGTTGCTTTTGCGGCGGCGTGAGCATTCTCGGCACCCATCTTGCGCTGACCTTAGACATGCCGAGATGATCGTGTAGGATTTTAAAAATTGTTGTATCGGATACTCCAACCATTTCTGCGAGTTGTTTCTTCTTTAGTCGAGCATCTTCGAGTACAATTTGTTCAACTTTTTGGATAAGTGCTGGCGTGGTCACCTCAATGCTCCTGCCCGGCCTCGGGTCGTCTTCAAGGGATTCCCTTCCTTGTTTAAATAAACTATGCCACTTGTACACCATGGTTTTTCCTGGACAAAAAACTAATGACATCTCATTCATTATGGTCGCGACTGATTTTCCTTGCCTGGTAAGGAACTTTATAACGGCACGATATTCGATTTTTTCCATATTTCACTTTTCACTCCTGATTATGTTACTTGGTTGACGATAGCTCAAAGACTAACTGTCTAATAACAATGAAACTTCGTATTTATACTAATCATGAGTCGCTGCACAGGCCACGCCCCCAATGCGCCTACTCACCCCTCTACAACCCGTTCATTCCGCGAATATAAAAACGCTCCCTCGTAGATATACGATTTCCCGTCACAATATTCGTTTTTTCAAACAGTTTCTGTCCACCATTGAATAAGATCAATAAATTCCCAAGCAATGAAAAATGCTATGCTTTCATTGACTAATGACGTATGTTTGTTCCGAAAATTAAAAAATACTGTTTAATGATCCAAATATATTATCTGAAAGCGTAACAACAGAGCTGTAATGTAAATACGTCAAGAATTTTAAAATTGTTTCAGTGTATACTTGTTGATTTGTAATTTTTTATTATGGACCAGAAAAGAATATCTGTTTCTTTGATTCGCTAAAAATCGCCTTTGAATTTCTGTAACTTTTCGTCATATTGATTAGACTTTATTGCATTTCCTTACTCCAACAAATCAAAGACAATCACATCTTCTGGATCAGCAAAAGAAACAGAAACTTTCGCTGCCAAAAAATCTTGAATAAAAGTTACTCGTCTTTGTTTCTGTAATAATAAGAAACAGTTTCGTATTTCTCATCCTTTTTTTGTTATTTTTAAACTTAATTCATTCGATCATAGTCTTCACTCCTATTTGGTATCGATACATGAAATTCAAGCGATGTCATTTAGTCGTGGTCCGTTCGTGTACGCAATACATTTCCCTTATATACTATGTAGGTATCGTTATATAGGTGCCACGTGATCTCACGTGCACAAAGTCTTAGTGATATTAATACGAAAAGCAAATATCCAAAATTAGATCCTTGCGGGTCGCCTGAGTATATAACAAATTCGAAGGACTTGAAACCATTGTAAACGAAATAATTGAATTTACTCGATAAATAGGTTTCAATAAGACTACATTTAATAGGAACAAAACCGAAAAAACAAAGCTTTTGTATTAATCATGTTAAGGGCGTGAGAAAAATCAATGTAAATAACGTCGACTTGTCTCCGACTAGCCAAGACTTCACTCACGAATAGGATGCAATATGTGGACGAACGTTAGAATAAATTCTCGCATACAAAATTTGTTCGTAAAATACACAAAATAGGTATTGGACTATAATTAAAAATTTGACAATTGGTTTCTTTCTTAAAAATGGAATAATTCTCGTACGTTGTTATTTATAGGGAAAAATTGACATTTTAATAAATAGATTAATAATTTTTGCTAACGATGTAGCTAGTAGCTAAAGCAAATCTCACATCTCTAACTAAAAAAAACTAGGCACCAGATTATCTCCAGAAGATAACTTATTTGCAAAAATAGCTATAATATTTGTAATAATCTCCAAATATATTGTATATGACCAATAGAAAAAGATAGATGCTGCGAGAAAAGAACTGGTGTACTTGAAACATTATTTGAAAAATAAGCTGCACTAAAAGTAATTGCAAATGTGTTAACAACGCAGTGGATACAGTGGTCTATATTTAAAAAGGAATACGTTATTGACATTATTTTTATGAGATGCCCTATACTTTATATCACGTACGAGATGTTACAAAGGAAAACAGAGTTATAAGTGATGTAAATTGGATTATTAACACTCGGTACACCAATGCATATCGTATTCAGAACATAATAGCTCTATTTGTACGCCGACCGTATTATTCTACCACTACGCTTTCGATGCAATTCCTCGTAATTGAGAATTGGGAATGCAATGCTGATCAGAGCTTCACTTGAACATAATTCGTTGCAAAAACATGTTCTTAGCGTAATCCAATATCATATAATATACGTACATTGTATATTTTTGGGTGGAATATATTTTAAGTCTTTAAAAACATCCATGATTATTTATTAATAACTGGAACGATTTCGTATGTTAATTTACTCAGTAATACTACCAACTCCAGAATTAGAAGTAAAATAACAATATCTTGTATTTGATATATATTCTTTACGAAATAAAGCGTGTTTCAAGAGATTTTCTAAATTTCTCTTGTAACAAACAAACAGATCGTTGTTGAACTTGACCTTTTGCTTGAAACAACATCGAATTAAAAAATAATTTTTTTGAAGCTCCCTCAAAATGAGTTATGTATATGACTGTTTAATATCATTTTATCTGACAAGGAACACGCAAGAAGTAAACATATTTCTGTCTCCATTTTGTATTTTTTTAAAATATATGTCTCGTTATGTTCATCTTCTTTCAAGATAGTGTCCCGAGTTGGAATTTCTTGTTAATATTTTATCATACTGCAGCAGAAAACATTTTTTCCTTTCACATTGAGGTAAATTTTTAACGTTATATTTTTCTGTTCAGAAAAAATGCGAATGTTTTAAGCTAAATTTGCAAAAGCTCGATGTTTAACACAATTTGACATGAGATTGTAAATTAGGATTGAAGTTGACATAGAAAGTCGTAGTTTCTAAAATATAATTCGAAATAATTTTATCAAAAAAACACTCTGTTGTTTTCATCGATGACACATTATTATTATTACCGTGTACGAAACGTCTTCTATTAAAAGAGTGAAGAGGAGCTCAATGTTAATTCAAATATAAATTTAATTCAAAGTATTTACAAAATTTAAACCCAAAAATCCTCTTATTTATCTTTAATATTCTCCTCCAACAGAATGAAAACGATTTAATCTTCAAGAGATGCATCAAATGGCTTTTTATGACGTTTATTGGAATGGTGTTAAGATTGCTTAAGGTTGACCATTGAACTCTTTGATTTTTGCGAAATGGTCTCCTTTCATCACCCAATGTAGTTTAGAAAATTTAAAAATTCGTCCAGAACCAAGTCAGATATATACAAGAGATATGGAAACAAAAAAAAAATCGATTTTTGGTAAAAAAAATCAATTGCAATCACCGAATGATACGAAGATGCATTCCTGTTTACCAATCCCCAACTGCTTGGTTCTAGATATTTAAGATGAACGCGGCAAATGCTTCAATGCAGCAGAATAGTACTCAATGTTAAACATTATATCACTTGGAATTAATTCTTTGTGAATACTTTTCTTGGTATCATAGAAAGCAATGAGCAAAATTTTGGCTTTTGGCTCCCCTAAAAAATATTTCTTTGAGTTTTCTTCATCCGGTGACCATTCAACACGTTGACTCTTGTCAGTTTCTGGATAGTACTGAAAAAAAGCACGTCTTATTATCAACCAAATACAAACGTTTTTAAAAAGTTTTGTTCTTTTCGAGCACTTTCAATGACGGTGCAATTTTGGGTCATTCTTCAATTGATGTGGAGCAAACAATCTCACCTACTTTGTCTTCCATCTAGCCAATTATATTATGAATTTTCTCTATACTCTCTGTGGTAATGACTTTCGGAAATGTCGTTCGGAACGTTCAACGTGGTTTGTATTCATATGGCTACTTATAAGTAGGTTTAATTGATGGTACAGCAGAATTACCAGATTGTATATTGACAGTTTAGGTTTAGTTTCCAATTCATATTTTAAAAACGCTGAAAATGGAATGTCATATGGACTATTTCCATCATTTAAAGATTTTATATAATTTGACGTTTTAACAGTTTAACTCCTACTGTGGTCAAGATTCTTGACAAACTCATTTCCATTAATAATGTATCTGGGAACGTTTTTACTTTCCCAACCTTTTATTTGCATTCCAGTGTATAGTGTGACAATGAACTTGGTTTCGAAATTCCAAAAACTAATAATCCGACATACTTGACGCTACGCTACTGGAGAGTTCAGAAATTTTAAGATACGAACGATTCATCAATGCGGTTGAGGTTCACTGAGGAGTCTTCATATATTCTTTATTTTACTATTAGACATCTGCGCTGAAACTCTTCCATTTAAATTTCTACACTGAGGTTTTTCTAGGTGGAATATATTTGTCTATTCTTTCGCTCTTAATGGTGCGATTGTTAGTCCTCTGCTAACACTGCTTCTAATTATTGGAAGCCAAATATCTCCAATTTCCAGGCTCAATGTACTTATGGCATTTAATGTACACTGTTTCTTTCAGCTTTCTTATGATGTGGTAGATTCACTTTGCAATGCTAAACGTTTGGTATCATACAATTCTATGATTTTCTTCGCCGGCATGTTGCGCAGTCGAACCAATTTTTGGTTCTCTCATATTTTAAACTTTTCCGAATCTACCTGTTTTTCCGAATATTTCCTTCCATATTAATATATACACAGCATACAGCATGTATACACAGCACTTTATCCTTTGATTTTCCTTGGCGGGTTTGTCTTTGTTACGCTGCTTCTTTCAGCTTTCCTTTGATGTGGTGGTGTTTCTTTGCAATTCTAGACCTTTGGCACCATAAAATTCCATAATTTTCTACCCAAACATGTTGCGCTGTGGAACCAATTTTTGGTTCTCTTATATTTTAACTGTTACGGGACTACCTATTTTTCCGAATATTTCCTTCCACATTCTTGGTATTCTTCTGGTACTTGGTATACACAGTACTTTGTTCTCTGGTTTTCCTTGGCAAGTATTGCCTTGTTAGTATTGACTTATTAGTGTTTGTGGTCTTCGTGTCTATTCTGATCTTGCATTTGTTATATATTCTTCTATTTTTACTAATAAATTTCTAACATGGGATTACCACAATACATACGTTGTTCTGGCTTTAACGCCTTTCTGTCTTTCACAAAATATTACTGATGACTTTACAAAGTTATCATTCACCCATTTTGCACAAGTCCTTGATTAACTTAAATAGCTTCCGGAAACAAAACTGTGAATAGATGTAACTGAAACTGTAGGTGTAAAAAAGAACATAATATTTCTTAAAAACGTGTTAGTTTTTTTTTAATATAATTTTGACAACGAATTAGTAAATACTCTTTCGTGTTTCTTTTTTTTCACTGTTTCATCTAATACTAACACTTGTTGAAAATAAATAAATGGTCGCCAGGAAACACCAGAAAAGAGACTAAATTATTATGTGTATAAGAAATGGTAAGAGAGAAAATGAAGTTGCTCTTGGTTTTACACAGATTTATCAAATTCACTAAAAATTGCAAAACTATGTTCTTTTTTTACTTTTGTTTAATATCTGGGTATAATTTGGCGCATTTCATAAAACCCCGAAATTTTTAAACGCAAAAAAAACGTAAATACTTCGCCTTCTTCACTAAAATTAAATGTCTTCAGTTATCTACATCATCACATGTTTCATTTGATAGATTTGAGTATCTAAAAATCAAAAACTCGAAAGCGGAATATCTACATTTTTACATAAATTATTTAGTAACAGACCTCGTAAACAACCTAAAAGCACATCACATACATTCGCGAAGTTAATCTTAAGGGAATAAACTTATTCTCAATACAGAATTGACTACCTCACACATCACCATATACATATGTATGTATATATTGTATATGAAGTTACCGAATGCGGGAATCGATAAAATCCAAACATCAGCAAAGACATTCGCAAGTTATTTTTCACTCATGACAAATTTACTTCGGCAGTCAATGGAGAAAAAAAGCGATTACAGCTACGCTTGTGCAAGCAGGAATACGATGTCTAAGTATTCAATTTCACACTTCTCATCAATGTCTATATTTTCACACATTCGCGATCCATGCAGGATAAGCTTTAGAATTCCGTCGTTATTCCGGCTTGCAATTTCAAGGCATACCGTGACCCATTCATTGCAGACGCCTCTAAATAACAGACAAATATAACTGAGCGATAATTTTTCTCTATTGAGAAGGTTCACTTAAATGTTGTGGAATAAAAAACGTATTTATTTATAGTGAAATACACGTACAGAGTGTTATTTTTCGTCTCAAACCTTAATGCAAACATTAATGCAGAGTTCAGCAAACACATCATTCATGGTATCTTAAGTGAATTCTATTTAGAAGAAAAAAGTAAAGCATAAAAACTAGCAATAGTATTTATTCTCAATGGACTACAAATATAGATTGTTTTATAATCCTAGTTATAATATTAATAATAATATTGTATCCAACAGATACAGAATCGAATTATAGAACACAAATACATGGCCGTCGACATGTCGACCGCTGTTTACTATCGGGCTCATACGTATAGATCCAAGATTCATCACCTGTGACAACTTTATGAGTGTTTTTCGAAGCACCGCCATTGTATTTTTTGTGCATATCTTGCCACCAATCGACGCGAGTCTTTTTTGAGCACACAAATTATGTGGTACCCAACGTGAACATAGCTTCTTAACGGCTAAATGGCCTTGCATTATCAATTCAGGCACTGCATTAATGTTTCTCGACACAACATTTGTGGAACGACCTTCACGAAATTCATCGTCCAAAGAACGCCGTCCAGGTTTGAATTCACTATACTAACGATATACTGTAGTTTTCGATGGTGCTTCATCACCATACAAAGAATTGTATGCATTCTTGTTGAGACAATCCACGCCGAAACGTATGTAAAATTATTGCACGATGTTCGCGAGTTAATTCCATTTTTTCGCTGACATAAAATTTTCAAGTTACTGTCAACAATAGAAATAGCGCCCGGATAATAAAACTGCCAAGGAAATATATTGTCAAAAATAACAGTCTTCACCATGCAATCATCAGATCGGAGGCAACACTAATAGTGTTGCCAGTTCCCGAAATATAAGCAGCTACCCTCGTATAATAAAAGTACAAATTGCCTTTATACTAACTATAAAATAAAGGGGAATCCGCCTCCTCGGCCAATAAGTTCGTATTCAATTAAAACTAAATCCGAAATGAATCGATAGAGGAATTACTGGCGTTTCTACACATGTATACTAGTGGAATCTTTTAAAAACATAGGCTCTAGGTATTATAAAAGTTACCGAAGATCTAGTATTACGTCTGAGCATGATAAAATCAATTCGAGACAGAATTTCGGCGAAATCAATCATGTCGTGAAATAATTTCAAAAGAAAAGCTCCATTTACTTCCTGCCTGCGTACATAAAGAGTTTTTCAATTATATCTATTTAGTAGACTATCATATTCCGTTTCAAAAGCAAGGTAATAATCGTTCTGTACGATAAATTCTTCAAAAATTTCTTCTGAGCAGCAACGGTTGATAGTGGTAACGTGAGTACTACAGTACGGAAGTGCATTTCATTTTACACCAAATAAAGGGGCAGTAGATAATATTCAATGTGTGCTGTTTACCAAAACCCTTGCATGACCGAATGAGGAACCCAAGATTTCTGGACGCATATCATTTATATGTACAGAAAAACTCGAATAGTCGAATAATAATCCAAGGTTACTGAAAACGATCCACATTTACAAGATCTTCTATGTTCTGCAGTAAGAGAAATGCAAATCAACGATCTCTGGACATATAACCCATACGTACACAAACGATTGCTTATAACTTAAGTGAAACCTTAAGCTTTGAAACCTTCTAGTGGCAGCAGCAAATTCATTTATAATATGGGTTGCATTAGGAGCGCGATTTCTACGTACCGCGATGTACCCATTTCGGACGACACTCAAAATTGCAAATCTTCACTACTAATTATAGAAGTAAACTTTTCAATACTAATTGAAGAGCATGTTGAAACGTACATAAACATATTAGAACACGCTTGTGCATTCGCTTTCGTATTTAAAATATTTGAAATTATTGTATAGAGATATTTGTAGATATTGTATTAACTGCCACTTTTTATTATCAATTGTATGGAATATCCGTTAATTGTTTTGAGCAGTATGTATATATATATATATATATATATATATATATATATATATATATATTGTATATACATAAAATATATAAGCACATGACCTATTTTTACATGATTTTCATTCGGTGCACATGATTATTTTCTACTTAGTAATAGAAAGATTCTTCACAAAGTGCAAAGTTTATTCAGAAATACAAGAATTTTGCTACCATTTGTAATGATCCATTCAATCATTATAATTCGTTAAACGAATATTAAAATTACGTATAAATATTAGTAATTATCTGTATAATAAAGGAAATATGCACACTATATGATCGTATTTCCCATATGTTTATCTTATTGTGAACTGTAAATGTTTGGATAATATTTAACTATATGTAAACGTTACATAATTAGATAGATATCACATTAATACTAAATATCGATATATGCAAGCATATAGATATATATGTATACAATATAAACTTAGCATTAATGATCGACATTGCACAACATATAACGTTATGAAGCAAATAATGAACACTAACAATAAGTAAACTAACAAAAGCATCATGGAATCCAACTTCGACTGTTAACAAATACAACAGCGTAGCTCTAATGCATCCTTTTGCTTCTGCATACATTACATAATATAAATTTAATTATGCCGATTTGCTTCCTAAATAGTTTAAATACTTCCAAAAAAAAAGAATATATTTATAGCTAAAGTTGAACATAGTAAATATATTGAATAATATCATATCTCCCTCTCTCGACCAATACATAAATGTATTGACCGACAAAGCAAGAACGCTTCTATCTCACATAGATCGGAGACTATGTTTCCAGTGTGTAATAGACAGAAACTTACGTCTAGGCTTTATGCCAATTAAAGAATGTTAAAAAGGAATCATTCTATTATTAATAACACCCTATCAACTACATATGTTTCATCGAATTCACGAATCGTCAGGTTGATTTGTGTTATTAATGAACGATTCCTTCAGAGTGTTTATCATATCTTTCGATACAGAAAATAATGATGCTTTGTCGGTCAATACATTTATGTATTGGTCGAGAGAGGGAGATATGATATTATTCATTATTTTCTGTATCGAAATGATATGATAAGCACTCTGAAGGAATCGTTCATTAATAACACAAATCAACCTGACGATTCGTGAATTCGATGAAACATATGTAGTTGATAGGGTGTTATTAATAATAGAATGATTCCTTTTTAACATAGTAAATATAGAATATTAAAAAAAACTTATTTTCAGAAGATTTCGATTACTATAATGAATACTTGTAGAAAAAGACGTTATATTACAGAATAAACATTATCTAAAAAATATATATTTTTACGTTATTCTGGTTTGAGTAAATTACGAAGATATTTAGTTTCAAAATTGCAATTCTTTTATTGGTAAAGAATAAAGTACTATGTTGTTTACTTTATAAATAAAAACCTTGTAAACTTTAGTACATTCATTAAAATGAAGATTAAATATTTACATATAAAAACCGAATTTAAAAATTCTTTTATACAAATAGTAAGCAGATACTAATACCGTCCGCGTAATGAGTTTGCAACTCCGCATATATATTAATTCTTAGTAGAATTCTGCTTATTTGCCGCTGAACGTATACAAGTATGTCACTAAAGGACGCTTACTTGGCTCTCTAATATTTTTGCGCCGAGAGAACGTTTTATTGTGCTTCGCACCTACTTTATATACAAATGCAGTTATAGTATTCTATGATTTGTTCGCAAACCAGTCCGACAAGTGTACATATGCTATGTTATGTGCAAGCATATATTACTTACATTTAACTAGAGCGAGTATCGATTCTGCTTGACTGCAGATCATGTATCATCTTATAATAGTTGAAGACATTGGAACATGAACGTTGGATAGAGGAAAGTAACAAAATTAAAACCGGTCTCGTCCTGCAAAAATTACTATGGCTGAAGGTCCCCCGAACATTCTGTAAATGTTTGTACTATATGCCATTTGCCTTGTATTATGAATTGCTTTAGCTGCAGAGACCTTGCACATGTGAAACTATCTCCCATCACATATTGTGTAGATATATTGCGACGTGAGGAGGCAAAGATGAACTTTGCGGTATGAAGTCGTCAAATGGTCAAACCAGCGCCAAATTTGAATGTAGAGAATCGCATCTGTAATGTATGTTATCGATGGACAAACGTACGATAACGTTGCAGACCATTGCATTATAAACTCTACGGACTGGTCGGATGAATATATATATATATATATATACATATATATTTATATGATATTTTAGATGTGGACATATAATTTTAAAGCAAATGAAGATAAAATGCGACGAATTGAATGTAATAAATGTAAGCAAATATACATACGCGAAATTAATGAACTAAATATAAATTGTAAATAATAAGAGAAAATATAAAACACTTAGTCCTTAACATACATATATAACAAATTAGAATTTCAGAAAATATGAAAAATAAAATAATTGATTAAATGGAAAGTTACTTCAAGTTTCTTTTAAAATAAAGGACTGATCTAAAGTAATTTATTCCCTTAAATATTATAATTACCAACCACTAAATTTAAAATTTATTCAGAAATTAATAGCATATTTTAAAATTACTTTTATACATCCATTCACTTTTAAAACTTAATTAAATTATTACCTTCAAACAGCCTTAATGGTTATTTCCAACGATAAATCTCTCTTCGTTTAAAAAAGTTCTACCAACTCGCATCTTATCAATTTAAATATTTAATGTTATATACATCAAAAAATTTGTAATTTACGGACGTAGTTCTTCCTTACCTACTGATAAAGACCTGGTCTAAACTATCTATACCTTTCTATTATAATATTAACATAAACTTGTCTTGTCGTCTATATTTTTTATTTACAATTTTTGGAATACCTTTACTTCAAATATTTTTGGCTTCATTATATTAAATGTCTGTGCAACTTATTTATGAGGGATGGCGCTTGTTATTTGAATAGAAAGTTAAGAATATTTAGCTTGTTTTGAAACATAATAAAAGTGGAGTACCGATGAGTAATTAAGTTCATATTTTATGAAATTAAAACTGAGTAATCTCCATCGATCCTATGCATAAAATGGTGGATATTTAAGTTTAAAGGTAGTCGATAATGAACAATGCAATGGACCGAGATAACCGTCGAATAAAATTACCCAAAATACACATTTTATATGGATCAGTTGTTTCAATTTTATATACATATACAAATATAATCTTTTCATGTACAGTTCATTAGTATGAAAAATTATATGCAAAATAGATGCTGCATTTGTTGCTTATGGACTAGAAACGCTAACGAGAACATAGTTTAGCTCTTAATTTAGTGAGATTAAAACATTATCCGAAAAAATTTTGATGCCGCTTAATAACGATTGGTGAAACTTGAATACGTCATTATACACGCGAAATAAAGCAACAACAAAAACAATAAACTGAGACAGACACAAGTGCTCCAAAGAAAGCAAATACTGTACACTCGACCGGAAAGCTTATGACTACTGTTTTTTGAGACTGTAATACCGATTATCTTCAAAAAGATAATACGATCGTAGACTAATATTATGCATCCCTTTTAAAACAATTGCACGATACAATACAACGCAAAAAGACCCTTAAAGAAAAGACGAGTGCTTCTACTTCAAAATAATGCAGGTGCTCACACTTCAACTGTTTCAAGAGCAAACATTCGTGAACTACATTTCGAATTGCTTCCACCACTTTGGCATCCTCAGACTTTCTTCTATTCAACATGAAAATTTGACATTTAGAAATGCTTCAATAATCAGCTTATTCGTCAGATTTGGTCTGCACAGACTTTTCCCTTTTTTCCAATCCGAAAACTTTACTCGATGGTAAGAGACTTGAGTCATATGAAGAAATAAACACTGAAACTAGCGTATATTTCGAACAACTTAAGAAAGCTTACTTTTATAAAGGAATGAAGAAACCTAAATATCAGTGGACTATATTTAACGAATTACGAAAAGAAATACGTTGTCAAATAAAACGATTTTTTGCTAAAAATTTCGTTTTCTTGTAGACTAATTACTTATCCTCCCTCGTATCTTTTCATATGTTTCTTTCTAGAATTCGGGACAGTTATTTGTTCTTGTTCATAAAACTCGAAATAGTGTTTTTATAGATGATCCAGTATATTTTATTCTACATCGTTAGCAGTATTGATTTTATTTTTTATGGTGTATATTCTAGTAGATTTCTTCCAGAAGAAAATGCAATATAATGTTAATATGGTAATTTTGATGGAGCCTGTGGTTGATTAACTTAATCGCTGAAGGTTGATATATAACCCCTTTCAACATTAATTTTCGTATTCTGTATACGCATTTCGGCAACTAAGTTGTCATCATCAACAGATAAATTAAACAGTGTCGCAGCAAAGCGCACATTGTATGTTTTGGCTTTCAACGGTACAGATCCTGTACGGAATTTGTTTCATACGGGAACAAACAATACTACTTAAAAACTCAAATCTCGGAGGCGGTAATTGTGAACACAATTCTGGGCCTAAAACTCAAAATTATACTTTTTAATTCACATCTACATTTGATTTAATTATTGTGTAATTGTGCGAACTACTGCCTTTAATATAACAGGTAACAAACTATGCCTAAACAACAAAATTGCATTTGTTCGTAATATGTAATATTGCGCTGTTTTTGTCCACCTTTGAACGAGGGTACTACATATATTTATTGCCTGCCAGTACACTTCTACACCTACCGTTATTATTGGTTTAGAATGTCGTCTCGTTATACTGATTTCCGCACCAACAAGCAAATAAATCTCCTTGGACTCGAAGACCATCTCTTTAATATTTACCATAGTTCGCTTGCATGTGCCGTTCCATTAACACATCCCCGAGCCTTTTGTTTGCCAACTTTGTCGTGTGTGCACCAGACAAGACAACGAGGATAATCCTTTGATCTTTCGAGATAGTTTTGTAAATGGAAAGCTAGTTTACCGGGGCACATGCGCCTCACATACTGATGAATACTGTCTTATTTACTGTATTCTTTTTGCATTCCAATTAAGGTCTCTTCTGTAGAGAATGTAACGTATAAATAAGAAAGACGGGAATTGTCTTGTTAAGAAGAACTGGAAAAAAAAATTAATGATAATACGCGGTAGAAAATGAATTTCACAAAACAGAACACGAGAAACGGCATTTGAATGAAAATAAATTACGGCGTCTTCCTTAATGTAATCTGCAAGATAAATATACTTTTTCTTTAACTTTAAAATACTGATTAATAATTAGTCAATTTATCTTCTGAATATAAATTTGTTTAATTTGTAAAACGAATTTTAAAGAAATTACGAATCTGGGAAAAGTAGCATTATTTTTATTTGACCACACCATGAACAAAATTTAAAAATAATAAATCGAAATCAGAAAGTTTAGCTCGATAGGTTGAAACTCCTTGAGAGGCTTCACATCTTTTTCCTCTGCACATTTCTACACACTTGCGCGTATAGATATTGACAAAAAATTATTACTATACTTTAATATATTAAACTAAACTTAAAAGAGTAACGTTTCCACTAGATACAGCCCTTTTTCACGATAAAAAGTTAAGTGACAGTAGTAAATCTGCGCAATAAATACTAAAATTATAATAAATTAATTAATTGTTCTTGGACTTCACCAGAAGAGCACTAATACTAACTATAAAAATACTATACAACTCATGTATGTATGTATATTCCATCTAGTTCTGGACAAAAATACGAAAAAGGACTTTCAAGACACACCAACAACTAGAAGATGCCATATACATATGTATATGGCATTATATAATGGAAGTAATTAATTCGTCTGTTTATAATGTAGTAATGGCAACGGAAGGTAAATTTGTCAAACTTTGAATTTATGCTAATTTCATCAAAATTCATTCATAATAATAACGCTATTATCCAGAATAACGCGCACCTCGATAAATTTTAAGAAAACTGCGTAAGATTGTTTCGTTCGTTTTGAATATACTGCCAGCATTGCTCAGGAAGCTTACATACTCCTAGAGAAAAATAATCCGGTGACTGCAGGTGCGTCCGTTCTCATAGTGAAAGTTTCTTTCCCATAAAAATTTGCTTAGAAGTCCAAATACATGGAAATTTAAGAAAGCAAGATTAAGACTTAAAGACGGATGAGGAAAATTAGTTAGGATTTGAATACCAACGGATTTTTTTACATTGATTCCATATGATAGTTTTCGCCAGATCTTCGGACGAGCCCGAGTAGTTCTCTTCATTCATCATCTGACGTTCTGTCGAGAAATCTACTTGTAAAACGCTCCACATATCCCAAAAAATATAGCGATCATTTTCTCTACTAAAACAATGATCTTTTTTTTTTGTTCTGGAGATAAAAAGCATTGCAACTGCATCGACGCTTGTTTAATTGTAATAGTAAAGTGGTTGTGCCAAGTCTCAATATATTCCATAAAGCCATTATTATCTCCTTCATACATAAGAATTTGAAAAAGCAAAATCCAGATTTAAGACGAATTGAGAAAAACTATCAGGGCTTGAAAACAAACAGACTTTGTAATATGGATTCCGTATAACAGTTTTCACTAGGTCTTCTAGCGAGCCCGAGTAGCTCTCTGCTTTTATCGTCTGATGTTCTATCGAGAAATCTACTTGTAAAACGCTCCACATATCCCAAAAAATGTAGCGATCATTTTCTCTGCTAAAACAATGATCTTTGGTTTTTGTTCAGGAGATAAAGACATTGCCACTGCATCGACGCTTATTTAATTTTAATAGTAAAACGGTAGTGCCAAATCTCAATATATTCCATAAAGCCATTCCTATCTTCTTCGTATCTTCATATCGTGCCAGTAGTGTATGTGTAACGTCCAAGAGAGATTGCTTATACTAGTCCCTTAATGCTGTCCTAATTGCAGCAAGTATTGATCGTTATATTTCATTTTGCATGCATGCCTAGCTTTTAAGTTCTCCATCGTAAATTAGTAGTGGGTAATAAACGCAATGTTATACTTTAATTTTGGCATCCACTATATTCCTAATAAATGCTTAATGCACGTCATGGTTTGCTTAGATTGATAATCTTGTAATTAATATTAAATTCAAATTCAGCCTACGTCTTCATTATCACTTCTACATGTTTCCAGCTATAACGTATAACATAAACACATTCGGTAATATAAACAAAATCAAGGCTTCTATTTTTAGGTAAAAAATATTCGCCATTTGTTTCTTTCTAAACATTATAGTTGACATTTATGGCAGAGAATATGTCCAAAAGAAATCGACAAGGAAGAGAACCCACCAAAACTTTATCCTGTTCAGGAGATGCTAATGTTGCAGCATCAAAGAAAACGTGACACAATTGGAAATTGTTTTATGTGCAAATAGTCGCATTGAGTCTGTAGAATTTCTCAAATGTCAAGTATCAGTACAGAAAGCGTTCATTTCATTATTCATAGTCTTGATTATCTCAACTCTGTTTTCTAGTTAATTTCAGTCACTTAAAAAAATTGAACTCGATCTTACAAGTAATGTTATAGCATTCGATACTTTATCAACAAATAAAGCTATTCCAATTTCAGTAGAAGCACGCAAAATTTTCAACAAGAAATTTTTGATTGTCATGGCAAACTTGGCACCAACATAAATATTGAAGTAATGTATTAAATAAAAATTACTTAACGGTCTCTGAACTTGTTTCTATTGAATCATTCTCGTATATCCTTCTGAAGTTTTAAAATTTCGTGACAATATTTATCAAATATTATTTCCTATCTCATCACCAAAAAGCCAGTCAAGTGCTGTATTTCCGTTCCAACCTATAGAATTTAAATTTAACTTTAATCTATTCTATTAACCATGTGTGGGTAATTTTTATTTTGTTTATACTATTATATCGTATATATCTGATGTATATACATAAATTGACGCGTGGCGCACCCCCTGTTAAATTCTAAATCAAAAATATCAACATCAAAATATCATTATTGTTCGATATCTGTTAATAGAGATAACCGTAATTTAGAATAAAAAAAATTTTTTAATACTATTTTCCGTATGCGTTTTTTTTGACTTCAAAATTTTTTTTTCCTTTTTTTTACTAACATACTTTCACTTTTCATATTTGGCATCGTTTTAGAACAATAAATTTGTATTCTAATATATGTTTTCAAAAATTTAAATTCAGAAGGTATTATGTCGTACGAGGGAGCGTTTTTATATTCGCGGAATGAGCAGGTTGTAGAGGGGTGAGTAGGCGCATTGGGGGCGTGGCTTGTGCAGCGACTCATGATTAGTATAAATACGAAGTTTCATTGTTATTAGACAGTTAGTCTTTGAGCTATCGTCAACCAAGTAACATAATCAGGAGTGAAAAGTGAAATATGGAAAAAATCGAATATCGTGCCGTTATAAAGTTCCTTACCAGGCAAGGAAAATCAGTCGCGACCATAATGAATGAGATGTCATTGGTTTACGGCGACTCTTGTCCAGGAAAAACCATGGTGTACAAGTGGCATAGTTTATTTAAACAAGGAAGGGGATCCCTTGAAGACGACCCGAGGCCGGGCAGGAGCATTGAGGTAACCACGCCAGCACTTATCCAAAAAGTTGAACAAATTGTACTCGAAGATGCTCGACTAAAGAAGAAACAACTCGCAGAAATGGTTGGAGTATCCGATACAACAATTTTTAAAATCCTACACGATCATCTCGGCATGTCTAAGGTCAGCGCAAGATGGGTGCCGAGAATGCTCACGCCGCCGCAAAAACAACAGCGCGTAGAGTGTTCGCGTGCATTTTTGGACCTCTGTAATGAAAACAATGATGGTGTATTGAGTGGAATTGTTACTGGAGACGAAACTTGGGTTCATCATTATGAACCTGAGTCCAAACAAGACTCCATGCAGTGGCATAAAAAGGGCACAGCACCTCCCAAGAAATTTAAAGTGTCACAATCAGCTGAGAAACTCATGGCAACGGTATTTTGGGACTCGGAAGGAATATTGTTGATTGATTATAAAGATAAAGGTGTTTCTATAACCGGAGAATATTACGCTTCAATATTAGAGCGACTAAAAGAAGTCATTAAAGAGAAAAGACGGGGAAAATTGACAAAAGGTGTTCTGCTTTTGCACGACAACGCGCCCGTCCACAAGAGCCGCGTTGCGTTAGCTGCCCTGCATAAGGTGGGCTTCGAAATTGTGAATCACCCACCCTACAGCCCAGACCTGGCCCCGAGTGATTATTACCTGTTCCCGAAAATGAAAAAAGAGCTGCGGGGTAAAAAATTTACTGCCGATGATGAAGTCAAGGAGGCAGTTTCGGCGTATTTTGCAGATAAAGAGAAATAGGGTATAAATAAATTAATTGAAAGATGCGAAAAATGTATCCGTCTTGCAGGTGAATATATTGAAAAAGAAAAATAATTTGGTTTTTTTATTTCCACCCCTTGTCCCCCATTCCGCGAATATAAAAACGCTCCCTCGTATATTGTACCTACTAATGTGTTTTCCAAAATTTAAATTCAGAAAATATTACAGTACCTACTCTTACAATAGTATACAAATACAGTGTTGCCAAATTTACGTTTCTTTGAAATAGTTTCTGAAAACATATGAAACATGATACAACATTTCAATATTAAGATTTTCGATTAAGAATTGAACGAAGAATGTAGATGCGTATTTGCCAAGTTATACACACCTTGTATATTTTATGTAATACACGACAAATATGCACGATTTTTATACAAAGATTTCTAATACATGCTTGATATACTGAGTATAGCTATAAAGCAACTATTTGCTTTTAAATCCGCTCAATCAAAATCTATTTAATAATTAATTATTTAATTAATTCCTGTTATGAAGCACTGATCGACATTCATTTAAACAAATCAATTCGAATTCATATCTGCATATCGTATACACTGTTGACTATGAATTTATTAAGATATAATAAATCTGAAAAAAAAAGTAAATCAATTCGTTCGATTAAGACATTTATATATTTCAGAATAACTTCTATGCATAGTGCATACAAACTTTAACAGTCAAAACTTCTGTTTCGCCAAATAAAAAGTATTATATCGTGAAAATATTTACTTCTTATTTTTAAAATGTTTTCTTTTTGTTTGTCTAGATACGAGATAGAACAATTGAGGACAGGCGGTACCCACAAATTACACAAACAACATCCATCCCAGCAGGACAAAAACGATCGCCTGACGCTGAAGTGGCTGTCAAATAGCGTGAGCGAGCTAAAAACGGAACTATCTGAGCTTCAGGCGGCGCTTAACGCGACCGTCATCCTCCAAAACCACGAACAGCTCGACACCGATTTGAGTCTATTGAGGACGGATGTCTCGAATCTCAACAGGGATCTGGAGATCGCCAAAAACAAGAACGTCAAATACGAGGCGGAACTGTTGGCCATCAGGGAGGAACTGAACTCAGTCAAGGACCACTCTAAAGCGACAGCTGTTGTTTGCGGCAAAACAAAGAATCAGGTAAGAGAATAGAATGGGTAGACGATTGTGAATACGGCTAGGAATTGTTTGCTCTGGATCCGTGTTTTGATTGAGAATTATGTTTGCCAGTGGCTTTTGTTTTCAAACTCGATTCTTGTTCGATTCCGAAGGCAT
The DNA here is from genome assembly GCA_031893035.1 of Dermolepida albohirtum. Taxonomy (NCBI): domain Eukaryota; kingdom Metazoa; phylum Arthropoda; class Insecta; order Coleoptera; family Scarabaeidae; genus Dermolepida; species Dermolepida albohirtum. Next base: position 1,104,675 of record JAVIWB010006917.1, on the reverse strand, counting down.
GCAATGTTTATAAAACTTATTGAATAAGTAGAGATAGACGGTCCATATTTTAATATAAGCATTTTTTAGAAGCACATTTTCTTATTCCAGAAATTTTTCGCTTCCACGCAAACACATTTCTCGTAATCATTTTATAGTACATCATGATCGTTTAAAACCGAAGTAAATTATAGATTTTTTTTAACTAATTGTAACTATCCGCTTAGTATAGCGAGAGTTTCGCAAAGATATGTCAATTCGATAAGGCTTATCTTAGTATTCTGTATACCAATTAAAATAGTAAATCATTTCCAACTTTAATGTTACATACTGTCAGTTAACGAAAGTTTTCGAACACTATGAATGTTGATCACAAAACAATTATAGTAGAGCATATTTACTTCTATTTAACAATATTAAAAAGCTAATAATATGAAAGCTGTTGGTAAAAAATATAAGAAAATTTAGTGAGTTTTCTAACATCAAATGTCAGAAAAACATTTGAAAAAATCATTTCTAAAATTAAATTTGAAAGAATTCCTGCTTTCCCGTGACACTCGAACTCGCTTACTAGGCATGACACCATTCGACTACAGAGAACGGTGATATTCGAGTCTACTAACATGCCATTATAGAAACATATCAAGTGAACCCATTCTTTGATATGCCATATACGTTGCAGAAATTTTTGAAAAAATTCCTTGCTCTCGGATGAGAATCGAACTCGCGATCTCACGCTTACTGGGCATGTATCTTGCCATTTTCTGTGGTTAAATAGTAAGACACATGCCCAGTAGCCATGCATCAACTCAAGACAAAGAACTCATTTTGAGAATAAAGGTACCGTTAGATGCTAGATCTAGACTATTTCGCCACCTTTTGTTGAAACATGCTTGTAATAGATTAATATTAATTCTTCAAATGAAATACGTTAGTTTATGAGTGAAATGATTTCCGGAACTGAATGATATTAATCCTTGAGTATTTTGATTCCATTACACATTCATGTTGCTGATGAATCTGCGTTTACATAAAAATTAGTTCAGATAATCACTTCTATTTATAAAAAGAGTAAATACATTTTAAAAACTGATTGGCATGAAAAATGTTTTCCAAAAACTAAAATTACATTATTTTGTTGACATAAATTGTGGCCTAAAGTAGCAACGTGATGGAGAATCACCGACAATTTGTGCACGGATCAAACTGGAATTGTGTTAATTCATAGCTTAAATTGATGGGTTTTCAAGTAAGTGTGAATCAAGAAAATAGTACCAACAATTAGAATAATTTCCTATCTAGAAAGAAGAAAATATATCTAAAAAGTAAAGCAAGGAAGAACACTAAATGTGAAATAAGGAGCAAATTATCTGTTTGCCGCTATTGAAAGTTGTTTCGGTGTCTTTCTGGTTCATGTCAGATGTTTGGGATTGTTTCTTTGCAACTTAAACGTTTCCTTATCGGGTGCTTGAATGTGCTTTGTCGGATACTGCGTGTATTGTTTATCGGATGGTGAAATATTGTTTATCGGATGTTTTTTAGCGAGGTCATCAGTTGAGGCGGATTAGTATTATTCCTTCAAACGGTGGTCTTTATGAGTTGAATGAAGCATATGAATATGTCAAACTCGTTAAACTCGTTATCTGTTACGATCTTATAAAATAGACGAGAAGACTCAAAGACAAATATTGCGAAAATCGTCCTGCACAGGTTGGCACTGTGTATCTTTTGAGATGATATTAGGTTATGCGAACAAGTAGTATCCTTCCAATATGGTGTCATAGCTTTTTTTCGTCTTTGGGGCTGCAAAATCGTAGCAGTGCCACTACTTAATTTGGTGGAGTTAGGTCCGCCTTTGTAACGAGGATATTTTTTGCAAAAGCGGACAACGCCGACAAATTAATTAATAGTACCAGAAACACAGCTCCAACCCAAAAAGCAATAAAGGTCGTGAAGCTAGATTAATATAGCGCTACATTCACGACAATATATAGAATCTCTAGAATCAAGCTAACGATAACACATACAATCATAATTTAATCACTAAGGTTGATATATAACCCCTTTCCACATTAACTTTTGTAATTCTGTATACGCATTTCGACAACTAAATTGTCATCATCAGCAGATAATTGCAAGTATCGCACCTGGTAAACCACGACGAAAAATACCTGTACGAAAACAAACTCCGTACACGATCCGCACCGTTGAGAATCAATATGTACACTGCACACTTCAACTTCAACTACAATCATAATATTTCCCAAAATCGATCTTTTCAAAGATTCGTGGACAAAATTAAATTCATTATACCAGCATTTTTCGACAACTGACTACCCACGAATAAACGCTTTCAATTTATTAAAATATTTTTACCGGCCCAATCCATGCTTGAAGTTATGAAAAGTTCTTCGTAGAAGCGTTGAAATTTTTTTAGTCCATCACCAAACATAATACGAAATTGTGACAATAAATTTTTCGTTTGTCATTAGTCATTAGTCACAACACTATATTTCATATAACGTATTTTTGCTATACCTCAATGTATGTACTTCCCAAATTAATACTTTATTTTTTATGACATAATGAAGTACAGGAATCGTAAAAGTATTAATTCGAAGTCGGTAAAAACATAGTCGATTGAGTCAAGATAAAGTTTCTGTTTTCAGTTCTGATTTCCAACATTTAACAAGATTTCCTCCCCTCTACACCACCAGCCATCTCTATCGCTCGACGGATTCGAGAAGACGTGTTTAATAAAGTTTTTTTCCTCCGCTTTTATATATTTCTTTCGTTTTTTTTCTATTTTTTTTTTTCGTTTCAACATTTGACAAATACACGTCCAGAGAAAGAAACAACAAGTGAAATCACGCAAAACAAATAACGGTAAATTTTTAAAGGAAATTACACAGAGAATTCGGAAGAAAAACACAAAATGCGAATGTCAAAAAGTCATCCGAAAGCGCGGCAAAAAAAGACCGAACCGAGTCCTCTATGCCCGAGATTCGTGAGCCAAACGTTAACAGGACTTATTTTACGACAAATTGCACACTCCGATCCACGCCTTTCATAGTTATTACAGTCGGCGTCGTCGCCGCCAAAAAGGAGCGGAAAGCGAAAATAAAACACAGAAAATGACGACTATACTGCGGACACAAAAACGAGTTCATAATATAAAATCACGAAACGTTCTCGGTAAATCGTCTTTGTGGGAATGGACGCATATTAAAAACGAGGGAAAAAATGGAAGAATAGACAGCATTTTTAATGAAAGTTTAATAATAGAAATCCATCTTGAATCTACTCAATTGTCATGGAAAACGACTGTAGCCTTTTAAAGAATGCAAGAGTTAAATTGTAGCCGTAGTTACATCATGCTTAATGAATAGTAATTGGCGTCTGTAGAATAATACAGCTATTATCAAATAATCGTACGAATTATTTGTAATTGTCCAATGTGTCCTATTGTCGCACCAAATCGACCGCTTGGATTAGATGCTCTTTCAGATTTCCTAAAGCATTCAACTCAATGTAATGTGAAAATTTTTGTGTAGATTCATCAATAATTTTTAGCAATTTCCATAATTAGTTCGAGCAAATAAATACAAGCATAATTCCAACAATTATTATTAAAGATTTTATAATATATATTGAAAAACAAAATACAACTTACTTCTTTTCCATTTAAAATTTCTAAATTTTCTAAGCAAATATTTATAATCAACACATAATATACCATGGGTTTAGAAAATGGTTTCTTTCACCTCCAATAGCTCTACATTATTATGAGAAGGAACAAATCAGTCAAACATACAGCTAGTACCATATGTATTAACTAGCCCTATTTTTTTTCCTATACTATATTTCATAAGAAAGAAATGAAAATGGTTTTTCTAGAAGCCTTTTTAATACTGATTTATGTTTATGAATTCCTCTACAGCTATTGGTTACTACATATACTCTGCAAGCAGTTCAATCTCTTACTGCACTACCTAAGATTAATTTTATAATATCGAGCATTCTTGTAACATCGTTTACTTTTTGAAACATACCACAAATATTCAAAGAGTGGCAAGCCAGGTAACTGTGGTTGCCACAGTTACCTGACTTGCCACTACCTATTCCCCAACTTATTTCCTCGCAAAGCTTGTGGCAAGGCTCGTTAAATTGTCTAAAATAATAATTAACTTCGTCACTATCAAGTAACTAATTCAAGCGATACAAAAACCTCTTCTAACAAGTTAGTGTACCGTCAAGAAACTCATAATGTAATCCTTACATACTAAAAGTTTATTTCTTGTAGAGACCACTACACTATACGTCAAAATTAATAAAAATAAAAACAAAATTTTAACAAATAAATAATGTTTAAATTAACATACAGACAGTGTCAAAAATAGAATGAAATACTAGACATACACATTATATACGAAAACAGAAGTACCAAGAGTTTCATTACAATATTCTAGGAACTCAGGTGCTCATCCAGAAAATAATAAGCTTTCTCAATTAGCATCGTCTCGACCGCTTTCTGGAATTCAATACTGCTTGTATTCTTTACATTTCATGGCAATTTATTTTGTAATAAAAAGTCTAAATAATTAGCTCCATTTTGCGTTGCTCTTATTCTGTGATACGGTGGTCTTAATACGTCTCTATTTTAGATTTTATACTCACAAATTTTTCCCATGAGCATAAAATATTTGTTTAAAGATATTTGTCTCGGTTTTTATGTACATATTGTCCGATATATATATATACAGTTTGTTGCAGAGAAAACCGAACATTTTAAAATAGTAAGTCTTAGTGGCGGAATCTATTACAAAAATATATTCGTCGGTAAGGTAGATCAATGTTGTGTCAAAATTTCATGATATTTGCGTCATTAGAAGCAGAGAAATTGCACATAAAGTAACAGTGTGTATTTGGCATCGGTTCAAAAATAAATTTTGAATAAACAGCAAATATCAAGTTATGTTTTAAGCTCAGTAAATCGCTTACTGAAACATTTAATTTGATGAAACAAGTATCTGGTGATGTGTGTTTATCACGTACTTGTGTGTACGAGTGGTATAAACAATTTAAAGACGGTCGTACGGACATAAATGACGACAAACATCCTGGTGCAAAAAATGAATTTATCAGAAATGAGCCGAAATTCTCATAGCGATACGTGGGAATGCGAATTAAATATTTCCAAAAATTCAATACATCGCATTTTGACACAGCATTTGGGACTGAGAAAGATATGTGCAAGGTTTGAACCACACAGGCTAACTAATGATCAGAAATTGCTCCCAAGTCAACATTGTACAGACTCGATTAAAGACTCAAAAGAGAAAGAAAATTTCAAGTATTCTATTGTAACTGGCGAAGAAACGTGGTATTTTCAACATGATCCAGAAACTAAGCGTCAAAGCTCTAAATGGAAGCATTCAAGCGAAGAAAGATCGAAAAAAAGCCGTTTGGAGAAGTCAAATGTGAAAACAATGTTTATTTGTTATTATGATTAGAAAGACATAGTGCACATAGAATTTATACCAACTAGTCAAACAGTCAGTACTGTATACTGTCTTAGTGTTATGAGGCGTCTTTTGCCGCGTATTCGTCGTGTGAGCCCTCAATATCGTGAAAATGGTAACTGGCGTTTGCTACATGTTAATGCAATCTCGTCTCTCGACGCTTGTCACTGATTTTCTAAATACAAATGGGATTTTGACCATCAACCATTCACCGTATTCACCGGATTTGGTCTCCTGTGATTTAAATCTACTTTCCAAACTACATTTCCCGATGAAAGGAGAGCATTATGTCGACGTCAAAGCCATCAAAAAGACGTCGACAGCGATCTTGAAGGACATCTCTAAAGATGAACTTCAAAATTTATTCGACATGTTAATTGACTGCGCAAAACATTGTATTGAAGACGAATGAGACTACTTTGAATAAAATAAATGAAATCTACCAAAATAGCAAGCTTTTGTTTTTATTTAAAAAAACTTCGGTTTTCTCTGTGACAGAGTGTGTATATACAATTACATTGTCAACAGTTACTATTACATAAACCAAATTCGCAGTGCTTAGAGAATAACTATTTTTGGCAACTCGTATCACTAGATATATTATAACAATTTGTTTTAATATTTACGAGTATATTTATATTATGTTTATCACTTATTGAGGAAGTGAAAAACATATTCGAATCAAATAAGAATTAATACTGAACTATTTTCTTAGCATTATCCTACATGTGATATTAAACCCTTATTATTAGATTTCTCGGAAATCCAATCATACTCTCAAATTTCGGTTTAATACAATTCATTGTTATGTTAAACCCCAATACATATTGAACAATTTTTCCATGTAATTGCTGATTTTGTTTTCTTTTTCCTTTGAAGTGTGTTCCATTCAAATAAAAGCTTGTTTCACTTTGCTCACGTGCCTGTGTAAAAATTTAATTTTGAAAACAAACGAAATTTTGAGGTGTCCAAATCTAAAGTTGATGGTGCTCGTATCTCTTCGAAGTTTGAAACTTATTATGAAAACGAGAAAGTAAAATAAAGTCGAAAAAAAGCGCAGAACGGATTCGATTTAATAAAGCGAAAAGTTTGAATACCGCACGGAAATGAGAATTGCTTTCGCAAATTAAAGTCAAGTGAGGACGCCACAAACAGGAGAGGTCGATTCGCCAGGAATGTAATAGAAAAGAGAAACTAGAAGGGTGGTTGAGTAGGATGGGGAAGGGTTTACGATAAAAAAGTTACTTGTTTATATTTAAGGCGATTTTGTTTTTTTATTGCCGGTCAAGTAAAAACAAGCTCGCTATCCTCTGTGGCTTTGAAAAATCGAAACAGAAAAAACTAATTTTGAGGAAACTTTTCACGCGATACGAACGTATATTTTAAAATATTTTATTTCAAACGACCTAAAATGCAATTACTGTATAATGCTATTCATCTATTACAGTCTACAGTAAATCTCAACTTTCGTAATTATAATAAAATGATGGATAGTCTTTTAATAGGGAAACTATAACTCAACACAATTATTTAAAAGACAAGTCCACAACATCTGCAATAGTAGAAGTGCTTGAATATATAGCCACAGTATTAGACAACAATTAAAATGTAATTCTGACCAATTACGACCTAAATAAGGTCTTTGATGGCTTGGATCATACTACCTTAGTTAACAATCTTCAAGTATATGGAATTAGAAGAACGGCTAACAAATGAATTCAGTCATACCCTTAAAATCTACTTCAAGCTACACGATGACGCATTTGCCATTTTAGTTAATAGTCCGTCAAATGCAGTGTTCCTCAAGGATCGGTTCTAGGTCCTATTGTCTTTCTTCGTTATGTAAATAATCTATTTTATAGCATTTCGACAGATGATTCAACTTGCCAATGATACATCCTCGTTAAAGTCAGTTGAGGAAGTGATGGTATATACGCAGCAGTGAATAGTTTAGTAGAGACCAAACAACGGATTAACACCAATTCACTGAAATTGAATGAAAATAAAATCCAAATGATCTTAGTAACGACACATAAGTGGGGGTGATCCAAAATCTACATTCAAGTTTTTTGGAATGAATAGTTCCAGTGGCCTCAACTAGAATTGCCATATCGACCAACTATGCCGGCAGCTAGTGGTTGCAGTGTATACAGTTAGGTGACTTAAGCAAACTACGACTTGTGAAGATACAAGAACTACTTATTTTAACTACTTTTTGAGTCGAATACCATACGGCATCTTGTGAAGAATTTTACGCAAGACCGAAGCAGTGCTCAAAATCCAAGATGATGTCAGAGCAATAAGAGGAGTCTCTGGTAGAACTAGGTGCAAATACCTATTCAGACATCACAATATATTTACAATATCATCCGTTTTCATACTTAACTTGAATATAAACATGAAATGCAAACAAAGTTAACTAAAAATAAAGACTCTCATCAATACAACACCAGAAATGGAATCGAATAAATAAGACCAACTACATGGGTATTAAGTTGAGTAAGAAGCTATCAACCGAGCTAAGGCAGCTGCACTGACAAGCATTCTATTTCGTGAAGAAAAACTAGCTTTAGAGCAATCCTTATAAATATATTGTTGGCAATTATTTCACTGCGATGTTATTGCTTTATCTTAAACTAAGATGCTGTCATGTGTGTATATGTATTTCATTCATTCTGTTTATGTTTGTGATTTGTATTTAATACAATGTTTTTATCTATACAAAATAACAGACGATTGCAAAAAAAAATTATATTTTATTTTATTGCAAGTATACCAATGTTAAAATTGGCGAGTATTATATGTTTGCACTAATAAATAATTATTATTATTAAACGTTTATTTTAATAAGATTCGTAGCTTCATGATTTTTTTTATTGTAATAAATTTGTATGTATTTAGAAGAAGCAATACGTAACAGCTAGCTAACGTCGGATCATATTTAATATATAAAAGATTTGTAGAAATGAATGATGAGTATATCATGTTTAATAATGATTAATGTCAATTTTAATTTAATAATAATAATTTAATATTTTGATAGCATCTTAACTCCACTGTTATAAACTTCTGAGAGTTTTAATTGAAGAAAAGGCAGCAAAGATATTTTCCAGGCTTTCTTCATTGTCAGTTCTTTTTCCAATAAGAAAGTTCCGTAAGAAACGAAACAAGTGGTAATCAAAAAGATCAATGTCATGAGAATACCCGAACCGAAGAAGAACTTCCCATTCCAAATGGTTCAGCTTTTTGTAGTGTTTGTATGTTGCTTGGCATTCTCATGTTGAAAAAGTAAATTTTTCAATTGATAATTGCGTATTTCTTTTGTATGACAACATGTTGATGTCTCTTCCATTGTTTGATAATAAGCCTCACCTGTGATGGTTTATTTAATTGGTAGCAATTTAGTCAATCATTCCTTTAAAATTCCACCATACGAACAACGCTTTCTTCGAGTGTAAATCTCTCTTTGGCGATGGTTGCGAAATCTCACTTTTATCTAACTACCACCACGTAAAATTTCCATACAATACACAGTTTTCATCTGTGGACACAAATTGTTCTGAAAAGGCAAACAATTTTGATATAAAAAGAAATAATAGAAAATACCAACTCTGAAAAGTTAAAAACTTGACAAACGTTTTGGTGTGAAAAGAGAATTATAAATGACAAGTTGTTGAAAAGTTAAAAGATGTATCAATCTTTATAGCTTTCTCAAGTGATCGTAGCTGACTGCAGTAGGTTCCTTGTGGACAATTTAATGATACAGGAAAGGATGATCTTTTCCAGAGCAAGACCACACTTTTTGATCAAAATTGAACACAAGACCACAACTATTGCCAACAACTAATAATCAAAAGAAAAATTTCATACGTGAATTCTTTTAAATTAACGTTAGCATTTTCTATTGTCGACATCACCTTCACCGAACGCACTGCATCTTTTTAGGGCATTGCTTTTCTGCTCAACTGGAATTCATAAAGAATGTATTATGTAACATATTTTTTTATAAAATATTGAACAGATCTATTCTACAAATTTCGTCAACAAAGTTTTTAGAGGAACATACATATATGTATATGGACATGCAGAATAAATATTTGCTATCATTTATGCAAAAAAGTGTCCCCATTATGTTATATTTCATATACACTTGCGAAATATGTAAATGTTCGCATAACATGAGCATACACATATTATTCTACGTATGCTGTCTCTCTCTAAAATATGAGATTATTTTCTGAAGACCTGCGTCAAGATTTTTCGTCTCTATTTTCGTCTCTAAAGGAGAGTTATTCAGAATGCTGTGGGTGTATTAAAGCGCTATATTTATCTCAGTTTGTTTAAACAGCTGAGTTGTTGACATTGCCATATTTATTTTGTATTTGAATTTTTTCAATTGAAAATAAGTAAGAAAAGTTATTGAAAATTCATGCTACTTTGTAATGCGAAACGTCAACAATATTTAAAGCCTAAACATTTTTGTTAAATGCATCTGAAACAATCTATAAGAGATTTTTGCATTTTGAAAATGAAATTTTATCGCGATTCTTTGTTTCCTTGCAGAAATCATAACACGTGCATTCTAGCATATCAGACAAACATAATAAAGTAATTCGAACAATTGCCACTCAGAAATTTCTATAGTAATTGGATGAGAATAGACTCAGGCTAAATTGTGTAATCAACAAAATTTAAATGGCGCTATTTTTACATCCATCAAATGTTTAAATTATATATATATATAATATAGTAAAAACACCATACTTATGGTCAGCGTTTTGTTCGTCGAATGTATTCATTGAGAGACTATTATGGATATGGGCTACATTCAAGCGTCGTTTATCGAAATTCGATATGGCTATTTATAAGAGATTCATTTACACAGTTCTTAACGCTATATAACAAATATTTGTCCCCTTTAAATGTTTCTATGACTATTCTAAATTAATATCTTAAAATTAAAATAAATACTTTAAGTATAGAACAAGTTTCTAATGAAAATATAGATGATTGAGAATTGATTATATTAACTACAAAACTGGGGGAAAGTATCGAGCTATTAAGAAAGGAAATAAATTCCACACATAAATAAATAAAAATTTCCAAAAGCAATCTCTCAAAAAAATAAAATCGTAAACAGAATTTTAAACTTCTATTTCACTAATTGTTCGAAACAATATCCTAATGCAAATAAACATCTAATCTATCGTGAAAGCTTGTTGCATTTGTAATATTTCCCATATAGTTATAATTCTTGCTCGTGATTCTTCCACATTATTACGCCTGTTATTTGAAAAGCCGTAAATTGATGTTATGAAATAACTCGAGGGAAACAAAATCATTTGGAAATAAATCAGGCTGTCGAGGAGGCTAATGAAGGTTGTTCCGGCTAGTTAACAACCTATTGTCAAAGACGCTATGCAAATAGTCTGACAGTTGCAGCAGAACATCAATCTTGCTGGAACCAAATTATGTGCGCCTCCTAGATTTCGTAAAGCTGAAATTACAATTGGAAAACAATTATGGTTGCTTTTCTACAGTAGCACAGAGCTAGTTAACAACCTATTGTCAAAGACGCTATGCAAATAGTCTGACAGTTGCAGCAGAATATCCATCTTGCTGGAACCAAATTATGTACGCCTCTTAGATTTCGTAAAGCTGAAATTACAATTGGAAAACAATTATGGTTGCTTTTCTACAGTAGCACAGATTAATTGCATCGTTCATTTTGTGCTGTGCTATCTATTTTGTATTTAAGCAGATATAAATAAATAGCTATACTTTTCAAAGCTACTGTTTCAAAACCAGAAGTTCATTACTTAATTTGAAATAATTGTATAATTTCTCCTATGCAGTTTTATAACAATTTTTTTTGTGGAAAAGAAAATCGAAGAAAAAAAATTAATGTTCAAAGTACAAAGTATATATAATGTTGAAAAAAATAAAACGAAATCAGAAATGAAATGAAACTCAATTAGAAAGATAAATGTATGATACTTGCTAGAGTGTTTGGTAGGACATAAAGTATTGAACTGAGAGCACTACCCTGCGGTACATCTGAAGCAACTGTGTAATACGCGACTTCTCTTCATTAACATTATTTTGAAGGTGGTAGAATTTAATAAATAAAAAAGCATTGATGTATCACCTTCCTTGACATCGGTCATGCATTCGACAGTTTGGCGTCAAGTATTAATACATAAAATTAAAAAAGCCCATCCTATTTTCACTACTTCAGAACTGCGGAGAAAATCAGAACCATGAATACAAAAACCTGAGCTCTTTATACTGCTATGAGTGAGAAATCTACTACGTAAATGTATATTGCAATGAAAAATCTACTACGTAAATCTTTCTTTTTTCATATATATTACCGATTCGTTTGTCCTAAAATTTTCATTTACACCTAATATTCGTAAAACAATTTCAAATTGTAAGAAACTTTAATATATTTAATATTATGTTTCATTACACCTACATTCCTTCCATGTAAGAACAAAGTATTAAAAACTCTAGTTTTGCAAATGTAGCGACAAACAACCAGTACTTTTACTATATTTAACTAGAATATTCGATGTGATTTTATTCTACATTACGTACATGCTCATATTACAACTGGAAACTAGAATACGTGTTTACAACGAATATTCGCTCATTATCCTTGTTGTCGATCAACCATTTCGACACTTATACAAGACGCAATTGTCATGGAAACAGAATTTCATTTGTATTCAAATTATAGGTCACTGCAGTCGCTTTGCTGCGATTGATATGCTGGAGCGTTTATGCAATTAACTGACTGCTACTTTGTAATAAAAGATCGAGCAGACTTCTCTATTCTTCTGAGTGAACATAAAATACATTTGAACATATAGATAGATGGCCCAACCTAGTCACTCCGAAATACAATATTGATTGTGGTATCAGTGTAAATTCACATCTAGCCGGGACCTCAGAAATGCATCACTGCAGCTTGTAATATCCTAGGAAATAATTCTGTTATCTATCAAAAAAGGTAAATACATATTTCGACAACTAAATTGTCATCATGAGGAGATAGGTAATCATAGTGTCGCGGTAAAACTCACACAGAACTATTCCGCAGCAACTTTCGCCGCTAACCACCAAAGTGTACACTCAGTGTGTACTTAGTTGTGTAAATACGTATACAAAATATGAACATTAACGTGGTAAGGGGTTTTACTTACCCTTTTTGATTAATTCAATTAGCTAAAGTCTTCATTCAAATTTACCTTAAATTCTGTTATCTACGATTTAATTTGGCCTCGGAGAGGGTAAATATTGATGCATAATTAATAAATAAAACTGTCGATTACAAGCAATGCAAACCACTAAGGTGTCATGAAGTGAAATTAGAACACTTCATATTAAAAGAGACTATATTTGAACTGTAATTTTTAATGTTACTTTGGGCTCCTTTCATAATATTTACTTTCTCTGATTTTTAAGTACACTTATAGATTCAACTTTATGTATGCCAAACAAAATCGATTTCATAGTTGTGTAGGTACGAGGGAGCGTTTTTATATTCGCGGAATGGGGGACAAGGGGTGGAAATAAAAGAACCAAATTATTTTTCTTTTTCAATATATTCACCTGCAAGACGGATACATTTTTCACATCTTTCAATTAATTTATTTATACCCTCATAAAAAAATGATTTCTCTTTATCTGCAAAATACGCCGAAACTGCCTCCTTGACTTCATCATCGGCAGTCAATTTTTTACCCCGCAGCTCTTTTTTCATTTTCGGAAACAGGTAATAATCACTCGGGACCAGGTCTGGGCTGTAGGGTGGGTGATTCACAATTTCGAAGCCCACCTTATGCAGGGCAGCTAATGCAACGCGGCTCTTGTGGACGGGCGCGTTGTCGTGCAAAAGCACCTTTTGTCAATTTTCCCCGTCTTTTCTCTTTAATGGCTTCTTTTAGTCGCTCTAATATTGAAGCGTAATATTCTCCGGTTATAGAAACACCTTTATCTTTATAATCAATCAACAATATTTATTATTTATTATTATATTGTATTGTATGTACCACCTGATGTTATATGTGATGATTTTGAAACCTTTTTTGAAGCACTTGCTTTAGAGTTGTTGGACAAAAACCTCATAATCTGTGATGATTTTAACTGCCCTAAGTTTGGCAGCGTTGATAATGTTAGGGATCGTAAGTTCATTGCATTGCAAAGTTTTATGAACTGTCTGAATTTGCGGCAATCTAATGTTGTAACTAACTCTGATGGAAGGCTACTTGATTTGGTTCTGTCAAATTTCAATTGTATCGTCCAGGTTTCGCGTGATCCGGATCCTTTAGTTTCTGAGGATTATTTACACCCTGCACTTTCCATATCTGTTCAGCTGTTGACGGGACACTTTACTAGTTTTCCTTCCAACAATAATTTAAGATTTAATTTTCGGAAGGCTAACTTGACTGCTCTTTATGGTGCTATGGCTGAAATTGACTGGTCTTTTCTCAGCACGTTTAAGAATGTCAACTTGGCCGTTGATAGGTTTTACAATATCTTGTACGAGCTTGTTAATGATTATGTACCTAGGGTGAATAGAAAAAATCGAAGATATCCGCCTTGGTTTAACTCTGCATTGATTCAATTGGTCAAACTGAAGGAATATTATTTTAAAAAATGGAAAGCCACTAGATCTATTTACTTCCGTAATGAATTCAAGAGATTGCGCAGATTGGTCAAGTTGGAGATAGGTAGTGCATATGGCGTGTATTGTTAGAATATATCGCAGAACATCTGTTCAGATCCCAAACAGTTTTGGGGGTACATTAATAGTAGGTCTGGTGCATCTAGGATTCCCGCTTGTCTGCGTCTTGGCGATGAGGAAATTACGAATCCCCGTGAAATTGTTGATGCCTTCGCTCGGGTTTTTTCTGATGTTTTCCGTCCGGGCTCTGTTCACACGGGCACCGAATCGTATAATCTATGTTTTAACTCATTGTACCTGACACCATTCACATTGAGTGATGTTCTTCAGAGTATTAATGTACTCAGGGCTGATTTTGCGTCGGGTCACGATGGACTTCCTAGTTTTATCATTAGGGACTGTGCTTCAGTTTTGTGCGAACCACTTGCTGTTATATTTAATTTGGCCATGACGACTTCAACTTTTCCCGATGTCTGGAAGATCACTAGAATCGTTCCTGTTTTTAAGAAAGGTGATCGTTGCTCTCTCCATAATTATCGACCAATTAGTATTCTGTCTAATTTTGCTAAAATTTTTGATTATATTCTCCACCGAAAACTTACTAAATGTTTGAAACCCTTTATTTCTCTGCAGCAGCATGGTTTTACTGCTGGTAGATCCACTGTTTCCAACTTAGTGGAAATAACACAATTTATTAGCGAGTCAATGGACAATAGACAGCAAGTGGATGTCGTTTATACTGATTTTGCTAAGGCTTTCGACACAATTAACCACTCAGTATTAGTTTCTAAATTATCCAGCTTTGGATTTTGCCATTATGTAATTGATTTGATCTCTTCATATCTACATAACAGAAGTTGCTATGTTTCGTATAATGGATTTTCGTCAGATGTATATACTGCTTCTTCTGGAGTTCCACAGGGATCCACTTTGGGACCCTTACTGTTTAATATTTTCATTAACGATCTGTTCAAATCACTTACATGTAATTCCTTGGCATATGCTGACGATTTAAAAATTTTTTCTAGGATAACATCCTATGACGATTGCCGGATACTGCAGCATAATCTTAATACAATTAGTGATTGGTGTGTGCAGAATGATATTACTATTAATGTTGATAAGTGTGCTGTGGTAACTTTTACTAAAAGCAATAATCCCCTTATTAGTCAATACACCATTGATCACACTGTCATTCTGAGGAAGTCGAGAATTGTGGATCTTGGGGTCCTGTTTGACTCCAGATTGGAATTTACAGATCACATCACTACTATATGTGCTTCGGCGTCACGTGCTTTGGGTTTCCTTGTGCGTTCCTGCAGACATTTTAATAACATTACGGCTCTCAAGGTTTTATACTATGCTTTTGTCCGGACTAAGCTTGAGTATGCCTCGGTGGTATGGTATCCGTGCTATATTTATCAAAGTTTGTTTCTGGAGAGAATCCAGAAAAGATTTTTAAAGTACTTATCTTACCGGCTTGATGGTACATACCCACCAACTACTGCACTGAAACTGTCCAGTTTCAGTGCAGTAGTTCAGCCCTGAAGATGTCCCATACAAATGGGTACGAAACGTCGGCAGATATACTAGTGACGCGGTTCCAGCCCGGAAACCCAGAAGCAGATAGAACTTGGCTTCCGTTTTTTTTCAATAGGGCAGGAAAGAATTTTGCTTAGCAACATACGTGTTCTGAAACCCAGGTCATCCTTCTGCGACTTCTAAGTTTATTCAGAATCACATACAAGTTTAGATTTCAAATGCACTAAATTTAATATCTTCGGCTGTGCTTGGTTTTCGAAGAAAATTACCGTACAGGAATTGATCTTGCGTTATTCTGTGGGCTACTGACTTTACTTCCACTTGCGTTTGTAAACAATAATAAGTATTATATTATTATTAATGTTCTGAAAATACTCCCTTCGTATTAGGTTTTTTTTTTATTTTGAGTACAGTAATTTACCTATAAAGTTAGTAAGCACGTCAGATAATAATGTATAATAAAAACTTAAAGAGCAGCACTCCACTAAGAGATATCCATAGCCAATTGATGCAATGCGTGAGATACCTCGCCTAATGTTGAAGAAAGTGATGACCAACTCTACCCAGAAATTTGAACAATGTGTTAGAACTCATGGACGTCTATTAAATGATATAATACTTCAAACATAATGTTTTTTAACAATTTTTTATGGAAAATTTCTGAACACCTTTTGTCTTCTTAAAACAACAAATATTTTCTTTGTCAAAAACTATTTGTGCCCCTCCCCATCAAATATCGTCAGATTTGACTTTTAGGAATAAATTTTTTGCCAGATTTGTGCTCCATTAAATATGTAAGTTATCAACTGACAGGATTAGGATACTTTTCTTGTAATATTTTGCCTACGATCAGATCAAATCCAGGAGCTTTGTTAATATTTACTTCAATAAATATAGTTTTTATTGCCTCACAAATGTTAATCACTTTGTGACAAAAATCCATTTAAAATTGAACCTCTAGATAGTCTAAAATTTGGAGATCCATATATAAACTTCAGCTTTTTATCTCTCAGGCTTAACCCCTTTATTGGAGTCATATCTAATTGGAAAGTTATTGAGAACTTTTTAGTACTTTGTTAGGCTACGAGAGATCATAGTATACTGAGTAACGTCTGAATATTCTAGTTGTTTAGTAGTTTAGTTACACTTTACTAAGTTTATTTCAAATAAGATTAGAAAAACTAAGCCTTGACAGCGAATATTCCACGATTTACTTTTCCAGAAAGAGATTAATACTCATTTAAAAGAACTAACAATTAATGATTATATACTCAATTTTAAATCAATAACTATGCAAAGGAAGTAGTTAGCAGGTAATTGTTTCATTAACTTTTATGATATATCATTGAAGTAATAATTACATGTCGAAACTGCCAACCCAATATTTCGCTCAATTATCGTCATTACATTAAGGGCACGTGCTTTGCATATCCGTTGGAATTTAATTTACGGAAATTAATAATCACCTACCGTATTGAATGTAATTATTGAAAATAAATCTTATATTAAAGCAATGCAATAATTTAAGGATAACCAACACTGAATGTAATTACCTGCAAAAAAAGTCAACTGAAATGATTGAAATTTTAGAAATTTTGTTGTATTGGCATACAATACCTGCTATGAATAAGGGTAGCGGTTAATAAATATGTGAAAATTAACAAATAATATTTACGTAAAATTAGCATATTCATACATACATCAAACACTATAATGAGCAATTTTCCACAGTTTCCATTTGTTTATACATTTTATACTGTTCGTAATAAACGCATTACAATTTTTAAATTATCTCGCACGACAACAAAACCAGATAACAAGGGCATGAATACAATTCTGGGATTTTGTAAAATTCTATTTAAAATTGTTATTGCATGTTCCCGACAAATAATCCTGGAACTGTAATTAATCAATACATAGTAATAATAATAATAATACGTAAAATTGTATTGCAATAGTATCTTCTGATTTTCTCATTTTTATCATTTTCATCTTGGTGGGTACGTTAACAAGCAAAATTGCCATATTTGGGGCTCAGAAAACCCACACGTGGTCTTACAGAAGCCAATGCACCCATTACGAGTGACTGTTTAGTGCGGCTTGTGGAGCGGAGGCATCATTGGCCCATATTTCTTTGAAAATAAGGACGGCGCAACCATTACGGTCAATGGAGACACCTATCGCACCATGATATCCGACTTTTTTGTGCCCGCTCTTCATGGTATTGATGTGAACGATGTTTGGTTTCAACAGGTTGGTGCAACTTGCCACACATCTCATGCCACAATCGACTTATTGCGTCAAACGTTTGATGGCCGTTTAATTAACCGAAATGATAATGTCAATTGGCCATCAAGAAGCTGCGATTTGACACCGTTGGACTATTTTCTGTGGGGCGCCTTTAAAGACAAGTGTTATGCCGACAAACCAGAGACAATTGAGTATTTGAAGGCCAACATTCGTGATTCCATTGCCGAGATACGACCCCATACACTTGAAAAAGTGCTCGAAAATTGGTCCGATCGAATGGAGTACTGTGAGGTCAGCCGCGGCTGCCATATGAATGAAATAATATTCCATCACTAACCGGAACAATTGTACTTCACAACAAAAAAATAAATTTGGTAAAATTTCAATTTCAAACCGTTTTTGTTTATTGCATTTTTAAATTTAAACTTTTAAATGGCCCACCCGCTAGTATACCTTTAATCGATCTCGGTTTTTACCCCATCATCAAAGTTGTATGCTAATAAACAATAATTGAAAGAATCTGGCGTTTTCCAAAGTCTATACTTGCAATTTCGTTTATTATCTCACGTGTTCATTTTTCACGCATTTTATCAGTCTTGCGCTTATACCTAAATGTCCCAAATACACCGACACGTGTATATATACCATATACATACGTATACGTCTATAGAAGACATTTGGAGAATTTATGAATGAATGACAATTTAAAAAACGTACAGAAAATATAGAGCAGAACGCGGACAAAGTAAAAATTTTCTTTGAAATTATTTTCATCAAGCTAAAACGCAGTAAATATTTCAGTGGGTCGCGTCGAAAATATTAAGAGATGAAAGCAATCTACGATACATATATACAAGTACATTCGTACATATGTATGTAACATACATATATAGAAAGTACACGTTGCGGAGTGTACATAAACTGTTATGCCAAGTACCTGTTGATATTTGATTCTTTGTCATCGGCGACGTGTATAAGAAGAAAAAAATCGAATTCTTATTGACCTATAACAGAGAAATTCGAGGTAGCAGTCGAGGTGGCTGGCGGCAGGTGTTTCGGTAAAGCATGTGTCCGTGTTCACCTGGCCCCGGCCGACCAATCGTATAACAACACTGAAATCGTCTACCTGCATATAGTACATACATTCAGAAACGAATAAAATGAACTGACGGCATCCGAAGATAATTACAGAATATTTATTTTAACGTTTCTCTCGGAACAAGAAGGAGCAAAGAGAAAATGACGGATTTACGAAGGTGAAAATTAAAATATAATGAATACATATACATACGAGGAACGTGTGCATACACTAATATTTACATTGCAAAGTATGCTTAATAAATCCTCACTAATGATTCTTTATTCAGTGTAAATACTTCACGTAACCCTTTTAAATTTACTTTTACCTATACTATATTTCTTAAATATCTTTAACTTTTGTAGTGAATTGAAAATATTATTTTATTTTAAAAATGTATATACAGAATGGATACGCAAACACAATTCGGTGGACGAAATAAATTGCCTCCACACCCATAATAAAATATATTAATTCGAATATTGCTCAAGGACTGAATTAGGAAAAAGATGTTAAGCTATTACCACTAGAAAAATAACAAATATATTTTCATTATATCTACTTTAATTAAATACGTAATTTGTAATCATTATTCGATAATAATGCATTTGATTATATAACTAAAAATCAAAGAGACAGGTTGATCTACCTCATCTTAATACGTAAATACGGAGGAACCTTAAATATCAGCTTTATATCTACAACAGAACATGCTTTAAACAAAAAATCTTGCTCTGTGACGAGACTCAAACTCACATCTCATGCCTACCAGAAATGTGTCTTACTATTCGACCACAGAAAACGGTGATAGAGTCTACTAACATGCCATAAATTGCATTATGGAACCCGGCATGTTGCAATTACAATAATAAAACTACACAAAACCATTTTCCCTATTAAACCGGCAGTTATATACGTGCATACCCACCATTTAAACTTTCCAAAAGACTAATTAATTTAATATATGAACACACAACTTCACATCAAAATACAGTATTCGAAATACGTATGAACTTGTAAATAATATTAAAGAAAGTAAAATTCAAAAATAACTTATACATTATTATACTTATTCCCCAGTATTCCATAAAAAAATGTATTAGGTCAACAAATAACATTTTAGAAAAAAGTAATACAAATGCTGTAATAAAAAATAAAATGCTCGACTTATTACAGACGTGTGTGAGCTAAAATTGCTTTCGATTTACTAATACTCTGTATAATAGCAAGGAATGTTTAATTATGGAGAATCTTTTAGATCCTTTATTAGCAGTAGTCTATGAACTTTATGAAACGACGACTTTAAATAACTCATTAAGCAATGTTTTTCTTTGGCATATGTAGGTAAATGACATTATAGCATCTTTTACGGGGTCACCGAAGGTTGATATATAACCACTTGCCACAATAATTTTCGTTTTCTGTATCTGTAATCTAGTTAATCAACCACAGGCTTCATTCAAATTACCATCTTTTACGGGCACAAACAGACCGTTAAATATATTCTTAAATTATATTATTTCGATACATCCTGATTAGCATACGTAACATCAAGAGTTAATTTCGAAAAAGAATTAAATATTGAATATAATAAAACATATTGAATACAGTGTAGCACAGTATGCGTTTTCGCTTTCGACGGTGCAGATCATGTGCGGAATTTGTTTTCGTACGAGTATTTTGTCCTAGTTTTCCAGATGCGATACTGTTTAATTATCTGCAAAAATACATCAAAAATAATAAAGACTAAACCAACAACGGCAGTATATCAGGAGTCTATAAGTTAATATGTTGTATATGTCCAGATGTTTATGTTGATTGGACAGGAAGAACTTTGCACAAATGTATATCAGAACACAGCAGCTTATATATGCATAAAAAACAGATTCTTCTGTCGCTAATTATTCAACAATAATAATCAGAGATCAAACTTTGAGTATAATTTATATATTGAATATAATTTAATAAATAAACAAATTTATCTAAATGATTCTTCGTTACTAAATCTAAGAAACAAAAAGTTTAATAACCCAGAAGGTGCTTTTCTCAGCATTTCTAACGTACTGCCATTTTAGTTCTATTAAAAAATATTTCTACACTGTACATTAGAATTTAATCTAGTTTAAACATCTGAAGAAACCACCGTGTCGTAAAACAATCATGTAAATTTAAAAATAAAATTAGCGAAAATTGCAATATTGTGTATATTCGTTAATTCAATATATAACTTTTAAGCACATGATATTAAATTTACAAACTTTCAATGAGCAATATAAAAAATTTTGTATACATTCTTTCGAAGTTAAAGGAATTACAATCCGACTATATCAACGTGAGGCCAGTAAGTTCTATAGAATATCTGGAAAAAATCAGATACCACTCACGGAATTAAGAAAATTTTAAACGAACTTCCCTAAAAGTTCATTTCACATACACTTTATTTGCCTGATCTAGCAGCTGGCAACTATCTACTCTCGAGATTGAGAAATAAAATTCCTGCTGATATGCGTTTTTTATGTACAATATTAAAATGAAATTTAAATCAGCACTTGAATATAAGAATTCGATAAAACATGTATGCATAAAAATATATAATTAAAATCTAAAAACAAGTGAATTCTACTAAAATTGTTCAATAACAATAACAAAGTGACCAATGAAATTTTATAGGAAAGGTACCATTAATATATAACACGTTATTTTTATAACAAAATTTGTATTTTCACTTTTTTAATAATCCTTCACTTACACATTTACAAACAGGTATACGATTTTCGCTTTCTTCTTTCTCTTTTTCTCTTTTTATTAAACCTTGTAAATTTTAAATGTATATTATGTTTTTTCGTATTAACATTTCTTATTGTTTATGCCTTAAGTTAAGATAGAATTACAAACAACAAATCTTTAAAAATCCATAAAAACAAAACAATACTGAAACATTATTATTGTTCAATTCGACTTGAATGAATATGTTAGAGACGGAGAAACTTCTAAAGACATCTAACAATAAAATTGTTGAGGACAAATAAAAAAACATTTCGTGTTGGATTTCCAGCCCGCTTGAAACAGAACACCCCTTTCCCGTTCTCGTTCCAAGATGCAGTCCGATTGAAGGAACTTAAATTAACAATCCAACAAGTTGAAGATTCTAAACTTTGTAACTAGATTACACGAAATGCAAACAAAGTTCGAGTACAGATAATACCTTTGCAGCAGACGTCTACAGCATTTTGCGTTTGATTAAATATAAAAGGAAAAATTATTTTAATGGAAATTTAATAATGAAATTTTTCGGAAAACAATGAACAACTACGAAAGATTAATTTACGGTAATCTCGTTGTAAATATGATTAAATTTTGCAGCGAAATTATTTTAATGTTCGTTTTATCGCATTAAAAATACATGCAAGGGCTCAGTCCAAAAATAGAACTATCCTTCTTTGTTTCGAATGCAGACGTACATGTGCCAAATTGCCCACTATTCTTCTATATATAGTTAGATCCATCCACTAAATACTAAACAATATTGAGGTTAATTCCTTCACCGTTTTGTTCCTTTTACTTCCACAATTTACATCAAAAACAATTTCTTTCTAATTACAAGAAACATGTATCTTTATATTAAAATAATAATGCAAAGTATCGCTAGTGACACGATGTTAAAAGAATACCAGGTTGTGCAACAAGTTTTGTCGTTCGATAAGAGAAACACGATTTTGTGGCTCGAAATATATTTTATTATTCAACATAACCTCCCTGAACTCTAATACACTTGTTCTAGTAGTCTTCTAATTTATGGCTTCCATCCCTGTGGGGAAAATCCGGAAGACTGTCGAAATACGCTTCCACGGCTGCTGTCACCTCTTCGTTCGATGGAACTCGTTTTTCCACGCATGAATTTTTTGAGATGTCAGAACAGACAGAAATCATAGGGCACTAAATCTGTGGAATAGGGTGGATGTTGCAATAATTTATACTTTAATTCACTCATTTTTGCGATGCTTTTCTGAGATGTGTGAGACGGTGCGTTGTCTTGATAAAAAATTACTTTTTTCTTCTGTAAGCCTGGTTTTTTCTCAAAAATTTTTCACACAGCTGGTCCAAGAGGTTACAATAATAATCTAGGTTTATTATTTTACCGGTTTGGAAGTAATCCATGAATAAAATTCCTGTTGCATCCCAAAAAACTGATGCTCCGAACGGAGTTAGGTTAAAAAAAACGGTCAAGGTGTCACTTGACCGATTTTTGGGTTCCAACTCCGAAGTACCGGATTCACACCACTCCTTAGCCTCTTGTTTTGATTGAAGATCGTGGTGATACACCCAAATCTCATCGGTAGCGATGAAACGACGCACAAAATCGTTTTTATTCTATCTAAAACGCTTCAAATGTTGCTGAGAAAGTCGCGTTCGAATGTGTTTTTGTTCCATTGTTAATGCGGCACCCATTTTGCACACAGCTTTCTGAAATCCAAGACTTCAGCCAAAATATTGCTCACACTGCCTAATGAGATGCTTAAGGCTTGTACTAAATCTTTCTCAATTAATTGACGATCTTCCAAAACATTATCCTGTATTTTTGCTACGATTTCTAGTGTCGATGCACTTTCTGGACGTCCCTCACGTCGATCGTCTTCAAGACTTGTACAACCACGTTTAAATACAGCAACCCGTCTTTCTACTATTCTACTTGGAGGTGGAGAGTCCTTATACACTTTTAACAGGCGTTCATGAATTTGTTTTTGTGCAACACCTTCCAAAAGTAAGAATTTTATCACTGCAATTTTTTCCACTGTAAAAAAATACTGTGACACATCAACTTTGATCACCTGTAAATATACGAATGAGAAAATATAAACTGAGAAAATTTCACACTTGTTTATAAAAAAGTAGTACAATTTTTAGAAAAATTAAACGATGAACCTAATAGCGCCATCTGTTATCGAACGACAAAACTTATTAAACAACCAGGTATATAAAATTTCAGAAAAAGTCTAAGTGCTTCTCTAGATTACCGTGTCACCTTCCTAAAAGTTTTGCGAATCTTTTTTACTCTATCCCAAACGTCAAACAATTCATGTATTGATCCTTCGGCCACGATTGATGTCGATATACCACAAACATTAAATTAACTCAAGAACTGAAACCTCTTGACCATTTGAAGCGACTTCTCCGATTATTCACTGCTAAAGTTTGAAGAAACATTTCGGCCGATAAGTATGGAAGAATGGAGAAAAATTGTTTCCAAAAAAATCGATCGTTGTAAACGTGGTTGCGGTGGTCATATGAACGACATCGAATTCCATAGTTAAATGTAACATCTGTACCATTTCTGGAATAAATTTCAGCCCAATATCTCAATTATTTTGTGTTTTATTTAAATAACAAAATTGTTATGTCCTTATTGAAATACCCGATTTATATTCATACAAATATGAATGAATGCTACAGCATGCTATTTTATAATTATTGCTACAGAAAATTTATATTTAATTAACCATTTCAAAAACAGTTTAACTCGCTATTCTTGCTTAGTTTATTATGACAACGCAATAACTAGAATTTCATCCTTCCATTACTTCTTCATCTCATTCAACGGTGGAATAGTTTTTGCAATTTCCTTTATTGAATTCAATATACGTTCAGTAAGTACTCCTTTGGGAATATAGCGTGGGTATTTCAAAGAACGCCATATATATATTTAAGATACGAGTTACAGAATTATGTTTTCCTCTTAAAGCTTTTCCTTAGTATTTACCAATATTTTTGAAATCATTGATAATTTTACTGAATTTTCTTAACGAAGAGAAATATTAAACTTGCCTCAAAACCTAGGTAAATTTTTCTACAAAATTAAAAAGATAATTATACGGACAGAGTAATCGCTGAAAAGTTACGTAATTTTATAACGGACTACAGTCGTATATATGGTTAGATAAGACTCCTCACCTGCGTTTATGGCTCATAAGGGAACACATCCAAGCGGAATTTGAATAAAACTTTCCCGGAGCGGGAAGCGCTCTAACAAAAAAAACGACTCTTCATATTATTACAGCTACTAACTCTTTCAAATGCCCTCTGAAAGTAAACATTTTTGTCAAACGTGTCCTAAAGTGATCTCCAAAGACCCGAATATAATATATGCGATTCTTAAAGGAACTGGGGAAAATATAGAGTACTCCCCAAATAGAGGAGTTATCCCACTTTTATAACTAAAACTTCTTTAAAAGCATTATTCTTTTATATAATTTTTACAGCTGAAACAAACATTTTCAAATTATTCTTCCTTTCCAATAATACAAAATTTACGTACGTAAACTTGGACAGTAATAAGAGGTTAATAAAAATCAGGTATAGTCCATCCAATTTAAAAGTAAAACAATATGAGAAATTTGTCCTTCTTATGGACAGTGGCATTCAAATAACTTCTAAGTATCTTGAATATCCATTATTAATCGTAAGGCCTTAAAATAATTATCAAAAATTGAAAGCAAATATATTCCTCAATTAATTTACAGAATATATTTTTATTATTTATATTTTATATGTCATGGAAAAATGCAGATGGAAAAAATAGAGGAAGTACTAGGGAAAAATAATATAGGAAAAGACGGAGGGGAAGATAAAGTTGAACCGGAAATGTCAAAATAGGTAAGCGAAGAAGGTGGAAATTTGCTACATATTATTTGCAAAGAAGCTTGAGAAAAAGCAAATACCTAAGGGCTAGAAGAAAAATCTCGTATATCCCGTCTATAATAAAGGAGAGTATAGGCAATAAGCTAGTAAGTATATATAAGAATAATAGAGAAAAGAATACGAGAACAAATAGAAGGAAACCTATAAGATAAACAACAGCATATAGAGCAAACAAGCAGACAAATAATACCGTAACCACAATAAAGAACTTGCTCAAAAGGGCTGTGGAAAACGGAGAAACATTATGTTTAACTTGAAGTACTCTGAAACCAAACCACCTAAATTTTACAGGAATGAGATCATGTTTGGGATTGTCTTCGATTTTCGAGAAGTCATAATACATCCATCTGTCTTCTGCTGTCCAATGCAATAGAAATATTTTGGGTAATTGAACACAATTTAGAAAGAATAAAGCACTTTTTCATGGAGTCATACTGAAATACAGATATATACACAAGGCCTCTAAACTAATGAGACACTTTGTTTGCGTACAGATAATACAAATTACAAAGGTCAATTGGAATTTCATATCAAATTCAAACGTCAAAAAATATGAAAGTCTTAGCTTGTTATATGTCTGCAATTTGTATTGTCTAAACAAGGTGTCTCATTACTAAAGGGCTGCTATACGTTTTCATACATATGTACATACATTACATGATAAAGACATTGCTCGAAGAGTTTAGTGAAATTATAAATGAAAGTTACTGGGTAATTATCAATACTCTATACAAGGTTTAAATACAGATACTATCGATGGTATCTACCATAGCATCTGCGTGATAGAGCTGTAACAAGAAGAGGAATATTATATTCGTGAAAACTTGCTGTTTCATTATTTACACCATCTTCGTATAATTGATAATTATAATACCAAAAAATAATTCTGAAACGAATTAAAAATTTAACCATCGAAAGATGAAAGAGATGTTCAGCACAAAGCAATCTATGTAAGATTTCATCTGCATAAAATATGTTTTCAGTCGCTTTAGGTCTTCTATTTTCTGTATTGTAATTTATATTCGCCATTTTTCAAGTCATGCATGAACGAGAAAAGAATAAGGATGAGTTTTGTCCATACTTGGTTATTATATAATAAGATATGCCTACTCTTTTACGGGCAAAATCTGGACAATTCTACCATGGAATATAATGAAAAATGTGTTACAATTTGTTCCTTATTCCCTGTAAATAATACGCCTCCATTTCGAAAAGAAGACAGCAAATAAATTCGCGTCAAATTTTCGTGTATATACCTCACAAGCGTAAATACACATACACACGCAATACTAAGAATGAATCGCAAGCAATTGTATGCGAAATTTTTATTTCGAAAGTGGTCCTCGGGCTAGCAGCATTTGCGAACAAGCCTGCCTACAAGCAGCGAGGCTCGAAGAAGACGAGAAGAATTAAAAAAAAAGAATGAAGAACGAAAAAGAACAATTCGAAATGTATTCGAAAAGCGTGTGTACTTTCTTCGTCGCATTCCTTCTCACGCAGATCCCTTCGCACGACGTTTTTAGTTGTTTACGCCGGTTGGATGCGAGAAAAGGACACGGCGATACGCTTGCGATTCGAAATCCGTCTGTTTATTGTACAGTATACACCGTCAAACCGCTATACGAAATTACATACAGTATGCCCGAAGAATGCGGCAACCTGTTCCCTTATCCTCGCGATATTTTCTTTCTCTGTCTTTTTCTCTTGCATTGTGCATTGCAGACCGCCGATTACAATAGAGATTTGATACCGAGATATGCTTTTTGTTAAACATCTGCGGGAGGTGGTGATCTCGAATAACAAGGTGATTACCGCCACGACAGTCGTTACATCATGAGAATGGAAGTGCGAAAATATTTATGGACTAATTGTAATGGTTATTTGATGTAACCTTGACGTTAGAAATTTAAGTAACTTATAGATTCCTCAAAAACAAATTCTTATTGAACTTTTTTGCTAGATTATTGCCATTAATAGCGATTAAAGAATATATATACGAGGGTAGCCGTTTATATTTCGGGAATAGCAAAAAAAAATTTTTTCTTATTTAAAATGCTTTATTGCTTTTCAAAATAGTCTCCTTGAAAATCAATGCACTTTTGCATTCGTTTAAACTAATCCGAAAAGCATTGCTGCTACTGTGAAGGCGGTATCTCCAAAATATGAGTTTTGAATGCCTCAACTGCCTCTTCCGGCGTAGAAAACCGTTGACCACGAAGTTTATTCTTCACGTATGGGAACAAAAAGAAATCACAGGGTGCTAGATCAGGGCTGTACTGTAGATGGCTTATCAAAATTCAATGTTTTGCCTGGTCAAATGATCTGTCATTTTCGGTTTGTTTTCCTTATTTCTTCAAAAACTGTTGGCAAACAAATAGTTGTGTACTACAATTCTCTAAAGGCACGGTTGCAGCGTGATCGATTTTTCCGAAAAAACAGGCGACCATTTGTTTTGATGTGCTTCAAGTGCGAACAACTTTTGTTGGTTTTGGCTCATCTTGGAATACTTATAGATCCAAAATTCATCACCTGTGACGACTTTAATGTTCTTTGAAGAAGTGCCATTTTATTTTTTATGCATTCCTTGGCACCAATCAACGCTAGTCCTCTTTTGAGCGATTGTCATGCAAGATCTTATGCACGCTGGTGTTACTACCTAGAGATACCTCGAACTCATGGTATGTCACATGACGGTCTTGCATTATCAATTCAGACACTGCATTAATGTTTTCCGACACAACAACATTTGTGGGACGACCTTCACGAAATTCATCGTCCAAAGAACGCCGTCCAAGTTTGAATTCACTATACCAACGATATACTGTAGTTTTCGATGGTGCTTCGTCACCATATAAAGAATTCAGCTCGTCGATGCATTCTTGTTGAGATAATCCACGCCGAAAGTTATGAAAAATAATTGCACGAAAATGTTCGCGAGCTAATTCCATTTTTTCGCTGACATAAAATTTTCAAGTTACTGTCAACAATAGAAATAGTAACCGCATAATAAAACAATCTAGGTAAATATATTGTCAAAAATGACAAACTTCACGATGCAATCATCAGATCGGAGGCAACACTAACAGTGTTGCCAGTTCCCGAAGTATAAACGGCTACCGTTCTGTCCGTTTCTAGAATTAAACAAAATAATAAATTTTCCATACCTTGAATAAACTTTGTTGAATAATATTCATTTCATTGTCATTATTTATGACTTCTTGCCAGCGTGATGGCGAAAAATTGAACCTGTGCTTGTCTGATATCTTTTTCATTTTTGAATTTTGTAAGTACAGAAGCAAGTGATAATCTCTACATTATTGTTTACAAATTTTCAAAAAATATTCTTGTTTTCAATCTTAACTTTAGATTATTACATAAAATGGCAAAATCATTTTTCGCTTTTTCATTATTATTAACTATATCCTTATTTAACTCAATTGGCATCAGACTATATGCAATTTGTCAATTTCGTTCAAGACACGTATGAAAACACATCAGAAATGCACAATATTTTGTTGTATTATTATCGTATGGAAATCGAAGAATAACATCTCAGCAGTTAGATAAACAACCGTATGCATAGTCGTTCACCAGACATTGTCTAATCTAAAGAGGTCTCCTTGGCGATCGACTATGCATATGGTAAATCTTTACTTTAACCATAGAAAATTCTGAAAATAGTTCTGTGAAATAGACATTATAATTGATTATTCTCTTTAGCCCGGTAGTATCAATACGTGCAACAATTCCACAATAAACTGAAAATAAATCATTCAGTTCTCGTAAACAAATAGAAAATTACCCGCTAATGAAAAATCTCCGTACCATGAAAACAATCAACAACAAAGTTTTAAAGCTTCGGAATTTATTAAACTATGAAATTTTACAACATCCTCCATTTTCACAAGATTTGTGTCTGATAGATTATCATTTCTTTAAACATCTGGATATATTTTTTAAAGGAAAAGAATTTCGAAATGAGAAAGCCGTAAATAAGAAACTCTACTGGGCTCCAGAGATTCTAATTTTTTCGCTTAGAAAGTATTTATGTCCCCTTCGCAGAATTATGTTAAAATAAACGGGAACTGCACAACTTCTTTCCTTCTTTCTGCGTATTTAGCATTATGTTATTTATTTTTGCAATGGGCTTTATACATAATGTAACTAATAAAACATTCCTATATCCAGGGTAAATTTATAAATAAAACAATCAATATGCAAAATATATTTGATTTTACCACTAAATAAGCCAGTATTCACTTAATGTCTTAACAATATAAAAGAAATATAACAAATATTACAATGACAAATGGTGTTAATTCATTTTTGCAAATGCTAAAGTCATTTACATCTATCTTCATTGCTATGCCATATAACAGCTGATAGTCTAACTTTATTTAGAAAAAAAATTGAGCGATTTGCTTAAGTATTTGGAATTTTATAAAAAAAATAAAACGTAAAGCCAAAACGTGCATTTTCGTCATGTTTTTCACCTTTTATTCCATGACAAGAAGACGACGTTCCTCGATAGGGGGCAGCCACACAAAGTAAAAGCGTTGATCGACTCAAACCCAGAGCACAAAACGATACGAAAGATTGCAAAAACGTTAAATATCCATTATTTGAGGTTTCACGACCACATGACAAAGCTAGGATCCATCAGCAAGCTCTATACTGGAGTTTCTCTTGAACTTCAGAAAGTATATTCTTTTGAGCTCATCAATATGTTTGATACACTCCTTAAACGCGAGGATAAGTATCCTTTACTGAAGCGGCTGATAACTGGTGATGAGAAATGGATTGTTTACAATAATATGTTATGAAACTAATCTTGAGTTAAAATTTGATGTTTTACCTTAAACGCTATCAAGACCAGGCCATTGTCAAGGAAAAGTTATTATTTCAGTGTGGTTGAATTTTAAAGACACTGCATTTTTCAAGTTTCTACAAACTGTTGACAGTTAGATAATTTAAATGGGCCTATCATCCAGAAACGTTGAGACCTAGTCGTAATCGTAAAGGAGTGGTATTTCGCTCATCAAAAATTATTAAATCTTGAACGGAGTATGCTGCTACACCTACCATACTTGCTGGACCTTGCACCTTCAAAGTAAAGTGTGTCACTTTTGAACATAGATCCCTCTATGAACAAGAAATAATAAAGATTACCGAAAGTTGACAAAAGTTATCTAGGAAAATGAACAATAATTGTATATAATTGATTGAACTTTTTCTGTATTAAAATTGACCTATAAAAACAGAAAAAATACCCAATATACATATGGTGGCTTTCGTGAAGGAATAAATGTACTCAATCAAATACATTCTTCATTTGATTTTAAGTAAGAATAACACATTAAATCCATTTAAATATGATTAATGGATATTTTACATTCAATAAATACATACGAGTAGTCGTAAGCTGTTATCTTCAGCTATCTACTAAAATCAATACATTCGCTGCTACCCAAGGCTAGAACAAGTAGTACTCAATTATTTACAAGTAGTAATTTAAAATAATGATTTATTATCATGGCATTTGTTAATAATGTAATGAAAATACTCTGGCATGGACATAATTACGCCGAATATCGGCACTTACAACATTTACTCATTTCGATCATCCAATCAATCGATTCTAATTTAATGTATACATTAGAGGGCGGTCTGTTCTATAATTAGTCATTAAAAAGAGAATTAAAATAAATAGATTCTACCTGTTAATTGAAATTAAATGATTTTAATATAATCACTTATTACATCGTTATGTATATATGTATAAATATATATATATATATATATATTCACTACCGTCCATTGAAGTTTAACCAAGTAACGGAAGTTTTAAAATCACAAAACTAAAGGCAACTAATTATACAGAAATAGATTTATTATTCTAAAGAGTAAAATATAACGAAAAATTTTTATTATTCATTACAATAACATTCTTAAACATTGTTTTCGTTAAATAATGCACCTTTTGCGTTGATGAGTGGTTGAACAACTTGCGGCATTTTTTTGAGTAATTTTCGGACTGGTGTCTGAGAGGTTGTCCCATTCATGTTGGAAAATATGCCAAAACTAGTCCTTGGAAGTAGGACCGACAATTCGAACCCTTATATAAAGCTCATCCTAAAGTAACATAATAGCGTTGAGTTCTAAACTCTGCTGTATCCAAGCCATAACTTGCACAATATTCGCGTGGTTTTGCTCAGTTAGTTACTACTAAAAGTAATTCTCGCATCTCTAAACGAATAGCAGGCGAATCTATAGAGATCTCTAAGCACCCCAATAACCTTAACCGTGATGATGGCTATCCCCTACACAACGCCTAGCTATCCTGCATCTCCAAAACAACCCAACCGCAACCGTAACGCTCCATTGACCCATGACCCATTACGCATATATAAACCCGTGTACCATCGACTTACATCAGTTTCAGTGCGACAGACAGTAGCAATAGTTGAGCCCTGAAGATGTCCTATAAGAGTTAGTACGAAACATCAGCAGTTAAACAAGTGAAGCGGTTCCAGCCCGAAAGCCCAGAAGTAGATAGAATAGCATCGGGTTCTAATATTTTATCCCCGTTCCAGCATTCCCTCATTAGCAAAGCGTCTTACATTCTTCTGCTTTGACTGAGCATTTTAAATATTGATTCGTCAATCCATAAAACATTCTAGCACTCTTCTGCCATCAAATCCCGAGATTTTCTAGCTCACTGTAACCTTTTCAATCGGTTACCTCGGCGCAGCAGTAGTTTACGAGCTGCCACACGACCGTGTAAACTTTCCTTCGCCAGCCGGCGTTTGACCGTTGTAACTGAAATCGGATATTGACGTCCACTATTGAATTCACTCACTATTTCTAGTGCTATTTTTCTACGATTTAGTTTGCTTATTAGTTGTAGTAAACGATCATGTGACGATCCTGGAGGGTCACAGTTCTCTAAGTCGCCAATTCCTTGACATCAGTATATTTTACTATCGTTATTATGCTGGATAGCTTAGGAAGACATGGCATTCCTAACACTGTTATTGATTTACTATACCATCACAATAATATTTAAACAGAAACGAAAATAGCATTAAAATTTTCTAAATGATCAAGCTAGGTAGGGATGAGCCTCTACAAGAAAGAGGGAATACAATAAAATCTTTACATGTTTAGTCCCGTCGATAAGACGTGTCTAATAAATAGATTAGAATAATCCGGCGCAAATGCAATTGGGTCACGAAATGTTTAATTACATCTTTTGTTCGTAATAGTTTCGTTATTTCATTCGCAGATGTTTAAAACAAATATATATTAAGATTATCATCGTTGAATGCAATGAAATTAAAGTATTGTCAAACTTTCTCCCTTTCTTCCGAGAACGGTAGTATATATTGTATAATATATACATATACACAGCGTGTTCCCAGGCTTGGGTATTAT
This sequence comes from Dermolepida albohirtum, assembly GCA_031893035.1. Taxonomy (NCBI): domain Eukaryota; kingdom Metazoa; phylum Arthropoda; class Insecta; order Coleoptera; family Scarabaeidae; genus Dermolepida; species Dermolepida albohirtum. The sequence goes on along the minus strand of JAVIWB010006917.1, from coordinate 1,071,482 downwards.
TCTTATATATATGAGTAGAACACATAAAACTACACCAATTAGAAAAAGTAACAAAAAATTTATTGATAATCGAGTTATACTTTTTCATAAATTGGCGTAAAACGTTTGAACAACGCTTAAATAAGTTATAACTCCTACTCTTGTTACATAAACAAAATGGGAGTTTTGCCCTTGACAGAGAGGATTGATGTCAGTTTTTTTTGAATGGCAAATCCAGCAGAAAAAAATATGTCAAATTTGTTCTTTATTTTTTCATATAATATTTCGTATATAGGTTCTGTTCTTTAGGGATAAAAATGCGAACTCATTTGAGAAAATATTACATCGGTTAGGTATGTGTTTTAATTAGCATGTGTTACAGCTAACTTGTACTACCAAATAATAAAAACCACTATGATTGTTACAGATTAATATACATGTTAACATTTAAAATTATTGCAAAAAAACAATACATTATAAAATAACGAGACCGAAAGCACAGCACGTCTCAGTGGATTACAAGTTAAATCACCAGCCTCTTTGAAATTCATTTACACACATATATTTTTTATGAATAAGAAAGTAATAAAAAAAGAAACAGAACTACTCTAATGGAATCTGATTTTTAGAATCACTCAATTGTGTCAACATTCATTCTTATCAAATTATGAAATGTGGAATAAGATTTGTTGTTGGACGCGAACGAAATGAAAAATGTAATAATTATTAATAAAAATCTTATGTTAATATTATAAACACTTTCGTAAATCAAATAGAATTTGTAACAATGTAAAATAAACGCTTTACCTATTGACTCTTAAATCCCACATTGTACTTTTTATAACACAATTAACAATAAATCACTGTATTAACTACACACTTTCCACCTTCAATGATTAAAGGCATAGATATATACGATATAGATGTAGCTAGTTTCTTATTGTGCGCTATCCACTGTCGCGAAATAAAACCTCATATATTCCACCAAAGAAGAAGAAATTTGGTTGGAGTGAGATGAGGTGCAGGGACCTGCCTAAATTTAGCTTGTTTTTCTTCTTTGTCATGACCCTGTTTTATAGGGTTTTTTGTTAATGTAGCTAGTGACATTCTTGACATATTCTAAATCAAACTTAGGTTATTTAACTTTATTCTTTGAGGGGTTGGTCCACTCCTTGTTTTCTATTTATTTTACTGTTTCTAGCTTTATTCTTAACTATTATTCTGCTATTTTCCTTGAAATATTCACCCAGCTTTTTTGGAATCCACCTGTTTTTTCGTAGATAACGTCCACAGCCCCAAAGCATATATTAATGTTGCTACAAATAAAGAATTGTTCACTTTTGGGTAATTAAATTTTAAGTAGTTCAATAGGCACTTTATTTATCCTATATAAATTCTACTGCATGTAGTCTAAATATTTACACAAAGAACACGATTATTAATTTTAATTAATTACATTTTTAACTTGTTTTTATTCAAAACAACAACTTTAATAATAATGCACATTCTATAATATCTACATACATATAATACCTACACTTCTCGATTTTATATATTTACACTGGTATACTAAAAATAATATTATCACAAAATTCCACTAGCAATTTTCCAATTTCGATATAATAAAATTAAATTCGATGCTGATATACATACATAACTTGTACATTTGCTTCAGACATATTCACGATCTACCATTTCACAAAACTGCACTTTTGAAAAGAGCTTTTCATATACACTCATATTGTTCAGCTTTACAATAGCACCTAAGCTAAGCTTACAAAGCTTTCCCTATAAAGTTTTAGAGCTAATATACTTGAATAGCTACACTAAGAATAAGTCCTATAAGTCGTGATTTAATATGTTAGTAGTCTTTATAGTTACGAAGCGTCTTCATTATTATCTAACACATTTATCAATTTTCTTTTCCACTAAACTTATTTTATGTACGTAGTTCATAGAAGTATGTACCTAGGAGAGCAGTTTTCTTGTTTAAATTTTTCCAAACTTCATCTAGATGTAACACTTAATATTATGATACAACATTCTATTAAGTATTTTTAATGCTATGTCAATATAACTGTACCTATTAATCCTTCAGTCAAATACGAGGATCATATGAAAAATCAGCTTACTTAACTGAATCATTTCTCCTTCTATTGTCTAATACTAGAGACGAACATTTGAATATATATTTTATATGATGACTTTATCTCCTTTTTTCTCCACCCATCTCAATATCCCACCATTCCCTGCACCTCTTCCCATCCAACCAAATTTCTTCAAATAGTTTTTACTTCATCGTTCCATTTTCACCTCGCCTTTTCTTTGTCATGACCATCTTTTATAGGGTTTTCGTTAATGTAGCTGGTGACGTTCTTGGCATATGCCTAAACTAACCTAAGTTATTTAACCTTGTTCTTTAAAGGGTTGGTCCACTTCTAGTTTTCTATTTACTTTGCCGTTTCTCACTTTAGTCTTAACTATTATTCTGATATATTGCTTGAAATATTCATCCAGCTTTTTTGTAATCCACCTCTTATTTCGTAGATAATGGCCATAGCCTCAAAACATATATAAATATTGCTACAAATAAAGAATTATACACACTTACACTTGCCTTTGCCAATAACTTTATTAGAAGTATGTTTTACTGAAACCAAGAAGAGATTGTTATTGGTTTTTATTCATTCATCGAATTTCTTCTTTCTTCCGTCTTCAGTTATAATTGATCCAAGATATTTGCTATACTTCCTCTTCCTCTAGTTTAATATGTATCTAGTTTATTATAATAATATAAACAAGGAAAAGACGAAAGTAATGATATTTGCAAACCCACGGAATGTAAAATAAAGAAAATATTTTACATTCAGTGAATTTTCCAATATTATTTATTCTATTTCTTCTTTGTTTATGTGTAGATCACGTTTACTCAACTATGTTACACATCTTTTTATTTGTTCTCAAAAAAAATATGTCATGTTCAAACGTCTTTATAAAAAACGATTTTTTACATACACCTTTCGTGTTCTCTTTATCTCCACATTATCTTCTTCCAACGCTTACTACCTTCTTTCATAATTTTATCCATGACTACTATAAATATGAATCAAAGCTGCTGCTTCTTTTACTCTATACACCATACAGTGGTAGATTTCTAAGAAGAAGTACAGTTACTAACACGCTTATAGAATTGTTCGAATTTCCACATATATTATCTTATCACCAAATCAAATGCCTAAAATATAGGGACAATAAAATATAAATACATTGTCTCGCCATCTTCAGCACCCTATTAGTATTCATTGTTCCAGTGTAAATAATACCTCCTCAACTGTTTCTTTGCCTTCTCTAAGCCCATTTTTGGCTTTATGCCAATCTTTTGTTTTCATTTTCTCCATGTCAGAGTCAATGTCTATCTGCCTCGTAAACTTTTTCGAGAACACTTAACAATGAAACAAACATTATTAGCCAGAAAAATTTAAAAAAACAATAAAGATGGTGAAGTTCGAGCTTATTATAACATAAGCAAAGTGTTATCTTGCAGTTATCAATCCAAAAAGTAACACAAAATTTTGTGGTGCAATGTTTATTAACGCGTCACTTAAATGTTAGTGCAAACATGGAGAAAAGTGTAATTAATGCTTTTATTAAATACTACCTATTTTTACAGAGCCTAAATGGATTACTCAATTTGAGAGTGCTTGAGTGAACTAGAGAGATTTTTTATAACAATCTTCCAAAGAAACACACGGCATCTTAAGTAAATTAAAAGTACAAAAAGTATTGTTTGAAAAGGACATCTTACTGAACATTCGCCCTGCATATTAATGGAAAATTAAAGGTTATAATGACCGCAAATTGCACACCTTTTCGCGCAGTTCACCTTTTCAGAGACACAGGAAAGCTCTTGAAGTAGAGGTACTTACAATAGACTGGAAAACTAATGGTAATCCTCCATGGCTTTAAAACAACGTGGTTGTAAAAACATTAATTTTAAGTAAGAGTTGAGATATAGAAAAAAGATAAGGACCTTATTGTTTCTCTATTCTGTTCGGGAAAGCTTTCAAATGGTTTTCATATGTAAATTAAGTCGTCAGTAATAATTACAATTTCAAAAATTACAAGATTTATTTGCTTATATAAAGTTATTGCCTATAAACTTTGTTATATTCGGAATTAATAGTATTTATTAATTTATAGTGGAAAATAATACAATTCACATTTATTAGATTATATATCGGCCTCATTGCGTCCAGTCTACATGGCCTTCGAAATAAATATTTTATTTTTTCTATTTAAGTTGCATAGTTCACATTCACATTTATGGTATTATCTATTATGTTCCGATAGTGCCATCTATGAGGATAGTTTGACAAGTAGTAAGAATGACACATAGGTAGCGCTCTAATTGGTAAAACAAATGCACTGTAGTTTAGGTTGTTTATTTATATGTTTACATTCCGATATTTAGATAAATCGGTTGATTAGTTTATTTTTGACAGCTGATTGAAAAAGAAGCAACACGTCGTTTTGTTAAAATGGAAAAAGCAGAGTATCGTGCGGTGATTAAATATGTAATTAAAGGTATGAAAGCTACCGAAATAAAAGATGAATTACGGGAAACATTATAAAAATTCATAATATTATTACGCAAGATCGACGACTCAAAGTGAGAGAGATAGCAGACATGATAAACATTTCAACAGAACGCGTACACCACATTTTAACGAAAGAATTGGGCCTTTCCAAGCTTTCGGCAAGATGGGTGCCGCGATTGCTTACGACTGATCAAAAGTTCACGTGTTTGCGCATTTCCGATGAATGTTTGGACCTTTATAAGCGGAATCCGGTTGATTTTTATAAGCGATTTGTTAGTCGATACACTACAGTACACTCGAAAGTAAACAACCGTCGAAACAATGGTTAGAACGTGGTTCTGCACCTCCAAAGAAAGCGAAAACCACTTTATCGGCAAACAAGGTGATGACATCAATTTTTTGGGATTCAAAGGGCATTTTGCTCATCGATTACCTTCATAAAGGTGCCACTATAAACGGACAATATTATGCAGAACTTCTACAAAAATTAAATGTTGAGATTCGTGCTAAACGGCCAGGAAAAGTAAAGAAAAAGATTCTGTTTCACCAAAACAACGCTGCCTCGTATACCAGCGCAGTTGCGATGTCCAAAATCCAGGAGTTGCATTTCCAATTAGTACCGCATGCGCCTTATTCGCCAGATCTAGCCCCTTCCGACTTCCACCTTTTTCCAAAATTGAAAACGGCACTAGGTGGAAAGAAATTTTCGTCTAACGACGAGCTTATCATCTTCGTAAATGAGTATTTTGCAAGCCTTTCGGAATCGCATTTTAGAGATGGAGATTGGAGCACCGTTGGAATAAAAGTATTGCTCTTTTAGGAGAATATATTGAAAAATAAAAATTAGTTTGTATTTAAAAAATTCGTTTTTCTTTTCCATTCTCACTACTTGTCAAACTACCCTCGTAGTTGTAGAATACGTCCCTAGATTACAAATATTATTGCAGCAAATGTTTTTTGCCATTTTAATGAGACTAATTTTGTATAAATACTTTCAATAGTGATTTAAAGAATAAAAATATTTAACAAAAATTTTGGTATATTTTTAAGCATTCTTTTCCGTATAATAACAAGGTAATAAGAAATTCTGTTGCTTTTACCACTTGGAATGAAAATGTGTACCTGCACCGAAAGCGGAAGAATTATGATACCAGTGAACATAGTGGAAAAATCAATCATTCGCTTAACTGAACGTAATGAAAATATCGTATTAAAAGATTCTCCGATGGTATTTACTGAAAGACGTCCTAGTCTAGAAATAGCTAACCACAACCAAGTTATGCATCCATTCAATTACGTTATTAAGTGAGATACGTGATTGGTTTGACGTAAATTATTACGAACCTTACCCCAATTCATCACAGTAATATTGTCAAGCGTGCTTAACTTTGTATTAATTTTTAACAAATACAATTACCATTGTAGTCACTTATTAAACATGTAAGATTAGGTACGTCTATTATAATTTCATAATTAAAAGCTTGATCGTGGTTATTTGGAATCGCTGTTATAACGACGTATGTATTAATTGCAGAATTTAGAACGTCCCATTAGTACTGACCCCCCAAAAATATTAACTATAATATTATCTTAAATAATTAGAATTCAATGCATGGAATTAAAACTAATTACCATCATCTTTAAAATATAAATAAGATATATTTATCAAAAAAAAAAAAAATAACTACAGCTTCTAACAATTTCCAAAATATCGAGTGATCAATTGAATTTATAATTAGGAATGTCTATGAATATTACAACTTAGTTGGAATCAATGAGTTAAATGATAAATAATATTTCTATAACCGCCAATATAATACCACATTAAATTATAACAACTATCGTATATTTAAGATTCTAAAAAGTTTAATTTAGAACGCAAAATTTTATTTAAGAACTATGAGAAACAAAATGACGTAGAAATATTCTACACCATAATGCATTGAGGATTTTCAAAAACAGTTTTTCTGATTTTATTGTCAATTATAAGATGGTGCAGCGGATGCATCAGTGCGTCGTAAACTACCACGAAAGAGGAACTACTACTCTAAAACCCGGTACCAGTAACACAAGAAAACAAACCACCAATGTACAGAATGTATAATAAGTGTGCGGTGTCTAAAGAAGTCTCTGTTCGTAGACTCAGGAGACCGGTTTGCCATGCAGAACTTATGATACAATTCTAAAAATGTATTTTTTTTCGATATCTATACAAAATAACGGGTACTCAATGAATCCATCCCAAAGATTTTGTTAAAAGAATAGGATACTACAAGTAGTACAGTTTAAATAATAGTTCAATTTCATTTCTCTGGATCTTTAAATAGAGAAAATATGAGAATTTGGTCTTCTGAAAATCCACACTAATATATTGAGACTCCAATTCCTTCACAGAACGTGGGGTTTTTCGAAGGTTTAATTTTCTTTGATGGAACTATTAACGCTGAAATGAATAGTATAGGTTTGGAAGTTCTACACCAAAATCTCATGAGTTTTCTTATGGTAGTACATTTTGCAATTCAAGGTCATTTTCCTATATGCACAGGTTATAATCGATATGGTTAGCTAACTTCAATATGTACGTACTCGCCGGGACCAATTAAACCATTCCACTACGTAATGCACCTAACTTTACGTCGATTGTTACAATTAATATTGAATAGCTTTGAACTTTTGCAGGTAATTGCAAATAATATATATATATACAGTAAAACCTGTCAATAACGGCCACCCAAAAAGCAAAACATATTGGCCGTTATATAAAGGTGTCCGTAATTGACAGGTTTTTCGTCTCACAAATAAAATACATAATTAATTTTAGGATTTGCTTTCTTTATTTTATTAATTAAAGTAAATAGTGTATAAATACAAATATGTGTAAGAAAAACTAAAATTTTAATGTATTTACATATTATAGATAATATGACATCTAATAAATTATTTATATGTACATATTATTTCAATATATTCATACGAAAAAACACAATTTATTAGGATTTTTTAAAGTATGTTTCAATATTTGTTTGCTTCACATTTTTTAGCTTCGATTTAAAAACTGCAGCTTCACATGTAAGTAAAATTTTAGAAACATCCATATAAATGTCACCATTGTTATTGCACAATAAATAATTTTGTATGTCTCTTAATTTTGCACACACTTCACTCATACTAGATAAACTAGATTTTGGAGTTTCACATTCGTCCAGGTCACTATTATCAGAGTTATGTTCTTCATCATTATTGCACAAATCTTCAACAAATTCTGGAATACTGAAGTTAGGGCTCTCTGTAGGCACATGACGATCAATAGAAGCATATTCATCTAAATCCATCAAAAATTCGTTACGAACTGCAGGATATAGCTGGGCAAGGGGTATTTCGTCTTCTTCATCAAACATTGTGTCCTCCTGGATAACATCAGAGATAACATTTTTTGATACCTTTTTCCAAGCAGCTGTAATCCATACAAGTGCATTGGCTAAATTTATGTTTTTTTCAAAAATTTCAAAATCACATTCATTGTCAATAAACGTTAGAAGCTTTTTAATCAAAAAATTTCGGTAAATCAATTTGAAATTTTGAATTGTTCCTTGATCCAAGGGCTGACAATACGACGTGGTGTTTGGCGGCAGGAAGACTAGTTTAACATTTTCTAATGGAACTTTAGAATGTGAAGTGGCACTATCCAAGAAAAGAAGCACTTTTCTATTTTGTTTTTTCATTTTATTGTCAAATTTATGCAGCCATCTTGTCATAATTTCCGTTGTCATCCATGCCTTTTTGTTAGAAACCCATTCTAAGGGTAATTTGTCCACATGACTACCCTTAAAACAGCGAGGATTTTTACTTTTTCCAATTATTAATGGATCTTCCTTCTCACCTTCCATATTTGCACATAGTAAAACAGTCAAACGTTGTTTTGCTGCCTTCTTCCCTGCACAATTCTCACTTTTTAATGCAAATGTCTTATTTGGCATAGCGCGGTAATAAAGACCTGTTTCGTCGGCATTAAACACATCTCGAGGAGAATAATTTATTAAAATCAACGGTAACTTGGTTTTCCAGTCTTTTATATCGTCCAAATTAACCTCTGCGGAATCACCACAAATTGATTTAAAAGTTATACTGTGTCGCCGACAGAAACTTTCCAACCATCCATTAGATGCGAAATTTTCCATCTTTAAACTGCTTGCTGTCTCCATTGCTTTTTGTTTAAGTAGCGGCCCAGATATTGGAATTGCTTTATTTCTGGCTTTGCAAAACCAATTGTAGACGACTTGATCCACTGCCAATCCTTCCGACTTCGGAAATTTTCGTTTTAACTCCATGTTAACACCTTCCTCGACCATCTTTTTTAATTCACCTTTATTTTTCATAATATCGTTAATTTGTGTTTTTCCAACCCCATATTTTTCGGCCAACTTTCGCGAACTTAATGCATACTTTTCACTTTCCGCGATTATATTTATTTTGTCTTTTAGCGACAAACGTTTTCTTTTTTGCGACATACTTAATTAAGAACCTTTCGAATACGGAGACAACTTTAAACTGAATTGTTTCCTTTAGAATAATAAAGTTTAAATCGAAAAGGGTGAATTACTACCAGGTAATAGGAAACCCCGGGAAACCCCGACAATTTGTATTAGGTATTTCCGTCAATAAAGATATACATGTCATAAAAAGTCCGGCCGACATTGGCAGGTAAATTTCTATGAAAATAGGCCGTAAAAGTTTGGGTTATTTGGCGCGGCCGTTTTACAAAGGTGGCCGTAATTAACGGGTATTTGTGTATGGGAATTTCCTTATAGTCGATTCGGGGAACTTTGAAACTCAGGTGGCCACTTTAGTCAGGTGGCCGTTAACACAGGTTTTACTGTATATATATATAAGCGCTTCGAGATGCGAAATTAATCAAGTATGTCATATACTCTAATGTAATTTATGGCGTGTTCAAAGACATTTTGTGAACTTCAGACATTGTTTTTCATTTAATGGATTCTATTCTTTAATTTTCTTTTCGGTAATTTATTTATAGTAAGATAGTTGACATATAGTATAATAGTGACGTATTGCTATAGCAATTGTCTAAAATCCGATCCCAAATATTTTTTCATCTGTTACAGTTTCACGACACATTAAGTATGCAATATTTAACTCTAAATGTCCATGGTGTGACAAGGGCGAGAGCGAAAAAAAATAAATGAACAACAAACGAAGATAATGTCGTTGCGACGTTGCTAAGTCAACACAACACATCGCCATTCGTTCGGTCGAATTTCCCCTTCTGTATACGTACGGCTTATCTGGGGACGTGATCGAAATGAAGATATGTGCGTACACGATGTCTCGCTTCGAAAATTTACACAATTAAAAAGATAACTTAGACTAGTTATTTTAATGAATGATCGGTTGAAAATGTCATGGGAGTGACCAGAAGTCAGTTGGCTAAAAAGAAGTTCGTCTCTGTGATTACAATTGATTACAATTTTTAGATGTGAATGTGAAGTGAAAGTCTGACTAACACTAAATAACATACATTAAAGTTATCTTACTACCACTTCAAAATGCGGTCAATATTGCAATCATGCAATAAGTGCAGTATTTCTATCCCGTTGTGTATCAACATCACAATCATTTGTCTTAAAATTAACACCAAAAACAACATCTAGGTTAAACGTAAACTGTTTTAGTACCATACTGTTATAGAGCTTGAAGGTCTTTAGTTTGTTGAGTAGAAATAATATATTCCTTTCAGATTATTTCTTCAGTACCTGGCATTGTTAGGCTGCTTAAGTCCTTCTGAATTTCTCATCCTTTATCAGGCATCTACCTCTCGGAGAAGATACAAATCCTAACCGCTACCATAACAGATTGTTTAACAAGGCGAAAGCTTATACTATGCACAGAGCGAGTAGAAGATAGATCCTGCCATTCTATAAATCTGACTCGTTGGCATCGATTTTTTCTAGATACTCAAGTATTCGTTGTCTAAATTTCATCCACATACATCATTCAACAACCTGTTTGATAGTATAGTTTTGTACGCATGTAATTTTGTTTCTCTTAAAAACCCTTTGCCAAAATGTATTTTGTTCATTACATTGACACCTTTTGTTTATGCATTTTTGTTTTAACTTCTTAGCTTTCTGATTATCTAATGACTTCTGATTTTCCAGTTATATAAATATGTCCTTTAATATCAGTTTTATTTTCACTTCCAGATTGTGCATCATGTACACACACATCAGACACCTGATTACTTGTACCAGTTCTTATAGTTTTCCTTAGCGGTTATTAAGCAAATGAACTGAAAAAGATCACCCTGGCTTAACCTTAATTCTAAATAATTTTTTTTTGTTAGCTTTCGATATTTTAATCATATTTAACATGTTATGCAATTTTTTTTAAGAAAATCTAATTAGAACGTAAATTCTTTTGCAGGCAGTATCTAAATGAATTATCAAAAATGTCAAAAAGCCTTTAGTGTATTAATATTTGTGTCTTGGATATGCATTTTGACAACTAAATTTTCATCATAAGCAGAAAATTCAGTGTTTATGTGGTCTTCGAGTAAAGTGTTTTGCTATTTATTCTGAGTAGTTTTTCTGCGGATAAATGTAGACACTGTATTCAAGTTCTTGTTAATGGTGACTTAGTTGTATGAAATACGTATCCGGGATATAAATGTTATTGTGATAAGAATTTTTTGCCTTTTTTTGATTTAGTCTCAGTTTGGCAGATATCCTCGGATCACTTCAAAACTTATATTTGGTGTCGTGGAATTATTACTTCTACAGATACAGAAAATTAGGTGAGGAATAAGTAGTGCCTCACATAATGTAAATATTTAGTTCACTACTGATCTACACTTTCTGAAACCTGTTTGGTACTCACCTGATTTACATTAAAGATTGTAAGGGGTGATTCACTTCGAAATTTAAAAAAAAATAAAAACTTCAAGTTTAAATGATATGCTTTATTACCATACAAAACAACCATTCTCGACATTTATTTTTTGGAAGGTATTTCGTTCCAACGTTTGCCGTAACTGCGCCTATCGTCGTGCATTCTGATTTGGCGAATAACGCGAGTAATGTTGGCTTTCATTTGCTCAATCAAAGCTGGCTTAGCCATGTTTGTACTTTATGTAGCCCGAATGGACAAAATCTAAAAGTGTGATATCATATGATCTAGGCGGCTATTGCACAGATCCATTACGTGAAATTAAATGTTCACCGAATTGTTCTCGCAATAAAGCCATGCTTTCACGGGCTCTGTAGCAAGTAAAGCAGTCTTATTGGAATCATATGTTGTCGAGATCGCGGATTTCAATTTCAGGCAGCAAATAGTCCGTTATCATGGCGCCATAACGAGCGCCATTCACAGTAACGTTGCGGCCATCTTTATTTTTGAAGAAATATGAACCGATGATTCCACTTGCCCATAAATTACACCAAACCGTGGTTTTGTCTGGATGTAATATCAAAACACTTCGGGTGTTCTTCACTCCAAATACGGCAATTGTATTTACTGCGTAGCCATTAAACCAGAAATGGACCTCATCGCTGCACAAAATTTTAGTCGAGAACAATGGATTTTCTTCAAGCTTTTCAAGAGCCCAAAGACTGAAATGGTGACGATTCGAATGTAGATCAGTAGTGACCACTTTCAATTCTTGAACGAGTTGAATTTTGTATACTTTTAAACCAAGATCCCTACGTAAAATACCCCAAATTGTGGCATACAATAAGCCAGGCTGTTGAGATCTTAACGGTCATCGCGTCCACTCTCAACTACCATAGCTATATTTTCTTCACTACATGCTGGATGTGGTCTATTTGGTCGCGTATTATCCAATAATGAAAATTGTATTTCGAATTTTCTGATGGTATAGAGAAGTGTGCGTTCGGTGGGCCGATTACACATTATATATATTATACAAACACATTTCTCGTGAAACGCTGATTTTCGTCATACAGCTGCATAATTTGTAGACGCTAAGCCGGTCTAAGCTTTTCCATAATAAAATGTCACACAATACTTAACTAAAAGAAGTACATCATTAATTTTTAATGATTTTTATTATTCTTATATATTGAACAAACAATTGCTTCAATTTATTTGCCTCCTATCCAAATATCTCCTATTAACTTATATTATTCTTTTTAAATTAGCTTCTCACACCATTTTCTGCATCCACTTCTCTTATTTTATATTCTTCTACAACTAGCTTTAGTTGCTTCCAAAAAAAGTTTATGATTTCTACCTAATTTTGTTGCGTTTGTTCTGCATTCTGGTTGTGATTAGTTTTCATTTCGTTTATTGGAGAATTCCTCAAAATGCTTAAGATTACCCTCTAGAAGTGTTGGGTTGGAAATCGAAACTCAAATACTATTAAATTATGAAAATAAAAGCAGTAACGCAATAGTGAAATTTAAAGAAAAACCGTGAATGACAAAAAAATGATAAATAGACCGCGATAATCAGGAAACATAATTTAAAGTTTAAAAATGTATAAAGTGAAACGGAATAGTAAATTATAGTGTCAGTGCAGAACTTTTTTTAACATTAAAATTTGTAATATGGAAAGTTAACTAATGAGAATTTATAGCTTACGAGAACATTTTATTAATTCCAGACTTTATTTAGTTCATCGCATTACAGAAATTTGTGGCGAAGAGACCTCATTGTTCCTCTCTAATGAAGTCCCCAGGCAATTGTCCCCCTTTCTCAAAGTTTAAACCGCCCACAATTTTAACTAAAACTTATACGGAAGTACAGCAAACACGAATATTACTCTTTGTGGTAATATGTTATAAAAAAGAAAAAATTATTATAAATATTATTGTTTACTGCTCTATTACGTTATATTTCGCTCTCAACGAGAATAAGAAATGGATTTACACAAGGATTCAATGCATGCAATAACTCTTACTTATCAAGTTGGTGCATAAGGTCCTAGCGTTTTTATTGAACTTGAAATTTATTAATTTTTTAACAAACAAATTATCTAAATTAATCAAGAATATATTCCCCTCCATTATCAAAGATTATCACCTAACGATTTGGAAACTAATTCTCGATACCATACCTGAAGAAATCCGGTGGTTTGGAAAAAAAGAAGTCGTCAAGCCAATTTTGAAGCTCGATAACTTGATTAAAAGAGATTCCTCAAAGGTTATTTGTAGAGAGTGAAACAGGTGGAAATCTGACGGAACGAGACCAGAATAATAAGGCAAGGTGAATGTGGGATAACCTTCCAATCAAATTCTTGAATAGCCGTTTTTATAATATTGTATTAGCAGTATGAGGACGAGCGTTATAGTGCTACAAAATGACGTGTTGATAGATGCCCTCTCAGTCTTCTTCCTTAAAATTAGGCTACAAATTCACAGAATTGTTCACAGGAAATCTCAGCAAAGGCTTGGTTTCTGTTGCTTACTTACGAGGCGTGGCAATACTTACGAGGCGTGGCAATTAAATAACGAAACTGGTGTAAGAAACATTTTTTTTATTGTAAATAAACTTATATTTAACTTTCATTCCCTTCAACATACTCTCCTCCCCTTTCGATACACCGCTGTATGCGTGTCTTCCATTGTTCAAAACGATACTATAGTTCATCAGTTGTCATCCTCTTTAACAACTCTGCCGTTTTTGCTTTTACATGTTCAGCAGTCTGAAAATGTGTTCTCTTTTTACTTTTGGGAACAGGTAGAAGTCACATGGTGCGAGATCTGGCGAATACGGAGAGTAATCAAGCACAGCAATGCGCTTGTCCGCTAAAAACTGCTTCATAGATAGGGCATTGTGAGCTTGTGCGTGGCCATAGTGCAAAATCCACGAGACGTTCTTCCACAAATCCGGCCTTTTCTTTCTCACTCTTTCCTTCAGCTTAATTAGGACTTCTTTGTAGTATTTCTAGTAACGATTTGACCCTCAGGCACTCAGTAAGTCATGATAACACTCTTGATATCGAAAAAAATGATGAGCATTGGCTTCGAGTTCGACTTGGTCATTCGTGCTTTTGTCTGTCTTGGCGATCCGGCGGCCTTCCAGTGCATAGATTGACGCTTTGTTTCCGAGTCATACTGGAAAATCCAAGATTCATCACATGTGGTGATTTCTGTGAGCAAATCTGGTTCTTCTGTTAGTCGTTCCATGATGTCAGAACAAATGTTCATCCGATTGTCTTTTCTTTTTGTTCCTGACCTAGGTTTTTCGGCATTATTTTTGCACAAACTTTTGTCATGTTTAATTCATCATGCAAAATGTGTTTCCTGTATCTTTGTTAATATTTTCCATATCGGCAATCACCCGAATACTCAAACGTCGGTCTTTCGGCACGATTTCATTAATTTTCTGAACGTTCCCTTCAGTTTTTGCAGTCACGAGTCGATCAGAACGTTCATCATCTTCGACCTCTTCCCGGCCTCCAGAAAACCGTTTGTGCCATTCAAAAACTAGGGTACATGACATAACATTATCACCATACACCTCCTTTGACATTTGTAAACATTCTGTTGACGATTTTTTCTATTCGATAAGGAATTTCAGATTAATTCGCCGCTCGATTTTTATGTCAACCATTATCATGACACTACTAAGTAACAGTGTCCTGTACAATTAAAACACGAAAGTAAACTAAAGCGTCTGCTTTGTCTAAAGAGACGAAACTACGGGTTGTTGCTTGGGAAGTATCAAGGTCGATAACATTCCAATTACGGCCTCGTCCGATACGGCTGCGCGATGGAAAGAGCGCTGTCTCGTTATTTAACTGCCATACCTCGTATTGCACTTCTGTATACTCTAGTTTACCCTGCCTGTGTTAAATATTTATTTTTTAATTTGAAGTTGTTCATACAATCTGGTATAAGATTTGCTTTTATCACTTGATGGTCTACCCATTTATCTATCCTCGCATTACTTTCTACTCTTGTTCAGGAGAGGTTGCGACCGATTTTATTATATCTTCTGCTGTTTTCATGTTGGCTTTATGGCATACTTTATTAAACTGAAACAGCTCTAGGTAGATCACTTTCATTTTCTGCTATCAGCACCATCTGCATAGCACATATTATTAAAAGTGCTTCTACCCGTTCTATAACACTTTATACCTTTTATTTCGTCCATAACAAGGAGATTCAAGTCTCACACTCTTCAACTTAATAATGGGCGAACTAATTTTAAAAATATTTAAATTTGTTAATTAATGTCAAATTTGTTCGAAGTAAACAAATTTATTTAATTATTTCTTCCCTAATAATTATTTAAGAAGCTATCCATCATTATCCCCTCGTAATACTTTTTTGTGGAAAAAAATTCCGGTTCACACACTGGAACACCCCCGTTCACACCCACTTCCACTGATAACATCGGTCAAATTTTAAGGGCCAGGAATAAATCGAGTTTGTTCCGAGCTTGTAATAAAATCATCCGCTGATTTTCGGAACTTCGGTACCACCAACCTTCCTTCTTTATTTATATATGATCGTAATAATGGTGGGTTGATAAATACGTCGAGCGAAAAAAAAAAGAGACGGTCGAGATAAAATCTTTTCGTTTTGCTGTTTTCAACGGTTTTCATGTGGTTCGGTAGTTGTTAGTGAATTGTTATTATGTTCCTGCAAGAGGGCGTGTGTAGATACGGATTGTTTAAAATTATAACCCGAAAAAATATGTGAATGTATAATTATAGTAATATGAATATTACTAGATAGATAAATAGAAGAATAGAGTAATTATTTGTTTAAATTACATAGTATACATTTACAGCTATACAAACGTCAAAGAAATATTAATTTCCTTAATTAAAAATTATATATTTGCTTTAATATATAACGTCATGTACACGAGTTGAAAGAAATACGCTTGCATTTATTTTATACGCAATAAATTCTGTAAACTTTCCCGCTAATGAGCACCGTCCAGCCATACAGAGCATATGTCCAATTCTAATATTAAATTAGTTTATAATGAAAGCCTATTCGAAAATGCAAAATATTTATAAATTATCTAGATTAAGAAAAAAGCTAATTACTAAAAACAACTGTTTAAACTACCGTAGAAAGACGATTTGATAGAGAGTAAGATTTGAAATAAAACAAAGAAGTTAGGATATTAAGTTCCTATTATGTTTCGGGCACATTCAACTCTAAAACTAACGATTCTGAAGTACATTTATGCCATTTTCGTGATGGTCTGTCTCAATATTTTCGCAATACTGCTCCGTTACTGCAAATTCAATTGGCTGAAACAATTTACTACCAAAAACAAGTCTGAGTTTGGAAAATAGAAATAAGTAGG
This sequence comes from Dermolepida albohirtum, assembly GCA_031893035.1. Taxonomy (NCBI): domain Eukaryota; kingdom Metazoa; phylum Arthropoda; class Insecta; order Coleoptera; family Scarabaeidae; genus Dermolepida; species Dermolepida albohirtum. The sequence goes on along the minus strand of JAVIWB010006917.1, from coordinate 1,054,599 downwards.
CAAAACAGTAGGAGGCGCAACAGAAACATCGTTTAATTTTTCGCGAATAACTTGACCGATGTGAGAAAGCACATTGTCGTAATGAAAGAGAACGTTTTTGTTTTCCATTCCGGATCGTATTTTCAGGAATTACTTTTTTCAATTAATCTATAGAGCGACGTAATTTACAAAATATTATATGAAAATTAACGCTTCGGAATGCCAAAAAAATCGCAACCAATACCAATGCCAATGGAAATGTCTTGACTTTTTTTTGAAGAAGTGGTATGGTTATGATTGGACTATTAAGACTACTGCTTGGATTCAGGAACATAACACATGGATCAATAAGTCCCAAGACTAACCCATAGATGGCGCTCGTAGTAAACCAGTAACCACGTCTTTCTAGAGTACTAACCTTTGCTTGAAACGTGTCAAAATTTTAAGTCGATCGGACCAGAAACAGCTGAGTTATCGAGGTTGGAGTAAAGTCGTTTTGTAGTTTGTTTAAACAATGGAAAAAAACGAGTTTCGTGTTCTGATAAAACATTGTTTTTTAATGGGTAAAAACACCACGCAAGCAAAACAATGGATTGAAAAATGTTACCCGGACTCTTGTCCATCAAAAGCAACGATTTGTCGGTGGTTTGCCGAGTTTAAACGAGGTCGTACCGACACAAATGACGCGGAACGCTCGGGTAGACCTGTGGAAGCCGTTTCACCGGAAAATGTGAGTGAAGTGACAAAAATTATAATGAAAGATCGTAAAGTGAAGCTCCGTGAGATTGCTGAGATGACACAGATATCATATGGAAGTGTATTTACTATCCTTCATGAAAAATTGAGCATGAAAAAGGTTTTTTCCAAGTGGGTGCCGCGATTGCTTTCGATGGAACAAAAACAGCAACGAGTCGATGATTCAGAAAGCTGTTTATCGCTATTTACTCGCAACAAAAAAGATTTCTTGCGTCGTTACGTGACCATGGACGAAACATGGATACATCACTACACTCCAGAGTCGAAGCGGCAGTCATCTGAGTGGCGCACAGCTGGCGAAAGCCGTCCGAAACGTCCGAAAACGCAGCAGTCAGCTGGCAAAGTCCTGGCGTCAGTTTTTTGGGATACACATGGCGTGATTTTCATTGACTACCTCGAAAAAGGTAAATCGATCAACAGTGATTATTATATTGACTTACTGGTGCGTTTGAAGGAGGAAATCGCAAAAAAACGACCGCACATGCAGAGAAAAAAAATCCTTTTTCACCAAGACAATGCACCCTGCCACAACTCGATGAAAACAATGGCAAAATTGAACGAATTGGGTTTTGATCTGCTTCCCCACCCCCCCATATTCGCCAGATTTAGCCCCCAGTGACTACTGGCTCTTTGCTGATCTTAAAAAAATGCTCCAGGGAAAAAGATTTGGCTCAAATGAGGAGGTCATCGCTGAAACTGAAGCTTATTTTGAAGCGAAAGATAAATTTTTTTATAAACATGGTATTGAAAAATTGGAAAAGCGTTGGAACCATTGTATCACCCTAAAAGGTGATTATGTTGATGAATAAAAAAAAATTTTGCAAAAAAAATGTTGTTTTCATTGTTAGTCTCGGGACTTATTGATCCATGTGTTAGTAATGAAGCCAGATTTCAACAATCATAACAAATCCTCGCCAAAAATTAACTTCTTTTTAAATATCTTCAAATTATCGCTGTACGTTGGCATTCTTTCACGCTTTAGATCATATGTGGGCAGCAACGGGCCCGCTGTAAGATTTGATCCGGCCCGCGAGACATTTTGGAAAAACCCAATTAAAAAATATATTACACTATTTACTCATACTAACGGAATCAAGCGAGCAAGCCGAGTGGCGATAATCATCAAAGAGTGAGGCGGCAAACATCAAAGGCTTTGATGTTTGCCGCTTCACTGGCGGCGCAACAAAAATTATTGCTTTTCAATTGTTCTACACTAGACGATTCTAGATTATTCCTTCATTTTGCCTATATAAGCGGGTGGATGGCCCGAAGTTCAGTTCTATTTGAGCTACTGAGATGATAACTTCGACAAGCGATATCCTAGCGAACTACTAGTGCCGTCAATTTGCTTTGTGACTTTGTGTGCATATTGAGTGCTTACTAATTACCTACATTTTGTTATTAAGTTTATCGACGGAAAAGTAAACGGAAATGATGTCTAGTGGAAAGAAACGAAAAGTAGATGCAGAGGGTCGCCAGTTTTAAGAAAAATTGACTGTAGAATTTTTTTATCTTGCACAATGTTAAGCCTATTTGTTTGCTGTGTAATGAATCCATTTCAGTGATGAAAGAATTCAATATAAAGAGGCATTACTCAACTAAGCATTCTACGCTGCACTCACTGACAGGACAAATAAGAAAAGACAAAATCCAGAAGCTTACCGCAAATTTAGAAAAAGAGCAGCAAATGTTTCATAAACAAAGAACATAACTTGATAATGTTGTGAAAGCAAACATCGATGAATTCGTTTCCCAAATTCAAGCTCAAGTGTCTCATTGATTTCGGTGTCGCTATTTAACTTTCGTAGTTTGTAACAATTCCAAATTTAACAATTTAATTTTGTTGTACCTATTTTTTTCATTTCATTTTGTTATTTTAATAAATTGTATTATAATAACATTGTCGGATTATTTCATGTTTGATATCTACCGCTAAAAATTATGAACACTGCTTTAAAATCCACTACTTTTAAACGCGGCCTGCGAACGTATTTGCACATTAAAGTTTGGCCCACAACATGTCAAAGGTTGCCCATACCTGATTTAAATCATAATTTAAAATTTATGACACCCACCTTGCTAACAACTTAGATATATCCAATTCTATGTGTAAAATGTTGTATGGAAATTGAGCCGTTATCTCCTTGATATCAACTCTTCGATCGTTCAAAGCAATATCATTTATAACAGCTACATGATACCTTACAAGTTGCCTAGGACTAACTTACACATGAGTCTATAGAACATCTTATTAGAAGCATAGCAGCATGGTAATTTATCATTAAATTGTCTCTGTAAAAGGTACGAATTTTCAATGACAATTTTGTCATTTAATATTCTCAACGCAGTAAACAATTGCATAAAATTTGATTTGAAAATATGTACTTTTATTAAGGGATTCGTTTTTTCTTTGCTCAAGCAATTACGCCTGGTTAATTATTCCTGTTGTAGGGCAAGACGTTATTGCATTCCTACCTGTGCTGGCAAAATAGTTACAATAAGTTTTAACAAAATATCTTTAAATGCTGAAAAGATAATCCAAGAAATATACAAAAACTATCGGCTGTAATTACATGTCAACATAAAAGATATTTAGGCTATAAAGATAAATGTTTTTATCACACGGTATAAATTAAATATATGCAAAATACGATAACTATATAATTCAAATGATCTGTAATTTAACGCAAAGAGAAGATTAAAAATAGCTTTCTGTATTCGACAGATGCTTCTAATTAATGTATTATTCAAGCATTCTTTCCCACTTCAAAATTAAACTGTTAAATTAAAAAATTTGCTTTAATTAAAAAATACGGAAAGAAATACAATAAAAGATGCCCTAAGAGCCATGTAATACTGCGTAGATTTAAAAGAATTGAATCTGTAAAGAGTCGTTCTGAAAAAGGAGGCCAAGGAAGAAATTCTATGAAAATAAAGGAATTTAGGCTACCGTTTGACGTACAACGAACCTCTCAGAATATGGCCCCAGGATAATTCGGACCGAACAACAATTTCTATTACCGACATTTTAAATAAAAGCAAACTTAAACCGTCCAAGCTGAACATTTTATTTTAAATGAAGTATTTAATGATAAATACGAGGTATTATTAAATAATAATAAAATTGTAAACGCTCTGTTTGCAAGCGGCAGCTTGATTCTGGCAAAATAAAGATGAAATTTACCAAAACAGACATGTTTACTTTTTTTTACACAGTCTCCAGCATCATTTATCGTTCACATACTTCAACAATTTGCGATACAATCTTGTGTGTACGCCTAAGAAATTACGGCTACTCCAACATCAGAAATTATTCTTGGAAAAATAGACAACTAGAATATAAATTGTCAGTTAATTTTCTATTCTTCTTATGTATATCCTTTAATAGAGGTTTATGAAGTGTAAAAATATTTATCGTTACTTCTTTATATCTAAATAATGTATCAATTTCTCTATCGTTCGTGATCCGGTTCAAAGATGTCATGGCTGCACATTATGCAGCCGTGACAGCAGCCTTCGCATTCCTTCCCTTCCTTCTATCTTTTCTTAAATAATTAGTTGTAGTAACTAATATTTTGTGTTACGCATGTGCGTCCTAAATATGAAATGGTTTTTCTTTTAATTAAAACTAGCAATTCTTTCTCGGCCTCATTACATACCTCCAAAGACATGGGATATTGAGTACTCTGTGGTATGTCCGCATTTAGAAGGCTTCAAATTTATTTATTGTGGTGGTATTCAATATCCAACCCTCTACTCCATACCACAACACTAATCAAACATAATATTTTACAATTCTTGCATTCGTTAAAACGTTATGCAAATTCATAAATGCACTACGGACAGTCTCTATGTGACATTTTATTTTCAGATCTGACGTCCAATCCTCGTTGGCCCATACTGCAAGATATCTAAACTTGTGTTCATGTTCAATTTGTAGTCCGTTGTATGTTAGGTTGGCGTTCCTGAATATGTCTGATTCTCTTGTAATAACCATAAACTCTTTTTGTGTTTATTTTGAAACCCTTTCTTTCGCTGTTTTCTCCTACTATGTTAACAAACTATAATTATCTATTTAAAGATAATTGCGAAGGCGTCAAAAAAATTAATTTGCCCAGTCTATGTTTGCGATAGGAGGTTTATATCAGGAGAGAAAACTCGTTTTGCCTTTCCTCAAATTCTTCAACGTCCTGTAGAGTGATTTAGCCTTGCTATCCCTTTGTATTTCATGCGCAAATTCTTCCGCTTTCTTTCTTTCGCGCTCGTAACTGCTTCTTCGACTGTTGTACCTTGCGCCTTTCATAATTGCTACTGGTTTTTTTGCTAAAAGATTTCTTCCATCGTTTTTTCTTTTTACCAATGCTGACCTTAATCTCTTCATTTCACCACGCTGTGCATTTTGTTCTGCTTCCCGTAGTTACTCCGGGTATTTCTTCTGCTAACCTGTACATCACATCTGTAAATGTTTTCTACCACATTTCTAAATTATTTTCGTTTTCCTAATTTGTGTACCAAAATACTTAGTTATGAGGACATTTAGAATTTGAATCCATTCCACTTTTCTAAACTGCATTAGTTTCTACCAGGAAATGATCGAATCCAAATCCAAAATTCCTTTTAACACGGGCATCCTCTACTATAAGTAGTATTCATAATAATTTCTAATAGTGGTATTTTTTCACAATGTCCATTTATTAGTAGAAATTTATGGATCTCCACCCGAGAAAATTTCACGTCAGCTTTAATAGCTACTTCAACTACTTCCTTCATAACGCGCTGAAATATTCATGCAAAGTTCGCAAAATAAGTTTAATAAACTTTTTGAACAACTCTTGCCCCCTTTGTTATCGATCAGGCGTCAGAAATAATTAATTACAATTTTACGGACCGCTGCGTTGCTGAAACGAGCCAATTTATACTTTACTTAATTTTTGACTTTATTTGTTTTGAGTTAAATGTTCAATAAAGTTCAACCGCTGAAACCGAGCAACGTCTAACCCGTTCGCTTTTATTAAAATCCGAAAAATTCATCGTCGGCGCCGGCATCGATTGACGGTTGCGTCGCTTAGAAATTTGAACATGAAAATTTTAGTTCGTGTTATTTTATACGGACCGATGTCGCATTCAATTTTCAGCATGTATGACCTGTTTCGATTATGAGGAAATATTGACCTAGTAATACAGTCCAATACCCATTTCGGTTTTCGAAAATTCGGTACATTACCCTTGCGAGGCAAATAAATCGACAAATATATTGACTAACAGTAAATAAATCACAGCAGCATCGTGTCGTTTTTTGTATTTTTTTGAAAAATTAATAAGCACCGTTGTTTTCATCCAATATACCTGTTTGAAAAATACACTTCTTTTTGATTATTCTTTTTCACTATTTCATTGTGCATAGCTGATACGACAGGTTGTGTTTCAATAATGATTGAACGCATATACGTTTTTGTTATGTAATAACTTTGGGCAAATTCTCTCTTCTAAACCATTGCTATTTTCAATCTAAAATTTGATGGAGTGTAAAAAGTGATGGTTGATAAAATTCACTATTAAAAATTTCATGTTACCGTAAAGTGTTTTTTATATTTTATTACTAATATACTCATATATGCTTGCATATTTTTTTACTGAGATAAAGTTAAGTACGCGCAAATTTAAATAACTAATGTACGCCTGAAATTAGATATTAGATGCCGTCTTTTCTGTACTTACTTCAATCTCAGTTTGCCCTTTTCAGTTAATGTATTTGCCATAGACGTGAATACGAAATCCGTTCAAAAAATTACTAAACATTTTGAATTACGCACCAACGGACAGGCTTGTTCACCTGCGGTTGGTAACATTGTATCGGCCATAATGCCTGCATAACTTGTACTTGTCGTGGTATTGTTATTTAAGTGCATTGTTTTTCAGTGTTCCCAGCGATCTGAAATTCTCGGCAACATAAAATTTTGCGTGGAACCCGGAAAAACTTTTACAGAAACGTTTCAGTTTTTGAAATAAACTTACGTAGCTGATGCTCTGGATTGTACACAATGTTACTAATGGTCTTTACGATTCAATCAATTAAAAATGGCCGTCAAGCTGGAAGGCCTTTGACTTCGACTGATGAGACGCGCGTCGAAAAATCAAGGATCTGGTTAATTCGAACCGTCATTTAACTACCCAAGACGTTGCAAATGAAGTTAGAGTCTCAATAGGGTTGTGCCATAATATTTTACCCAAAAAACTAAACATGCCTCGCGTCGAGGGAACGTTTATTCTTCATTTGTTGACCGAGCAGCAGAAAGAAAATGAGAGACTTTTGCCGGTAAATTTTTAAACAAGCCAACGACGACAATTCATTGATGCAAAAGATAAAGCTGGATTTATGGCTACGATATTGAAACAAAAGTTCAATCATCATAGTGGATTGGGCACATTAGTCTCTATCCATATCAAAGTGATGCCCACTATTTTTCCAATTTTAATAGAATTATGCAGTTTGAATTTATAGTTCAAGGTCATGCAGTCAACTGTGACTACTATCAAGGCGCTTTACAACAGACACATGAAAAAATCTGCAAAAAAGACCAGAGTTATGTTGGCAACTCATTATTTCCTCGCCACGACAATGTGCCCGTTCACTCTGCTTTGTTAATTCGTCAGCTTTGTGTCAAAAATCGAATAACAGTCATCCCTCAACCTTCCCACTCGTCAGACCTTGCTCTCTGCGATTTCCTTTTATTTCTTAAATTAAAATTAGTGATGAAAAGGCACCGTTTTAAGCCTATGGATGGCATTAAAACAAATTCGTCACATGCATTGAGGGGCATTTAAAAAGAAACTTTCTTGGATTGGCACTGAAAAGTATGTGAATTAGATAGAGGAGTAATTTCAAGAAAACAAGAACCAGTAATCTGCAAGGTTAATAATAAAATATAATATAACTAATTTCGCCTATTTTCTGAGCAGACCGCGTACAGTCCAATCTTAGATTATTATCTGGGAAGGGTTTTTTATAGTTCTCCTTACTATTTAAGGTGAAAGTCGATGAAGGTCTTAAGTCACTTCAAAAGCGCAGACGTAACAATAAATCAGAGCCTGCCAACTCTTCCTGTATTGTGCTCCTGACTAGCATTCCTAGGATTTCGTTCTGAAATCTTCGTAGAGGTTCTAAACTGGAATGACTAAGTTTTCCTCATGTCTGTATCATAAATCCACATTGCTTTTTTGATCGTTGTAAAGAAATGAAAGTTATTACTATCGCAAATAATTTCAAATCTTATAAACGGTATACACACCATAACCTTCATTTTTGGGGCCCAAGCTATCGCCACCTGTTTATGACTGACTCCATTCAAGGCATGTGCACAATCCAATCCAAGTTTAGAATTCACCTAGACCAAATCTAATGTCTTTAGCATTACTTGGCTGGGGAAATGTCCACTGTACGACTTGTCAAGAACTCTGATGTCCTTCCCTCGAGTCCTTAAATTCTGGTTTCAACTACTTGCTCCATACCACAGTTGAACTTCTAAATTATATAATCACTCCATTTCCCCCATAAAAGAATCAACCGCAAATTCTTTCAAGTTATGATGATCAGGGCCATGACCTTGGCTTATAGGAGGTTGACCTTGCATTAGTTTGTAAGCTACTAACATTATTTCTCCTTGTATATGGGTATACCACCCCCAACGCAGCTGTAGAACTTGTTCTTATGGTTGTCGTAGCGGTTCAACATGCAAGTCTTTGTATGCCTCTTAATAGTCTGATAATTCATTAAAATATTTTGCAAATAGATCTAACAAAATTCGAACACCTTATATTGACAAATTTATAATTGTTGACCTAAACATTTCAGAAAATTATCCGAAACTTACATGTACTCTTGATTTGAATATTTTGTTCATGTAAACTGAAATATGAAACTTAAATCAACAACTGTTATTAAAACATCGATAATTCTTCGTTTCGGATTTTAATTAAGGCGCTTAATTAAAACAAGGCCTTATATATTTAGGCCAGAGCATAATTATTAATTAAGGCAGACGGAGGAAAAATATTTATCTTTCTTATTTCCCCGTTCGCTCCCCTTTTTATCCTTGAATGAAGCGCGTAAAAAAAAAATAAATCTGACACAATGGTGAAAACAAAATAAAAACGACGGGCACTCTCGACTCACAAGAACAAATAAGAAGGCCAGAAGTTACGGGCCCCATTCTGAGACAACGCGACGAGGATGGAAAAAAACGTGTGGAAAGAAAACGGAGGCCAGAAAAAAAGAAATCGAAACAGATTATTTAATTTAGGGGAGAAAGGGAAACCACATAAAAGTTCAAATTAAATCTGACCGTTTCGAATTAACGCTGGTATATAATTACGGGATAATAAAAGAGGACCAGATACTAATATGTGAAGTCGACTCCAATAATAAGAGTGGTAAATTAGATTTTTTTCTTCTCGTATGTTATTCGAAAGAGTATATAGTTACGACTTTTCTGGTGATGGTTTGGTTCAATTTTACTTTTATTTCAGTGGCAAATAAATCGGTCTAAATATCTTTTTTAATTTACTTGATATTTCAAAATACAAATTTCATAATTCTTTTGATAATTAGCAAACATTATATATTCATTTCATTAAAGTAAAATCATTTAAGTATGCATATTTAGACAAACATTGCTTACAATGACACTACGAACTTTCAAAAATGCTCTGACATTTACTTGTTAGTCATCCCATAATTTTAATAAGTATTTGAAAGAAAGTGATTGCGGATTGAATCATAGAAAGCGGTCAATATATTATCTGAAGCTGCAATCTGTATTGTGTAATCTTCCAACTAGCATTCCTTAATGTATGACATTATTCAAAGGAAATTTCCATTTTGTATGAGTTCTATCTTTTGTGCGTATTAACAGCTTGATTCCATACACAAGGACTGGAACTTTAACAATATTAACAGTACTGTGGAAGCAACCACATATTAGTCTACGCCATATGTGGGCAACCACCGGCCCGCTGTAACATTTGATCCGGCCCAGGAGACATTGTCGTATTATTTCGTGTCTGATATCTATCGCTAGCAATTATGAACACTACTTTAAAATGCACTACTTTTAAAGGCGGCCCACGAACGTATTTGCACATTAAAGTTTGACCCACAACATGTCAAAGGTTGCCCATACCTGGTCTACGACTTACCTATATTACAATAAACGGACTCTCCCTTTTAAATATTGTAGAAAAGCATGCGGTGTGGCAAGAAAAAGGTAGCCTTCTATGGAATACTGATCCAAACTATTGTGGTCTGTGAAAGTTTTAGTGACTCTTGTGTACCGCTGTGACGGAGTTATCCTAGTGCATATCGTGCCGCAACTACAGACTGTTAATACACAATATTTTCTTCAGTTTTTGGAAACATAACCTTCGAAGAAAGCAACCACACTGCTCGGTATTTGATCTATATAATCGCTGGGGTCGTGGAGTACTTTTTCATCCACCATATTCACAGAATTTAAGCCCAAGTGGCTTTGACTCAATCCCATAAATGAAGAACATTCGATTCCGAACTGTTTCCGAGACTATACAAACAATAGATCACTCCATCGAAACCATCAACAGAACAGACGCTGCTAAAGAGCGCCTGTTCTGTTGATGGTTTCGATGGAGTGATCTATTGCTTGCATAATATCACGACTTCCAAATCACCCAGTAATGAGTTGTTGTCAATGCTGGTGCCTATATTGAAGGACCGCAATAGTTTCACGCATGTATCGTTTTTGTATTATTAATAAATATATAGTTGCCACTATTAAATTTTCAACCCTCATAGATATCATTATAGTTTAGACGGGATTTGAGTTTTTTTTATATATATAGTTGTCCAACTTTTGTTACTATGATGACTTGTTTCTAATTTCAAAATAAGTGTTTTGAATATTGACGGCAATTTTTAATCGAACCTTTTCGAAATGGTTTTGCCGCTACGAGTTCTTATAGGCTTTATTTAGTGTTACTACGAAACTAACACACAATATGCTAACGCATTAAAAACACATTGAAAATGCATACATCGAAAAATTGGCCTTGCTCAATAAAATCATTTCGTAAATTCATGCAAAAATTTGAGGAAACTGAATAAATCATTTCGTAAACTCGTGCAAAAATTTGAGGAAACTGGTAGATAGAAAGCGATGGAGTAGATCAAAATTAGTCGAAAATAAAGTCAGCGCAACTCTAGTTTAGAAGTTCGGGACGTTCTTGAAAATTCTACATATAATCTTTCTAGTGCTAAAAAAGCTTCATAACGTTTGAGGATGAGTTACTCAACAGTGTGGTGAATTCCGAGAAAGCAACTTTGCTTATATATAAAATGAAAAAGCGCTTCGAACTTAAAAACAAGATAAACATATTCGCGTATTTTTATGCAAGACGGTGTCTACCCCACATTGACAATAATTTAAAAACACTACTACGCAATACATTTGGCAATCGTGTAATTAGTAAGCATTTTCCGAACAGTTGACCTTCTATATCGACAAAATAATCAAGTCGATGGCGCTCAGAAACTTTTGCACGATTCCCGAAGAATTTACCTGACCAGTTGCACACCACTTTACAACACAAACATTTTTCTTGAATATCCTTTGCAGAAAGACATTTCGCCCATAACAAAAACGAGCTCACCTTAATGGACAGGGCCAAAATGTATAATCATCTTTCCCTGATTTACAACCGCTTTTAAAACGACCGTTCCACTCAACTGTTTTTGTTTAAAACTTATCACCACAACATTTCTGTAATATTTTTAACTTCTCCATAGAATTAATTTTATTTTTACACACAATTTAATAATTATTACTTCCACATCAAACATCAAAACAACCAATTATATTTTGAGGAAATATTAAAAGAAATATTTAAATCCGGCTTTAAATTAAAAAAATTTTCTAATTCCTTTAACATCGAAGTCTATTAAAATCCATAATGAAAAGGAAGGCTTCGAACATGTGACTTTTAATTAACAAAACGGTAAAACATTCTCGCTCCTTACGCAACATGTGTTTAGTTAATCATCTCAAGGTAAATAACTAATCAGTTGCCGGACGATCAAGACCAGATACGATCATATAAACGTAGGTACACACAAACTCTAAGTACACTGCTCGGACCTACATCAACTGGGATCGACATTATCTGGAATATGGCTCGTATCCCTCGAGAATATTACGTTATCGTGATGAGATTTATAACGAAATAAGTACTACTTATACACTGCCCCAAAACCGAAATGGTTAATTGTTTAATAAAAGCTTTATTACATTAATGCACGTTTAATGAAGACGCTTGTAAATTAAAATATTCATGAAACGTAAGGGACTAGATATTAAAGTTGAGAACGACCGAACTTTGTTTCGGATAAAGAAGAATATAAAATGCAAACCTGTCGAAAGTTTTTGTTTAATTAATTAACTTATCTAATTAACTTTAACTCAATAAAACAATAATTTATAATGCATATTGAAAAAAGGATGATATTATAATCGAGGAATTTTTATACGGATTTATTCTTTCATTAAACTGTATGCAACACTTAATCAATTTATTAAATTAGCTTTCAAAAGATGATTAAGCTTTCTATATACTCGTATATATATATCGTCTTCCAAAATTAGCGTAATTTAAATTTTGCGATATTTTCTTTTAATCAAGATAGCTTGACTAAAAATTTGACAATTGTGAAATAGACGCGTCTCAATTATCAGTCATGGAAAGCTTCACGAAGAAACAGCGGAAACAGTTCGCAGTGTGTGCAATTTTTGGTAGAGAAAATGCACCGAATTGTTTGACAGTTAAGAGAGTGATTCCAGAATTTAAATCGAACGAAATTATTTCTTTAGTAACTGCAAAAATTGGTGAGAATATTGGTTCGCAGCAACTAGCCATTTCGACACATAGTTTGCAGAAAATTTTAGAGAAATATCTCCATCTCTATTCTTGCAAAATTCAATTAACTTAAGAACATATGCCAGGTAACCAGGCACAACGCCGTACCTTTGCCAACCGGGTATTTGAAAACCAAAGAATAGACGCTTGTTTTATTAGAAAAATTCTTTAGTGATGTGGTACACTTTCACTTTATCGAGTACATGAACATGCAAAACCGCCGAATTCGAGGAGCAAAGAATCCATCTTATTCACGAGAAAGCAAAGCTTCCACAACAAGTCATCGTTGGTTGCAAATTTTGGATTGATAGAGTGGTTGGCGCATACTTCCACGAGGAGGACACCGCCAATGCAATAGCATGAATGGGGGAACGTTATCGCAATATAACAAGGGTTTTGTGTAGCCCGCATTGATTAGTAAATCAGAAAACCTGTCACTTGCGCGAGAGACGATGCAGTTGTTGCATGAGAGATTCCCTGACCGTGTAATCTCACGCACTAATAACTCGAGTTAGTAAGTCAATTTTCTGTTGTAACTTGTCATAGTGTTGTCCGTTAAAAAGGCTGTATCTGTATCTACGTTCATTCAGAATGTTTGTTTGAGAACTTCTGCCAATTGTTAAGGTCTCCGTCATTATGAATGAATTTTGGATAACGATGACGTTTTATCAAGAACATTCTCAGATGGGGCATAGTTCCATGTTTCGGATTATAAATATGGCCTACGCAAAATCTTTATCTATATATTGAGTCTCTGTTACATCTTAGGTTGATATTTAAATGCCATAGTTAGCTGGCCCTATATTTTTATGGTAGAGATTGAACAATGTCATTCAATAAATATTAATTTATTTTAGGAAACATACTGAAAGATATTATGAAGAGCTTCTGAACCCATTTTTTAATGACTTACATGATGATGAAGTCCAACTGGGATATTTTCAGCAATATCACATCATTGTACCCCTAAGACTCTAAATAGTATTTCTGAATACTTTGATACAGTGATAAGCAGGAACGTGCCTCTTAATTGGCCACCAAGATCGTGTAATCACGCAATGTATGATTTTAATTTATGAACATACATTATGTGTAAAAGCTCTATATTTATCTATATCACTTCTTCCTAATTTAAATGAATTAAGGCATTGAATCAATTTAAAACACTGAACGGCATTAATAACATTCTACAAACTTTATAAAATGTATAATAATGTTCAACGTAGGGTTAGAAAATATAATGAACAACTAAGTGACCATTTTCAACATCTGTTATAAATAAAAAATATAATATGAAGAAAGTACGAATTACCATAGACAACTGCTGTTATTGTAGTCCTCCTGTATTCAACAAGAACAACACCTGCTTCATCTCAAAAGACAGTGGCCATGAGCTTTCCAAATGAAGATTGTGTACGGACCCTTTTTGGGAGCATAGAACCCTTATGGACCTACTGAATAGACTTGACTTTTGTTTCTGGATTCCAGTGATGCGCCTAAATCTCATCACCTATCACTATCTTATCAGAATTGTTTGAGTCCGAAAGCTTTCTGGGTCATCTTCCGACCACGCTGAAACTATTTTGCGCTCTTACGCTGTAAAATATATCGAAACGCCGTGTCCATGCATTCAAATTGTTCATTCGTAATTAGTTTTAGCAAAATCTTGTTCTTTTATTGGTGATATTGCAATGTTCTGTTTTCAAAAAAACTCAGTTTATACAGCACATGATAACAAACGAATTAAAATCAAATTTGACACGTAAGAACAAAAACTTTGTCACTATTGAACGTTACTAGGCAACACACAATTAGTTATTTCTATAATAGGTCAGCAGATATTTTTCAAAATTCCCTCGTAGATTATACAATACTGTGTTAATGGAATATCAACACGTATTTACATAAACATAAACTTACATTATGAAAAAGGTGTCGTCTCTAGTACTTTCAAACTCGAGCTTTTAGGTTAATTTGATTTAATAACTAACTACAAAATTTGTATTTTCTCCTTCCTTTCAACCTTAATAACACTAGGCACGTAATTTAATTATTTCATCTATAGGCAAGTATGCTTAAAATTATAGGCATGTGTGGAATGAAGTATCTAATTAATGCCATAGAAGGAACAGGCACCTAGATGTATTATTATAATTAATATACTTCAGTAAAGTTACGATACACGCCGAAACTTACTAAAAAAATTCCAAATACAAGGGCTAATCAATATATTTGATATCGAAAAATTTAAGCAAATACAAGTAAAGTAACCTATAATCAATAATCAAATAGAAGGACATAGTAGTATTAGCGTATAGCTTGGTATTGCAAGGAAAACATTCATATTTAGAGCTGCCAAATCGAGCGGTACGTCATAGCCGTGCGCATTGTAATAAATAATAGGTTCCACATAATAATTGGAGCTTCAGTTTAAAATATTTGTACATTTCAGTGTATTGTTGAATAAAGTGTTTAAATAGATCAAATAACTAATGAACATAGAATCGCGTATATTGGTAGTGTAAATTCTTGCTATTTAGCCTGCGAAAAAGTATCAACAGCTGCATTAATACGTTTGATAAACAGTAGCGAGGCGTTAGACGTCAGTCGATTTTAATAAAATATAAAAAACTGTGAAACTTACTCTCCTGCAAACAATTATCAAAATCAATAAACTCGGCTATCTGCAGCTTCTGGTATGTTTCCCATAGCGTTGCACTCATCAACGTACATGGCTTTAAAAATATTTTTATACAAAGAAAACAATCGTTCCACATCTAATGAACTAACGTTTGCATAATTAAAATAAACTTTGAAGTTATGTAAGGGATCTGATAAACTGATACAACCAGAATCTTTGTTTAAAACACTATTTAAGTGTTGGTCTTTTCATAACTTCAATTGGTCTTTTTTGCAGTAATTAAGGATTTTCTAATTTGCAATTGTGTTCTATTAATACTTGAGCATCTTCAAATTTTTTCTGACTCCCTTTAATAGCTGCGGCTTCTTTCGGATTAAATTGTAAAATTAAACTCTTTATCTGTTGAAAATGTTTAGAATAATAAAATGCTGCCTTCTGTAACCATGTTCTTTGACGTATAAGAATTAGCTGTGGTGATTGAGTGATGCCGGAAAACTGTCCCCAGAATTCTTGAATTAGTTTAGGATATTAAAGAATAACGTCTTTTGCTTGAGAAATTAAAATATTTACTTTTGGATAACAGTTTCGAATTGTTCTACTACAAAATGTAAAACACAAAGTTTTCACGTTACATGTATTAAGGTACTACACTTACTTGGCGAAGAAGAGCGTATAAAAACAAAATTGGTAATACGCTTGGGTTTTTCTACACATTTGCAGTATATAATAATAATAAGAATATAACGCTACAAAGCAAGCTAACAATCGACTCAAATGCAGTCATGTGCACGAATATAGCAGTCCTAAATTAATATTTATAAAAAAACATTTACAACGGACAATTCTGATACAACTATATTGAAAAAAAATTTTCAGTAAAGTACCGAGTATGAGGGGGAATTACTGAGTTTTATAGTCATGCGCTGTTATTTGCCCATGCATTAAAGTAGCAGTACCATAGCTAGAGGCACTAAACCCAGATGCATAAAGTTGTCTGTTGCAAAATAATTCAACAATTTTTTAATCATCTATTTCTGTTGTAATATGGGCTGAGCAAAGCACTGTTCGTCGGAAAAAAGTGCAATTATATTAGATTTACTTAATAGAGGCAAAAGCTACAAGTTTATACAAAATACGCTCTCATGTTCTGCAAAAATGATTGCAAATGCTAAGACCTGGAGAAAAGTGAAATAAAAACGTGGTGGAAATAGGAAAACTAGCCCTAGGGAAGACAGAAACATTATAACTTGTGCAAAGAAGACACCTTTTATAAGTTCAACTGCAATTAAAAGTGAGTCACACCTTTGTATAAGCACCTCTATTATTAGGCGAAGATTGACTCAAGGAAAGTTTCGTGTAAGAAGGCCTAGGAAGGTACCATTATTAAATAAAAGGCAAATACAAAATAAATTGTCGTTTGCTCATGATCACGTACAATGGGACGAAAAAAAGTGGCGTAATGTACTGTGGTCCGATGAATCGAAAATAGTTTAATTAATTTTAGTGTATACCAGCAACAAGTAAGAGGACCGCTATTGACAGCATTTCAACAACTGTTCACCAAAAAGACATCACGCTATGGGGGTGTTTTTCATGGTATGACAGGCCCTTTACACAAGATAGAAGGCATACAGAATGCTGATGTCCATGTGAGTATATTGCAAGCTGTGCTTCTACTATAAGCAGCGGAAGAAATGCCACTAAGACGGTTGTATATTCAGGATAACGTTCCGAAGCATGTTTCTCGTAAAGCGAAAACATGATTTCGAAATAGTTCGCGTTTAGGGTTGGTCGGCACTTATACTCCAGTGCAAATTTACTGGTGGAGTTAAAAAAGACTGTATCTGCTGCCACGCCGCAAAATACTGTGAAGAATAGGCTAAGCTGAATGATAATCAATTTCAGCAAAGACATGTAGGTAACTGGTGAACTCGCTCCGCAGGTGTCAAGAGGTGATAAACAATAAAAGTCAAACAACAAAATATTAAGTGTTTCAGTCCAATTTATTCAGTAAGAATGACATTTAGTTAGCATTTTAGCATGACAAATGCACAACTATTTTGTTTATTCTAGAATATAAACAGTTTCATTTTCTCTTTGCTATTAAGAAACCTATTTATTTATTGTTATAGTTATGTAACATGGAATAAAGAGTTCAATAAACTTGAATTTCTTTTATATAACACATAAATTGATGTTTCAGCAAATTTAAGACCACTGTTATTTTCGTGCACATGACTGTATGTGCGATTTTAGACATACACTCCGCGCAACATGAATAGGACCAACTGCATATATGATATTTGTAGTTGGTATAAACATGGTAGCGCGCTGGAATTGTTATTTTCGAAAATAAGAGGGTTGATAAAAAGATGTATGTAGGTACCAAATATAATTTTTGTAAAAGTCAGTGCAAATGTACGTTACTAATGACAATAAGTAGAGTAATTAAACGCCACTTGAATACGACCAATCTACAAAATAAAAGATTCGTTTGCAATAACAAAATACTTTATTGTTCAATAATGAGTACTTTTGCCATTATTTCTTATAACCTCAAATAGTTGGAATGGAATTATACAGGGTTCTCAAGTAGTTAACGGGAAGTTCCGCCCAACTTCGTTTCAGCGCCTGCTCTAGTTCGTCAGCGCAACTGAATTGGGTAGCATTGGAGTACAATTTACGCGACAACCATCCCCAAACATTTTCTATGATGTTCAGGTCGGGGGAGAGCGATGGCCAATAGAACCTCCATGCCTTGTTCTTGAAACCAGCGTCGAACAATGCGCGCGGTGTGAATACTGGCATTATCCTGTTGGAAAATAAATGGCCCACCTGCCATAACGTTGGAAAATTTGTCTTTCACCTGTTGCAGCAGCTGGACGTACTTTTCCGAATTCTGTCTGCCCTTCACTATTACTAAATCAACAGGTCCGTTATAGGAAACAGCTCCCCATACCATGACTGAACCAACATCGGCTCGCCTTCGTGGCTGAATCACTTCATCTTTACGTAAATCGTGGAAATAATAAGAAAACCCATCCCGGACATCTAAATTAAACTTCTTCTCGTCACTGAAAATAACAGTTTGCCATTCTCTTGTCCACCCCATTTTTGCTCGAGCAAACTGAAGACGTGCAGTGCGCTGAAATTCCCTTAAAGGAGGCCCTCGTTTAATTTTCAAACGTTTTAAATGCGGACAGGTCTTCAGTAACTTCTGTACAGTTCTTACCGATGCATTCGTTCCAACGTTATTCGCGATTTATCTTGCCGTTAATGCCGAATTCGATGCTTCGCGTAATATGGCTCGACGTTCTCTCTTAGTTGTAACGGATGTTGTTCGTCCTTTAAAACGTTTTCCATAATTCTCGGGATCCCTAATAAAATTGTTCACAACCTGGTGTGATCGACTTATTTTCTTTGCAGTAGCCCTTGAGGAATACCCTTCTTGATGGAACGCTTTAATTTTTCCAATTTCTTCCATACTTAAGCACTTCTGTCGTCCCATCGTTGCACAATACCCTTAATTACAGATGTTTGTTTATCCGGATAGACGTTGTAACTCGACACTCATCCGGTAGCTTACTATTAAATACTGGTCGTATCCAACCGGCGCGGTGCATTTTATATGTATGTGGTACTTACGTCACCCAATGCATAACGTTAGGCACTATTGCGCAATAATGCGTATTATTTGCCATATCATACCATTACAAACTTGCATTGTATTTTTAGTAAATGAATTGTTTTTCAAACCACCGAAAGCTTGCAACAAGTCGGGTGGTCCTATTCATGTTGCGCGGAGTGTACCACTGTTTTCAATGGTGTAACGCATGTTTTTATAATACATACTTAATTGTATATTATTATTGAAAGAATTGCAAAAGTTCTTCTTTGTTACATGTAATAGATAATTTTTTAAAGAATAATTAATAAAAACTATTGATATATCAAAATAACCAATAAATTACAGCGATTTGAATACTTTACATTTTTCTTTCTAAAATTCGACTGCAAAACATTATCTCAAAAAAAGAAGGCAATGCCAAAGGAAAAGAAGAACAACATAATGCTTGTAAATTGAATAAAATAATATTACGAAACGAAACGTAATACCCAAAAAGCAATTTAAAAAAGACATTGTCATCGCGAATTCTATATTAGCACCATCCTATTTGCAGGGCTATCAATTTATTAAAGGAAAAACACACCATTCCGTATTCGGAGAAAAACGACCGAACGTTTAAGCCGCGAATTATTTAGCAGTGTTTTACTCCTATTCGAACTATTTTTTAATACATATTTCTGACGTGCGAACACATTTCCTCTGATCATAAATTCACGGTAGATAATAATTTATCTCCCTTCGGGCGGCAATAAAATATTTATTTGCCGAAGTATATACGCCCCGCGCGATAAGAATATTGAATACTAAGGGATAAGGAAAATATATATGATAATGGAAAGGGTCTATCCTTCAGCTCAGTAATGACCTCGAAGATATAGAACAGGCACGACACAAAACACACGGAAAGCTCCATAGACTGGAATGTTTATCGCTGAAAAGATCCACTGATAAATTGTCCGGCCGGAGACGTAGATCCGAAAACGTTTTCAAAATCTCGAACATTATGCTGAAGCGGTAGTTTTCTTAAAAGTAGACGAACGACTGATTCCGGAATCAGATAGGGAATCGAATTGAAATTGAATGCAAATACTGCGACTTTTCTTTGCTTAGAGGATGTTTTATTCAGTTATACGCCCATTGTTAATCTCGGGATGAAATGAATATTTTCCTTAAAGAATAATTTGAGGCAAATACCTCCATAAAGATAGTTTGTAGATGAATAATATAACTAGAACCAAACTCGTTAATATCGAATTAACAATTTAGTTTGACATATTTCTAGAACATTTACATCAAGCAATTGCGAAAGTATTCTTTTTTGAAGAAAAAAAATAGAACTTACAATATGAATCTAGAAATCATGATAGCTATGGTTATACATGTGTCCCGTATCATTTCATTCAACCTTTAGGAACGTAAGCCAGATTTAACTTCATGGGAGGAAACCTTATAAGTTGCAGGTCTATTCCGTTCATTTAGAGTTACAGCGTTATCTTAATTTTTCTTCTACCAAACCCAATGAAATACATGAGACAGGTATAAACGTATTTTTATTATTTGTACAGCATTATAACTTCATTAATATTAAAGATAAGTATATATGTATGTATTATAAGTACATAGTTATGCTCTATCTGGTCGCATGGTATGGGGAGGGCATAAGTAAACACTAACACTACCTGTGCTGTACGTTAAATATCTTCAAAGTGCCTTATCGTTTTTCCTCAGAAGAATATACCGACATGCATTTTGTGTATGGTTATTGCAATGGGAATGCGCGTCAAGCAGTGAAAGAATACCGAAGTCGATTTCCAAATAGGAAAATGCAGAATTGTAAAACATTTGGCGTATCCTAAAACGGGAAGGCCTGTATACGTATCACTTTTAAAAAGGGCAAAGGATTCTCAATACAGATCATTGTGTTCGCTTAATATTTTCGTCTTGAATATTAAGACAATCTCCTTCGAAAGATTTTGCGAACGAACGAAGCCGAATTTACAAAAACTGGAGTAGTAAACTTGTAAAATCTGCGTATATGGAATGTAGAAACTCCTCATGCAATTCGTCCCAATTCGTCAACACGAATTATCCGTAACCGTTTGAGCTGGGTTAATTAATAATTTGTTAATTGGGCTTTACCTTCTTCCTGCAAGATTGATTCAAAATTATTTGCAGTTTCTAACTGAAGAACTACATTTGCTCTTAGGGGATGAAGCACTGAACTTACATAGTATCAATTGGATGGTGTCCCCAACATTTTAGAATAACCGTTTTAAATTACCTAAATAATAACTTTGAAAGATGGATTGGACATAGTGTTCCTGTTGCGTGGCCAGCAAGATAACCTGGTCTCAATTCTTTAGATTTCTATTTCTGGGAGTGCATGAAGGAAAAGGAGTATGCAACAACTTCTAACATCGATGATGAATTAGTAAATCGTTCAACGCGTAGATATGAATTAAGGTGCACCATTTCATCTGTTGGCATACGAGCTCAAGCTTGTAGACAAGCTATGAGAGGAGATTTTGAGAATCTTATTAATTGAACAATTTTTAATTGCTGAAATGATGATTAATATCATTGTGTGCTCGTACAAGCAATAAAACCTTTTTTAATGTCTTCCTAATATTTATTTGTTTTGTCTCACAACAAATTAACATAAAGCTGTAACTCTGTAACTAAACGGAATAGACCTACCACTTATATGGTTTTTACCCATGTTTAAATCTGGTTTACGTTAACAAAGTTATCGTTTATTATGCCCAACAGTCGATCGTATTCAACGATGTACTAAAGAAATTCGACACATATATATGAATTAAGATACACCACTGCATCTGTTGGCATACGAGCTCAAGCTAATAGACAATCTGTGAAACGAGATTTTGAAAATTTCATTAATTGAACACTCTTTAATTGCTGAAATGATGATAATATCATTATATATTCGTACAAACAATAAAAGCTGTTTTAATATCTTCTTAATATTTATTTGTTTTATTTTACAACAAACTAACATAAAGCTGTAACTCTATAACTAAACGGAATAGACCTACCACGTATATAACTAGTTTTACACATGTCTAAATCTGGTTTACGTTGACAAAGTTATCGTTTATTATGCAGTATGAACCATAAACACATACATAAAAGAAATCTACAGAAAAAGAAAAATATAAACGCTCCAATAAATAGCAAAGCAATAACACGTACCTAATCTTACGTTTAATAAAAATATTACTAAAATATTTATTAATGCACAATGGTGGCTCCTGAATAGTAAGTTAGGGGGATCACAGGTCTACGCATTACATAATGAAGGCACTAATATTTAGTACGTATAGGCATGGATGCATAAATTAAAAGCAGAGTAACCATGACAAATAAGAAACTCTACAAATTAAACAAAAAAATTATAGGTCGAAAGAAGCTTATAAAACAATCCTCGTACCATAACTACTATATGAGCGCGAAACATGAGCAGTTGAATTAACACAGAAGACGAGAATACAATTGTTAACGGTGGAATTTCTGAAAGGAGTTTTACGTATGAGAGTGAGAGATGATACAAAAAGTGAATTATTTAATAGAAAAGCTACAAATAAGAGCAACAACTAATACGAGTTGAACATGTGATAGATAATGAAAGAAGGTAAACTACCATGTAAAGATCTACAAATGGAAACACTTTAGAGAAGTTGTAGTAGAAGACCTCCAATTACATTAAAAAAAGCCTATGAACGAAATGTTAAGAGAAAGGTGACTTATAAATTGACGGAAGTGGAAAACAAGAAATCGGAAGATATAGCGTTGACTTGTGAGAAGTTAGATTAATAAAGAAGTCATCTCCACATTGTCCATGCGATTGGAAAAGACTTTGGAATAATAATAAGAAGAAAAATAATGTATTGAACTAATTCAATATATGTAGATAGTATAGATAATATTTATCAAATCGTACAAAACACCTCAGCAAGTGGGTAAATTAATTTATTTCAATTACAAATATTACAAAAATAAGAATAATAAAATTAACTGCAGAAGATGTTTGCCTAACTATGGTCACCATATAGATTATTAAAGTACAAGAACAAGAAAGTTATAAGGCAATAATATTAGACACACCCAAATTATAGAAGAAAAGGGTAGTCCGTAAGTCTGTATAAATGTAAATTACTGAAAAAAAAATAACAAGATCACATACTATCATTTATTTCCAGAACTGAAAAGAACTCTAGATCATGTGCAATTTAAAGGAGTGGAGTGCTTACTAGAATGAACGTAAACAATTCAACGCAACTACGTAAACGAAAATTGGTAAAGTAATAGTAATATTTACTTCAATGAACAACAAGAACAAAAAGAGTACAGTTTCTTGTACTAGTGAAATTGGTGATAACAAATCTGTCGCTCATTATATCCAAATCATTAATAAAAATTAGAAAGAGCATAATACCAATATTAGCCCCAGAACCACTAGAAGTTATCTCAAACATCGAAATTGGTTTATATTATGGCATAAAGGTTCTACTACTGAATTAATACATCTTTTAATGACAAATATTTACAGAGCTGTGCTTCTTTGTGATAAAGATGATAGATGCTGGTTAAAACTTAGTAAATGGGTCAAATGTTAAGCTATTGGAATTGTGTCGGATGTCACTAACATAAATAGCTCCTGTATATAACACGCCTTGCCATTTGTTGAATATTATTATATAACAAAATTATTCCATCTTTAATAATATACTTTCACCAAACATGTCTATACATTTTTATCTGAAAAAACTGACTTAAAGCAGCATTTTTATGTAAATTTTTTAACATTCCTGCGAAGCGAAAAATAAGTTTTAAAAAGAACTTTCATTTTAAGCTTGCCTTAATTCGCCCTTTCGAGAGAAAAAAAAAGCGACGAAAGGGCGGCTTTCTCTCATCACAGAAAAAAAAACGAACCTCTCTTTTGACGGAGCGATGCGTGTTAGAGCGCGCGAAAATGAGACCCTCCCGAAAACCTCCGAAAGTCAACAGTCATATCTCGGAGTTTTAACTTTTTATTGCGCCCGAGCAAAGATAAACGGTGTTTGAATATTATTACCGGGTGACTGTGTGAGAAAATCCCCTGGTCGTGTCTGTGAATGGGGACGCGGCGGGAGGGTTGCGTTCAAGTTTTATAGCGGCAAAAGCAGAGCGGTTCTCCAGGCCTGGGAAAGAATGTTCTTTTAAGTTCGTAGTCGCACAGTTACTAAGATTTTTATGAGAAAATTACGGAGACTCCACATTACTTTGAATAAGTTTTCTTGAGATTAATTTAGTCCAAGTATACATGACGACGTTTAACCTTAATGATGATGTCATTTCATAGTTGACAGGAGTTTCTTTCTTTGCTTTTTCCACATAGAGAAAGAGATATTTCATAATCCTCTAAGAAGTTGAATATTTAAAGAATTTATTAAATCATCCGAATTTTTAAAACTTTACATTCTTATGTATAATTCAAAAGTTCGTATGATACTATGGCAAAATACAAAAGCAGATAGAGCACATGAGAATATAAGGGTAAGCACCATAAATTAAGAAATAAATATCGATTTTCCCTATTGTGCAGAAAAATTGCGCAATATTAAGCGATATTTGCGATAAAAATTTGTAATATGAATCAATTATTCTCGTACTGCGTGAAATTAATACATACAGCTCTGCTAATATACACTAGGCAAAGAAAGATATAAAATGAATCGAAAACGATAAATTTGCTTTTAATTGTATTTTATTAAAAAATTGTTATACCACCTTTTGCTTTGATCGCTGCACGTTTTCTTCGTAGAATACTGTATATAAAAGATTAAAACAATCGCCTCTGATTAAACTATTCCACTCTTCAAAAGTTTAGCTTTTTAATATTTCTTTTGAAAAATATTTGAACCTAGACAATTACTCTCAATATATGCCGTAAGTGCTCGATAGTTGATAAATGGGTACTCTGCGGTAGCCATTCTAACACCTGCTCTTTATTATGCGTTCTCACAAGTGATTTATGACAGGAGGCATTGTCTTGCTGAAAATAGTATTCTGGTTTTCATCAAATAATTTTAAAATGGACGACTATAATACTTCTCTGACATCGCGACATAGTGGTTACTGTTCATGCAGCCTTCGCATAAGTAAAACACTCCAATCCCAGACGCAGACATTAACTAATCTAAAAACAATTGAAACTCATAGATTTAAGTTTCCCTCTAGATATCGAGGCAAACAAAATTTTTTTTAAATCGAATTATTAGATATTTAGGCCAAAAAACCATGGTAACGACATTATATTGCTAGTGCCAATTTTAAATATCTTTGAGCAAAACGTTCGCTAGCACCTCTATTATGCAGGCACGATCCTCTTTATATAAGGCACTTTAGGCACTCAAAAGAAAAGCCAATCAAGGAAACTAAATTAAAGCACATCTGAACGAATATAATATGAAATTTTCGCAGAATATTTCTAGGATTTTAAATAACAGAAATAGCAATATTTAAAATTTAAAAGAAAGAAATACTCAAGGGAGTTATAAAAAGATGCAGAAAGGCATGGAAACGAACACCAAGACGAAAAATAATAAAGTAAATTCACGAGAAATAAATTTGGATTAAACCAGAATAATGTCAAGAGAAAGTAGTTATGTATATTTCAACGCACAATGCCACCAAACAACGAGCCAAATAGATTGGATAAATTAGCAAAACAAGAATAGTTGTTCGATAACGATATTCTCGTTAAACATCGAACCCATCCAATTGTAAATGAAATGGCAACTTATTCAAATTTCTTCTCCAATTATTATAAGTATTTTGTAACATAAATATACATAGGTATTCAATTACCTCTGCATTTAAAAAACTTTACTTTTGTAGAACTTGAAAATATAATATTGTCCAAAAGAGCTCCATTGTTATTTACGTTATAGCTAGAGACGTCAGGTTTGTCCTTCCCAGCGGTGTCGCTGAATACATGTGATGTTTTATAGCATCTTATAAATAAAATTGAACAATCCCCTGGGTAAGCAGCGACAGAAACTGAATGGGAACGAATGGACACGTGCAGGCATTGTCGATAACTTGCATCATGTCGGTGACGCCAAGATGCCTCGCAAAGGTTAATTTTAGCTGCGATGGGTGTAAATAAATGTCTAATTCGTTTTCCTACATCAGGATAGACAAGAAGTATAATTCGCACTTATCCAGCCTTCCCGGCGAGACCGTACATTACAGCGAACCCAGAAATTCGCGGTAATGCACTGCAGCATTAAGGTGAAGTGTGTGTACACATGCACATGTACATATATACAACAACGCATCGCCTATTTATTGTCTAGTTTTATTGTACCACAATATACGTATTTAATAGATCTTTTTAGGTGACAATGCATTAATCTATTTATAAATTATGACTTTTAAACAGATGCTTATTGTTACTTTCTTACTTAGCGTTACTTACATTATTTTATTTGAATTACTACAAAGCGGTGAATGTGACAACCATGGTGCGAAAGAGTAACTGGAGTTTTTAGTTATAGCTAAAGTTCGTAAAGTCGATGCTCTATTTTCAAAAAAACCGTATGATATAGATTGATATGTACTTATATTGAGTGAGTAAGTGTGCGAATGTACAAAAAAAGATATAGCTAGTCTGTGTTCAACTTATAAATTATGTTACGATTCATAACTCATAACTAGGATTGAACGATCCTCCAAGTAACCTACGACAAAAACCAATAGCGGAGCGAACGCCTGCTGGCATTATCGATAGCTTGCATCATATCAGTGACCTGAAGATGCCACGCAAAGGTGAACTGTTAACTGCAACGGGTGTAAATAAATTTCTAAATCGTTTACTTACGTTAGAATGTACAGGAACTATAATTAAATGTGCTATTTGGTTATATGCTACTGCGCACCCGGAGACTACTTCAATACTACTCCTAACTAATAAATTTGATAATTTCTACAACTTCATTCGGTACACATTTACAGGAAATTTCAAACAACAGTCATTTGCTAAAATATATGCCTAACAAAATGTTTTTGTGCTTTAAAGTATTTAATGGGCACAAAAATTTATTGTATTGGTATCCATTATGTTCAACATTTTCATGATAAAGTTATTAAACAAAGTAAAGGTAAACTAAGACCCCATAATGTCGAATATTAGAAGCTAGGGTACTTTCATTTAACAGAACTATGCTATGTACGTAAGCTTGTTACATAACGAGAAACGGAAAAGCAGTTGCAGGAAAATATTAATATTCTTAATTAATATTAACTAACTTAAAAATTAAAACAATGGTAATTGGACAGCAAAGTAAAACATACGACGTACAAGTAGGCAATAAAATACTAGAACAACTGTCATATAGGCGGCATTAATTTTGGATACTAACATAAAAACAGAAAAGTAGGTTAACAAGTATAGAAATGAGATTTTTGAGAAGAGGAGGAGTAACATAAAAGGATAAAATTAGAAACCAGAAGAAGAATCTACACACAGTACCTGTCGAAACAACCATAGAAGAAAGTCAGCTGAGGTGGTTAGGCCATGCAATGAGAAGCGATCAGAATAGGTTAATTAGACAAATAATCGAACCAAAAGAAAAAAGGAAAAAAAGAAGCAAACCAGGAAGTTAGTAGAAGGAAGAGATGTGGGCAGCCACTATGAAAAAACGACTAAGATGAAAAGATGTAAAAGCGGCAAAAAAATTTGAATTAAATGTGGAAGAAAACAACTAAAAACTTAACTCAATAACTCGGGATTAAGTAAATATAAAACTTGGATGTTCTGTTATATCCAGAGATGAAACAGCACAGCACGTGATGGATAGAAAAAGAAAGATCGTCACCGAAAAAAAAACATCCTTGCAAAAATCTATCTCTAAAACTACTGTCATAACATTCTTTGATAAGGAAATTAATACGCTAATAAAAAACTTGAGTATTTAATGAAGAATCACGTTCCACCACGATAATGCTCGTCCGCAAGTGGTTACTGTTATCACACCATTTTTGAACAGAAAAGTATCTAGCGTATATATAATCTCAACATGGGCTTCTATCTGCACACCCAAGAGAAAAGATCTTAACGGACAGCAGTTTCGAATTGTATGCTATTAAAGTTTAAAAAGCTATTTTAAACAAACTCCAAAAGATAGCTTCCTTCGTGTCCTTAAAAAATACCCATTGGGAGAATTTTATCGCACTGCAGAAGGGCTATGTAAAACGTATCATTGTTTAAAAATAATAAATTTTGGTAGCATTGTTTCCAGTCTTCATTGAAAATTCCTAATAATTCTAACATTTATTCACTTGGCACACAGCTAAAAGTGTATAAATAGTAATTTAAAACAATCAATGTTCGACGCTTCGATTTAGTACGAAGTATCGAAACTACAAAATCGAATGGATTAAATAATTTTGCTTTTCGATTCCATCCGATTCTATTTACAAAAGCAACTGCCAAAGTTAAAAAAGAACATTAATCTGGTATTATCACCGCACCAGCACATTTTACTTTTCCAATAAATGGAAAATTGCTGTTATTTGATTAGAAAAATACAACATAATATCGTAAAGTGCCATTTGGAAATCTCATCCATGATCTGGCCACAATAAATCGCCTCTCAGAGCAAATGAAAGTCGTGAAATAAACGTCTCTTTTTATCGCTAAACTCTACTATACTGAGAAAAGTGAATTTAACAGTTAGATCGTTAAATTTTTATTACAAAGCGATTTGTTTGGCGTGTTGTTCCTTTTTTTTATATTCACATCGACTTTACGTTCATTGTATATATAAACAGACAATATGGCCAATTCTGAGCGTCCCTACAATTACAACTACCTGTATTATCCAACTGCCGAAATTATCGTGCATTTTTATTTTCGAGTGTTTGCAAAAGAACGGTACTGTTACGAGATCTTTTAAAATGTTTATTAACTGCTTTTACATTCCCCTTCTGCACTAACTTTCATGTTAAAAAAACATTAAAGGATCATTTCGCATTATACAATTTCCATGCATATTCAAAAATTAAATTCCCTCGCTCGTAATTTCTCCATATAATTAAGAACGCTTACGTTTTGTTTAGAAAATAAATTAGGTATTTTTATTAATTACACGAGTAAGCTCTTTATTTTACATTGTATCGAATTGATAAATATATTATCTGCTTCTGGGTTTCCGGGCTGGAACCGCGTCACTAGTATATCTGCCGACGTTTCGTACCCATTTGTATGGGACATCTTCAGGGCTGAACTACTGCACTGAAACTGTTTCACAGTTTCAGTTTCAGTTTCAGTGCAGTAGTTCAGCCCTGAAGATGTCCCATACAAATGGGTACGAAACGTCGGCAGATATACTAGTGACGCGATTCCAGCCCGGAAACCCAGAAGCAGATAGCATGGACCACGACCGCGGAAGTCTTCGTACCAAAATTGATAAATATATTATTTATGAAAAACGGTATTATATAACTTGAAGTCATCAATAGAGTACAAACAGTAAAGACACTCGCACTCGATAAAGATAGTATTTATTAGCAAAAGAGAAGAGAAAAAGTTCGACGATTAATGTTCATAGCTCTGTGTTTGTGTCAACTCTGTTATATTTATAATAGTGAGTCCTGGGTAATTAGATTAATAAATTTGAATAAAAACAAATGGCAAACAACATAATAGAAACGAAACATTTAGTGCAACTAGTAGGCGATCTACACGTGATGCTTCCTGGATAATTCACTACAAGTAGCCCAAAATTGCACGTGGCGTCGATCTGTGCAAGAATCTCTTCGTCTCTCGGCTAAAGACCACTACTCAATCTCTTTTGAGACCTTCATGACAAAGAAAATAGAATTCTCTGTCCGTCTTCTAATATTGAAAGACCAAACAGATCTAAATCTGAACTAACACGAATAACAAAACATCATAAAATAGATATTGAAGCTATCCAGAAGGCGCATACCGGCAATGCAGAACAGCTTACCTCAGAGGTAAAAAACCATACACAGTCCAAGAGTTATATACTACGAGTCCCTCAATAGAGCGACGTATATATATAGTGATAAAATCAAGAAATCTTGATAAGAGTCAGTACTAGAACTAGCGGTCTTTAGGAACCCAAGCTAAACCCAAACTAAAATGTGGTGTAATGTAATTATGTAGACGCTGGGAAGTGTGTTCATTAGCAACCCTCTTATACGTGTACTTAACCTTGCCCAGTCAAGTGATACTTTTGTCAGGCAGACTACTATTTCGCTTGTAAAAGCAAAAAAGAATAGAAAAAATCATGTGAAAAATTGTAAAACTGCAAGACTAAAATCTTCCGCGGAAGAAGAACAAGCCAGATGGGCAAAAGTGAACAATGATCATCTACGCAGATAAAGAAGATGGATTTTCTAAGGATAAAGTGAGAAAACTATGAAAAGCAGGATTACGTAGAGACAAAGAAGCCATAATAAAGACCAACTTCAACAGGCACATGCAAGAAATCTAAGAAGCTCCAGAGGGATCTGAGAATTTCAAAAGACCGCAGTTGAATAATCTTTATGGTCACTTCAAGAAATCTTCAGATCGATAACTTAAAAGAGGATTTTTCAAAAACGTATTCTTGCACGAATTTTAGATTTTATTTGTCTCACACATTACTTTTTTTTAACTCATTTTACTTGTAATCTATTCGAAGACAATGAGCGAGTGTTCTATTTTATGCTAGTAAAGGAATTGCCAAGCCAGCATAAGTTAATGCACATACATTAAAGGCCCAACATTTTCGTGAAGTAAAGGTTCGTTACAATTAGGATAATTACTCATACTTATGGAATAAAGATTTAACTTATAATCTGTCACTTTGCTCTAGACGATCGCATTGCTTTAGTCGATATGTCTTTCGTCTGTTGTCTAGGAGACTTATAGCAATAAGATTGAAATGCACTTCAAGACGCGATTTATGTCTCACAGTTACACCCTTGGATTCTTCTAGATCAAGGCTTATTCCTAATTCTGATTGTAAGGTTTAATCGATCGCATCGGTAAAAATTCCCAGAGTTTTTGACTGAAACCCTTGAAGCATTTCCATATTAGATATACTCGCGGTACTCCGCGATGTTTCCAATTCAATTTCCATTCCAGGTGTTTAGCAAAGTATTTGATAGAAAAAGCACATTGCTTGAAAAAATCATCAAAGTACATATTTTCAAAATTAAATAAAAAGTTGCTTGCGACCATTAGATACATCGGACTTGTAGCAACTTTTGAAAATGAATTATATGGCTTTCCTCCTTAGAATTTCGAAAATCCAAATCGATAATTAATTTTACTTTGAAGGCAAGGTATTTAAATAATTGCAAAAATGTACATAGACATCATAGGCGACTTTTAGAAATGACTTTTTCTTTCTTCCTTTTAAACACAACTTACTATTAAATTTATATTTGTTTATGTTAAAATATAAATCTATTCTTTAGAAAATTTAGAATGTTCAATATATACGTAATATTTTTTAAACTATTGAACTACTTTTAATTAAACAATCACGAAGACTTCTACAATAAAACCATATTGTATACAAATAACAAATGAATACAAATAGTTTAACCTCCGGTTATTTTTTACGTTCGTATACAAAATTTATTTTTATTTAACTGAATATATAATAAATATTTTCGAAACTTTCACATAACCATTCCAACAAAATTTCAAACGCGCTATTGTGTATTATAAATTTTATCTCTAATTCGATTTTCCCAGAAAAACGAAATAAATGAACCGAAAGAATCTTAGCGTACAATAAAAACTGTCGATTCTTAAATATATACCAACACACCTCGACAGATATTTCCGAGAATCGCACAAACAACCTCGAGCAAACTCAAATAGAACATTTAAACCGTAATCTTATCCACTTTTAAAATAGGATAACATTCTTTCTATTATATCAAATGCAGGTAAATCCCTCTGTATGTATGTATATGTCTTTGCGATCGACATCTGACCGATTCTTAATCTATTGTTGCAGATGAAAGCCCTCCAGTTAGAATGGAATTTCAATTGGAATTCTTTGAACGAGAAGAAATTCACGGTACCATTAGAAAACTTAAAGGACCACCCATCCAGACACCAGAGAATCTTAAAGAGACACATCGTAGATCTAGAGAAATCGTCGAGACATCTTCGACACTCTAACGAAGAACTACAAACTAAAATACTGAAATTAGAAGAGGAAATGCAAATATTACAAAACTCCATGAGAATTGACGAGGACAGAAAAGTGTATGATAGAATAAATGGTAACGAAGTGGATCATTATGTTAAAATCCACAAAATTAACGAAATCGACGAAAACAATAGCAATATGGACATTAACGACAAACTCATCAACTTAGAAGAACAACAGAGAGCGAATACGGAAAACTTGTTAAACATGACATTGCAATTAACGAACTTCGACAAGTTACATATGTCTATGCTTGAATTATTAGAAAACGTCGAAAATTTAGAGAATAAAGTGAATAAAAATTTCCCAGAATTCAGAAAAGAAATATCGAAATTAGAGGCTCAGATGTCAGACTCTGTTTCCAAGGTGTCTGCTCTTAAAGAAGATCAGAGTAATATTAGAGCGTCAATGAAAGCTATCGGTGTAACAGTATCGAACATGAAGGATAGAGTGGACGATGATCACAAGAAACTTAACTTCGTTATGGATGATGTTGATATACTGAAGACGTCAGACACCCTGCAGACATCGAAACTGCATAATCATATTTTGAAGGTATGTAATACATTAATTAGGTTATAGGACGAATGTTCAAGCTAAATATTTTAATTTACACTGTTGAGACCATATACAAACCGGTCCATATGTAATAGTACACTAGGCTAAAGTATTCAGTGTATATTAGACTATTTATTAGTGATATTCCAAAAGTTAATCAATTATATAATTTACAATGCATTTCAATTATAAACAAATATACATATCTATTGAAATCAAAGACATCAGTATTTAATTTTATTAAGGATGGCAAAATATTAACAAAAAAGCTAAAATGTATGAATGTAAACAAAAATCGTGTTTCTATAACTGAATTACAAGGTAGTAACACTTTCCATTCCTTAACTAAATGCCTTTTTAAATAAAATAAGGGTGTTTGTAAGTCAGTGAAAAATATAATTTCAAATAAGATAAATTTGAAAAGAAAATATTTTCTTGTACCAGGTTGATGCATAAGTTCGTAGCGTTTTTATCGAAGTGAACATTTATTAATTTTTTATTATGGTTGATTGGCTATAATCTGTTATAATAGCCAATTTCCACATTAGTTGGCCTGTATCATCATGAATTAAAACATTCAGTCAAGAGTCTTCCGGAACGCCGAGAATCGTTTGTGTTAAAATGGTTTTCTTACTGTCTTTTTGTGCTACTTGACTTTGGCCAACAAAGAAAACAAACTTTGCACAAATTCAAAAACTTTTCAATCAAACAATAATACAATAATAACTTTGACATATGCCTAACAATTTCTTTTCAAGACACTCTCTCCTGGAAACCACGTATCTACAAACTTATACATCAACTTGGTATAATTTGAATTAGTTGATTGGCTATAATCTGTTATAATAGCCAATTTCCACATTGGTTGGCCAGTATCATCACGAATTAAAACATTCAGTCAATAGTCTTCCGGAACGCCGAGAATCGTTTGTGTTAAAATGGTTCTCTTGCTGTCTTTTTGTGCTACTTGACTTTGGCCAACAAAGAAAACAAACTTTGCACAAATTCAAAAACTTTTCAATCAAACAATAATACAATAATAACTTTGACATATGCCTAACAATTTCTTTTCAAGGCACTTTCTCCTGAAAATCAAATATCTACAAACTTATACATCAACTTGATATAATTTCAATTATAATAATGATCTAAAAACTCACTGGTCAATTTAATTTATAATTACGAAGCAAATCGTTTTCACCTAAATTAATTCTGGACACTGAAAATGCTTTGATTAGGAGCTGTATATCCTCTCTCCTGGAAGAAACTCAACTTTTAATAAAAAGTAAATGCGGGCCAATAATTCTTCGAATCATTTATTTAAATGATTCGCTTTCACCAGTATTGCGCCGGTTTCCTTTCATCACCAAACTAAGTCAAGGAAGAAAATTATCACAGGGTGCTAAATCAGATCAATACTTTAATTAATCTAAAATACAAAATTGATTTTTTACGCAAAAACTGTCTAATATTGGCCTATAAATAAGATCGAAGTGCGTTATAATTTTAGTTATGAACCTCTTCAAAACATCAAGCACACTCATCACTGACATTCTGAACAAACAAAACATATTCTTTGTGGATTATGTCTTTCAAATTATAGAAACAAGTCAGCATTGTTTTCATTTTAGACTCTTCGAAGTTACATTCCTCTTTCGATAGCCTACGAATCAGTATTCTGATTGTTTATTTTAGCCTTTTGCACCACGTTTCATCTACAGCACTTGGGAGGAGTGTTTTTATCACAAGGCATTGAAAATCTACCATAAAGATATTTTGCTTGTCCTGAGCAAAAAAAATAATAAAAGATACAAAAGGGAATAAAATATTCAAATTATAATTAACAGTAAAGATTAAGGTGATTATTAGTACATGAAAGTTTTGATTATATTCGCTTCACTAGTTCATGTCGTTTTCGTACTTGCAACGTACATTAGTTATATCAAGAATACGATTAAATTTCTTATTTTAGAACACATTCACGATTATTAGACCTTGTTCACATAGTACGACTTTAACTGAAATGAACAACAGACGAAAACCTTATAAAGTTACCAGGTACATTGTTGTCGGTGTAATCAATTTAAATTGAGTACAGCGTCGGACAAAACCCTGTTCAGATTGATTTTAATTGTGTTTTTAATTGAACTAAAAGGACAGTTTGCAGAATGTACTGTTTCCGATATTGACCTGGCCTATAAATACATGATTGTGTAAATATGTGTATATAATAGAAGTGAAATTGAATTGCAGCCGACGGCTTATGTGTTAATTTCTATAAATCTAGGATTGAGACAATTTATTTAGATTTGATAAATTAATGTAAAAGTGGAAAGTTCAACAGTTACTGTTTGTTTATTCGAATGGATTTTATTGTATGAAATTCTAATATGAAAAGCTATTAAAATAATACTTACAATTATCTTTAGCTCACATATATATGTAAAATTAATAACTTTACGTATATAAAACTAAAACAAAAAATAATAGTCAAATAGTAAAAGAGAATACAAAATATTTAGAAAGAACTATACGTCTATCTATCGGACAAAAATGGTAGTATAGTTTTCTCTGGTTATTTTTGTATTATCGTTTTGATAATAATACGCATAGTAGTACTAGGACTGTCGGCAAAGTCAGGTTACCTGACAATTTCCTGGAATTGGAGAAAACTATTGTTGCTATCATTAGTTTTTTAGGCAGTAATTCCCATTAGTATATAAAAGAGAAGCTGTCAAGGCGGGAAATTAATTTAATCGACAAATTAAATAAAAAGAAAATATTTTAATTTACTGTTAGGTCCATCGACTTTAAGAAAGAGCTAAAAAGTTGCTTTGCCATGTTTTCTTAGTAATAATCAGATATGCATCTTTTTACCGACACCATTGCACACTCGCACGCAATCACGCCCGGAACGAATTCAGCTAGCGTCGGACGGAATATTTTTATCTACAACTATATCGCGCAACAACTGCATAATTTCTTGTGCTATCTGAAAGACTAACCCATCCTGCTGAAACCACATATCGTTCAGACCTATGCCGGCTAATGCAAACCACAGAAGCTCTCATACCGTTTTATGATAACGGTCACCATTACTTGTAATTGGACTACCGGCTGCGTCCTCGAAGAAATGTTGCAGAAAAACACCGCCAACTCAAAACCCACACCTAACAGTCACTTTTTGTGGGTGTATTTATTTAATATGAACTCAGTGAGGATTTTCAGAAACACATACATAACAGCAAGGTGTTCACATACCCATCTAAATGAAAGTCCGTTTCATCATTAAACAAGAGCAGAACATTTTTATTAGGTACTTTTACAATGTCAAAGTAGCTACTATCCTATAGTAACAGTATTTTCACGATTGTAAAAATGAACCTGTATTTTTATAAATTCATTCATCATTATTGGATGTTTCTCCCATAAGAATTGATGATGCTTTGATTTCTTTAGGTTACAATGTATACATATGATATTGTTTAAATAATGGCAAATATCGAGCCATATAATCATAATATTTTTTTATAGGCTGAATCACAAACTGTGGAACTAAACGCAACGAAGTCTACAATTCATCTAGTACAAGAATTGAAAACTTTCGAGAAAGAATACAAAAACATCATCAACAAATTACCGTACGACTGTAATTCAGTATCCGGACCCAGTGGTGTTTATTTGATATCACCAGGTGAAGGAGAGCCCATAATGGCCCACTGCGACGATGGGTGGACCACAATTCAAAAGAGGGAAGACGGTTCTGTCAATTTCAACAGAAACTGGAATGATTACTCGAACGGTTTCGGATCGGCTACTGGGGAACATTGGTTGGGCAATCGGCATTTGCACGCTTTAACTAAGGACAACTGCACGAAACTCCAAATAAACATGAGGGACATTTACGGAAAATACTGGCAAGCAAGTTACGATGATCTTCGAGTGGCCGATTATACCATGGGCTTCAAATTAAATGTTGACAGATATAGCGGCAATGCCAGCGACGCTTTGGATTACCAAAACAGAATGGAATTTTCGACAATGGATAACGACAGAGATATATCAAACACTCATTGTGCCAGCAATTACGAAGGTGGTTGGTGGTTTTCGCATTGTCAACATGCCAACTTAAACGGAAGGTATAATTTGGGACTGACGTGGTTCGACAGTACTCGAAACGAATGGATAGCAGTTTCTCACAGTGAAATGAAGATCAAAAGGAGAAATGTGTGTTAGACATTTTCGTACCATTTTCCCATTGTTTCGTTAATTTCGTACACGTAACTCTTGCCAGTGGAAACCAAAGAATTCTAGTTCATATGGAGGTTAAGTGTATACAATACATGCTTATGTACATAAACGTATAATATTTATTGAATCTCATTTATGTTAGATTAAATCACTTGGAACTTCCTGTACAGGGTTGAATGTTTCTTTTAGACATTTGCAAAAAGCAAACGCTCTTGTGATTTCGATTAAATGTTTATCAAAATTTTATAATAAATATATTGGGGTTGAGGAAAAGTTTTAAAAAGTAATCTAGATCTTCTCGTATTATAAACAAAATGCAAAATAAGCTAAACTATAATACCCAAAACTGATTGCTGTTTCAAACCTTTTTCTAAACTCGACATTCTTGATTTAAGAAAATTAAAATTTGTTAATGTTTATAAAGGTATTAAGTGAAAGTCTATCAAATATAAAACGTGTTTTTAACCTGTATATATAAAAAAATGGTTTTACAACAGTATTTTATAAAATGTATTTCTAATGTCAGACTTTTAAATAAATCCAGTTCTAAACATATATCTAGACATCATTAACTAGCATTTAAATTTAACGCAACTTTTAAAATTAAAACGTTAAAGATTACTATCTGGATTTATTTGGATGCAAGACAGATTGAAAATGTTATTAAAATATGTGAAACCTTTTAGAAAGTAAAATAAAAGTCGTTTAATGTAAAGTAGCTTTTATCGAGTCCATAAAAGAAATGTGCTTATATATCAATTCGATGTTATTTTCTTTTGAAATAAGGCGTAAAGTAGATGAATCAGAACAAAAAACCTATTACGTAGAGTCACTTTTACGAGTTCATAATATAATTTAACTATAAATAATAAAAGTATATATTTCACTGTGCCATAGAATTAAAAATAGATGTTCCACGTAAAATACCTCATGAAATTTGCAAATATTGGAGGATATTCGTATGTGTTAATAATACTCAAAGTAT
This sequence comes from Dermolepida albohirtum, assembly GCA_031893035.1. NCBI lineage: Eukaryota > Metazoa > Arthropoda > Insecta > Coleoptera > Scarabaeidae > Dermolepida > Dermolepida albohirtum. Next base: position 1,016,614 of record JAVIWB010006917.1, on the reverse strand, counting down.
TCTTATATTGTGTATTAGAAAATGTATCTAATATACAATATACCAAAGATGTATTATGTTTCATACCGAAAATAGGAGTCGTACGACGTTGCTCCTACAACAAACTATGAAAGACAAAATTTAACAAGAACATGTGAATATGGACACCGCAAATCAATCGTGGATTGTGTTAATATGTTTATTTTATAACAGATAAATACAGGTTACTGCTATGGGTTTAATATATCATACTGATTTATTATTATTTTCTCTTGCAAAGTTGCCTTATAATTTAACATAAAACAAACGCCTTCAACGCCAATTAGGCACTATAATGATATGGAGTAATTGCTGTGCAGATAGCATTTGTATAAATATTTGTTTTACATCATTATTTAAGGAAACCTGGCTGATTACTTAGCCGTCACTCTAAAAATAAGGAGCCAATTAAGTTACCTTTTATACTTTCATATTTCTATAAATTAGGCAAGTAATTAACAAAAAATAACAAATAATGCCTAGTTACAATTTATGGATAATGACCAATTGTAAATAATACATCGAATACTTTGTAATTTTAAACTATGATTAAAAAGTAGTAATCAGTGATTTAATTGCTACCGGTTACGGACGAAGTACTCTTAATTAACTATACTGTGTTTCAAAAAGGGGAGACAAATTTCTGAACAGACCCCCAAGGCAAAATTACGACCTATAAAATTCGTGAAAATTGGAAAAGAAAAGTAAATAAATCAGAAGTATTGTTATATAATCCATACATTCGAATTCTTGTTTTCATGTGTATACATAAGATATTTGTTTGGAAAACACATGTAATTTTATTTATTAGTTTAAAAAAGTTAAAATAGTACGTCATTATAGATACGACTATGTGATTTTGCCTTGCTGTGAACCAATGAGAATTCACTATCATCAGAGATTTGTCTCTCCTTTTGAAAAGCAGTATAGTACTCGTAGCATTTAATGCGAATATTAGTAATTGTGAGTACTTTATTTCTAAATATTTTCTAGCATTCTTCTATCAGAATTAAATACTTAATCGATTGTAGCTCACCTTCGTCTAAAATATAACTATATACAGTATGTTTTTTAAATGTGTGCCATTCAACAATCATCTTTAATTAGGTACGTTAATATACCTCACCAACTTACAAGAAAAGACATTGCCAAGTTATTATCATTTTTTTACTAACCATAACTCTATTCTCTTACGTTTCCTTATAGGACCAAACGAAGAGAGCATATGGAAATCTTCATTCCGCATTATTTAATGCAAACATTTTAATTTTCTTTGCTTAACTGCATTCATAATTTCATTGCTTTTCCAGCTTTATTGATAAAATGTTGAATCAATCACATATCTTTGAGTACGATGTGTTCCAAAAGCTTCTACATTTTACTTAAGAAAGTTTTTTTGTATATATTCCAATAAAAATTCTTTCAGTGGTGATTTCTGTTAAATATTGCAGATTTCACAACCCCCGCGCCCTCTTTCCCGATTAAAATGAGAAAAAACTAAAATGGCAGTATACAAGTAGGTAACAGATATGTAAATTAATGAATACTCAAAACCACAATCAGACAAAATCGAATATAGGAACGTTTCAATGAGCATTGTTATATATTTTACAGGAATTGTGTTGCACGTGCTCTGCAAACACGGTAGTTTGGATGTATGTTTCATTGTTCACGTAAATTAAGTTTTGCTGAAAATTTATTGTCAGTATCTTTTTGTAGACGTTCTATGAATGAACAATAAAAATTAAACGCCTTGGCAAATCTGTCAGATATAAAGCATAAAATTAAAAATGAAAATCAAACTTTTAACTAAATAATTTAATACAGCCATATACAAAAACGTGAGTGACTTTGTGTTTGTAATTTAAGAAGCGCACTGCTTTATTTTCCTTGTTTATTCGATGGCAGCAAGAAATCGCAAATTGAATCAGGTATGATTGGTTTAACTCCTTTATATATTTTATGTAAAAGACACTATTCCAAAAAGAAAAGACAACAACGGCATAATGCAGCACCTACTTGTTTTACTATGAAGTGCCACTGAATTCTTATCCCTTACTATATCTTTTATTTAATTGCTAAACCTATTCTTGCCCTTACTAGCCACCACGTAATGAATAATCCTACTTATCGTTTACCAACGGTTAGGATTAGGAAATTAATTTACTTCCTAAGTAACAAAAGTTGACATATTAATGTCATATTCTTCAGCCTTTTGTTATATTAGGTCGTTCAATATATTTCCAATTTAGATAGGTGAATGGAATTAAACGTGATCTAATTGTCAACCATGCCCTTCGTTTAAAGCTCAAAAACATAATATAACATACAAAACATGCTACCATCGAGTTGCTATTATTTTCACATTATTTAAGAAATTGTTGCTTCTTAAATACATAATTTCATTCTCCGTGCTCCGACAATTGCTTACAATGATCAAGCAGTGACATTTATTATCTAGAAATTCATTTCTCAAATTCTTTAATCAATTCACAGTAAACTAAAAACGGAAATTTATTGAATCTCCTTTTATGTTGTTCATTAGTAGTTGTAATCGCCGATGACTCTGATATTGTTTCTTACCTATTCAACATCTACTCTTATAGATTTGTTCGACAATGCTATTTTGAATAATTCTTCAAAATAACGAAACAAAGTAATACAAGGAACAACCCTATTCTACGTCTCGTTAGATTGGCACGATCTTTAGTAGATATTTATTTGTTTACATCTATTACTTACTTTATAAAACGAGAATATTTCGTCTCTAATTCCAATGTTTTTAATATTACTCTAAAACTAGTGTGTCTAATTGTGTCAAATATTCATTTTAAGAGTTTATATTTATAAAATGTGAATGAATATATAAAGATCAAAGCTCGCATATTCTTTTTGCAATATAATATTACTAACACCCTTATTTGTTATACCATAGCTTTGTCTTTAAAATAGGTTACTGTAAGGTTATATTTCTATAATTACACTCGAGACTAATACTCACTAAGCATATATATATATATGTCTCTTTCGAGACAAATTTCATCCTGTAATTTACGTGGAGCACGATATTTGCCATTATAATACAAATATTATATTTTCTAATTTATTGATTTCCAAAATAAAATAGAAAAATGTGTATGAAGTTTTTATTCAATTAATACAATTTCGAAGACTTACTAATATGGTTACTTATCTATCCATATGACTATGAACAAGTGAGAAAATGAAATTTTGTGAAGCAAGAACTTCTCAATCTACTATAGAAAAGTACTAATTGCAGCAATAATTCTACCTTTATGGTCATTACTATGTCATATTTCTGCGCCAAAAAAAATGTAATTACAAAGTCAATATGTATAAATGTCATGTACCTACTTCATCCTTTAACTTTTACGTGTATTGATGTATGTATGTATGTACATTTATTGCCATATAAGTGTATACAAAAAGCACACACATACCTTTATAATATATTTTTGTGTATTCCCGAAGAGGCATTCCTATTTTTGTAGTGCATTTATTTATATAGCGCGTCTCGCTGAGCGATGACCACCCCTTTATAGGGCTATAATTTTTGTATATTGATTAAGGCTTGTATATAGTAGAATATATTATTTATTATCGTCGATATAGGCACTATATAATATGTTAGACCAACACTGTATTTTTATTATGTAATGTGTAAATAATAATGAAAATAAAACCTTTGTACCAATGAATAGTCTTTTCTTAATAAAAAGGAATAAAATAACAAACTTGTTTTATTTAACATATATAAACCAAGTAAAACGAATAACAATCTCAAAACTTGCATCTATATCTATGTCTGCCTTTACATGTATATAAAATATTCATATTATTTTACTTAAATTGCCCGAAATAGTGCAAGCACTTTTATTTCATAATAACCTGTGACTTTAAAATGGACAAACAAAGTACTTCTCAGATTACAATTACGTTGGAGGCTGTGGTTGAACTAAAAACCTCTTATGCACACAATGTTGAAACATGACATAACTACACAGAAGAATCAGGAAACACTCTACTAAACCACCGCAAAAACATTGCTGCAAACAGTGTTTCGTCCATTTAAAATTGTTTTAGAAAATATATAATGTATAGTGTGGTTCATTGATGTAGCATTTCAATTTTATTTTTTTTTAGAGTTCTGAAGTAGTGTAATATACACAACGCGATGTTCAACCTTAGTACAAGGTAGTACATACATACATATATCTTTATGCATAAAAGCAACGATAAAGAGAGCATAAATAAAGGTTTCACAGCTGGTGTCACTTGTAGTGCAAACTTCATGCAAGTTTTGCTGTACATACTGCCAACTTTTTCAGAATCTGTTATCAGCCTGATTCTCTCCTTTGTTATTCTTCCTTATATATGTCATTGGCTCACCGATGCGCGGGCATCGTGCTCCATTGGTCGGGACAGATTCTCGTAGTAGACTTTTCCAGGTGTCACCGAGTCTAAAGCCGTCCTCACGATTAAACTTTGGATGCTTTTCTATCCTAAGAGCTTCTCTAATGATTCTTCAACCGTAATTCTTCGTATTAGCTGATACTTCTGTTTTTTTAATGTTTACTTTATGTCCGTTCTCGTGAACATGTTCTGCAATTGCTGATTATCCAATTCTCTTTCTTCATATGTCGCTCTAATGTTCCATAACTCTTTGTTCAATTGCCCTTTGACGTAGTTTTTCCCGCACTCGCACATTAGTTTGGAGACCGCTGCTTTTCCTTGTAATAATTTATCGTTGGTTCCAGAAATTTTCAAAATGCAGAACACAAAATTTTACAATTTTAACATCTACATTAACAAAACTACATTAATTAAACCTACAATATTTTATATATAAACGAAACTGAATAATATTACTCACTGAAGTAAATAAAATTATTAACAAATAAACTCTTATTTTTTTATTGATTTATTTATTATTTATGATAATCGATTTCATTTTTTTCAACATAAATTTTGTTGGATTAAATTTTCATCAACAATTTTGGATATATTCAAAAGCTAAGATAATACTATTTATTTGTGTAGCTAATTTATTTAGTTGAGTTTTTATTTTACCGAATATTCACTCAGATAGATCATTGAATTGGGGAATACATAATATATTATATATGATCTCTGCGAACGATCCATATTCTTTATTTACCAAAGTATTTTCATAGTGTAACGAAAATACCTAAAATTTATCCACTTCCACTATGTTCTTGATTTTATTATTTTTATATCATATTTCCCCATTCATCATCACTTTTTTAACACAAATCTTATGTTTTTCTCTCTTCATCATACAGTCATAGCACAAAAATATCACTTTTTATTAATGTGTTACATACTGCACTCTACGCCATGGTTTTTGATTTAGTATCTTCACATACCCTATGATATACTTTCCTTAAATTTCTTGAACACGTTGCTTTCACGTTTACTATAAAATTTTGAATGATAAAACTATAGTACAAATAGCGTATCATAATAATTAATTAAATAATATATTGTGCGAAAAGAGAAAATGTGGTACAAATATCATAATTATGGTATCATTGGCAACGTTGACCATTACTAAATCTACTACCCTACTAACCACAATATAAAAATACACTTCGCCAAAAAATAATACTATCTATTGCTTAGATTTGAATGACCGTCGACCATTTTGCGTTCTTTTCTAATCTTTTTCAAAAATTAAATGAATTTAAAATATTTCTAAAACTATAAGTAATATGTCCAAGTATTTTAAAACAGCAATTTTGCACATATTAAAGGATAGATATATAAAGGAAACAGGATTAACATAATCTTTATTTTTAATAAACGTTATATAATTTGATTTTAGTTATAATAAAGTGAATTATCATCACCCATTTTTTATCAACACATCTAATAAATATCAATTATATTAAATAAAAAGCCTAATTTTCAAAACAAAAATCTTGCTTTGAATATTAAAGCTTAATATACTATATATCATGGTGTAATAACCTTAATACTTAGTGTTTGAATTTGATTTAGACATTTAAAATGGACGCGCATTCTATTTTCTAATACTTATTTCTTTATTACCTATTCTATGCAGATTTAAAGTATTATGTGATTCGAATTTACCTTTACAAATATAAAATTGTGAACGTTGCCCTTTTCTTTTCAAAATTTCCCCACAAAACTAATATTTTAAAATAATACATATCAACTTCATTTTTTGTAAAAAAAGTGCAACACAATTTAGCAAAAGTATCATTTGTACAAGATAATGCAATATGTTACATTATTATGTCTAAATATACATATCTTGATCACATCTTTTATTTTATTATTTATATATTATAGTTTGTACCTATGTAAAACATAATTTTTAAATATTATACCTACCTTGCTCATACCCTTGCACTTATTGTTTAATGTGTGAAAATGTATTTTTATTGTTATTCATAATGTTCACAGTTGAAGGCAAAAAACAGTAAACAGTATAATAAAATTTATTACTTATCTCTTCATGGCCTTTAAAATGAATTGCAAAAATACATAACGGGTAAAAGTTGGTGAAATAAAAAAAATATTTTTAAAAATACTTTATTAAAAACTATCAAATTTTGTTCTTGGATTTTCTTTTCTTTTTTCTTGGCACTACATCATCATTGATTACTACTACTGTATTTTGTTCATATGTATCTGAGTTTTTCTTGCTCTTAGATTTATCTATACCTTTTTCATGTGCAATGCTTACCGTTGACAAATTACTAACTGTAGATTCTTCATTTTCTTCTTTTTTTATCCATGCCGATAATACTATTTGCATGCAAGTATTTCTGCAGCCAGTATTGCAGGTAGCTACTGTATTTAATTCTTTATCCCAAACCTTAACTTCACCATTACTTGAGCATGTTACCAAATGCTCTTCAAAAACATCTACAGCTTTAATTCGTGCAGAATGAGCTTCAATTTCCTTATGTGAATTAGTTTCAAGATTACACATACTAATATTGCCATTCTCGAATCCAACTACTAAATTGTTATCATCATAAAACAAACAATAGCTGACTTTATTTTTGTGTTCCATAGATTTGACAATGCCACCAGTTTCAATGCTCCATACATCTGTATCAAAACTACCACATAATACAAATCTTACACCATCTGTAGACCATCTAATAAACTGTATACTTTTTGGATTTTTGGATTTACTATTTAAATTAATAGCATATGCTTGTCTCCCTTTGATTAAATTCCATGTCCGTAATGTACAATCAGCACCTAATGTCAACGCGAATTTATTAGAAGAATGTACAGAGATATCTATTATGGATGTTCCTTTATGTGCTTTTTCCCAAATTTTTTCTACTTGCCAATTTCCAACTCTTACAATTGACAACACTCCATCAGAACCACCAGTCATTAAATGGGTGTTGCCTATAAACTTTAAACAATTAACTGTACCATTATGATGTGTCAACATGCATTGCTCTCTTCTGGATTTTAAATCATAAATAACAATGCGATCATCTGCTCCTCCGGAAGCAAAATAATGTTCAGAATTTGCCACACATCGTACACTACTGCTATGACTGTGAGAAGCAAAACTTTGTAACAATTTATTATCAGCTTGATTCTAAAACAATATTTGGTCTATATTAGATATATTACAAACAACAAACTTACTTTTAAATTAAGTCTGTAGCCTATCACGAACTCTTCGTAAGTACCAATGATAATTTCGAGATTTGTTGTGCTCATCATGCTGGAATATACAAAGCTATTAAATCATTTAAGTAATTTAATAGGTTATAAACGTATAATTATTTATGATAACACAGCATGTCTATTTAGGAGAACCAACTTAAGGAGAAAAAACACTAGCATATTTGAAATTATAAATATTTAAAGTTTGACAGGGTTCACCTAAAGTAACAATTTTAAGTATATAAAATTTTAGCAACAAAACAAATGTTGAAACACATTTTTATAACTTCACAATACCATAAGATTAAAAATGATTGTCCTAAAAAATGCTATTTTCCGTAAGCTTCGTACCAAAATGGTATTTCGATTTAAACCATGAAAATAGTCACAATGAAATTTTATTAATTACTTCTCTAACATTGACGCGCGTTAGTTTGTTATAAATTTGATTTTTCTTTAATGTTGCATTAATTTCAATAGAAGGTACCATTGCCATGGTTTTGGATTTTATTAGATATATTATGCTGTAAAATAAACAGTATCAAAAAAACAGAATAGACGAACGCACACATAAAATACAATGTTTTTAATAATGTAGGTATCGCCACTGAATAAGCTTCTAAAATCATTGGAAAATGTGACACATGCAAACGTCATTTTTCGTACGCGCAAATGACGATATTTTAGGAATCTCGGTAAAATAAATATTTCCAGTATATACATATATTTCAATTCCTTGTGTTCCATATTTAATTTTTGCTTTGTCAAATCTATTTCTAAAATTTAGACTTAATTAATCAATGAAGAATCAAAAATTAGTTTTAATCAGTAATAATAAATATGCAATTGGTTTATATATTATTATACGTTAAATTCATAAATTATAATTCAAAAGCAAATAATCACATTGTTCATATAGAGATTATTAAATTAAATATGTACATACACTTTACTTAGTGGGTAAATTTAAGTTTAATAAAAACTAAACTAAATCACACAAGAGTATATTCTTCCTTAGATGCCATCATTTAATACAACTCATTTTTCAATTCACTTATTTGGTAATAAGAATCGGTTTAACTGTTCTTTAATTGTATTAAATTTATTACTATCCTCGCATATGCAACTTAACCAATACAGTACAAGAGGTAGATCAGTTTTCTGTATATTAAGTGATTGCAGAAATTCTAAGCTCAAAGTGGGTGGCCAAGTTAAAGATAATATAGTAGACTTCCACTGCATCAGCAAACTTACAATATGGGTTTCCAATACTGTGTCTGGTAATCCTTTGTCTTTTATTGCTTTAATTAATAATAAAGCTAATGTGGGTAATTTAGGTGGCAAATTTTCATTCCAATCAACAGTCCAAATTTCAAATTTGTTTAACATACAATAGCTATTTCTATTAGCTTTCCAATTTTCTAGTAATAAAGACCTTAAAGTAGTAAGAACACAAAAGTCAGTAGTTACAACATTAATGCCAGTCAATACACAATATACTAATATAACAAACACCTCTTCTCCAAGTTCATGAAAAGTTTGTCTTAAATGAGGTGAAGGTTTAAAAGTAGCCGATTCAGATCTAATTATTGGCTTTTCTTCAGCTAATGAACAACTAAGCATCCAAGCAAACCATAAATGAAGATGTGCAAAAATAGCAGGTTTTCCTGTTAATTGGGAAAGAGACCTTCCTGAACTACCTGGTGAACCTTGAGCTTGTCTTACTGCTCTTTGTGAGCGATGTTCTTGCTCCACTCCATTTACTTCTGCTGCAGCCTTTTTTAAATCTTGAACTATTTCTTTAATACTTTTCACCAACATTGGCCAAGCATTTAATAAATATATTTTATCACGCATTAACATTAAAATGGTATATTTTCGATAAAATCCTCTAGCCAATGAATCTTGCACTAAAAATGTGTGTGCTAAAACATGACCACGTTCATGATCGCCAAAATATAGCGGTCCGCCTTCACCACTAGTTTCTTCTTCACAACTAAGACTACGTACTGTTGCTTGCTTTAGCAAAAATGCTAAATCTTGTTGCAATGGTGTTCTTGTTGAAATATAACAACTCTTATCGTCTTTACTTAATAGAGCTTGATCCAAATCTATGGATTGGCAAGAATCACACCAAGGTACTGTTAATGTATGAGGACCCTGTTGTTCGGGAGGCGATTCACATCTTTGTGTACATAAAATCACACAAGGTCCATGGGTTTCACAAAAATGACCTAAACCCAGTATACCATCCATTGATTAAAAAAAATATTATTTACAGCATAAAAATAAAGGTTAGTAAAGTCATATTAACTGTATAATAATAAATAACTGACGCAACTGTTATAATTTATAGAGCTATATTCACTTCAAATCAGATTAGAAAAATAAAAATATATTTATTATTGTAACTTCCAATTATAACTTTACACAGTCTGTAATAATTTTTATTTTTCTTATCTTATAATTACCAGTAAATATACCCCAAATCAAAATAACAGAAAAATATATACAAGTGGGCCCAATAATAACAAATATTTATGTAAGTGTTCAGTCGCTTCGTTAATTTTACCATTTCTTAATGAACAAACTATACAATACTCTGGTAAACGTTCGATTACATAGAAATTGGTATAATGGTGATAAATGATAATATTGGTTCACTGTTCCTATAATTATTTATATGAAAATTCAATATAGAATGTTTTGCTTGTCTTTATTATTGTAAGGGAATTTTGAAGCATTTTTCTGTAATTGTATATTTTGTAGTAGAAAAACATATATTCAGAGTACCAAGATATAAACACGATGCATAATAATAATTAAAAGCATAAGAATGACGAGTGATACTATAAAAGCGCAGTTTCATATTATTTTTTTAAAATATTTATACCTATCTGAACTTTTAGAAGAAAGTAAATAGATTTGCCCTATTATAGATTAATAAAAATGTCATTTTAAATGAATCTCATGAACAAACCATTTAAGTTAGTTTTTTTTTAGTTTAAAGGTTATGGACTTTGTAAATAACTTGTGTAACTTACATAAAAAATGTTCCATACCAATAAATTGTAATTTTCACACAAAGAAAACCTATATTTGTTTTCACTTTATATTAACTAACTCTTTTTGTACAGATATAAATACCAAAAATTCCTCAATTTTGAGCTAAACATGCTGAAATATTTATGAAATTATTTATCTCATTTATGCATACAAGAATTACAAATACTCCTTAAAATATTAATGTAATGAATTGAAAACCTATAAAACATATTTATTTATCATTATTTATTAATATTTTAAACTTTATATTATAAAATTATTTAAATATATATATATATATAAAACTTTGCGACCAACCACTCATAGTGTTTGATTACAAAGTAATAATGAAATAACACCATACTTTGTACAAAGTTTCATGTCTAAGTAATTCGTAAAGTATTTTATTCACAAATTGTCATCTGATTTTTCCTAAAACAAAAACATATTTATAGTAGACCTACACAAGCTATTAAATACCTTAATAAAAAAGCAAAAGAACCCACATCAATGTTCGTACTCTGTGTAGGTATTTCGACAACCAAGTTGTCTTGAGCAGATTATTAATCACAGTATCGCACCTGGATTCGCGGTAACACTCACATAGAAAAAATTCCACATGCTCACCCATCCAAAACCAAACACACTAACATCCACAAAACACCTATAGATCTTAAAACTGGTACATGTACACCTTTTTAACGTTCGTATCTTTCAAAAATTCCTAGAAGCATATTATGGCCTCAAGGAATTCCTGGATATCCGATACTTGTCAGCATTAAACACACGATCAAATATATTTCAAGAGTATGGATTATGTATGTAAATATTTTCGACACACACGTGAGTAACTTATGTTATTTCATTAAGCAACTAAATTAAAAATTCTCAATTATCAAATTCACAATAGAAAAAGAAAACAATGATAGCTTACCGTTCTTAGATACCCTAGTAATTAGATGTTACCATAAAATAGGAATGGACACAACAAAAGATGGTTTCTTTCGACTTTCTTATTAATTGTTTGCAAGGTTTCCCATTAACAAAAGTGAGATACAAAAGAATTCAATTTTATTAAAAATATCATGAGATACAATGGTTTTGATTCGTAAATAATCATGAGACTAATTAGGAAAACTACATTAGTTAAACGAAACGTTCAATAGGAACTAGTATAAAGAACAACATACATTAATACAAGTGTTAATTTTAAGACTAAGAAATATTTGAACGTCAATATGTGTTTGGTTTTGGCGGGATGGGTGAGCGGAATTTTTCTGTGTGAGCATTACCGCAAATACAATAACAACGTGATTAACGACCCGCTGATGATGACAACTTAGTTGTCGAAATACGTATACGGAGTACAAACATTTATGTGATAAGGGTTTCTTTGCCATTTTTTTTGATTAATTCAATTAACCAGTCTCCAACAATATTTTCCTATTAAATACCCTGATTATTCAACACATTATTATACTTACTTTCGCTAACAATTCCATATATTCTGAGATAGTTTTTCCATGTGTATAAAAATTTCTACCATTTATCAACTTATAATGTGTATCCAATTTTTTTAAACGTTTTTTTGTATCTAAAATATTGTGTGCCAACTTTGTTTCTTCTGATTCAGATAATGTATTATTTTTCTTTATACTTTGATGCTTATATAAATCTAGTAATTCAAATATCTGCCTAAAAGACATGTATTTTATTACTGCCAAAATCATTGTCACAAAATTGTTAAATAACAAATATATATATTCAACTATACAAGCCAATTCAAGAAAATAAATAAAATTTAACACGTAATTTAAAATATAAATATATAAACGTACTTATTGTTTTCATAATACTGTTTCAAATTATTCAATTCGATTTCGTAAAATGCAAGAATTTTCATCTCTAAATTATCTTTATGTAAATTACTACAAAGATGTTCAAATGCTTTTTTCTGTTTTGAACTATAATGACAAGCCATCCAAAAATAATTCAACTGACTGGTTAGCTTCTTCTTTAATTTCTGCAAATATTGTTCAATTGACTATATTTTCGGATATAAATTATATAATAGTACCTCTTTACCTAAAGTATCTAATTTTGACGTGTATACAGAAGATTTTAATTTCATTATATTACTTTTTGGTATGATTTTTAAATCATTTTCAATATTCGAAATCCAAGAATCAAATTGTAATGTAGTTTCCATTTTCCAATTTCGCCTTTTCTAAGTGATAATTTTATAAATTACAGATTGTTATATTTACTTAAAAGAACATTATAAAATACTCGCAAACTCCAAAAAAAAAACATTCAACAAATACATTTAAAAATTTTACTTTTCATACATTTTAATTTGTATCAAAATGAATACTAACAAATGTCAACAATAAGTGTGTTCAAAAACTCATGAAACTGGAGCTATTGTGTAGGGGAAAAACTAATTAATTACCGGTACCAGATAGGAGAGGCGCTGGCTACCAAAAGCGGGCTTTTTTAACCATTCTTATCTGTAGTTCTTGTACTTACTTTTGTTTGCTTGATAATAAAATGTATTCTGTACACTATTTGCTGAGAAATATTACAAGCTTTTTGCTTTTCACAACGAAAAGTCAATAAAATATATTTCAATTTGAAATTATGTTTTTACAATTACGAATATAGAATTATTATGATTCTAATAATTAATCTTGTTTTATAATGGGCTAATGTAAATGAAATTTTGAGAATTATGCTTCTGAAATATTCGCACAATTTATATATCTATGTAGGTGCAAAATACTTTACAATCATATTAACAAGATATTTTATAAAATCTGAATATATCATCTCATTTAAAAATTATATCTTCCATAGAATACGTTACAAAAGTACAAATATATTGAACTCTTATATTTAACCATGTAAAGTTTTACATGTCTGTAAATGAAAATGAATAGAGTAATAAATATTAGATGTAACTATAAAATAATTGTTTTTTATAAATATTAATTGATATATTGAGGACAAGAAACTTCAGAGTTGAATAATAAAATCAAAAAACAATCTGTAAAAATACTTCACCCCTTTGTTAAATTAACTTATATATGGCTTTATTTCTTACATACGGAGGTATGTATGTACTTATCTTTTATATAAAAATAAATTATTTATTGATAGTATTTCTTAGGTCAAATATATGTGTTTCTTTTCATTACATAAGTTACCATGGCCCTTCGCTTTTCTGAATGTGTTATTTATAACAATAATTAAAACTTATCAACCACATACTTAATTATTTTTGGAGATTATATAATAATATAATATATGTATATAAATACATGAGCTTATATTTTACAATCAAATATTACTGCTTCAGTATTGGAAATGCATATATCTCAAACTGCTTAAAGTGATAACAATATATTTATGTAAAAGAAATATTAATGAATTGAAGAAGTTCCAATTTTATAGAACATTGATTACTTTGCTAAATTGTTTGCTTAATAATTTTCCTAAAACAATTTAAAATACAACCTCGTTTTAAATTATTTCAAGAAAATTGAAAGCAAACAATTTAACAAAAAGCAGAAAATAACTTACCGTGCATATATGTAGCAATTTAACAACAGCGGCGCTCTAATCGTGCTTGCCGAACAAAGCAATAGATGTCATAAAAACTTTGGAAAAAATTGTGGATAATATGAGTATAAGAATAATGGTAAACAATAATAAATACAAAGCACGGACATATAATTTGTTTTGTAAATAAAGTACTGCAATTTGAGGTTAGATTGTCTTTACTAAAAATGGAAAGTACTTTAGAAGCAATTAATCTTCAAGATGTTTCTAGTGAAGAAGGTATTTATGATATGCTAATATATAGATTTTTTAATATATATCCTGCTTTTATTAGAGGACATCGATCCAACTTTTCCAGTAGCAATGTGGGACTTTAATCAATGTGATCCGAAGAAATGTTCGGGTAGAAAACTAGCTCGATTGGGCTTAGTAAAATGCCTTAAAATTAAACAGAGGTTTCATGGACTCGTTCTTACACCAACAGGTGAAAAATGTGTAAGTTCAGCAGATAAAGAGATCGTAGATACTAAAGGTATTGCAGTAGTTGATTGTTCTTGGGCTAAAATTGATGACACACCAATTGCTGCATTGAAACCATCTCATGGTAGATTGCTACCATTTTTAGTTGCGGCAAATCCTATTAATTATGGGCATCCTCTACAATTGAGTTGTGTTGAAGCAATAGCTGCTACCATGTACATAATTGGATATAAAACATTAGCTGCATATTATTTAAATAAATTTAGTTGGGGACACTCTTTTATTGACCTTAATCAAGAATTGTTAGATATTTATTCAAATTGTAATGATAGTAAATCAGTCGTAATAGCACAGAATGAATATTTAGAAAGAGAACGGAAACTTCAAAATGAAAGAAAAAGTAAGTATTAGCTTTTATGTGATATGCTTAGATAACATTGTTTCTGTATAATTTAAGATCTACCAGATTATCCACCATCAGAATCTTCAGATGATGAACAAGATGATGAAAATACATAAGAATAAACATTTATTTGTAAATTATTTTGAATAAAATTAATATATTTTATTTAATATAAATTATATATTCATATACTCTGAAGGAACAAGTTTTCAAATATGTTTACAACATGCTAGTTGAGAGTCAATCCTTGTTTTATTGGCTAATTGGATCAGTTCAGATGAGGTCACGTTTATCATAAATAGTAAAATTGTATTTCAAAAATCAATATATTTTCGTGGATTTTACTAAATATAAATAAATGTTTGGTACATTTTACATTTAAAAAAGTTCAATCTATAGAGAGTAATCGAACAAAATTTTTTCAGAAACAATTTTTAGGTTATTAATTAGAAACTCTTGTTATTCTTTATATTCCGCTAATTGAAAATGCATATATTTAGAAAGACGATATGAAACTAATGAAATTATACATCAGCACAAAATATAGATGTAAAAAGCTTTCCATTCAAGTGAAATATTGAGACATATTTAGATAATAGTTTTAAACCACAAACACATCTGCAGTAGATATACGGCAAAAGAAGGATAAAATAACTTAAAAGATGGTATAGTTTATTTAACATATCAACAAAAATATCTATAAATAAAATTATAATTTTCTGCTTGTTTTTTACAAAATATTGTAAATAATTTTATAAATGTTTAAGTTCTGAAACATTTTGATGTTCATTAAAACAAATAGCCACGTTTCGGATTATAGTTGATTCACTTTGCGAATAAAATATTGGAAATAAAAGAAAGGACAATATTTTGAGACCTATGATTGCCTGAAATTCTAGGCAAGTTTATAGAGTTTAAAAAGCATATAATTTGATAGATAATTTATGTTGTTATTTTATTTTCTTTCTTTCCAAATCCTTTAAATTACAGTTAAAAAGATATTTCTTAAACTATATGGATTAGATTTATGATACACTAGATAAATTTTTATTATAAAAGTTTTTATGGTAGATTATAATACACTAACACTACAATTCTAACATGGATGTGCAGTTACCTCATCGAAAAACCCTTCGATGGAAGAAATGTAGATAAAACAATATTTTGACTGAATGTCATATTATTTTTTGGAGGCGTATTAATTTAAACAGTGTCATAAACACATAAAGTGATGGAAGAGATAATGTATTAATTAATTAACGTAAGTAAACACAAGTCATACATTGATAAGGATATAGAAAGATACAATGATTAGTGGTCAAGTATTTTTTGGACTATCACAAGGTTAGCAGCCAAAATCGGTTTTGTAGGTGTTTTACTATTTGAATAAAAAAAGACTGGTGATGAAATGTTACTGAACCTTGAATCCAACTCTATTATAATATCCTTACCACTCTCTCGAAACTGATCAAGTACCCAATTATTCTTGAAGGTAAGATGCAATAATTGAGTGGTTTACCTCAAAAGGAACTGTAGTGGACATTAGACTATTTAAAATTTAACTTCTCAAGAGAATATGTAACACTCTATTGTCTTATGTAATAAAATATGGTAGCAGAAAGTAGTCAGTTACTGCAATTTAAACCCCCTTGACCTTGTTTGCAGCCAAGTAAAGAACTATGTTATTGAAAACGATAAAACATTTAAGCTACCTGATATCAAGCCATTATTTGAGCGTTTAGATCATAAATGCCGAACGTTGGGAAAATTTTATCAAACTTAATACTAGAAAGAATATAGTGTATCAAATAGACAATATTGTTGAAGATATGATATTCATTGTCTCACCCCAATACAGATGTCAGCTAATAAAATTGTCTTAATAGTTTTATGTAATGTTGTTAGAACATAAATTTTATGTTTATATAAATGGTGTACTTTAAATATGTAAATTTTGCTATCAGTTAGAAGGCCACCTAAGAATCAATAGTTTAAAAACTACTTCTGGGAATGAACTACATGATTTCATTTATTTACGCATTCTATATTCATTAAATAATTTATTACATGATAAAATCTGATATTTTCTGTAATTGGGGTCTCATTACACATACAAATATTATCGAAAAAAAGGAACAGAAAAACAAGTGTTCACTTTACAACTGCTAATTTTTTTATTAAATTTACATGCGAGTAAATTTAAGTGCATAAATTTCTGATGTATGTTTATTACATTTTTTGTTTTTCTTTGAATAGTGTAGAAAAAATTACGCCCAAGTACATTTTTAACTTACTGGCAATCAAGTAGCTTCACTTTGATTTGCTATTTCTTTTAACGCAAATTTTGAATATGCAGTTATTTACAATCAAACGCTTATTGCCCATTCATGCACAGATTGCAGTGGCTGCTGCTTTATTCTAAACGTGAACACAGAATAATAAAATAATTTATTAAAGAATTATATTTGCTATTTTTATGATAAAACAATACTATTACATTGTCAGTTTAAAAATACTTAAAACACTAGAAAATATTTAAAAAAACACAAGGCAATCTTAATCTATTATTTAAATTATTTTTGTAAATTGGTCTAAAAATTGTTACTACATAGTAATTAGTCTTAAGTCTTTGAGTCTTGGTAAAAGTAAAAAATCTAGTTCTAGTTTTCATACTTAAAAATAAGAATTATTTTCCATTTTTCTAACTTGAAGTAGATGGTTGTGGCTCTTCAGGAGATCTGTGAATTATAAATTTTAAACGCATCTGAAGTTCTGGTCTGAGTCTTTTAACAACTGTTTCTATTTCCTTCTTCAAACTATATCCCACAAACATATATTTAATGTGGTATAAAAGATCGCATATTTGATCCATATATAACAATTTTGACTCAGACTGATCAACTTGTGCTAATAATTCGTATAGAGCGGTTGTTAAATCAACAACTGCAGCATTGAATCTTGGTAAAAACGGGCCAACTAAATGACAAACAAACACAAACTGCGGTTCAGATCTTACAACGGCTGGCAACTTTTCCTTCACCCATAGAGGTATCGTAGCTATTTGTCCCGGTCCAGCGTGATGCCAAACGGAATGTGCCAATGCCAACATGTAACTGAACTTATTCTGTAATAGTTGATAGTGTGTTACTCTAAAATTAAAAATATGAAATGGACTCGTGTTAAATCGCCACGTTTTTAAATCTTCTAAAGTTAACAACAATCGATCTAACAAAACAGACCAGTAACTTGGTGGCAATGCTGCTAATATCAATCCAATAGCATTTACCCATTCATGAATACGATCAGAAGCAATTGCGGGAAATCCTTTAAGCACAACATCCATTAATCCATTGGCGACGTATGTTGGTTCAACAGATAAAGCCATTAATTCCACACAGGTGGTATATAGAATATGTGCTCCTGCATTAGGGAACTCATTGAATCTCCAATCTATTAAAGCAGCTACTCCAGTTACATTTCCAGCTAATGTTTCTACTACTCGTTGCACCATAAAAATGTAGTAATCTAAAGTGGGTGTCCACGGTTCTACATCACCTGGGCTAAGGTAATTTTTGTATTGATTGGAAAGTATATCCTTCAAGGAACCTTTAAAAATACAATTTAATATTAATAACATATTTAATGTCAAAAAAAATATGAGTATTATTCGTTACGATTTAGTTCATTTTTGAAAATGCTTTTACATTTTATATTAAACATATTGATTTTCAAAAATGTTAATTATAAATTTTCAATTATAATAATAATGGTAACTGAGATACTATACTCTATGTAGGAGTTTCAAAGGTAATAAAGGCATTCTCTAGCATTCCAACCTAGTAATCTCCCACATAGCAACTAAATGTTCTCTATCTCCGAAGCTTGATATTAGTATTTCATAATTGTAACACAGGCATTTCATTGAAAGTAAATATGTTGCATTAATATAATCAATAAGATATCGTACTAGAAAGGTAGAGAAGAATTTATAGATTAAATATTTTTTTAATTTGAAAACAAAGGTGAAGTTTTACTATCCATCATCCAAGTCACGTTACTATTCTTCTGAAATGGATGAAATATTCAGTTTACATTAGTGTAGTTATCAAAATAAACAATTATATGAAAATGCTAGAAATTTTACTATTTTGAAATGAAAAGTTATTTTAAAAACTTGACGCAAAGATAGCAAATCAAATTTTAACATTAACTAATGATTTAATCACTAAGATTGATATATAACCCCTTTCCACATTAACTTTTGTAAGTCTGTATACGCATTTCGACAACTAAGTTGTCATCATCAGTAGATAATTGCAAAGTGTCGCACCTGGTAAACTACGGCGAAAAATACCTGTACGAAAACAAACTCCGTACGCGATCCGCACGGTTGAGCACCAACATGTACACTTTGCAATTATCTGCTGATGATGACAACTTAGTTGTCGAAATGCGTGTACAGAATTACAAAAGTTAATGTGGGAAGGGGTTATATATCAACCTTGGTGATTAAGTTAATCAACCACAGGCTCCATCAAATTCAACTTCAACATTAACTAATGACATAAGTATACATGGGTAAATGCTATAATTTGTTTTAAAATTGGCACAAATCCAAAATGAATTCATCGAAAAATTTTAACTGCTCAAAATAATACAGATCGTTTTGAAAATTAAAGTATCATTACCAAGAAACAAGCTATCACTAAGAGAAATAAGAGTGGTTTTCAAACATTATGTACCTTCTTTTATTTTATTGGCAACATTAAATAATATTAATAAATTTGTTTCAATTTTTTTAAAAGTATACATTACTCATAATAAAAATTTTAAGGAACTATTGTTATAGGAGGCAATAAGCAATGGTTTATTAATGTCACGCTGATATTTTCATTTAATCCTTTGTAAATTTAACATAAGTGGGAAATCGAAAAACTTTTTTTTTAATTTAAAAATTAGCTTCGTAAAGAACTTCTAAAAACAACTGCTACTATGCAAGTAACTTAAAAACATTAATGAAGAAATAACCAATATCATCTCGTGCAATCATATTAATCTATGGAAAGGATGACTATGTAGATACCCTTTAACACTAGCTCAGGATTATATCAATTGGTGGAGTCGCTCTTAAACATTTTGCACGCAATTCTCACATACGGCGTATGAGCGACAAACGCATAATAAACTTCGCCCACATATCGCCGTTTGTTAGAGTGAAGTTCAGTAGTGCCTACAAGGTCTGAATAATTGCGTAGCGAAAGAGGTCGCCCGTGCGTATATCGTTGAACAAACATACGCAGTAATTGGTAACATAACAATTATGTCGAACATATTTTAAACCTGTATATTCACCGATAAACTCTATTACTTTGTCTGCCAATAATCGCTTTATTGTTATTATTTGCTAAACTCAGAAGTAATGTTAATGACTTTCAAAATTTAAAAATCAATATCACCATTTTCCGTATAAGATCATTCCTTCTAAATTCACTCTATTTGTCACACACTATTAGTAAAATAAAAGCCAATGACATTGAGCAAACGTACCATGCCTTGGTTAAGATTCTTATTTAGAGTGTGTTATAATTTTGAAATAAAATTGGCGACACGACTATACAAATTTTATTTAAAAAAATATTAATATTTTTCAGTCAGTAAGTTTTTTTTTAAATTTCGACTTTAGTTATTTCAAAAGAAAATCATCTACTGCAATTACCTTTATCTTTTTTTTGTAAAAGTGTAGCAAAATTATTTAACTAACCTAAAACTGCAGCAACCAATTTCCGTTTTAATGGTGGTCGATCGTACAATTTCCTTTCGTAGTAATGAAGAGTATTATATAAATATGTTACTGGACGGTCGTGGAACTTATACAGACAACCTAGATGTTCCAATAAAATTTCCAAACTTTTAGTAACTTGAGGTATTTCTAAGAAACGATGAACAACAATATCAAACACAGGCAAGAATCTTAAACACACATTTCCAAAGTATGGATGATAGCCACCACTTGTTTCTTCAGGGGCAAATTTTTCAGGATATTTTCGGTGGAAGTCCAAATGTTTCTCATGCCAATTAGTTTGATTCCAATGATCCGGTGAATTGTCCTTTACAAAATCTTGAACTCTATTCCTAAACTCCGATGCCTTCAACAAGACGAGCTGAATCAAGAAAGAACAAACTTGGGCTTCACTTCCTTCTTGAGTGCGTAAAGCTAAACATAACACTAGTCGATCAATTGTTACTATGTTATATTTCCAAATCATATCGTTTATTGTATCCACGCATTTATTTACATGTTGTCCACCTGGAGAATTACTGAATTCAAATACCAGACAATCGCAGAATTTTCTGAGATGCGCTGAAAGTGCTCTCGCACCAATTCTTTCGAGTATCTTGTAAGCAATAGGGCTAATGTGATCAGTTTCTAATAGCATTTTCCATAATAAACATAAGAACAATGGCGGTGCTCCAGTTACGCCAAAGTGCGCCAATATATCGTTCTCATTGTTCATTGATGCCCATTTTCGATATTCCTCTTCAACTGCTTTCTTTAACTGTTGCTTGTTTTCCTTGGGGACGGCGTGTTGTGTGAAAAACTTCGCAAGAGCTTCAGGAAAACAATCTAGAGTGTGGGGTGCCCAGGCATGAGGTGTACTTTGTACTACTGTTGCCAATAATTCGGTACACCAACTACCATCTGCGCCTGTAACATGTGTTGCACGTGCTAAAGTTAAAACTAATGCCCTATTTAATTCTTCTGATTCGGCAGAAACCAATGTTTTAGGATCTGATAAAAATCTGGACAACTCTGGTTGGACTTCTCCAGATCCTAATCCGGTAATTAACCTTAAAGCTGTCGACTCGACGCATAAATGTAATTGAGTCTGATTTGCTTGAGGTACTCCAGCCAGTGAATGTAAATGGCTTAGCAACTGCACACGATAGTGAGAATGTATGTGGTGCATTCTATAGCTGAACATTTCCAATAAAGTATACAGTGTAGCCCATGCATGTGATTTATATACTGTTGGAAGAAGTTGACTGATAAAACCTTTAATTCCTAATGATTCTATTTCTGTATATACCAATAACCGACTATATGTTTCTACTAATGCAGGACCAGGTGACACGCCTGTTTTAGTTTGAGCTAACTTAATAACATGTGTAACGATACTGTGTATCAAACTCATCTTGGAATGAACGGTTAACGAATCGAGAACAGCCATTGATAAAGGAGCTGTTGGAGGGGCCGCTGCTTTAGCACTTCCTTGAATGGTTTCCACAAGAGCAGCCATCGGCTTACTGAAATAATCTTGATTTGTAGAATAAGCATTACATAAAAGAGCAATTCTATAATCTTGTCCCATGGCAAGAGCAGCATTTCCTGGTGGAACTAAATGTTGCAAGAATTCATGATGTGCTCTTAGTTTTGTTGGAACAGACCATGCTGGTAGAGATGCCTGTTCTAACTGTGCTTTCTTTGTTAAATGTATCCAAATACATGTCATAGCCATTTGTCTAGTACACTGTGGTTGGGAGACATCTGGCACTGGTAATGGAGGTTCGTCTTCTGGAAAGAGAAGTTCATATAATTTCAGAACTGGTAGGAAATTGGACAGCGGATTTCTCTGTATTGAACCAGAAATAAATTGAAGCAGTACCCACATAAGTTGATCTCTGCCTCTGCGCAAGTTCCTGCCTAAAATGTAAATAAAACATTATTACTATTAAGCAAATAATAGAAATTTTGTAATAGTAAAACGTAGGAGTCAGTCTAAAGAACATGGTCCAGACCATCATTAAAAATTATTGTATTTGCATTACTATGGCGAATTGTAAAATAGGAAGGAAAATATTATAAGAAATTGATTATAGATGAAATGAAAAAGTGAAAAAATACTTTACCCTGCAATCTTTCTACTAAGGCTAAGACAATATTAGGAAAACTTGAAAACTGGAATAATACGAAGTATATCAGCTGTGAAGAAAGATGAAGCCAAAGTCCTTGAGTTGTATTTTCATCAGTTTCTAATTCACTTCTTTCCATTGCATGAACTACTAATTCAACCAATTGTTCTTCCAAAGCAGCACAATGTTGTTTATGCTGTTTTTGCAAACCCAACATTCCACAGACCATATCTCTCGAATATGGTTGTTCCAAAACATAACGCAACAGACCAGTTTGCTTTTCTAGTAATTCTGATTCATATGGCAAAGTTCCTTTCAATGAAAATCTCAGTGTTATAGGATCTAATTTCCAAGGATTTACTAAATGTTCAGGACAACCACTATGTTCAACAACTGGCCTCATTTCTGAATGTCCAATTATCGATACCATTTGAGCACAATCTCTGAAGCTACCAATATAATCTGAAAACAGACCAGATAATCTCCAATGTGGAGATTCTGAATACTGCTTCTGTAACTCATTAACTAACAAATATCCTGGGGAAAGGCATGCATTTCTGTTTGTAATAAGTTCTGTCATATCTATTAATTCTTTTATTAGTGGTTGTAATCCTGCATTTAATATTCGTGGAAATGTTTTGGCTTTTTCACAGCATCCTTTTAAAATTTCTCTAACACCTTTATATTCCACTAGTTCAATATTTCTTCTTAATAAACCAAAACACTCCAACCAAAAATCACTATTCTGATACTGCAGTTTATCAGAAGTAATTACAGATTCACAAACTAATCGAGGCAATAATGTGCCATTGCGCATCAATTTTTCCAATAATTCTAGCAACAATTCCAAGCGACTTGTGGAAGCTGTTGATGCTATTGCCAAAAAGTGTCTAAGGGCTGTTTCAGTTTGTTCCTGGTTAATGCCTTTAAAGGCATTAGTAAGATCTTTTAACCATTGTTCTTTTTTAGAATTCTCAATTTCCGGACTATCAACAAGAAAACAACTGAACGCTTCTTCTATATTATCCACACGTAATATATCATTAAGAATAGAGTTTATTGCTTCCGACATATTTAAAACAATTAATTTTTTCTTTACAGCACTAAAAACATATAATTTTTTTCAACAATTTATAAAAGTTAAATTGTATACACATCTCTATCATATACTTATTGAATTTACACAGTTAGTACAAATATATACCGATATAAGGAATAAAATAGGTATATATAACAATTAATTATAAGCAACAGCAACAAATGTATATTTTACACAGAATAAACGGAAAGAACAAGTCTGTCGGCATTTTCAATATTTAACCGTTTAAAATTATCTTGTCGCCATTTTGAAAATAAGAGTAGTATACGAGGTATAGCTAAAAAGTTATTTTACAAATCGAATTACACTTAAAAATTAATTAACTGTTAATATTTATCAGTTTAAATATATTTCTTTTTTCTTTATTCAAGTAATTACCAACTAATATTTCTTTTAAGATATATATATATATATATATATATATATATATATATACAGCCATGTTCATATGTATTAGAGACTCTTATATCGGGTGTATGTTAATGTCCGAGCGACATGATGTGTGTACCAGCTGTAAATCATTATTTACAATACGTACCACATTTTTGGCGCTACTGAAAAACATTTTATATAATAAAATAATGGGGTTTTGCCATTTTCAACATTTATTGTAAATATAAAAAGTTAATTGTGAAAATAAAGAGTTATACATTACTTTAATCTGTATTTATTTCTTGAAATAAATGAAATAGAAAATTCAAAAATTAAAAAGTTTTTGAAAAAATTAAAAGAACTTTTAAAAATCCTGTACGAAAATACATTACTTGTCAAAGTGACAATCGATTATTAATTTGTATTCGTTCTTCGTGTGTATAAGTCATTTTTAAAGTAAAATAATAAATGCTTAGTACACCGCAACGGCTTTAATCGTAGATATAAACTATGGTGTCCAACTGTAGAAAAATACATGAGGTCACGTGGGTCTCGGACATTAACATACACCCGATATAAATACAATATTGACACAACTAATTGTATTTTCAAGAAAACCAATGAGGTGTACAGGTAAGTTTCGTATTTCCAAAAAAACATTAATTTATGATTTATAACATTAAAGAACCGCTTTTGTAAATAACAAGTCGTAATTTGGCTTATTACAAATTAATCTCGTTCGAAGAAAGTGTCTTGTTTATAAGATCTGGTGTGCTATATTTTTTTGTATTATATGCGAATAGCAGAACGGAATCAAACAGTGTTCCTGTCTTCCCAAGAAATAGCGTTAGTGGCATACCACCTGGACTGTATTGTACCTACTGTAAACCACGGCAGAGGCAGCATTATGGTTTGGGGTTTTATGTCTGCGTCAGGCGTCGGAAAATTGTTTTTGTGCGAAAGTCGCATGAACAATCAACAATATCTTGACATGCCGGAAGAAGTATTTGAGCAATCAACTTTAAAATTATTTAACTTATTATTTCATTTATTATAATACACATACTTATATAAGAAAAAAAAGGTTATTCTTGTTAATCTATTTAAAGCATTGGATTATTCTTGAGGTAGCTGCTTTTCGATGAATAACTTAATGTAAATTTAGGACGAAAAGCAGTATAAGTTAAATATATAAAGTATGTAGTATTCTAAAAATATTCACTATATTAAACAATCAAGTGATATACACGTACATCACATTCATTAAAATGAAAATAGTAATAAATCAACAGTTTGGTAATAAATCATGTAGTAGTTCAATGTAGTTTTATATTCAAAACATGATTTAATTTCGTATACGTAATTTAGTAATATTAATAAATAAAAAAACAGTTAAACATTTATTTAAAAAAAGAAATTACGTGCTTTTTTGTTACAATTGCTATCAAGTTGGTGTAATTGAGGCAACAACATAAATTGCGGAGTATTAAAAAATTACAAATGCATATATAATAATTTTAAAATTTTTTCGTTTATTTGATGATAGTTTCATTTTTCCAAATCTAATTGCATAAAATATTCGGAATCTTATGAAAACTTTGGTAGATGTACTAATGTACACTCATCATATGGTCGTTGGAAACTAATTTATTCCATTATATTCATTCATATTTTTGAAGCTGTTTATTAACTATGAGTTTAGATTTATAAATATAACATGTAAACTCTTCAGTGGGGACTTTTAATATATTGTATAATTCTTGACTTGTATGTGGCTTGTGGTGGATAAACAGGGTCAAAAAAGATAGAAATGTAGGATCAAAGAGATCATGACATTTTGGGCAAGTGTGTTTTTTAAACACTTCTCAATAAAATCACCATATACATAAATAAAGGCATTCTGCTCTGGTACATTTAATGTAAGATTAGTTTTTCATATAAATCAAATACATTGATATTTGATTGAAATCTTCACAATTTGCGCCATCAACGTATTTCAAATACGTCATAAAAAAAACAGCTTTTTGAATCCTCCTTTAAATTGAACTGAGGTTGGGTATCTAACAATTCCGCACTGCTGTTTATCCATTTTGTTAATAAAAATAGTTTCTCCAATAGTTAATGCTAGAAGTCCTGCATCAACATAAGTTGGCAGTTGCGCTGCAATGGCATTGGAGCTTGTGTTTGATTTATTCGGATAAGTGGGGGCATTTGCCAGTTTCGATGTTGATCTTACAAGCATTTGTATAATTCTATCGTAAAGTATCTCTAAATCTTACTGGATTGTAGAATAATTATCAAATTTAATGTTATATTTAAAAAATGTATTCCTAGTTGCTTTTAGCAAGTGTGTTGTATCAATTATATAAGGTATTTCTTCATTATTAATGAAAAAATATAGTGCTTTAGAGCTAACTCTCTTATCTTGGGCAAATTTGTAGAAATCGGAACAAATATCAGACACTAGAGCCCTTATATGTAACATAACTTCATATAGTGCATCAATTGTGTAACAATACTTCTATGAGATCTACATGAAAAGGTGCTGTATGTTAGGACATATCCAACAGGTTGTTTCCAATTTACATTTATACCTTTGGCAAAAAGCACAATGACACATTTTGCAGCCTGATACCAGTGTGCTTGGTAAACAAAGTATTTTATTTAAATATTTATATACTCTTATACTGAGAAAATACAAACCTAAAGCAAATTGCTTGTACTATGTGGGATATTATGTTATCTTTGAGTTTTTACACATTGCATGAAATTTAGAAATTGATGATAATTCTAGTGACGAGATTGGCCCATCGTTATAAAGAATTATGGAACCTCAGGTGTTTCTTCAAGCTTTCTTAATTTCTTACAACCTGTCTTTAAAGCTGCCCTAAATTCAAGTTTTTTTGGTAGTTTAGTACTTGGGTTTTTACTAATTTGAAAAATTCTAATAAGTAGTTATCGTTATTACCCATTACTTGATGATTTCTCCTGTAAAACTAAAGTTTCTGTAGATGTTTCATTTTCAGAGTCTGTACTTGTATTATGATAATCACAATCATGTTTTATTAAAAGACAGGTAATTCAGTTTTCAAAATTGCAGTCAATGTAATTATACATACCAGTATCTTTAAATTGGACATTGTAGTCTGTTTAATCATCTAAAGTATCAGCTGCTACAGAAGTTGATGTAGTTGCAACCGTAGCTGGTAAAAGTAATGTTGGCACAGCAAGAGAATGCAAACAATTTTTGAAATCAATCAAAAACATGTAGTCTTCAAAATGCTTGCTGCACACATGAGTACTCCACCATAGAATACTATTATCACTTAGCAACCCTCTATGTTGGCAATTTTCTACTCATTACAATATATTAAAGTTTAAAAACAAAATTAGACTTAGAGTAGGTATTTATGTAATTTATAAGTTTTACCAAGTGTTATCATTGGAAATAAAAAATTCGAATTTCAAACCTAGTTTAGAAATCCGAATTGAGACTGCTGCAGGAAAAGTATTGTGTTTTACGAATATTGAAAGTTGAAATTTATTCTATCATGAAGG
Source organism: Dermolepida albohirtum (assembly GCA_031893035.1). Classification (NCBI taxonomy): domain Eukaryota; kingdom Metazoa; phylum Arthropoda; class Insecta; order Coleoptera; family Scarabaeidae; genus Dermolepida; species Dermolepida albohirtum. Next base: position 988,460 of record JAVIWB010006917.1, on the reverse strand, counting down.
AAAATGTCTCTGATAATATGTTCTTAGAAAATCCAAACAATGTTGGAACTGCAAACGAGACTAAATTGTTCTGCTAACTTCTCCAGTGGAAAGTGATTTCTTTTGCTAAATACAATAGCGGAGAGAAATTTTTTCTGCTAGATTCTGTATCGGGAACAATTTTTTTTTCTAGAAATGCCAGAGGAAAACAGTAATTCCTTAACCCTTTTCTAAAAACGAATTAATTGAATTTTATTTTGGACGTACAGGCATAAAATTATATGATAAAAAATTTATGAAATACCAGAAAAGAATACATAATTCGATAATATAATAACAATTGATAAAATTAATTTATACAACATATTCTTGAAATCATAGAATAAATTGTAAAATAAAGAATAAAATATAAATTGGTAATAAATTGTGGCGCCACCACTGATACAATGTCCAAACTCGTTTCGTTAATAAAATATACTGGGTTTGAAATTATGGTCGCTATCTGTAAAAGTTTATTCAATAATTACCAGAGAGGGAGATAAAGCACTTTAGGAAGTATTTTAAAGTAATATTAAAACTAAAAAATTAAATAGAACATAGTGTTTGGAAAAATTATTTTCTATACAATGTTTTTAAAATACAATATAGTAAATCGCATTATAAAAGATAAATATTGCAAACTTATGTAGCGCCCTCTTCGATACAGTGTCTGAACTTTCGGCGTGTTTTTCGGGAAGAAAAGTTTTCTGGGTTTGAAACTCGAATAAAAACCTGTCGAAGTTTGTACAATACCTATTAGATGGCAGCACAAATAAACGTATTATTTTTAGGAATATTAAAAGATGTAATTTATTTTAAAAAAAACCTAAATAAATAATTTAAAAACGTATTACACCGTTTCTGATAATGTTTTCTTGAAATTCCTAGATCTACGGAAATTTTCATTTTTATATAACCAAGTTCTCCCACATGAATTACGCATGCACCAGGTTTAAGTTGTTCCTTCAGTAATATTTATGTCCTTTTATTTAAAAAAAGAGAGTAAATTCTTCTTTTTCTAGCTACTAAATCAATTTGATGACAAAATTTAAAATCGATAAAAGTAAATAAGAAATGTATGTAATTAAAGAAATATATATATTACCTTATTATTATTAGTACTATATTAATAAATATATTTGTACATATAAAATTATAAATACAATTCTGCAAGCAAAAGAGCTATCAGGTTCAGAAGAGCTGTGGTTGGTAAACTTATTTAAATATTTATATACTCTTGTACTAAGAAAATACAAATCTAAAGCAAAGTGCTTGTACTCTGTGGGATATTATGTTATTTGAGTTGCATGAAATTTAAAAATTGATGATAATTCTAATGATGGGATTATCCCATCTTTATAAAAAATTATGGAATCTCAGGTGTTTCTCCAAGCTTTCTTAATTTCTTACAACCTGCCTTCAGTGCTGCCCTAAATTGAAGTTACTTTGGTAGTTTAGCACTTGGGTTTTTACTAATTTGGAAAATTCTAATATGTAGTTATAGTTATTATTTATGACTTCATGATTTCTCCTGTAAAACTAAAGTTTCTGTAGATGTTTCATTCTCAGAGTCTGTACTTGTATTATGATAAGCACAAACATGTTTTATTAAAAGACAGGTAATTCAGTTTTGAAAATTGTGGAGTCGAGGTAATTATACATACCAGTATCTTTAAATTTGACATTGTAGTCTGTTTAACCATCTCAAGTATCAGTTGCTACAGAAATTGATGTAGTTGCAACTATAGCTGGTAAAAATATTGTTGGTGTAGTAAGAGAATGCAAACAATTTTTTAAATCGAATAAAAACAGTAGTCTTGGAAATGCTTGCTGGACACATGAGTACTCTACCATAAAATATTATGATCATTTAGCAATTCTCTATTCATTACAATATATAAAATTTTAAAAACAAAATTGGACTTAGGATAGGTATTTATATAATTTAAAAATATTACCAAGTGTTATCTGTGGTGTTATGCAGCAAAGGTACTGTTTTACAAATATTAAAAGTTGAAATTTATTCCATTATGGAAGAAAAATGTCTCGGATAATATGTTCTTAGCAATTCCGGGACCAATACAAATATTTATATAATGGCATTGTTGGAACTGCAGAAGAAAATAAATTGTTCTGATAACTTTTCCATCAGATAGTTATTTTTTTTTTTTAATACAGCAGCGGAGAAAAATTCTTTTTCTGTTAGCTTCTGTAGTAGGCACAATCCCTTTTCTATAAATACCTGAGGAGAACGGTAATTCCTTAACCCTTTTCTAAAAACGAATTAATTGAATTTTATTTTGGACGTATAGGCATAAAATTATATGAAAATGTATGGAATACCAGAAAAGAATACTTAATTGGATAATATTTTGTAGGTAGATATAGTATAAATATTAAAATAATTAATACAATTAATTTACATAACATATTCTTGAAATCTAATACACTATAATAAATTGTAAGGTAAAAAATAAAATATAAATTGGTAATAAATTGTGTTGCCACCACTGATACAGTGTCCAAACTTCTTATGTGATTAAAATATACTGGGTTTGAAACTATAGCCACGATCCGTAAAAGTGTATTCAGTGATTACTAGATAGCGAGATAAAGCAATTTAGGAATTAATTTAAAATTATATTAAAACTAAAAAATTAAATAGTAGGTAGTGTTTGAAAACTGGAATAATTATTTTCTATATAATGTTTTTAAAACATAATATAGTAAATTGCATTGTAGGTAAATATCAAAATATGTGGCGCCCTCTACGATACAGTATCTAAACTTTTGATGGGTCTTTCGGTAGAAAAGTTTTCTGGGGTTGAAACTCGAATAAAAATCTGTCGAAGTTTGTACAGTACCTATTAGATGACAGTACAAATAAATGTAGTATTTTAGGAATATTAAAAGGTAGAATTTATTGTATTGTATTATATTAAAAGGTAAAAATCTAAATAAATAATTTAAAAACATATTACACCGTTTCTGATAATGTGTACTTGCAGTTCCTAGATCTACGGAAATTTTCATTTTTATATAATCAACTTCTCTCACATTAATTACGTATGCACCACGTTTAAGTTGTTCCTTCAGTAATATTTTTCTTAAAAAAAAAGAGTAAATTCTTCTTTTTCTAGTTACTGAATCAATTTGATGACATAATTTAAAAAAATAAATTTATGTAATTAAAGAAATATATACATTACATTATTATTATTAGTGCATTAATAAATATACATATAAAATTATAAATAGAATTCTGCAATCAAAAAAGCAATTTGGTTCAGACGAGTTTCAATGTAGACTATACAATTATTATAAAAAATTTAGAAAAGTAAAATAATACAAAAAGCTGTTATGTTATTTAGCTAAACACTAAATTATTTATTAATAAGTTATACCATTTTCTTGAGTAATTTATCTATGACAATTTAGTTTTTGACATACAGGCATAACTATATAGAAGTGTGTAACATACGAAAAACACAATTTACTCTTATAATTCGATTACATTTAGTAGATAGGTATAGTATAAAAATCATAATAATTATAACGAATAAAATATAATTGGTAATAAATTGTTAAGCTGTCACTGATCCAATGTTTAAACTTCCTTCCATACTAAAATACTCTGAATTTGAAACCATAGTCTCTATCTGTAAAAATTCTTACTGTGGCTTTAGATGGTAATTTAAATAGTAGGTATTGTTGCAAAAATAAAATAATTTTTTTCTAAAAAACATTTATAAAATATAAAATAATACCCCGCATTGTGGGATAAAGTATAAATAAATAATTTGTCCGCTAAAACAATCTCTGAACTTTTGGCATGTTTTTCGGTAGAAGGTACTCTGGGTTTTAAACTGGAACGAGAATCACTGAAATTAGGGAATTAAGTCATGTTACCAAAGCTCATGTAAATAATAATTTCTCCAATCATAATATTCAACGAACCATAGATCGACATCTTAATCCCAAAATCCCACAACTTAATACACAGCTTACATCATCTCTCCCCCTCTCTAAAGCCCACCTACCCTATATACAAGGTGTTACTGACCGCATCAGTAGAGTTCTTCTCAAAAACAACATAAAAACCATCTTCAAACCCAATTCTAAATTATCTGATACTTTTCCGTAAAAGACCATGTTTCTTTAGAATCACCTGGTGTGTACAGGATTCCTTGGTCTGGCGACACTCGTGTTTCTGAACATGAGCGTTGCACTAGGTTGCTGCGCATAGCCGGTTCTGCACTTGCCGAGCATAGGCTGGAAACCGGGCACCATATCCAATTTAATTCGATCAAGATCCTATCCCGCACTAACCATTACTGTGGTCGCAACATCCATGAAGCTATAGAGATCTCTAAGCACCCCAATAACCTTAACCGCGATGATGGCTACCCCCTACACAACGCCTGGCAATCCTGCATCTCCAAACTACCCAACCGCAACCGTAACGCTCCATTGATCCATGACCCATTACCCATCGTCCACCATCGACTTACACCAGTTTCAGTGCAGTAGTTCAGCCCTGAAGATGTCCCATACAAATGGGTACGAAACGTCGGCAGATATACAAGTGACGCGGTTCCAGCCCGGAAACCCAGAAACAGATAGCATGGACCACGACCGCGGAAGTCTACGTAACAGATTAACCACTGAAAGTTTATACAATATTTATTATATGGTACCCTAAGCAAACGTATTAATTGTTATGTATATATATATTAAAAATTAGAACTTATTGTATTATATTGCAGAGACGATATTAATAAATAATTTAAAAACATGTTACACTGTCTCTAATAATGTGCTCAACTCTCTTTGAGCTCTGCAAAAATTATTGGCCAAGTATCTACCAATATTCGCTTAGTTTTTATTTTCGTGTGTGTCAAAGTTGAATTGCCTTATGAAGAAATTTTGTACAAAGTAGATACCATGAAAATATTTAATAAATTTTAAATTTTGAAAGACAAAAAAATATTTTTTAATTGTATAAATTTCAAAGAAAGTCCGAAAACTAAGTAATTGATTGAAGCTGACTCGCAAAATCTCATAATTAGAAACTTAAGAACAATATATTATAATAATTAGGGCCTCACCTTTAAAAGTAGTACAGACATGCTGCATGATCCTTGGAAGTATATCTTCTTTTTATTATTCACTTGAATTTAAGGCTTTTTGTTAGGACTTTTATGAGAAAACAAGATTTTGAAGAACACAGTAATTGGAAAGTTGGAAACTTGGGTAAACAAGCAGTCGTTATATCGGAATGGGTTTGAGGTTGCCTCTTTTACAAGGGATGCTGATTGTCGAAATCTATTTTGCCCAGTTCTTAATATTCAACCTATACACAGTTCAATAGAAGTATTTAATGGAATGAAACCATAAGAATAACTAGGAATGGCTCTTCAAAGTCTAAGAAATTTCGTACTCGAAAGTAAAGTCGAACAGACAATACTCTCCCTTTTTAAGATAATCGATCAGAACAATATTATTTCAGATTACCGAACACATGTGTGAAAATGATCAACGAAGACATGAAATAGCGATTGAAAGAGTCTTACTGTCCTTAATATAATTCAGGATTTGATTAAAATTACTAAAAGTTCTCCTTCGTCAACTAAGTCCTATTCAGATCATAGAAGATTATACATTTCCATTCAATAAAGTAATCAAAGAAATGTTGAGTTATTGGCATGGAAAGTTTTGTCCCCAAAGTTGTGGCGCGGGTTTGATATAGTATAGATATGGCTAACACATTAGAAAAGAATTTGGAGTATTTTGTGGTTTCTATTAGCTGCGCAACTAAGTTCTCGCTGTTTTTTTTTTTATGAAAATGCAACTTTATTGTGAAAAAATGTTTACAAATGAATCATTCAAAATATTGCCCATCGCTAGCGATAACTTTTTCCCATCTTTCTGGCAGAGTTCGAATACCGTCACGGTAGAAGTGTTCGTCTTTTGAGGCTATGCACGAATCAAGCCATTTTGAGATGTCTCCATATGAGCGGAACTGCTGATTAGCCAGACTATGTGCCATCGAACGGAACAAGTAATAATCGGACGGCGCAATTTGATAACTTTTTCCCATCTTTCTGGCAGAGCTCGAACACCGTCACGGTAGAAGTGTTCGTCTTTTGAGGCTATCCACGATTCAAGCCATTTTGAGATGTCTCCATATGAGCGGAACTGCTGATTAACCAGACCATGTGCCATCGAACGGAACAAGTAATAATCGGACGGTTTGGCAGCGTTTCTAAGTAGGTTTGAACAGGTTTGGCAACGTGAGGCCGAGCATTGTCATGCTGTAGAATCACTTTTTCGTGACTCTGCTCGTATTGTGGCCGCACCGTTCCCCAGTGATGGTTTCGTTCGGTTTCAACAGCTCATAATAAATAACACCGCCCTAGTCCCACCAAATACACAGCAAAACCTTCGCAGCGTGAATATTCGGCCGAACCGACGACGTAGAAGCATGACCAGGTAGTCCCCATGATTTTGTTATCTTTGGGTTGCTGTAATGAATCCATTTTTCATCACCCGTAACGATGCGATGAAGGAAACCCTTCCTTTTTTGTCGCTGGAGCAGTTGTTCACAAGCGAAAAAACGACGCTCAACGTCTCTTGACTTCAAATCATAAGGAACCCAAGTTCCTTGTTTTTGAATCGCTGGAAAATGGCTTGGCGGGTAACTCCTAATGCTGAAGCAATCTCTTTTTGCGTTTGTCACGGATCCTCATCGAGCAATGCCTCCAATTCAGCGTCTTCGAAGGTTTTTGGTCTTCCTTCACGCAAACGGTCATCAACATCGAAATCACGGTCTTTGAAGCGACGGAACTAATTACGGCACGTTGTTTCACTTAGAGCAGCATCTCCGTAAACTTTTTGGAGTTCTCGATGCGCTTCAGCCGCCGTTTTCTTCGAATGAAAGAAGAAAAGCAACACTTCCCGCAAATGACGATTATTTGGCACAAAATCAGACATTTTAACACAACCAAAAGTATATGACGCAAAAACAAAATCACTAATGTGTCAAAGCGGTTTGTTTACCATATGTCTAAGCTAGGTTCATGACGTTTTGGTTATGTGACAATCGACCAGCACTTACTACTGGAGCCATCTCTTGAAAAACAGCGAGAACTTAGTTGCGCACCTGATACTATAAACCATCAATTAAATATATCGTTAGTTATAAGAATACGAGTTAGAAAAAACTGAAGAATTTTTAAATTCTTTTGTAACTGCTAATAAGTGTTCAAAATTAATAAAACCTTTAAAACATAAAATTAGTAAATATGTGGATGTACCACTACTTTTAATACTACTTACGAAGAATACTCAGTGAAGATAGTGGGAATGCGGATCCTGTCACTAAACACTATTTCACTTTGTTTGTAACCTCTTGCCCCTCCAAATATAGTCGAAATTATTTAGTTTACTCATTAAAATGTTTCATGAAATAATTGTAAGAAAGAGCTTTTTGGTGTCACCAAAGAATTTTTATTCTGCATACTGCAAAATACAGCTCACTGAATGCTTTAAATCTTTTAAACTCTTGCATTGTAATGAAAAATTAAATCAAATCTTTTATTAACTGCATTATTTAAGCAGAAAAAAATATATAACACTCATTATTCTGATTCTAACACTAACTCTAACACCGTATTGACTAAAAAACGAAATGAATAAAGAAATCATTAAAGAATCTGCCTATTATTTAGCGATGTGATGCCAAAGAAATGTTTTAAGTTGGTACTTTAAGTAAAGGAAACGCAATAAAGAATCTATTTATTAACTGACTTAATAATATCAATGCACTATTTTAAAATATAGTTTTTGTAGTCCAATTTTTCGAAAGCTATATTAAATTACGGGGCAGTTAAATTATGACGGAAGTAAGTTATGGCGCAAAGTAAGTTATGACGCAAGTAAACTGTGGCGCAATTAAATTTTGGCCCAAACAGGCATGCTTAGAAATAAAAAAAACCCTGACAACGCTTGCAACAACCATTTCCCGCAATACACGAATGATGAGCTAACGCGCACATTTTATATATTTTCATGTTACGCGATTATTTATTTTCGCGAAAACGCGTCTGTTTTTCAGAAATCAATTTCATTGTCAGCAACTGAAAAAGAAAGAAAAAAAATTACAAAATGATTTTTTTACAAATTTGTCAATTTTTCGATATCAGATTTACACTTTGAGATCTTACAGAAACGTTTATGAAAAAAGCAATTTCAAACTTAAGTTTTCAAACGCGATATAAACTTCTTGATACATACCCCCATAGTGATATCCTTGAACAGCGGACTTCTTTGCTGGTGGCTCCAACAGCTTATACCGAACATCGCCAAACACTTTAATTAAACATAATCGACGAATATTGAAATATGCTGTTATAAATTAATTATTAATTAGAACTACTACTTTCCGCAATAGTCCGACCGTACAATCAGTGCAACAAAACACGAAATAATTGCTAAACACTGCATAAATATTAACTAAAAAAAATCTGTGAATTTTATTTTTAAAAATGTGAAAGTTTAATTGTTTCATTATTGATAATCTGTGATAATATAATAATCACATTCATTTTCCTTTTTTCTCGTACTTTTCACATATTTTTTATATTAAATACTGTATAACTTTTAATATATATGTGTTTCTAAATTGATTTTGACTGATTATTACTAGTCTTAAATATCACTCTTTAATAGAAACTAACTATTCTTTAGTTTTAACCAGCTAATCCAAAAGTTGTTTTTTGGTATTACGCGGTAAACACGAATGAACATGCATTTCTTACTGCTCCATCTGTTAAAATATTTTAGAGTTTTGTCAGTTGAATTTGATGGAGCCTGTGGTTTATTGACTTGATCAATAAGGTTAATATATAACCCCTTTCCACAATTAACTATTTGTAAATTCTGTATACGTATTTCGACAACCAAGTTGTCATCATCAGCAGATAAAATCAAAGTGTCGCACCTGGTAAAACACGGCGAAAAAAAAAAAAAAAATTTGTACGAAAAATATACTCCGTACGCGATCCGCATCGTTGAAAAGTGCACACCTTGGTTTTCAACGATATGGTATATATTTTTCAATTTTTTCCCGGTGTTTTTAAAATTATTGTGGAAAGGGGTTATATATTAACCTTATTGATCCATTTTGTCAGTATAGATTATCAAATGCAAAAATAAAATTCTATGGTATACAATTCCCGGTTTTTAAAATTAGCGCCATTTTTAAGATTTTATGACAGATGTTTCTAAAAGCACATGGATAAGTGATTTGTTTTCTATGTTCATTAATGGTTTATGTGTTGCTCTGACTTAATATATAATACCAAGGTATATAATTTAATTTGCAACATTAATTAATATATTAATCGTAGACAACGTAATCTAAGATCATGTCAAAATCAAATACAACAGAAAATTCAGAAATGAATGCTCCTATAGATAATGCATGGGAAATGAAAATACCTGCATTTAAACCTGAACATAATCCTCATGGGTTATTGGAAGAAAGTTCATTTGCTACATTATTTCCCCAGTATCGTGAACAATATTTAAAACAAGTATGGCCTTTAGTACAAAAAACATTGGCTGAACATCATATTAAAGCTGAATTAGATCTTATAGAAGGTAGTATGACTGTTAAAACTACAAGAAAGACATGGGATCCATATATAATCATAAAAGCAAGAGATATGATTAAGTTATTATCTAGAAGTGTTCCGTATGAGCAAGCTAAACGAATTTTAGAAGATGAAACTGGATGTGATATTATAAAAATATCAAAAATAACAAGAAACAGAGAAAAATTTGTGAAACGAAGACAAAGATTAATAGGACCTAATGGTTGTACTTTAAAATCAATAGAACTTTTAACAAATTGTTACATATTAGTACAAGGTCAGACAGTATCAGCTTTAGGACCTTATAAAGGTTTACAACAAGTACGAAAAATAGTAGAGGATACAATGAATAATATTCACCCAATTTATAATATTAAGGCATTGATGATAAAGAGAGAGTTAATGAAGGACACAAAACTAAGAAATGAAAATTGGGAAAGGTTTTTACCGAAATTCGTTAATAAAAATATTAGTAAGAGAAAGCAGCCTAAAAAGAAAAAAGAGAAGAAAGAGTATACTCCATTCCCACCTGCACAAACAGAAAGCAAAGTAGATAAATTGTTAGCTTCAGGAGAATACTTTTTAAATAAAGAACAAAGAAAGTCTCAGTCACAAAAGAAAAAAGAAGAAAAACATATTGAAGCAGCTAAGAAAAGAGAAGAAAGAAGACAACAAGTATTTATACCTCCAGAAGAAACAATAGTGAAAGATTCCGTAAAGCCTAAAGCTACGGTTGATATAAAGAGTTTAAAAGAAAAAATTGCTAAAGCTCAAAAAAAATCTAAAAGTAAGAAAGCAACATAATATCTTGCAAATTTATTTTTTTTAATAATTAAATTGTTACTATAGATTAATTTTTAAAATCAAATTGATCTATTAAATGTAAATAAAATATTTATTATATGGAAATGTTTTGCATTATTTTATTTGAATAATTATGGCACACTCGTCAATAATTAAGAATCTAAAAGCAATTTATCAATGTAAAATTATCATACATATAAGAGGTATTGAATTTAAAGACTTAGAAAATTTCTGTGTAATATATTTGTACTTTATTTGAATTAGATTATTAGGCTATAAAGCAATTAATTATACGCATATATGTGTGAATAATGTTACTGCAATGCTTTGCTGTATTTTTTAAGGACATGGAAATCAAATAAACTTTTATTATACTAGAATTCATCTTTTGGTGTCTAAATTGAATTCTCTTCTAATTTATCTATATTATTCTTTTCCCTCTTAAATCCAAATTAATTTGAATTTTATTAATGTGCTTGGTAAATCACATTATTTATAAATAAAGACCACATAAATTTTCTAGATTAAATGAAAAAAATGAGTCGTAAGGTTATTTACAAAAATTTAAAGTCCATTAACTATGCGATAGCATTTTCATTTGTTTATAAAACATTCAGTTTCAATTCGATATTATTGCAATATATCTATGAAATGTGGGTGTACTGCAAATATTTTCTTTTTAACATTCTAGCATGGGTCAGTGATTTGATGTGTAATAATATTAGATTTTGTGGTGCAAGCATAGTTTGATATGATTAAAAATTTCAATTTTGAATGGATGTAGTTTCGGATTATAAACTTTTGAAATATGTAATTACATTAATGTACTAGATAAATACATTGTAATTGAAGTAAATAAATGTGAACGCAAACAAATACATATATTAACTTTATTTCATGTAGTCATGAGTATTAACCAAGGAATAAATGCCTTGATATTAGTTGGAGGGTATTGTACCCAAACTAAGGCCAACGTTAAGTAGTCGTTGAATTCTGTTATAAATCTATTTTACTTCACCGAATAGAAGCATTGAAAGAAGAAGCTGGAGTAACGAAGGTAATTCTTGCAGTTTCTCAGAACAATTTGAAAAAGTATTATTAAAGGAAGCCCAAAAATTAAATATTAGTAGTATTTGTTAATATGAAAAAAATCCTTTTTAAACAGTCCTTCGGCTTTAGCTGTTAATTTAATTAAAGTTCCGAAATAATTTTTGTTCGAAACTCTGATATTATCTGTGAATTTCCATTTAAAGAATTAGTAAACTATCATCACTCACATAAAATGGAAGGTACAATAGTTGTAACTAAAGTAAAAGAATCTTCTAAGTATGGTGTTGTAGTCTAAGATGAAAATGGTTGTATAAACAAATTTATTGAAAAGCCTCAAGAATTTGTATCTAATAAAATGAATGCAGGAATCTATATTTTTAATACAACTACTATAAACAGGATTTAATTCATCAATAGAAAAAGAAATATTTGCTTTCATGACATTAGAAAAATAATTGTACGCATCTGAGTTGAAAAGAATTTCAGATGGATATTGGACAACCAAGAGATATTTTAACAGAAACGTGCATATACTTGCAGATGTTGAGACAAAAGCACCCTGATTTATTATATAATGGGGACAGTAATAATTGACAATGTAATTAATAGATCCATCGGTAAAAATTAGGCTCAATTATCAAATTTGTCCAAATGTTTGAATAGGTCTAGGTGTTATATTAGAAAATGGTATATGTATTAAGCATTGCATCATTTTAAAAAGTGCAAAATCAAGTTGCATGCCTAGTTGGAAAATTGTATTATTGGTTGGAAATATTACATTGGGCAGTAGGTTAGAATGGAAGGCATAACAGTTTTGGAAGATGTTATTATAAATGATGAAGTTTATGTTAATGGTGGTCAAAATTTTCTGTACAAAAACCTCAAGTAATTATGTGATTTCTGTATTGTTTTGTAAACATGTTGACTATCCCCGTATCCACCATTTACTTTATGTTCTTTATTTAGTCAAGTGAATTGAAGCTTCGATGTAAAAAACAAGTATTTATTTTTCATAATATGTATAGATATATACTATAAAAAAATTATAAAAGAGTATTTACATTGAAATATATATATATTTCCATCAATTTTAAATAAAAACCATTGTATTACATTTAGTATTTCTTAGTTGGTAATTTCTCAACACACATAAATCTCTTGCAGCTAGTGATCGTCCTTGAGTGGTATGCAAATCATGTAAATGTAAGAGAATACCTGGTGTAAACAATTCTGGCAATGTTTTTAATAATTGAGATCCTAATGTCGGTGGAATAGCAGTTAAAACAGCTTCGGAGCGTGAAGATCTTACTTCCACTATGCTTTTAATTAATTCAAAAGTGAAATAAGTTTGTTGGCTTATCTGTCCATCTTGCATACCTGTTTCCAAAGTAGTTAACAATTGCCTCAATGCTTCTAAAACGTTTTCTTCTAGAGATTCTGTTCTCAGTCTCTTAGTTGGCATATCTTCAATTGTATCATCCATATTTGAACAGCAAGCAGCATAAATGGAATGACTCGTCAAGCGAGCTAAAGTTGATAACTGAGGTTCAACCAATGCATCTGCCTGTAGAGTATTATGTAGTATTTGTGGAAGACTGTTTGATAAAAGTTGATAAGCACAGGATCTTATATCGACATGAAATATGGCTAACGCTATATCAGCACCTTTTTCTAACTGATCTCGATATCTTAATTTTAGTAGTTCTTGAAGTACTGATGAGACAAACCATCTCGCACCAGCAGTATCAAGCAAACAATGTAAAGTTCTGGCAGCTGTGTGATCAACCCATCCTCTGTTTACTGAAGCTTTCCAAGCTGTATTTAATTGTTCAGCCGCTGGTTGCCGTGAAACAAGATGACCACCACTTTTTGGTTTTAATGATAATTGTACATCTCTTTGCATTTTTTGGATTATTTCACAAGTTAATTGCCAACGTTCTCTTAAACTAACATCATCTGCATTAGGTGCAGATAATAGTAATTCATGCACCATATTAACGGGTTTTAAAAGAGTATCATGCGGTGCAGTACGCATATAAGCACATAGCCATGCGGCCGCCGCCAATGGAAGACAGCACATTCGACCGCGTATTGCATCTAGAATTCGTTTTACATCAGCAGGAGCTAGAGCTCCTTGTTCCCAAGCTATAAGTACCTCTCTCATGACACCAGCCATATTAAAGAGGACGTCTTGCCATTTTATATTTACAGAAGAAAAATCTGCGTCGCCTGCATTAAATTGTCTTAGAAGTGCATTAACAGTATTGGGATCACACAATTTTAGCAACTGCTCTGGAGCTTTTGGTCGATTTGGTTCTACCATGCAATTAGTCACCCATCTTTCCAATAAAGAATCTCCACCATCTAATACTGCAGATGCACCATGCCTCTGTACTATTGCAACCAACATTAGAAATGATATATCAAATAATTGTGACCGAGCTCTATCACCACCCACTTTAGAAACTTCATTGAATCTCACGAGTCTTTGTACCAAGGTTCTTAACTGTCCTTGTACTGTTGCAACTGCCAGTACAAGTTCAAAACTGTTTCCAGTTAATACTTGATGTAACATTCCTGAAATAAAGAATCACTAATGTAATTTCAAAATAATAAAAACATAGTGCAATTCAATTATGAACATATGTGTCTTTTTTCAAATTTATAACTTTCTGATTTGAAGTTATTGTTAGTAATTATGAATGCAATATTTTTGGTGTTACAGAAAGAATACAGAATGAATGGTTATACAAATTAATATTTTACAAGGCTCAATATTGTACAGAAATATACTGTATTATATATCTACTTAAGTCTCTTTAATTACAAATTACAATTGTAGGGGTAATGTAAAAAATCTATATTTTAAAGACAAAAAATATATATCTAATTGTTTTTAAAGATTTATTAACTGAAAATATTTGTTTACTAATACATATTTAAGAACAAGAGGTTCTTACCTAATAGAGCATCTTGAATCTTTTGGTAATCTGTTGATAAAGTCTTCAATATACTTGCTACTGTGGGTTCTGCACAAATAATAACTTTTGGAAAATTCGAAGTAGATGATTCTACATCTAATTTTAGCTCAGCTCCTGACTCTTGCCTTGTTGCCAACTGTTGTTTATGAGTTTCAGACAGTAATCGTAACTTCACTAATTCACCCAAGAGCGTATCCAAATTTGAGCAAGAATGTTGAGCATCCATGGCATCTAGTAAAGGTGAATGCTCCAAAAGTAATTCTACAGCATTAAATATTGAAACTCCATCACTTTTATCTGCCAATGATGCAAGAAGATGGGGTACTTTCAAGAATGCAAAGGCTCCCCACTGGCTATCATAACGTGTTTGACGAACATCATGCAATGATATTAAACTACCTCTCATTATTTCTGAGTATAACCTTGCATCTGTATAGTCCTTTAATCTTTGGATGAGTTTTAAACGTTGAACTAAATTATGAGTGGAAGAGCCGGGTGTACTGATCATTTGTATACTAAGCCAAGCTTGTATTAAGCAACCAGGACCAGTATCTTCATTATGTGGAGGATTTAAGATTTCTGGATCCATTTTTAAAAGTATATGTATTGAATCAAGCAATTCATCTCGTCCACATTCTAATTCTCTACATTTTTTACAAATTTCATTGTAAGTATCAGAATCTACATATTTTGCCAGACACATCATTGCCAAATAAAAGGGACAAGCTAAGAATGCTCTTAAAACAGATAATGCTTTCTTATAAAGTTGCTGCTGGTTGTAACATGACTGCAATACCTGAAGCAACCAACATGTTGTAGCCTGTAAAGCAGCCGCTAGTTTTGTACCTTCTGCTTTTCCACAACAAGTTATGCCAGGTAATATTCCTTCAAGAAAGTCTAACAAACTTGCAACACAATGTGTTTTATGCAGTTGTTGAAATTTAGCCAAACGCTGTAGTACAGCTGCATGTGAAACCAGTTGTGAACTTAAAGAATGTTTCAAATAGCTAAGAACTAATTGGTTAGCTCCTGAACCAACAACTGCTTGCTGTAAAATACAATCAGCTAAATCGTAAACATCTCCACTAACACCCCGAGGTAAAACTGTTTTAATATTAATTCCCCATTGTAAATCTGACCATCGTTCACGCCATGCTCTTAGTAGGAGTGCTTTTAGACAACTAGTTTTACTAGTAGTTTTTGATTCCATGATATTTGCAAAACGGCACTACATAACCTCTGTAATTGTATAGTATTTTAAAATGTTTGGTATTTAAATGGAATAATTACTTCATTACTTCTTCATGCTACTTCACATATTAAATTCGCTAAAGTTATTGTTTGTTGTCGTTTATTAAGGAAACGCTATTTACTATTTGAAACATTTGTTGACAATTACACCGAATCTGCACTTGAATAATTAACAATTTCATAAAATATATTTTTATATTATAGTAATCTATAATCTACAATGTTTACAATACTACATATTTACTTAGCGATCTCTAGCGTGATAATTTCTAATTACATAGTAATACGAAGTAAATTCAAATTAAAAGAAAACTGTTAATTTATTTTAAAATAAATATTTTGAATTAGGAATTAGTAAAAAATACTTTATCAGAGAGAAATCAAATTCATGCTAATGTATTTAATAAAACTAGTTCGAAATTATAAATTGTAACACAAAGTTACAAAAAATTTGTTTCAGAGTTTTTTATAGAAGTTTTATGTATTTGTATATATTTATTGATTTGCAGTAGGTGAGGTAAATCTAGAGAAACATTTTGGTAAGTGAATTTATTTTTAATTATGAAAGAATAGTACTTGAAACTTTTTTAACCATTTGTACATATTGTACAATCTGCTTTTTTTCGTAAAGGACGACAATATACAATCATTTATGGTTGTTTTAAAGAACTTAGTAAGAATTTCAATGAATTTATTCAGATATTTTCAGAAATATCCCCTAATTGTTATTTATACCCAAAGCTAGTAATTTAAGTACAAACTAATCAAAACCAAGTTTCAGATAGGTTTAAAATATATTAAACGTCTTAATATCTTTTCCACTATACTTTTATCACATTTTTTACCCAACCTCTGAATTTTACGTTCCACTGACATATTTAAAAGTTGTATAAATTTAACAGAAAATTAATCTGATGTAATAATTTTTTCTTGATAATTTAAGCGATAATTTAAGCACCCATATTTAATTTTAACAAGTAAATTTCAATGAGTATTTCTCTAATACGTAATAAAAACTGTATAAAGGGCCTTTCATTAAGTAGGCATGTTACATTTTAAAAGTAAATATGACAAGTTGCAATAAAAGATTAGAGGTAATTTTATTTTTATTTAACAATATTTTAGTTGGAATTATGTTCGAAAAATTGTCACTGAAAAGTCTTCCTCGATTTCGTCTGGCGCAACGTATGCGAAAAACCAAATTTTCGAGTACTTTGGCATACAAATTAGAGTCAATTTCTGGGATAACTAGACAAATGTTGTTCTTGAGCTGTATATTTCTGTAGACAAGTGACTTAATGTAGCCCCATAAATAGTAATACAAAAGCATCAAGTCAAGTTAGACGCAACGTATGCGAAAAACCAAATTTTCGAGTACTTTGGCATACAAATTATGGTCATTTAAATGTGTTAGTGGGCACTTTAAAAAGCTGTGAAATTTCCTTGGCTCTTCTTTCACGTAGTAGAATATTACAGAAGACAAAGGAAAAGATAGCAGAAACTATAAAACATACCTTTGGGAAGTTCAATATATCGGCAACCCAACTTGTATGTTGGTTACAGATAAGGATTCGAATATGGTTAAAGATGGAAAGTTACTAAAACAATCTTGTCCTCAATTGCTTCATGTAACCTGTTTGCTCTATGCACGTCATCTTGTAGCTGAAATTATTAGAAACAGTTATCCGAAAGTAGACCAATTTATAATTTCTATCAAAACAGTTTTATTAAATCTCCAAAACGAATTTGTGAGTTTAAACGGTTTTATCGGGACATTCCTCAAACATCACAGCCGGTATTGACGAGATAGGGAACGTGGCTTAAAGCTGTTTTATATTATGAGACATTTTTACACATTATTAAACCTTGTATCTTAAATTTAAATCTGCAGGATCACAAACAATTTCAGTAAGTCTGTATCTGGTTTCAGATACTGAAATCCATACTCAAATAGAGCAAATTTCCAAAAATTATTCAATTCTTTTAGATACTACTTCCAAATTAGATAACATCAAGCTAGCATCACATGAAGCGCTAAATATAGTATTTTGCCTCAAAGCCTCGTTAGGAAATCTAACAGATAGTATAGGTAGATTAACAACCGATAGATTGCGTGCGGTTATAAATAAGAATCCCGATTTTCAAACTATAGTGCGTATAGACAAGAGTTTAACTTCTTTATAAAATTGCATATTTAGTCTTTTACTATGTAATTTTTTGCTAATATATATATAATATTCATTATATATATATATATATACATATATATATATATATATATATATATATATATATATATATATATATATATTTGCTAATATTTACTACCCATATATGTAATTACGAGTTCACCTATTTATCCTTTTTACAAAGAAAAATACTTTTTTTAAATCTTAACAGTTTGTATTACCAGTTATTTGCGACTGGGTAAGACATAATCTGGAATCTCTTTTGTGAGAAGTATAAGAAGGAAATCGTCGTGATGATAGAGAATTTATTTGTGGGTCATTCCATGTTATTTTTTAGAATTTGTTCTCTTCAATTTGTATAATAGAAACTTAATATGGTTCGTCATCGTTTTGAACCATTGCAAGACATCCATACACGAACAGTCTATGAAAATTATTCGCCTTGAATTTTGTAAAATTGCAGCCGTTTGGACTTTCTTTGGGGTGAAGGTTGCCATGATTTTTTTTTATCTGTCCCCTATCAAAACTGCCGTTTGGATTCAAGAATATAGTGGTCAAGCCAAGTTTCATAAAATCAGGTTGGTTTTTGTTAGAGTTCTAAATTGTTAATTGATATCGCCATTTTTTCGCGTTTTTCAATTCAAGCTTCGCGATACTTACCTTGCTGATTAGTTTGGTTATGTTCAATTTTCTGCGAAAAAAGTGATGAATGCATTCAATTGATATACTCACTATGTTAGCTATCTTCTTGATCAATTGTTCGATCGTTCAAAACAATATCATCAATATTATTGTGGCCAAGTCTTGGTGGCTTGTGCGCCTAGTTAATTCACAGAGTGTTAGTACATCACGTCAGCCCGGTGAAAACAGTTACAGTATTTGTTGCATTGCTGTTTTCATATATAGCCTATTGATGTCAGAAAATTGTAATAGTGCTACAATTCGTAGAAAACGTAATGTAAGGAAGTTCATAAAAGGATTTCCAGACTTAAAGTACGATGGCCCAAAAATAATATCTATAGTCAACGATAAATCTAAATTTGCGAAAAAACACTTAAAAACTACACTATATAAATATGCAAAAATAATAAAAAGCTGTGGTTGTGTGTGGACGAGACTACGGACTATAAAAAAAATTCTGTTGTCGATGTTGTAGTACGAACATTAGAATCTTTTAAATCGTCTGCGTCATTATTACTAGCTAGTAGAGGATTGGAGAAACGTACTAGCTAAGCAATTTTGAAGGTAGTGCTAAATACATCGACCAATTTTCAGCTCTCAACAGATTAAGTCTTAATGTTAATGAATGATGGTGCCGCTACCATGTTATACATATATGTGTTGCTCTCTTAAGAATAAGTGTAGTAATTGTAAACTTTATACTTTACACCTTGAAGCAGAAACTATTAGAAACTGTTATTCAGTGGAAAATGATTGAATTGTTTCTTTTAAATCTGACGCGTTAAAGTGTTCCGGCATCTAGCCAATTCTTACTCGTTGAAAAACATGGTTACAGGCAGCCCTTTATTATTCTAAACATTTTCAACAAATAGCATTTATAATTTCATCTGAAACAAGCCGCAACTATTAAAGGTGGTTAGGCAAAATTTGGCAGTATACAGTAATAGGCGAATTAGAAAATCCTTCATTGTTTTTCGCTGTAGATATTAGATGATATACACTCACAATTGAACGCCTTAACTGACGAACGAAGAAAATTCATCCAGTTATAAAAACGTTAAATGTTATTTTAAACAAAGACTCAGATTTTACTAGATTAAGACATATGTTATGAAAAAGTTTCTTCAGATCCTTTACATCTTCAAAGATTATTTTCGCTATGTAAATGATTCATCGTTAGATGCGGAACGACCGTTTTCTTTGTATAAGAACATTTTTCTAGCCGCGTACATGGCTAAGTGAAACGCTATTGGAAACGTACCAGATGTTGCAGATCTATAATCGAATCTGTTGAGACTAATAATGTTACGCAGAAGAGTAAATGTTTTACAATTTTTTATATATTATTAAATTATACTGATGTCTAACATCTCACTTCTCTTGTTGAATATGTGGGTGGATTTATTTATACCTTTTCGCTGGGTAAATAACAAGAACTTACGCTATCAATATACACTACTCAAATGTTCATTAATCATTCAGTTTAATTAAACAGTCATTTACAAAACGGTACACTGAAATACACAAATATTTTATGAGATTTATACCAAAGTTACTATCATTACGTATAACTTGTTACCTATTATTTACTAAGATGCGGAAGGATAATGCAAACCGCCTAACTTGGCAGTTCTAAATATTATGGATCATTTCCGAAATTGTTGCACATTATCTTCAACTCATATCAGCGCGTTTACATTGAACAAGAGACATTGTTACCCAAAGTTTGTGTCACATGAGCCAAAGTTTTAATTGTATTTAGTCCTTCAAAAGGATAAATATTGGATTGTATTATTAATTGGAAATTTATTAATTTTAGGATTTTCCATTTAGTCACTTTATTCACGCTGCTGTAAGATTTAAATCGATTACTTTCCAGAACTAAATTTTATTCGCTAGTAAAAAAGAAGGCAGAATTAAAATATACTTAGTTTTTCTGAAAGATTGTGCTAATAGTCGGGTCTCATTTTCTGCTTCATAACTTATGAAAACTTGCAAACTCACTTCCGTTTAATGGCACACGTCTTATACTTCTTAACTGTTTTTGCAGTAGGCTCTTGTTGAAACATTGTGAATATTATTAGATTGCTCTATTATACATTTTAGTAAGACAACTTATCATTCTTAAAGATACAAGATGACTAAATGAACGTGAACATGAGGAACAACGAGAGTGGTCCCAGAAGTACCCGACCCAACAAAGAAAACAATGATTTTTAAAGAAATATATTTATTTTTCGACATAATCTCCTTTCAGCTTTATACACCTTTCTCAGCGATGTTCAATAATTTCGATACCCTTTTTATAATAAGAACTGTCTTGCTTTTCAAAATAGCCATTAACTGCCGACATCACTTCTTCATCGTTGGAAAATCTTTGACCACTGAGTCATTTTTTCAAGTTTGGGAACAGAAAATAATCCGAGGGGGCTAAACCTGGCGAATAGAGTGCACGAGGTAGCAATTCAAACTTTAATTCATTAATTTTGGCTATTGTAATAACGCATTTGTGAGCTGGTGCATTGTCTTGATGAAACAACACTTACTTCTTAGCCAAATGCGGCCGTTTTTGCTTGATTTCTTCGCTCAAACGTTGCAATAAGTTCGCATAATACTCGCCGTTGATAGTTTTTACTTTTTCAAAATAGTTAATAAAAATTATTCCACGAGCAAAAAACCCATGCCATGACCTTGCCTGCAGATGAAACGGTCTTCGACTTCTTTGGAGCCTGTTCTCCCTCTCGAGTCCATTGTTTTGATTGTTCTTTTGTCTCGCGTGTGAAGTGATGGACCCATGTTTCATCCATGATTATAAAACGGCGTAAAACGTCTGCTTTGTTGCTGTGAAACTTCGTTAAACACTCAATTGAAACATCTTCACGACACTGTTTTTACTCGAGTGTGGGCAAACGCAGCACCCATCTTGCACACAGCTTTCTCATGTCCAAATTTTCAGATAATATGCGATGTACCGCACTCTTTGAAATGCCTACTATCTCTGTTAACTCGTGCACTTACGGTCGATGATCATGCAGTACTGCTTCGTGGATTTTCTTCACCATTTCTGGAGTCGTTACCTCATTTGGTCCATCACGGCGATGCTTGTCTTGGCAGCTCGTACGGCCTCGTTTAAACTCTGCTACCTAATATTTCACTGTTGTAAACGAAGGAGCAGACTCACCCAGAGTAGAATCCAGTTCAGCTTTTATATCGGTTGGGCTGAGGCCTTTCGAATAAAAGTATTGTATCACGTAACGATGATCAATTTTCTCCATTTTTACAAATTCACTGAAAACGTCACTATCGATGGCTGCCAAACAAATACTAAACAATGTGGCGTCTTCAAACTTGAAACATATGTTTTATAGATTGTGTACTTTCTAATACAGTGATATTTTTTAAACAACTACCGCCATCTCTAGGTCAAGCCGGGTACTTATGGGACCACCTCGTATATGTATGTAGCTGATTATGTCATTATCTTAATGTATTCATGTATTGAAATAAATTACAAGATTCGACTAGACAACGAAAAAAAGAAATGGTATCAACGAGGACGTGCAAGTTATATCAGACAAACACTACAAATGACAATAAAAAAAAATTACCGCTGTAATTGATAGCACAGTACTCTTATCAGATGAAACTGTATTTTTCAATCCGGGAGTAGTCAATTTAACAGACACAAGTTGTAACACATCAGGACACATATTAGAAAAAAGTATCAAATGTAACCCAACATACAAACATGCATACATACATCAAAAGGTACAGATAATTTAATACTTAATTTAGAAGCAGCTGTAAGTTCTAACGTTGATACTAACAATAATAAATCTTGTAAAGTTAGTAAGTATAGCAAAAAACACATTATAAATACCATTAAAAGTAAATTAATAAAATTATCTTTTTTTACAAGACGGATAAAGGATCAGAATTTACATAGAGAAAATTAATGATTTGTTCGAAAATGACGAATTTAAACTAATAAACATTAATCCAACTCAGAAATATCAATATGATATTAAAATCCTAAAATATAATCGAAACCTTCATAACAAATATGCCCATATAATGGATCCGAGTGCCCTAATTCTATACGGACAACTTAAGCTACACAAAGAAGTTTATTAGACGCATTATTTCATACGTAAATGCACCAGCATACAAAATATGTAAATAAATAAAGAATTTTCTGGAATGATAAAAATTTAATTCGCCAAAAGCTCTAAGAAATACCTCAGAACTAATTAAAAATATTAAAAGATATTAACATTCTGAATAACTCAAAATTAATTTCATTTGATTTAAAAGCCCATTTACGGCAAAATTTATGGACGAATTAAGAACTATTTTAAAAAATAAGATTAACAAGAGGGTGAAAAACCGCAAATTTTAAAAATGTTCAACGCACACATTCAACAAAATTATTTCGAGTTCAATGAAGAATACTAATGAGTGATTCATTATGATTAGTTAAGTATTGTGTGACATTTTATTATGGAAAGACTCAGTTCGACACAGCATCTATAAATTATTCAACTGTATAACGAAAATCAACGTTCCACGAGAAATGTGTTTGGTGCGCTTAGAGCAACTTATGGTCTACGTAATCGGTCCCTCGAACGCACAATTCGCTATACCATCGAAAAGTTTGAAACACAATTTTCATTATTGGATAATACGCGAGTAAATAGACCACATCCAACACGTAGTGAAGAAAATATAGCTAAGGCAGTTGAGAGTGTACGCGATGACCTTTAAGATCTCAACAGCTCGGCTTGTTGTATGCCACAATTTGGCGTATTTTACGTAGGAATCTTACTTTAAAGCATACAAAATTCAACTTGTTCAAGGATTGAAAGCGTTACCGTTTCAGCCTTTGGAAAATTTTAAGATCAACTGTTTTCGACCAAGATTTTGTTCAGCGATGAAGCCCATTTCTGGCTTAATGGCTATGTTAATAAGTACAATCGCCATATTTGGAGTGAAGAGTAATCCGAAGAGGTTCAATAGCTGCCATTATATCCAGACAAAGCCACGGTTTCGTATGGTTTATTGGCAAGTGAATTCATCGGTCCATATTTCTTCAAAAATGAATGCGATCGCAACGTATCTACGAATGGTGCCCGTTATCGCCCCGTGGTAACGGACTATTTGCTGCCTGAAATTGAAGCCCGTGATCTCGATGACATTTGGTTCCAAGAAGCATGGCTTTATTGCGAAAACAATTTGATGTGATATCACACCTTTAGATCTTTTCTTTTGGGACTACGTAAAGTTCAAAGTCTGCATGGATAAGCTAGCTATGATTAAGCAATTAGAAACTGACATTACTCGCGTTATTCGCGGTGGTATTCCACGTAGTCCCAAAAGAAAAGATCTAAAGCTGTGATATCACCTCAAATTGTTCCCGCAATAAAGCCATGCTTTTTGGAACTAAATGTCTTCGAGATCACGGGCTTCAATTTCAGGCATTGCGATCACTTCAATAAAAACACTTACAACAAAAAATTTTCTTTATCTTCGCTGTAACCTCTAGGTATTTCATTAGGGATTCCCTTGTAATAAAGGCTAGACATAGTAAAACTATTTCTCCATAGTATTTGAAATTAGCAATAGGAATTGACTTTTTGTAAATTACGATTTTATAGAATTTTATTTCGTGTTCTAACTTTTCTGAATGCACTTCAAAGTGCACAAAAAATAATCTATTTTATATGAATTTTAAAATACTTTCCATTATTAATGTAAAGTTAATATTCATAAATCGCTAATCTTATCGGGCGTTTAATATTTGGATATCTACGAATTTAGCAGTCAGTCATTTACACTACCGCGTCGGGGCAACAAAGTTTTAAATCGCCACTCAATCGTTCGGAGAAGACAGTTCAGTTGACCGCGTCTGGTGTTGTTGTGATGAACGCACGCGCATAGACCCTAAACAGTTCGCAATCGTCCGGCTTTAAGAGTAGTCGATAATTTCATGGCCGCTGTATATAACACTCAACAGTCATCACTGAATGAGAACATAATGTGAAAGCTTTCGGTAATAAACAGAGCTTGTTCGGTGAATGAAACGAAACAAAGTGTTATTCCACACGCGGAGATGCATACCCGACAGATATTATATTCATGATTGTATCTGATTTACCTGCTCGAAGATCTCAGGTATTCATGCATTGTTAAAAAGAACATGTAAAAAAGATGGACTCGGGTCTGGGAAGTGATGAAGAACGTCGAGGCCGCACCAAAGAACAAAAACAGCGTCACAATCAACAATTATTGAGCGCTTGTTTTTTAGATACGGCCGCAAATAATAACACCACGAATTTGGAAAACGGGGATGTTGAAAGAAGGAGCCAGGAGCGTCGCCAGGGTGCTCTTCTCTTTCAAACGTCAATACCGCAGTACTCAACGGTACACATGCCGGAATGTAGCCCTCCCGACACACCCTATAATTCCATAGTACACCTGGAAAATGACGAACAATCCTTAGAGTCAGTGGATGTGTTACATAAAGCACCTTTGGGATTCTACGTCGATCTCAGCGATGTACAAGATCCGGAACCACCTGTACCGACCACCGCATCTGTCAAGAAGAACATCTTCTCCATGGTTATTGATTTTCAAGCACCGAAAAAAGATATGCCTCACAGATTAAGAAGAAGCAGAATCGGTTCTAGTACAAGCAGTAACAATAGTGACATGAAAGATAGTAATAGCAGCGGTAACAAAGATAATGGTTCTTCTGACTCTAATGGACACCACATCAATGGTGATGCTTCGGACAATAATGTAGATAGTGCTTGTGGAATTGCCGCCGATGAAGATGATGTTGATGATAAACCAAAGACAGAGACTATCGAAGTAAATGTTAATGTGGTTAATGTTAATTTTCAAGAGAAACATCTTCCGATTATGAATGAAACTGAAAATAAGCAGGTATGTATTTTCATATTACATTAAGTGCTTGTAATTGCTGACAATAGATAGATTAGATATATTTTCACTTAAATAAATAAAACATTAAGTAGATAGGTGAGAAGAGAAATG
The DNA here is from genome assembly GCA_031893035.1 of Dermolepida albohirtum. Classification (NCBI taxonomy): domain Eukaryota; kingdom Metazoa; phylum Arthropoda; class Insecta; order Coleoptera; family Scarabaeidae; genus Dermolepida; species Dermolepida albohirtum. The sequence continues at coordinate 962,774 of JAVIWB010006917.1, read as the reverse complement.
AATATATCATTACTTTGTTTTACTTATTAGATATCTTTGTATAAATACATATACCATATAGACTTTCTAAGCGATATTATTTACCTTTTGTTTCTACTGCTTTTTTAATTTCAGTGTATAAGTATCGATATTTCATTAAATCCAATTTTATTATTATTATTATTTGAAAACGTTCATTCGTATTAATTCAGTATATAATAATTATTTAATAATTTTTAAAAATTCTTATAGAAAAGAGCGCATTCACTTCCGTATAATTAATAATTAACGACATAAAATTTATTAAAATTACAAATTAAAATAGAAAATTAACATTAACATAATAAAATGAATACTTCATAATAATTAATAAATAATGTCAGAACCTTCTAAAAATTAGTTTTGTTTATTGTTATTAATTGTGATTAATATGATAGTTACATGTTATTCAAATGATATTGTTACATTAAAAAAATAGTAATGTTTAGAAACATTTCATATCTATTGCAAGTAAAAATATTGATAATTACATTTTGAAACGCGAAATAATTTTATGTTATTATTGCATTATTAACTTGTTTTGAATTGAAAGTACTCGATTTGTTTATAAATTAAAAATTTTCCAATTTATTTCTGTGCTGTACATACTTCACCAAACTTTGCTATAAATCGTAATGATTGTAAATGACGAAATTTGTCAGTAGTATTTTTTTATACCAAACTTTATCTCTTTTGGCGATAAATGCTTCCTCATAAAATGCTCGATTATTCAAGTTCATTTATTTGTTTAATTAGGTACGATTTCATGTGCGCAATATTTATAATAACTCTGGTAAAAAATATTATATAATATATATATAATGTTAAGACGTTCCAAAATTTGCAAATGTATTATTTGAATAAACAGCAAAATTGTTTTGTATCAATAACTCTAAAAACTAAGTAGGTAATTGATTTCCAATTATTAAGTAAAGAAGGGTTGATAATTCTTATAGAATGCTATTTGAAGGTAGTAACACTAGCGAAAGAAATTAATTGTTTAACGCGTTTAATAGATCCACAAGATTCGCAAGTTTAAATCGCATTTTCAGTAAAAATATTCTTTTGTATAATATACTTGGTCACGCTATAAGTTTTGTTATTAAAAGCCATGTAGCTAATAGAAAAAATTTTATCTATCCTTTTTGGCACAAAATTAAAGAAAACATTGTAATCCAAAAATGGGCATGGATCTTATTTAAAATGCCATCTTCGTGCGTTAATACAAGTCTTCAATTGATCAGGTTACTTATCAATAGAAATACATATGACATCCATGATTTTTGCCTTTGCTGGTGCTAAGAAGTCCTTGAGCTACTCGAAATTGGAATGGTGTTTAAACTAGACTTTGGTCTCTAAAAATGGACTGTAATCAATAGTCTAAGGAATTTAAGTCCATTCTGGACAAGGACCAGTCTTCAGCCGCTATGAAGTCGGGCACATTGCTTTTTAACCTGTGTAGTTTCGCTTTATAAGCTAGAGCAAAATTTTGTTGAAACGTCTATTGGTGATCGTTGAACAATTTATTACTCAAGGGCTTCAACATGTGCTCTCGAACTGTTCCCTGTTTACTAGAAAACTGTTTTAAAGAACATGGTGAAACATTCTGGTAAACTTTTGTCAACCTTTTTTGCCGAAATGGAGTTGTGTTATATCTTGGTAGGACACTCCTCACCAACCTATTACTAACCGGATGGAGACCATGTTGAACTTTGGAAGTAACGCGAGAAGCTTCTTGAACGTTTCTGGCATGCACCTTGTCATTTTGCTTATTCAAATGTTCCTCATTTGTAAAAATATTCTCGTACGTAAACAGGATTCGTCTGTGCTTCTTCTTACTGTGTCTCCTCAACAGCCTTATACCTAACTCAAAGGCAATGTGTAAGAAAATGTCCTGTTGAACGTCGAAAATTCCAAAGTTATAAATCCATCTTGATGATGCGTAACACCATCGAAATCTTCACTTCCCACACAATTATTTTCTGTTTTCGTATAGGGTTTCGAAGAATTCTGGCGCTTGATCGCCTAGATTTGTCACGGTCAGTTAATCGAGTGTCATATCGGCTGTTAGTTCGATACACAAACATTTAACTTTCTTCCAAGCTGTCGGAGAATTTAAAAAATGTTCAATTACTACTATCGATTCTCTTTTACACCCCATTCTATCCTTACGCACTTGTTAATCAATCTCAACCGGAGATAAGGAATACACAAAACTCATTCCTGTCTGTTGATTGTACCATTTCATGAAGAACATGTGATTCAATATGGAGATTTGCAAAAAATATGTCATGATTAGGTACATAATGGGGTAAAAAAAACTGAAAGGAGGGAAAAGGGAATATACTGCTTGCTAATTGTAGCTATATTGTAAGATGACCTAACTGTTGTTATTATTCTTCTACTTTGTTTTTGACTAGCTTTATTTTTAGTCGTTTTCTATGTTTTTCGTTTGCAATGCTATCTTCTCTCACATTTTCTTCTATTTTCTTCAGAAATCTCTTTTTTTGTTGAGATGACTTACATGCCTCGCTGAAATACTCACTTACATACATAATGATGGAAGTTATCACTTTTTTTACCGATTTTGGGATTTTCTGATTCCCAAAAAATAACGATTTCCAGCTATTACAATTTTTGATCAATTATCCTGTATTTTATGTCTTTTTGTATCTAACTCTTCACTTTTTTAATAGGAGTTCTTGGGTATCTCAAATTCTCAACTTAAGTATTTTATTGTTCCAAGTTAATGTGTGTAAATCTTCATAATATAGAACGGGTATTATATACTTTTTAAAGACAAGTGGATACATGTTCACAAATATTTTAAAATGGGCTTCAATTTACTACATAGTTTCAGGTAATAAGTACAATTTAGATTTTTTTTAGTACCAACAAGATTTTATACTTGATTCAATTTTTTGTATCATTCAACTTAAATTTCAAGACAATAGTATCAGCAAAGTAAAGATAGAAACACACAATAAACATTTTGTTAAACAAAATTAAGTCAGAGATAAGGACTAAATGTATAAACAAAAATTAAGAGATCTTACCTTGGAATTTGTATATTGTATAGTGTTTATTACACTGTTTTTTTTAAATCTTACGGAAGATAACAGCTCAATAATCAAAATGCGTGCGAAAAATTATAAATGTTGTCTCGGTAAATTCGTATACCATTTTAAATAACTTGACGTGGGAAACTACAAAAATCAATTAATATACAAAATTTGACGAAAAACAATATAAATAAATACGCATCATACTTATATTTTCAGTTAGGTTTTCAATCAATAGTAGTTCAATTGGCGTTAAAAGAAGACAATGTATTTTTGATTAAATTTAAATATAAAACTTACTTAAGTTACTTAAGTCTTTTGAAGATTTCAGTTAGTTTTGAAAGACGAAATTGTACTATCCTATGAGATACTGAAAAACGTAGATAGAATATTTAAAATACATAGTATAAAAGTGCGTTATTGATATCATCTACTTAGAAACTTATATAAAAAATAATAATAAACAAAAGATAACACAACAAGAATTTATCAAATTGCATTTATTAAATGTAACTGATAAAAACGAGTTACCATACATGAAGAATATTTTGCTGGCACCAATTGAAGATAAGGTAATTGAAGTAAATAATTATAAATGCCTTCTTCCCATGTATAAAATAAACAGTTGTTTAATATTGTAATATACAATTAAATAATAATAAAAGAAGAAAGAGTATACAAAATAAAAAAATAATTATTGTGCCTTCGTCCTAATTAAAATAATATAAACGAAAAATATGATTAAACATATGTACATTAATCAGTTAAGGTTGATATATAACCCCTTTCCACACCAACTTTCGTATTCTGTATACGTATTTCGACATGTAAGTTGTCATCATCAGCAGATACTTAAGCACCTGGAAAACTGCGGCAAAAACCCGCAGGAAATAAATTCCGTACACGATCTTTACCGTCGTAAGCCAAAACGCAATTTGCTTCGTGCGAGTTTTTGCCGTAGTTTTCCAGTTGCGACACTGTTTAATGATGCTGATGATGACAACTTAGTTGTCGAAATACCAATTCAGATTACGAAAATTAATGCGGAAAGGGGTTATATGTCAACCTTAAGTGATTATGTTAATCAACCACAGGCTCCATCAAAATTACCTTCAATATGAACATTAGTTTTTCAAAATCAGCAAGTATATGGTAAGGATTTGCGAAGCTTATAAATTTTAAAATTAAAAGATATTTCATAGAAAGTACTTCTATGTATAGGTGGTTATTAAATTAATGTTTCTTAAGTTAATATCACATATCTGAGGGAATGGAGGTAATTTTTCATATTTAATCAAGAAATACTCTTCACTTTACGAGAAATATGATTATATTTTCTTCGAAGACATGCATTGCACTCTCTGTATTCTTAAAATATGAACAGAATCCAAACACCATCCTAAAGCGGAGTAAGAGTGAACAAAGTAAGTACCAATATCTGACAGCATTAACGTTAAACAAATATTGAAAATAATTCTATATGGACAGAGAATCTTCAAATTATAATATACATTTTGAATTTGACTACAGAGATGCTGTTTGAATCTAAATACTTCACTTGATCGACAATATTTACAGTGATATCACCGACTGGAAGAATAATTTGACTACTGAGGTTATCACATCGTTGTTTATTACTAAACAAAGTTGAAAGAGTTTGCAAGAATTCAGCACAAAGCAATATTTCTCAGATAAGTGATTAATTGTTTCAATATCAATTTGACTCTCTCTACACAACATCCAGTATTACATTAGAATTGAAGAAGGCATACATTTGTGTAACATTAGTATCCATTTCAATTGTAGGGTGCTTGAAAATATTGAGATGTGATATATAAATGCTGAACAAGAGAAAACACAACATGGAACCCTGCAGGACCTCATTAAAAGTCTTTTTTTTGAGAGCCAGCATCATAAAATAATAATAGTAGTAGTAAATGCTGAACAACATAGAACCCAAAATAGAATCCTGCAGCACTCACGATATAGCTAGGAACTCTGATCTACAACTGTTTAATAAAACATATGGAGCTCGTCTGGTAAGGTGGGACACCAGCAAAGCAATCACATCAACAACAAAGGTTGCTAATGCGATGAAGGCTATAAGATATCACGATTAATGGTGTGGAGCGACTTGCCAAATCCAGTAAGATCAATGTATGTACACTCATTTCGACCCCTAACGCTTATAGTACCAGCAAACTAAACAAAAACTTAAATTAAAAACAAGATGTTTTAAAACTGAAGAAAAAGGCTACGAATTCACTTATTTCAATGAAAACTAAAAGCTAATTAGTTGAATAAAAAATAATGAAGTTTAATGAATGAAAATGATGCGATTATTAGTTAATTGATATCGTTAATTTTAATTTAAAAATACTGTTCTTATAAGAGCCAACATAATAAAATATTGGGTTGGCAACTAAGTACTTTCGGTTTTGTAGTATAAAATAAAACACTTTTTTTTAAACAAAGAATAGTTTTTAATCAATTATATATTTTCCATTTTGCTCAATGACCTTTTGCCATCTTCTGCTCATAAAATTTCTGGTCCTTATCAGCAAAAAACTGAACCAGGTGCGAGTGAAGGTCATCGTCATTTGTGAAAGTTTTACCATTCAAAGAATTCTGCAAACTTCGAAATAAATAGTAATCAGATGGTGTTAGACCAGGGCTGTATGGGGGATGTGGCATCACTTCCCAGTCAAGCTCCAATAGTTTCCCACAAGTTGCCAAAGATGTGTGAGACCTTGCATTATCTTGGTGGAAAACTATACCTTTCCGATTTGACAATTCTGGCCGTTTTTCTTTGATTGCTTCATCCAGTTTTATTAATTGTTGATAGTAAACATCAGAATTGATCGTTTGGTTCCTTGGAAGCAGCTCGAAAAACACAACACCATTGTAATCCCACCAAACTGACAGCATGATCTTTTTTGGATGCAATTTAGCTTTCGATGTGGTTTGAGCTGGTTTATCGTGTTTGCTCCATGATCGTTTTCGAACTATGTTACTGTACAGGACCCATTTTTCATCACCAGTGATGATTCTTTTTAAGAAAGGGTCGATTTCATTTCGTCTAAGGTGCATATCGCAAAAGTTGATTCTTTGTGTTAAATGAATTTCTTTCAATTCGTGAGATACCCAAATATCAAGCTTCTTAACTAGCCCAAGACATTTTAAATGTTTTTCAATTGTTGTGTGCGATACATGTAGTCTCTCCGCAACCTCTCGAACAGTTATATGACGATCCTCTTCAATTATGACTTTGATTTGGTAATCATCAACTTCAGTAGGCCGACCAGAACGTTGTCTCATACTTGAGAGAAAAATCTCAAGAACGGAATTTTTTATACTAATTCTGACACGTGCGCTCTGTTAAGCAATTAGCACCATAAACTTCACATATCTTTTTGTGAGCCGCAGCAGCTTTCTTTCCTTTACGGAAATAAAATAGTAAAATATGTCGAAAATATTCGTTTCTGCACTCCATTTAAAATTAACCCACAACTAATAGCTTTAATAAAAATCACGCACTACTTGCTTCTGAAGTTACGTCAATGTGACTAGTATCACGCGACAAACGGTAAAGTACAGCACTAACATATGTTATCCAAAAAATAAAGCAACGCTCTCTATCAGTAAAAACCGAAAGTACTTAGTTGCCAACCCAATAATACTAGTAATAATAAATTAATTGGATAATTGCTATTGATTTTCCTCAATATTTTTTATTCTCATACGAGGATGTAAAATATACGCATGCAATTTTAACATTAAAGTTTAGTCAACATAACTCTGATTACTGTCGGAAATATCAGTATTGCTAGCAAAATTTGCATATTGGTATATTAAATCTAATTTATTATGCTAATATTTGTAAGTAGGTTCCTCGTAAGCAATAACTGCGTATAGTGTATGCATATCAGTTTTAAAACTGATTTTTTACAGAAATTAAATAGTATTTTATAGAGACTTTGGGTCGTTAAAAGTGATTATTAAAAAATATTTTATTACTTTACGTATTTTTAAATTTCACAAAGAAATCGACATAGATATACAGCATGTGGCAAAGGTCTATAATAAAATTTAAATTTTTTTATTGACATTTGACAAAAATTCTCGCACAGGTAGATTTTTATTTTTTTCTTGCGGATTCATTATTGACGCAAAATAATTTCTTCTACTGCCTTGTTTGTGTGGTGTGATGTCGTCGCCTATTTTTTTAAATGCAAACCTACCTTTTCTGTCGGAAATGGAATATATTCTTTTTTAAGAGTCCTGTAATACCATATATGATGTAAGATAAACAAATTGTTTATGAAATAAACAGGTCAGACATTCAAATAATATACTTTCATTTATTGTAATCTTTGTAGAGTAGGAACAAAACAGAATCCTACGAAATATTAATGTATTCTTCAATTTAAAAGCAAAATAAGTATTTTTAAAATAAGTTTATTTACCAGCACAGATTCAACGAGTTTTTTATAATTATTATTATTAAGGGAAACCATATCAAAACATCATATTTTAAATTTGATTTAATTAAAGAGAAAAGGAAATTGCTTATTGTATGTATAACAAAACTCTCGATAGTTACGAAAGGCGAATGTCCCCAGCAGTTTGACTAAAAAAGTCATATCAAATGGGAGAACTGCCTTCCATTTTGACAGTAGAAGCGGCGATTATCTAATTCATTTAAAACACTATCACTAATTCACTGATTAATAATCCTGCACTCCCAGGTTATGTTATCATTTACCTTTTCTTTAAAGATTTCTGGATTTCACTGAAAATACTTTCCTTTTTAAGTATCCCCAAAGAAAATAATGAAGAGGCGATCGTGCTGGCCATTCTAGCGTTACTCATCTGCCAATTAATCGGTTGTGCCATACCTTAAGTAGATATTTCCGGACAGGAAATACATAATGTGGTGGCGTATCGTCTTGCTGAAACCAAACATTGAAAGCGGAAATACCTATATCATCTTCATTCGGAAATATTTGAGTAGGAGCAGGTATAAGCTTGAAACTCAAGGTAGATCGCGCCATTTAACAGATCATCGAAAAAATATAGTCCCTCTAAAAGAACTTGTTCTTTTATTTCGTTATTTACTTTGGAACGTCCATTGTGACGAAACTTGTCCATGCTCTTTGAATTTCTGTAATATTTTTCTTACATATGACTCGAGTTACATGATTGCTTGTGTATTTGTCATTAATAAGATTCACGACTTCGTTTTGGGACCTGATATTTTCAGCGCATCTAACCATTGTTAGAATTTTTGCTTTTTGTTTTTCAAATAAATAATAAACAATTTTCTAGTGGAGATTTTCGATGGCAAAAAGAAATTGACGTTAATAACGATATGTTAGACTGATACCTGATGTTTTCGTTACTATTGCTAACAGCATTTAAGAAGTAACTTGTGACGTGTAATTCTTGACGATAGATCGTAATTCAAGTTGTAGCGTGGACTGTTTCCATCGTTTGAGGAATTTAAGTATTCCGACGTTATTCTAGCGCCGTCTTTAGGGTAGTCCCGATAAGGACTGTGTTATTTCTTACCAAACTATCACTATAGCTGGTACTTCATTTGACTTGTATGCGTTTCCCCAATATCGTGTGAGGTTTGGATCCGGTCTCGATATTCCGAATTTTTATTGCCACACATTTCTCCACTAAACTACGCGGATAGTTTGATGGCAATTCGTTTGGCTTGCATGCATCTTCTTAATTTGTTTAAAACTTCATCATCAAACTATCCGGATAGATTAATGATGAAATGTATAGACTAGAAAAATTCGGATTATCGATAACTTCATACAGGACATTTTCAAGCGATTGAAAGATTAGGGAGGCACATGCAAGCCAGAAACTATAATGTTGACTTTAGCAAGAAACATCAGTCTTATGAGGATTACCCTGAAGACAAGCAATAGAATAACTGCAGAAACGTCGGAATATCTATATTCCACAAACGATGGAAACACTCCAAACAACTCGAATTAAAAATTGTAACTTGATTTTTTTAGAATATTCTCTGACCTTATTTTCTCAATCATTTATTGGTCTTCTAACATATGTGCCATATATGGTGTTTGGGTGCTCATGAAAAAGAGTATTACCCATAGAAAAAATAGGCTTACAATTTAAAAATTTTTTTGATATCAATCAAAAAAATATATAATATACGTTATTCCACAATTTTACTGCTTACTGTATATAAAAGTCCATTAAAACTCTTTGTGAATGTAAATTAATAAATACACAATATATAGATCGATTAGCAAGTGAATCAAAAGTGTTTCGCTGTCTATACCAATAGTTCGTTATATATGTACATATGTATGTATATAATTGGTTGTAAATATTCTAAAACAAACCTATTGTAAAACTTATTGCAGTCTGCGTAAAATATCAATAACATTGCCATTGCGAAACGGTCGATGGCTATTTAAAACAAAAATATTCGTGACTCTTCCACGTTTTGGTACAATAAATATTTTGTTATTTATTAAACATTGTACTTCAATTTGCGTCGAGTTCAAGGTCGTTTAAAATATTTTAAAGTACTTACCAACGCTGTTTAATCTTTTCTGCACTTTTGTTAACACTTTCGAATTATTTTTCCTTTATCTAAAATAAAGACATTTAATTTTGTTTGCAGTAAATATTTATTTGTATTTCACATTTGAAAATCATTGCAATATTCATAAAATAAGCTGGGCAATTCCAAACTTTGTAATATCAAAGGAATATTGAAAAACAAATTACAATACAATTTATATAATGTGTACATACAATATTTGGTTATGAATGTAATTTTAAATATTTGCTATGTAAATAATGGGAAAAATTTTGGGAATTTACGTCTATTTTGGAAATATTAATCGTGCAGTTCAGTAAAGACTTGTCGAGACTTTTAAAGTAAATATATTGTTTAAATAACACTCAATAACAGCTACATGGTAAGAAAAAATTAAAGGCATTTATTAACAATATGCGAATTTCCTGTTTTGTTAAAGCTTTAGTGTTAAAATTACGTCGGGTATATTTCATATTCTAGTAAGAGAAAAGTAAAAATTTTGAGAAAAATCAACAATTACACAATTAGCATATAGCCATTATTCTTATACTATAAAAGAGCAGTTTTCTCTTTATGGTTGATAGTAAAGCGTGGTGTTCTTCAGGACCCATTTTTGGACCACTATTATTTATGATTTACATTAACGACTTGCCAAAAATTCCAAATCGTTCGACATTATTCGCGCATGCCAGTTTAGTAGTTACAAGGATCAAAGGCTACTTAGAGGATGAGGTTAATGTAACGATAAACAATTTTAAACAGTGGTTTCGAAAACGAAATTTTGTTCAAAAAACAATATTTACTAAATTCTGGTTACTTTAAGAAGTACCCATTGTAATAAGTTACGGAAAAGAGACATTTACCACTATGGTGATATGGAGAAGTTATTGGATATTATGTTAGGGTCTCAGTTAAACTGGAAGGATCACATAAAGGTCTTGGGTAGAAAAATTTTATCTTTTAATTATGTGTTGCATGTATTAGTGTCAATTATTTATTGGATATGGTGTCATCTTCTGGGGTATATTAGATGAAGCTTCGCGTACAAAAATATGTCTTCCTACGATTTTTAACTTGGAAAAGACAGAGACTGTTAAAAATGTGTTTACAGAGAAGACAATTATAAGTTGTCAAGTATACTATATGTGTTAAGAATGCGCAGTGTTTTTTAAAAAAATGATTATGTTTAATAATCGATAACAAAAGTAATTATTTTGTGCCACCCCAAACAAAAAAAGGCCTAATAAAATAAATTATTATTCAGGTAGTATTAATTTTCACTAATTTACAGGACTAAAAAAGCCTGGAATAAGGAATTTCAAAGACAAAAAGTACGTATGTATTTATCTTGTTGAAAACTGCGATTTATAATGTTGAGGAATTTATTCTGACCTAATTAATTGTTTTGAAATTCTTAAAGCAAAAGACTTCCTTCATTAGCTCTAATACCCATTCACACTTAAAATTCTAGGCATTGCTTTTCTTTTCGAGTAACACTCTTACATATGTAAATAATTCAGAAGGCTTTCTCCTCTTCAGTCTTCTAATCATCCACATGTCGTCAAAGAACGGGATAGTTGCTATATTTATACGTCGGTGGAGTCGCTCTCTACGACTCTTAGTGTATTTTATTATCGTTTAATCCATAATGCCCATTTCCATAATGATGTTCCGGAGTTGCTCTGAAATCGTTATTTTACTGTGTTTAGTACAATTCCGTAGCTGTATGCCGTAAGTTCATATCTACTTTAAAATGTGTTTGTAAAAAGCATTTTGTGTAGATTGTCATTGAAGAGTTTCTTCCAATAAGTCAGTAGACGTTTTTAATATTTTAATTGTAGCTCTTTTCACGTCGTTTCGATCATAACTTTTGAGTCCACTGTAATACCTAAGTATTTGGCTGTATTTGCGTAAGAGATCTGGGTATTATTAGTATTACTTGGCACATAATCATGTGCCCTATTCGTAGGTTTGTCGTAAGTTTTGTTTAACTTGATTCGACACTTAGTAGTCCAATTACGAATTTTGTTGACTGATACTTGCAGTTGGTTGTTATTTACAGCCAAGATTACATCATCGTTTGTAAAGGTGGCTATAGTATCTTGATCTAGAGCAAGAATATTACTTGCGTACAAAAGGTATAGGACCGAACCCAGTATATTTCTTTATTTTAGCTTCATTTTGCTTTGTTCTGAAATATCATGTCTTCAATTTGTATTTGACTCCTACGTGCCAAACTTTATCAAAACCTGCTACTGTTTGCAAAGCTTCAGTATCATTATAACAACAAATTCCACAATTTGAGGATGTAATTTGATATAAACGAAACATTAATCCAGAAGTCTTGGGTTCCTTATTCGGTCTTGCAAGGGCTTTAGTAAAGAACCTTCAAACTGTGCAGGCTACATTTTGAAGGTTCTTTACTGTTCTCTTGTCCGGTCCAGAATGGAATACGTTTCAGTAGTGTGGTACCCGCATTACCATTAGCAGTTTCTCCTGGAGCGTGTTCAAAAGAGATTTCGGAAATATTTATCTTGTAGGATTGATGGACATTATCCTGCCTTTGGTACGACATATGAGGGTCTACTTGCCAGACATAATTTCGAATCCCTTTGTATACGCAGGGAGAAAGCTAGTGGTGGTTTTCTTTATAAATTAATAAATAATTTTATTGATTCTATTGAGCTATTGTCTCAAATTGATTTCCTCGTACCTAGGTTTGATACTAGATCGTCGGCAACTTTCTCAATACCTAGGACAAGAACCAATGTTTTTTACAAGGCTCCACTGGTACATATGTGCAGAAATGCCAAAGGATTATAAGTGGATCCCTCTTTCTTTGTATTACATTAGCTGCACCTATTTTTATTTTTATGTTCAGTAATATGTCCTGTAATTGGTTTGTTAAACTGTTGGGCATTAAAGATTATTATTATTATTATTTAGATATGTGAGGTTTTCTATATCTTTCTTTGGAAGTTTCAAAACTTTCCCAGTGAAGTAATAGAACCCTAGAGCTGTGTTCGTTTGGTTTTTTTTGTCTTAATGCACATATCCTTTTCAATTTCTAACTCTCTTTGTAAAGGTTCTTTCCCATTTTCTGCAAATGTTTGACTCTTTCTTTATTATTTCTTGACCAACTAAAGCCATTATATATTCTACATTTTTTTAGTTGCTTATTGATTTAACTCTAACAACCGTTGTGTTTATCGATTACCCAATCACTTATTAAATTTCTTACTCACCAGGCAATCGATAAATAAATTAAAAATAAGTATGTGTATGCTAAATCTTCGAATCCATTTCTATTGTTAAAACAAAGCTGTATTATATACATATATGTATATATATATATTTGAAGTTTTGAACGTTAATTGAGTTTTGAACTTGTTTTCTCCAATAAAATAGTTGAATATTGCCAATATTACCTCCGTAGTGTTTGGAACTTCGGTAATATCGGAAATTGTAACTTGGTCACTTTCATTTTCATGTAGAAGTTTTCTTGAACATTCATTTTTGATTTACGAAATTACATTCACAGAACAACCTAATATAGTAACTCTTCAGCTAGTTAAAGGTAATTGTAAACTACTCTAATAGTTTTGAATTTTAAATAAACCTAGTCCTCTAGACAGATAGTTTGTTTTTTAGTTTTTCCTATTTCCTTGTCCAGCTTAACAATTCAAATGTACACGAAAATTTTGCAAAGATCTATTTCGTTTTCTTCCGCACTATACAATCTAAAGCAAATTATATAAATATTAATGTAAATGTGTATCTGAAAGTCGTAAGACTTCAGTAAATATGTCTGAGCTTCAGATGGATGAATTCTTAATATGGCGAGTTCATTGCGAAATGCTAGATAGTATTAGAGTCTCTTTATCAGTCTCTATTAGAGCCTCTTTTTATAAATTAAGAATTTTAAAGAACAATAAGGATAACAATTAATTAATTTTATTTTCTTATGGGCAGGTATACCCTTCAAAAGCATATGACATGTTCTGGGTATCTTCCCAGGATCCCAATATGTATAAAATGGTAGATATGTACGAGGGTAGTTTGACAAGTAGTGAGAATGGAAAAGAAAAACGAATATTTTAAATACAAAATAATTTTTATTTTTCAATATATTCTCCTAAAAGAGCAATACATTTATTGCAACAGTGCTCCAATGCCCTTATGCGATCTCTAAAATGCGATTCCGGAAGGCTCGCAAAATACTCATTTACGAAGATGATAAGCTCGTCGTTAGACGAAAATTTCTTTCCACCTAGTGCCGTTTTCAAATTTAGAAAAAGGTGGAAGTCGGAAGAGGCTAGATCCGGCGAATAAGGCGCATGCGGTACTAATTGGAAATGCAACTCGTGGATTTTGAAAATCGCAACTGTGCTGGTATGCAAGGGAGCGTTGTCTTGGTGAAACAGAATCTTTTTCTTTGCCATTGCTGGCCGTTTAGTACGAATCTCAACATTTAATTTTTGTAGAAGTTCTATATAGGTCCAAACACTCATTGGAAATGCGCAAACGGGGGAACTTTTGATCAGTCGTAAGCAATCGCGGCACCCATCTTGCCGAAAGCTTGGAAAGGCCCAATTCTTTCGTTAAAATGTGGTGTACGCGTTCCGTTGAAATGTTTACCATGTCTGCTATCTCTCTCACTTTGAGTCGTCGATCTTGCGTAATAATATTATGGATTTTTTTAATCATTTCCATAGAAGTCACGATTTTACGAAGATGATAAGCTCGTCGTTAGACGAAAATTTCTTTCCACCTAGTGCCGTTTTCAATTTTGGAAAAAGGTGGAAGTCGAAGGGCTAGATCCGGCGAATAAGGCGCATGCAGTACTAATTGGAAATGCAACTCGTGGATTTTGGACATTGCAACTGTGCTGGTATGCGAGGGAGCGTTGTCTTGATGAAACAGAATCTTTTTCTTTGCCATTCCTGGCCGTTTAGCACGAATCTCAACATTTATTTTTTGTAGAAGTTCTGCATAATATTGTCCGTTTATTGTGGCACCTTTCTGAAGGTAATCAATGAGCAAAATACCCTTTGAATCCCAAATAATTGATGCCATCACCTTGTTTGCCGATCAAGTGGTTTTCGCTTTCGGTGGAGATGCAGAACCACGTTCTAACCAAGTTTCATCGCAAGTAACAAATCGCCTACAAAAATCAACCGGATTCCGCTTATAAAAGTCCAAACACTCATTGGAAATGCGCAAACGAGTGAACTTCTGATCAGTCGTAAACAATCGCGGCACCCATCTTACCGAAAGCTTGGAAAGGCCCAATTCTTTCGTTAAAATGTGGTGTGCGCGTTCTGTTGAAATGTTTGCCATGTCTGCTATATCTCTCACTTTGAGTCGTCGATCTTGCATACTAATATTATGGATTTTTATAATCATTTCCTTAGAAGTCACGATTTTTGGTGCTCCAGAGCGCGCTTCATCAACACAGTCTGTTCTATCACGTTTACATTCATTTACCCATCTACTTATTGTGGCGGATGATGGAGCAGATTCACCTAATTTTTTCTCGTAACTTATCTTTTATTACGGTAGCTTTCATACCCTTAATTACGAAGTATTTAATCACCGCACGATACTCTGCTTTTTCCATTTTAACAAAACGACGTGTTGCTTCTTTTTCAATCAGCTGTCAAAAATAAACTAATCAACCGATTTATCTAAATATCGGAATGTAAACATATAAATAGCCAACCTAAATTACAGTGCATTTGTTTTACCAATTAGAGCGCCACCTATATGTCATTCTCACTACTTGTCAAACTATCCTCGTATTGTATAGTCCATCATATTTTGTAGGCGATACGTTATTGAAAGAACATTTTAGTTTGTCTATTATAAATATTGAGGAGTTGTCATGTTACATCTTTATAAATCAAAAAAATGTAAAGCAGTCAAATATGCACTTATATATACTAATACTAAACACAGAAACGGTTTCTAAATTCTATGGAACAACCATTATAAAAAGATCATCGACTTCAATATGTTTAAAGCTTTTCAATTGTTTGCCAGATAGATGAAGGGATGTAGGGGGCATGTATAAATTCAAGCGCAAGTAATCACATGCAAGATAATTGTGTTTATTCTGTTAAGAAGCTTTTGCTTATTTTTAAGAAATAATATTTATATATTTATATAAATATTTTCTTGAAATTTTAGCAATATTTCAAGATACTATATAATCTAAAACTAAATAATGTGTAATTTAAACACACAAGTCCTTTGTATGTATAGGCAATAAAGTTATCTGCAAGATAGCCCCTCTATAATTAGTATTTATGTACATACATTCTATATTTTGATTTCTTTACATTTTATCTACAAGACTGTTTATCTATAATTGGTACAATCTGGTTTATCTTTCGTGATGGTTGAAAGCGTTTAGTAGTATTTTATCCTCTTTCCAGATTTTTATTTATTACCAAAAACCTACACGACTCTAATAATAATCCACTTCTTCATTGTTTGTATTTTCGTTTTTTGTTTACATATTCAATATTCCTTTAGCCTTTTCCTATTTTGTGTTGAAGAGACTCTGTAGGATATAATCTTCTATTTAACTAACAAATTTCTATTTATCTTACACGAGGGTGCATTGATATCTAGTTAGCCGTGGCCGACTTCTTGTTTAAACAAAGTATTGCGTCATCAAGGCAACGAAAAGTAACCTGTTAAAAATGTCATTGTGCGATTTTTACGCAAAAAAGGTAAAGAATAATTGTGTAATATAATTTAAAAAAAGAATGTCGATTGAAATTGCGAAAATCGTAAAATTGGGCTCTCGAATGATACTTTTATTTTAAGAAATTAAAAGGTTTGCAGATTTACGAAGATACGTTTATACGCATAGTAATCATTATACTTCGTATGCGGCAGTAAAAAGTTGAAGGGTGTGTTTCAAAAGAGGAAATTTCAATTACTAAAAGTATAACGCTAAGATTTACTCCAGACAGGAAATCAAATTATAGATGTTGTATGGACAGGCAAAGATTTTATTCTGTCTATCTATACAGTACCTAATTTAATTTCTTACATGAAGTGAATTTCTTTTGATAATTGCCAGTATTCCATTACTTCCTCTACATATAAAGATAGATTCTCAATTGAATATGAGGAGAGATCTGAAAGACCATTTTCTGTATCTGTTCTCGGAGATATCGGAGCAGTTCATGGTATGATATTATCAGACGATCAAATTAAGCTAATACGAATATTCGAAGCACTGAATATTTCATATAAACGTACTAGTGACATAATTCACGTTGATTTGGAGATGAAAAAATCAGAAGCGAACAAAGGTGAAAGTATCACCAACAACATGCACTCGACTTGAAAAAGATGCTGGTTTTTAAACTGTGTTGTTATTATGGATGAAGCTTTGGTATATTTCTGCGATTTAAAAACAGCAACAATCGATGAAATGGGGGCACTCTGATTCTTCATGATCTAGGAAGTCTCGTAATCAAAAATCTTCTAGAAAAGTTCCTGCTTTAGTTTTCTAAAATCGACATGGAGTAATTATGATTAATCCTTTGGTTATGGATAATGTAATCACTAGAAACGATTACTGGATTTTACCGACTACTCTAGGAGAAAAAATTAAGGAAAAATACGCGGAAAGTTATCTAAAGGTGTTTTGTTTTTGCAGAATAATGACTCTTCAAATAAATCGTACGTCACCATGGATAAAATTGTTGATTATATGTGTATATACTCATCTGACCATCACTTTTTCATCAACTAAAAATTCCTAAGATCTTCAATTTTTCTCAGGTAATGGAAGCTCAAGGGATGTAAATAGTTTGCAGAGCAAAGTATTATGTCGAGTAATAAATTATTTGGAACTTTCAATTTTATTTGTTTCTATAGTAAGCTAGCAATTTCTCAAAATATTTTCATATCTCAACGCTTTGGACTTATTAAAAGTTAAAACTATATTTTAAACATAAAAGAAAATATTTTGTTATCAGGAAAAATTAAAATAAATTAAATTATATTTTATTGACTTGTAATTCAAGAAACAAAATAAAAAATTGTCTTGATAAATATGTACAATATATAACCCATGTGGCAAAGAAAACGAATCACCCAGTAAAAGTACATATTTTTATATCAGAGGTAGCCCATGCAATAGTAATGCGTTCCATATATCGCTAAAATCTTTCGTTTGGCATGATTTCTTATTGTCTAAAATTAATACTGCCTCTCATTAGTCTCAGGAATAGATCGGGTTGAAGAATAGAATAATATCAATTTTTCAGAAGAATCTCGTGGTTCGAAACGAATCCGATGTCAAAGAGGTAAAAGCCAGTTTTCGAATTTCTCTATAGACTGACATAGTAGATACTAGAGGATTGATAATTTAGTGTGGAATTTTGGCATAGAGAGTAGAACCCGTTTAGTATTTGTTCGAAGTCATTTAAAAGGAGTATTGGTGAATCTCTGGAACCATTCGCCGTGCCATATATCCAAGGGCCAAATTCTAGCAAGACAATTCTCATTCTCATGTGACAGGTGTTGTTACATTATAATTCTTCTGCATAATATTGTCTGTTTATTGTGGCACCTTTCTGAAGGTAATCAATGAGCAAAATACCCTTTGAATCCCAAAAAATTGATGCCATCACCTTGTTTGCCGATAAAGTGGTTTTCGCTTTCGTTGGAGACGCAGAACCACGTTCTAACCAAGTTTCATCGCAAGTAACAAATCGCCTACAAAAATCAACCGGATTCCGCTTATAAAAGTCCAAACACTCATTGGAAATGCGCAAACGAGTGAACTTCTGATCAGTCGTAAACAATCGCGGCACCCATCTTACCGAAAGCTTGGAAAGGCCCAATTCTTTCGTTAAAATGTGGTGTGCGCGTTCTGTTGAAATGTTTACCATGTCTGCTATATCTCTCACTTTGAGTCGTCGATCTTGCGGAATAATATTATGGATTTTTATAATCATTTCCTTAGAAGTCACGATTTTTGGTGCTCCAGAGCGCGCTTCATTAACACAGCTTGTTCTACCACGTTTAAATTCATTTACCCATCTACTTATTGTGACGGATGATGGAGCAGATTCACCTAATGTGTCTCGTAACTCATCTTTTATTTCGGTAGCTTTCATACCCTTAATTACGAAGTATTTAATCACCGCACGATACTCTACTTTTTCCATTTTAACAAAACGACGTGTTGCTTCTTTTTCAATCAGCTGTCAAAAATAAACTAATCAACCGATTTATCTAAATATCGGAATGTAAACATACAAATAGCCAACCTAAATTACAGTGCATTTGTTTTACCAATTAGAGCGCCACCTATGTGTCATTCTCACTACTTGTCAAACTATCCTTGTAAAATATATACTTCAACTGGGTGATTCGTTTTTTTTTTTTTGGTCACAGAGTATATATGTGATTATAAAACTAATTTTAAGATGTTTCTAAACGATATTGTTAATAAAAAAAAGTTTCCGCACGATGCTTGAAAATATAATTATCTCATTTAACGCAGCTTATTCTCAAATAGATTTAGGAAATTAATTTTTTTTAAGCCTATAATCATTTACTTGAGAGATTATTAACCGTACGAACAACTTTCGATCCTATTAGTTCAATGTCAAATAACAGTTTCTTCATAATACTTTCCATTTCCCTATATTCAATTTCGTATTTACTAATAATCTTTCTTGAAATCCATTAAGACATGCCTATATTTATACATTAAAGTAATTATGTATGTATTTGTGTTTGTCATTGCTTGTTTACTCACTATTTGCATTCGGTGTTAAAATAACAAGCCTATTGAACTTCGCGAAGCGTACATTTCTGTACATATTGAAAGAGCAGTTTATAGTATTTCTGCTAGCTAATAAGTTGGTAAATTGCTTAATTGGAGATAAACACACACAATGATGTATGAACAGTCTGTTAAATTGTAGAAAGTTGGCGATACTACGTATTGATAACTTTAATTAAAGAAAAATATAATCTAATTGGGAAGATCTAGTTCATCTATGTTACATGTTTGCATACTTACATATCAATAGCTAGGGAAGAATGCCATTAAATTTTAATTGATTTTAATGAATAAAAAAAGAAATGTTTCGAATAGTTTCAATTTAA
This sequence comes from Dermolepida albohirtum, assembly GCA_031893035.1. Taxonomy (NCBI): domain Eukaryota; kingdom Metazoa; phylum Arthropoda; class Insecta; order Coleoptera; family Scarabaeidae; genus Dermolepida; species Dermolepida albohirtum. The sequence goes on along the minus strand of JAVIWB010006917.1, from coordinate 942,956 downwards.
TTAGATTTATTTTATTTTGCAATTACGAGAACGATATTCCGATTTATTTATTGGAATTTATATTATTCTGAATACCAAAGCCGTTAGAAATATTTTATATAACAGCACATTATCGATATCATTTCAAGAGTTTCCAACCATTTTTTATTATTTAAAGAATTTCAAAATTTACATTTGATCATGAATAGTTTATACTTGAATATTTGGACAGAAACATACCAGGTGTATCGGAAAGTTATTACCGGTTTTTTCGTAAAAAAAACTACATAATTTTCAAGAAATAGGAAAAGTTAATTTATTCAAAGTATTGGCCATTTTATTCTACACATCTTGCCCATCTTTCAGGCAATTAGGGATGCCATCCCAAAAAAACTGTTTGTCCTTTGAGCAAAACTATTTATCGAGCCATTTTCTAACATCTACGAAATTGGTGAAGTGGTGCTCTGCAAGCGCGTGTCCCATTGATGCGATAAGGTGATAGTCGAACGGGGCAAGGTTTGGAGGATACGGCGGGGGCAAGGTCTGGAGAGTACGGTTGGGGCGATATTATGTCCCATCCAAGTGTTTCCAACGCTTCCAAAGCTTCTTGACTGGTTTTGCGACGGCGCGTTATCGTGCTGTAAAGCCACTTTACCGTGCCTTCGGACCCATTCTGGACGTTTTTCGATCAATGCATGGTTGAAATTGATAATTTGTTGACGATAGCGATCAGCATTAACTGTTTTACCAGGTTTCAACAGTTGGTAATACACCATGCCAATCTGGTCCCACCAAACACAGAGCATTATTTTGCGACCAAAACGATTCGGCCTTGGAGTCGATGGGTTAGCTTCGCCAGGTGATAACCATGATTGTTTGTGCTTAGGGTTTTCGAAATAAATCCATTTTTCATCACTCGTCACTATTCAATGTAGAAATGACTTCCAATCATACCTTTGAAGCAGCATTTCACAGACAATTTTTCGATTTTCCATTTGCCTGTCATTCAATTAATGTGGCACTCATTTTCCCATCTTTTGAATTTTTCCCATTGCGCGTAATAGGTCGCTAATCGTTTCTTGGGCCACATTTAACGCTTCAGCCAATTGTTTTTGAGTTTGGGTTGGGTCTTCATCCAATAACTCCTGGAGTTTTGCATCTTCAAACTTTTTTGGTCTACCAGAATGTTCTTTGTCTTGCACATCGAAATTACCACTTTCGAATTATCGAAACCACGCCTCACATGTTTTTATGCGTGGAGCATGTTCACCATAAGTTTTTCCCAGCAAAAGATGACTTTCAGTGGCTTTTTTCTTTTGATTAAAGAAGACTAAAGTTCGCGCAACTTCTTGTTGTTTAATTTCATTTAAATAATACTTAGCAATCCTAGTGGTATACTTCGGGCGGTCATCGTGTTGGAAAGTGTAATTATTTTCAGTTAATTGTATTCCTGCTGGTATAGCATGTTGCTGCAGAAACTCTAAAATATTTCGTTGACGATAATTCTCCAGTAATTTTAATTAATGGGTCAACTACTGGCGCAGATATGCAACCCCATACGTGCACAATCCCCCCCCTCCGTCTCGATGTTTTATTGTTGACTGTATACGTGATGGTTGAACGCTTCTCCAACTGTTTTCTTTTGCATCCGTATATTTCAAAGGAAACCATTACTGCAAAGTGATAAGAAGTCCACTTTTTACCCCTTTGCAGTAATGGCTTCCTTCTAGCAACACGACCTCTAAGTCCCTGCTTAATTAAGTAGTTCCGAGCGGTAGAAGGATGCACAGAAATACCTGTCGATCTACGAAAATCTGTATAAATTCTTTAGATGATTTCGTCGTATTTCACAAAGATGTCAGATGTCGATATTGATCATGACCTTATTTTATTTCTCTTGGGCTTCCCGTCCTCTTTTTATTAGCTACTAACCGGTTGATTCGTGCTTTTTTAATTTTAAAAATTGAAAACAGAATATTGCGTTACTTCTACGATTTGTCCCTGACTTCAGCTCTGTTGATAACAAAAACACAGTAAACAAGTCCTTTGTGATTGAAAACACAATAATTCAACTAAATGCTTCGAAATCCAGTTGTATACTAACCCACATTGCCAACAAACTGTACTTAAGCAGGTTACGAAATAATCATCGATCAGGGATAAATTACTCGAGTAGGATTAACTAAGAATATTTTCCTAGAAACTACTCTTCCTTTCATTTAACAGTAGATTTTCAATTCCTAGAACTTTATTTTAAAACTGAAAGCAGAATAATATTAAATATGGAAACGCATTACAATATTAATATACATTACTGTATATCGACTTATTTACTATAAAATTACGAGGGATGTTTCCAAAGTTCTGGGGATTACATATAATTTTAATAATTTTGTTAATTTTCGTCAATATTACAATGTCGTTTTTCAACATAATCTCCATTTAACTGAATACATTTATCCCAACGATAAACTAATTTTGTGTGTCTTGTCGATCCACCTATTTATGGCACATTTTACGTCAGTTAAACTTTCAAATCGAGCACCCCGTAAGGGTTTTTTTAAATCTGGGAACAGATGGTAATCACTGGGTGCAAGATCCGGGGAGTAAGGTGGCTGCGGCAACAATTCCCATCGTAAATCATTCAAAACATCCTTCGTTTTTCTTGCGGTGTGTGGTCTTGCATTATCTTGTTGCAATAACGGACGCTTATGCAACTTTCCAGGCCGTTTTTTGACTAGTGCCTGTCGCAGTGGTCCGGATAATAAATTTGAATAATATTCTGCATTAATTGTAGTAATTGTATCTCGGCAGATAATCCATGAAAATAACCCTTCGTAATCCCAGAATACAGTAAGCATTACCTTTTCAACAGACGGAACTGCACGCGCCTTAAGTGGAGGCCCTTTTTCAGGTTTGCGCCATTCTTTGGATTGACTTTTCGTCTCAGGATTGAAATAAGGAATCCACGTTTCGTCAGTGGTTATTATTCGTTGCCAAAATTCAGCACCGTAACGGGCTAACAGCTCTTGAAGTTGACGACATGTATCGGACCTATTGAGTTTCTGTTCTGGTCCCAACAGCCTTGGCACCCAGCGCGTCGAAACCTTGCTAACGCCCAAATAATCATGCAAGATGTCATGAACTTGTCGTGTACCTATCCCTAGGTGTACACTAATTTGACGAATAGTCATTTGCCTGTCGTCTTTCAGTAGATTTTCGACGGCAGTAATGTTTCTTTCATTTACCGATGTGCTTGGTCGCCCACTGCGTGGATCGTCTTCTAGTGATGTTCTACCGGCTTTAAAACGATCGATCCACCGATAAACAGTACTTTTGGGTTCTGCAGATTCACCAAATACTCCTTGCAGACGACTAATAATTTCTGACGTTTTCACATCTTCTTTCCGCAAAAAGAAAATTATCGCTCTTTGAGATTTTGCCGCGTGTTCCATGGTTACAAAAACAGTGCTACTAAAACGCGTCTACATCAGTCGAATACCTGAATCAGACTGAACAATGTTGCACTAGATAGTTGCATAAATATGTCAAGACTTGTCTGGCATCAATAACATTGCGTATAAGTTCTGCGTTATTTAATTATAGCACCAATTCTCAGAATATTGGAAACACCCCTCGTATATTGAAAATATATCATAAAAGTATAGAAAATAAGCACTTACTGTAACATACATATTATAGTGAATGTGGACGTACTAAATGTATCACACTGGAAGAAATAATGCGTCCAGCCAATGTCAATGTTAATTATCCTTTTTAGTCACCTATTCCCAATGCAGCATGTTTATTAAAAATTTTAGATATGTTAAAGTAAAAGATTATTTCAAGTACTAACACTTTTGGATCAGATAGAAAAATAAAAAAGAAAAAAATAGACCAAAATTCTTTCACCTTTATTTTAATTGCGATTTGTTTAAAATTCGTCGGTTAATGTTATCTTTATTATATGATAGAGATGTGTAACAACTATAATAAAATGCACAAATTATTTCGTAAATATTTGCAGTTATAAATGTCGAAATTTTATTTTCACAAATATATTGCAAAAACATTTATTTTAAAATATAAAATTTCTGTAATGCAGGAATGAACTTATTTGCAAATTACTTATAATTTATACACCTCAGCAATTTAAATAATCAAATAAAGCGCATGCAATCTACGGTAACAATCAGCAATAAGTAATAACGATTTATAAAACACAAAGACGAAATTGTATTAGTGCATGGTATATTAAAACCTATGTATGAGAATTAAACGCAATCTTGTAAATATTCCAAATATGCAATCTCTGTTAAAATAAAAACAAAGGAAACAATAATACACGTGCTTATGGACATTAATAAAAAAACAAGATCAATCAAAATTTCATAATACCTACATGTACATATACACTTTCCAATGTTATTGTTGATTGTTCAAACGCAATTAAAATTGTTCCCATATAACTTCAAAAGTAGAGAATAACTGGATAATTACCGATTTGTGGAATAATAACAGTGAACAAATAATGCCAAAACCTATAATTTTCGATTACATAATTACATGGAGCATTGAATATTAATATCATAGGCCAACAACGAAAAAATTTTGCGCTGAATGCGACAGTAAAAAAACCGTACCTTTTACATTTCACATTTTAATATTCAATATTTAAAAAAATGAAGTTTTTAGCGATTTCAAACGGTATTTTATTTATTATTCAAAATGTTAAAAGTGAGTTTAAATCCAGATGGCAGTCATATTGAAAAGTACTTTGGTTCCTCCTCTCTATTAACAGATGTTTGTTGTTTTACAGTCTACCTAACCCCAGAAACCATTATAATCATTATTACTTTTGTTTCGTTAATATTGATATTGGATCTTCCTATTTGAGGTTTCATTTTGATATGTTAAAAAAACGAGTATCTTTAAGCGAAATCATCGGATGTTTATTTAATTGTAAAGAGGAGGGTATGCCATTAATAATGGAAAACAATATCAGCCAAATGGCCCCCACAGTTACGCTTGCAGGACCATATTCTTTTTATGAAATTTTCCATCATCAATTCGCACATTTGCGCCTGTATGTCCTCGATAATTTCACGAATTCCATCTTCGACGTTTTGAATCTACTGTGGGCCATTGGCATAGACCTTATCTTTCACGTAGCCCCAAAGAGAAAGTCTAAAGGTGTTAAATCACAAGATCTCGGTGGCCAAGTGTGATCGTCTCTTCGTGAAATCACACGGTTAGAATACTTTTCACGCAAAAGAGCGATAGTATTGTTACTTGTGTGGCACGTAGCGCCGTCTTATTGAAAATAAATGTCTTCCATATCAATATCTTCTAATTCCGACCGTACGAAATCATTAATCATCGTTCGATAGCGCAATCCATTCACCGTAACAGTTGCTCCAGCCTTATTTTCGAAAAAGTAGGGTCCAATGACCCCGCCAGACAAAAAACCGCCCAAACAGTCACACGTTGAGGATGGAAAAGCTTTTCAACAATAATTCTTGGGTTTTCTGAGCCCAAAATGCGACAATTCTGCTTGTTAGCGTAGCCTCCGAGGTGGAAATGGGCCTCATAACTCAAGATGATTTTTGATGAAATTCCGGATCAGTTTGATGCATTTCAAGGACCCAATTAGCAAAGACATGACGTTGTTGATGGTCGTTAGGCGTGAGTTCTTGTGTTAACTGTACTTTAAAAACCTTACGACCTAAGTCTTTATGCAAAATACGGTGTAATGTCGTTTGTGGAATGTCCAATTCCAAAGATCGACGAGAAGTGAACAAACCTGTGTTTTCCTCAACACTATGGGCCACAATAGCAATATTCTCAGTTGTTCTTGAGCGACGTGCACGAGTTCTATTCTTCACATCACTAACTTGTCCCAACAGGTCAATTTTTTCCTCCAGTTTCACAAATGCTGGCCGAGAAGCTGCTTCACGACGGCTCAAAAATGCTTTAGCTTTGCGAGCTGTGACCGCGAAATTTTCTCTAGTTTTGTAGTGAATTTTAATAACTTCAACGCGTTGTTGAAGCGTATATCTCTCCATTTTTATTAATGGCGTAGTTTTTACTTCTCATCTGTCAAGTAGTTACAGGTTGAATTATAACAACTGTTAAAATGGCGGGCTATTGAAAACGAAATGACTTATTGGAACACCTTATAGTTTAGTATACTGCTCAGATGATAGAATTTGTAACTGAAATAGAAAGGAGAAATAGATGCTTTTTATAGCTTTTTCTTAAACTTATTTAAGGATTGTTCTTTTACACAATGATAAAATTACTCATTCTATGTATACGAAGTAAAACTATGGAACTAGTTTGATAAATCTAGTTTTAAGTAAAAGAAACTATTCCACTTATTGTTGGATAATCTGTGGCCTTTGAAAGGTGTTATGCATGCTCCTTGGCCAGCAAAGCGGCTTAATCAAATTTCCATGTTTCATATGTGAATGTGACAGTAGAGCAAGGGATCAACGTTGGTCCAGCAAAAATTGGCCTCCAAGACAAACTTTAAAGCCTGGAGAGCAGAACATTCTGCGCAAGGACCTGTAGTATCCGGAAAACCTTCCGTTGCTACTTCTATATATAAAATTAGGCTTTATGAAACAGAGCACCTGCCTCATCTATTATCAGCTGAACCGAAACCAAATTAATACCCCTAGAGTTGGCTTTGACTTTCGAAAAATTATGTTCGATTTCGACTTTGAATCGAAAACACTTTAATTGGGATGGGGGCTTGGGCATCATTCAAACAAGTTGTTACAAAGTTGTTGGGCAACAATAAAGAATCACATTATACTTCTATTGTAGCTATCATACTGGAAAAATTCATAAATTTGGGATGGTTGATGAACTTGAAGATTTGCTTTTGAACATTCACCTTGATGTTTTGCCTGACAATTTGGAAGGATGTACTTGTCGGTAAGGAGTAAAGTGAGCATTTTCATATAAAATATCAAAGTGTGAGAAAGATAGTATTAGGAGTCGTTGTTATAGCAATATGATAGGAGACTACTGTTGGTTACTTCACCAAAAACAACATTAAACGACTCTTACGAGAAAAACTATATCAGAAGCTTTAAGGAGAAAAGAGAAAGAAATATAAGCCAATAAGCACGTAAAGCCTGTATAATGAAGAGACATTTTCATGTTTATATTTAAGTAAGAGATTTGTTTATATTGTAACATCTTTTATTTTTTATTCTTATCCTATGTTCCCCTAATATTTTAATTTATAACGAAGTCACATTTGATCAAACTGTGTATGATAGAAAATACCGAGGCTCCATACGGATTCAGCTCAAAAAAACTATAAGAAGCAGCCAGTTGAAAAAACTTTTAAAAATTGTTTTTTGTTGGCCTGTGTAATCGTACATGAGGCTTACTTAAAAGTATCCATCGGAAATAAAACAAACGTTACGAACTAAAGAATGTAAACATGCTAAAAATACCTGCAATAAAATTCCAATTTTGAATATTAGGTATTATAAAAGAATAATTTTAGATAAAATAATATTGCTTTAAGTACAAAATAAGTTACTTATCCGGATACCTAGAATTAAGTTTATATTAATTATATTAAGATAAATATTTGGAAGCGAAGACGACTTGCAATTTGGATCAAGGTGATAATCAATATAAAATTATAAACGTGGCTTAAAATATTTAGGAATCTTTTTAAATTGTTGATGTTCTAACATGAACATTCCATTTTAATTACGAGCGAATTTTTTTAATCACACATTTCGTAGGCAAATGCTACTATGTAGTAGACAAGATTAATATCAATTTCCCTTGAATTAAAAATAAACTTCGAAAATTTATTACATATAGTATTAATTAATACTAGTTATCATGATTGTAATAAATAACATTCGTTATATAATTAAACAGAAAATATTCGATACATAATAATAATAATAATAATAATGGTTTATTTCAAAAAATTCCAGTAAATATATCAAACAGTCAACAGAAATAATAGAATATATGAATAATTCATTGTATACAGAATGGTAGAATCTTAAATAATCATTCAGTGAATAGGGTTCAAGATTAACAAGAAGGGAATACAGTTTACATTTCGGCAAACTGTCTGTGTGTATTTAATAAACATTGGCAATTTACAGGGTGTTTCAAAAAGAATATACGTATTTCGAATGCATATACGAGGGTAATTTGACAAGTAGTGAGAATGGAAAAGAAAAACGAATTTTTTAAATACATTTACGAAGATGATAAGCTCGTCGTTAGACGAAAATTTCTTTCCACCTAGTGCCGTTTTCAATTTTGGAAAAAGTGGAAGTCGGAAGGGGCTAGATCCGGCGAATAAGGCGCATGCGGTACTAATTGGAAATGCAACTCGTGGATTTTGGACATCGCAACTGTGCTGGTATGTGAGGGAGCGTTGTTTTGGTGAAACAGAATCTTTTTCTTTGCCATTCCTGGCTGTTTAGCACGAATCTCAACATTTAATTTTTGTAGAAGTTCTGCATAATATTGTCCGTTTATCGTGGCACTTTTCTGAAGGTAATCAATGAGCAAAATGCCCTTTGAATCCCAAAAAATTGATGCCATCACCTTGTTTGCCGATAAAGTTGTTTTCGCTTTCTTTGGAGGTGTAGAACCATGTTCTCACCATTGTTTCAACTGCTGTTTAGTTTCGGGTGTACTGTAGTGTATCCAAGTTTTATCGCAAGTAACAAATCGCCTACAAAAATCAACCGAATTCCGCTTATAAAGGTCCAAACTCTCATTGGAAATGCGTAAACGAGTAAACTTTTGATCAGTCGTAAGCAATCGCGGCACCCATCTTGCCGAAAGCTTGGAAAAGCCCAATTCTTTCGTTAAAATGTGGTGTACGCGTTCTGTTGAAATGTTTACCATATCTGCTATCTCTCTCACTTTGAATCGTCGATCTTGCGTAATAATATTATGGATTTTTATAATTATTTCCTTAGAAGTCACGATTTTGGGTGCTCCAGAGCGCGCTTCATCAACACAGCTTGTTCTACCACGTTTAAATTCATTTACCCATCTACTTATTGTGGCGGGTGATGGAGCAGATTCACCTAATGTTTCCCGTAACTCATCTTTTATTTCGGTGGCTTTCATACCTTTAATTACGAAGTATTTAATCACCGCACGATACTCTGCTTTTTCCATCTTAACAAAACGACGTGTTGCTTTTTTTTCAATCAGCTGTCAAAAATAAACTAATCAACCGATTAATCTAAATATCGGAATGTGAACATATAAATAGGCAACCTAAATTACGGTGTATTTGTTTTACCAATTAGAGCGCCACCTATGTGTCATTCTCACTACTTGTCAAACTATCCTCGAATTTATTAAACTTTAAGACATACGAATATGAAACTTTACACACATATTTACGAACCTCTCAAGTTCAGATTACAAATGTTCAATATGTCCTCCATCAGCGACACGAACAATATCACATCGATACTCAAATTCCTCCCATACTCGGGCAAGCATGTCCTTCGTCACTGATGTGATGGCAGTACGGATCCGGTTCTTAAACTCTTCCAGGTTCTGTGAGAGTGGTGGTACATAAACCTTGTTTTTAACGAAACCCCACAGAAAGAAGTCACAGGGTGTCAAATCCGGTGACCGTGGAGCCCAGCCGAGACATGCTAAGTCGCCAGCTCCTTGACGACCATTTCAACGGTTCGGTAGAGTTTCATTCAGATATTCACCCACTTGGGGACTACAAGCAAGGAGTTGTCCCTCTTGTTGAAAAATGAAGTTGTCTTCGTGCAGCCTCGGAAACAACCAGTTTTGTAACATAGCGAGATACTGCTGACCATTAACCGTGTTTCCATCAAAGAAGAATGGGCCGTAAACAGATGATCAGGATATCGTGCAAAACACATTGATTTTAGGCGAATCTCGTATTCGAACATTGTGTCTGTTTACCAGACTACTAACAAAGAAAGTAGCTTCCTCACTAAACACGATGCATTGCGCGAAAGTGTTATCATTGTCAATAGCACAATGAATCTCGTTACAAAATGCCACACGTTACCATTTGTCATCAGGACGTAGAGCTTGTAACAACTGCAACTTGTACGGCTTCATAACCAATCGACGTCTTAAAACACGCCAAATTGTTGTAGGCAGTTGTAACTCCCGACTAGAACGACGAGTTGATTTTGAAGAATTACGTTGGAAAGCAGTTTGAATTCGTGCAACATTTTCTTCAGAAACACGAGGGCGGCCAGAACTCTTTCCTTTACATCACGTCCTGTATCTACAAACTGTCGATATCATCTGTGAATGTTCCACCCATTCGGAGGATCAATTTGGTAGCTGAACTTGAAACGTCTTTGCACTGTAATCACGGAATTGCACTTCGCAAACTCGAAAACACAAAATGATTTCTGCTGCTGAGTAGCCATTTTAAAAATATGACAGTTATCGAGAAAAACAGAAGACAACTGACATCTAGCGGTTATTAAATAAACTAGACTATGTATTCGTTTCTCCAATAGCCGAGCTGAGACAAAATAATAGTTTGTAATACGTATATTCTTTTTGAAACACACTGTATATTACTTTTTACTAGATGACGACAATAATATAAAATTTTGATTGGATTTTGGATTGGATGATCTTTAGCCGCATTCTTAAATACTACAAGTAAAATACCACTTTTACACTAAAAAATTTAATACGTAAATTTAAAATCCAGACTTTCATAGTCTTGTAAATTTATAATGCTAGTATAGAATTTGAGTAGGCCGCAAGTAATACAGAAAGTGTTACTTGGAAGTCTTAAAGTCATGACGAAATTGCCAGTAAACTTTACAATCGTTTTCGGGTGTTAAGTTACAATATATTGAATTTTGGCGATGGCAGGTATGAGTTGTAGAAAGAACGATTTTATTTAGACGTTTTTGTTATAGAAAAGTATTACTAGTGCAAACGCATTTCTGAAATCATTGCTGATTACTATTTTCTGAAAGGGAATTTTGTAGTATTTAGAATAATTATTTTCCCCATAGACAAGATTAATATTAAATTAATTCGAGAGGGAACGGCATTAATTTTCTTGTTTTTTCATGTTACGCGTGTGCTTTTCCATTAGTTTTAATTAAAACTACCACTCTCGCAATTATAATGTAGCCTTTAAATTTATAGGTACATAGACACTATTGCGTTTGTCTTTCTAGTTACGTATATATTTTTATATAAACAACTAATATGTAATTATAAGAATATGGGTTTCGTTTCTCTTGTTTGTTACGAAATTTCTCATAATTATCTCTTTACGTGATTACGGGAATGGACAGATCACTCAATACATGTATGAATGTTTATTCGCTCCGTCAACATGTACAGAAGAGAATTAATTTTGGCAGACCTTAACGCCGTCGATGCTGCCAAGGATTGAATTAATTCTATTTAATATCTAAGGTCAATAAGTGGGAACGATTGTATTCATCTGAAGCGATTTAGGTATTCGCGAAGAAAGGAAATTGGAAACGTTGCCTTGGAGAAGATACTTTTTTTAATTCTCTATTCTTTTTTATTGATTTTCTATTGGTACACTGGTAGAAATAATCAGTAAATGCAAAATGCGTGTTTCTTCAACTACCGTTTTTGGTCATCTATTAATAACGCATCGAGAATGTTTAGTAAACATTAAAAAAATGTTAAAATAAAAATTTGCTTAAAAAACTACTACTTTTAACTTATATAAAAAAAGTATTTTGAGTAAACGCAATAGTTTATTTTAACATATTTTGAATGAAAGCAGTTTGGTGTTTGAAATAAAACTATAACTTGTTAAGCGCAGAATGTTCTTTGGTGCAAAGAAGAAAGTGGTCTTATCAAAACAAGAAAATAATAATTCAGTGTGTATATAGTGAGAGAACTGTACCTTAATTTTTTCAAATAGAAGTGAAAGCACTTCTATTATTTTAACCGCCATTCAATAATACATCGTTGATCAAGCAAACAGCAGAGTATGCGACGTAGGCACGGCTCAATTATTTAATAAAGCATAGTTAATTAAAACTACTGCCAAAGTAAATCCAGTCAGATAGTTTGGTCTTATCGCCAAGTTGGGATTATTGACAAGTTATACTCCCCTTGTGTCAATATGAGCATTACAATCGAACGATATATTATGTACTTATATACTGCTAGTATCAGCGCAGTGTTAAGTAGTTTCTAAAATAAATTAATTAGTTAGGTACATGAGTAAAAACTTTTGGTCAATACTCTTTCCGCATGCATCTTACTCACCCGACTTAATCTCTACTCAATTTGAAAAAAAAGTTAGTAATGCCTGATGGTTATTTTGAGGACTCCGAACAACTTGTTATGCGAGGGTATAATAAAACTTAAACACAGTTTAATTAATGTATGTAGAGTTGGAAGGAGACTAAGTAGAATAACGAATTTAAGACTAAAACTGTGCCTTTTTTGTCAGACCGAAGGTATTTCTTTCGATTCTTCCAATGAATGCAATCCCGTCTATTGCATTATGTATTTACAATTGGATTTCTTACAATAAATTTTGGTGGCCAGCGTATCAGATCTATCGATCAATTAATTACACAAGTTTACAAATTCCGATCAACTTTTGGACTCGATCAGATGTGAACGATTCTTAACGTTATTTGATGCGCCGAATTCGAATCTTCAATCCGTTTGTCAACAGTTGAGGAAAATAATTGGCAATTTGTTACAAAATTACCCCAAGATTGGAGTTCGAATGCCTCTCGCGAGTCATTTCCGGCGTTCCCATCTCGATCTTTTCCTTAGAAATTTGGGCAATACGAGCGGTGAAAGGGGAAAGCGACTACACTAAGATATGGCGCAAATCGAAAGACGATTCAAAGATTTGGGTGTGATAGTATAATGAGCAATTATTGTTGCGTGAAACGGATACCAAACAAAACAAGCGACTCGGTTCAACCACTCTTCATTTTCGAACACTTTTAACGAACAAAATGGCCATTAATTGTTAAAAATCGTAAAAAATGAATTTATTGGATATCTCGAAAACTAGAATCAATCTTAAAAAATGGATTAAAGATTTTGATTCAGCGCCACCAAATTACTTTAAAAAAGCTTTTGGTTCCTCGAATGTAAAACCGTGTGTATTTGTATTATCAGTCTATTATTTTCGTTAGTGTTTATACACAGTTGAAATCTTCAAAGACGCTAGACTCTCTTGGATTTTGAAATTATCACTTGACTTGAAATATACGGAAGTGTGTGTCAAATTATCATTAGCAAATGATTTATTTATGTTTCATGTTAACGAATTAATTATAATAATTGTACTCGTAGTACTTTATTATTAATTATAAATACAATTACAAAAAATTATTATAAAAAACGTTGAAATTAATTAAATACATGTACTTAGCTTTAACTAGTTGATTTAATTATAAATCTGATTTACTTGTTAATATGTATGTATGTATGTATTATAAGGTGAAAAACGACATTTCTTTCTATATTATACATACATACATATTGTGTACCACTAATCCTTTACTACGTGTAACATCAATTTACGGATTTTACTGTGCACTAGATACCGAATGATGCTTCATTAGAACAACTTTTTATGGACGTATATGGCGGTGTTCTATTTTTATTAATCTTAGCCCGAGGGACTAACAAAGTTGACTGCTCCAAGTACAATGTCAATGACACCATAAAGAAATTTTCTATCTATAACGAGAATTAATTTCGCATTAATAAATAATAGTTAAATACAGAGCGGCTCGTTATTTATTTTGCATAAGTACAAGGGCAAGAAATCTGAAGCGGGTAAATTTGGAGAGCGACAGGATTTAATAGCAATCGAATTATTTTATTTGAACCCTTCGAAATTATATAGGAACGAGTTCGTTAATTTCTTATATAAGTTGGGGTTGAATAAGACATTACTTTGAGGCGGTATTCTACTTTCTTAGGGCGAAATGAATTCCCTGCTTTCATAAATACGTGGATTGTCTTATAAGTTTTGCATATAAAATTGGAATAAAACAGTAGATAGCTTTTAAAAACTTAATTGTTTTTCGAAGTATTCTCCGCGAAGATTAATGCACTTTTGCATGATCTCGAACCAACTCTGAAAGCAGTTGTTCCACTCGTTTGAAGATACACTCAAAATTGCGTTTTTGAAGGCGTCGGCTCTTCTTCAGACGACTGGAACCTTTGACCACGCAGTCCATTCTTCATTTTCGGAAATGTAAAGAATTCGTTGGGACTTAGATCCGGACTGTACAGAGAATGATCCAACAATTCAACGTTTCAATGCGTTCAGAATTCAATTGTCTTGCATGATGTGTGCGAACTCACATTGTGTGTTTGTTTTTCGAAGCTCAGGGATGACTTGCGGCAAACAGATGGTTGTATACCTATCGGCAGTAACAGTTCTTTGGTCTTGTAAAGGAATTTTTGCTACATGACATGCTTTCGACACAAATGTCACGACCACCTTTTTGGAGACACTTCGAGAATGGATTACTTTTGTCGGCTTCTCTTCACCTTGGAACACCCAAATAGATGACGGGCGTTTATTTTCTGTCTCGTATTAGTAAATCCAATATTCATCATCACTGATAATATTGTACACGTTTTTAGAGTTTCCGACGTTGAAGCAATCTAGAGTTTTTTGACACCAATTTACCCTAGCCGCTTTCTGTTTTTCGGTCAACAGATACGGTATCTAACGGGAAACTAATTTCTTTGCACACAATCTTTATGCAAAATTTTTTGAGTTGAGGCCTTCGAAATCCCCAATAATGCTTTAATCTGGCGATATGTCACATGTCGATCTTCGTTGATAATCTTGCGCACAACATTGCCCAAAACAGAAATCAACTAAGTGAGGCTTTCTTGTTGAGATAAATGTCTTCGAAAATTATAAAAGTTATTCCGCGAAAATGTTCTCGGTTTAATTCCACCTTTTAAATAACTTGGCAACTTGGACACTGAAACTTTAGATTTAGGTTAACTAAAGGTGGAGGTTAATTTTTAGCACTGACATTTGATTAGTAATGCCCTCTCTGCCCCACTATGCAAAACTTAAAAGACATCTCACGTATTTTTTAAGAATGGGTATGATAGCAAACCATTCCAATTTCTTTTCTTCAATCTTCTCTTTCAATAGTTTTCTGTCTAATATTTTACATATTCTCGTCCTACTAATTGGCTTATGCCGCGTTTACACTTCTTGTCCATTTACGCATTGTAGCGACATAATGCTTCATTGAACAGGATGGGCACTAACAACTATACGTTTCCTTTTCTCAGATAATTTCGTTTTCGTTCGTGAGATGGAAGTATAATTTTTCTTCCATATTTTTTTTAATCTTCTCTACCCTTCTGAGATACCTCATTTCTGTGGCTTGGGGGTCTATTTTTGGAGCGCTCAATTAGCATCCAGTTTTAAATATTACAATTCAACTTATGTTGCTATGGTTTTGTATTTTGTAATTTTGGTTTTATTCGTTGTCTGTTTATTATTTAAAAATTCTTTGTTTAATACATGAAACTATTTGCCAGTTTTGTCTAATTGTTCGTTTCATCTTCTGTCTTCCCTATTATTAATTATTGCTCCTAAATACCTGTATTTATCTGTTTGTCGAATTTTCTTGCTCTCTATAACTATATTTATTGGTACATTAGATTCTTCCCTTTTTTATCAGTTGTAAAAAAAAGATAATAACATCAAAAAGTCAGACAGAATAGCTATTTTCGTCTATCGTTTTATTATTTATAACGTATATTGGTATATAACGTAATACTGGCGAAATTCATAATTCTGTAGTGTTTTTATATAAAAAAACATTCATCGAATATAATAAAGATAAATATTAATTGTAATAAAAGTTCGTTATTTTTGCCTTTGATAAACTATCAAACAGCTATTTATTTACTTTTCCGTATATCTTGCAGTTAAAATACTATTTGTATTAGATAAGTGCAATAAGCAAATCTTTATGTATGATTGATTTATAAATTCGAAACGAAGTAAAATACATACACATGTTGTATTAATTATATGAGAAAACAGCTCTTTGGAAAGTCTAGAGTTACTGTTAGTTGCAAGCTTATTCTGTTAATTACGCTTATTATAATGATTTGTTACTACACAGAGATGTTTATATGATGAACTTTCGAAAATATTATGAAGTGATCTTTTTATGGCCTCTAATATGCATAAAACAGGCAACAATATCAAATGAGATCCCAAAATCAACAGAAACTCGTTAACCAGTGATGGGTGCGATTTTAGTTATAATGCTGTTCCTCTAATTGAATATTTTCACATATACATATATTTAAGACAGAGATATAATATACGTTTGATTACGTGGGATGTCTTTTAAATTTTGCGTAGTGGGAAATAGAAGGCGCTACTAATCAAATGTCAAAAATTAACCTCCATCTTTAGTTAACCTAAATCCAAAGTTTCAGTGCGATACGTGTAGTATTGTAGTTATAACGAACTGTCAAAGTTGACAAGTTAGTTAAAAAATTGAATTAAACCGAGAAAACTTTCGCGGAATAATTTTTTATAATTTTCGAAGATAATTATCTCAACAAGAATGTCTCGCTGTGTTGGTTTCTGTTTTCGGCAATGAAGCACCGCGTCAATCAACAATTTCTCGTTGGTATGGAGAATTTAAACGTGGACGGATTAGTCTTAGTGACGATCTAAGAGCGGGATCATCTAAAACGGCAGTCACTCAGGAAAACGTCGATGCTATGCGCAAGATCATCAACGAAGATCGATATCTGATATATCGTCAGGTTGAAGCATTATTGGAGATTTCAAAGACCTTAATTCAAAAAATTTTGCATCAAGAATTGTGTGTAAAAAATTAGTTTCCCGTTAGAAACCGCATCTGTTGACCGGAGAACAGAAAGCAGTTAGATCGCTTTAACGTCGGAAACTCTAAAAACGTGTACAACATTGTCAGTGGTGATGAATCGTGAATTTACTCAAACGAGCTAGAACTAAAGGCCAGTCGTCTGTTTAGGTGTTCCAAGGTGAAGAAAAGCCGACGAATGTCATCCGTTCTCGAAGTGTCAAAAAGATGGTCGTGACATTTCGAAAGCATATCATGTAGCAACAATTTCTCTACAAGATCAAAGGATTGTTACTGTCCATTGATATATAACCATCGGTTTGCTGTAAGTCATCGCTGAGCTTCGAAAAACCAACCCTGAACGACGAATCATCCTCCATCAAGACAATGCCAGTTCGCACACAAAACACAAGACAATTGAATTTTTAACGCAATAAAACGTCGAATTGTTGGACCATTGTCCGTATAGCCCGGACTTAAGTCCAAACTATTTCTTTACCTTTCCGAAAATTGAGAACGGACTGCGTGGTCTAAGGTTTCAGTCGTCAGAAAGAGCAGTCGATGCCTTCAAAAACGTAATTTTGACTGTATGAACAAACAAATGGAATAACTACTTCCAGAGTTGGTTCGAGTGCATGCAAAAGTAAATTAATCTTCACGGAGAATACTTCGAAAAACAATGAAGCCTTTAAAAGCTATCTAGTGTTTCATTCCAGCTTTATATGCAAAACTTAAAAGACAACCCACGTATTATATTGTAGTCAACTTTTCAAAAATACATGTAGGACCATAATTATATAATTACGTAAGTGTAGCATCAGTAAAAAATTTATTCTGTATTTTAAAAGTTGAACCTATTCCAAGTATTATTAGATTGATTTGAGATGTATCAGATAAGTTGAATCTAATCTCTAAAAGATTTATCTAAAAGAAGTTTGTAAATATTGGAGGCGTATTTGCAAGCCTATTTTGTATTCTCTTTCTGGCTGGTTCTTCCAATACCATCTCGTTTTCCATTTTCTTTTAGCCTTTTGGTTTCCTCTTGTCAACAGAGATTTTACAGGGTATACTTGCCAGTGCCCTTCTTTTATTCTTTCTTTTTCTTAGACTTCCTTCGTTTCCCCTTGAACTTTCCAGGCTACACTTGCTTTTGCCCATCTTTTATCCATTCCTTGCAGCTAGTCCAACCATTGCAACCTTCTTATTTATTATTACACATTTCGAGACAACCATAAAGTTTATGTGCTTCTGCATTAGTCCGCCTTTCCCACGCAATAGCTCTTCTTATACCGTCTCTTTCCATTTTTTTTAACCTTTTAGTTTTCTCTTGTCGGCAGAGGTTTTCCAGGGTACACTTTCCAGTGCCCTTCTTCCATACTTTCTCTTTTAGATATCCTTCGTTTCAAATTTGAATTTTCCTGGGTATACTTGCCCATCTTTTATCCATTCCATGCATATGGTCCAACAATTGCAACTTCCTTATTTGCTAGCTTGCACATTTCGAGACCACCATAAAATTTATATACTTCCGCATTAGCCCGCCTTTCCCATCCAAATCAATTTTCTTTCTTTTCATTGTTCTAATTAGAACACATTTATTTAAAAAATAATAATCAGGCATCCGAAAAATACATTTTTCAAAAATTTTTGCTCCTTTAGAAATGAGGTGCCAGTTTAAGGTCAGTTCAATGTTATTTTTGGTATGAAAAGTTTCTTTATTAAAAAGTTTTTGCAATAAAATAATTTAATTCTCACAATTTTTTTATTTACCACGTTGAAAAATAATTCCTTTTAAAACTTATATTTTGTAGTGACAAGGTATAACATATTTTTCGCTATACTAATTTTCATTTAAATTTTTGAGTTGAAAATCTTCTTTTTTAATGTATTAAAATATGTTAATATACTCTGCAGGAAGTCAAAAAAGACAGTTTTATTGCTTTTATGTGTCCACTTTTATTACAATAACGGTATTTCTCTTAAATGCAAATAACATTTTTTAATTAATCGTTCATTATTTTATAAAAACTGAAAATAACAGGTAGATCAAGTTTTGCGTTTATGTAATATATAGTTATTATGAGTCATTTAATTTTCTGTGAAAATATAATATTTTACTAAAATATCAAACTAATGAATCAAACATTATAAACGAAAAGCAATGAAGATACAGTTTCTGGCCAGAATATTAACGCCACCGTGATAACTTTTAAATTTTCTTTATTTCAACAATTGTAATTCAAACCCTAGTAAATAAACCGATAGATATCCCTATTTAATGTTTATTTAATATATTCTATGTATATTTCTAAGAAAAAAATTGGTATTTCCGGTAATGGCTCTGTACCTCTCATCGACTCTTTCGCTAACACTCTTATTTATTGTGGGCGGGTTCTTTTAAAGACATTTTGAATGCTCGTTGAATAATTCGGTATCCAACACTGGACGGTATTTCAGTTTATGTTCCTATGTGACGCTGTGTAGGTTTTATTTATTTTAAATTAGTGTTTATTTGTGATACAATTAGAAGATAATGGTTGAGCAAAAGATATCCATTTTCTTCTATTTCTTTGACATTTTTAACTACATTTAACCAGTTATTTTTTGTAACGTCGTTCAGTGATATGTGTAATATCTCTCTGGCTTCTTTTAATTAATTAATTAATTAATTAATAGTATTTTTTCTTGCAACTTTATTTTTCACTTGAAGCTATATCAATTTAACCGGGTTAAATTTGCAATGGCATGGTGGTAATCTTAGAACTATCCTATATATTAGAATTCCTGGTCGTGTTTTCTGCGGAAACGAAGAATTTACTAACCCTCAGGAAATAGTTAATGTGTTTGCTTGTGAGTTTTCCAAGGCTTTTCGTCCGAGTGCGGTGGTTTCTCCAGTATTGTTTGGCAATTGCCCCTCATTTAATGTGGGAAGCATTACTGAAGATGATGTATTACTAAGTGTACGTAAACTTAAATCCGGTGTGACGTCTGGTGAGGATGGCGTTCCCGGTTTCTTGGTGCGCGATTGTGCTACAGTTTTGTCCTATCCCCTTGCCATCTTGTTTAACATGATAATTAATGCATCTGTGTTTCCGGACGCCTGGAAGTTGAGTAAAATAATTCCTGTGTTTAAAAAAGGAGATCGCTGCGATATTGCCAATTACAGACCGATTAACATTCTCTCCAATTTTGCTAAAGTTTTGGAACACATATTATATTCTAGGGTCTATAGGAGCGTACAACCTTACTTGTCGGCGCGTCAGCATGGGTTTATGAGCGGGAGATCTACGGTGACGAACCTTGCGGAAATGGCACAATATCTGTGTGATGCTGTGGATCAGCGAAAGCAGGTTGACGTTATTTATACGGATTTTTCTAAAGCTTTCGACTCTATCGACCATAACCTGCTTTTGGCCAAACTTGATCGTATCGGTTTTTGTCCTGGGCTTTTGCAACTGGTCTCTTCCTACATAATGGACAGACGTGCTTATATTTTTTATAATGGCTACTCATCGAGCTCCTTTCCAGTTCCTTCGGGTGTACCACAGGGATCGAATCTTGGCCCTTTACTCTTCAATATTTATATTGACGACCTTTTATGTAGGTTGAACTGTGAGTGTTTGTGCTATGCGGATGATTTAAAAATCTATAACATTGTCAACATGGAGGCTGACTGTATTAGATTGCAGACGAACCTTCGGATAGTAGACGAATGGTGCGCATTGAACCATATTTCTTTGAACATTATTAAGTGCTCAGTAGTCTCCTACTGTAAATGTAGCCAACCTCATATTTATAATTATACGGCCGGATCTGGGCCGATAACAAGAGTGTCGAGGGTGCAAGATTTAGGAGTGCTTTTTGATTCGCGGCTTACATTTGCTGGGCATATTTCCTCAATATGCTTATCTGCATCGAGGTCGCTTGGCTTTGTGATTAGATCCTGCCGTGGTTTTAATAATATCCAAGCTATTAAATCTGTATACTTTGCGCTAGTGCGGAGCAAGTTGGAATACGCATCATTGGTTTGGTTTCCATGTTATCTCCATCTCGATTTGTGTATAGAGCGTGTTCAGCGACGATTTCTAAAATATTTATCTTTTAGGGTAAGTAGTCATTACCCTGACCGTGGGGTTGACTACACAAGCTTGTTGGATCAGCATGACTTTCGGTCTCTATCTAATCGACGCAATATGTACAGTGCAAGATTTATGCACAATCTATTAACAAACACAATTGACAGTGCAGCATTATTCAAGTGCGTTAATTTTCATGTGCCGGGCCGTGATACCCGTTCTAGTAGCTTGTTGGAGATTCCTAGGGCGAGAACTAATGTTTTAGCTAAGTCACCGATTGGTCATATGTCACGGAATTTTATGCAATTTTATGATGACCCGTTTCATTGACTTGAATTCTTATTTTATTATGTATGGTATACCATTTTTGTTTAGTTCATTTTTTTTTATATTTACATGTATATATATATATATATATATATATATATATATATATATATGTATATATATATTTTTTTTTCTCTTTCTTTTGTATGGATTATTTATTGTGTTTACTTAGGGTATGGCAATCTGCATTTATTTATTTTCTATGGTTGTTCATATTTTGTCCTGTTAATGGTGTTTCACTGTTGGACAATAAAGTTTTCTTATTATTATTATTATTATTATTATTATGAACTTCTGTTAGTTCATCAATGGCATGTTTATTGAAGTTTTCTTAGTGTTGTTGAATTAAATGTTTTTCATGTTTGACTATACCTTCTTCGAAACATATATTGTGTCTTGTTGACATTCATACGTGACGTCTTAACTGATTTAATATGCTTAACAAAAGTGAATTTGCTATCAAAACGTACGCCCAGATTCGTAACGACAATTTAACTCCGTTCTACTATATATGTATAATAAGTGCATGAGATCAGGTGTAATTTCTTGGTGAAACTGATAACATTGCACTTATTAACGTTTATTTCGAGTTTGCTAGTTTCACACCACAATTCGATTTTACTAATTTGGTCTTGAAATCGAATGCAGTTGTTTATTGATTCGATAGCTGTAAAAGTTTTAAGATCATCGGCAAAGGCACAACAATAACAGTCAACCGAGTCAAGACGAGCTTTAAAAATAGTAAAAACAACATTGGACTCAGATAGGGTCCCTGTAGAACACCTGAATTACGCAAAAAAAATGAGTGATGAGTACCCGTTGTACCTTACATATTGTAGTCTGTTCAAAATATTTGGAAAAATGTTAAAAGTGACTCCGACAAACCGAAGATTCTTAATTTATTTAATAATATATGATGATTTATTCGATCAAAAGCTTTAATACGTCTGTGTACATCTCATTAACTTGCCCGTGGCAATTTAGAACATTTACAATAAATTGTGGGAAGTAGGTTAAATTGGATACTGTGGATTTTTTCTCTATAAAATCCTCCTGAATTGGTGATACATAAACATCTAACTGCAAGGTAGATTCGTGAATAAATAGTTTTTTTTCAAATACCGTAGCAAAGTTGGATGGAAGTGAAATCAGTCTGTACGAGGTATGGCAATTAAATAATTGCAATATCAATGACCTTGATACTTCCCATGCAACAACCCGTAGTTTCGTCTCTCTGTCTGCTTTAATTTACTTTCGAGTTTTAATTGTAGAAGACACTGTTACTTAGTAATGACGTCATAATGGCTGACATAAAAATTGAGCAACGAATTAACCTGAAATTCCTTATCAAATTAAAACAATCGCCAACGGAATGTTTACAAATGTTAAAGGAGGTGTTTGGTGATAATGTTATGTGCCTTGCGCGTGCAGTCTATTAAACACACAAATACAAAAATGACGGAATTGTTGAAGAGACTGACAACTGATGAACTACAGAAATTTTGAACAATGGAACACGCGATGTATAAATAGGGGAGGAAAAGTTTATTTGCAATAAATAACATTTGTCATACCAGTCTCGTTATTTAATTGCCACACCTCGTAATTCTTAATATCGAAAGCCGAGCCGTTTTTAATGAATAGGAGACATCTTAGATATTTTCCATATTTCGGGAAATTTCGACGTCTTTATTGCAAAATTAAGGATTATTTTTATTTAAAAGTAGGTAAAAGCGTCACAATATTCTCTGATTCTGTCATAGAGCGGTGATTTACATTGTTTGTTGCAGAGTTTTAATGGAAGTGTAGGAACCAATTCAAAAGCAGTTCAAAAAATCATCATTGATCACACGTGTTTTTGTTTTACTCTCTACTTTTACGGAATAAAGTATAGTATTCGTTATGATATTCAATCCACATTTTTAATTATTGTATAGATATTGAGTTCAAGTTCAGAAAATAATCTAATTTTTTCTTTGCTCTTTTTTGTTTTATTTTTCTGAACTTATAGTTATATTTACTTTATTATTATTTACTTTATAATTTGCCTTTTAACGTTTTATTCTTTTCTAGTATATATTATTATAATAAGCTAATAACATTGGATAATAAACTATTATTTTTATTTTATTGTTGGACTTTCCATCAAAGTCTATAGAAGCAATCATTAAATCATTACAAAGTACTAACTTAAGCTAGCATAATTTGACTTATTCCCGTCAACTATTAATTCAATTTAAAATGTTTTAAATCATTTTACCATTTACAATTCATTCCGCACACATTTCCAGTGGACGTCGAATATTTATTTATTTTTCATGTACATTAACATGTGTTCCAGTAATTTATTGGAATGTTAAATATTCTGTAGTCAGTTATGGCATTAGCTGTCTGTCATTATTCAACGAGCGGTACGACTAAATGCAATTACGGGTAGATTATATAAGTTATATCAATCTTCATAAATATGCGTCCATCATTCAATTCAATTCAGTGTCTTTGTTCCACTGCATTGTGTTATCTCTATCAAAATGCGTTCTTCGCATCCACTGTAATTTTGCCCTCATACATATTTGATTTGTAATGGCATAAATGCATTTATTCCACTTTACGAATATACTGTGTAAAATAATTATTGCATATTTAGATTATTTTTGTTATTTTTGATACAAATGTATGTCTTATATCAAAATTTAAATATCAATAAAAGACCAATATTTATACGTACTTATGAATGAAACCGAAAAAATCTATTTTATTACGAGTACTGCTATATATTAATTAAAATGTAATAATTATGGAAGTGATTGAGTTCCGGGCTAGCTACTGCGTTACAATAATTAAAACAAGTTCATAATTAACTAATTTATATTGAGCATTAAGAATCCAGGACACGTGGAAAGCTGAAAGAAAAATTATTAGCACTAGAAATAAAACAAGTTCGACTTTAAGACTTTATTCAACTAGTTCAGCAAAAGAACTCTTAAAGCTTCGAATTTGTTAATAAAAGTAGAAAAAGAAAAAAATATAATCGATTGCGAAATGCTATAATAAAACGTATTATTATAATAAAGTTGTAGAATAAAATACACAAGGAATGGTAAAATACAATACGTGGTGTATCTGTGTATGTATGTATATCTCCCTGGATAGGATGTGTTGTATATTGCGAGCGATATATGTACGATGAACATTGCATGTACGCTACAAAGTTCACTCACGAATGTGCACGTGTTTTGCACTTGAGAGTTGTGACGAAAAAGAGCAAGTTTTTAAAAGATCGAGCCTTTTAAAAGAAGCGGTTGGACGAAGAGTAAATGCACTGGTCAGTTTCAAATGAACCAATTACGATACAGGAAAACCACACGAAAAATTAGAAATAATTAGGAGGTGCGATATAATTAAAGGGGTTATGACAGTATCAAAAATAATATTATTAGAAGTTTTGTCACAAAAAAAAACGCTTTAAAATGATATATCACATGATTCGCTTGATATAATCGTTATACTATAAAGTGAGTAAATTAATAAGATGTATATTGATTACAAATACCAGGCACTACTCTCTGTAAAGGCATTAAAAATATAAATCATACTCAGAAATTCAATGAAATATAATTGAATTAAATGTAAGTGGAATATTTTAGGAACTTGTCTACATGTAAAAATACGTTTGTTCTCGAAAAAAGATTTTGAGGTTTTATGATGGACAGAAAGTACACGTCTAAACAAAAACGATTTTCTAGTTTCAATATGATCGCGTACGTCTTATTAATAATTTTGTTAAATCAACATATTTAAATTAAAAACAACTTTAAAACGTGATAAAAAATTATTATACCGGAGATGCTACAACATGATTGTCACAGTTAAAGAATATGTTACTGAAGCAATTGCAAGTTACAATCATCCAATGAACATATGTCCAAAACTCTATCGTAACTGAACTACAAGCACTTATAGTTTTTAGATAACCCTACTAATGCAGGTATGTACCGCTGCAAAAAAATCTTAATGTAAATCGTTTAAGGAGTCGCTTTATTGAAATAGTTGTCCAAAACGTCCACCTAGTTGTTGTATACATAGTCTATCTCTTAGAATTGAAGAGGTAGCTCTGCCAACAGTCAAGATCAGTACGAATAGCTTCTGCGGCATCCATAATTCTAGCAACAACGTGTTCTCTGTTTTCAAGTTCTTATGCATAAACCAGATTTTTCAACCTTCCCCATAAAATAAAAAATAATCAAGAGCATTTAAATCTGGTGACTTTGGCGGCCAAGCAACTGCAGAACCCCTTCCAATCCATTGGATCGTATAATTTTGATTAAGAAAATCACTTGTCTACCAAAGTGTGGAGGTGCGCTATCGTGATGTATCCACAGTCAACGTCTTACATTAAGGAGGTCATACAGTAAATTTTTGCAGCGAACGTAAATAACGAACTGCCGTGAGATTTTCTTCGATTATAAATAGATCAATGAGACGGTTGGCTATAATACCACACCAAATATTCACCGCAAATGTTGAAGATGAAATTTACTTTAAATTTAATATACTGAACCTCATGTTTGATTCGTGAACATTTGGAACATCAACATTAATAATTTTCAAATTGTCACTGGCAAATATGTTGTCCAAGCAATTACCTTCCCATTGCAAATATCTGGTCTCATCAAAGGTCCATCTATTTATGTTAAAACTACACATTAAGTCGACAAAACATTTCTTGACATTACTCTTACTAAAAAAGTCGGATAGGCCTGACTAATTTTGTCAAACAAAAACGAAACAGATAGTAATAAGTAATAGGATTCGACATTAATCAAATTTTATAAAACAAGTTTCTTAGATCTGGGTTTCATTGCACTATCTAGTCGCATCAAAGGTGCATCTATTTAGGTTAAAACTACACATTAAGTCGACAAAACATTTCTTGACATTACTGTTACTAAAAAAAGTCAGTATTAGAGTCATCCGCCAAGAAAACTCTCTCATTCGAATAGGCTCGACTAATTTTTTCAAACAAAAGCGAAACAGCAATAAGTAATAAGATTCGACATTCATCAAATTTTAACATCAAGTTTCTTAGATCTCGGATTCTGTTTTTTAAGTAGATTCCGTCAAACCTGCTTTTGTACAGTTTTGAATTTGGCTGGTATCTATTATGCGCGAATGAGTAATTGTAACAATTACTGTCAACGATCACTTTTTATATTCGCCTGAGTGGAAACTAACATTGGTGGACTACTTCCTATTTCCAAAATTCAAATTAGTGCTGAAATGGAATCACTTTTATTCGCTTGAAATAATCAATAAGTAGATGATTGACTGCGTAACTCGATTTTACCTACAGAATCTACTTGAAGATTGGAAGTCTTTGTTTAAATACTTATTTAGAGAGAGAGAGAGAAGGAGAGAAGAAGAAGAAATTTAAATGCAATAAAACATTTCCTAAATAAGTTATTTTTATTAACTCAATTTTGGAACTTATTGACCCCACCGTGTGTACATATTATTAATGAATTCAAATATAATTAGAAATTAGGTCGAAAACGAAAGTAATTTAAAAATTGTTGTTATAAGGAAAATATAGAGGGCATATATCATATTTTAGATTTTCAACAAACAACACATGTACGCGTAGAAATAAACTGCTGGATATTTAATAGCCGTTAGTACTGAAATAATACTTCAAATAAACAAACAAGTAATTCCAAATAAAACTTAATGGTTTATAGAAACGCCTACATGACTGTGAGAACGCTTAACTTATATTAGTGTTTGGCGTGTGATGAGACGGACGTTCCTTTCTATCCGACTCATGGTTTTTGCGAATGAATATTCCTATGACTGTAAGTCTGAAGTCTTATTTATCGTCCTCAACGCGTGAACGCAAATTGTGGATACGTACAAGAGTATATTCGCTTTCTCTAATAGTGAATTAAATTTAATTTCGTAATTTTGCTATAATTGTGTATGATTACTTCGAATAAGTATGATGAAATGAGGAAAATGTCTGTAATAACACATACATTTTGCGACGCTGATAAATCTAATACAACTAATACATATATTACTTACAATGTTTGCTCTTTTAGTTAGTAATGCTATAGTAGGTTAGGTCAATCTTCACGAGAATCTAGAAAATATTCAGACTGTTGATAACCAATTTGTGTTCTCCTTTGTTTACCATAGAGGATTCATTATAATAAGCAACCACTCCAAGAAAGGGGTATTTTTATAGTCTGAAAGAACTAAAGAACAATTTGTTCACCGTTCATTTTCTTAACTCCCATTATTTTCTCTGTTGATGCAAATGTAATTGAATCATTTAATGTTCATATTATATTATAAACATTGCTCAAAATAAGTATTTGATCAGTAAACACTTTAATATATATTCCTTCATAATTTATACGGGAACAAAATATCTTGTATTTGCATATATCACTAGTTGCTGCAGCCCCTACCTACTCATCTGGTAACAAATTTACTTCAGCATGTATCTAGTAAAGATTATAAATAGTATGAAGCCTGTGCAAAATATTACTTCAAATAAGTATTCGGTCAACGATCGAAAGGAAGGATTACCCAAGTTATATGAACAGTGTGAATATGCATATGTGAATCCACATACACGGTCTGTCTCAGAGAAAACGGAACTTTTTTAAAATAACAAAAACTTACTATTTTGATAAAATTCATTTATTTTATTCAAAGTAGTCGCCCTTGACTTCAATACAACGTTTTGTACGATCAATTAGCATAGATGTCCTTCAAGATCGCTGTCGACGCCTTTTTAATGTCTTCGACTTCGGCATAACGCTGTCCTTTCTTCGGCAAATGTTGTTTGGAGATTAGATAGAAATCACAAGAGGTCAAATCCGGTGAATACGGTGATGGTTAAAATACCATTTGTAGTTAGAAAGTCAGTGGTAAGCGTCGAGTGACGAGATGATGTATTATCATGTAACAAACGCCAGTTACCATTTTCACGATGTTGAGAGCTCCCACGACGAACACGCGCCAAAAGACGCTTCATAACACCAAGATAATATACAACATTGACTGTTTGACTAGTTGGTACAATCTCTTTTTGCACCATGTCTTCCGAATCATAAAAACGAATCAACATGTCTTCACTTTTGCTTCTCCAAATGGCTTTTTTTCGATCTATCTTCGCTTAGATGCTTCCATTCAAAGCTTCGACGCTTGGTCTCTGGACGATATTGAAAACACCATGTCTCATGGTAACAGAATACCTGAAATTTTCGTCCTTTGCTGTGTCAAAATGTCAAAATGCGATGAATTGAATCTTTATTTATTTTTATTTAATTCCATTCCCACGTATCGCAATCTGGTTTTGGGCTCATTTCTGATAAATTCACGCACAAGTTCGATGTTACTTTCCGTAATCACAGATTTTTTTGGACCAGGATGTTAGTCATTCATGTCCGTACGACCGTCTTTAAATCGTTTATACCACTCATACACACTCGTACGTGATAAACACGTATCACCATACACTTGTTTTATCAAATTAAACGTTTCAGTAAACGATTTACCGAGTTTAAAACAGAACTTGATATTTGCTCTTTGTTCAAAATTCATTTTTCGCAATTTCTCTGCTTCTAATAACACAAACGCCATGATATTTTGACTTAATATTGGTGGAAGATCTACCTTACCGACGCATAGAAGTTTTAATAGATGGTGCCACTAAGAATTACTATTTTAAAAAAGTTCGGTTTTCTCTGCGACAAACTGTGTATATGAAGATGTATTTCCTCGGTTTCTAAGAGGACCTCTCGATATTTCAACGATAGCTTACTCGTCATCTTTTGGAGCTAATCTGTCACTTGCTGACGCCGAAGATCGTTTGACGTCTGTCTAGTGGTGCACTTACTTATACGTTGCTGCCTTAGTAGTAGTGTAATTGATCCCAATATCTGTTTATTCTGCAGTCGGTCCCTGGGTTTATGTGGGGATTGCGCTCTGTCGTGCTTCGTTTCATTCTTATTCTCTGTCGGTCAGAAGCGAATTCCATATGCGCGGCAGGTGTCTATCATCGTCACGTTTATTTAGATTGTTAGGTTTCTTCTCTGTCTCGATCGCTTCTCTTACAATCCTTGTATCTAGATTCTCTTCGTTAGAACCTTGGTGTTGTCAAAATCGAAAGAATATCCTATTGGTTCTTTCTTGACGACTGCGTTTGTGTGTTCTTTACTTCTAACGTTTAATCGCATATCCGTCTGCCCTACGTAGGATTAATTACACTCTAAGAACGGACGTACATACACACCCTCATCTTCTAGTGAAATTATGTCTTTCGCGTTACCTGTTTCGTCGGCTTTCTATGTGTAGTAAGGTGTCGATGCATCTTTATAAAATGCGGCAAGAAAAGCTAGTTTTCCTTGATCTTCTAACTTCATTATGAGTATAATTTTCGGATGTTCGAATTCTGGTGGTGTCGGAAGCTTTCGAGTTTATGTCTACCATTGTCCAGATCAACGACGCAACCACAAGGTAAGTTTGTTCACGCAGGTATTTAACGTATTTGTTTCGAAGCTCTCCGCGAAAATGTTGGCAATAATTGGTGATAGAGGAGATCCCATCGGTGCATCTTCGACTTGTCGGTACTTCTGGTTGTACCTAAAATAGGTGTTTACCATTGTATGTTCTCATTCATTCACTCACACGCGGTTTACAACTCCAGAAAATACATTTTCATTGGACGTCCGCGTAAACATCAAGTGTAATATATATATATATTGTATATATACGTATGTATGTATATATAATAGTCACTTCTGTACACCGTTTCATTATAACATCTCCAAAAGCTCTGCACATATAATATAGACGAATCTGTAGCTTTCGATTGGAATTAAAAATTTATAAAATAAACCGCTCAAATTTCACTTAAGATATTTTAAAAAATTAAATAATCACAAATCAAGAGATTATGCCGCGACAAAGTTTACTAATAAACACTCAAGTCTGCTTAATATGATACGTATAAACACGCGCGCCTGGTAAGTACCAACGAGATCTCATTACATGGAACATAAACAAATACTTTATGAAAATTTTTTTGGTCACTTAATATTCAGCACTTATCTCTGTTTGTCCAGACAAATAAAGATATATCGAGATGTACTGATACATCGAAATAATTTTATTCGTGCAGATTTTCTCAAGACTGTTTAAGGTTAAAAGTGAACTTCCAAGGTGTTGCTAATTACTATTTTTTTCTATCGCGTTCCCAAACAAAGGCAGCCCACCTGTACACTTACATTTAGACAAAATTACTGCAGTTTATTTTTATATTTTATTTCATTATTTCAGAGACACTTATAAATTAAAGTATAAAAAAAAACTGTTGAACTCTCGAGGTATAATGATGTAATGATAACACCCGTCTTTTAGTTATCAAATCAGATTGTTGCTTGACAGTCATAATTCAAACGAATCAAACAAATTCGCTCTTCTTATAAGTTTTATAAAAATAGCTTAGATAAAGTAATCTCTAATTCATGAACGTATTTCAATATTTTAGACATAAATTGATTTTATATTTATTTATCTTTAATGGCAAATGTATTCGAAAAGTACAGAAAATAATCTCTCAAATATTATATAATTTATTCGAAGTGTTCATTTCCTGTGTCCACATAGAGTTCCAAACAACGGTTTATAGATTTACGCGATATTTCTGTTGCAGTTCAGTAAAATTTTATAACAAACTGTAATGTTTCTAAACACGGTTTGTGGCCTTACTTCCTTTTACAATATCTTCGCTAGCTTCACTTATCGCAGTGTATAACAATATACATATTTATACTTTTGGCAGGGGTTATATGTACATCCACCTGTTGTTTATTGTAGCTGAAATGTTTAGATTCTTCTTATGATGATTCTACGAGATTCAGAATATTTTGTTTGCCTATTGTAGCAAACAAACGACAACTTTTTAAGGTTTTATCAGCAGAAATGTCTTACGATTCTCAAATGACTCCAATACCAAATTTGCTTCAGAATGCCATTCTTCTTTATCATCAACTACTAGAAAATTGTCTACTAATTCGTTAGGGAGTACTATATCAATTCCTAAAATGTTGATACTCCCAAGTGATTTTTATACAAAAATGATTTTTTATTTAAAAAGAACGACATTTTCGTAATGTAAATATTAAATAGTTTCGGCACAGAAGTAAAGCCTTCACGAACTCATTTTTGGCATTTCTATAAGGACTGCATTACTTTTAATTTGGTTTGGTCAGCGGCACAAATTTGTTGCTGATTTTGAGTAATCAGTTTATCATCCACTGCCGTCACACTAGTACAACACTTACATCTATTTACCCAGAACAATTTTTGGAACTGTTTTTGTTGACTCGTTTGAGATGATGCTATGACATTTGTTGGCCTTTCGTGAACTCCACAACTTCGATGAATTTTTTCATACTTTTCGAAACTATATATAATGACGTTTCAATACAAGAGCAATAGAAGAAACTTTAATTTATACCTCATTTCCTTTGAGCCCTTGACTACCCAGTCCAGTTAACATATGTAATATATATTACTGTTTTCCATTGGATTATAATATACTTTATATATATATATATATATATATATATATATATATATATATATATATATATATATATACTTTGTAGGCATTACTTTTCATTCCCTTAATGATTGATTAGGTATTAAGTTTGTATATGTAACCATATGTTTAAATACTTCAATAGCTGCTATTTGATTCCGACAAACAAGATCGCTAACATTCAATCTTTTATTTAGTTAGTTTTGTACATGTGTAAGTAATATATTCACATTTTAAAGAATAATCACTCCAGAAAGCCACGGTACGAAGTGAAAACGATAGTTGTGTTCCACAAGACAGTGTGAAATTTGAAATAATACAGTAACATTTTTGTGTTAGTGGTACAAAATGGAACGGCACGAAGTGGGAACACACCACTAAATCTAATATTAAAAGTGTGCATCGTCACTATATTCCTTCTTTGCTTTTTTTGGGGGACTGACACTTCCAGTTCTTTCAAATCTCTTAACTAACCTCTATCTGCCGTTTGCTACACGTCTGCCTTACCAATTAGGCCACCAGACAGTATAGCTTCGAGTTCTTTAACGCACTATAAATCGCATTATGAAAACAGATCTAATATTTAAAACCCGCAGTCAGGTTCTTTTGATGTTAATAATTTTATATAAATATATAATGAAGTTATTTACGATGGGAAATTAATGAAAATTATTATTTTCTGCTACAGCATCGTGGTTTCAATTAATGATGGCATAGTAGAAAATAATAATTTTCATTAATTTCCCATCGTAAAGAACTTAATTATATATTTGTATATAATTATTAACATCAATCTTAGAATAATTAGATGTATAATGTTGGAGAGGTAAAATATGATTTTTATAGACATTATTATGAAAATTATTAAAAAAATATTTTATTTTAAAAAGTGGCCATATCGTTTATGAATGTAACGATTTTGATCAATAATAAAGGAATTCTTTTTTGGTACATCAATGTGGTCACCTGCATTTTAAAAATTTCCGTGGATCTACTAACTCAATCCTGCAAAATCATGTAACTTTCGGGGACGAGTTGTGTTGGAGTTAAGTTTTCAATTGTTTTCTTCTATATTGCTTTTAATTTTTTTCTATCACTAACACTTTTATACCATCCCATACGAGGATGGTCCCAGAAGTACCCGACCCAACAAAGAAAACACAAAAATTTTGGAAAGAAATATACTTATTTTTCAACATAATCTCCTTTCAACTCTATACACTTTTCCCAGCGATGTTCTATAAGTTCGAACCCTTTTTATAATAAGAACTGTCTTGCTTCTCAAAGCAAGAGTTGGAAAATCTTTGACTACTGAGCCATTTTTTCAAGTTTGGGAACAGAAAATAATTCGAGGGGGCTAAATCTAGCGAATAGGGTGCATTGGGTAGCAATTCAAAGCTTAATTCATAATTTTGGCACTTGCAATAACGGATTTGTGAGCTGGTGCATTGTCTTGATGAAACAACACTTACTTCTTAGCCAAATGCGGCCGTTTTTGCTTGATTTCTTTGCTCAAACGTTGCAATTAGTTCGCAAAATACTCGCCGGTGATAGTTTTTCCTTTTTCAAAATAGTTAATGAAAATTATTCCACGCGCGTCAAAAAAAAACATTGCCATAACCTTACCTGCAAATGAAACGGTCTTTGCCTTCTTTGGAGCTAGTTCTCCCTTTTTGTTTGCTTATTTTTCAATTAGACATAGAATTTGAAGTATTCAAGAATTTCTAAAAATAACTTATTCAGATGGCATCTCAAACAAATTTAAAATAATGGTACTTTACTAGGATGCAATATTTTAAATTGAACTACTGTTTATTACTCCCCAGGATAAGGAAAACCTTTTATAAAAAAATCAATAATCATTTTTTTTCCGATTCGGTAACATCGTAAATGATCTTCATTGAACGTGAGCGGCCATCAAAGAAGTAGTGACGTATTATATATTGCGATGATACATTTAGGTTGTAATATAATTTAGTTTGTGGAATATTATTAATTTAATGACGAACTGTACATAGAAATGTATTAAATCACATCATCCCTTGACACTAATAATTTGAGTAAATCAAACAAATTCGCTTCTAAACTTGACATAAATAGTTTAGATAAACCTAATCCATAATTCACAAAGGCATTACAGTATCTTACAAGTTGATTTTACATATGTATATGTTCGTTGTCTTTTATTAATAATATTCAACGGAACGTCGTGCATAAATTCCCTGCTAAATATTTGCCATTTATTCCCTGGAGCAACATCGACAACAAAAATTTTCTATTCGTTCCCGCTCTTTGATCTAGAGAACGAAAACGAACCGGGCTCGATAAGAAGCGCATCGACCTTCCTGCACGTCGTTTTGTTTGTAAACAGAGAAGGTGATTGTTATCGTTGGTCGTAGTGAACGGCGGAAAAAATGGGAACGGAGAAACCGGCGTGGAAAATATGCAGGTGGGTTAGTATTCATTCAAAGGAGAAAAAAATTAAAAAAAACTTGATATGCCAAGAAATTGAACTATCATGTTTTCGAATCTCATTAACCTGTTTATGTGTATGTGTGCGCATATAATGGTCGGGTTTAATTAAACGAATTTTTTTTTAATGTGTTTAAGTAGGACACATATTTCGGACACTTCAAAAGATTTCGGAACATTAAAAAGTAGCACGATATTTAGTGGGATGCGAACTGTATACAGGATTCTAACTTAATTTCAATTATGTGCACTTTAAAGAATAAAAATATAGAAAGAATCAAGTTGACGTAAAAGATAAGGTGGTTTATAGGGAAAAAAAAACATTTATGTACAAATAAGGCAAAACTTGAAAAGGAAATTTATTCCAAATTTATCTGCATTAGAATTGAAAATAATATAATTAATGTTGTACCAGATAATCTATCATTAAGTAATATTAATGCTAATCTACTATCGATCACTGATTAATTGATCTGAGACTCTACACTTTCGCAACGAATACACCAGCGAAGCTCACAGTAAAATATTTCTACATACGTATATATGTTTTATTTACGAGCATACCCTGAATATCTTAGACGCGCAGAGATACAAACGTAATTTTTGGTGTGCAATAACTTTATCGGTATACGATTCGAGTTAGCGGGTATCACATCTATCTGTTTCTGTAGCGAGAAGAGAAAGGTGTCGTAAGGAGTTTGCTTCTGTCGATGTGACGATGGCAGTGATTTGCTTGCATCAGCTGATCTTCAGTATTTTCACAAATCTTGAGTGAATACATGCTACGTATGCAATGAAAGATCGCCAGTGCTAGGTAAATGAGTTCGAGAGAGTCAAGTCGTCGGAATGCATTTAGCCTGGGTTTGTCCTTCTGAGATATCGCGCGGTATACAGAACGATCACTGAGTAGTACCCAGTGAGCATAGCGATAAAGGAATGTCGAGACTTCCTCGACCGGGATGCCATTCCATGACCACACAGTGTGAGGATTGCGCCTTAATTTCTCGTTGAGGACTTCGGTTA
The DNA here is from genome assembly GCA_031893035.1 of Dermolepida albohirtum. NCBI lineage: Eukaryota > Metazoa > Arthropoda > Insecta > Coleoptera > Scarabaeidae > Dermolepida > Dermolepida albohirtum. Next base: position 907,575 of record JAVIWB010006917.1, on the reverse strand, counting down.
CATGCTACGTATGCAATGAAACATCGCCAGTGCTAGGTGAGTGACTTCGAGAGAGCCTGGGTTTGTCCTTCCGAGATATCGCGCGGTATACGGAACGATCGCTGAGTAGTACCCAGTGAGCATGGCGAAAATGGAATGTCGCGACTCTCTCGACCGGGATGCCATCCCATGACCACGCAGTGTAAGGACCGCGCTTTAACTTCTCGTTGAAGACTGTGGTTCTTCCTGAATGCTGGAAAATTGCAAGATTTACCCTGTTCATAACAAAGGTGACATCGATCTAATTGAAAATTACCAGCCGATTGCTATAATTAACATATTTGCTAAAGTTTTTGAAAAATGTCTTTACCGTTGTATATATTCGAAACATAAACCTCTTATCTCAGATGATCGACATCGTTTCAACAAGCGTTTAATTATAATTAATCTGACTCTTCTTGGTCAGTACCTTTGCGAGCAATAGGATGACAGTGCTCAGGTGGACGTCATTTATACTGATTTGACCAAGGCATTTAATCGTACTGTTCATCGAATATTTCTCGATAAATTAAAAACTGTAGGGTTTGCTGCATCACTATATTACTTATTTCTTCTTATTTTTCTTGTTTCTTATTTGGGTCATCATATGAATCACTTTATTCCTACCTCCCTCGTGCGTCCCTCAGGATACGAGCTTGGGCCCCTTGCTTTTTTTTGGATCTTGTGAATGGTCTTTGTCATGAGGTTCAATATAACAGGTTGGTGATTGTGAGTTATTGCAAGATCAGATAAATATTGTACATAATTGGTGTAGTAGTAATAACCTGGATATAAATATTTCTAAATGTGGACTAGTTAGTAGAGAGCCATTTAAGTAGTAAGGATGATGTACGTCCTTACTACTTTAATGGCTCCCTCTTACCGCAACGTGAAAATATGGTGGAGCTTGGTGATACCTTTGATTCTAAATTGTCCTTTTCTACTCATATTGAGAACATTACTAACTTTCGTTCTGTTCAAAAACTTCTTTTATAATTAGAAGTAAGCATAAGTTTTATTCGCTGGATGCCACTTTATCCGTACAGATTTCTTATGTGCGCTCTAAACTTGAGTATGTTTCCTTGGTTTGGTCTCCTGTATATGCATACCATATACGGTGCTTGGAGTTAGTCCAGAAAAGATTTCTAAAATATCCTTATTTCAAATATACCGACACGTATCCTGCTCAGGCTTCAATCATAAGGAACTGTTGGATATGTTTGGTGTGGATTCTTTGGCACTGCGTCGAAATCAGGCTTCTATAAGGTTTTTATTTAATCCACTCAATAATGGCATTGACGCTTCAAAATTGTTAGAAAAAATTAACTTTCTCGTTCCAAGACTAGAAGTTAGTGATTCACCATTACATAGAGCATGCTGTTACTATAATACTCATCCAACAGCAACATAGGTATCTCAAACTGTACTGGAGCACATGGCGTATATGTATAGTTGTATGTGTGTATATAGATATATTGTAATGAATATATTAATAATTATGGGTGTCTCGAAATTACGGCAAAATTTGAATTTGTCGCCATTTGTGCAGTAAAGTGTTGGCAACCCTAAAAAAAACAATTCGACAGCTGACAGTTTAGGGTTAGTAAAAATGGAGCGTTACACGATAAAACAACATGTCTATATTATTAAACAATATTTAAAAAATAATGAAAGCTTGGCGGCCGCAGTTCGAAAATTTCATACAAAATATGGTCGGAATAGTGTTTTAACTTCGTCAACTGTGAAGAGATTAACTGAAAAATTCAGGGAGACTGGATCCGTTGGAGACGCCAAAGACACTGGTCGTCCAAAAACAAGCCGTTCAATATTGAAGCAGTGCGTGAGAGTGTCGGTGCAGGAACCTCATTTCGACGTCGTGGACAAGAATTGCAAATTTCAAGAAGCTCTATACAACGTATACTCACTATAGATCTGTGTCTCCGTGCTTACAAAATTCAATTAACACAACAACTGAAGCCTAATGACCATGCACAGCGAAGAGAGTTCGTTGAATGGATTATTGAACATCAACAAATGGATGCTGATTTTTCGAGCAAAATTGTCCTAAGCAATGAAGCACATTTTCACCTTTATGGCTTTGTTCATCGCCAAAATTGCCCCTTTTGGGGTTCTGAGAACCCACATGTCATTGTCGAAAAACAAATGCATCCACAACGTGTCACTGTTTGGTGTGGATTTTGGGCTAGAGGCATAATTGGATCATACTTTCTTGAAAATGAGGCTGGTCAAGCAGTCACTGTTACTGGTGCATTTGCACATTGGATGATATTGATGTGGCCAATATGTGGTTTTAACAACGGTGCCACATGCCGTACAGCCCGTGAAACAATTCAATTACTACATGAGACATTTCCAGATCGTGTACTCTCTCGTTTCGGTGATCAGAATTGGCCCCCTAGATCGTGTGATTTAACACCATTAGATTTCTTTGTATGGGGTTATTTGAAATCACAGGTCTATGTCAACAAGCCCACAACCACCCGTGCATTAAAGGAGAAAATTCAACGTTGCATCAGCGAAATTCAGCCACATTTATGCATAATGGTCATGGAAAATTTCGGCAAACGAGTGCGTATGTGCATGCAAAGCCGCTGAGGCCATTTGCCCGATGTGTTATTCCATAAATAACCTTATCCTATGTACTTTATGATTCCATAAAAAAATAACAATCGAAAGACTAAAAACTGTGTTTTCTATTTAATTCAAATCTTGCGTTAATTTTGGGACATCCATGTGTTCTGTTGTTCTTTGCTTTGTAATTCAGTTGTAAATCTGTTAGGCGAATAAATATTATAATAATAATTATTATTATTATTACATCATCATTATTACAATGTAAACTAACTAATTCTTCTTCGTATTATATGGCTTGGTTAGAAGCAATTGTTACATTATTTTAGAAAAGCGATAAAAACGATACTAGTCGTAAATAATTGTAACAATATTCTGTCACGGCGTCTGTCTAGAAATATCATATGTTTAGAATATTTATGTTTAGAACTTGTTTTTGTAAAGCATCGTAACTACAATAGAAATGAAGCGAAAAATTATAGCAGAGAGTAATTTTAAAATGAGTTGTGCATTTCCTTATCGTAATGTAAACATAACACATGACAAAATGTTAAGGTCGCCTAGACACAATGCATCTCAGATATGCACACCATTTATTTATTACGTAATTATAAAGAATGTAATTACACCGCTGTATTTACTTTACCGATTTGTAACTTGTTCTTACTTAGTTCAAAAGATGATGTAATCGAGTATTTTCATTATCAATACAATCTATTCTTCGAAATATGTGATCATAACAATTCTTAGAATGTTACTACATTAGAAGTCGAGCTTTATTAATTACTACATGTAATTCGCCAGTAAAGGTTGTTGAATTTGCACCGGATATTTAAAATGCTGATTAGAAAAACTGAATTTCATTTTCGCTTCTCTCTAAACTAAAACAACAAACAGAGCATTTGAAATCATTATTTACGTCGAAGATGCAAAATGACGTATCATTTTAGCCCTTTTTTAAGTGAGGAAAATGCCTAAGGCACTCAGGCAAGGGATCAAGTTCCCCGTTGTGTGAAGTCTCACTTTGGCAAGGTGAAAACTCTGAACCGCTATTTGCCTTACTTCAAGATGACACCTTAGCTTTAATTGACTACCGCCGTTGCTTTGGTCTCACTTTTCTTCATTTTCAACACTCTCTCCATAAACCTGGTGATCTCCTGCCAGCGATCGTTTCCAGACAATATTATTCCACAACATTATCCGGCGTCAAAGGGCTTACTTCCTCTTGTAGCGCGCCTCTGTACTCGGTCCGCCTCTCGCACTCGAAGGAGGTGTGTTGAACATCATCCTATATTGGCAAACTGCATTCCCCACTTTACCTATGGCCAAGTATGTATTAAAGAACCCGTGTCTACTGAGGAACTGTGTAAGGTAGTAGTTCATCTCACCGTAGTTACGGTCTATCGAGTCCGTGCTGTTACGGATCAATCTCATCGTCCACCGATCTTTCGTTTCATTTCGCCAACCTTCTTGAAACTTCAGACGAGTGAATGCTTAGATTCTGTCTTCACTTATTTTTCTCCAACTTCTTTTCAAATCCCGTAGATTTTCTTTCCTTCCCGAGCAAGTAGATCGGAAAGGGTTACTTCTGCAATTATCAGCACTGTTGGTTCAGAAACCGTAAGATATGTATGTTGCGATCCCAAGAGCCCCTTGCCTTTGTACCGAAGCCATCCGCTTCCGGTACTTCTCCTTTCGCAACGCATCATTTTAGCCTTTAACTATATTCGCTACTGAATTAATGCCAAGTTTCCTACATTTGTAATAAAAGAAATATAAAATACATAGAATGCAAGATATTAGTTTACAAAGTAGATCTTGCTCTATATTTTATCAATCTTACTGATTGTAGCTTCAATGCGATTCACGATGCAGGGGTTTTGTAAGGTTTTGTAATATCGTTTTATCAATTCTTGCTGATGTTTTTTGTAAAAATTGCTACTATTGAATTGAGTGATGTATGTATATGTAATTTTTGACATGTTTTAGACAGGAATTAAATCTGACAGATGGGCTTTTATTTATTTAGTCCATGGAAACAGTATTTTTTTTCTCCTAACCAGAGTCTCCGCCCGTAGGTTGGAGTCTTACTGGTGCAATTTTGGATGGCTTATAGTAGCTTCGAGATCCTAGTATCCTATAAATTGTATAAGTCTCCAGCTGGGTATATTCTGTATAAATCTGACTTTATTTTCTACTGCTCAAATAATAAATGCCACGTGTTATTCAATGTCTTACAGTCAGACAATATGTTTTCTTATTTCTGATTCCTCATTCCGAATATTCTCTTCGTATAATTCAATTTTACTTAAGTGTTTTCTCCAAGTATTTTATGGTATTACCATCAACTGTAATAAAGGTGTCCCAAAATTAACGCAAGATTTAAATTAAATAGAAAAGACAGTTTTTAGTCTTTTGATTGTTATTTTTTTACTGAATCATAAAGTACATAGGACAGGGTTATTTATGGATAACATGGATATTATATCAATATAATCCAATTTCGGCAGAAAGAACAGTGTTATCATGTCGCGATAACGAGCACCAGCAAGAGTCACTGTTTGACCAGCCTCATTTTCAAAAAAGTATGGTTTAATTACGCCTCCAGACCAAAATCCACACCAAACAGTGACACGTTGTGGATGCATTTGTTTTTCGACAATGACATGTGGGTTCTCAGAACCCCAAAAGCGGCAATTTTGGCAATTAACAAAGCCATCAAGGTGAAAATGTGCTTCATCGCTTAGGATGATTTTGCTCGAAAAATCAGCATCCATTTATTGATGTTCAATAATCTATTCTACGAATACTCTTCGATGTGCATGGTCATTAGTTGTTGTGCTAAACGAATTTTGTAAGCATGGAGACACATATTTTTAGTGAGTATACGCTGTAGAGAGCTTCTTGAAATTTGCAATTCTTGTCCACGACGCTGAACTGAGATTCCTGGATTGTCACCGACACTCTCACGCACTACTTCGATATTGACATTTGAACGACTTGTTTTTGGACGACCAGTGTGTTTGCATCTCCCACGGATCCAGTCTCCCTGAATTTTTCAATTAATCTTTCCACAGTTGACGAAGTTAAAACACTATTCCGACCATATTTTGTATGAAATTTTCGAACTGCGGCCGCCAAGCTTTCACTATTTTTTAGGGTTGCCAACACTTTACTGAATAAATGGCGACAAATTCAAATCTCACGTTAATTTTGGGACATCCATTATAATGTGAATAATGTCTTTTAGTATTCGTTGTTTTAAATTCTACAAAAGGTATTTTTTTTTCTGTTAATACAACTTATTTTCTTTCACGTAACTATTTATATTAGTTAACGCTATCTGTTCAGATGTAGAATGCCAATGCTTTTTTTTGGCGCTGCATTTGCAAACTTTATTGCGCGAACTCTGGAAAAGCGGTTTTTATGAAATTAACATCGTAGGTTTCTGTGCTAAAAGGTGAATCAATTACGCCCACATTCTGTCCTTAATTAATTTTAATTTAGTTCAGAAATCGATTATATAAATCCAAATTACGACAGAATATAGTGCAGTGTTCGTGGCCATGGCCCACCAATTCTAATTGTTCTGGCCTAAATATATAATGTTAGTAATATACACGCATATATATTCTCAAGAACGTCGGGGTATTTATTACGTTACGATGTATTCTATTTTTTCATCGCTCTTTCATCTGTTAAAGTTTGCTCTTATGTTATTTATATTCATCGCTGTATAAGTACTACGTATACATTCAGTACATGCCGGAAGCGATGCCAGTTACGCTAATGTTTTTGGGGGAGCATTCATAAGGGTCCTTTTGAGCAACCCTAGTATAATAAAGGCCTGACAGTTCTATAAATTATCATTTTAAATGTGTTGTTTAAATAGGCATAGAAATAGAATATCTACGCATGAAGAAACATTTGCTTTTACTGCTATTATTATTGATTAAACAAAATACATTTATAATAATGGTTTTATTGCTTAGTCAACATTAATGTATGTATGTATGGAAAGGTGTTTCAAATTGTGCGGGTTTTTTAAAGAATAAATAAAACACATAATTCGCATTCACTTTCAAAAAATTTTTATTGGTAATTGAAGTATCAGTTATTACACTTATATGCGAAAAATAATATCTGCCAAATGGCCTCCTCTTTCAGCTCCACAGACGTCTACTCTTTTGTTAAAATTTTCAATGACATTTTGACATAATTGAGGCTCTAGCTCACCAATGACACGAATAATTTTATCTTTCAAAGCAGGCATTGATTGCGGATTGTTTTTATAAACCTGACTTTTCACATAACCCCAAAGAAAATAGTCTTACGGTGTCAAATCACATGATCTTGGTGGCCGATTAACATCACCGTTTCTTGAGATTATACGTCCAGGAAATTATTCTCTCAATAAATCAATTGATTCATGTGCAAAGTGAAGTGTAGCGCCATCCTGTTGAAACCACATATCCTCTAGGTCAATATTCATTAATTCAGGCCACAAAAATTCAGTTATCATCCGACGATATCGATCACCATTGACAGTTACAACTTCACCAGCAGCATTTTCAAAGAAGTAAGGTCCAATTACACCACCTGCCCATAATGCACACCAAACAGTAACTCGTTTAGGATGCATAGGTTTCTAATGAATAATTCGCGGATTTTCCTCACCGCAGATACGGCAATTTTATATATTAACATAGCCACCAAGTTCAAAATGTGCCTCATCGGAAAACATTATTGTTTAAGAAAAATCAGCTGGTTGTTCATTGATGAAATTGACAAATGAACGACATTTTAAATGATCTAATGGCTTCAGTTCCCGTGTTATTTGAACCTTATATGCCTTCAGAGCTAAATCCTTGTGTAAAATACGCCATGTTGTTGATCCACTAAATCCAAGTTATTGTGAACGTCGTCGACATTTCAGGATCTTCAGCAACACTTTCACGAACCAAACCAATATTTTCTTGTGAACGATCACTACGACTGCATTTTTTACTTTTTTGATCTTCCACGGAACCGGTCTCTTGAAATTTTTTAATAATTCGACCAATAGTGCTTTCAGATGGACGATTAAGTAAACTATAAAATTCATGTAATTTTCTAAAAACTCTTTTCACAGAACGCAGATTTTCATAAAATAATTCAACAATTTGAACGCGTTGTTGTACCGTGTACGAAGCCATTTTTATAAATGTCATACATCGCACTTTTTAAATGCCCACATACCCAGACAAATTCAGTGCGCCATCTATATTTTATTTATTCTTAAAAAAACGTGCAATTTGAAACAACCTTTACATACATACATACATACTACCGCCAAAGAAAATTTGGAGATCTGATTATAAAGTAAATTTCGGTTAATTTAAGAATGATAATGTATGTAATTGCATAGTAATCATAAACAAACTGACTACTTAACAAGTAAAAATATTTCCAAGGAAAATCATTGACTAATTTATGATATGAAATTCATAAATGCGTTAGCGGATAACAGCATGTGATAGGATAGAAGCGTTAATAGAATCGTCGATATGACAAAGCAGTTAAATATCATAGCTTAGATCCGTAGATGTCCGCTTTTCTCTCAATGGTCACCAAAAGATAAGAAATAATATCAAAAAACTAATTTGGTAATGAAAGCAGACCAAGCCATGCTACATATAACCACAGTATCTAATTTAGTGTGCTTCAAGTGTGTTGCGAATATATAAGTTAATTATTAGTCATAGACAGAGTGGCCTTGTATAGTCGTATACAGACGTCTCTTTTGAATTTTGACCAAATTATTCAGTTGATATAGCTATTGTATTTATATTAATGAATGACTGTCGGACAGAAGTTGTGGAAGGTTTTTTGTAATTTAATTAATATACTTTGATATTCTCTTTTAATTATTTATTTTATCTATTATTCGAAAACTGAGAAGGTGGACACGATCTACTTATAAAGGTGAATTATAGACGACTAAAAATACAAAATATGTATAAAGAAACTTATCCTAAATAAACATGTGTGTACCCTTTTGTAATATCTGTTTATTAATTTTTGATGATGTTTTTTGTAAAAAATGCTACTGTTGGGTTGAGTGGTATATGTTTATGCAATTTTCGGCATATTCTAGACAGAAATTAAATCTGATGAAATTCTTATCCATCAATACAGTACTTTGTCACCTGACAAGAGTCTCCAGCTGTTAGCTGGGGGCTCTTGGTGTAGCAATTTGGTGTGGCTTCTAAAAGCTTCGAGATCCTAGTAACCTGTAGATTGTACAAACCTCCACTTGGGCGTATTCTGTATAACTCTGATTTTACTTTCTACTACTTAAATAATTAATGTCACCTGTTATCCAATGTTTTACAGCCACACCATGCATGTTTTGTTATTTTCGATTCCTTATTTCAAATATTCCTTTTATATAGCTCAATTTAACTTAAGTATTCTTTTCCAGATATACGGCCAATATTTAAGAGCAGTTTTTCTCTAATAAAGCCGACCTGTAAATTCCTTACTATTTCCCAACGACATGGTGGTTAACCTTGCATAAATATATACGACCCTTTTGGCCTTTAAATTGTGTCTGAATAACCGTAGAATAAATCAATTTCATCAGCTCTTCGTTTTCAAAAGTTTTTTGTTATTTTAAGTTCCCTTACCATACCTACATCCATGTAACGCAAGTCTTCTTTTCCAAATCTCTAAATACTGAAGCTGTGTGATTTTTCTCAAAATTGTGTTTCTATTCCCTAGTATTTTCACATAATTAGCTACCACTTTTAATATTTGAATATTTTCTCACGACTTCTATCATATTTAGCATTAATGTCCACATTTCGGTTTAAATACAATAATAAACCTTTATTATTCGAAAACTAAAAAGATGGATACGATCTACTTATAAACGTGAACTTCACAAAACTAAAAAAATAAAAAATGTATATAAAGAAACTTATCCTAATTAAATATGTGTATACCCCGCTTGGCCTTCAGATATTTAAAGTGATTTTGATGAATCTTTTATTTTAATACACCGAGCGGACTTTCCCCGGCCTTAATTTTATAGCATACCTAATACATAAGTGCAGCTGCATAAAAGTATAGATAATAAAAATAGTATATAATGGGATCCTCACATAGATTTCATTTTTATACTATTTTATTGACTAAAGATATAAAATTTGAACACCATAAGTAAGATTAGACAATCCTCTGGATAGCCGGCGATAAGAGGCGATGGGGGGCGAACGCATGTAGGCATTGCTGATAGATTGTATCATGTCAGTGGCACGAAAATGCCTCGCAAAGGTGGATTGTTAACTGCGACGGGTCTATATAAATTTCTAAATCGTTTTTCTACGTTATAAAATACAGAATATATATATATATATATATATATATATATATATATATATATATATATATCGCACCTATCTGACTTTCCCGGCCAGCCTCTATGCTAGTGTGAACCCGGAGATTTGTTTGGCATTAGTCATAAGAGAGGTCTTATGGCTTGAGCCCAAGTTTAGAACCCGACAAGCGACACAAATTATTGATATAAGAGTTCTTTATATTATTTTTTTCTAAATTACCGCTTTCATGACCTTTTTTTTATATACAAAAGGCAAATGTATGGATCCATTCGAATACCTTTGTTCCGACTACTTAGGTTTTAACAAAATTTGCTATATTTAAGTAAGCGCAGATAAGGAATTTTATAAGCATTTTTATATTCGAATCAGACTTCGCGTTTAACTGGAAATTATGTTCACTTTTTTATTTTAAATGAAAAACAAATGAAAATATATTTTTGATAATTTCAATAGAGCTTCGCTTTAAGAGCTTAGTAGTAATAAGATTTAGCAATCTCTTGTATAACAACGATAAAGATATTTAATTAAATCTAATAGAGAAAACTTTATTGAAAACAACAAAATTAACAAAAAATGTAAACGATGATCGTTTACCTACAGATAGTGCGCAAGTCTGTAAACAAATTTTTGAATAACATTTACACGAATTAATTGAACTTCCTCAATTATTCTCTTGCGTAACTCCTCCAGTATATTCGATCGTCTAATATAGAGTAAAGATCTTTAAATGACTCTAAAAAGGAAAAATGTAGGGGAATTAAATCTGGAGATCGTGTACGCCATTCAATGAATCTTCTTCATTCAATTCGCCGATATGGGAATGTTAATACAATAACTTCGAACATTTGTGCCTAGTGAGGGGATGCGCTTTGTCTTGTTAGAACTAAACACTTATAACCCCATATTCATCAATACCAAGGACAACGTGGTTACGTAAAATATCTAAATATCTGTCAAGTTAATGTAGCATGAATGAAAAATGAACCAGTAATATGGTTTCTGAAAATATCAGATCGAACGTTTAATTTCTGTGAAAGTTGTGTATGCATGCGCTTTTAGCATTAAATGAGGTCCATTTATTGACCAATATCGACAATTATGGCGATTAACACCATACAAACAAAGTGTAGCCTCCTCAGAAAACAGAAAATTATACGTAAAATATTGGTTGGTATTGTAAATTTCTATCACTCTTTCACAAAAGTCAATTCTAAAGGGTTTCAAATTGCGCGGTTTTTTTAAGAATAAATAAATTGGCGCACTGAATTTGTCTGGGTATGTGGGCATTTAAAAAGTGTGATGTATGACATTTATAAAAATGGCTTCGTACACGGTACTACAACGCCTTCAAATTGTTGAATTATTTTATGAAAATCAGCGTTCTGTGAAAAGGGTTTTTAGAAACTTACGTGAATTTTATGGTTTACATAATCGACCATCTGCAAGCACTATTGGTAGAATTATTAAAAAATTTCAAGAGACCGGTTCCGTGGAAGCTCAAAAAAGTGAAAAATATAGTCGTAGTGGTCGTTCCCAAGAAAATATTGGTTTGGTTCGTGAAAGTGTTGCTGAAGATCATAAAATGTCCATTAGACGACTTTCACAATGACTTGGACTTAGTGGATCAACAACATGGCGTAATTTACACAAGAATTTAGCTCTGAAGGCATATAAGGTTCAAATAACACAGGAACTGAAGTCATTAGATCATTTAAAATGTCGTTCATTTGTCAATTTCATCGATGAACAGTCAGCTGGTTTTTCTCAAAAAATAATATTTTCCGATGAGACACATTTTAAACTTGGTGGCTATGTTAACAAACAAAATTGCCATATCTGGGGGAGGAAAATCCACGAATTATTGATGAAAAACTTATGCATCCTAAACGAGTTATTGCTTGGTGTGCATTATGGTTAGGTGGTGTAATTGGACCTTACTTCTTTGAAAATGCTGCTGGTGAAGCTGTAACTGTCAACGGTGATCGATATTGTCGGATCATAATCGAATTTTTGTGGCCTGAATTAATGAATATTGATCTAGAGGATATGTGGTTTCAACAGGATGGCGCTACACCTCACTTTACGCACGATTCAATTGATTTATTGAGAGAAAAATTTCCTGGACGTGTAATCTCAAGAAACGGTGATGTTAATCGGCTACCAAGATCATGTGATTTGACACCGTTAGACTATTTTCTTTGGGATTATGTGAAAAGGTTTATAAAAACAATGCACAATAAATTCGTGCTTTGAAAGATGAAATTATTCGTGTTATTGGTGAGATAGAGCCTCAACTATGTCAAAATGTCATTAAAAATTTTAACAAAAGAGTGAACGTCTATGAAGCTGCAAGAGGAGGCCATTTGATAGATATTATTTTTCGCATATAAATGTCATAACAATTACCAATAAAAAGTGTTTGAAAGTGAATGCAAATTATGTGTTTTATTTATTCTTAAAAAAAAGCGAAATTTGAAACACCCTTTACTATCGTACAATCTTCTAATTTCTAAATTATTACAAAATGTTTATTCTATTTTGAAGTAGCAAACTTTTCAAATTATTCGAAACAAGTTACCATACTTTAAGAACAGAATATCTCAGGAGTGCATTTTACCGAAAAAAAGAATATCAGGATATACTGTTATTTTTAAATAAACTTTGCATTCTCGAAAAGTTGACCATGTGTTCTGGAACAATGTGCATGACCTAATATATAGAGCGAGAATTTGAGTTAGGTATACAGGCTTATTTACCTATGTACGTACATATATTAAAATGTTACCTTTCTGCCTGTAACTCCAAATAGGTTTTAAGTATGGGAATTATTTAAAATTTTTAAATAAAAGTACTTTATACGCTATACGAAATCATAATATTCAACGACCAGCAGATTTCAATGTGCGATTTAAACTATTTTTACACATTTATTGTGCAAATGTGTGTTCCAAATGTCTTGTGCACACTGAAGTTGAACCCAAGGCTATTTTATATCTAAAACAGTACTGTCGACTAGCAAATACACAGCTCTTTTGATAAATTCAAATTCTTCAAAGAACTCTTAATAATTGTTTGGTTAATAATCCAAGTTTGTATTAAAAATGTCGATAGTGCGAAACGTAATTTTATGTGTACATATTGTGGCGCCACAGCGAGTTTTATGTGTTATTTATAAAAGAAAATTCTTTAGATTTCAAATAGTGTAATTTGTTAAAATCAAGGCGAACATTTAATTGCGTAGTGCGAAATGTTTTTTCCTTCAATCGTTAATATTATTTTTTTTTATAAAGAACAGATAATAAATACATTATTGAGTTATTATTTTACTTCTTGGGAAGAATTTAAAGAAAAAATTTCAAGTATGTACGTCCAAAATTTATAGGGAAATTTTATCAAATAAATTACGAGATCTGTTCGGAAAAACCAGTTATATACGAGGACGGATCCAGTAATTAGTAAATCTGACGAAAGAGGGCTAAACTAATAAAAAGTCTTATTTATTTTTTAAATTGCCAATTCTTCAAAACATAACTGTCAAAATTCAAAAACAACGAATTGTTAAACACGTGCTCTTACATTTTCGTCAATTCTTTTTAATATTCAACATATATTTGTTTGTCCCATATTGTGTGGTACCTACAAATATTAAGACAATTAAGATAAATGGTAGAACTTTTTTATTGTTTTTGCTGTTCATTTAATATCTTTTAATTTTTTTATTACATTTTTGATTACATTTTCATCGTACCGAACTACTTTTTCTTTATGCTTCTCTTTCGGTGTACCATTCCCCTACATTGGCGAGAATGTAATAGTCTATGTTTAAAAAAATATATTTAACTATAGCTTGCAATGCTGATAGTACGATTACTTCTATTGATGGAAGTAATATTAATAATGTACGAATAAACAAGGTAAATGATCCGATAAAGAATTCAATACCGTCTTGTACTTCTACTGTAAAGGAAATACACTTCATAATCTATATTTTAGGTCAGAATATAACGTTAATTCACAAAATGGAAAGACATATCATGTAATCAACATGGATACTACTATGATTACTTTCCCTTCTCTTCAAAACGCCTTGCATAATTCAGATAACGCTGTGTTTTTCGCCGGTAAAGAAAAGTCCTTCTATAAATGAGGAGTTATGAAGCTCACCGAAAAATTCTAAAAGGTTTTTAAAGAAAACAGACAATATATCATATAATTGATGATCTTTTTTATATTAATAAATAGCCTATAAAGAACATAGAAAACATACACCATGACTTTTCCGACAAACCAACATCTAAATTATTAAAAATTAATGAGATACTTTGTATTGCCCATAACATTTCAAATAGAATATATGTAAATATCGCGTTTTTCCATAAGGACATAACAATTTTGTATTTAAATAAAACACAGAATAATTGAGATATTGGACTGCAATTTATTCCAGGTGTAGTAAACATGTTACATTTTACCATGGAATTCGATCTCGTTCATACCACCTCCACGAGTACGTTTGCAGCAATCATTTGGAGCCAATTTCCCAACACTCTTTCATGTATCTGCCGGAACGTTGGCAATTTCGCGTTCGATATTGTCCCAGAGCTCCTCCAATGTCGTTGGCCTGTTGGCATAAACCACCGACTTAACGTAACCCCATAAGAAGAAAACCAATGGCATTAAATCACATGAGTGAGGTGGCGACCGGGCCATTCCTTGAGATTACACGGTTATCGAACTTCCCTTCCAATAGATCAATTGTTTGACCAGCTATGTGGCATGTGGCATTATCTTGTTGAAACCACAAATCACTAATGTCAAGTCCATCCAATTCTGGCCAAAAATAATAGTAACTCCATTGACCGCAACAATTGACGAAATATGGTCCAATCACTCTTCCGCGTGAAATCCACACCACGCGATCACTTTTTATGGTTGTAATGGAGTCTCTTGGAGCACACGTGGGTTTGTTGCTATCCAATGATGCATATTTTGCTTATTAACAAAGCCATTAAGTCAAAAATGAGCTTCCTCGCTGAATACGATTTTTCAATGAAATTCAGGATTTTCTTCAACCTTTAGCAGAACCTAATTGGAGAAGTTTCGGCGCTTCAAATGATCAAGAGACTTCAGTTTTTGAGTTAATTTAATCTTGTAAGGGTGTAAGCCAAGATCTTTAAGCAAAATTCGCTTCAATGTGGTTTGGGAGATTCCCAATTCCTGTGAACAGCGTGGAATCGATTAATTTGTCTCATTTCGAACTGAAACATTTACAGCTGCAATATTTTCGGTACTTCGACCGATGCGTTACCTCACTGGCACAGGAATATCTAATAGTGAATATTTTGACTCGAATTTATCCACGATATCACGCACAGCCTGTCTGGTGGGACGATTATTTCGACCGAAAATTCGAGGAAATGGTTTTAAAGTTGCGACCACCGATTCAGAGTTGCGATAGTAATTTTTAATAATTTTCAAACGTTTTTCGTTCGTAAATTTCACTACGATAGAAATGTTAACCTTGACTGACGTTTCGACGTTGAGAGATTATGAAAAACATTCAAGTGCGCGTTCATATTAAAAGACAAAATTGTTGTGTCCCTTTTGGAAAACCCTTTATTTTTGGAGAAGCAGTTAATTAATGGATTATTTTTATTAATTTATCAAATATATTGAAAGTAAATGTTATGACAGTTAAGGTAATGTATGTAATATTTTCCTTGTTCTATATTTAGTTGGATACGTCTCTAACAGAAATTTATAAAAGAAATAAAGGAATGTATCTTAAGAGGACTCTTTTCAGGTAAATTCCTTTCGAAAAGTTTTAATTAATTCATTACTAAAAGTTGAATAGTTCACATACATATATAATCCACATACGATTAAATGATTGTTGAGAAAAAAAATAAATATTTTCAATTACATAACCTAGTATATTGACTTTGCAAATATATGTCAATATCCAAGTACATTTATCATCATATATCAAATCAAATAAATGACTCAACGATGTAACAAATAAACGAATATATACTAGCTACCATTTTTACGATATAAATTATACGAGGTGCGGCTATTAAATAATGAGACTGACGCTGTAAAACATTTTATTTTAATTTCATACATATTTACTTATTATAACATTCAATATACACCCCTCCTCGAACCCTACAATGCTCCATGCGAATCTTCCATTTTTCGAAACACTGCTGGAAGTCTTCTTCTGTCAGCTCCTTCAGGATGCGTGCCGCTTTCGCTTTCGCAGCTTCAACGGACTCAAATTTTGTTCCCTGTAATTCAGATTTCACCTTAGGAAACAGACAGAAGTCGCACGGCGCAAGATTCGGCGAATAAACCGGATGGTCTAACACTGGGATGCTGTACTTGGCTAGAAACCTCTTAACTGACAATGCGGAATGAGCCGGTGCATTGTCTTGGTGGAGAACCCATTACTTGTCCTTTCACAATTCGAGTCGTTTTTTCCTTATTCTTTCACGAAGTTGAGCAAGAACGTGAAGGTAGTAAGGTTGATTAATAGTTTGATCTTCAGGAACCCAGTGAATGTACATAATCCCATGAATATCGAAAAAATCGAATCATCATTGTTGTCCTTTCTACATTTTGAATCTTGAAAACGCTTAAACCACTCAAAAACACGTGCACGCGATAAACATTTATTGCAATACACTTCCTTCAATAAATTATAGATTTCAGTAGCGGTTTTTCCAAGTTTCATGTGAAATTTCACAACAGTTCGTTGCTCTATTGTTACACTTAACATTTTTCCGGCGAAACAAAAAAACAACTCTATAATGCGAACGAAGGCTACGGCTATACTGATTTGTTTACAGAGGCGAGAGGCACTGCATTCGAAAGAGAGGCCTTTACGATAAATAAGTGTCGGTCGTTAGCTTTTGGTGCTTGCGCAGTTCTTCTATACCAGCGTCAGTCTCGTTATTTAATGTCCACACCTCGTATATAACAAGTCCTGTTTAATTTCCTTTAAATGAATGCAAATACTTCTCAAATCTTCACAGTAAACAAATACATTATCATCGTTAGCATTAAATTTACTTCAGTAAAAGCATTTAATCTTATTTCTGCTACAAAATATTTCCATAAAGCAAATAAAGAAAAGAAATTAATGTCCGTAACGTAAATGAATTTTGTTTATAATGCACTAAATAAAATATAATTGAACTTAATTTCTGTCTGAGGTTACCGTTTCATAAAAAAAAAGCCGATCGATCCAATGTAAACGCATAAGTTTAGATTTAATTTTGGAAATCAGCGCAGCACTGTAGCTATATCGGAATGATGTAATATCATTTTATCTATTGCTGATAGGCACCTTTGAGATTTTCTAATCACGGTCTCAATGAATTGTTTCAATTTTTTTTTAATCACAGGATCGGAGCAATTGTAATTTATAATCGTGATAATTTACATTCTAAATGTAATTAATTAGTTTATATAGGGTAAAATGGGGTAAATGTAAACGAATTTTATAATTTAATTTTTAAAGATTCGGCATACACGCGATATGCAGATGTAATTGTTTTCATTTCTTAAAATATAAACTGTCATAAGAATGCAACTGTATACAGGTTGTTTACTAAATATGCAGTACAAATTCCTTGGACTATTTTAAGACATTTTCGTCCTCGGATGATTTTCTGAATAGCCATAAAGGTTTATTTACAGAGAAAATTTTACATTTTGAAATTTATTAAATTAGATTTACTCCAGATAACACATGGATCAATAAGTCCCGAGACTAACAATGAAAACAACATTTTTTTTGCAAAATTTTTTTTTATTCATCAACATAATCACCTTTTAGGGTGATACAATGGTTCCAACGCTTTTCCAATTTTTCAATACCATGTTTATAAAAAAATTTATCTTTCGCTTCAAAATAAGCTTCAGTTTCAGCGATGACCTCCTCATTTGAGCCAAATCTTTTTCCCTGGAGCATTTTTTTAAGATCAGCAAAGAGCCAGTAGTTACTGGGGGGCTAAATCTGGCGAATATGGGGGGTGGGGAAGCAGATCAAAACCCAATTCATTCAATTTTGCCATTGTTTTCATCGACTTGTGGCAGGGTGCATTGTCTTGGTGAAAAAGGATTTTTTTTCTCTGCATGAGCGGTCGTTTTTTTGCGATTTCCTCCTTCAAAAGCACCAGTAAGTCAATATAATAATCACTGTTGATCGATTTACCTTTTTCGAGGTAGTCAATGAAAATCACGCCATGTGTATCCCAAAAAACTGACGCCAGGACTTTGCCAGCTGACTGCTGCGTTTTCGGACGTTTCGGACGGCTTTCGCCAGCTGTGCGCCACTCAGATGACTGCCGCTTCGACTCTGGAGTGTAGTGATGTATCCATGTTTCGTCCATGGTCACGTAACGACGCAAGAAATCTTTTTTGTTGCGAGTAAATAGCGATAAACAGCTTTCTGAATCATCGACTCGTTGCTGTTTTTGTTCCATCGAGAGCAATCGCGGCACCCACTTGGAAAAAACCTTTTTCATGCTCAATTTTTCATGAAGGATAGTAAATACACTTCCATATGATATCTGTGTCATCTCAGCAATCTCACGGAGCTTCACTTTACGATCTTTCATTATAATTTTTGTCACTTCACTCACATTTTCCGGTGTAACGGCTTCCACAGGTCTACCCGAGCGTTCCGCGTCATTTGTGTCGGTACGACCACGTTTAAACTCGGCAAACCACCGACAAATCGTTGCTTTTGATGGACAAGAGTCCGGGTAACATTTTTCAATCCATTGTTTTGCTTGCGTGGTGTTTTTACCCATTAAAAAACAATGTTTTATCAGAACACGAAACTCGGTTTTTTCCATTGTTTAAACAAACTACAAAACGACTTTACTCCAACCTCGATAACTCAGCTGTTTCTGGTCCGATCGACTTAAAATTTTGACACGTTTCAAGCAAAGGTTAGTACTCTAGAAAGACGTGGTTACTGGTTTACTACGAGCGCCATCTATGGGTTAGTCTCGGGACTTATTGATCCATGTGTTATGTCTATAACTATTCTTAAATTTTTACTTCAGCAACTACGTATAATAAGAAGGATTTTTAAACCTTCTCTGGTATAGCAGGTATTTTAACAAAATTTAATTTTAAAAAAATAGAAAATTTCACATGTGTATGTTAACGAAAAAGAGAAATAATTTTTGTGAATGCATTAAATCAATTAAATAAAAAATTTATATGATTCTATTAACAAAATGTGGAAAAAGGGCGACTTAAACAGTACATATATAACTGACGGATATTTTCATTAAATTAAATTACAGAAAAGGAAAGAAATTAACTCAGTTTTAATCGAAAGGAAGATAAGAGAAATATCGTAGGAGATTTACATATACTTAGCTAATATTGTCGCAATGGTGACTTTGATATTAACGATGGCTCAGACTAATCTAAACGGTAACACAACGGCAGCCCAAAAAGATGTAAATTGACGGTATTAGCGATAGATCAATCAAATAGAAAACAAATTGCACCAATACATATATCAAAACCCGTACTTAAACTTATACCAAAATTGGTTCTAATACTCGTACTAAAACCTCTACTAAAAGCTCATTAGTTATTTTTTTATTTTGCTTCTTTTAATTTCGATATTATCTCGTTTATTACGAAAGTAGCCGTTTATATTTCGGGAACAGCAAAGAAAAAAATTTTTACTGTCCAAAATAGTTTTATTGCTCATCTCCAGTTATGATGCCTTTCATTTTGTGTTGATAGTCGGAAAGCATTGTTTCACAGACGTCAACGCGACGCTGTTTTTCGAAAAAATTGAGTGATTTTGGAACAAATCGTGCTTTCACTTTTCTTAGGCCCAAATATTCTTTCAAAATGGTTTTCACTGATCCTTCCGATATTCCAACGATGCCAGTAAGGTCTCTGACTGTTAATCGTCGATTCTCAAGCACCAATTCCTTGATTCTATTGACGTGTTGATCATCAGTTGATGTTGATGGTCGTCCTGGACGTGGTTCGTCATCAACGCGTTCTCGACCCTCTTTGAATAATTTGTACCAATCAAAAACACTTGCTCGCGACAAACAATTATCACCGAAGGCCTTTTGTAACATTCTGAACGTTTCGGCACCAGAAATTTGATTCCGTACACAAAATTTAATGGAACTTCTTTGTTGAATAATTTCACTCATTGTAAAAATTTTGTACTTCAGAAAGACAAGCGTATCCTAAACACTAATGATTATTTTGATGTGACATTTGGCACAGATGTCACTGACAGACGAATGGGTTTTCGCGCGAAATTTAAATTAAAAAGTCTTACTATTTTTTGCCCACAGTAGTATTACAGAAATAGGCATACTATATCCTATCATCTTGTGCTTCTCTATATGTCTTAAGTATTCTTGTTTTCCATATCTTCAATTGTTTCAATTAAATCGTCGACCATTGTCTGCTAATATCTTAAATCTAAAATAGAATATAATTATGTTTACAATAGTCTTAACAACGTGTTTTGTGTTTACCCCATCTTTAACTGTTTTAATCAGATTGCCAAACTGATTACGATGGGTATTCCGCTTCTTTACATAATTTCTGACAATTGTCTTCTAACATATAAAACCTAAAAAAAATAAAATAATATATAATTATGTTTACAGTAACCTTTAACAATGTGTTTACATTTACCCCAAACTAATTAATTCTGGGGTAAATGTAAATAGTGGGTGATTCATTATGACCTACCTCTTTCAATAGCTATTTTTTACAGATAAAGTGAGAGTCATGTGAAACTTTCCTGTTATTTTATTTAAGCATTGTGTGACATTTTATTATGGAAAGACTCGGACTGGCACAGTGTCTACAAATTATCGAAGTGTATTACGAAAATGAGCGTTCCTCGAGAAATGTGTTTCGTGCGCTTAGAGAAACTTATGGTTTACGTAATTGATCCACCGAATGTACAAATCTCTGCACCATCGAAATATTTGAAATGCTATTATCATTATTGGTTAATTCGCGACCAAATAGAACACATCCAGCACGTAGTGAAGCAAATCTAGTGATGGTAGTTGAGAGTGTAAGCGACGACCGTAAAAAATCGCTTCGACGTAGATTCCAACAGCTTGGCTTGTTGTATGCCACAACTTGGCGTATTTTACATAAGGATCTTAGTTTAAAAGCATACAATATTCAATTAGTTCGAGAATTGAAACTTGAAGAAGATCTACTGTTTTCGACCAAAATTTTGTTCGGCGATGAGGTTTAATGGCTACGTCAATAAGAGCAACCCGAAGAGGTTCAAAAGCTGCCATTATATCTAGACAAAATTACGGTTAGGGTGGTTTATGGCGAAGTGGAATCATCGGGCCATACTTCTTCAAAAATGAAGACGGATTACGCCCGGTATCGCGCCATGGTAACGGATTATTTGCCGCCCGAAATTGAAGCCCGTGATCTCGACGACATTTGATTCCGACAGGACGCCGCTACTTGCTATACAGCCCATGAAAGCATGGCTTTATTGCGAGCACAATTTAATTTCACATAATGGACCTGTGCAATGTCCACCTAGATTATGTGATATAGCATCTTTAGACTTTTTCCTTCGAGACTAGATAAAGTCCAAAGTCTACATGGATAAGCCAGCTACGATTGAGCAATTGGAAGCCAACATTACTCGGGTTATTCGCGAAATGCTCGTGAAATGCTCGAAAGCGTCATCGAAATCTGGAACTTCAGAATAGATTATGTTAGGCGCAGATACGGCTAACATTTGAAGGAAATAATTTTTAAAAAATAAACTTCAGGAATGGTTCTTTTGTGGGACAACAAAAAATACTCGGTAAAATTGTTCTTATTTTTTTTTAAATTTTGAAAAAGTACCTCCAAATGAATCACTCCCTATATAAAGTAATTAGAATAATTTTGTAAGTAAAAGTACAGAAGACATTACCACAACCACGCGTTTACATGCGTTTATATCATTACCTTCATTTCAACTTTATGTTGCCCTGTACACTCGTATAAAAGTTAATATTTTACTGGGACATGTTTTACACCCCTATCTACAGGTCTGCACTGACAAATCACTCAACATCACAATAATAGTGTATGATAGTGTTGAAAGAACGTTATAATAGTATTACAACCAGAATTGTTCTGATTTGCTCTTTGGGGCACTACTATGTTTACAACTACTCCTAGTACACAGTTACCCTTCTTTACTTGCAATAGTATACCTTAGTATATTCTATTAAAAATGTTTCTATTTTTGTATAACATTCCTTGACAGCTCCACTCCTTACAAAGAATAATAGAATGCTTAAAGATCTTCCTTGTCAGACTCTAGACAAAGTTACAAATTCAATAAAGATTCTATTACGTCGCCTTGTATTTGATTTTTTTATTTCTTTAAACTAGCTCGTAATTTCTTCTACTAATTCTTTATTTAACTTTTTATTCTCTAGATCAGGTATGGGCAACTTTTGACATGTTGTTAAAGTAGTGTTCATAATTTTTAGCGATAGATATCAGACATGAAATAATACGACGAATGTCTCGCGGGCCGGATCAAATCTTACAGTGACCCGGATCCGGCCCGCGGGCCGGTTGTTGCCCACATATGCTCTAGATTATCCCATTTTTTTTGCATTTATTTTCGGTAGCAAAGTGGTTTTATGCTTATAACATGAGCATATTGCACCCAAATATATGATCTATGCTATAACCCTTTGTCAACCCAGTTTACACATTTACCAGTTAATGTTTTATTTTCCTTTTTATAGATTGGTAAGTACATCCTACATGTCAGACAGCAGAAAAGATCCAGAAAAACTGGGACCCACTCTATTATATATAGATACTACGATGCCAATCTTATTTTTTATTGGGATATCTTTTATTCTTTAATATAGAACAAACAACAACAATTTTTCTCTTCTTTTTTCTTTTATAAATTTTATTATTTCTGGGCCGTTCTTGTCTACACTTGGCATTTTTGCACTTTTAGCTAGTTGATCGCTTCGCTAAGTTTCCTTTTTTTAAATAATAAGTTGAAGTAAAAACAATAATGTGAATTACAGCATGATATAATTTCAAGTTAACAACATTCATCTTCTGGTAACGGAAAGGAAAATTGCTATTTTCACAAAATAAGAATTAAAAATTATCACATGCTATTATAATTTAAAAATATCATCACTTCATCGTCTATATAAAATCAGATAAAACTAGAAAATAATTTTAGAACACAACAAGAGGAAAATATATTTCCAATACATTTAAGAATGTTAGTAATTTAGGTAGTCGACTTTTCTACTATTTCTGAAACCGGTACTGGATTTGTATTGAACAATACTGGAGCAGCATTTCATAAATCGTGTAATTATAGCCAAGCGTGAAAACTGGGGAATTTATATCGTTTTGTTATTTATTAATCGAATTATAATGATTTGTTCTCTTTCCCATTTGCTTTTTTGCGCATTATTGCGTGGTAATAATGTCCTTATTCTGTTAAGAATTAAAATTGCAACAACATGAATCATGTAATAAAGTGAGTGACACATTAACATACTTTAACGCGATTTTAGAAAATGTTTCCTAATAAGAGCAGTCGTAAATCATAATGTAACAACATAGAAAAAATTTGGATAGTTTATATTTATACAAACTTGAAATATGTACCTGTATTTGCTGTATATCAGCAATATGGAAATACACCTGGATTTAACGCGTAACACTCAATTAAAAATTTATTATATTGCGAATATAGATAGAATCTATTAATAACTATGATTACTAAATAGTATATTCCTCTTTTATTCCATATTAAGAAGTAGCTGAGCTAATACGGAACCGTTCGGTTTTTTCAGTCATAGGTGACCGAATGCATACTATTATGGATTTATAGAAATGTTATTGGCTGTGATTTACATAATAAATATTTGCTATAGTTTTTTCAATACTACATTCATATTGGCAGGAAGATAATTATAACTACAATTCCCATGATGATCGTTAAAATATGTAATTTTGATGGAGCCTGTAGTTGATTAACTTAATCACTGAAGGTTGATATATTGTATAACTCCTTTCCACATTAATTTTCGTATTCTGCTGCAGAATACGAAAATTAATGTGGAAAAGGGTTATATATCAACGTTCAGTGATTATCGTTAAATATGATCAATAATGTTGATATATAACCCCTTTCCACATTAACTTTGTAAATTCTGTATACGCATTTCGACAACCAAGTTGTCATCATCAGCAGATAATTTCAAAGTGTCGCACTTGGCAAAACACGGCGAAAAACAACCGCACGAAAATCAAACTCCGTACGCGATCCACACCGTTCAAAACCAAGATGTACACTGTGTTGGTTTTGTCTTGGTTTTGAACGGTGTGGATCGCGTACGGAGTTTGATTTTCGTGCGGTTGTTTTTCGCCGTGTTTTGCCAGGTGCGACACTTTGAAATTATCTGCTGATGATGACAACTTGGTTGTCGAAATGCGTATACAGAATTTACAAAGTTAATGTGGAAAGGGGTTATATATCAACCTTATTGATCAAGTCAATCAACCACAGGCTCCATCAAATTCAACTATCGTTAAATATATTATGTATATACAAAATGTATGTTCTGAAACTGAAACTGTACTGAAACAGTATTCGTAGTAATGTAAAATGAAACCTGAAAACTCAGTAGATTAAAATAAACTAGGGGATATTGGTTGTAGGATGGGTTTTTCTCTATAGTAAAGTAATTATATATTATACAACTACTAGCGAGCAGGTACACGACTCCTTTCCTTTTTAAAACTGGTATCTTTTAAACAGATACAATGGAACAGGCTTCATTAAAAAGTTGGTAGCAGAAAGAAGCAGGTGTTTAAAAATAGATATATGTGAACACTTCAACAGTTCATGGAAGACATCGTTGTAGGTTTAAATTCACGTCGACCTCGAAAGCAGCCGTTTTTTTCTTCTAATAAAAATGGTTAGAACAATGGGAAGGTAAAAAATGTATGTAAGGAGTTCCAGATCTAACGAACATGGTGGATGCGCTAGGAAATCCTTTCCAAGATGTAACGGCTTTTGGCGAGCAATCGAACTTGTATGAAATAATAATATAATCTCCTGTTAGCTGTATACACTTTTCCCAGCGATATTCAATTAGTTCGATACCCTTTTTGTAATAAGAACTGTCCTGCTCCTCAAAATAGCTATTAATTGCTGACGTCACTTCTTCGTCGTTGGAAAATCTTTGACCACTGAGCCATTTTTGCAAGTTTGGGAAAAGAAAATAATGCGAGAGGGCTAGATCTGGCGAATAGGGTGCATGAGGTAGCAATTCAAACTTTAATTCATTAATTTTGGCCTTTGCAATAACGGATTTGGAGCTGGTGCATTGTCTT
Organism: Dermolepida albohirtum; assembly: GCA_031893035.1. NCBI lineage: Eukaryota > Metazoa > Arthropoda > Insecta > Coleoptera > Scarabaeidae > Dermolepida > Dermolepida albohirtum. Next base: position 882,148 of record JAVIWB010006917.1, on the reverse strand, counting down.
GATGAAACAACGTTTTCTTCTTAGCCAAATGGGGCCGTTTTTTCTTAATTTCTTCGCTCCAACGTTGCAGTAAGTTTACATAATACTCGCCGTTGATAGTTTTTCCTTTTTTAAGATTGTCAATGAAAATTATACCACGCGCATCCCAAAAAACCGATGGTATAACTTTGCTTGCAGAAGAAACGGTCTTCGCCTCCTTTGGAGCCGGTTCTTCCTTTTGTGTCCATTGTTTTAATTGTTCTTTTGTCTCGGGTGTGAAATGTTGGATCCATTTTCATCCATGGTTGTGAAACGGCGCAAATATATATACATAATACTCGCCGTTGATAGTTCTTCCTTTTTCAAGATAGCCAATGAAAATTATTGCACGCGCATCCCAAAAAACCGATGCTATGACTTTGCTTGCAGAAGAAACGGTCTTCGCTTCCTTTGGAGCCGGTTCTCCCTTTTGAGTCCATTGTTTTGATTGTTCTTTTGTCTCGGGTGTGAAATTATGGACCCATGTTTCATCCATGGTTATGAAACGACGCAAATATTGTGCTTTGTTGCTATGAAACTTCGCTAAACACTCAATTGAAACATCTTCACGACACTGTTTCTGCTCAAGTGTGAGCAAACGCGGCAACCATCTTGCGCACAGCTTCCATCATGTTCAAATTTTCAGATAATATGCGTACCGCATTTCTTGAAGTGCCTACTGTGTCTTCTAGCTCGTGCACTTTCAGTTCACGATCATCCAGTACCGTTTTTTGGATTTTCTTCACCATTTCTGGAGTCGTCATCCCTTTTGGTCGACCACTGCGATACTCGTACGGCCTCGTTTAAACTCTGTTACCCAATATTTTACTATTGTAAACGAAGGAGCCGACTCACGCAGACTAGAATCCAGTTCAGCTTTTATATCGGTTGCGCTGAGGCTTTTCAAATAAAAGTATTGTATCATGTAACGATGACCAATTTTCTCCATTTTTACAAATTCACTGAAAACGTTAAATATTGATAGGTGCCAAACAAATACTAAACAACGTGGCGTCTTCAAACTTAGAACATATGCTATATAGATTGTGTACTTTCTAATACAGTGATATTTTTCAAACAACTACCGCCATCTCTAGGTCAGGCCGGATACTTATGGGATCACCTTCGTATAACACAGGCTACCATCATGTATAAAAAATCATTATCCATTAATTAAGTATATCTTATTCAAATTAAGTTCACTTAACATTTACAAATATAAACGTTATTGTGAACTGTAAGTTGCAAATGAAGTTCCATCACATTATTTGTTTTTATACCTGTAAAAAAAAAAGAATCGATTTATATATTATATGTATACTAATATACATGTGATAAATTATAAAAAATATTTATTCAAATTTGATTACGAATTTAATTGTGCACAAAAATGCGGAAATAAAAAAAACTTTGCAGTAGATTTCAAAAAAAATCTGACCCCCCCCCAGTAATAATGCAAAGTAACTAATAATAGTGTAAAATATGATGTGAATACTTAAAATGTAGATTGGCTCTTCAAAAAAGATTTATGTTTGGTAATTGTATTAATTATTATAATAATAACATATCGATTAATTTTCGAATGAAAACTAATATATGTTTTGTGTAAATAATTATACGGATTCAAGATTAAACTAAGAAAAAGGAAGGTCAACCTCGTAATATTATAATTACCCTACAAAAATATTATTTCACTTATAAAGAAAATATTTACCTTGAAATTATAAAGCCAACTACAAATCTTGAGAACAACATTGTCGAATATTACCTATATACTGTGATATGGTTTGTATGATAGTATTCAGAATTATACAGCATAAAGATTAATTTAAAGATTTAATAAATGAAGGCCATTTTGAGAATATATATAATCATGTGCACGAAAATAGCAGTGGTCTTAGATTTATCGCAATATCATTTTATACGTTAAATAAAAGAAATTCAAGTTTATTGAACTCTTTATTCTAACATGTTACATAACTATGACAATAAATAAATAGGTTTCTTAATACCAAAGATCAAATAAAACTTTATATTCTAGGAGAAACAAAATAATTGTGCATTAAAATAGCCGTTATTAGCCGTTATGCCAAAATACTAACTAAATGTCATTTTTACTTAGTTAATTGGATTGAAACACTTAATATTTTGTTGCTTGACCTTTATTGTATATCACCTCTTGTCACCTGTAGGGCAACGAGTTCACCGGTTGCCTACGTGTCTTTGCTGAAATTGACGTTATTATCTCGAAACCCTGTTTTGGCTTTACGAGAAACATTCTTCGGATCGTTATCCTGCATCTACAACCATCTTAGTGGCATTTATTCCTCTGCACATGGTAGAAGCACAGCTTGTAATATGTTCACATAGACATCAGCATTTATTATGCCTTCTATGATATCTTTTGTAAAAGGCCCACGCTATACCACGAAAAACATCCCCACAGCATGATGCTTGAGCCTCGGAATTTTACCCTTTTTTAGGTGTACTGGGGTTGAAATGCTGTTAATGGTGGTCTTCGGACGTGTTGTTAGTAGGCATCGGAATTAAATTAATCTATTTTCGATTCATCGGATCACAATACATTACGCCACTTTTTTTCGTTCCATTGTACGCTTTCATGAACAAACGGCAATCTACTTTGTATTTACCGTTTACTTAATAATGGTACCTTCCTAGGGTTTCTTGCACGCGACTGTCCTTCAATCAACGTTCGTCTAATGGTAGATGTGCTTACACAAAGGTGTAGCTCACTTTTAATTGCAGTCGAACTTATGAACGGTGTCTTCTTTGCATAAGTTATAATGTTCCTCTCTTCTCTAAGGCTAGTTTTCCTTTTTCCGACACGATTTTCTTTCACTTTTTTACAGTTCTTAGCGCTTGCAATCATTTTCATAAAACATGAGAGCGTATTATGTATAAACTTGTAGCTTTTGCCTCTATTAAGTAGATCGAGTATAATTGCTCTTTTTTCCGACGAACAATGTTTTACTCGGTCCATATTAGACCAGAAATGAATAATTAAAAAATTGTTGAATTATTCTGCAACAAAAAGAACTTTATACGCCAACGTTTAGTATTGCTAGCTATGGTACTGCTATTTTAATGCGTAGGCAAATAAGAGCGCATGATTAGAAAACGCAGTAATTCTCCTCATATTCGGTACTTTACCGGAAACCATATATGTACATTCAGGGATTTTATATAAATTTCAATATAACTGCATCAGAATTGTCCATTGTAAATGTTATTTATAAGTATTAATTTAGGACTGCTATTTTCGTGCACATAACTGTACATATATTGAATTTAGTAAGGTGTTGTTAATCTGGTATGTAGACTTCCGCGATCGTGGTCCATATTATCTGCTTCTAGGTTTCCGGGCTGGAACCGCGTCACTGGTATAACTGCCGACGTTTCATACCCACTCATATGGGACATCTTCAGGGCTCAACTACTGCTACTGTCTGTCGCACTGAAACGTCGGCAGTTATACCAGTGACGCGGTTGTTGTTACTTTTTATTATAAAATTTTCATTTTTATTATGTATTTGGATTGTTCAAAAAGTGTTTATCCAAATAAAATAATTTTAATCATTTTATTTCATTCAAGATGCTATATATTTACTGTTTATTCAAATATTCCTTTTTTGATAATATATAATTGTTAAGTTAGTGTAACAATCAATCTGATCAAGCAGAATATTCTATTTTCGAAATCTTGTCCATAATCCTTATATATTCCCTAACTGTTAACCCTCGCTGCAGTATATGGCATTGCATTATTTTGATACAATAGTACAATTAGGGCCACGTTTCTTAACGATGAATCCTTATTACATAGCAATTGACTAAACTATAAGATAGGTACGTTTTGGAACATACAATACACCTGTTGTACATATATGTAAACCGTAATCATTATTAGATAAATTACATTTTAGTGTTTTTAAGTACCATAATCCAGCAGTAGAATCGTATATGTATGAGCAAGGATAAGGATTTCAATTTAAATTTTAATAACAAAAGTGCCTAATTGTTTATTAAGGATACTAGGAAAGTAGGTAATTTTGATGGAGCCTGTGGTCGATTAACTTAATCACTGAAGGTTAATATATAACCCCTTTCCACAAAAACACACACTGTGTTATAGTGTGCGTTTTGGCTTTCAACAGTACGGTTCTTGTGCGGAATTTGTTTTCGTATGGGTGTTTTGCCGCAGTTTTCCAGGTGCGATACTGTTTAATTATCTGCTGATGATGACAACTTAGTTGTCTACAGAATACAAAAATTAATGTGGAAAGGGGTTATATATCAACCTTCAGTGATTAAACTAGGAAAGTACTTATTGAAAATAAAATGAATATTTGAATTCTTTAAATCGTGCTATATTTTATTGTTATTAATATTTATGAATGCGTCTGTACAATCTTTAGTAGAGTTATTGCTATTGTATTACTCCTCTTAACATAGTGACTATTTTTTGTATGAATTTTTATTGCAGAATTTTCTCACCAATTCAACATTAATCTTTGCGCCTTGATTGTTATTTTAATTAATAATCATAAATATAAATGCAGCATCTGTAATCCTTAATAATTTATCCACCATTCGCAATAAATATTGTATGTAACTGCCTAGGATAAATATAACCAACACAAGAGACATGATCAGGATGTCTGGTACAAGAGCAAAAAGAAAGTTAGGAAGATTGGAACCATGAACAAAAGTACAGTAGGATGGCTTATGAGAAAATGGAATGGTGAACTAGAAGAGAAATTTAAAGAGACTGATTAAACTAGAGAAGTGTAGAAGGACTAGCCAGGGACAAAGGGAGATGACGAAAAATAAATTAACATTAAAAATACGATTAATGAGATTATAATTAATTTCATACAAGACTGAAACGTGCCGGTAATAGAATAAGGTTATGTTATGTGGAATTCTTCGGTTGAAATTTATTAACATAAATTTGTACCAAATTATGAATTTGTTTGTGCTCTATAACCAGCACATGCAATACCAATCGATTCACCAACTTTCTCATATTAATGTAAAACGACACCAACAACAAAAGATCCAATACTTCCTTTCTATTCAATCTTTCATTGCATAATGTATGGAGCAAATTTTATTGATTTTTATCGTTTCCTTGGGCAAAGAACCTTTATAGATTTTTCTGCTGAAAACATTAAATAAACCTCTACACAAACACTGACTTTAAAATTCATATTTAGGTCACGTACCATTAATTAAAATTTCTCCTTCTTTCCAATACACACCCCTCGAGTTAATCGCTTGTCACTTTCTTTTAATAGTTATAAGAATTCGTATACACTGGACTGACAAATCAGACACCTGTCTGCGATGAACGGTTTATTTTGGATATTAAAAAATGCTTTTGTAACTGTCTAAAAGTGTTTTTCAGAAAAAAGTATTTTTGTATTCAACTAAAAAATGTTTTCAGCACGGGCAAGGTCCTTTTACACAGTCCTGTTTATATGAATTAAATAAATATATAAAAGAATAGTGGCACCTAATAAAAGATAGTTTTAAGTAATGGTCAGCGACTTAAATATGAATTTTAAAGCCAGTGTTTGTGTAGCGGTCTGGGAGTGTGTTTTTCAATTTGCCTGTGAAGCGTTACCGTAAGCCAATGTTTCAACATTGGTTCTGTCCTATAGAAGATAACAACTTTGCCATCAAAATATGTATCAAAGATATAAATAATAGTGTGATAAGGAGCCTTTATTTGCCTATTTGAATATTTATTTAACGAAAGTCTCCAATGAAATTGTATTAGAAGTAGATTTACGTAAAATTAAGCAATAACGTATTGTTATAGCAAATTATTACAACTACTAAATCTATTTTCTTTTTGTTGCAGTTCGTAAAATTGTCCGATTTGGAACGTCAAAGTCCTATAGTCGACTTAACCGTCCTTCCACGTATGACACGTTCTATACCAGAGAGTTCATGGGTCGAAGAACCTTTATTAATGTCTCGCTCTATGGGATACAGAAGTGCACCTCGACCGTTACCACCGGAACCGTCTGAAATGACGGATAGTAGTGGTAGCGACACTGGACAGTGTCAGCGACGATTAGGCACCGATTTATTGAAAATGTTCCTTGAAGAAATTGGACCTGACGTACATGTAAAAGTATCCGGTAGGACCATAAAAGCACACAGGTGCATTTTGGTATCTAGGTGCCAGTATTTCGCCGGCTCCTTGAGTGGACACCACGATGATGTAATCCATTTAAGAGGTTTTTCATACGAATCTGTTCACTTTGCTATGTGTCACATTTACAGCGGTGCATCACACGTACCAGATTCTATTTCATTAGAAGAATTGGCCGCTTTAGCCGATCTCTTGGGATTGGAAGGACTAAAAGAAGTAGTTGCGCACGCTTTAAAAAGTCGTCATTGCCATAATTTTCACAAGCCCTGTCCAGGATGTCTCACGGGAGTTCCTGAAGTACTTCCTCTGGCAGCGGCTCATGGTTTAGATGAGCTATATCAAAGATGTTTACAGTGGCTGACTCAAAATTACGAAAAAGCTTGGCCGACGAGAACTTTCGCTTCTTTACCAAGAGAGCTGCGCGATAAATGTTTGCAACAGCATTTAGTACATATGACTGCCGACAATGTGCTTGCAACTATATTATCTTGTGATCGTTTATTGGCTAATCTTCCACAGCTACGCTGGAGTGAACCCATTATTCAATTAGGTTTACAACTCGCTGATGCTTGTCAATTATATTTACGACAAAATTTGTCCACAATTCTCGCCACGACGAGCTTTTTGGCTTTAGATGGTGAAATGTTACAGAGATTAGAAGAACAATTTTTATCAGCGACGGACGCTTTGGGGCCAGAACAAGCTTGCAAAAGTTATGGACGGTGCCATAAAATGTTGGACCAATCTTGGAGTAGGGAACATATAGATTTGTTAAGAAAACTCGACAAACAATTAGAGCAATCATTAGCGACTCGAGCTGATAAAGCTACTAGGTGTACCGCCTGGCAAAAACTTGAGCCAGCTTTAAGAGCCCGTGTTAGAGAGGCCGCCAGACCAAGTCGTTTGCCTAGAGCGAGTTCTTCAGATTCATCACGAACCTCAAGTCCGGCAACCAGTAGAGCACCCGCTGGTAGTCCATCATTACGAAGAAGTCTGTTATTGGCGGCCCGTGCTCCGCAAATACCACCTAGCCCGTCCACCACCCGTAGAAATGCAAACAGTTTAACGAGACCTACACAAAGCAGTGCTGCCAAAAGCGCGCCCTCTAGAAACATCAAACCAACCTTAATAAAATCGCCCACATCGAAGGAATCGACACCGTCAAAACCGCGACCTATAAAACGAGAACCACCTTCGAAACGAGAGCCACTTAAAGCTAAACCTCAAAATCAAGTTAAAACACCTACTGTAATACGTCGATCTGTTAAGGAAGACTGTAAATCTCCATCTAAATCTCCCATGAACGTTTCGAAGTCCCCCTCGAGGAGCAATATGTGTAAATCACCGGTGAAAGGGGGTGTTAGTAAATCACCGTCTAAGAATGCAGTTAGTAAATCTCCTTCGAAATGCAAATCGCCGGTTAAGATGATAAAATCACCCGTTAAAGTCGACAATGCACCGTCTCAGTCGACATATAGGTCGCCAACAAAAACAACTTGTAAGTCTCCGACAAAAACAGTGCCTATTGGTATGACGCGTTCGGGTACGTTTTTGAAAGAAGAACCAACCGTATTGGGCAAGGCGCACTGATTTTCTAGTCCGTTGGGCGAGAATTTGAAAGAAAGGAAAACTAGTCAAGAGATCTCTTTACGTCTCTATTGTAGCCTCCGGGCTTTTGTGATATCTGTTATAAATATATATTATATGAATTAATAAATGTACATTATATTAGTGTATGTAGCTACTTTATTTATACATGAATAAATAAATAGAGAATTATGAAATGTCATTTTTTGTCTTTTTTAAATTTGTTTAAATTTATTATTTAAACAAACCCGTTTTTTTAACGCAGCTTTTGCCTATTCCAAATGAGGTTCCAGCTCAAAGATCAAGAAGTCTGAAACAGAATCTAACTTATTTATTTAAATCCTCATCTTTATTCAAGCTTACTAAATGTTAATCTTTGCGACCATTTCCTTTTCGTTCGTGAGATAAAAACTACCAGCTATCGCTCCTTTTCTTATGTGGTCGACCTGAGGTGTCTACTTCCATACTTTTTACTATTGCCTCTTCCTTCATGCCATTTTCATTCCATTTTCTTCTACTTTCCTTCACCATTCATCTCTCGAGTATATTTTCAATCCACTGTTAGTTGTCAGCTATACCATTATTTATTAGTGAATATATTCTACTTTTTATCACCAGTTTTGCACCAATAAGTGGATCAGTTAGTAAATATTATATGTGAAGGGCTATCTATGATTTTGAAAATTGAGAAATGGATAATTTATTCGATAGAGATAATGACGGTGAACTTTTTTTACCACGGTGTTGTAAAAAGTTAGTGCTGATATATACTATATTTAAGCAAGACTCTTGAATCGAATGAGAACTATGATGTTATTGCAGGTCACGTGTATCGAAAGAAATTGATCTAAACGATATTCTTAATCACCATGAGCGTTCCGTTTCAGTGTAAAATTCAACAGTGCATCAGCACTCTTATATTTTCACACAAATATATTAGCATCGATGAAAGTTTTTTATTATTCAAAGATTGGTTTGGAAACAATATATTCTTCTGAAAAGATCCCATTTTAGCATAAAAACTTACGTTTTATATGAATCGAAATCAATTTTTTATTTATTATTGATAAAAATACCCCATTCTCATAAATATGTCCAGTATCCAATATCAATAAAAACTGTGTTACATCTATTCTTTGTACAACAAGGCTATTGTGTTACTCTTCACAATTTTTATGTCTCCCGAATTTGCTTATAATACGGTCAAATAAGATAGATATTTATTGGACTCTTCGATCAAACTGAAAAGATTTACAGTTGGGTTTTATAAATGTAGAACTTCAAAATGAAAAATCGAAACCTATAAAAAGGCAAAGTTATGACCTCAGAATGGCAGGACAAAAACGGCTTGTTTCATCATCTGTTCGATCAATCTCTATATACAAATCATTTGTTATTTTCAAAAAGCTTGGAGGAAACTCTACAAAATGCTTTTTGGAATGTAGAATGGAAATTGCTGAAGAAACTATTAAAAAACGTGTACCAACCACTGAACGGCAAATGTATGACACTTCATTTCATATATGAGAGTGGTCCCAGAAGTACCCGACCCAACAAAGAAAACAAATATATTGGAAAGAAATATATTTATTTTTCAACATAATCTTCTTTCAGCTGCATACACTTTTACCAATGATGTTCAATAAGTCCGACACCCTTTTATAATAAGAACTGTCTTGCTCCTCAAAATAGCCATTAACTGCCGACATCACTTCTTCATTGTTAGAAAATCTTTGACCACTGAACCATTTTTGCAAGTGTGGGACCAGAAAATAATCCGAGGGGGCTAAATCTGGCGAATAAGCTGCATGAGGAAGCAATTCAAACTTTAATTCGTTAATTTTGGACATTGCAATAACGGATTTGTATGATGGTGCATTGTCTTGATGAAACAACACTTTCTTCTTAGCCAAATGATGCCGTTTTTCTTGATTTCTTCGCTCAAACGTTGCAATAAGTTCGCATAATACTCAAGATTTTTCAAGATAGTCGATGAAAATTATTCCACGCGCATCCCAAAAAAAACCGATACTATGACCTTGCCTGCAGATGAAACGGTCTTCGCCTTCTTTGGAGCCGGTTCTCCCTTTTGCGTCTATTAATTTGATAGTTCTTTTGTCTCGGGTGTGAAGTGGGAGACCCATGTTTCATCCATGGCTATGAAACGACCCAAAAATTCTGCTTTGTTGCTGTGAAACTTCGCTTAACACTCAATTGAAACATCTTCACGATACTGTTTTTGCTCGAGTGTGAGCAAACGGGGCATCCATCTTGCACACAGCTTTCTCATGTGCAAATTATCAGATAATATGCGATGTACCGCACTTTTTTAAATGCCTATTATATCTGCTAGCTCGCGCACTTTTAGTCGACGATCATCCAGTACCGCTTTGTTGATTTTCTTTACCATTTCTGGAGTCGTCATCTCATTTGGTCGACAGGAGCAGACTCACCCAGAGTAGAATCCAGTTCAGCTTTTATATCGGTTGGGCTGAGGCCTTTCAAATAAAAGTATTGTATCACGTAACGATGAACAATTTTCTCCATTTTTGAGATTTATACCAAAGTTACTATCATTACGTATAACTTGTTACCTATTATTTACTAAGATGCGGAAGGATAATGCAAACCGCCTAACTTGGCAGTTCTAAATATTATGGATCATTTCCGAAATTGTTGCACATTATCTTCAACTCATATCAGCGCGTTTACATTGAACAAGAGACATTGTTACCCAAAGTTTGTGTCACATGAGCCAAAGTTTTAATTGTATTTAGTCCTTCAAAAGGATAAATATTGGATTGTATTATTAATTAGAAATTTATTAATTTTAGGATTTTCCATTTAGTCACTTTATTCACGCTGCTGTAAGATTTAAATCGATTACTTTCCAGAACTAAATTTTATTCGCTAGTAAAAAAGAAGGCAGAATTAAAATATACTTAGTTTTTCTGAAAGATTGTGCTAATAGTCGGGTCTCATTTTCTGCTTCATAACTTATGAAAACTTGCAAACTCACTTCCGTTTAATGGCACACGTCTTATACTTCTTAACTGTTTTTGCAGTAGGCTCCTGTTGAAACATTGTGAATATTATTAGATTGCTCTATTATACATTTTAGTAAGACAACTTATCATTCTTAAAGATACAAGATGACTAAATGAACGTAAACATGAGGAACAACGAGAGTGGTCCCAGAAGTACCCGACCCAACAAAGTAAACAATGATTTTTAAAGAAATATATTTATTTTTCGACATAATCTCCTTTCAGCTCTATACACTTTTCTCAGCGATGTTCAATAATTTCGATACCCTTTTTATAATAAGAACTGTCTTGCTTTTCAAAATAGCCATTAACTGCCGACATCACTTCTTCATCGTTGGAAAATCTTTGACTACTGAGTCATTTTTTCAAGTTTGGGAACAGAACGGATTTGTGAGCTGGTGCATTGTCTTGATGAAACAACACTTCTTAGCCAAATGCGGCCGTTTTTGCTTGATTTCTTCGCTCAAACGTTGCAATAAGTTCGCATAATACTCGCCGTTGATAGTTTTTACTTTTTCAAAATAGTTAATAAAAATTATTCCACGCGCAAAAAACCCATGCCATGACCTTGCCTGCAGATGAAACGGTCTTCGCCTTCTTTGAAGCCGGTTCTCCCTCTCGAGTCCATTGTTTTGATTGTTCTTTTGTCTCGGGTGTGAAGTGATGGACCCATGTTTCATCCATGATTATAAAACGGCGTAAAACGTCTGCTTTGTTGCTGTGAAACTTCGCTAAACACTCAATTGAAACATCTTCACGACACTGTTTTTACTCGAGTGTGGGCAAACGCAGCACCCATCTTGCACACAGCTTTCTCATGTCCAAATTTTCAGATAATATGCGATGTACCGCACTCTTTGAAATGCCTACTATCTCTGTTAACTCGTGCACTTACGGTCGACGATCATGCAGTACTGCTTCGTGGATTTTCTTCACCATTTCTGGAGTCGTTACCTCATTTGGTCCATCACGGCGATGCTTGTCTTGGCAGCTCGTACGGCCTCGTTTAAACTCTGCTACCTAATATTTCACTGTTGTAAACGAAGGAGCAGACTCACCCAGAGTAGAATCCAGTTCAGCTTTTATATCGGTTGGGCTGAGGCCTTTCGAATAAAAGTATTGTATCACGTAACGATGACCAATTTTCTCCATTTTTACAAATTCACTGAAAACGTTCAGTATTGATGGCTGCCAAACCAATACTAAACAACTTCATCATTCAAACTTGAAACGTATGCTTTACAGATTATGTAATTTCTAATACAGTGATATTTTTCAAACAACTACCGCCATCTCTAGATCAGGCCGGGTACTTACGGGACCACCCTCGTATTCCCCTAAATCATATGAAAAAGCATCCACGCAGAAGATGCGTAGTACACTGTTTGAAAAAAAATGGAAATGGAAGAGAAAGAAATAGACGACAACTTGATGCGAGAATTGCAATGTTGGTTTATATGTAAAACCTTGCTTCAAAATATGTCATACGCAAAAAAACTATCAATAGATTTCTTTTATTATTTTTATTAAAAACAAAAGTTGTATTCCCTGAAAATGTAGCAAAATATTAATACAAATTCTTACTTTTTCCTCTTTTTACTCTAATTCCTAGGACGAATTTGTATAACAAATAATACTAGCAGACGATTTTATATCGAGAAATCAAAAATTCGCTCGCAGTTAGAGTTTAAAAAGTAAATTTATTATATTTTAAATATTAAATATATCCATTTAATATATGTATGTTTCAACATATACTAGGTATTTAATATTAAATTAATTTTACAATCAGATTCGTTTGCAATATTTAGAATTTACTTATTTTATTTAATTTATTTATTCTCGTCTTAAAGGGAATTTTTATAAAAATTGTTTCTCAAACGATGAATCCGTTAGTTAATATTTTGCACGAATCTATTAATAGTGCCTCGTGAACGAATAGATATTATTCAAGCTACATAAAAGAAATCTAATACACTGCAAAGTGCTTTGTGGAGAAGTTAAGCGATGCATGATTGAGTTTGCGGACAGCGTTACCGGTATCAGCGTCATTTATGTATAGTGAACTGTATTAGAGACATAATATGCCAAAGGAGTAATTACATTATTTCATTTTCTGCTTTTATTAGTTTCCAAACAGGAAATACATTGCAGCTCTATTCGATATGAACGTAATTTTAAGAGCTTTACCTAGAGAAGTAATTTTCTTTAATTATATTATCGCAATCTACATATAATAAACTTACGAAACAGGAAATGTTTCCTAGTCATCTTGGACTATAGAGAATATGATTGTTTGCATCGATAATATTTTTCCGTAATGAGAAATATTAAATGTCTTCAAACAGATAAAATGCGAGAGAGACCAGGACTTTGGGGTGAAATGGCGGCCTTACATTGACCTTGATACTTTCGAAGCAACAACCCGTAGTTTCGTCTCTCTGTCTGCTTTAGTTGACTTTCGAGCTTTAATTGTAAAGGATACTGTTACTTAGTAGTGCCGTGATAATGGTTTACATAAAAATCGCGCGCCGAATTAACCTGAAATTCCTTGTCAAATTAAATAAATCGCCAACAGAATGTTTACAAACGTTGAAGGAGGTATTTGGTGCTAATGTAGTGTCACGTGCGCGAATTTTTGAATGGCGCAAACGATTTTCTGAAAGTCGGGAACTGTGACTGCAAGAACTGAAGAAAACGTTCAGAAAATTAATGACTGTGCAGAAAGACCGACGTCTGACCATTCGGATGATTGCCGATATGGTAAGCATTAACAAAGAAACAATAAGACACATTTTGCATAAAGAATTAAACATGACAAAAGTTTGTGCATAAATGGTGCCGAAAAACCCTACTCGGGAACAAAAAGACAATCGGATGAACATTTGCTCTGACATCATGGAACGACTCACAGAAGAACTGGACTTGCTCACAAAAATCAACACACATGATGAAACGTTGATTTTCCAATTTGACCCAGAAACAAAGCGTCAATCGATGCACTGGAAGGCCGCCGGATCGCCAAGACAGAAAAATACACGAACCAGCAAGTTGAAATTAAAAGCAATGCTGATAATTTTTTTCGATATCAAAGGTGCTAACATGACTTACTGAGTACCTGAGGGTCAAACTGTTAATAAGAAATAGTTCAATAAAGTCCTAATCAAGCTGAGGGAAAGAGTAAGGACTGGTGAATCAAGACATCGCACCAGCTCACAGAACCCTATCTGCGAAGCAGTTTTTAGCGGACAAGCGCATTACTGTTCTTGATCATTCTCCGTATTCGCCAGATCTCGCACCATGTGACTTTTACCTATTCCCAAAAGTGAAAAGCGCATTAAAGGAACACATTTTCAGTCTCTAGAACATGTAAAGGCAAAAACTTCATAGTTGTTGAAGAGGCCAACAGCTGACGAACTACAGCATTGCTTTAAACAATAGAATCCACGTATACAGCGGTATATAGATAGGGGAGAAAAGTATGTTGAAGGGAATAAAAGATAATTGAATTTTTTTTTTGCAATAAATAATATTTCTCACACTAGTCTCGTTATTTAATTGCCGCACCTCGTATATATAGTGTTTAATATAGTTGTTTTGTTGTTGATCAATAAGGTTGATATATAACCCCCTTTCCACATTAACTTTGTAAATTCTGTATACGCATTTCGACAACCAAGTTGTCATCATCAGCAGATAATTTCAAAGTGTCGCACCTGGTAAAACACGGCGAAAAACAACCGTACTAAAATCAAACTCCGTACGCGATCCACACCGTTCAAAACCTAGATGTACACTGTGCACATCTAGGTACTAAAATCAACCTCCGTACGCGATCCACACCGTTCAAAACCTAGATGTACACTGTGCACATCTAGGTTTTGAACGGGGGGGTTCGCGGACGGAGTTTGTTTTTCGTACGGTTGTTTTTCGCCGTGTTTTACCAGGTGCGACACTTTGAAATTATCTGCTGATGATGACAACTTGGTTGTCGAAATGCGTATACAGAATTTACAAAGTTAATGTGGAAAGGGGGTTATATATCAACCTTATTGATCAAGTCAATCAACCACAGGCTCCATCAAATTCAACTGTTTTGTTGTTGTCGTTCGTTCATCATTTGCTTATTATATTCTTACAGAATTTCCAAAAGTTTCGACTTATTTTTAGCGAAAATACTATATACTACCTTATTTGTCCTACATTTAATAACAATTAATTATTTAACTTTATAATTTGTTTCCTAGAAGAATCTTATTGTTTCATTTCATTTTCATTTTACTTACTACTGCGGACTTTTTTCGCTTTTATTTAGTTTTGTTAAACATGTACTAGCGCTAATCGGCAAGTAATGATAAAATGGATTAGTAATTATATTGATTGTATGGTAAGGGTAGGTGGTCAAGAAGTACAGTATGTGGTAATTAAATTATCCCCCCCCCCTACAATTTTAAAGTTTTCACGAAATAAAGTCCAAACACATGAAATTTAAAACGTATATTTCTATACTACACATGCTAGTATAGATTTGAAAACATATTTACAACTATAGGATACTATAGGATTTCCATATTTGGTCAAATCTCCCTTAGCTTGAATGACTCTAACATGCTGTCGATATAGACTTTTACGATGTCTTGCAACTTTCTCTTTTCTTTCCAGACTTCTTTAATATTTTCTTTTGAAATTGAGAAATACTCGATTGGATTGAAGTCCAGTGAATTTTAAGGCCAGGGCAATACTGATATACCGAAGTCGTGAAAAACATTTTGGACTGATTCCTTCGTATGATACGGAGCTCCATCTTATACGAACATTAAAGGATTTTTCCTCTGCGTCTTGTGAACTAACGCAAGGCACCAGAATAGTTTATATTACATTACAGAGGTCATGTTCTAACTCCAGTAATGCATGACCAATGTATTGTTCAACACTTTGCGCTACTCATTCCTTTCCACAATGTTCCGAAGGTAGTTGTTTCACAAATTTGATTCTTTAACTTCTCCAAGAAGTTTACCTCACAATTTTAATCACATTGGTAAAGTTTATTTCATTTGATTTCATTCCTTTTAAATGTTCCAGAAAATCAGAGGCCCTTGTTCTTTCAGATATCCACAAATTTAAAGCTACGCTATATAATCAAAAGTATTTTGTTTCTGAATTGACATTGTCGTGTTTTCAAATCATTCACTTAATATACTGAAGAACCTCTAAGATTGCTGATTTTAATACTGCTGAAATATTTTTTCTGTTTGAGTGTTTTGCCTCCGTCCTCTTGGAAGATCTACATTCAAGTCATGTTTTCATCTGTCTGTGGTAATATTATATCGACGAGTATTGTAAAATATTTATGTCAGTCCGTGAGCTACCACGGACCGACATAAATATTTTAGATAGACAGGCGCTAGCCTATCTATTTTATATATGGGCCCCACGCCATAAAGTAATCCCAAACCATTTTTGTAGTACACCAAAATAGTGTGTGGCAAACTGAAAACATCTTTGGATGTGACGTTTACTTAATAAATAAATAAATAAAATACGGTCTTTTAATATAAAGTTTTGCTTCAACCATCCGTTTTCTGGCAGTAACACTGCTAATATTCAAGTTAAAGTCTTGCTTTACTTATGAATATGATACAAAAAGTTGTTTCTTTCAGCAATGTACAATACGAGGGTGGCTGTTTATATTTCGGGAATTCGCAACACTGTTAGTGTTGCCTCCGATCTGATGATTGCATCATGAAGTTTGTCATTTTTGACAATATATTTACCTTGACAGTTTTATTATCCGGTCGCTATTTCTATTGTTGACAGTAACTTGAATATGTCAGCGAAAAAATGGAATTAACTCGCGAACATTTTCGTGCAATTATTTTTCATAGTTTTCGGCGTGGATTATCTCAACAAGAATGCATCGACGAGCTGAATTCTTTATATGGTGATGAAGCACCAACGAAAACTACAGTATATCGTTGATATAGTGTGGTTGTCCCACAAATGTTGTTGTGTCGGAAAACATTGATGCAGTGTCTGAAATAATAATGCAAGACCGTCATGTGACATTCCGTGAGATCGAGGCATCTCTAGGTATTAGTAACACCAGCGTGCATACGATCCTGCATGAACATTTAGCCGCTAAGAAGTTATGTTCACGTTGGGTACCAGATAATGTAATAACTGCTCAAAAAAGGACTCGCGTCGATTAGTGTCAAGAAATGCACCAAAAATACAATGTGCTTCAAACAACATTTATAAAGTCGTCGCAGGTGATGAATCTTGGATCTATACGTATTAGCCCGATAGTAAACAGCAGTCGACTGTGTGGGTATTCCAAGATCAGACAAAGCCAACAAAATTTGTTCGCGCTCGAAGTACATCAAAACAAATGATCGCCTGTTTTTTCGGAAAAACCGATCACGTTGCAACTGTGCCTTTAGAGAGTTGTAGAACGATCAATTCCGAATGGTACAGAACTATTTGTTTGCCAAAAGTTTTTGAAGAAATAAGGAAAACAAACCGAAAACTACAGATCATTCTCCACCATGACAATGCGAGCTCTTACAGATCGGTTCAAACAATTGAATATTTGAACAGGCAAAACATTGAACTGATGAGCCATCCGCTGTACAGCCCTAATCTAGCACCCTGTGATTTCTTTTTGTTTCCACACGTGAAGAATAAACTTCATAGTCAACGGTTTTCTACGCCGGAAGAGGCAATTGAGATATTCAAAACTCATACATATAAAATTTGCTTTTGTTTGCTATGCCCGAAATATAAACGGCTACCCTCGTATATATATATATATAGGTTTGATATCTAAGTAGTAGTTCAATTTCTTTAATAGATGAAGTGAGATAAAACTGCTTCAATAAGTTGAAATTCTCATTTTCTCTTCTTAATATAAGCTACTGCTATATTATTGAACTGTACATTTTGATAAATTAATTGTGTGCAGTATACATTGTTATTATGTTGTTATTAGTTTTAATGCAGTGTTAACTTTTCATTTTCCTTAGATAGAGCCAATCTATCAATTAATCAATACTACTATCCGTCTCCGGATCTTGGCACAATTAATAAACATGGTAGTTCAAATTGTTGACAGGAAACACAACTATAAATCTTTTATCAATCACAACTCTTGATTTTCAAAATGGATCTACTCTTAAAAATTAAATGATTTTTATCATTAAAAGATTAGTTTCAAAGTCTTTTTATAATGTGTCGTAAATCTCTATTATCTTGCTAAGAATTTTTCATCTTGATAAGAATTTTTCATTTATGTTCTTTCAATTTCCTATCTAGTTGAATCGGTTGCAATTAGCATTTACGCAATTCTATTTTCGTAACAAAAGCGTAATTCAAACACTATGAAACATAATAATTAATTTGTTTAGTATCGCTGTTTGAGTGCACCATGCATCAAACAAACAAACCTTGATTTATTGATGTTTGGCAAACAATTGAACAGTTAGTGTTTGTTTTACGCGAAACTCGTACACCGTTTGTTTTTACGAAGCCGCGAAGTCAGCCTTGTTTCTTCCATGTGTACTTATTTAACACCGTCTATGATATAAGTAATAAGTGACCTTGTTTCCAGTAAAGGTTATGTTTACCAGTTAATCTCCAAATTAGGACATGGAATCCTGTGCGCAATTCATTTGAAAGCATTGTAATTTCTTGTCCCATCGGCGTCTTTACGATTAACGGCACTGTTTAAGTTTTAACCTAAATCTTAGTCTTGACCTTATTTACCAAACATGGGATTTATGGGACCTTTTTTGTCAGATGTCGCATGTTCTTAGTTTAATATTGTCTTTATGCAAGCTTATTAGGAAATGTACATGACGCGCATTTAAATAAATACTGCCTGAAAGTAGTGCATGTAAGCCAAAAAACTCCAGAAATATTTATTTTTTATAATTATCCAATCATTATACAAATTATACTTTACTTAATTTCAAGTTAATAATGATAGTAATGCTCTATTTTCATAAAACCATATGTTTTGAAAGTGTAAATAATTAAAATAGATAAAAAATCGTTGAACCTGCAGGTCACATAAAATATAAAATGAATCAATAATACAGATAATATTATTCGTCAAACTATAATAAATAGATAAAAATAGATATTATATAATAAGTATAAATCAAAGAACAGTTATAATTATATCAGTATATTTACTATAAAGTATATTGGTAAAACTCTTGCATATTGTAGAAAGAATTAAAGCCGAGGATTTTATATAGTTTCTGTTTTATATACCTAGTCAAGTCATAAATACTGGTACACAACTGAACGCACGCGTTACGAATGCAACACTGGGACAGTTTGACAGTTGACATTTATGGTTCATTGTGACGTAAAAAGTTTTTGATATTAATTGTTTACAATCATGGAATGGGGTGACATCGAAAATCGTATTGTTGTAGTTGTCCTACTAAAATGCAACATGGAAAACGGCGATATCTTTAGGACGTTGCGACCGCTTGGAATCACTCGCAATTTTGTGTATCGTGCTGTGAAGTTGTTTGAGGATACTGGTGGAGTACGAGACCGTCAAAGATCCGGCCGTCCGCGCACTGTGAGAACTCCGAAAGCGATGAAAGCCGTGAAGAAACGAATCGACCGAAAGCCGCTGCGAAAACAGAAAATCTTGTCGCGGGAAATTTCGCAAAAATCCATGTCTCGCATTATCAAAGAAGATTTAGGACTCAGCGCGTACAAGCGACACACTGGACACCTGCTCACGGCCGCATTGAAGGAAAAACGCAAGCGAAAATCGAAAGCGTTACTCAGCCGGTACGCGAAGAATGCTCACAGACAAATTCAGTTTACCGACGAGAAAATCTTCACCGTAAAAGAATCGTTCAATAAACAGAACGATCGTGTGTATGCTCGGTCATCCAGAGAAGCATCCCAACTCATCCCGGGGGTTCAAAGAGGTCACCATCCCGCGTCTGTAACGCTATGGTGGGGAGTGAACTACGATGGCGTTACCAAGCTCCATTTCTGCGAAAAAGGAGTAAAAACATCGGTCGAAGTATATCAATCGACCGTCTTGGAACCCATTGTGAAGCCTCTCAACCAATCAATATTCACCAATAAGCCATGGACTTTCCAGCAAGACTCTGCTCCAGCTCACAAAGCAAAAACGACTCAACTGTGGCACAAAAACAACGTTCCGGACATCATATCAACGGATGATTGGCCAGCTGGTAGTCCAGACCTCAACCCGTTGGATTACAAGTAGTGGTCCGTATTAGAGGGCATGGCTTGGTCTATTCGACACCGAAATACTGAGTCGTTGAAGCGAGCCTTTGTCCGTGCAGTGGACAATTTCCCCATGCATGAAGTGCGTCTCTCGATCGATGAGTGGCCACGTCGTCTCAAGTCGTGCTGGAAGGCAAATGGAAGTGATTTCGAATAAGTTGTTCTAAGATTTGTAGCCATTGAATAACCCAATAAAATCAAAAAAAAATTTTTTTTAATATTAATTCGTTTTCATTTGGCGTCGATTTTTCTGTGTACCAGTATGTATGACTTCTGCCCGTTCCGGTTACAACGAATTTCAGCAAGTATGCGCATATTCACTTGACGCATATTTGGCTCTCTCTTTTTGTCACTGAATGTATACATACTGGCCTAGCAAGTATACTAAAACGAAGATGATTCATGCATTAAGTCGCTACTGATAAAGTTCATTTACATCACTGCATTTTGTACGAATTATAACAAGGAAGAAATGCTACCGAAGCGTGTAGAAATTTATTGAAAGTGTTTGGTGAAGGTACAATTTCTGACAGAACATGCAGAAGATTGTGCGAAAAATTTTAAATAGGCGATTTCGACCTTTCTGATAAGCCACGCTCTGGACGACCATCTTTGATGGACGATACTATTAAGATCATGCTAGAGCAAAATCCTTTTTCGACAACATCAGAGATTGTGGAAAGGCTTGATTCAGCCCAACAAACCATTTCGGATCATATTCGGAAACTAGGATTGATGTGGAAATATTCGAGATGTGTGCTACATGAGTTAAGTGAGAAGAATTTGTGTAATCGAGTTATCATACACACATCTTTGCTTGCACGGAACAAAATCAAAACCTTGGACCGGATGATAACTGGGGATGAGAAGTGGACTGCTTATAAAAACATTGTAAGGAAAAGAGCATATTGTGAATCCTGAAAATCTGCCCCCTTTACCACTAAACCGAAGTTAAGCTTGAGTAAGAGAATGTTGTGTATATGGTGGGCATTCGAGGAGCAATACATTTTGAGCTGTCTAAACCAAACGCTAAATTC
Organism: Dermolepida albohirtum; assembly: GCA_031893035.1. Taxonomy (NCBI): domain Eukaryota; kingdom Metazoa; phylum Arthropoda; class Insecta; order Coleoptera; family Scarabaeidae; genus Dermolepida; species Dermolepida albohirtum. Next base: position 860,993 of record JAVIWB010006917.1, on the reverse strand, counting down.
GGAGAGGTACTGTCAGCAATTGGATTATTTAAAAACAGCACTCCAAGAAAAAAGCCCAGTGATGTTCGATAGGAAGGACATCATACTGCTTCATGATAATGCCAGACCATATACTGCTTTGGGGACTCGTCAGAAACTCACAGAGCTAAGCTGGAAAATTCTGTCTCATCCACCATGCTCTCCGAACCTAACACTTTCCGATTACCACTTGTCTCTGTCCCTACAAAATTTTTTGAAGAGCAAATAATTTAGAAACAAAGATATAAATAAATAATATACAATAAGTATTAACCAAAGAACGATTGCAACTATATCAGCATATTTACTGGAAATTATATTGGTGAAACTCTTATACATTGTAGAAAGGAATAAAATGAAAATGTAGTACAGCTTCTGTGGCAAGTGATTATAAACCTTGACTATTTGCGTAGCGCTTTAGTTCACTTTACTTTTACTTGTTTAAATTGGAATAAAATATTCGTTCTACTCCTCTAGTCGCGTATGAATGGTGTTACTGTTGGCCCGTCAAAGTTTTTTTACAAACACCATACACTCCAGTACATAAAAACATTCAGCAATATATTTGGCCACTGTTAACTTGCCTCCTCAAAACAAATCGCTGCGGCTGGCTTCCTGGTGTGAAGACCATCTTCCTTCAGTCTTCTTTCAATAGCAAAACTACTGCATCGCAGGTTGGTAAAATTCGGCAATTGATAATTGTTATAAAAGAGATGCTCCAATGCTGCATTTTCCAGTAGCCTGTTTTGAGCTGGTGTTCTTGATTTCTTTCCATTATACTACCAATACACAAAGCACTTATTCGAACTGTCCAATCACACTGATTAAAGGCGAAACGAAAACTCAACCCTTTATAAATGCTATATATTAGAGGTTACATCGTTTTAGGACTTCTCAGAGGTCACTTTAAATCTACTTTGGTAATTTATTTAATGTAAACATATTTATTTGAGAATATTAAGTTAACATTAATGAACACTTAACGAATGCATGCGATTTATACAAAACGAAAATAAACTTCTTTGTATTATTTATTAAAGCCAATATCCATTTTATCCATTTACATTTGTTTAATTTCAATTATCGACAATCGAAAATTACATTACAATACCTGTTATAATTCCGACACCCCAGTATTAGTAAGTGTCATAAACCATATTTACATTTTTAACACCTAACATAATTGAAACTACCTGATTTCTTTATTCAGATATCTTTTGCATTGAAGTAAAGGTCCTATCGATTCTATGCAGTGGACCAGTTCTGTCGAGCATTTGAATAATAGAAATGCTATTAAGGTTTAATTTATTTTTACTGTTTTTCAGACCGATACTTACATAAACACATATGTACACACCATCGTACATACGAGGGTGGTTTGACAAGTAGTGAGAATGACACATAGGTGGCGCTCTAATTGGTTAAACAAATGCACTGTAATGTAGGTTGCCTATTTATATGTTTACATTCCGATATTTAGATAAATCGGTTGATTAGTTTATTTTTGACAACTGATTGAAAAAGAAGCGACAAGCCGTTTTGTTAAGATGGAAAAAGCAGAGTATCGTGCGGTGATTAAATACTTCGTAATTAAAGGTATGAAAGTCACCGAAATAAAAGATGAGTTACGGGAAACATGGCAAACATTTCAACAGAACGTGTACACCACATTTTAACGAAAAAATTGGGCCTTTCCAAGCTTTCGGCAAGATGGGTGCCGCGATTCCTTACGACTGATCAAAAGTTCACTCGTTTGCGCATTTCCAATGAGTGTTTGGACCTTTATAAGCGGAATCCGGTTGATTTTTGTAAGCGATTTGTTACTTGCGATGAAACTTGGATACACTACAGTACACCCGCAACTAAACAACCGTCGAAACAATGGTTAGAACGTAGTTCTGCACCTCCAAAAAAAACGAAAACCACTTTATCGGCAAACAAGGTGATGGCATCAATTTTTTGGGATTCAAAGGGCATTTTGGTCATTGATTATCTTCAGAAAGGTGCCACAATAAACGGACAATATTATGCAGAACATCTACAGAAATTAAACGTTGAGATTCATGCTAAACGGCCAGGAATGGCAAAGAAAAAGATTCTGTTTAACCAAGACAACGCTCCCTCTCATACCAGCACAGTTGCGATGTCCAATGTTCCAATTAGTACCGCATGCGCCTTATTCGCCGGATCTAGTCCCTTCCGACTTCCACCTTTTTCCAAAATTGAAAACGGCACTAGGTGGAAAGAAATTTTCGTCTAACGACGAGCTTATCATCTTCGTAAATGAGTATTTTGCAAGCCTTCCGGAATCGCATTTTAGAGATGGCATAAAGGCATTGAAGCACCATTGGAATAAATGTATTGCTCTTTTAGGAGAATATATTGAAAAATAAAAATTATTTTGTGTTTAAAAAATTCGTTTTTCTTTTCCATTCTCACTACTTGTCAAACTACCCTCGTACATAAGGGACTTTTGTCAGGCACTGTACGTAATATAAACCAAAGAAAAACAAAATGAACGGTACAGAAACAAAATTCAAAAAAGGAAATAATAAAATAATTCGTTTTCTTAGATTTTTCTAATTGCATTTCATTCTTTTTAATCAATTAGGTGTTGCCTTATTGAAAATAATACAACGGTGTTATTTAATGCAGTCTCTGTGTTTGGCAAGTTGTTTAATTTTATATACAACTGTAAACAAGGAATCAGGAAGCCTTTTTCTTTAGATTGTATTACAGCGTTACATAGTCTGTATTTTTCCTAAATGCACTATTACTCACATGCGTAATGTATACCATACGCACATGTACGGAGAACATGTATTGATTAATGAGAAAAGGTGTGTTAAAATTTCACCGGCAATTTCTGTACGTTTGCAGACTGTAGTACAGACGAAGTGGCCCGGGAAAATGACCACTTCTCATGTAACAAATCAGGTAGGCAGGTTGAGGACAATATAAATAGAAAGTATTATGTAATATTATGCGACATGTGAAATCAACCGTAGTCGATTCAACTGTTACTTTTTAGGAAGTCGATGAATTTGTTCATACACAAATACCGTACCTACATAGTTTTTGGTCGGAACGACAAAACGACCGCGAACGGAAGTTAAGCGTGCAAACTTGCACAGACAATAGGTGAAACTAATAACTATGCCAGATGTTTACCACAATGTTCAGTGATAACGAGCGGTTTGGAACTACACGTATAACGAACGGGTGGGTCTCTTTTCAGGACCGGTTTATTACAATTTTATTTAATTTGAAAAGGGATTTAAATAAGGAAACAATGTAAAAAAGCTATGCAAAATAAAACACATTAGATTTAAAAGTATTGGCTTCTAATGTACAGCCTTGACTATAAGTTTTAACCACTTTATAAATGTCATGTAATGTGAAATTTATCAAATAAAGCAAATATCACATTTACATTAATTTCGTGTATCCATCCTTAGCTACGAAGATAATAGACTCGAAATAAAACAATTAAGTAGGACATTAAGTTTTTATCATTTTTCAACATACCCACAGTTACCTTAAACGCACTTGGACCTACAACGTGCTACAAGTGCCATTATGCTATTTTTATAACGATCTACTACAAGATCCTCTACATACTATTCCATCGCAGCAATAAGTTCTTTATCTGACCGCATGTAAAAGTTTGAATTTTGTGAATAAGAACTTAGATCTGAGTGAGTTAGGCGCAATCTGAAACCACAATTCATCTAATTCTTTGCGGACAACTTGACTGGGGTGAGAAGATGCCACTGCGACCTTTCCAGGTCGATTTTTAGAATTTGCTTTCTTGTGTTAGTCTAGTAGGGCAACATAATATAGTTAGTTAACAGATTCATTCTTTGCAAGATAATCTACAAAATTGTCTTCTTCAAATCTCAAAATAGCGTAGTCACTGCCTTACTCGCCAATGCAAATGTCTTGATTTTATTTGAAGGAGGATGACTATGAAACATCCACCGTACAGAACTTACCAATTGGATTAAAGAACGTAATGTTAAAGCCAGGCTTCGTTCACGGCAAAAAAATACGTTTGTATATAAAATTAAACTTTTTGAATGGAAGTGATGAATTACAAATCTCCTCTCTAAATTTTCTCAACACATAAAGTTTTTGAATAAAACGGGCATGAAATATTAAAAATTTTAACTTTTTAAAGAATAGATACATACATTACATAATATGATTTATTTAGGATACATATTTCTGTTCGACTTTCGCCTGCATTTCATTGCTGGCTCTTCTTTTTTAAAGAGTAATCCGTAAGCATAATTTCGTTCTATTTTCCTTTATAGTTCGATTCAATTTGGCTAATACCGTGGTGAAATCTCTTCATATTCATTGCTCACATCACCAAGATTATCAAGAAGAAAATCAGAAATGGATCTTCAGGGATATATTTGTTCCCAAATCTTTGTAATTTTGCAGCAGTTCATCAAGCAGCTGTTTACAGTTTTTATTTTTTTTATTCCCGAGAAAGTTTGTAATCACAGTTTTTGAACTGACAAGCAGGCGCCTCTTTTCCATAAAAAATATTATTGAAACTGGTATCTTTCATTAGTTCTCTGGTTTAGGGCCCCACAAATACTCCCTCTTTTATTTTAATTTCACTTAGTCTGGAAAACTTTTATTTTTTTAATGAAAAAAGAGCTTCACCATCTTTGTTTATCGCCTTTACGATGTTTGTCGTCGACCCCAATTTAATGTGAAGAAGTGATACCAAAATTTTTTCCGAATTAACCAGATTCGTGAATTACATTCTTAAAACTAGAAGTAAGATTACTTCTTCTTTGCCATTGCTTCTTAATATAATGATTTTTTTCTATCCCTACTATCTTAGGCGCACAGAAAACAGCTGAACTTCGTGTACGCCATTAAGGAGAACAATTTTAAGACTCATTTTTGAGGAGTCTATAAAAAGTCTCTACTCTGGATTATGATGTTGGCCCATTGTCTCTAATGAAGCAGTGACATTATTAGAGAATACCAGGAAATCTTGTTTTCAATATAAATGCAATAATTCCTGCTATCTACGATAAAATGGGCATATTCTTGCCCTTGTAACTAATAAATCCCATCCTTTAATCCTCGAAGCTAAGAGTTCTGTTTGATTTTTTGACAAATTCAGATCATGAACTAACCCATTTAAATCTGACTGGCTTAATTTATGCGGCTCCTTAGATATGTTAACAAAGTCGAACCTATTTTCCTGTTTTCTTGGCTCTCGAAGTTATCTAGGGATTTTCCTCATGATCCTCGGTCTATGAATTTGGCAGGGATGGCATGAAAAGGTCCATAGTAATGCGTAGCACACGTCTTATAGCTAAAGGGAGATTTTTCTTTATTTCTTGATTTATGCCAGCGATTTTTGTTGTACAAAAGTAATAGTCTGATTAATAGTCCTTTGGCTCTCTATATATTATTGAAACCAAAATCATTATGTGACGAGATTTCACATTCAGCCAGCCAGTAAATTGGGAAACATATGTCAAACAGCAGATATATGAATACCAAGCCTCATTCTGATCTCTTACTTTACACCCTAATTGCAATTAATAACTTTTTATGATGAGTAAAGTTACGTTCCTTTTTCGAAACTTGACTCATTTCACCACACATATAACAAAAGTTTTCGTGACTATTCATTCACACACTTTAACATTATAACATTAAAAAATAAAGCGTACAAAGCTCGAGTGGTTCACGAATTTGGTTAGTCAAAGTGTGATAGGGGTAATAATATAATATAGACACGCACTTCACAAACGGCAGTAAGGAACTGAACTATTTAGGACGCAAATTCGAATCACGCGTAAAACGCCGCAATTACTCATTGCCGGGTAGGTTTTTTATATACACTTTATTTTCTTAATGTATAATAAACTTTCATTTAACAGACTGTTCCATATTTTTGACCGGTCCATCACACAGAAAAAACTATTCCGGATTAATATTTTTAAAACCGGTCCTGTGTTTATTTAATTCCTTTAATGTAAAGCAAATTCTTGCTCTTTGTTCATATTAATTTAATTTTCGTGCCGTGCCCGTTTAATTAAAATGCTTCATTACATTTAGCAAGTTTCTAGGTTTTTAGGTTATAACGCGATTATAATGTTGAATTTACTGCTTGATTGTCATCTACTCATTATAATAAAATGGCAACAAGTGGGTTGTATGAAATAAAATACATTATCGGCATTGTTTGTCAGATTGTATGCGCTTATACACTCCGCGCAACATGAATAGGACCACCCGACTTGTTGCAAGCTTTCGGTGGTTTGAAAAACAATTCATTTACTAAAAATACAATGCAAGTTTGTAATGGTATGATATGGCAAATAATACGCATTATTGCGCAATAGTGCCTAACGTTATGCATTGGGTGACGTAAGTACCACATACATATAAAATGCACCGCGCCGGTTGGATACGACCAGTATTTAATAGTAAGCTACCGGATGAGTGTCGAGTTACAACGTGTATCCGGATAAACAAACATCTGTAATTAAGGGTATTGTGCAACGATAGGACGACAGAAGTGCTTAAGTATGGAAGAAATTGGAAAAATTAAAGCGTTCCATCAAGAAGGGTATTCCTCAAGGGCTACTTCAAAGAAAATAAGTCGATCACACCAGGTTGTGAACAATTTTATTAGGGATCCCGAGAATTATGGAAAACGTTTTAAAGGGCGAACAACATCCGTTACAACTAAGAGAGAACGTCGAGCCATATTACGCGAAGCATCGAATTCGGCATTAACGGCAAGACAAATCGCGAATAACGTTGGAACGAATGCATCGGTAAGAACTGTACAGAAGTTACTGAAGACCTGTCCGCATTTAAAACGTTTGAAAATTAAACGACGGCCTCCTTTAAGGGAATTTCAGCGCACTGCACGTCTTCAGTTTGCTCGAGCAAAAATGGGGTGGACAAGAGAATGGCAAACTGTTATTTTCAGTGACGAGAGGAAGTTTAATTTAGATGGCCCGGATGGGTTTTCTTATTATTTCCACGATTTACGTAAAGATGAAGTGATTCAGTCACGAAGACGAGCCGATGTTCGTTCAGTCATGGTATGGGGAGCTGTTTCCTATAACGGGCCTGTTGATTTAGTAATAGTGAAGGGCAGACAGAATTCGGAAAAGTACGTCCAGCTGCTGCAACAGGTGAAAGACAAATTTTCCAACGTTATGGCAGGTGGGCCATTTATTTTCCAACAGGATAATGCCAGTATTCACACCGCGCGCATTGTTCGACGCTGGTTTCAAGAACAAGGCATGGAGGTTCTCGATTGGCCATCGCTCTCCCCCGACCTGAACATCATAGAAAATGTTTGGGGATGGTTGTCGCGTAAATTGTACTCCAATGCTACCCAATTCAGTTGCGCTGACGAACTAGAGCAGGCGCTGAAACGAAGTTGGGCGGAACTTCCCGTTGACTACTTGAGAACCCTGTATAATTCCATTCCATCCCGACTATTTGAGGTTATAAGAAATAATGGCAAAAGTACTCATTATTGAACAATAAAGTATTTTGTTATTGCAAACGAATCTTTTATTTTGTAGATTGGTCGTATTCAAGTGGCGTTTAATTACTCTACTTATTGTCATTAGTAACGTACATTTGCACTGACTTTTACAAAAATTATATTTGGTACCTACATACATCTTTTTATCAACCCTCTTATTTTCGAAAATAACAATTCCAGCGCGCTACCATGTTTATACCAACTACAAATGTCATATATGCAGTTGGTCCTATTCATGTTGCGCGGAGTGTATAAATACGGAATTCAATCTAAATCATCTTGGATTTCGTATGTCGAGTCTGTTATGTGTTGCTTTATTACATGTATTTGTATCTATTGTTAACACAAAATGGTGAAATATCAAATAGCTCCACGTTTTGCTGAAATACAATGGACAAACATTAATAATAATTCATTATTTTAAGAGATAAATTAAAATGATTAGTGTTAACAATATGTGTACTAGATACCTAATATAGATAACTCTATGGATCAACATAGAGTAATGGTCTAACTTTCTACTATTACAAATTCAGCAATTATGATGCAGTATCTCTCAAATAATCTCGATAATAATAATCATCAAGTCGATGTCATTTATATGGATCTATCTAAGGCCTTCGCTCGAATTGACCATAACCTACTCCTTGGTAAACTCGATGCTATAGGTTTCTCTTCGTCTTTAGTTTCCTATTTCGAATCTTACCTTATCGATCGCAAACATTATGTAGTTTACAGGGGCCACGTCTCTAATCAATTTTCCCCACCGTCACAGGTTCCTCAGATAGCGAACCTAGAACCCTTCGATTTTTAATATTCATTAACGACTTGACCTTTCAACTTGATTGCAATAAATTGTTATTTGTAGATGATTTAAATTGTATCCTTCAATTAATAGCTTCAGTGATTACATATTTTTGCAGAAGCAAATTAATATTGATGGTATATTGGCAATAGATTTAGCATGAACGTTTCTAAGTGCAAAGTACTAAAGTTAACAACGTAATGTATGTTTACCACTTGGACAACTAGACCTTCGAGACTCAGACCTCAGACTATGAAGGATTTGGGTGTACTTTTTGACTCCTAGCTCACATTTAGTGACCACTGTTAATACTATATGTAATGCAGTTCTACAAGTGCTGGGAATTCTTATAAGAACCACTCTTAATTTTATATCCATCGATAGTATTACGTCTTTGTACTTCTCGCTTGTTTGTTCTGGATTGGAATATGCATCTTTGATTTAGACAGCAATATACAAGTTCCATATAAATCTACTCGAGCAAATTCAAAGACGTCAGTCTCAGAAAAAAAATAAAAACAAAAGCAGAATAAACCTATTCATCATTTAATTTTCTTTTTTTAAATAAAAACAAAAGCTTACTATTTTAAATATTCTCAGGCAAATTTATAAATGACAGTTTAGTTTTATTTTTCAAACATATACACAAATTTTCTCTTTTGGTAAAATTCATTTATTTTATTCAAAGTAGTCACATTTGACTTCAATACAACGTTTTGTATGGTCAATTAACATGTCAAAAGAATTTTTAAGTTCATCTTTAGAGATGTTCTTCAAGATCGCTATCGACGCCTTTTTAATGGCTTCGACGCCGGCATAACGCAGTCCTTTCATCGGCAAATGCAGTTTGGAGAATAGATAAAAATCGCAGGGGCGAAATCTGGTGGATACGGTGAATGATTGACAATTAAAATGCCATTTGTAGTTAGAAAACCTGTGATAAGCGTCGAACGGCGAGATGGTGCATTATTATGTAACAAACGCCAGCTACCATTTTGAGGATATTCAGGGCACACACGACGAATACGCGCCAAAAGACGCTTCATAACACCAAGATAATATACAGCATTGACTGTTTTACTAGTTGGTACAAACTCTTTGTGTACTATGCCTTTCGATTCATAAAAACAAATCAACATCGTCTTCACTTTTGACTTCTCCAAATGTTTCTTTCTTCTCTTCGATGCTTCCATTCAGAGCTTTAACGCTTCGTTTCTGAATCATATTGAAAACATCACGTCTCAACTGAAGTTTTCGTCCTTTTTTGAGTCTTTAATCAAGTCCGTACAATGTTGAATTCGGAGCAATTTTCGATCATCAGTTAGCCTGTGTGGTTCAAAACTTGCACAATTCTTTCCCAGTCTCAAATGCTGTGTCAAAATGCGATGAATTGAATCTTTGGAAATATTTAATTCTATTCCCACGTATTACAATGAGTATTTCGGTTCATTTCTAATAAATTCATGCACAAGTTCGATGTTAGTTTCCGTAATCACGGATTTTTTTGCATTAGGATGTTCGTCGTCATTTATGTCCGTACAACCGTCTTTAAATCTTTTCTACCACTCATACACATTCGTGCGTGATAAAATCGCATCACCATACACTTGTTTCATCAAATTAAACGTTTCAGTAAACAATTTACCGAGTTTAAAACAGAACTTGATATTTGCTCTTTATTCAAAATTCATTTTTGGACCAATGCCAAATACACGCTGTTACTTTATGCGCAATTTCTTTGCTTCTAATGATGCAAATCTCGTGATATTTTGACATAATATTGGTGAAAGATCTGTCTTACGACGCATATTTTTTTAAATAGATAGCGAATTACTATTTTAAATAAGTTCCGTTTTCTCTGCGACAGACTGTATACGAGGGAGCGTTTTTATATTCGCGGAATGGGGGACAAGGGGTGGAAATAAAAAAACCAAATTATTTTTCTTTTTCAATATATTCACCTGCAAGACGGATACATTTTTCACATCTTTCAATTAATTTATTTATACCCTCATAAAAAAATGATTTCTCTTTATCTGCAAAATACGCCGAAACTGCCTCCTTGACTTCATCATCGGCAGTAAATTTTTTACCCCGCAGCTCTTTTTTCATTTTCAGAAACAGGTAATAATCACTCGGGGCCAGGTCTGGGCTGTAGGGTGGGTGATTCACAATTTCGAAGCCCACCTTATGCAGGGCAGCTAACGCAACGCGGCTCTTGTGAACGGGAGCGTTGTCGTGCAAAAGCAGAACACCTTTTGTCAATTTTCCCCGTCTTTTCTCTTTAATGGCTTCTTTTAATCGCTCTAATATTGAAGCGTAATATTCTCCGGTTATAGAAACACCTTTATCTTTATAATCAATCAACAATATTCCTTCCGAGTCCCAAAATACCGTTGCCATGAGTTTCCCAGCTGATTGTGACACTTTAAATTTCTTGGGAGGTGCTGTGCCCTTTTTATGCCACTGCATGGAGTCTTGTTTGGACTCAGGTTCATAATGATGAACCCAAGTTTCGTCTCCAGTAACAATGCCACTCAATACACCATCCTTGTCTTCATTACAGAGGTCCAAAAATGCACGCTAACACTCTACGCGCTGTTGTTTTTGCGGCGGCGTGAGCATTCTCGGCACCCATCTTGCGCTGACCTTAGACATGCCGAGATGATCGTGTAGGATTTTAAAAATTGTTGTATCGGATACTCCAACCATTTCTGCGAGTTGTTTCTTCTTTAGTCGAGCATCTTAGAGTACAATTTGTTCAACTTTTTGGATAAGTGTTGGCGTGGTCACCTCAATGCTCCTGCCCGGCCTCGGGTCGTCTTCAAGGGATTCCCTTCCTTGTTTAAATAAACTATGCCACTTGTACACCATGGTTTTTCCTGGACAAGAGTCGCCGTAGACCAATGACATCTCATTCATTATGGTCGCGACTGATTTTCCTTGCCTGGTAAGGAACTTTATAACGGCACGATATTCGATTTTTTCCATATTTCACTTTTCACTCCTGATTACGTTACTTGGTTGACGATAGCTCAAAGACTAACCGTCTAATAACAATGAAACTTGGTATTTATACTAATCATGAGTCGCTGCACAGGCCACGCCCCAATGCGCCTACTCACCCCTCTACAACTCGCTCATTCCGCGAATATAAAAACGCTCCCTCGTATATGCTTTAAGGAACATGCAGAATACCCGGTTCAAGGCTGAAGCCATAACCTTCTTTTGAATTTCTACAAAATCGAACCCTTGGATCTGTACCGCAATCATACAAATCTTAACTTACAACATAATAAATTAGACTCACCTAAATTTCTCGATAAAATAAATTTTATGGTACCACGTTTAACATCCAGACTTTATGTCTTCCTAATTGACATTAATTTTACATCTTTAACTGCACTGTTAAGTGAAGTCATTGGCAACTTTCACTATTTGTAGATTGTTAATCACTGAATTATTTGCACTGTAATTAATTTTTTTTCTCTTTTTGATTTCTTTATTTATTTTTCTATAAGTATTAATATATATGTACATATATACATATGATTGATATGTTTTGTCCAATAATTGACTTTTTTAAAGTCTATTGGGTTAATGAATATTATTATTATTATTGTTAATAAAAAGGAAATTCACATCAGGAGTTTCAAAGTTGAAATTAAACATCAGAAAGCATGGTCATTAATACCCCAATGAAATTGGTACACATAAGCAAAGAAAACCATACCTCTTTGGTTCAATATCGAAAAACGTCAGTGTTATTAATCTCTACAGTTTAAGAAATTATTTCATGTTTAACATGCATAGCATTGGATGTTACTTTTGATACACAATTCAGGTTAAACCACACATTGAGCTAATATCTTCTGCATGCAAAATCCTTAGCTTTCTTACGTGTATTTCAAAATACTTTGGAGATCGTAACCTTTTGAAGCCGATTTACACTTTGCAGTCCACTGTTTCGACTATGTCTTGATTTAAGGACTGTACCAATCCACCCAAATTACATTTGCAGTTAGTAATCCACGTCAAAACTCCAAATTATTTCGCTTTGGAAATGTTCATTCGATTCGAATGTGTTTTTGGTCCTGTGTGAGTAAACGCTGCACCCAACGCGCGGTTAGTATTTTCATGCCCAAATCTCAGTCAGTATATGACAAACAGTTTCTTTCAAGATGCACATAACTTCTGATAAATCTCTAACCTTAATCGACGGTTGTCAACAACATTTGTAGAACGCCTCTGATGTTATCAGTAATGTTTGTAGTTTTTGGCCGCCCCGAACGCTCATCGTCAATAAAGCTAGTATGACGTTTAAATTCAGCAGCCCAAAAATTTCACTACGAGAAATCATGAAGCACAGTCCCCGTAAACAGCGTCCATCTCGGCTTTAATTTGCGTAGGCGTATTGCCTTTCAAATGCAAGAATTTGATGACGGCTCGATATCCAATTCCTTTCATTTTTACAGAAAAATCGACTAACATAAACGACTGTTAAACAACTACTAAGCGTCTAACAAGCTGAACTTTTCAGAAGTAACGCATGCTCATCTATATTATCGGAATATTTTTTACGTGTAGCATCATTTTCATGTTGAAGCTTTTGTGACAACCCTTGTATGGGGAATATGTATATTAGTATTTCTATTTTTGATAAATCCTAATATATATATATATATACGACGGTGGTCCCAGAAGTACCCGCCCCAACAAAGAAAACACAAAAAATTTTGAAAGGAAACATATTTAAACAACATTTTTTCAAGTTTGGGAACAGAAAATAATCCAAGGGGGCTAAATCTGGTGAATAGAGTGCATGAGGTAGCAATTCAAACTTTAATTCATTAATTTTGGCCATTGCAATAACGCATTTGTGAGCTAGTGCATTGTCTTGATAAAACAACACTTTCTTCTTAGCCAAATGCGGCCGTTATGACTTGATTTCTTCCTTCAAACGTTGCAATATGTTCGCATATATACTCACCGTTGATAGTTTTTCCTTTTTTAAGATAGTCAATAAAAATTATTCCACGCGCATCCCAAAAAACCCATGGCATGACCTTGCATGCAGGTGAAACGGTCTTCGCCTTCTTTAGAGCCGGTTCTCCCTATTGATTACTGTTCTGATTGTTCTTTTGTTCTGACTGTTTTTGTTTCTTTTTGTGAAGTGACGAACCAATGTTTCATTCATGATTATGAAACGGCGTAAAAGTTCTGCTTTGAAACCACACTGTTTTTGCTCGAGTGCGAGCAAACGCGGCACCCATCTTGCACACAGCTTTCTCATGTCCAAATTTTCAGATAATACGCGATGTACCGCACTTTTTGAAATGCCTACTATGTCTGCTAACTCACGCTCTTTCAATTGACGATCATCCAGTACCGCTTTGTGGATTTTCTTCACCATTTCTGGAGTCGTCACCTCATTTGGTCGACCACTGCGATGCTCGTCTTGGCAGCTCGTACGGCCACGTTTAAACTCTGCTACCCAATATTTCGCTGTTGTAAACGAAGGAGCAGACTCACCCCGAGTAGAATCCAATTCAGTTTTTATATCGGTTCGGCTGAGGGCTTTCAAATAAAAGTATTGTATCACGTAACGATGACCAATTTTCTCCATTTTTACAAATTCACTGAAAACGTTCACTATTCATGGCTGCCAAACCAATACTAAACAACGTGGCGTCTTAAAATTTGAAACATATGCTTTATACATTGTGTACTTTCTATTACGATGATATTTTTCGAACAACTACCGCCATCTCTAGGTCAGGCGGTGTACTTATGGGACCATCCTCGTATATGAATGTGTAAGTGAATATTTTTATATATGTGTTAACGAACTTATTATTACTCACACATAGTATATTATTTTAATAGCGAGTGCATTGCAATTGTATTTTTATATATATATAAAGGTCGCACCAATTATTTCAAGATATAAAGTTTTGGAATTACAAGGTCTTCCAAATAATTTAAAAGGAAACATAATGTATAATTAATAATTGTTTAATAAAATACGTATGCAAAAAAACTCATTTTTTTTCGGTAATTCTTTTCGTACATTTGCTCTGTCTGTATTTAGAAGACCTTCAATAATAATGATTACGATTCGATTTTTTAATCATTAAAATACAAAATACAGGGAATTTTAGCACGGCCATCTCACGCTAAACGGTGATTTGCGAGACCTTGAATTCATTAACAAAAAAACTACATAAGTATTTAGTTTCTCGAAATAAGTAATAATTAGATAAATCCAATGATGTAATTTCTATAAATGCAAATGCAGAAAATTAAATTCAAAAGTATATTTAGTTTCGAGCGCTTTATATCGATAATTAACAAGCCGTCTTTGAAACTATGAATTTTGAAATTTTCTACAAAGTGTTATAAATAAGATTTTAAGATCTATGTTATTTTTTACTTACTATAAAATTTTATATACAATACTTGCATATTGTGCATATACGAGGATGATTTAGAAAGAAGTGAGGTTAGATCATTAGCACCAACTCATTCCGAAAAACAGCATTATGTTCTAATTCTGTCAAATTTAATTAATTTCTTACAATTGATTCGAAAATATCTACAGTCTGAATACAGAACCTATGTAAATGTAAAATTCTAAAACGCGTAACTGCGGAATTCTTGATGCAATACGAAGTAATGAGAGAGAACTTTGTCCATCTCTCTGACTAAAATGAAAAATCTATACCTAGAAGTGAAAGCACGCATATTACTTTGTCTACATTTAACAGAACATCTGTTGAACCCTGCAAACAACGACATGAACATGTAAACGGCAATTGTCTAATAGTTTTTTCGTCGATTATGAATTATTTATTTTCTAAAGAACTAAACGCATCTGATTGTGAAAGATGTGCAACAAACTTTAAGTGTAGTTTGTCCATACATATAACGATTTACCGTTTTACGACTAGATTATATGAAATCCCTTACAGCACACAACGTGTCATTGGATAACTGTGGTAGTTGGTCTCGCGTAAATTAATAATTTAAAGTTCCTTGAGAAAGAGACTAAACATACAGAAATGATGAAGTATTTGTAAAAGCGTAATGTTCCTAATTGAAGTCATGTACTTTTTACAATTTCAGCTTATTGATGACCTGAAACTAATGTATAACAATGCTAAATAAATATTTCAAATGAAGATAAACCTAACCTGCAATTATAAAATTTAAAGAATAATTATATTAACAGTTTTAACAAATAACTATTGAGGAACGACGAAAACATTTACAGCGTTCGAATTTCCCCTTCAATAGATCAATTGTTTGACCAGCTCTGTGACATGTAGCACCATCTTGTTGGAACCACATATCACTAATATCAAGTCCATCAAATTATGACCAAAAATAGTCTTCCGACATGACCTGATAGCGAACTCCATTGACCGTAGCAAAGCAATCGTTTTCATCGACGAAAAAATATTATCTAATAACAATTCCTGCATGTAATCCTCACCACACGGTCAGTTTTTATAGTTGTAACGGAGTCTCTTAAAGCACATGTGGGCTTGTTGCTGTCCAATAACGCATATTTTGGATGATTTTTCAATGAAATTCAGGATTTTCTTCAAATTTAGCAGAGCCCAATCGGAGATGTTTCGGCGCTTTGAGTAATCGAGAGGCTTCAGTTTTTGAGTTAATTTGATCTTGTAAGGGTGTAAGCCAAGATCTTTACGCAAACTTTGCCACAATGTTGTTTGGGAGATTCCCAATTCCTGTGAACGGCGTGGAATCGACTAATTTGGCTCATTTTGAACTGCAGCGCTTATGGCTACGATATTTTCGGTACTTCGACCGATGCGTTATTTCACTGGCACAGGTATAACAATAGTGAATATTTTGGCTCGAATTTATCCACTATATAATGCACAGCCTGTCTGGTGGGACGATTATTACGACCGAAAATTCGAGCAAATACTTTTGAAGTTGTTCTAAACGTTGTTCGTTCGTGAATTTCACTACGATACAAACGTTAACCTTGACTCACGTTTTGACATTGAGAGATCATGGAAAACATTGTGTGCGTTTGTACTAAAAGATAAAACTGTTATGTCCCTTTATTTTTGCAGAAACAGTTAATGAATAGATTATTTTTATTAATTTATCAAATATATTGAAAGCAATTCCTAATTCTTGTGAACGCCATGGAATCGACTGATTTGACTCATTTTGAACTGAAGCCCTTATAATATATGTGATATTTTCGGTACTTCGACCAGGGCGTTGTCTCACTAGCACGAGAACATCTAATAGTGAATATTTTGACTCGAATTTATCCACTATAGCACGCGCAGCCTGTTTGGTGAGACGATTATTAAGACCGAAAATTGAAGTAAGCGCTCTTAAAGTTACGACCACCGATTCAAAATTGCAGTAGTAATTTTTAATAATTTCCAAACGTTGTTCATTCGTGAGCTTTGCCATAATAAAAATGTTAACCTTGACTGACGTTTTGAACTTGACAGATCATGAAAAACGTTCAAGTGTACTAAAAGACAAAATTGTCATGTCCCTATGCAAAACCTGTTATAAACAGAGTACGAACAGAAATAAATTAATTATTGAATACAGGAATTTCTTTTATTCAAAATATGCATTTAGGATTCGTTATTCAGTCCATACAATATTTAATATTAAAATAAAAATATTATTATATTTCGAACATGTAATGTTGACTTAATTTTACGATTTATTTAATTTTTATTTACTATAATTGCGCGCTATTATGTAACAAATATAACACTATATTATTAAACACGTCTCTAATATTGATTTATTTATTTAACATATTGCTATCTATTTTAGAATAAGCTTGTAGAAAGTAAATAATTATTTAAAACGCAGCAACATTCAGTGTATTGAAAATGTGTTGAGAAATTGAATTCACACTTTATTGATCTAAATTA
Organism: Dermolepida albohirtum; assembly: GCA_031893035.1. NCBI lineage: Eukaryota > Metazoa > Arthropoda > Insecta > Coleoptera > Scarabaeidae > Dermolepida > Dermolepida albohirtum. The sequence goes on along the minus strand of JAVIWB010006917.1, from coordinate 843,676 downwards.
TTACAAAACGCTTAGAACATTTACAAATAGTTTACATCTATGTATATAAATATAAATAATTACTTTCAAATAACTGTAATTTCAATTATAACAGACTATACGTACAATAATATATCAATATCTTGCTTCAAACACACGAGTACAGTGACGCTTTCTCAAAAATCTCAAAAATACCAGTTTTTATCACATGTGTAAGTCATACATTCACAATTTATATAGAAAAGTATATGTTGAAACGTAAATTTTCACGGCCAGAATCTGTTGGAGGGTTTATTTTGACGATTTTGAATCCCAAGAGTGTTCGATGTTCTGACGAGCTTTCAGCAGTTTCCCTGCTATCATTTTCAAGTCGATATTGTTGTAAAATGGGAAATACTACGCGTCGCTCTCCTGGAAATTTTTCAAAACCTCGTTTTGAACGTTAGTTTTCTCATTTCTTGTGTCGCTCTTCGTAACAAAGAATTGACGTCAAGAAGATAACGTCGTGAACATATCGACCGAACAGTTACATTTCATTTTACACGTAGAATTGGACACGTCCAAGCTATCGGTGAAGGGGGTACTGCAAATCGTGACTTGGGATTAAAAGCGTGAAAGTAGGCGAACGTCGAGCAATAATTTAAAGCTGTTTAACAAGAATCAAACCGATTTTTTGCGAAGATTTATTACAGCTGATGAAATCTGTGTTCGCCACTAATTTCCTGGATTTCAACAGTGGACACATAGTAGTCCTCTTCAAAGAGGCCAAGATATTTTCATTTGGAATTCTAAGGAAATCGTTTCCATAGACTGTCTTTCAAAGGCACAAATCGTATTATGCTGCTTTGATAAACGATTTCAAAAAAGCAACTACAAAAAAAAACATTCTGGAACGGTTTAAAAAACATTATCACTACGACCAATTTAAACTTTTCTTTGTTGGAAAATGTTTTAGTTAAATGATGAATTTATTGAAGTAATGAAGAAATATATTGGGTACTTTGATAATTACAAAGGCTACTAGGAAAGTTTTGCAATACAGCTTTGTTTATTTAATTTTTTCAAAGTAATTTCCTCTACACTCAATACACCTGTCCATCCTCCGAAACCAATCTTATCTTTAAACCAATTCTGCCAAGTTTCACTAGGGAGTAGAGCACACTCGTTTTCCCAAGCCCGCAGAAGGTCCTCATCACTGGAAAACCACCTCTCTTTCAGCTTCATTTTCACATGCGAAAACAGTGCAAAGTTGCAGGGAGCAAGATCTAGACTGTAGGGAGGGTGCTCGAGAAGTTTCAATCCTGTCGTAGTCAAATATTCGGTGCAGGCTTTGGCGCGGTGAGCTGGAGCATTATCGTGATGGAGGAACCAGGTGTCCATTCTAGACTTTGGCCGCAGGTTCTTCATAGATCCAATGATTTTAGGCAGGCACTGTTTAGTATACCACTTAGCTGTGACTGTCTTGTGTGTGTCCAAAACGACGCGTTCCACAATTCCACTCGTTTTCAAAAATACACCTATCATTCTGACAACTACGGGTGTGTTCTCATCATCAAAGACCCAAACTTTGTTTTGAGCTTTGGTCGGCACATCGTAATAGTACAACCAAGTCTCGTCACCTGTCACGATGTTGTTCGCATACCGAAATAGTCCCTGATTAAACTTTTTTAGCATTTCCCGGCACCAAGTCACACGTCGTGTCATCTGCTCTTCAGTCAGTCGATGCGGCACCCAGAGAGAACAAAGTTTCTTCACGTGCAAATGGTGATGCAGAATCGAACGAATTGCTAGTGCATTTAGACCCGAAGTACTCTCTATCTGTTGGTAGGTCACTCGCCTGTCCTCGCCAAGCATTTTCCTCACAGTAGTAACGTTTCCCTCCGTAACTGACGTTCGTGCCCTTCCCGACCTCTCAGCATACTCCGCAGTTAAATTTCCCCTTTGGAAATCTCTATACCCCCTGAATATCGTTATGCGATTTTGCCAAATATCACCTAGTGCAAGAGTCATTTCTTCGAAGCACTGGTCTATGTTTAAACCACGCACGAAATTATAACGCAAAACTGCCCTTATCTCATTTCATGACCACGATGTCATCGCAAGTACTTTACACTCTCACTGCTAATAAAAAACTGAGCCCATCGACATGGCGCGGCGGCCACTATGCACCTATGGACATATCTCAACATCAAGCAGCTTCCTACGATTCATTGTTGCGTCATATTGCAGAACTTTCCTAGTACCCTTTGTATAAAGCGGTGTAATGGTACTTGACCGTTTGGCCAAGTTCATTGAAATTGAATCATAAATTTGTATTTCAATCGCATTAATAGTCCTCTGTGGTACGCTTATGACAAACAACTGAGTACTTTTTAACTATATGTTTTTTTCAACATTTTAATAAATACATTTAGAATTTAATCAAATTGAAAATGACTCTCAAACGATATTTTTTTATACACAAAAATCAACTTAAACTTTCATCAAAGATTCGATTTTATGGGAATATTTTCAATACGTTTTTATTGTATTAGACATACATATACGTATTTGATATGTAATTGTACATAATTAAAAAAAGAAAGCCATCTAGCCCGAAGCACGTGAGAGTTTCATGTGTGTCTAGAGGCGTAAAAGAGTGTAAATTTACCAAATGAAATTTCGCTGACAACATATAACCAAGAAGAAGGACGAAATATGAAATTTGCAGGTGGCATGTTCCAATTTATTTCTAAATCGAAAAAAGTATATCGAAAGTCAAAAGAAACCATTAAAGTGTGTTTAATGATAATACTTTTCTATGCTATATTGTACAGTTAATTTGAAATCGAAAGAAAAGCTTTTAACAATGTGACATTAATATTTTTTCGGATAAAAAAGTAGACATGAAATTCAGGATTTATTCAACAAAAAGAAATTGCAGTGTCAAAAGCTAAATTGAGAAGTATTCTAAGAAAATGTCTTAAGAGCCAAAATAATAGTTTTTTAACGTAAAGTAATAATGGTAAGAAGTATCTTGTCACAATCTAATTATATTGAAAGCGAAATTTCAGGATTATACTCGTACACAGGCAGTTAGCTCATATGTATACATGTTACAAGCAAGATATCGCGCATTTACCAATAAAAGTTGTGTGCTATACCAACGGAACTTTGGACCGGATATTATTCAAAGAATTCTGGGTAGGTTAAAAGAACTTTAGTATAAAGGATGTGCTATCACATGCAATATAAAGTTCAGGCTTCTTTGTTTAAGTCAATAATACACTTTTTCTCTGTACGTCTTCTTTCCGATGTTTCGGAATTGTTGTTATACCTCACATTAAAGTATATAAAGAAAACAGAAAGAGAAATTGAAATACAACAATTAATTAATCTTGTTAAGAGCTCCTCGTCGTAAGGGAGAAGCAATATTGATTTTACTTCTTCCCAGCACTGTAGAATACTGGGAGACAGATCGACCACTTCCTAAGGAGAAATGATTTGGGAACCATACCGCATCGAATATATGTATTGTAGTTCGAACTATCAACTAAATAGTCTTCAAACCTCAAACAAATCCTATTAAATTAACAAACCTTTACATTTAATAGTCAATGCCATAGAGATCTTTAACCATAAACTAACACGAGTGATAACCAAACTTTTAGCTAATGTACACACTGTTATATCAGCATGGAATTCTATAAACACCGGGCGTTTCCAAATAGTTACAGTCTTTAAGAGAGAAGATCAATACGGCCACTAACATCTTGTATATAAGATAAATAAGTTTTGGAAACAGAAGTGCATCACGAAACGAAGCTGGACGATCTTTGATTGAGATAGTGGTTTATGGCGCGATGGATTTTGCTTGGAATAGTTGCTATTGATTAAGGTTTTGATTACATATATTCCCAGGAATTTAATTAAGTACAGATACGGTGAAAGCTCTTTTGATTATGGAGTTGATGCCACATTTTTGTGTTGGGTGATGGTGGGAAAGATTTACGAACCGTACCGCATCGAACATATGTAGTTCGAACTATCAACTAAACAGTCTTCTAACCTCAAACAAATCCTATTAAATAAACAAACTTTTACATTTAATAGTCAACGCCATAGAGATCTTTAACCATAAACTAACACGAGTGATAACCAAACATTTAGCTAATGTACACACTGTTATATCAGCATGGAATTCTATAAACACCAGGGGTTTCCAAATAGTTGCAGTCTTTAAGAGATAAGATAAATAAGGCTTGGAAACAGAAGTACGTCGAGAAACGAAGCTGGGAGATTGAGATGCTGGTTTATGGTGCAATGGATTTTGCTTGGAATGGTTGCTATTGATTAAGATCTTGATTACATATATTCCCAGGATTGTAAATTAACGGCAGATATGGTGAAAGCTCTTTAGATTAGGGAGTTGATACCACATTTTTGTGTTGCGTGATGGTGATAAAGATCGTTTAAGTTACATCACCGGGCCATCCTGATATCTAGGAAAGGTGTTTAAAATATATTGTCTTTCCGAAAATATCTACCTAACACTTTATTTTCATTTAATTAATTTAAAAAGGAAGTCAAGATTACTTATATGTAGTTCACAGCAGTAATTGTTTCATTGAAAGAAATAGTACCAATAAGTAGACTTTAAGACATTGTCATCTACACAAACATCTCAGTAGGATATAAATTAGTTTCAATGAAAGTATGTAGACTTTCAGATAGTTACCTAATTTTGGGAAAGAAGCTTCTGAATCACATTCACTCTATATAGGTGAAAATGTAATTGTTTTCGCATTGCTATGTAACAACTGCCATATGATAATCCTGCATATAATACTACTTAAAGAATAAAATTACTTGTACCTAGACTTTGAAGCATTAGTTGCCGTATATCTTCCTTAACTGCTAGATTTGCTGTTTTAGGTCTACCTAGAGGTTTTCTTTTATAAACACTTCCAGAATCAAGAAACCGCTCAACGACAGGTTGTTGTTGTATCATAGTTTAAATGTATAACTCATACAAAAAAGGATATCCTTCATCTTCTAAGCATATTAACACATTCTTTAGAGAACTAAAGGCATTTGTAATTATTTATTTCTTTACACTATTCGCAACATTTATAATTTCGGAGTGTAATTTAGGTAATATAGGTTGTTCAATAAGTTTTGTCGTTCAATAAGAGATGGCGCTATAAGGTTGGTTGTTTTATTTTTCTAAAAATTGTACTACTTTTTTAGGAACACGTGTGAAGTTTTCTCAATTTATATTTTCTCATTCGTATATTTACAGGTGTTCAAAGTTGATCTGTCATAGTATTTTTTTACAATGGAAAAAATTGAGTATCGTGCAGTGATAAATTTCTTACTTTTGGAAGATGTAGAACTAAAACGAATTCATGAACGGTTCTTAAAAGTGTATAAGGACTCTTCACCTTTGATTAGAACAGTAGGAAGATTGGTTGCTGAATTTAAACATGGTCGTACAAATCTTGAACACGATCCACGTGAAAGACGCCCAAAAAGTGTATCAACACGAAAAATTGTAGCAAAAATACAGGATATGGTGGAGAGAGATTTAGTAGATGCTCTAGGCATCCCATTAGGGAGTATGAGCAATATTTTGGCTGAAGTTTTGGGTTTCAGAAAGCTGTGTACAAAATGGGTGCCGCATTCCTTAACAATTGAAAAAAACATATTTGAATGCAACTTTCTCAGCATCATTTGAAACGTTTTAGAAAGAATAAAAACGACTTTGTACATTGTTTCATCACTGGATAAGACGTGGGCCTACCACCATAATCCTCAATCAAAACAAGAGACTAGGGAGTGGTGTGAACCCAGTACTTCAGCTCCGAAATGAGTTAGGGTCCAGAAATTGGCCAAAAATGTGTTAGCAACAGTTTTTTGGGATACAAAAGGAATTTTGTACGTAGATTACCTCCAAACTGGTAAAAGAATAAACTCAGATTATTATTGTATACCTTTGGACTAGCGAGATATAAAAAATCGTGAGAAAAGACCTGGTTTACAGAAGAAATAAATCATTTTTCATCAAGACAACGCACCCTCCCACGTACCTTACAAAAACATCGTCAAAATTAGTGAATTAAAGTACGAATTGTTGCAACATCCACCTTATTCGCCAGATTTAGCTCCCTCTGACTTCTGACTATTCTCACATCTCAAATAATTTATGCGCAGAAAACGATTTTTATCGAACGAATAGATAATAGCAGTCGTGGAAGCGTATTTCGACAGTCTTCCGGATTGTCACTTCAGGGATGGAATCCATAAATTAGAAGATTACTGGAACAAGTATATTGAAGTTCAGGGAGGTTGTGTTGAATAATAAAATGTATTTCGAACCATAAAATCGTGTTTTTTTTTATCGAACAACAAAACTTATTGAACAACCTGGTATGTATTCGATCAAGAAATTGATACCGGTAGTTTTCTGGAACTGGCCTTACTGATATCAGCATAATGTAATGGACGAAATGTAACTTTTAGCGCTCTAAGAAAGGAAGAGCTCTTAATGCATAAGTAAATGCAGCAAAACGGTAAAAATATACCGTGAATATATTTTATAATGCAACATGCACATACATACACTAGTTGCTAGAGTAACGTAATAATGAAATGACAGCAATGTATTTTAGCGTGTATTTTATTTTGCAACATAGGATGTGAAATACAGTAGTTGAACAAAATTTAAAAACTAATTTAACAAATTTTCAAAAATGTCACCATTGGCGGCCAGACAGTATGCTAAGCGATTGTAGAATTCATTTATTGTATTTTGTATCTGCTCTGGAGTTATTTCTCTTGCAGCAACTCGTATTCTATTTTTTAATTGGTCAATATTGTTTAGAGGTTCTCCATGAAAAACTTTATTTCTGATACATGACCAAAGAGTCTGGTGACCTTGCGGACCATTCTACTTCTCCTCCACGGCCTATCCAACGGTTTGGAAATCTTTGGTTGAAAAATGTTCTAACCATATGAGAATTATGTGCCGGCGCGCCATCATGCTGGTACCAAATCACACCATCAATATTTAAAGCGTGGAGGGCTGGCATAACTCTGTACTCAAGCAATTCTAAATATTTTTCTCCTGTAAGAGTACCCTCAATAAAAAACGGTCCTACAATATGGTGTCCAATCAACCCAGTCCAAACATTGACTTTCTGTGGCCGCTGAGTCCTTGTGATATGATATCTATGCAAATTTTGTCTACTCCAGTAGCGGCAGTTCTGTGAATTTACTTCACCATTTACATAAAATGTTGCTTCATCTGTAAAGCAAATTCTGCGTAGTAAAGTATCATCATTATGAAGCTTATCCAACATGATTTCACAAAAGTTACTTCTTCTTTCTGCATCATTCGCAATTAGTTCCTGATGGTTTTGAAAATGATACGACTTAAAATGTTCTCGTTTTAGTAGTTTATGCACGGAAGATTTGCTTACATTTGTAGTTTGTGCTAAAGCTCTTGTGGAGAGCATATTATTATTTTCGATTGTTTGCAGAATTTCATCTCTTTTGGCGTCAGTAATAACATATCTTGGCCTATTCTTTTTTTATGATTAGGAACGATGCATCCATTATTTTTATACTTCTGTACTAACCTACTTATTGTAGTTGGACTCGGTCTTGGACGGTCAGGATATGTAATTTGAAACAAATCTGCTACTCTCCTCAAACTCATATTCGAGTTATACCAGTTCACTAATAACAGTTTTTCTTCTACACTATACATACCTCAAAAATAGAGTAACTTATTTTGACATCCTATATTGCAAAATAAAATACACGCTAAAATACATTGCTGTCATTTCATTATTACGTTACTCTAGCAACTAGTGTATGTATGTGCATGTTGCATTATAAAATATATTCACGGTATATTGATGGAAAAAGTACGCATTATGGATTTGACAATACTATAACAACGTTGTTATATTGTTGTATATTACAATAAAACATACATAAAAATTTAAATGAAAGATTATACATTTGTTTGAAAGGTTTTCTCTCAATTACGTCAATTTACGATTGAAATGTTCAAATGTTCAACATTTGATATTACACGACGCAGTATATTTTACAAAGCTTACTCATTGTTAACAGTTTTGTTTAATGTAATTGTACATAGATAGCTCGTAATAAATTATGAAAACAAAGAAAATATCTTAAAAATCAAATAACGAGCTTCCAGGCGCGAATCAAAAATTTGGAACACGTTATATAGACACATTTTGTTTGTTGTGTAAAAAAACAAAATACACCTGTTGTATTTAAAATGTATTACATCTAAATAATTCCTTTTCAGGAACAGTTTACCAAAAACGAACAACAATTATTCATTAACAACATTAATTTTCGAGAGATGACCTTTAAAACGGAAAATATAAATCTTCATGGACATAGATCGCGGGAGATGACAGAAGTATCCTTTTTTCCTCATCTATATATGCGCTTGCTTACGTTATGGTTGTGTGTTGATATTCAACACCACAAACAAAACCGATATTCACGCTTGACAGGCTCGTCGTGTTTTACGTCCGCTTGCATATTGTATCTTGGTAACATTTTATGTAATGTATGCACGATTGTTGTTCGAAGATGTTTAGTTATGTTAGTAATGGTTTTCTTGAATAGCGCGCGTAATACATAGACACGCTGCCGCAATAATCAACAAGTTTTATGACAGGAAGACGTAGTCTTAATCAATGGAACATTCGATGTATTCTATAATTATAAAGTAAATCAGGAAATTTAAATATTTGAACGTGACTCTTGGCATCAAGAAAGGCATTAGATGAGGTAAACGGTCTTGAAACAAGTTTTTCTTAAGCAAGATAGCAAAAAGTTATTTTACAGTTGTAATATCCTTTTCCATCGTTCCAAAAATTCGTCACTTAATTTTTAAACTTTATATACCAAATGGTTAACTTTTTTTTAGAAGCGAGTTACCACTTTTAAATTATATACTTAATAGGGAAGTTACTTGAAAATCCGGTATGCCCCAAAATAAAGGACACCAAAACATAAAACTCTATAGACGGGACAAATGATATATTTACAGGACCTGGTAACTAAATCAGTCCACCCTTAAATTTTAGAGTTTTAACGAAATAAAATTCAAAAACATAAAATTTAAAACGTACGCTTCTATATTACACATGCTAGTATAGATTTGAACATTCTTACAACTATAGGATATATTTATTTCAATATTTGGTTAAACCTCCCTTAGTTTGAATGACCGTGTGAATTCTCTTCGACATGCTACCCATACACACTTTTACGGTGTCTTAAATCTGTCTGTTTTCTTTCTAGGTATTTTAGAACGCTTAAATTCAGATTTGAGGACGAGTAAACAATAGACTTAAGGTAAATATTATGAGTTCGGTAAAGATTAGCGACTCCCAAACTTAGTACTATGAGTAAAGTATATAATGCCTTCCAATAGAGACTTCCGAGCTTTGACAGTTGATAGGGGCCATATTGTTGAAGCTACATTTGTCAGATCATGGACGGATCTAGGGTTTAACAACACGTGCAAATGATAAAATTCTTTTATCAAAATGGGTGCTCTGTTCGGGCAACGTTCCGCGCGCTTCGCTCATTTTGCGGTTGCCATAATCGTCCTATCGAGAGGATTATTCGCGGTGTGGTGGATAAATTTGAGTCTATTGGTTCAGTAAACAATGAACCCACACCCGTACGACAATGAAACGCAACATTTGCCGAAAACATCGTCGCTGTCCGTGAGAGTGTGCAGGAGAATCTGAGGCAGTCGATTTCGCGTCGCTCAGAAGAACTCGGCCTTTCACAGACGACAACTTAGCGAATTTTTCGTAGTGACTTGGGCCTGCACCCGTTCAAAATTCAACTGATCTAGGAGCTGGAGCAGTTGGAAACTGACCCTAATTTTCATCAAAAAATCAAGCTCATTTCTGGATGAAAGGGTACGTCAACAAACAAAATTGTCGAATTTGAGACGATACTAATCCACATGAGATCCAAGAGCGTCCAATGCAACCCGAAAAAGTCACTGTTTGGTATAGATTTTGGGCTAGCTACGTGCCACACAACTCATGCCACATTGGACATTCTGCACGAGCGATTTGAGGGCATGGTCATCTTACGTGGAGGTGATGTGAACTGGCCGCCAAGATCGTGCGATTTGGCGGAGTTAGACTTTTCCTTGTGGGGTTTTCTTAAGTCGCAGGTCTATGCGAATAAGCTACAAACCACAGCGGCCCTCGAAACCAACATAACCCATACCATCGGTCAAATTCAGCTTGATTTATGCGCCAGAGTCATGGAAAATTGGACATTTCGGATGCGCGCCACCCAGCGAAGCCGTAGCGGACATTTGCACGATGTTATATTCTATACATAATGGCATCTGTAGACCTTTCAAACGAATAAAAAATTCGATGATATCACACACACACTTTGTTTTATTTAAATTTAAAAATATGAAGCACTTAATGAAAGACCTGTTATATACTCAACAATATATTTATTCGAATGTAATATCAAAAATATTCGAAATTTTTGTAGTTATCATTATTTTAACTATATGATATATCAAATACCAAACAAAGATATGCATATTACAAAAGATTTTAATATGGATTTTCGAGAAATACATCGTAAAAATATTTATATAGATTTGTTTTACACAATCTGCATTTAGCCACAATGTGCGAGACAAGGATAACAACTCACTCCCTGATTTGTTTAGATAATATTTTCACGAATATAGAAATCAAAGATTGAAGATATTTGTAGTTAATTTACATATGTCAGATCATCTAACACAAAAACTAAGATTTAACGAAAATGTTGCAAAACCTGATAAAGTATAATTTATGTTAGAGATAAAAACGAATGTAATATCTAGACGTCTATACAAACTTCGAAAATTTAGATTGGACAACGTCTGGAAACAGTCAGGAAATGTGTACTAGATTTCATGATTTAATGTATCCCTTTATCGAATATTTTCCTCAACGAAGGATTGCACAGAAGAGTCACTTTAGTGTTAGAGATATTCCTTCTGGCATGATGAGATTACGAAGCAAATTAGACGCTTTAGCAACAGTAACAATTACATCAAAAAGCCCTGTAGTGTATCAGAAGTATAAAAAATTTTGAAAAAATATAAACGTTGCTTGGAGAAATCTATGGAAACTTATTTGAAATGCATTAATTGGTCCAACAACAAACAAAAGCAAATATGGAACATTATAAGAAAATATTCAAAACCGAACTTAAAACAGCTTGATATGACCAATCTTAGCGTTCAAGAATTAAAGAACTATTTTATTAGTCAACTAGATGCTCAATTCCATTCTAAATTAATTACCAACAATATAACACCTAAAAGCGCAGTAAATCGTTATTATATTTCTATACAAATGTTGAAAAAATTATAGTTGTATTGTACATCGTCTGCTATATTTGTATATGTATCAAAAATATATTTGTAGGAGGAGAGAATTCCTAGTGAATTAAAACTCACAAAAGTAATACTAATTCATAAGATGAGTGATATTGACAACCTCAGTAACTATCGGCCTATAGCTACATATATTGCCATCGATATCGAAGATCTTTTAAACCGTGATTGCAAACAGTTTACTAAATTTCTTTGAGGAAGAAGATACATTGCTGGATGCTGAACATGGTTACAGAGAAGGTAGATCCACCATTACAGGCATGGCTGTTGTTATTGGGTCTTTTGCAGAGCCCTTAAATATTAAGAACAAAATACAACTAATACTTTACGATCTAACCAAAGCTTTTGGCAACTACAATTACTTGCTACAGAAACTATGTTTTAATGGAAGTCGGGGTAGTAGTCATGTCTTATTGATTTCATACTTAGAATATCGACGAAAATATGAGCCAATGGGAAAGTCTCTAGTACACAGAATACATAAGTAGGGGTACCTCAGAGATCTACATTGGGCCCACTATTATTCATAATTTATCTACATTCTTCCAATCCAAATATTTTTAATTTTCAGTTTTCTATTTTAATAATATTAAGTGATTATAAATATTATTACACTGTTTACACTATGTTTAACTATTTCCATGCATAAAAATTGAATTTACATTATTATTAAGCCTGTGAAGAGTTGTAGCTAACGGTGACCTACAAGGGTCATGGTTCATGAAATTCCTTATTGATGATTTTGATCACCGACACTCCTTTGTCAGGGAAACCTATGGACAAAGCAAAGGCATTGATCGAGTCGAATCCACGGCACACGACACAAGAGATTGCAAAAACGTTAAAAACCTATTCATGACCACATGAAAAAGGAAAAAAAAACATCAGCAAGCTCGTCATATTTAGGTTCCTCATAAACTCAAAGAAATTCACTTGACGTCGTTTATAAACATTTGCGATATGCTCTTTAAAGGTGAAGAAAACTATCATTTTTGAAGCAGCTGATAACTGATGATGAAAATGAATTGTTTTATAACAATGCGATGAAAGCGATCTTGGTCACAATCTGAAGATTCGCCTGACAACATCATCGAAAGCAAACATTAATCAGAGAAAGGCTACGTTTTCAGTGCAACAGGATTTTACAGATGCCGTGTTTTTCAATCTCTTAAGAGGGAATGAAACAAATGCGTACTATCGACAATTGGAAAATTTGGACGAACCCATCATCCTAAAATATTCAGAGCTCATTCATCGTAAAGGAATGATGTATCATCACGACAATGCGAAAAAACACATGAGTTTAATCGCCCCTCAAAAATGTGCTGTCAAGTCCACCATACCCGTCCTTCTTGTTTCATTCTCTTTAAAACACCTTGCGTAGTAAAACGATCAATTCAGATAAGGTTGTGAATTTGCGCCTTGTAAAGTTTTCGCCGATAATGGTACTATGAACGAGAACTTACGAAGTTCACCGAAAGATGATAAAGATTACAGAAAAAAAAGAACGATAAGTAAATGATCGATTCCTTTTTATATATTAATAAATGACAGAAACGTAGGAAAATACGTCATGTGACAAGCCAATATTGTAGCGATTAAATTCAAGGCGGTAGAGGCAGATTTTATTAAAATAATTATACTTCTAATTAAATATAAAACCAACTAGTAAACAATACTAATGCAATTGAGTGTAATAATAGGATTATTAAAATATTAAGTAAGGAATAGCATTGGCAATTATCTCTGAAGTTGAATTCCTCGTGTGTATGACGTACGCAACTATTGTATTTACATATTCGATAGATGAATATTCATTACCTTGTCTCACACGTCTATACTTTCAATAACACTTTTTATTTATGCTTCGAATAAGTACTACAGGAATTTATAGAATGCAAAATTAGCAAGCTGCCATCATACAAATGCAATTTTAAAATAGATACCATGAATAATGTGAATCATGTCCAATTTGTAACTTTACCAGTTCCGATAATAGAAAATAATGTCTTGATGAACAGGGTACACATACAATAAGATATCTTTTAATGAGCAGTATTACACAGTTTTATGTTTCATCATATATTATGGAGAAAAAGAAACGAATTACGCAGTAAAAGGTTATGATATGGTTTGGGATGGAATTACCATAGGAAACAAGACTTTTTTAATATTCTTTCGAAGCAATTAAATGTTCGAAGGTACACTACTCTCCATATTAGTTCGAACACTCAAATAAATTTTAAAAAATGGAAAACAGTTAAACTAATTTATGTCAAAACTTAAAATTTTTATTGCATTAATGTTTATTGATATTTATAAAGTATAATAATAAAAATTAAAGAAACTCTAACCTTAAATAAACAAAGATATCTTATCAAAGAAACCCCCTTTTGCGCAAAGAACAACCCGTACAATTCGAGCCATCTGTTTTACGAGCTTTTTAAGGACTCTATTTGGTATACTATTCCATTTTTCTCGCAATTGTTCCACAAGTGATTTGCTGAGGTAAGACACACTTTTCGGACCCTCCTGTCCAATTTATCCCATAACAATTCTATGGGGTTAATTCGGAGCTTTGCGGTGGCCACGTCATTATTTGTAAGATATTGTTGTTTTGTTTGCTTTTTAAGAAATTCTTAATATTACTGCTGAGTGTTTGGAGTCGTCGTCCTGCATAAACACAAAATTTTCGCCGATTAAACGTGGCCCCCATGGTATTGCATTTTCTTGCAATATTTGCTTTAAGTCCCCTGTGCTGGCGTGGCAAAAATAACCCTAAGCAAGCACAGATCTTCTTCCTTGTTTGACGGTTTGCACTATATAGTCCCGCAGCATTCTTTGACCACTCTCTGTTCTTACAAAAATACGCCTTGATTGTCCAAACACTTTAAACTTTGATTCATCAGTCAATAAGACGCTTTTTCAGTCATCCAGTGTCCAATCTCTGAGTGTTTCTGCCCATTGTTGTCGTTTTTGCCTGTTTTCCCATCGAAATAAGGGTTTTCTTACAGCAATGCGGCCGTGAAGATTTGCAGCTTTTAATCTTCTCTTCACCGTAGTATCAGAAATTTTTCTTGCACGGTCGCGATTCATTTCTGCGGAGATTTCGAGTGCTGTCAGTCTCTTATTTCGTTTATTCAGCAATTTTATACGCTCATCGTCGGCTTAAGATATTATTCATTTACGATCTGAACGTGCCGCATCTCTTAAACAGCCCGTGCGTTGATGTCACCCAATGATATCACTAGCAGTCGATTTATTAAAATGTGTCTTTTCGGAAATTTGACGCAATTTCTTGATGAAAAGCAATAATTACAGATCGGTTTTCTAAACTTGTTAGTTTTCCTCTCGGCATTTTAAGTTCACATAAAAAATACGGTCTTATCAGTGATGCGCACGCTAGCAAGTTTATTTAAAAACTAATGCATATTTCGGAACACAAGACTCTTTCGGGTGAGGATAGGTAAGTTTCGCAAGTTTTTTGCTTGGAATATTATCTCAAAAATAATCATATATATGGCGGTATGGATTATTCCAGGAATTACCGCAGTGAGTCATAAAATATAATAGTCATTCGTAAGTGCTCTAATAGATATATTTGCCTGCAGTTGGTTATAAATCTCGTAAAGGACCTAATGTAAATATATTATTTATATTTAAACGCAATTATATTATTTTTTAGAAGAATTTACTAAATTTCACTAGCTGTCCGAACTATTATGGACGGTAGTATACATGTTCGAAGTTCTGGAACCAATCGTGTTACTATATATCCAATGGCTAAATAATGCCACATTCCAGCAAGATAATGGTCGTTCTCATATTACAATTATTACATTAGGATTCTTGGAAAACGCTGACATCGATATTCTCTATTGACCTGTGCCATCGCCAGACTTATCGCATATCGAACATGCTAACCTTCGAATGAACTTGCAATAACTATATGATGCCCTACAAATTGCTTAGAATGAGCTTCCACGGGATTTTATAAAACATCCTATTAGAAGCATCTCTGGACAGAAGACAGAATGTATTCATTTATGTGGAGCAGCAAATCGTTATTAAATTTTCCCTGTAAAGCATATTATCATTTACTATTAATATTTCGTGAATTCAGAGAAGGAACGCAGAGAAGTAATAGCAACTGCAAAAAGTATCTGTAAAGTATATAGAGAAGATTCAGTAAGTTTCCAGATACAAATTTTTAACCTCTCAAAAATTCCCGTTCTGCAAAATCACGTTTATGACGGTATAACTCACGCCAAATTATGGAAAAATCGTGTTGAAAATAATATTACCCTTGAAAGTTGAGTTTTCCTGCATTTTGCCGTAAATTATCTATACGTTCAGGTACTCCCACCTGTCCATAATGGCATCGATAAAAATAAAATTTCTTCCCTTCCAGCCATACACCCCCCAAACTATCACTCTACTAGTCATTCTTCGTCGTGGTTACAAGATTTTCTTTATTTAAGGAAGTATTATGCTTTCTCCACACTAACTTGCGCCTTTCTATTCCAAAAACGCAATATTTACTCTCGTCAGAAAAAATATCTATTCCTAAAACTCCCGAGGTTTATTTTTATATTGCTTAGCAAAGTCAATTTGCTTCTATCTATTGACCAAGGAAATAAAGGGACTCCTGTGAGCGTCTCGACTACGAAACCTATTTCTCCTTAAAATTTTGCAAATTATATCGCTGCAAATCTACTTTTTAAACATTGGTTAATATTTTCAGCCATTTTGGAAGATGTTTAGGGTTCTTTTTGCACAGACTGCATAATGAAGCGCTTCTCCCTCTCTGTCAACTTGTGTGAGCGTCCAGAACGCGGCTTAGATGTGAATTTACCGTTATTCTAGTAGTTTGTTTGTTTACCTTCTCAATAGTAAAGAGTCCATAATATTTCAATAATTCTTTGTGTTCATTCTAAATACAATTAAGAAATGTTAAAATAAATTATTCGTAAGAAACTTAAAACACAATATTCATGCTTGTGTCGACTGAAGTTTCAAATAAAGTGTTCAAACTACCATGCTTTTAATGTACGCAGATTTTTTCTGAGTCAAAGATGATTGTTATCGATAGTTCTAAAACTATTGAACTTTTCAAAATAAATTATTTTTAGGGTATTCAGAATTATTTCAGTAACAAATGTAAGTTCTTAAAATTACATGTATTGGGTTGGCAACTAAGTACTTTCGGTTTTTACTGATAGAGAGCGTTGCTTTATTTTTTGTATAACGTATGTTAGTGCTGTACTTTACCGTTTGTCGAATGATACTAGTCACATTGACGTAACTTCAGAAGCAAGTAGTGCGTGATTTTTATTAAAGCTATTAGTTGTGGGTTAATTTTAAATGGAGTGCAGAAACGAACATTTTCGACATATTTTACTATTTTATTTCCGTAAAGGAAAGAAAGCTGCTGCGGCTCACAAAAAGATATGTGAAGTTTATGAAGTTGATGATGACCAAATCAAAGTCATAATTGAAGAGGATCGTCATATAAATGTTCGAGAGGTTGCGGAGAGGCTACATGTATTGCACACAACAATTGAAAAACATTTAAAATGTCTTGGGCTAGTTAAGAAGCTTGATATCACGAATTGAAAGAAATTCATTTAACACAAAGAATCAACTTTTGCGATATGCACCTTAGACGAAATGAAACCGACCCTTTCTTAAAAAGAATCATCACTGGTGATGAAAAATGGGTCCTGTACAGTAACATAGTTCGAAAACGATCATGGAGCAAACACGATAAACCAGCTCAAACCACATTGAAAGCTAAATTGCATCCAAAAAAGATTATGCTGTCAGTTTGGTGGGATTACAAAGGTGTGTTTTTGAGCTGCTTCCAAAGAACCAAACGATCAATTCTGATGTTTACTGTCAACAATTAATAAAACTGGATGAAGCAATCAAAGAAAAACGGCCAGAATTGTCAAATCGGAAAGGTGTAGTTTTCCACCAAGATAATGCCAGAAATTTTATGAGTGCGGAATCATGCAGCTGAAAGAAAGATGGCAAAAGGTCATTGAGCAAAATGGAAAATATATAATTGATTAAAAACTATTCTTTGTTTAAAAAAAAAGTGTTTTATTTTATACTACAAAATCGAAAGTACTTAGTTGCCAACCCAATATATGTATTATAATTTTAAAAAGTTTTGTTTTTAAAAATATTCTAGTCTCCTATATACGCTGACTTTTTTTGATTTCATGTGCCTGTAGTTGTATTGGGTCTGGGAAAAAGTTCGTGGCGTTTTTTCAGTAAAATTCAACTGGTCCCCGCATGGCGCGTGGACAAATTCATTTAAACCGAATATGCTCCATTATTATCGACAATGTTTCGCCATTTTTTTGGTAGATCCATGATCCCATCGGTGAAAAACTTCTGTGGTTTCTGGTCGAAAAACTGAATCAAGTAGTTTTCACAGGCTTCTTTTGAAACCAACTTAATTCCATTGAGAGAGTTCTGCAGAGATCGAAACAGATGATAGTCAGAGGGTGCTATATCCGGACTGTAAGGTGGGTGCATCAAAACTTCCCAACCAAACTCTCTCAATTTTTGACGGGTCATCAAAGAAGTGTGTGGTCGGGCGTTGTCATGATGGAAGACAACACCTTTCCTATTAATCAATTCGGGCCGTTTTCTTTCAATCGCCTGGCGTAATCTCTCTAGTTGTGCACAGTAGAGTTGAGAATCAATCGTCTGACCAGTTGGAAGTAGCTCGTAGTGGACGATTCCCCTCCAGTCCCACCATACACACAGCATCACTTTTTTTTGGCGTCAATGTTGGCTTAGCGAACGCTTGTGACGACTCACCATCCTTTATCCACGATCTTTTACGCTTCCGATTATCGTACGTAATCCATTTTTCATCTCCGGTTATTAAACGTTTCAGAAACGGCTCGATTTCATTCCGTTTCAGCAGCGCATCGCAGATGTTAATTCGGTCAATCATGTTTTTCACGCTCAACTCATGAGGAACCCATACGTCAAGCTTTTTTTGTAACCAGCTTTGTGTAAATGGTTCAAAACAGTTTTGTGGTCAATGCCTAGCTCCATGCCAATATCGACACTGCTGATATGCTCATCTTGTTGGACTTTTTCAAGAATTTCATCAGATTTTTCAGTGATTGGACGACCGGAGCGTGACTCATCTTTCACATTGAAATTTCCAGAACGAAAGCGAGCGAACCATTTCCGCGCAACAGATTTCGATAAAGTACCTTCACCGTACACAGCACAAATTTTATCACAAGCCTGCGCAGCGTTCTTCCCCTTATCATAATAATATTGCAGAATATAGCGAAATTTCTCATTATTCTTCTCCATTTTCAAGTGCGAATAACTTTCCAACCACTGCACCGATTACAATGTTTCTACGCTCAAACTAACGTTCGGAAGGTCATCTAAAAAACGAGCCCTCGGTGGTGTCGCTGTGACTTGTTGTTCTTTAGTTATCGGCAACCAATGCCATCTATCGGGAAAAACGCCACGAACTTTTTCCAAGACCCAATATTATTGGTAAGATATGCCTTTGGTGGACAGGTCATTTTCTAACTCTAGAAATAACTGAAGAAAGGCGAGTCTATATTTAAAAAATTAGAGAATATTTCTTCTGGCATCCAATTATTACTATATATATTCGAAAATTACAATATTATAATATTTACTATTTATTATTACGTAATTTAATATTCGTTTTTTTTGTATAAATACAAATACATTTTCCGAATCCATCAGCAGCTTAAAATTAATTATAATTTCAATCTCATGGAGAAATGTTTGCAACTTTTCATATTGATCGACATAAATTGTTTAAAATATTAGAAATATTCGAGGCTACAAATAACCTACATATTTTTAAAATAAGGAATAAACAATATTGTGGTATCCCGTAAATATGAATGTCTCCATTTTATAAGCTTCAGCAGTTTTCATTACGAAAGTAATTTTTTCTTTAAGAATGATAAATATAGGAAACACTATGCAGTGAGTTAATTTAATTTTGAAGTTATATCTAAACTAAAGAGAGAGTTATTGTTTTCTTGCAATTTTTGATTTATCTAAAACACATTTATTTATAATTTAGAGAACATTAAGATATCTTTTCAAAACATTTTAGTTTGTTAATATTGAAGTTAATCTACACAAAATAAAAAATCGGAGTATATTTCAATAAGATAGTACTATCGTAACTCATTCAATACAAAATTTAACTCAGTTCATTAAATTTGAAAGAACACCATAACTATTCAGAAAAATACAAGAAATATAGTTAAAATCAAATGTTAAAAGATTAAATCGAAAAGGTTAACTTAAATATTGAGAACTATAATTATCGTTTCTTTGTCTAGTTTTTGCTATTTATTGAAGTTAGTTTTATACCTCTCGTCTAAATTTTGTAAATAAGTAGTAATACAATTACATATTAATATGCTTAAATTTTTTACACAGTTCAGTAATGAAATAGTACAAAATATTCTAATTATTTTGCATGATATTTAACTTTCACCCTAAATCTTAAAAGTGCATACATTCTAAAAAAATCATATTTTTTAGATAGAAAAGGAAAAAATAATTGAATAAACAATTACAAAAAATGTATTATTATTTATTAGGAAGCAACAGCAGTAAAATTAAATATTTTCCTAAACATAATAAGTAAATCCACAGTACATCTACAGTATTATCCACTTTTACGATAAAATAATTTTATTTATTTATATTTCTTATTTAAAATAGCCGCCAAAGAGATGGCGCTAATGTCTGTGTTTAAACTACCAATTGGCATATTTCCGTTTCCATCTTTCTTTCATTTTGTTACGTGCTGTGGTAAGTATCGCGTGGAACATTTAATCGTTTCACAAGAAATATATAAGCTCTTCTTTTTAATAATCGAGTACTTTATGTAACTATTAAAACCGTAATATCGAATTATATTTTTAATACTAATTATTTTTTCTTTTAATACGTCAAAGTAAATTACACTTATAATCAAATACACGTGTTTAGGAGTTATTTGTATTTTTTTTTTGGGACGTTAATCTAAGTTACAACTAAAATCTAACATGAAAACTTTATTCAGTACGCATTTAGTAGTCGATATATGTACATTTCATCAAATTTTTATATTTTTCATTATTTATTCTTACAGGACAAGATGTCGTCCCATTTGGTTTGGAGTATTATACGAAACAACAATGCATTCCTCTTAAAGAAACGCAATATTAATAAGCCGTTCAGTACTGTAAGTACGTATTGCCTCTTCAATATAAAATTTTTTATCGTATCTTTATGATGATATTTACCACCAAGATCGTTGAACAATCAATGATAATACCTTTGCTACTTCTGAGGATCAATTTTAATAATTTCATACGCATATGTCATTTAAACCATTTGTATTAAATAAAGTAAAGTATGTTTTAGGAGCCAAATAACTTGACAAACCTGAGTTCATACAGATATAATGGTTTAATTCACAAGAAATCAGTTGGTATAGTAGATGCCCCTGACAAGAAAGGTTTTACAGTGGTTTATAAAAAAGCCAGCAAACATGTAAGCATATTTTGAAATACATTAAATGGTGAAATACATAAAATGATGAATCTTTCACTGGCGAACTGCATGCCTAATATGGAGACAAAACTCATCACCCATCACTTCTGATTTTATACTTCAAAAAATATTTATTACTTGACTATGTACTTTTGAAATTTCTTAGATGTTTATTTTTAGAATAAGCCTAGACAAAATACTATTAAGAGAACGATGAAGGCTGGTCCAAGAAGGTCCTTATACAAGCTGAAACGCCTCTTAAATAAAAATCGATACCGTACAGATCTAACGAAGGTTTGTATTTTATTTATTATTGATTATATTAATTTGCATCTTAAATATGATGAAGTTCAGAAATGAAATAGTAATGATTATTTATTTTTAAGCATGTATTATCTGAAAGTGTGAGATATGCCTTTTTTTCTTAACACACATTTATTTTTCTAATTACAATTCCTCTTTATTTTAGGTTGCTTTACGACGAGCTAGTGCAATCTTAAGATCACAAAAGGCCATTCCTCAAAAGAAGCCAAAAGCCACAAAGAAAACAGAATAAGAATTTTTATTTAATTAAATAAAGATATTTAAAAAGTTTTTTGGTTTTAAGTTTTCCCGATTTAATAACCTTTGTAAATCAATTTTAAGGTAAAAACAGTATTCATTTTGGACTTTGATTAGATGACATTTTTATTTTTGTGTTAATTATATTAAAATTAGTTTGTTGTCACAATTGCAACAGTATATATAATATATTAAAAATACTGCATTTTTTTTTGTAAATGTAGAATTAATTCCAGCCTGTTTTAACCAAAATTAAACAAATGCAAAAATGTATTGTGTGAACTTTTTGTCTGCGTTTTTCCTGCACATTCCACTCGAATTGAATTTTATGCATAAATTTTTTCTCATTTGCTGAAAACCGTTTGTAGACTATAAACAAATTCTTTTCAAACTGGTACAATTTAGTTTGTTTTTCAAGATTAATTGAAATTTCATATGAAGTTCAAACATCGAAAATGTAATAAATTTGACAACAATTTATCCATTAAGTAAATGGTATATTTAAAATGTACAGGTTTTCTGATACAATTTATTTTCCTTGCACAATTCTTAATAAATGTTGGTAGCAAACGTTTTCAACAATTCTTTAATTTCAGGCGAAAAAAATTCTTCCAATTTAATAAGTATAAACTAATAGTAATTAATAAATTATCGTTACCACTATCAAAATTGTCAAATTTTACATTTACCCAGAAAATGGGGAAAGAAAAAAGCAATTTACAAAATTAACGTGAATAACTTGTGTCGTATTCGTAAAACACTTATTACACTTTGCTTTTAGGGTCCTACTCGTCTTTATTGTGCTCTAAACTGTCCTCTAATCAGTTGCGCAATTTAGTAATAAATCGCGTGTAGGGGCTAAAATATGGAAATTATTTTCTATATCTACGTATACATATACTTATTTTTTAACCGCTACTATTTTTTGTATTATTTTTCTTTTGATGTTTCGACTTTATTTCTTAGCTTATCCTTAAAAATCAGAACTTCATGATTCATAGAGTAATTGCGGCCTTAAGTGCTTAAAATTATGTATTTTTTTATTGAAGCCGGAAAATCGTGTATGTACATATTGTTTACGTAAAAGAATTATAGTTACAGGTCTTGAAAAAAAGGTAATATTGAATAAAAGTATATAGGAAAAACTATAAATGTGAACTAATTCATATTGGTTATATCATATTCCTTCGTAGAAGCAGAGGATTCTCCAAATGGAACCACATTAGCATCCTTGTACATGCAAGATGTTAAAAATGCTTTTCAAATGTATCTACTTGTATAATTAAATCCAATATAACCACTACTATAAGAGATTTCACTGCTACAACTGGTACCAATAACTATTCATCATAACAAAAATAGTAAAAAAGGCAGATGTTAATAAGAAAATTAATACATAACATAGCTTTTAAATAGAGGGATAATTTTTTTTTACAACTTATGTATATAAATATATATGCTTTCCTTGTTTAGGATTAAAGCAGCAACGAGAATTTTTACAACACAAAACAGTCATTTGACTTTAAAAAAATCTCCAAACTTCGTATTTGGTCAAACAAAGCTTCTGCACCAATGAAGAAACAAAAATATTTTATGAACGTTGAGCTATTGCTGAAAAAATATTAAATTCTACTAATCTTACCAAATTGACACATTCAATAAACGAAGCTACATATAAATTTATACGTCAAAAATTAAAAACCAAACATGAATATATACTAACGATGAAAAATGTCTAAATTCTAGTCTTATCTTTTTCAAAATCCAACAATAAAGCTTGTTAATTATCTGAATTATTTGTCCTTTCCTCACAGAAAACATTCATAAATTAATTGAATTGTTTGCCTTTGAGTCCTCCTTTTAACAAAATAATTTTTAATCTAAAAGAGTGAAGAAAAAGTATCTGACAAACTGACAATGGGTACAAATATACAGTGTAATAGAAAGCTTGATGTAACTGAAAAAAATCTTTTAGAGATTTAGCCCCGAAATTGCAAATACAAAAATTCTCACTGAACGTGAAGAAATATTCTCATAGTTTTATATATATACACTGCAGGCCATAACTTTGGAATCACTTGCATAAGTTAGGAATCACTTCTGAATATAATGAAAATATTGTAGTGGCTTTAACAAACATTGTAAAAATAAAACAATATTAATATACCAAAACGTTTTATTATAAAATAAGCAGGAAAAAAAGCAAATTTTATTTATTTACATCCACTTATTTTTATTATCAACTAAACGGACTTTTCATCGAAATACCCTCCTTTTGCTTTAATGACGGCAGCACACAATCGCGGTAAACGAGACACTAATTTTGTAAGGGTTTCATTGGGTATATTTGCCCAAGAATCTTGTATAACTTGCCACATGTGAGTCTGGGACGTCGGACACTTTTCACGCATTTTTCTATCCAATTCTTCCCACAACAGCTCTATTGGATTGAGGTCTGGCGATTGTGCCGGCCAAACCATGTTTTGTAAAACACCGTCAGCTTCCTGTTGTTGGAGATATCCTCTACATAAATGAGAAGAATATTTTGGGTCGTTGTCTTGCATGAATATAAAGTTTTCTCCAAGTAATCTCAGACCAGAGGGCACAGCTTTGTGTTCGAGAATCTGTCTGTAACCCTCCTTTTTCAAAACTCCGTCGATTTTCACCAGATCTCCTACACCAGCCGAAGAAAAACATCCCCAAACCATTACAGAACCGTCACCATGTTTTACCGTGGGCACCACACATTGCGGTAACATTTTTTCCGTAGCAGTTCTTCTTACAAATATCCGACGTCTGGAACCGAAGACCTCGTACTTTGATTCGTCGGTCCATAGTACTTTTTCCCACTGTTCTATAGTCCAATCTTTGTGTAACTTAGCCCATTGTAGCCTTTTTATTTTATTTTGCGGACGTAGAAGCGGTTTGCGAACTGCTACACGTCCCATCAGTCCAGCCGCTCTGGGCCGCCTTTTTACTGTGGTTAAAGAGATCCGAGTTTCACGCTCCCTGTTGAACTCACCGCGGATTTGCGAGGCCGTTAATCTTCTATCTCTTTTCGACGTCAATATAATTGTCTGGTCTTCTGCAGGAGTTGTAATTTTTGGTCTTCCTGATCGTTTTCTGTCCGTATACCCTCCAATAGACTGGTATCTTTTAATTGTATTTTGTACACCTTTGTACGATATCTTCATTCTTTTCGCGATATCCCGTATAGAATCTCCCCGATTATGATGACTAATAATTTCTACACGTTTTTCTAGCGATATCTGCTTTCTCTTCGCCATAATCAAACGATGTTTACTGATTATACACACTTTTATGTGTCTACACACTTTAAATGATAGGAAGCAACTAAAATATTCTCATTACTTCAAAATGTATAAATACTTATAAATATAAAAACTAAATGTAATTACAAAAGGTTTATGCGGAAGGGTCTGCAATAAAATTTGTCCATTCCAGGTAATCGTTCATTATGCAGAAATATTACCTGCTCGAATAAATAATACCGCACGCAGAGTTTCCTTAATCTCTGGTTATTTTCCAACTATTAATGCATTTAAAACTACATCTTTTATGTAAAGCTTTGTAATGTACTTAAGAATAATCCTTTGTACTTATATCAAAGTAATACGAACGTAACATAGATAAATTTTAATTTTTATGAATTTACTGGAACTGATTCCAAACTTATGGCCTGCAGTGTATATATATCATCTATATGATTATGATTTCATAATCATATAGATTATATATATGATTATGATTTCATAATCATATAGCTGAATCCTAAACTTTCTCTAAAAATAGAAACTAAAAGATTAAAAAGTTCAATGCTGAAATAATTTGAAGAGGTTACTATGGTCGGATTGCTGTTGACAGGCAAGTAAATTGACGAAGACAATTGGATTTACAAGGTAACGGTGAAATATGGAGGTGGATCGGTGATAACGCAAGGGTATTTCTCAGCTAGAGGGGTGGGATATATACATTTTATAGATGATACTATGGACAAGACCGTATCTCCCGATACTTTAAAAACTCATTTAAGAGTGTAAATTGTTTGACTATCTGAGGTAATTTGGTTTTCTATCAAGACAACGACCCCAAATTTCAAGCTAACACAACTAGAGAATCGCTTTTATACAACCATTCTAAAATTATGTATACACCCCTGTAAGTATTTATGGCAAAAATCAAAACCAGAATTCGCAAATATATCAAAAATAAAGATTTAAAAATTAAATGAATGAAATAATGGAAAAACATTTCCTCAGAAACTGCTCAAAGATTAGTCAAATCAGTGCCATATAGATTCATTGCAATTGTAAATCATTCATATCACTCACAATGTTAAAAATAAAGAAACATTTTTAATCTCTATGAGAATAGGAGTGTGATATAAATTTTCTATATATTCTTTTCCTTTTGTTATGTCTACAAAAATTGTTATTAAATGTTACTTTCTTATTAAATTCATATAATATACTTAGTTATCTTTAATTCATAATGGTACTAAATATTTATACATTTTTAAGTAAATTACTGGTAGTGCACAAAACCATTTCCTTATACTTAACTGGATTTAGAATAATTGGTGATATATATAGGAATACCAAAACTTCCTAATCATTCTTTGGCTGTTAAATATAAAACTTAACATCTTAGATTTTAAAACGTTTTCAATCTATAAAATAAAAAAAACAGTGCCACGTATGGCTTCGCCATTGTCGAAAATCTTTTACTCTTCAAATGCTTTTTGAGTTTGGGAACAAATAATAGTCTGATGGTGCCAAATCCGGCAAAATAAAGTGGTTAATCAACCAATTTCATTAAGATTTTACAAAGCAATCGACTTGTATGCAGGAGTGTCTTGCAAAAACAGCACATCTTTGGCAAGTTTTCCACAGCATTTCCTATGAATGATGCAAAATACACATTTATAATAAAAATGTTAAATATTTCTGCAACATGCTTGGGCCCAATTCATTGATCTGCTAAAATCATCTGATATCCAATCTTGATCTCTTAAATTCCACAACCCATTTTTTAATATTGGCAGATGAACACATGCTATTTTAAAAATTCAGTTTTATTATC
Organism: Dermolepida albohirtum; assembly: GCA_031893035.1. Taxonomy (NCBI): domain Eukaryota; kingdom Metazoa; phylum Arthropoda; class Insecta; order Coleoptera; family Scarabaeidae; genus Dermolepida; species Dermolepida albohirtum. Next base: position 816,990 of record JAVIWB010006917.1, on the reverse strand, counting down.
GTTCAACTTATGAATGTCAATTGTTGACAACTTATATACAAAACATTATAGTTGTAACCATAACGACCATATTTAACTTGGTCTACTAAATACTTTTCAGGCTAACCAGATATCACTACCCTCTTGTATGGTTGGATAATGCTGTTAAACGAATCATGTTTCTTAAATGAAACTCTTAACGAATGCACAGACATATTTAACATTGACAACATAATTCATCTGAGTTCTCTAAAGAAGCATTTCTTATAATGCAAATTTTTCAATAGACTGATCTTTGGGTTTCTTCGGTTTGGTTTTTACTAATACTCAAAAAATGTTTTACTTACAACCATATTAACCGACAAAAATTTTTTTTTTGTTGTACTATTCAAATAATTCGGAGGCTATTACATTAAATCTGTTGTTAACATTTTACTGCTTTTGAAGAATTCATTTTAAAATTAAATATATTTGATTCCTTTGAACAAAAGCTTGATTGACATTTTTGTATCAAAAACATTCTTAAAAATTGTTATCATGCTTCAACTTCAGAAAATGATTATTCAAAGCTACCATCTGATCCTTCAAATTGTGGGCCAGTATAATGGATATATTCTGGTTGTATGAAATCTTCACAAACTAATGCACTCTATGCAGAAGGCTAACTCTGTAATGCACTTCAGATCAGATTACCTAGCAAAGAAATTTATTATTAAGAACATGCACATAGGAAATAATTTATTACCTGATACATGCAATCAGTGATAAAAGTAATAATAAAAAAAAATTGCTGAAACTGACAATGTTATAAGATACATCAGCATGAATTAAATGCCAAACATATATTTTTTTCTATTGAATTATCTTTAATAATACATAAAGCACTACTGTAGATCTCAGCTTTTATTCTTATAAAATGAGAATATACAGCACATTTATGGTAAATATAAACATCTATTTTTTATAACCACATGAACGTCTTCGTCCACGGGCCCTCTCAAATTTGCGACCCTTGGAACGAACAAATGGTTTGCTGTGTGAATGTGGTACACCTGGTGCCGGACCAAAGTGCTTCACCGCTTCGCGTGCATTACGACGTCCCTGCATTAAAACAGTCTTATTTCCTGTTGGTGATCGTAATGCTAACTGATCAAATGTTATAACTTCTCCACCTAAAATATAAGTACATTAAAGATTTTTTTAACTCTGTTAAATTCCCATTAACTAACCAGCTTTAATAATTCTAGCTCTTGCTTTTTCTGTCACACGCAAAGCACATACAGTCAATTTTGGAACATCAAAAATTCTTTGATCATCTGTAACAGTACCTACTACGACTGCAGTAAGATCTTCTCTGTCTGGCTTCTTCATAAATCGAACTACTCTTGCCAGTGATATTGGGGGTCTGTTTATATTGCTCATGAATAATCTCTTCAAAATTATTCTGTTAAATTTAGCATTTGTGCGACGTGCCAAATACCTATAAAGCTAAGATAAACTATTACTTTAATATGTAAAAAGTTTTAACCAATACATACTTTTACTAATAAACGTAAGTAAACATCTTGACTTTTAGGTTCTGTGCGCCTAACCTTACGATCGTGTTTATGATTTATATCGATGCCCTAATAACAAATTTACAATTAATGACAACGTACAATGTAAAACCAAATATAATATTTATGTATTTTTTAGTTTATATTAATTTTAGAACACAGATGATATAGATAATTAGAAATTTTTAATGAATTGTTATTTAAACTTACCATGTTTGTTAATGGCGAACAAAAAGAAAGGTTGACTACAACGCAATCTACAAGAATTATTCTTTTAGAATAGAACTATCTTCTGCTAGTTTCTACTTAAGTATAATTTCCGTACAGATGTCACTACCTGATCAATGGTTTATAATTAAATACATTAATATAAAATAAATTTTTTTCACATTTCAATATAATTTAGTTTAATCATTTCAGAGGCTATAAAGTTTTAAAATTATTTCGCTTATAGTTTTACCTTAAACGTATGCACTATGAATAAATGGAAATTCAAATGTGTCAAACAATAGATGTCACTTTATTTTTAATTTATGTTATAATTTCAAAATATATAATTTTTAAATAAAATTACTCTTTCTAAAATAATTCCTTTAATTATATTGTACTGGTATCTTACAAAAATAACATCATAGAAAACATTAGCAAAAGAAAACAAATAAATAAAAAATAGTTTTATTAATTTCTAATATACAAGGTTTCCTTGCCCATAAATAATATACATGAGTATGAAAGTGTTCTTCCAAAAACGATTAGATGCAGCGAGAATGATTACAAATAATCTAGCTACATCTAACCGAATAAAGACACTATACTCTTAACTTAAAAGTTCAACAGTTCAAAAGATAAGTGCTTGTCTTATAGTAACACAGTCTCACTTCAGGCAACGATCAAAGTAAGTGCCACCAACAAAACCTCCACGCATAGCCTTTTGAACATTTTGTTCAAACAAACGTCTATTATTTGTAAGAACATCTGCTGCTTCCTTATTTAGTGGATCTTCTGCATTTGGTTCAAGAAAAAGATATTGTAATCCATAAACTATGCTGTTAATTGTTAATACAGGTTTCCAATCTTCTCGGAGAATATTTAAACATACATTTCCTTGTTGGTCTATATTTGGATGATATACTTGAGTTTCACATTTGACCTTGGGTGGTTCATGTGGATAATTAGGCCCTACTTTAAAACTAAATACAAATCGACCCGTCCTGTAGAAACCTTCATCTGGACAAATTATTAATTTGAATGACAATAAATCATCTGGATCAGGAAATTCTGTACTGCAAGTTCTTGGTAAATTTAATTCATTTATATCTGTAAAATAAGACATAATTTCTATAAGTTTACATTCAGTAATTTACTAAAAAATTACCTTTTGCAATACGCAACTGAGCAGCAGAAGGCTTTTTTTGATTCCCACTTCTAGGAGAAGCCTCACCATCTTTCTTTTGTTGTTTAAGAGAAAATAATTTTATCATTTTTTAAATAAAACTACTAACTATTTAGGTAACAATAATTAGGGCTAGTTTTAATTCGCCGCGATTTGTTACAGCGGCTTTAAAATTGTTTTTGTAAAATTATGCACAACTCCGTTGTCATTCAACATCTGTCAACACATTTCATGATTAGGAAGCGTTCCGGTATCTCAATGAATCTTGAAATTTACAAGAAATGCATCATTTAAGTTTAAATTCATATTGAGGAATTTATAATATTGCATCTTCATTTTTAACACTTTAAATTTACTGTCAAATTTGAAAGCATAACATAAACTTAAATTGTAAATTATAATTCTCGTTACTAAGCAATATCCACCATTTTAAATGTTTTTCGCGCCATGAAAATTAAATCTTAAATTAAATCTATTTCAAAGATTCATGAGATTGGAGTTCACTATAATCAGGCTATTTTATAATTAAATGAGAAACATTTGCTCTTTGGATGTATATAAAAATGCAATACCTTTAGTTTATTCGTGCTTGAAAGTGTTAAAGAGGTTATTCTCTACATAAAGTTTCATATGAATAAAAATTTATTTTGTAATTAATATTCAATAATTTTGTAAAGAATTTTCACAAGAAGTTGCATATTATTCATTTAGTGAGTTTTTGAACGCACTGCAATTGAATAATATCGAGAATGAAGTAGATAACTTCAGAAACCTCAAAAATTAACCTATTTAATTTACTTAAATACTTTGGTTATTAAATTATAATTTTAGGAATTTCAATATATACACATACTTTTGAAAATGTCAGTTTTAACGCGTGTATTAGGAAAAAGATTAGTGCATAGTTTACCAAAATCTGTTAGTTTTTACTCTGTAAAAGTTGAAAACAAAGAAGGTATGCTAGACCAAATAATAAAATCTAATAATATTTTTTAGTTATTTCATAACATTCTAATTGTAGAAGAGTTTCGTGTACTAAATTTAAAACCAATCAGAAATCAACCTTTACAAAGAAGAAAAACCAAAAAATTACAAACTTTACCTCCTAGGTAAAACCAAATACTAATATTTATTTTAAAAGAATTTTACATAATAAATTTAGGACAGAACAGATGGCTGTTGATCAAGATTGGGGAAGTGTTTGGCCAGGTCCTAGGACATTCCATCCAGCAACAGTCCCATTACCAGTGAGACAAAGTTATGTGGAAAGAAGAACAATTCCTGATAAATATGGAAATGCAGAATTAATGAAAATACCAAATTTTCTCCATTTAACTCCACCTGTTGTCATGAGACAATGCCAAGCACTTAAAAAATTCTGTACACATTGGCCAAAAGCATTAGATTCAGATGAAAAATGTGAACAACATTTTCCAATAGAAATTATCTCTTCAAATTATTGCCATTCATCTCCAACAATACGAGATCCATTAGCTAGAATTATAACATTGAAAATTAAAGTTTCTTCTTTAAACTTAGATGACCATGCTAAAGATAAATTTCGAAGACTTGTGGGAGATAGATATGATGAAGAAACTGATATTTTGACATTAGTTGCAGATCGATGTCCAACTAGAAAACAAAATTATGAGTACACTATGTATTTACTAACTGCTTTGTATCATGAATCATGGGTAAGCTTTTATTGTGTTTTTAAACTCAAAAGTTCAAATAGAAAGGCTAAAATTGTAACTTTCAAAAGATTATGGCGTAACAAATGAGAAAAAAATTAAATTATAAAAATTTTGCATGTTTATTTTTAAAGTTCATAAACTGATAATTTTTGAATATAAATTACACAGATTTCCTTTTTGACTATTTATCTTTATACATATTTGTTAATTAAGGTTTGGTTGTATAACTTTTTATATTCTTTTAAGAGCAAAAACTTATTTCAATTGGTCTATTCTGTACATTATTATTCACAAATTCTTTTAAATATTATCTTGAATTCAAAAAATATATGCAAAATGTAGAATGAAATTATCTTGCTGAATCTATTACAAACACCCAGCTATTAACAGGAGAATCAAAGAAAATTTCACTTTAGTTATGACTTAGATTCTATACGTAAATGGTACTTGAACTGTATATAAAATGCTCATTAAATTTTAGGCAATTTAAAAGGATTTTTTAAGATTGATATTTGACACTATTTTAACAGAAATTATTTTGCTAAGAGATATAAAATGCCTTAATTTATGTGAAAAATAAAAATGGCTTTTGAATTCAAATTCTATATAAACAGATGGTTCTAGTTTTAATGATTAAGTTATTACTTTTTGTTTATTTTATAGGAAGTTGAACCTTGGGAGAAGCTAAAAAGTGATGCAGATATGGAAATTTATAATTGGAATAACAGCCCTTCTAAAAAAAGCCTAGAAAAACTATTTAATAATGAAAGTGGAGGTATTAAATGTATTGAGGAATATACGTCTGCAATAAGTTCTTTGATGAACGAAGGTAAAAATAAAATTGAAGTAAACATGCTAAATAACCAAATTTGTTTTTTAGGAGAAAGTGAGTATACTGTTCAAAACTATGGAACGACTGTAAGAAAATTATTAAATTTACCAATGAAAATGACATAATGCAGTTTATAAATTTAGAGAAATAAAATTAATATTTATACAATATAAGTTTTATTAAAAATACCTATACACAACATATAAAGAGGAATACATAAAGATTCATGGGTCAAATTGTTTTTCACGTTTTCTATCTCTTTTGCTTACATGTGGATTTCCTTTAATATAAAATCTCAATGGTTTACTTGCCCATTCTTCACCAGCAGAATTAATTCCAATTCTAGAAGTACTAACGATTTCGAAATCATTTGAAAAATTATCAAGTTCTAGCCATAAATTTGAATTTCTGCATAGGTCTAATTTATTGCAATTTTCTTTAGTGATGTTCATACTAATGCAGAGTTTTGAAGGTCCCTTGCATAATTCCTTTAACTTAATTTGTTTGGATCTAGAAGCTATTTTCATTTATTATTTTGTACTACATTTCTGGTATCATACCATTCCTCATTTCTTGCATTTTATCAATACCATCAATTGGTTCCAGTGCTCTTATTAATACTGCCCCACCTGGCTCTACACTAGATATATTGAAGCAGTGATATATACCATATATTTTATACACATAGGCAGTACCTACATTCATGTACATAGGTTCATTTCCTGGTGTACGCCTGAGGACAATTTAAAAATTTTTGGATACATATTCAAATTGTTTTACCTGCCATTGTAAGAATGTGATGCTTTATCTTCTCCACCTAAATAACATTCTGTTTCCACTATACGACCCTTTAATAATACACCACTAATTTGACGAACAATAAGCTTCCCTAATAAAGAATTAGCCAATTCATAGCATGATGTATTAAAATGGTCTCTGGTCAAACGACAATTTTTAAGAATATTGGGTATAATTTGAGGACTATTGCTTTCATTTGATTTCTTTTTCTTTGAGATTAAAGCTAAATTTAATTTTCGTTTTAAAGTGGTCATGTAAATTATTATTTTTCAAATTTTATAAATTATTTTTTTGAGAAAAAAGAAGACAAATTTCCTATTTATTTTGAAAAGTCTAAATAAAGTTTATATTAATTACAAAATAGATTTTTAAATTATTTTTACACTTCAGCAGGTGATTTTCACACGTAATTACTCAAATTGTATATAGATGGCATACTCAAACTAGTAAATTTAAGAAATAAAAAATTATTATAATATTCAATATTTTTATACTCAATTATTAACATAACTTATTAATTTAATAATTATATGTAATGTACAATTCCATAATGCATTTTAATATAGAATGTATTTGCACTTTGATACTTTGTCATTTTTATCATCTGCGCAAATGTGAACGTTTGAATGTGAATCACTTGAATTTAAATCTTAAAGCCGTTAAAATTTCGATCCAGTGAGGGTATATCATTGATGAGTCTCTATTTTGTTCTTAGGCAAGTGTCTGATTTTTAAAAGCTGTAAATGACAAATTTTTATTTTTATCCAAGTTTTACACTTTTGACGATGTGATTTAATTTTGGAAATAAAAGTACCTTGATGTATAAATTGTGTTTAAAAGGTGGTGATATCGACAGCGTGAAAATGGTGAAGAATAAGAGGGATTTAAAATCTCCGAGGCGTAGATCATCATTATTAAGCAGAGCAGGAGTTCGAAGCAAAACATCTGCAAAATTATCAGCTAATATTAAAGTAGTTGTTCGAGTAAGGCCTCCCAATGAAAAAGAAAAAGGTGATAATAGTAGGTAAGGTGAACGTCAGTTTAATGTTAAAAAACAATTTGCCTAAATTTGTTCTTGAAAAGTGTAAAAAATTGTATTATTGTCATTCACTAGTTTCTTTTAGAAAACCATAAAAAAATTTGCAACATTTTAACATATTATGTATATTTAAATTCCAATTTAAAAAAATAAAATAAAAAATATTGTTCCTTTGACAGTAAATGTTGCATATGTATTTTAAATAAAAATGATATTTATATTACATGTGTGTTGAGTAGCAAAAATAATTTTCTTTAAGAAAGCAGTTATTTGATATTTTTTGTATTTTTACTTTTTTTGTGTGCTAAAAATGATAAAACTATACAAATACTTATGTTCTCCAAAAGTTTGAAGTTAACATACAATAAAAATTTTGCTTTTGTAATTTTACATAATTTTATATAATATTAATAAAAATATATTCTTTCATAGGATGGATTTAAAGATTGTGAGAAACAATAAGCAGTACACTTACTTACAATTTCCTCTATAATAGATAAGTATATTTAAAAATGGTTTTATTCATTAGGTATTATTTAAATAAATTGTTGGCTGTAACTTCCAGTCTTTAATATCCAAGTATAATGTTAAAATTTAATGATATTACTACAAGGGTAATTGTAATTGACTTCTAATTACATAATTTGATATACTAAGTCTTAAATTGTAATAAAAGTGAATTGTAACATGAATAAAAGAAATATATTGCTTTATATTTGATTAGTAAACACTAAATATAAATTTTAAATGAAAGTAATATACAGTGTTTAACAAAATTATTCGCACATCCACTAAGATATGTGTATATGGGAGAGCAATGTCATCTGTCTGCAATAGGCAACAGAACACTTATATTGGCATCAATGTAAGATTGGCTTTACTGCTTAATTTTTATTTTGTTATTGACAGACATAACCTAATTACTTCAAATATTTATATGGCATATACAACATAAATATGAAAGTATCACCAATGTATGAAAACAAAAATATTTCAAATTGAAGATTTTTGTGTTGTCAACTACAGACAGATCCAATTGTATTTAATGTTCTAGATTTCTTACATATTTGTTTGACATTTATGTACTTTTAGCTTTACAATTCGATTTATACAGAATCGTATATCAAACCTTATACCTTTTTTTATCATACATTTTTCTTACAAAATTAGTTTATCTCCTTAATCTGAAATTTTATTATGTTTTTTTTTGTAAAAATTTTGTCAGTATATATGGTATTGACTAACAACAATTGATATAAAATGATTAATTTTGAAATAAATAAACAATATACCGAGATATCAAAAATTATCCTGGTCAATGGAGGTTATCATAATCAGAATTGTCAAATTTATTTCAGAAACAGTTTAAGCTTTCTTTTTATGGTTTTCACAACACAATATAAAATTTACATACTGGAAGCCTATTTCTGAAATGATGTGGATATAAATGGAGTTTAGATTTACAACCACTGTTTATGTTGGATAGTTTTGGTGAAATTATTGTAAAGAAGACTTGTACATGTACCTATATAAGATGCAATTTTATCATGCTTTTTGCTGTCATAAAATTTACATACTGGAAGTCTATTTTCGAAATGGTGTGGATACAAATGGAGTTTAGATTTACAATCAGTGTTTATGCTTGGATAGTTCTGGTGAAGGTTTTTCTATGCGTACCTTTCTAACTGTGTTGGAGCTTTTCGTGAAACTGGATACGTAACTCATAAGGTCTGGTAGGTCCACCGTTCGAACGGAAAAGGTTGTTGAAAACGAGAACCATCAAAGGGCATTAAAACGTCTGTCTTTATGGTAAACTATTGTAAAGAAGACTTGTACATGTATCTATATAAGATGCAATTTTATCATGCCTTTTGCCGTCACACTTCCCCAGGCGTCTTATTTATTGCCAATAATTTTCTAATAATTTGATGAATGACGATCTATTAAATTTGACTTTCTTTTCCGATGAAGAGTTGTCTCATGTCTGTATGCATATTTTTGTTGAAAATCCCCTATATACCCCGAAGATTGGTGTTTGGATGCCAGTTTCTCGGAGAAAAATAGTTGGATCAATATTTTTCAATTTCACCATCAATCTAGAGAGGTATAGAAATTACTTTTTAAATGAAGTGAATAACTTACAACCCAAGGAACAATTTTTAAATTTCGCGGGTGTTTTAAGTTGCCCAAGGAAAAAATAACTACATCTAAAATTATATTTTATTTTATTACAGCATGAATATTAATAATTAAGGTGTATATTTCAAAATCAAAATTAAAACGAAAACCGTACGCATTAAAAACATGTTATTTCCTAATTTCTTGAATGAATTGAAATCATAGCTAACCTTTATTTTTACTACTACCAACTCAAAACTTCCGCGAAATTTAAAAATTGTTCCTTGGGAAGAACTGTAACGAATAATTGTTAAAGAAGTTGCTATAACGCCGGAAATGCTGCAAAATGCTTTTGGTAGAATAAAGAGGCAAGTACGTTTATGAAGAATATATTTTCGACAATTTCTTTAATTTGCCTTTTTCTGTTACTTAAAGCGTTATTATACCCTTTTAATTTTTAACCTTATAGTTTTATTATTTTATTATTAGAAATAAGAAGACTGACGACAGAATATCAAAATTATTTCAAAAGAATGATATATGTATAACTAAGGTAAAACAGACTTTTTCTTGCTATGATGATCTCTGGCCAAGATAATTCTTGATATCTGTATAAAATATTTTGTATCTAATGAAAAACTTTTTTTTATGAGGTCAATTGATTTATTTTTGTTTAGCATATTTGCACACTACAGAAGATTTTGAAAATATAAATATATGCAATTTATATTACTTTTTTGTGATTTTAATTAAACATTCTATTTGCCTTTTTACTAATATTATTACCTCCTCCTTTGATAAAACGAAAATGAATGAGTGAAAAAAATGAATGACGGTTGATTCAATATTAATGTAATGTGGATGATTGACTGATTGAGACACTTTATTACCTCCTTTGTTTTAATAAATAATAATAGGGATATTATTTAACAGACAATATTTATTTGCACGCGTTGGTTAGTCAATTTATTACGAGCGCGTATTCGGCTAGCTAACCCAAGGAACAATTTTTAAATTTCGCGGGTGTTTTAAGTTGCCCAAGGAAAAAATAACTACATCTAAAATTATATTTTATTTTATTACAGCATGAATATTAATAATTAAGGTGTATATTTCAAAATCAAAATTAAAACGAAAACCGTACGCATTAAAAACATGTTATTTCCTAATTTCTTGAATGAATTGAAATCATAGCTAACCTTTATTTTTACTACTACCAACTCAAAACTTCCGCGTAATTTAAAAATTGTTCCTTGGGAAAGCACTGTAATGAATGCAAATAAAAGAAAAGAAAGTAATATAATTGAATGTAATGTGAGGTGAGGAGTTAATAATTAATAGTTGTGTACAATGAGCATCAAAAGTCCAGGACGTGTGCTAAGCTGAAAGAAAGATTATTAGTTGAAATAAAACGACAGGAATGCCTTTAAAATTTTATTCACAAGTTAAATTAATTCTTAAAGCTTGAATGTGTTAAATAGAAATAGTTAACAATAACGAGAGCAACAAATAAAATATGATGAACGTAATAGCAAAGCTGTAATAAAAGATAAGTCTAACGATATATAGCCGTTTAATAAAATATACAGAGTTAGATTAAAATACTTGTACTTGCGTGTTTGCGTATATGTATATATATATCCTGGATCAGGAAGCTGTGTATTTTTCGCGAACGCGAACTTAAACACATGGATACAACAAACGCGGGAAAACAACTTCACGATCACGTCAAAGGAATGCGTGTGTACTTTGTCATGGTCTGAGAAGAAGTCTCTGTCTCTTACACGCGGCTGCTCTTAAGACACCCCGTATGCTAAAGGGTTAGGAGACAGGTCATGTTTGAACCACCCAATAGCAAACGAGAATATTGGCGCTATTTTCGACTTCCTAGAAAACGGCGGGTAGACGTTGCTTTATTACACTTGAACAGTACGTGACGAATACAAAAGATTATTGCATTTGTATATATATCACAAAAAGGTCAAGATAAATAATAATTTATGACTTGAAACTCGAACTATTTTTAAATTTAAATAACTTAATTTAAAAAACATAATATAGAGAATTATTATTTGTATGTGAAGTGTAACAATATTAACACTATTCCACTATCCCATGTCTGCAAAATTGTATTTCCAAGTCTCGACTCATTTGAATAGTTCTCATTCTACTTATCTTATTACGTGAAAATATTTATGATGGAATACTCTTGAGTTGTTATTTGCACTATTTCCGTCATTTGAGGGATTAACGTAATCGAAAGTTTCAACAGTTCCAGTGTCATAATCAAGATAGTTCTAAAAGGAATCTTTCTTGTTAAACTCATTTTATTCATGAATTATCAAGGAAATGTATGTTTTTCCTTTTTTTTATTTACGATGTAATGTATACATAGTGAGATTCAACCTTGGTCTCAAAGTTTTAAGTTTTATTGATGGTCCCTCGCACTTGATTACTATGTCCTCCTTAGGAGGAACATAAAATTTCTTTAAGAAAAGGGAAAAAACTTAAATTCTCTTTCCCTTCTTCAAGATAACATTTTGTCATCTTCTATAGAAACAGTAAAATAAATTGTAACTAAAGGGATAATTTTAGTTAGCATTGAGAAGTCATCAATGTTAGTTTGAGTACAAACGCAATTCACTGCCATAGCAAGAGAATTTATCGACGCTCGAGCAACAGCAATCTACTGATGATTAATTTAGTTTAGCGTTATTACTGAAGATGTGTCAGTCGGCAGATTATCTTATGTTAAACGTATTATTTTCTAATTTAAAAATAATTAACTCTAAAACGATAAGAGCAATAAAAACGAATGTATCTCTTAATGAAATTATTTTCGGCATATATACAACATGAGAATAAAGAAACATTTTGCATAAAATTTAATAAGAGTGTGTTATAAAAATTTTGTTGTAAATTCTATGTTCATTTGTATCAATATTTTTTTTACATTCAGAATCTATTCGTATTTTCGAATTTTGTTTTAGAATAGTTGTAAAAGTAATTAATGATCAGTTACTCATATTCGACCCAGATGAAAACAGTCAACCATTCTTTTACCACGGTGTCGAGCAAAAACGACGTGATTTGCTTAAGAAGTCTCACAAAAATATGAAATTCTACTTTGATCAAGTTTACGGATACGATACAACAAACGAAGATGTTTTTCAGACAACAACAAACAACCTCATTGAGTCATTGATGGACGGCTGTAATTGTTCAGTGTTTGTTTATGGGGCAACAGGTGCGGGAAAGACTCATACTATGTTAGGCCATGCGGATAATCCTGGAATAATGTTTCTAACTATGAGAGCTCTATTTGAAAGAAAATCAGAACTTTCTGACGAAAGAGATTTCGAACTGGGGGTTACCTATTTAGAAGTATATAATGAAATTGTTCAAGATCTGCTGAATCCTGGTTCAACTTTGCATTTACGCGAAGATGGCAATTTTGGAATTGTGGTGGCTGGTACAAAAGTGAAAAGAATAGATGGCTCCGAGGAATTATTTGAATTGTTGGAAAAAGGAAACAAAAACAGAACTCAACATCCGACAGATGCAAATGCCGAGAGTTCAAGATCACATGCTGTTTTCCAAGTAAATATATTGTTAATATTTGTTTACACATATATGCACATGAGAATATGGTTCCTCGGGTGCTTAACCGCATGATCTCAAGCTCTAATTAACGATAGACCAGCTCTAAAAAGTGATTGGTGCGATATTCCACTGAAACATCTAGATGACGATCTTTCTTGCGACACACCTCACACGCAGCAACCAAGAATCCGAGAAACCATACTCTCATCGTATATCTGCGAGAACTTCAAGAGCAACTAAATTGGTATTCTCTACCAGTTCCAGAATTTTCTTTTTTCTGTACTCATTATCTGGCCGAAGTTTTCTATCCATTCCTTCATAACATTACATGTCACTCAAGTTTTTATATGGATTTTCAAATCATGGACAGTTTTCCTGAATTAGCATTTTTGGAAGATTTTTTTGGGCTTAGTTGTCTCAATAATAACCAGAAACTTGTTGTTTCTCAATTATATTCTCACCATACAAAATTGTTATTTCTTCTTTGGATAATTTTTCAACACATTTTTCATGTTATAGAATAAGGGTTTTGCTTGGCAAAGCTCTATCTCTAACATTTCCCTGTAAACTAATCTAAATCTAAATTCTATCATATTTTCAAAATAATGTTAGGACCTTTATAACTTATTTCATAGCATAGACGATCTATTGCATCATTTTTTGTTAACAATTGAATTTGCGTATTGACATTAATACTAGGAATTAATTGACATTAGAACACCAGTTTTTAATACTATCTGCCTAACTCGTTTAAATATCAAAATGTTCCTTTCACGCGCTATTTTCAACAATATAATCCAATAGACTTTTTTAACGTAAATCACATGTTAATAAAAATGTATTGAAGAAACAAGTAATAAAAGCTAACTCTAAATCTTCTCGTCCTTTTGCGATGTTTCGGGGATGTCCCTTCCACCGATGAAACGCAGAATGTTGTTGGTTATCGACGTTTATTATTAAAGAAAATATGGTATATGTCTGAGTGTGCATTAGTTTTGTGCACATCGTAATACTTGGATATAACTTTTTTTAATCACTAGAAAAATACAATTTTTCATAAATATGATATATACGTGTATATATTTTTTGCGCATTGGTTTAATAGCTAGATGACTAGACTAAGAATCCGAAGGTCCCGAACTACCTCAACTCGATAACATCTTTTCGATTTCTTCATTTTCCCAACTGTGAGGTAATAACACCGAACTGTACTAGTTACAACAGACCCATTTTGTTACAAATCTACATGTCTTTTTAGCCTTCCTACGGTTACCTATTATTACATCTAATTTGTGGGATATATAGATATTTCTATTACGTAAAATTTTTAAAATTTATTGATTTGATATCCATGATCGTAAAAAAAAAAATGGATCCAGTAATTGTACATTTTTTACTTAAATTTGAACTACAATTTCTCATAATTAAAACTTTTAATTTCAGGTATATATGCAAATGACATTTAAAATAACGGGACAAGTCAGAATGGCCAAATTAAGCATGATAGATTTGGCAGGAAGCGAACGGGGTGCTGCCACTGGTTGCGCAGGGATGCGATTTACCGAAGGTGCCAACATAAATAGGTCTCTTCTGGCGTTAGGGAATTGTATAAATAGTCTAGCAGCTGGCTTAAAACATGTTCCTTATCGTGATTCTAAACTTACACGTTTGCTCAAAGATAGCTTAGGCGGAAATTGTCGCACCATAATGATTGCGAATATTTCCCCTAGTTCCTTAACGTATGAAGATAGTTACAATACTTTGAAATACGCCACGAGGGCTAAGAAAATTAAATCTAATGTAAAAAAGAATGTCGTGAATAGCAACATTGACATAGAACAATATATTAAAATGGTAGAAGAACTTAAAGCTGAGAACGAAAATTTGAAAAGGCAATTGGAAGACGCTGCAAAAACTGCTAGTGAAACGGAAAGTACTGAAAATGTTTCGAATCAAACATACGTAGCGTCGGTAAGATTTCCTTTTTTAAAGTACCCACAGTTGGTATAAAATATATACAGTATTATTTATGCATGCGATTGAATAAAAAGTAATTTCGAGAATAATTTCTTACTTTCAATTTTTCTCTTCAGTAAATCTTAAATTATCCATGATACTCGTTCCTTGTCTTAGTCTCTTAATATCTTTCTATATATTCTCCTAATTATATTCTGCATTATCGTCAATACCTATATTTCTATATTATATTCTAATTCAATATAATTTTGAACGTTCTAACCGCTACTCTTTATTTAGAAAAACTTAGAATCCGGTGCTCCGCCTATGGCACTACGCCGGATTCTAACCGCTACTGTTTGTCCATGCTTGAGTGAACTAAAAATCGCGCACGTCCATTTTCTGTCCTAGTTCGATAAAATCGTCGGACAATATAGAAATTTAAAAATTTTCTCTTATTTGAAGTTCTTGAATTTACACATTAATTAATATTAAATTACTTGGATGGTAAAGTGCGATATTTAATAAGAGTAGGCATTATTTGTTTCTTGTCTTTTTTTGATCAAGTTGATTCGAGTGTAAGAAATATTACTAAGCACAGCACCAAGGAAAGTAAATTTTGACATTTCCGCCAAACAAGTACAAATTTATACTCGGTCACGTCAATCATGGGGCAACTCATTGAGTATGAACGAGTGAGCAACAATGATTGACCTGATTTTTTACTACTTTCCGTACTCCCCATATTAGTACTTACTTCCTTTTTTCTATCTGAAGTTAGCAGTTTAGTAATTTCAAGTGAGTTTTCCTATTCTATGTTTATGTCATTAACCTTTCATTGACGTGCAGTGTACAGAACAAAGTATTTCTGTATATATATATACACAGTACTATTTATATATTTTATGCATACACTTTAATACATACCAAATGTATTTTTATTAATATTCATTGTTGCTCACACTATATAGTAACAAATTTAAGTTTTTTTAGTACATCGAATGTGTATTTTCCAAAGTTTCTAGTTTAACTCTCCAAAAATTTGTCCTATAACATAACCGTAATTTTTTTTGTAAGCATGATCGGCGAGGTTCGCAAATCACGGTCCCCGATCACAGAGATTCGATTGGGAAATACGTAACGTAGGAATTAATAAGTTATAGTTTACATAATACATATCGAGAACCACTTACCTAGTAAATATTAAAATGCCGAATGTGACCGACTAAACATCTGAATCATAGCGTGCATTTAAGATGAAGAAACCTAAACCAATAGAAATTTATAATAATTCTAACATATTAGAGGACCCATCTTATGAAGGCGGTCGTTTTTAGAATTTAACTGCATCATTAAACTTTTCGCATACAGAAATGAGTCACAAAATTTTTATTTAGAGTTAGCCATTTTAGATTCATATACGCCTCTTGCAGAATAAACCTATTCATCATTTAATTTTCTGCCATTTTTTAACTAAATTTCAACCATATATCGTTTTTGTTGTTGATTAAATACAAAAGCCACTATTTAATGAAAAAAATCCGTATACACTTAATAAATATTCTCAGCTGGTCAATTTTATTTATAAATGACAGTTAAAAAGTAGTTAAAAGATTTTGTCAATTTTTCTACAACATATACACAGTCTATCTCAGAGAAAACAAAAGCTTTCTCTTTTGGTAAAATTCATTTATTTTATTCAAAGAAGTCGCCTTCGGCTTCAATACAACGTTTTGCACGGTTAATTAACATGTCGAACCAATTTTTAAGCTCATCTTTAGAGATGGCCTTCAAGATCGCTGTTAACGGCTTTTTAATGACTTCGACGTGTAATTTGGAGAATAGATAGAAATCACAATAGGCCAAATTCGGTGAATGGTTGATGGTTAAAATGCTATTTGTAGTTAAAAGGTAATACTTTCAGTGTTTCTCATATTAGTGTTTCTCATATTAGTGTGGTACTATTTAATCATGCAAAGATATTTCGGAATTTTATTTTGTACAACAATTTTTCGTCCAAATACCTTTATTAGTTAAGTAGGAAGTTTACTTAGGTTTATTACAAAGTAAAACTCATTATTCCATGAAGTAAAATGTCTCTAATCGTATTTCCAAATTTTCTCCGCCTGGCAAAACTTCTGGGGATGGTAGTTTTCTGTTCAATTTAAACCTTGTAACAAAAAATTATAAATTCAAAATATAAACACATTCTGAATTTATTGCATGTACCTTAACTAAATACTAATTTTAATATATATCACGCTCGTATTGTTTTTATTGCAGGCATGTGATTGCAATATTTCGTTAGAGAGCCGGACTAAATTATTGGATATATTTTCTGAAACTAGAAAACTACAGGAAAGACGTCACCAGTTGGAAATGCATGAGCAACTGTTGTCTGTTAGAAAAGCAATCAAGGAAAATGCAGACGCTAGACTAAGTTATTTATGCAGGGACACGCCAGAGAAGGAAAAAGGCCACACACGATTGGGCAACGCCGTTAAAAGAATAACTAAACATGTGAATGTGCTCCAGGAAGAGGTAGTAATGTTACATGAATCTAGACAGAAACTACAGGAACGAGTAGACGAATTATTGGAAAATGAACCTAACTTAAAGTCAGTAGTAGAATTAGAAGATGCTAAACTTGATGCCTTGGGATCTAAACATGAAGTAAATAAAAATAATATATTGTTTTTTCATTTTCTCTTTATTATTACATGATTAAGAAATTTAGCAATACTTTTTGAAATGTTCAGCTTATCTCATATAAATTTTATTTGAGATAAAAGTATATAAGCATTAAATAATTTTCCCATTAAGTATTTGTTTGAAATGGAAAGTATTCATAGATATATTATATCTAATTTCTCATAATTTTGAAACGTCACGGCAGTCAAAAGGTTCTAAATCTTTTATAATTAATTATGTAAATATTTTACATTTTTAATCTGATCGCTTGAGAAAGAAATTAAGAAGTTTGTTCAAAAAATAATCAAACATTTTGAATTACGCGCCAATGGAGAGACTTAGTAACGCAAGGTTGGCAACATTGTGCCCGGCATAACGATAAGTTTTCGGACAAATTTGTTATGTCGGAAATACTGTTGCCAACCGTGCGTCACTAATTCTTCGATTCGCGCGTAATACAAAATATAAGAAACTAGGAAGAACTTTCACGGAAATGTTTCAGCTTTTGAAGCAAGCCTACGTACATGGTGCTTTAAATTGCGAATAGTTTACACGATTCAAAAGTGATTGAATCATTTAAAGATGATTCTCAACCAGGAAGGCCCTCAACTTCAATAAATTACGCGCACGTTTAGAAAATCAAGATAAGGTGTGTTCAAACCGTCATTTGACTATTATAGACTTTGCAGAAGATGTGAGCATCTGAATAGGGCCGTGCCATATTTTAGCCGAGAAACACATCAAGATGCGACAAGTTTGTTCTTCGTTCGATGACTGAACAGCGGAGAAGAAGTTAAATAGACATTTGCTGGCAACTTCTTGAACAACAACGACGACAATTCATTAATGCCAAAGAACAGCAGGTGATGAAAGCTGGATTTACGGCTACGACATTGAGACAAAAAGTCAATCATCACAGTGGATTGGCAGGGGATCTCCACGTCCAAAGAAAGTACGTTAGTCTCGATGTGATGCTCACTGTTTTTTTCAATTCTAATAGTATTGTGCATTTTGAATTTTTGCCGCTTTAGGCTCAAATAGTCAACCGTGAGTACTATCAACAATTAAGTTGTTATTTTTCGAACAGACTTCGTACAATTTCTATTAGTTCATCTGTATTTGTAGGTAAGAGTTTGAAAATACTTGACTTTATCAGAATCTTCTAATTTCAGAAGTTAACAAAAGTTAATTTCATTTAGAAAAATTCCCGCTCAGATTTCGCGATTTCTATTAAAACATTGAAAATGATTAGCTTAGTTGCCGACATATTTTAAGTTATAGAAACATTCTTTTTTTCGAATTGGTTAAAATAAAAAAGTTTAGAACATGTATGCTAAAATAACAAGCATTCTTAACATTATATTCTTTTGTAATAATATTGATATACAGCGATGTTCATGTAGTGACAGGACAATATAAAAAAAATGAGGAAGATATTCATTTTTGATACATTTTGTATGTTCTTTTCTGCGAGGGAAGTATCGGTTTGATCCGATCTTTCTTGTACAACGATAAAAATAAAAGACAACGAAATAAGCTATATATAACGCGCTTGCTTCATTTGTTTCAATGCTGAGGCAATGGCAAATAACTAGAAGTTTTTTGGCTGTCTTCGCAGCCAAATCTGTATCTTCATCACGTCCTTGACAGGCTAGGGGTCTAAAAATTTGGATCATATGGCAGATGAGGTAACACTCCATGGCAACTGTTCCTGCGTTCCTTGTATTAAGCAGGCATTATAGTGGAGAAGAATGATGCCTTACTCAATAGTCTGCGTACTTTTTTCATGTAGTCTCTGACTTCAGAAAGTAATTTACTATAATCTACATTGACAGACATGATCCTTAGATATGACATACCACTGTAGCTACCTTGCCTGGCGATGGATTTATTTTGAATTTCTTTTAGCGGTGGATAAATTGAATGGTGTCATTCTGTGCTGGTCTGTTTAGTTCCTAAAATCTAATAATGCATTCGCGGTAATTATGCGGGTTAAAAAATTATCACATTCACTTTGAAAACGTTGAAAAAAGTTCTTACGAACTTTTAATTCGTTTCTGTGGTTCTTTGTCATGCATATCATTCGGCATTCATCGTGCACCAACACTGCAAACACTTACGAACCAGCCAATTGCGAATTCTTTTCTGCCTGTTTTTTCGAATAAGCTCGTCATTCATTGAATCGTCAAATTATTGACTACAGTACCGGGTCTTGCAGCACGAGACAAGTTTGACATACATCTGTGACCCACAATAAACAAGTTACGCCAATCAATACGGAGCTTCTTGAGACATAAAGTACATTGGCAATTCTTCCACTTTCAGTTTGTAAAAATATAATATTTCGATGTGCAATAGCAACAGGTACGTCATCCGATAACATATTTGATCCAACTGCCACTATTTTTATAAGAAAAATGCAACTTCTGTTGTAATGAGTTACACGAGTGTTTTGATTATCTTTAAATAGATTTAGATATAACGCCTAAGTGAGAGACAGAAATTTAGCTAAAAACTCTGTTCAAATCTGTACTTTCTTCGTATATTAGCAATCAATGTCCATTATCAAACTCCAATAAAACAACTACTGATCAGTGAGTTGGTAGATTGTTTTTAATTTCATGAATATGTTAGCTATCTTTCGTTCGGAGTAGCACGTTGTATAAACGATTTGGAGTGATTCGTCAGGTTACTAAATAATAAGCTTTCTTCATCCTTGCTTAAAATACAGTGGGTTAATGGCGCTGCATTTTTTACGGCTCTTAAAATTTTCATTTACAAAATAGTCAATTAATTTAAGTCAGCATCTAGACTGTCTGTATTTTAATTTTATATGTTAAGTGTATATAATATTTATTTTAGTTTATTATAACAGTTAACTACAGTCTAAAATAATAGTTAAATATATAATATTCAAGTTAATAAAATGTTTAAGGCTTCCCAATGATCTGTACATTTTATATTTTTTAAATATTCTTTACAGGCTGAACAACAACGGAAGTTGAACGAAAAGCTTTCCGATGAACTAAAAGTCCAAGGACAATTGGTTCATAAAATGTCGACGATCTTGCGATCATGTTATCTTCAAGTTAAAGGACACGGCTTTGTTACAGACAGCTTAGAGAGAGATTATCACTCCTTAATTTGCGATTTACAAGGCATCCATTCAGTTACCTTTAATGAAAATGTTCCACTATGCGATTCTCCTCTTATGCAAAATAATTCTAACGAGGAGGAGAGTCGGAAAAGGAAATTAAATGAAGGATCCACATGTTCCTTGGATGGTACATTTGTTATGACTCCAGTTAAACGACAAGGACGACCCGCTCTAACAGTTTGTGCAGATTTGGCGAAAGGTGGGCTTCTTCAGTATTACGTGGAGGCATGCGCAAATCAGTTATTGCATGGAATATTTTCCTATGCTATTTTAAAGAAAGATAATTAAATTATGTCTTAAAAATATTAGGATTTTTCTTTATTCTGTGAAAATATATAATTAATGAAGTTGAAAAATTAATTATGTATTTTATATACATTTAATTTTATTGAAATACACATTACAAGTACATATCAAATGAAAATTTAATAAAACAATTTAAATAAGTTAAAAATTTTTTGGTATCCATACTAACTAGTACTTTAATTTTAGTATATAAACCACCGGCCAGAAAAGTCGCAAAAGTAGTGCCCAGGAAAGAAGTTGGTTTAACGCATAAACCTACGGCTGCTATGGGTACGTCCCAGCGTTTTCCATCTGCTAGATCTCCATGTTATAACAATGTACCGCCAAGAATTGCGTCATCAAGAACCAAAAACTACTGATTAGAAAATAAAGACGATAAATTTTATACATTTGCAATATTTATTTTATAATATGTATGTTAAGTTGTATGTGCTTAAATAAATGGAATATATAAAGTATATGCTTAAATAAATAGTTTATAAAAAGTTTACGTTCTTCTAGCCTCGAAAACGTCTCCGAGAATTTTCAATATGTTGCTGAATGTGTTCGTCCATTTGATGTCTTGCTTCTACAACTTGAGGAGTTCGCATACGATCAACTATAACCATGACACTAATTACTATAATAACGCTTACTACTAACACTGCAGAAGTCATCGAAAACACATCTTGTCTGTTATTATCAACCTGTACAGTTGGTAATTGGATCAGAGTACACTTTTCGTGAGCATACATTTTTACTAACTGATCCTTTGTTGATTTTAAATTTGTTATATTCATAAGTATGTAATGTATACAAAGTTTATATATGTGATATTATCCGCTTGTATTGTATTTATTTCATTGTATTTTTACAAAGAGGTATTTATCAGAGTGTTAAGAATGCTCTCTATTTGTATGTGATTATATTAAAAATGAAGTTTTTATTGTTTGTATTATTTTATTTACGCGTAATGACTACGTCTGTCTCCTGACAAGGTAATTTTGCGTTAAACATGTCGGGAGTTCCGTGACGCGGAAATTTTAAGATTTGACTAATTATTATTACTACTTGAAACTTGTCTGACGTTAAAATTGTTCTTACATAAAAGAAGTTCCGGTACGTAAGGCTAATACATTTTTTAGAATAATTGCCATGGTTGTCTTGTTCTTTTGAATTAAATCTATTCACACTGGATCATTCATAACAAATTCAATCTATACTCCGTCACTGCAGTGTATATTTTCTATTGAGTTAATTAAAGCAAAATTTATAGTAATCACTAAATGCAAAGTGAAACAAGATTATTAAAATGTATAACGTAAAGGTGGAAGTGATGCTACGACAGGGAGTGAGTTGCCGTACATCACGTAGTTCAAAGGAATTATAACAAAAGGTATTTCTAACTGTAAACCTTGCTGATACATATTGTAAATGTTTAAATATGATTAGTGTTTTGAAAAAAGTGGTTTACATAAATAAGGACTACTGATTTATTACTGGATATATTTATGTGTAAAGCTGCCCGTCGTGACCTTTTAATAAGGACAGAGTCGAAAAAAGGACAGCATGTAGTGGGCAAACAAAAACTTATTATATCATCCACCTGCGACAAATGATGAATTCATCGTGTATATTTTCTTGATGATTTTGTATTCTTCCACGGAGAATAACACACCAGTTTGCAATTGTATTAATTTGTCTTTTTCTTAATTTATACAGCATAAATTATTGTATTATCATAAGCGCAATTACAAGTTCTTCAATTTAATTGAAAACTTTTTAATTAATAGTAATTATGCCCGCATAGTAGAATAAGTAAAGTAAAAGAAAGAAGAGAGAAAACATTATGAAATACCTCCTTAAGTAGTATCTTCAGTAATTATTATCCACTGCAGGATATCGGGGAAAAAGCTATTGCATCAGCCACACTTCAAAATTCTTATGTGCTGAAAACGACTGCTTGACATCTAGTGATGTAATGTTGGCAGAATTAAAATAATTTGTGAAATTACTTAATGAACCTGTACACGCATCAACATAAAATTTGAACATTTGTAAAACATTGTCATTTCTTGTATGATAAAACGCGGTTTGTCACCAAGTTCTTCAATGTCTGTGGTGGTTCAGAGACACCGTCTCTGAAATTCACAAACACATATGGGAGGATATTAATGTCTAATAGGTTCTGCTACAAGATGTAACGCATGAATTTTACATGCAGCATGTAAAAAAATATCGTCCTATTTTTAAGAACAAGGCCTACACAACGCAGTTGTTATTAATAGTAAGCTTTTGATTAATTCGTAAAACATATTACGTTCATAATTTTGAAAGTTTGTATTAATTATAATTTAAAACGAAAAATTAATATGTCCCCTGTACGACGCTAATGTAACACTGTATTCACTGTGATAAAAGGGAAAATTATCAAAAAAATACCAGATTTATTTATGCGATGAATAAAAAATTCATCGCAGCTGGGTGATAAGACGTGACACTATTTATATGGCCGCTAAATATTTCGCTTCGTGTTGTCATTACTTCCACCCTGTCCAGCAAATACAACGGGTAGTATTACTTATGAGTTTTTTAGTTTATTTGTATTCTGTATTTTAAAAGTTTAGAAAAAAAATAGCGGCATGACGTCTCTCACTAGCTTTGGAGGACAGTCGTCGCCTGATACTTAATAAGTCTACTTCCAAATTGAAGTCCTGCTGCTCGCGCAGTTGTTTCAGGAAATATTTATTCTTGCTATTGGGAAGATTAAATCCTAAAAAATTTCAAAATGTGAAACAGAAAGAAGACATGTAATATCAGATATAACAATTGGAGAAAGAATTCTATCTACGAATACTGAAAAAGTCGACTTGACCCTACAGTTAAATTTTAAAATCAACAATATATTTACTGGTGCATTTTTCTATTTTTTTTTTTAGGTATGCTTGGATAAGAAAAAGGTTTATAAACCACATTCAAAAATTGTGTTGGATCCACTAGAGCACCTGTACATGGACTGGCAAATCAGTTTGCTCAAATGAGTAGTAGGCACACACTTGGAATGAGTCACAAAAGCAAACTGGTTTTGCCTATTTTATGGAAAGAAATCTGGAACTATATGTTCACCAATCACATGTACTGTGTACGGGGACATTTGCAATTCTCGACAAGATCATCTCGAAACAATAACTTAAAATACTAATTCATGTCAGAGATGGGGTATTAAAATATTTTATTTACTGTACTAGCTTCACTCGATTTTGACCGGTATCTCTCTGTATATATTGCAGTTAATTGCTTTTTTTAATTTAATAATTTATGTCATTTACTGTTTCTATAGTACATGTTTTGTTTTGTACTTTATTGATATATGTTTGTAAATATTAAGGCTATATTGAAATAGATAATTTACTTATACTCTAATTCGTTCAAGGATTTTTTAATTAAACTTTATACATACATAAGGACTTATTGCCTCAAAAATCTGGGACATTTCATTCCAATAATTATGAAAAAGTTTTCTATGTTAATAATAAAGGCAAAAAGACTGAAACGAACTTGAAGTACTGTTTACTGGAATAACATCCATAACACAACAGTTGTATTTTAATGATTACAATACACAATGCTGATTTGAAATTTTACGCAGTCCATTATTCTCTAAGAATAACCTTTGAGTGACTATTTTCTTCTTTTAAATGAATAATATGGGAAATTCATTTTTCTGATGGCAAAGTAAACCTTGTCACATATGCAACAGCTAATATGCACGTCTGTGGATTCCTGAAGCTGAAGAAGTGTGCAGATATGTCCACTTTCACGAGTTCCATTAATAGCAACATTATTACATCAACTGGAGATATGGTATAAAAAATTTGATCGATATCCTAACGAGAAAGTACCAACCATTAAAACTGACAAAATTGATGAAGATGAACTTATTAACATTTTAGCTAATTTTCCTAAAGATGTTAAGTTCAGTGATTATGTTCTAATATTTTAATACGAGACGCTAGATTTGCTTTGGGTAAACCTTTAGACTCGACTATAAACGAATATATTCCCAACAGTATGACAACATACAAGATTTATTCTAGTGCATAAAAAGGGTTGTTGAAACTATTAACTAATTTCTATCTTTTCCCAATTCGCCAAGGTACTTACTTGGTAATGATATCTGTTCATGTGTATATATTCATTTATATATACATATAAATTTTCTTTAGCGTGGGTTTTTGGTGTGATTAACCTTGTCGGTAGTTGAAAACTAGACGATCAAGATGTAAGTGATAGAATTGGTACTCAAGAAGTCCTTACGTCCCATGCAGTCATGGGCTGCAAAACGATGTCTTGACTTAAACTTATTCAATGTAACCATAAGTAAAACATTCAAAGTGATATACATGTTGACATTTTTTATGGTAAAACTAATCAATTAAGTAAATGTTAGGTATATGAATATTAAATACACAAGAGCAATGTACTTTATTAAATTTATCACAGATGTCGAAGATATTAACTATCAACATTCAAACATAATGTTTCATATTTTTGAAGACATGAATCAGCATATATCCATTAATTCGCCTACATTATCTCGTAATGTTATTCCGTAAATCGTTTATGTAGCGAACTAAATTTTAAAAATTGAATGTGCAACCATGTTAATTGCGTTAAAAATGTTAACAATATTCATTTAAGGAAACAAGTTGTAATGCGTCTGTTTGAACGCCATTAAAGCAGAAATAATTCCAAAAGCTTATACCTTATGAAAGTGTTTCTATCTTTATAATGGAATTGCACGATTTTCTTAACAATTACAGCGGACAAGTACAATGAGCACCTCATGTTTTAGTCGATTAAAAAGTGTCATGTTCTTTTGACAATGTTAGGCCATACGTCGTTTAATAAACACTGTAAAAATTGTAGGAGTTAAATTGGAAAATTTTTCAGCATCCAACATATTCTCTTACTTTACTTTTCTTCGGATTTTTTACTTATTCCGATCTCAAAATAATTCGTGGAAACCACTACATCACGACCTTTTTTGGAGAAAAGTTATCAATAGAAGAGGAGTTCACCATTTTGTTATTTTTTTAATGAAATATAGGCGTTTGTATTATATGTCCAAATTGTACACGAACATTTGTAATCATTCAATATGTTTCAATAAAGAAGTGTGTGGAAATTGATAAAATTGATTTGCTTCAGAAATTTTGTAGCTTATTTTTTTATTATAATATATGTAAATTAGTTTGCGTACTACGAAGCATATACAATACAGAGCAGCGTCTATGGTCAACCGATGCTACGCAATTCTGAATCTACATGCGTAATAAAGCAATTTGAATAGACGTTTGTATAATAAAAGTATATTATGCATTAAAGTGTAATAACTGTTAACATTTTTAATTGTATATTTACATATTAAACGAAAATTTAAATTTAAGTAGAAAAGCAATCTGTTAATACTTTTGCTGTCTAATATAGCATATGGTAACAGCAAATAAATCCCTTACTTATTTACGAACAATAGATATGACCACAGACCATGTTCGTCTAGTGTATATGCATTTAATGGAAACAAAACTCTAAAATTATAGTATATAGTTCGCATCAATTACGTAAATACAACAAATTTATTCAAAAGTTTTAGTTAATGGTTATGCCATGTTTACTCGTAGATCTCTAAATTAATAAAATGAATATTTAATTCTATTTATCAAACTTTGGTACATAATCAAATATAAATAATTATAAGAAAATTTATATCATATTAGGCTGTACATAATTGAGCATTTGTTGGTTAAGTTTAAATGGTGATCTTCCCTTATATTACTAACTCGTAATCAATCAGTTTTTTTCCTATTTCTATACTGCTAATGTATAGTAATAAATTGCAATATTCCCAATAGTACTGTGTCATTGCACAGCTACAATACCATACATTTAACATAAAACACTATCATTTCTTTATTTTAATTTATAAAACTAAATAATAACATACAAACCACAAATATATATACACAAATTTTCAGAAGTCAAATAAAAGAAAAAAAGGTAATGCATATTTTTATAACGTACTGAATTTATTGTTACAATAAATACATCAATTCCATGTTTTGTAACATAATATTTCAAACCATGAAATCATCTGATAGCACTTGTTCTTAATACGGATATTTTTACTATCCAATAAATTCAAAATAATTATAAATTATATCATCAGGCCTCTACGCAATGCGAGTTTCATAGGACAATATAAAGTATATGTATAAAGCGATGTAAAACAAAAACAACGAAAGAAGAATTGGAACTAAAAATATATAAAACAAATTAAACAAGTTGCCATTTTAACATGTTGCTCTTTTTATTTACTGTTGTGATTTTTTTAATTTAAATAGAATATAATGAAGTAATTAAAAAAGGCACTTATACATTAATGAAAGTACTTACAACAAAAAGATAATCATACACACGTGTTATTTATATTGTTGCTTTAAACTGTACAAGAATTAAAACCATACAAAGATCACGTCACTGATCAACAGTCATTTTTCAGTCACAGTTCGTCGAGTTCTTAAAAAACGGGTTACAAGTTCAGGAACCCAGAGAAGCATTGCCGAAATTAAATGATGTCGGTATTTGTTGTTGAGTAAAATTATAACCTAAAATTGCAGTATAGAATGAATGATAATTAGAGCAAAACTAAACTAATATTTTTTTAATTACATAATGACTTACCTCCTTGTTGTTCTATTCTTTTACTTTCTCTAGCGGCTCTTTTTTGATCAGCCAAAACACAAATTTCCATAAGCGCCTTTCTTTGTTCTTCCGTAAGACTCGTTGTTAATGCTTTATACCATTCACTCTCAGTAGTTTCCAGTCTCCCCATAACTTCTTTAAATACAACATATTCGTCTACTTCACACTCTTCACTGTCAAGAAGTGTGGTGTAACTTTCTAACGCCATATCATCAGCTTCATAATCGGAATCTAAATCGTCAGAAGTATCATCAATATCTTCCATTGTAGCTGTTATGGGAATACCCGCCGCAGCTCCCGAAGTCAATGCGCGCCTCGATAAGCTGTCTAAGTATTCTTGACCTTTTTCGTCTATTTCGTCTTCATCGGAACTTAATACCTCTTCAACGTCATCATTCTCGCTTTCGCTTTCTTCTTCTTCACCTGAATCCTGTGCTCTCGAAGCGTAGGCTTTTTTCAGTCCTTCAAATAACAAGATCAAGGCTGGCATAATTTTCGGTGCAAGTTCGACGAGTACTGGAGGTTTTTGCGGTAAACTAATTAGAGTGCAAATACCTAATACACATAACTTTCGATCGTGTACGCCCAAGAAACAGTCGACGTCTTTAAACCATTGTTTTATAAAATGATTTGAAAAATCCGGCATCTTTTCTAATACGTTAAAAAGTAGAGGTGGATTGTAATAGAGGACAGCAATTAATACCTGAAATTATATATAAAAAAATTATAACGTTACGAATTTTATTTTAATTATATGTTAACATTTGAAAAATATAAACGTGTGCCGATTAAATCAAATCTTCTTAATTTAAAATTTTATTCCGAGCTTAAAACTTTCTATTGTTTCATGTACTTTAATGTAGTCTTACATTTAAAAATTAACCAAGCTGTAGAAATACTAGCACATTTTTTTCTATATAGACGTTTTGTGGTCTGGTTACTATCCATTCTCTTCCTGAAAAGAGAGCACTACTTGTTTCTCTTGCCCAAAACTTTAATAAAACTATACAAGCTAGAAAATGAAATAGTAATAATAATCCATGCCTTTTGAATATTTCAGCCGCCATTTACAAGGGGCACTGGCAGGCCATGAATTATAATATCTACTTAAATATTAATTTCTAACAGAAGTAATTTCAGGATATATTTTGAAAGAAAAAGAAGTTACTTCATGTATAAATAGATTATAAGCATGAGATTCGATTGTTAACCCTTTGCACTCCGTTGTCGCCGTATTTGCGACATTAAAATGCTAACAATAAATCTACTGTCGCGGCTACGGCGACACGGTTGTTTTAGTTAGAATATGTTTCTTAATAAAGTAGCTAAGAAATAAATGTTTTATTTTATTGCAACGACTCCATTTTTCTTTACATCACAGGTATGTACTTGTAACTAATACAGTGTTCGAGTTATTGGTATTCTCCATGAGTTATTAGGCTGGAGTGCAAAGTTCTTAATGAGAGTTATGACGGTATAATTTTAGATAAAAATTTTGTAATGCTTTATATTTTACCTCACGCATCATATATTGCTGTTATAAACTGATTTCAAAGAAATGGTACTTTTGCAGAATTATGGAAAGTGATAGAATAGTATTACTTGTTTTACACCAAGAGGGTTATATTCAAGTGAAAATATCGAAGATAGTGAAATGTTCACGGTATGCTATGCAACAGACAATAAAAAGAATGACAGAAAACGTCAGTGTAAGTGATAGACTAAAGAGTGGACGTTCAAAAAAGCTCAGCGAAGCTGATGCATAGTTTTTAAAAGTTAGTTCCTTACGAAATCGTAAGAAAGTTAGCGCAGAACTAGCTTAAGATCTTGCGCGAACATCTGGTACTTCGGCACACGTTTCGATAGTAATGCGATACTTGCTCAGATCAGGCTTGAGGGGATGCGTAGCCATGAGGAAACCCTTACTGCGACGAGGTAATAGAGGGAAACGATTAAAACATGCCACAGACAACGAAACTTGGGGATATAATGAGTGGCGACAAGTACTATGGACTGACGAATCTAAATATCAATTATTTGGAATGAACAGACGTCAGTATGTTAGACAACGCCGTGGTGAATCGTTATTGGAAGCCAGTTTACACACTACAATAAAGCATGGAGGAGGCAATATTCAAGTTTGGGGTTGTATTTTGGCAGCAGGTGTGGGTGATATTGTAAAAATAGAGGGTAAATTAACTAGTGAGAAATACAGAACATTATTAGAAGAACATGCCATATCATCAGGGCAGCGACTTATTGGCAATAATTTCATTCTACAGCAAGATAATGATCCCAAGCATACCTTAAAACTTGTGAAAATTTATTTAACACAGCAGGAAACAAATGGGGTATTGCAAACTATGATATGGCCACCTCAAAGTCCTGACTTAAATATTAGTGAGCATGTGTGGGATTATCTTGACAGAAAAAAGTGTGCAAGGAGGCCAAAGAACAAAAATGAAGTGTGGAACACACTACAGGAAGAGTGGTATAATATTCTTGAAAATTTCATTAATTCATTAATGGAAAGTGTACCAAGAAGAATGCAGGATACCATAAAAAATAAAGGTGGTCATAAAAAAATATTGAAAATTTAAGTTGTTTATGTTTAAATATGCGTTAGTTTTTATACATTAAAAAAATTTCAACTTGTGTAAGATTATTATTTAACCTTTTATAATAGGTTCTTGTAAAATTCAAGGTGCGTCTTTCTTTTGCACAGTACTGTACTTTTATAATTGGTAGCATAATGAGTATTTTTAAATTTCTAGAACAAATCGTTAGGCATATTTTGGATGCTAGGCTTAGCTATTTACTGGAAACCCACCGGAAAATTAAATAGTAATAACACATCGAAATGTAGGCATTTCAGAACGAGGAACATGTACACGGTGCTACGAACCTAATAGTGAAGCAAATGTACGAGCCTGCGCAACAAAACATACACTTCATGTATAAACGGTTTGCTGAGCCTGATAATTTAAGATTTTGTGCGCTAAATGATTTCCGATACGTATAATTGCACTCTGAAGAAATAATAGTCGTAACATTAGGTACACACAATCTTGGACAGAACAAATATCATTTTTTTATATGTGTCAACTATGTATACCATCTTTGGACATGCATTTCTATATAAATAGAAAATTAAAAATGTTTATCTGCATCTTTTTTTACCCGTTTATAAAATAGAAATAAAGCAATTTTTCGAGAAAAGTCTTTGGGTTTGCCAAAAAGTCTTAACGGATACAGTAAGTGGCCAATGTGTTAAAACGAACTCTTACAAAGAACGTGAGAAAAATGATTAAACCAGTTGATATGAACAATCTATAACATTACGAAATAATTTACTATCATATTAATTCTGTTGCCTTGACTATTCCAAGACTAAACAAAGCTATAAATGGGTCATAAAAAACTTGGCTCATCTTTGTAAAAATACATAAATCTTAATAAAACGAAATTTTAATTTTTAATAATTTATCAATAATTCCTTCATCGTGGCGTGGCGTCTATATAATTTTACTATCGTACATTTCGAAAGCGTGTTTTATTTAATATCTGTTTAGATTTTAATTTAAAAAATGTGATTCTTTAATCTCTAAAATATTAGTACATTAATTATAAGCAGTGTTTAATTTTAATGCTTAATGTTCAATTAAGAACGTGTAATATGATCTAAAATAAAATATAAAAATGAACTAAAAAAATATTTTGGTTTTGTTTTGGATTTCTGAGTTGTAAATTATCATTATTATTACAAAATTTAGCACAGCTTTGCAAAATAATCTAGCATTATGCAAGTCATATTTTATTTATATGTGGAAAACTTATGATCCTAATGAAAATGATCCATTGAAATAACAATACATTATTAAAAGTTATGAAATTTTGTTCACACAATAACCTCATAAAAGTGCTAAATATTGTTTTCAACTGCATTTGATACAAAATAATTGTAAATTTGATTGCAATTCCTTTAAATAAAAAACATGATTCATATATTTTACTTACTTGTAAAAGCATTGCTCGCAATTCCGAGGTTCGCACCTCCCGTAAAAGTCGACTGGCGGCCAACTCCACTAAAAGTGGAGCTGCGCCATCAATTCTTCCACGGCACTGTAACAAAACTACCTCCAATAATTTCGCAGCATGAGCTTCGGAATCTTCTCCTAGATCCCGGGACAAGACTTCTTTACAAATGTTATAGATAGCTAATAGTCGTTGTTCGTCCGAAAGAAAGGCATCTGTGTCAACTGTAATGTAATTGTGTAAAGCGGGCATCATATCCGTAAAATGGTCAGCCCCTCCTTTCATAAAAACTTGATAAAGCAATTCTAAAACTCTCCACATATCTACAGATATGTGTTTACTTGTACAATCGTAGATTAATGATAAAATTTCTTCGTAAAATTCTTGCACTTCATTTTGCAAAACGTGGACTATAACTTGTAAAACTGTTGGTTCTAACATCCGTAATATTTCCGGTCTTTCTTCCATTACAGTAAGTAATGTCTCTATCGTATTTAGAAGACCCATTGCAGTTATGGCCTTTTCGTCAGATCCTTCATCCGTATCTAAAACTTGACTAAAGGTCGTCGCTAAATGTTGACATATTTCTACGGCAATTGGTGCTAACTGAACAGTAAATACACAAACTAGTTTTTGCATAACACCCGTTACGTCTTCGTTTTCAGTCTCCCTTATAATAGTTAATAATTCTAATGCTATCTGTTTCACTTGAGGTTCTACATATTTATGAGAACGATACTGGAAATTTAAAAGACTCTGCATCGCTATCGCAGCTTCAACTCGAACAGGTAATTCTTTATCTTGTAAAAGAGCTGTAATTGTTGAATTGACAGCTTCTACTAGAACAGGTTCCTGATTGAAAGGAAATTCACTAAAATAATGAAGAACCCAACAAGCACGAGCTCTCATGTGACCTCTGCTATTTTGAAATTCCGGGAAGACGTATTTAAGGAAAAGCTGATCCAGTTGATCGCGGTATATTTTCTTTTTCAGTAAAACATCAGCTAATGTGCCGACCATATGCAAAGCGCCATCTTTCCTTGGAGATTCTGTATTTGGGTCATTTAATACCTACGAAAATAAGTTTATAAAATAATGTCAAATAAATGTAGAATTCTTTTACCTGAGTTAAAAATCCCATCGTTTTTTGTAACATATCTTTTCTTTTCTTACACGCAGAATGTAGTAAAGTTTGAGCAGCAGTTACTGGCGACACGAAATCCTCAAATACATCGAACTTAACCCTGATATATTCGTGTGGATCCACAGACCACAATTCTTCGTCCTCTTGTGAATAACTCATTAGTGGAAACAGTACGTCCTGAATAATAGCACACATATGAGGTTTTAACAATCTCCATGTTAATGCATGTGACACTGCTTGATTCACGTAATTTAATGTTTGCTGTAGAACTCTTGGAGGTAACCATGATCCGCCGCGATAAGCGTCTAGCAATCTCAAAAGGACTTCTAATATTCCACTACTAAATGTTTGTAAATACCATTCTGCAAATTCATTATATTCTTTTGCAACGTTTCCCGGAGAACCATATCTTTCGAACATTCTATATAATATGTGTAATGCCCATTTTTTGCATTTCCACCAAGACATATCAGGTCTTTCATCTTCATCTGGTTGTAAAGCTGCCGGGGGGACAGGTCTTTCAACAACCTATTTGAAATACACAGTTTATTTATGTTGAATGCTACCAAATTGTTAATATTGCTTTTTAAACAAATATTAAGTGGGAGTATGTGGAACGTATATTATGCCAATGCAGTACAAAAAAGTGCCATTTAATTAGGCTAAACTAGTATTGTATGTATAGGTTTATTCAAAAGTAGGTCATCAGTTTAAAATAACTTTATCTTTTGTACATATTAACAGTTTGGTTTCATACAGATATTATGGTTTAGAGGGTTTGAGTATCTTTTTAAATATATAGTGTCACACGCCGGTTTTGAGTATTTTCAAATGATACTTGTTAAAATGTTCGTATTGACCTTATTCAGTGTTACTACGAATCTATCGGACAATATGCTAACACATTAAGATACGTAGGTTGCTTTAAAAATTTTGCGGATGATACAGAAAAAATAAATAATTTTAGGAAATTTTTTTAATTATTTTTCATAACATTCACCTTGATGTATGGACTTTTGCATTCGGTGGAACCAGTTCTCAAAACATTGAACCCATTGTTCTTCAGTCACCTCAGATATGAAGTTTTCGTAATTTTCCACAGTCATTTCCGGGGTATTAAATTTCAATTCACGCATTTTGTCTTTTATCTATGGGAATAAAAAGAAGTCACAAGGTGGCAGGTCGAGACTATAAACGGATGCGTCATAAATTCCTTGATGTAGAATGATTCGTCCTCTTGGACGTTTGTCGCGCACTTTTTGGAACACAGCTGACAAACAAATGGTTGTATGCCGTTCAGCATTGGCTGTGCGACGACCCTCTAGCGGAATAGTAGCAAGATGACCGGTGTGTCCGAAAAAAGAAGCCACCATTTTCTTGCGTCTCGCTTTCGTAGGTTTCTCCTCGTCTTTGAAGATCCATTGAGCAGATTGTCGCATGCTTTCTGGCTCGTAACAATAAATCCAACTTTCGTCGCCTGTAACGATGTCGTACACTGATTTTGCATCAATCCATTGCGCTTTTTTTGAGCTTCCGTTTGTGTGGTATTCATCAAGCACAAAGCTTTTTGACGGCAGGATGATCATGCAGGGTAGTTCTGATTTGCGTTATACAATGTCCAATGATGTCCGAGTATCCCTGTATGTGCAGTGGTAATCTATCTTATCACGTTGTACACGGCGTCGATGTTTTCTGGAGTGACTGCAGTGGCAGGCCGTCCTTCACGAAGCTCGTCCTTGAGCGAAATACGTTCACTCTGGAACTTGTTATATCACCGTTCAACAGTCGCCAAACAATCGGTTGATTTTTTCTCTGAGAATACAGCAAAAATTTTTCCGACAGCGCCACCTTACTAGAAGTAATTGAACCACAAAACTATTAAAGCTACCTTCGTACATAATAATACATGGATTGAGAAATAGGCCTTAATCAGTAAAATCGTTTTGTAAGCTCGTACAAAAATCTAAGGAAACTGGTAAAATTAGTAATAAAAAAAAATTACAAGAAGTTCAGGACGTTCGTGAAAATTAGACCTATGATGTTTCTAGTGCTAAAAAGTTTCAACATAATTGGTGATGAGCTATTCAAATGTATGGCGAATTCTGAGAGGGCAGCTTAACCTGTATTCCTCTAAATGAAAAGGTGTATGAATTTATAGAACAAGATGAGTTGATTAAGTGTCTCCTTTTCTTTGCAAATGTTGTCAGAAATAAGAAGTAACGCTGAATAGATAAACAAAATTCTTTGGACAGATGTGGCACTTTTTGAATTAAATGAATGTACCTTATCTAACCAAAAGATTTTGTCTAATCATTCTATATTTCTTCTAACATATTATATATAAGATTTCTTGTTCTCCTTTTTATAAATAAAACTTAATTTTTTTACGAACACTTTAGTATTTTCATTTTTGCAGAATCTAAAAATTTAGCAAAATTACGGCCATTTCAAACTAGAAACTTATTTTTGAATAAGCCATTTTACAGATTTGATGATTTAACAAATAAAAAATTAAAATGCAAGAGATTTTTTTTTCAAAGTCTCAACTTGCAAATAAGTTCTGGTGTAAGCTGAAATAAGATTTTTAGATATATCAGAATGATTAACTATGATGTGGCTACGTTTTACGAAATTTTAGTTTCTTCAAATTACTGTCCTGCGTTATTTTTTTTGTCACTATCGAATTAATTTCATTTTACACAGACGTATCAAACGATTTTTCGTGTTATTTTGTACTTGCTCTGTATGCCATATTTTAATGAAAAATTTCAAATAATTCTTTCAACACCATTATTTTTTCTAAACTCTATATAGTAATTGCTACTTTATATATTTTAATTTATTACATGGATGATTTCTGACTAGACGTTCGTGATGGTGTTTCAATCAGAACAAGATGTCTCTACTTTGATACTTCATATTCGCGTAGCAATACAGAATGCATATAGAACAGATTTATTATTAGCTGTTGAATTTTATGAAATTCAAAGAACATGGCTCGATACCACTTTTTAGCAAGGAAGCTATAGTCTATTTTTAAACTAGGAGGACAGTTTTGAAATTTTCGCGCAAAAATCTGAACTCGTGATTGGCTGACGCACTGCCCGTGTTACACCATAAAAATTCTCGCAAAATCAGACACTTGACATTCAAGTATCAGCTGTTTGTCAATTAGTTGTAGTACTTCTGTCAACTTTGTATCTTCACGCCGTTAAATCAATTATTTTAAAATAAGTACAATGTTTAATAATTCGCCCCCAAGGAAACGTATGTGTTTAGATGTGAGCCATTTATCTATAGCTGAGAAGCAACACATATTAAATATGTACAAGAATATATTAAGTAAGGAACCTGCAATGAAAGTGACAACTGTCATTGCTAAAATTGTTGAGACAGCAGTTAAGACGTAGCACTTAATAGTTATTTCGAGTATTAAATTCAAATGTATATTTTTAGGAGTTGCAAAATCCACTGTTTATCGAATTATAAAGGAATATAAAGAAACTGGTACTGTTACTCCATCCAAGCATAGTGGAGGTCGGCCAAATGTAGTTACCGAATATGATGAAACTACAAATAGCTCAGTCCGGCGAATAATACACGCGTTTTACGAACGAAATGAGATACCAACGCTTGATAAAATTATGACCGAAGTGCAGAAGCATCCAGATCTACCACATATGAGTCGATCTTCTCTCTACAAACTAATGAAGCACATTAATTTCAAGTAAGTTTTCAGTTTTATATTAACTGAAATTTAATTTCTTGATTATTGAATATGTTATGCTTATTGGTAATTTGTTTACAGATATATGAAGCGAAACAGAAAAAGCATATTAATTGAGCGTGATGATATCGTTCGTTGGAGACGAAAATATCTTGGAACAATGAAACAATACAGAAGAGAAGGGCGACCCATTTATTACCTTGATGAAACTTGGGTCAATGAAGGCCATACTAAAGAAAAAGTGTGGATTGACAACAGTGTCCAAAATCGAAGACAGGCATTCGTTGAAGGTTTATCTACAGGGCTTAGAAATCCTTCGGGGAAAGGAAAACGCCTCATTGTTCTACATGTTGGGTCTGAGTGTGGTTTTGTTGATGAGGGACTGTTGCTTTTCGAAGGTAAGAAGACTGCTGATTACCACGAAGAAATGAACGCAAATGTTTTTGAAGAATGGTTTGATAAATTATTAACAATTTTACCTGATGGCGCTGTTATTGTTATGGATAATGCACCATACCATAGCCGCAAGTTAGAAAAAATTCCTACATCGTCTTCAAGGAAAATAAAAATGCAGGAATGGTTGCAATCCAAAAATATAGATTTTGATGTAGACATGGTCCGTTCTGAACTTTTACATTTGATTCGCATGCATAGACATGAATTTGATTCATATGTAACTGATGAAATGGCAAAGAGAAAAAATAAAATTGTGTTGAGGTTGCCACCTTATCACTGTGAGCTCAATCCTATTGAGCTAATATGGGCAAAAATAAAAAATGAAGTGGCATCAAGAAGTTGCTTTTTCAAGTTACAAGGAGTGAAGCAACTTCTTCTACAGGCAATTGAGCATGTTACAGGTGTTGACTGGACAAATTGTATTAGTCACGTTATTAAAGAAGAAGAAAAAATGTGTAAATTGGATGGAATAATAGACGATCTCATAGATCCATTTATAATTTCTCTTGGTGGTAGCAGTAGTTCATCTGAGGATTCGGATGATGATGACAATTAAGTCTACGAATATTTATATTTCTGTTAATATTTTCCCTTTTGGGAAAAATAGTTATATATAATGTGAAAGCTTGTAAATTTTACAAATATATGCACTTTCTTTTTTATATTATATTGAAATATATAAATGATCTAAAACTTATTTGTATACAAACGTTAACCTGAAAATCAGATTTTTCTGTAAATAAAATTAATTTTTTCATTAATTAACCATTGGGCTTGTATTTACTATTTCTTATTTACTAAACATTATAAATTATTTTATATTAATCATGAATCAGTATTGACTTATAACTAAATAATATAAATTACAATTATGTAATATTTAAATTGCCGCCTAAAAATATCTAGTGACTTTTATAGTGTAAACCTGACTTCACTAATCGCTCCTCCTAGTTAAAAAATAGACTATAGGTGCAATGAATGATTGGACGTAACCTTGACATTTCTGCAGTGTTACTATAATCTTCATTATAACAGGGAAGAAACTTGAATTTATTTTGGTAATTAGGAAGCTATAGAATTGTTAAAACAGACAAAAAAAATTAAGCAAACTTTGGTCAAAGTGGTATGGATACTGCTTTGGGCAAAAAAGGGTTTTCTTTCTCGAATTTAAAGGTCATAATGAAAAACACTTAATGGATAACACAAAAAGATAAGAGGTGTTATCCTTTCCCACTAGTCTTCATATAGAACAGCAAATAAAGTACCCTTACAGGTGTACAAATCGGACGTGTTTGATCATTTATGTCACAATTCGGACTGGATAGTGAGTGATTTTCATTCATTTAAATATTCTTGAAATGAGGGTCGATGATTCCACGCCACCAACGGTTTATATCTTGGGTGACAAATTGATCAAACAAATGGGCATATCCATATTGCAGCAATAGTTTTCAAAAATTATTAAAAATTAGACAAATCAGTGATGTATTGTGAATATACATTGAGATTTGAGCTTATATTTGATGTGATTAAATGCCTTAAACGTAGTACATTAGATTTGGTTCTTTGCTTATGCATTGGTTCAGATATCTAACTGCATTGTAGTAATCTTTATTTGACAAAATTAAATTTATGTATCAAAATATAAAAATGACTGAAAATATATTTAGTAATGTAACAAACTTTTTCGATATCATTTATTGAAAATTAGCCCAAGAATGCAGTTATTATTTGCAAATAACATTTCTACTCTTATTTGTGAAGCTTTGGGACCTTGAAAAAATATTCTTCATGAGAAACTTCTTATGAAGCGCTTCAATGCTCGATTGTATTAGATCATTTTGTAGGTTGATTTGCAAGTTCTGCTAGATTTTTTTTATTTTATAGTATTCTTTACATACATAAAAATATTTCATAATTGTGCTGTAATTTCTCATAATGATAATAAAAGACAATAGATACAAATTTCAGAAGATCAATACTATTCCTACCAATTTCAGTTAACTTCTTTTCAACAACAAGGTTATGGGCATCAGATTTGACAAATCACATTTGCCTATGAAGCTTCCTGCTATTTTCACTACTGTTTTATCAATATAAAAAAATTGAACGTATTAATAGAATTTTAACATCGTTACTCATCAAACTTTAGAAAAAACCACCGCAATCATAGTCATAGCTCATACAAAAGACGTTTTTGCTTAGAATGTGTTACTTCCTGTGATTTTTTCTCTCTCTTTATTATCATCCCCTTATCTTAGAAAGATGTTTAGTAATTGTTGTTACAATAACAAATTAATCAATTCTTCATTACATAGAGACGGTCAATTTATAAATATGCAAAAAGGTGTATTTGTATGTAGCAAAACTTTCTTACCAACCTAAAATAATTAAATTTTCGTTGGTGAAAGTATAATGTACCTGTCTACAAACTTCCATCCATTGTGTGAAAGCCTCCTTAGATATGAGGGTAAGTGGCAAAGTGTACTGTGTAAGGGCGAAGTATACTTTTAGAATTTCCTTCTGCAATTGAACAGCTTGATCGGAAGGATCTGGCAAGATTTGTAACATTAACTGGTGCAAAAGGGGTAATAAAAGGTTCATAGCTTCATGCAATGGTCCTCTCTCTTCTGCTTTTTTATATTCGAAATTTTTGACGAGTTGATATAGGCACAAAATGGCGCCATGCCAACCACTGGCTTCTGGATTCGACAAATATATACTAATCTAAAAATATAAACACAATTATTTCTATATGTTTAGGACTTTGACAATAATATAATAATAAAAACAGTAATATGTTAAAACTTCGCTAAAGTATTCACTGGCAACTAAAAAATAAGCAAAATTGGTATGCTTTTTTTTCTGAACTACTAAAATCTCTAGAATTAAACTGACATATTTTTTATATATATGCTTAAATAAAAATTGTAAGAGTATAAAGAATAAAATTCTTCCTCAATTGATTCTAAATGGGTCATTATTTTATTTGCCACGCTATGTATTTAATACATTTCCTGAATTTTGATCGTTTAAAAACACTAGTTAATAGTAATTGATTAGTCTTTTTGTTTTCTAGCTGATGTATTTTATTAAGACTAATTGTTTTAAATAAAGATGAGGACTAAGTTTTCAGTAGAACAGAAATTTCAAGACTAAAGTGTTCTTGTTCAAATGTACTGCTAAAAAAAATATACGATGACCGGTGAATAAATTTATTTTTCTCCTTTTTAATCATTAAATTTTTAATTATTTTTTCTACTTTTAATAATTTGATATTGTAACTTATTTTTACGCGTTTTCTTTCAATTATTTGCTGAAGCCATTCTCTCTCGTACTGTACGTATGTTACAAGACTGAATCGCTCAAAAAAACGCATACCAAGAAGTAGTGGATAACCATAAGTTGGGTGACTTGTAAGCTTTTGGAAGTGAAGACTTTTTCAAAGTAACTGCTCTGCGACAGCGAGAAAGTATGTGCAGAACTAATGTGAGGTTTAGTTGAAGCCAAAGCAACTATTTCTCAAAGCAGGTAACAAAGTGAAAAACCTCAATGTTCCGAAGATCATCAA
Organism: Dermolepida albohirtum; assembly: GCA_031893035.1. NCBI lineage: Eukaryota > Metazoa > Arthropoda > Insecta > Coleoptera > Scarabaeidae > Dermolepida > Dermolepida albohirtum. The sequence goes on along the minus strand of JAVIWB010006917.1, from coordinate 776,191 downwards.
ACGCGGGAAATAATGATTGGAAACAATTTGGTTTACTAACTGTTTCCGAATTATTAAAAAATATATTATTCCATAAAAGAATATAAAGTTGGAAAAGATAGGACAAAATTTCTATAAGTATGATTGATCAAAAAAGACAGGTTTGTTCACTTAAGAGAAATTCCAATTTTATTATTAGTGGTGAATACGCAATGTCAAACAAATGTATTTAAGTATGTAGTACAAAATTTTCATGTTTATAAAATTTGAAGTTATAAAAGAACTTTTGACAATAACCTCTGAAAATATCTTAGTATAGTCATTTTAATAACATTAACAACAAACTTTTATCTATACAAAAACATTTTAAAAAAATTTAATATTGTGCTGTGGTTTCATAGTATTCTCTCCGCCCTGTATATAATAATGGAAATGTATGCATATATGTATTCATCTCAAACAATTTCGTCCTAGACCTTGAAATCAAAGATTCAATATAAATTGACCTTAATTAGCATGATGAAGATAAACAAAATAAATATGTAACTAAGCGTAACTAAAACTAAGTTTTTGGACTATGTACCAAAGAAATTTTCTGCTAAAAATCAAGAATTTTTATAAGAAACACAAATTTTCTGTTCTATCAGCAAAGAGTTGTAAAGTAAGCTATATAAATGTACATTTCTTTGTTAAACTTTAACGTTCATAAATGTAAAGTGATATAAAAACACGACAGCAATTTTTATGTGATTGAAATACAATAATTTGCGCTTTGAAATTATCAAATATTGTTTATATTACTGTAGGTGTTTCAAAAAAAAAAAAATAGACAAAAGTCATATTCGTTTTATGTACTTCTTTGTCAAGTGGTCGTCATAAATTTATTATTCAGTATATTTTATGCAAAAGTGATCATCATAACATCAAATTTTAGACAGACTTGTTGAATTTTCAAATATTGTTACATTTACATATAAAGAAAAAACAAAATAAATAAATACATATTAAACAATATTTTTGTTGAAAGTCTCGTAAATTATGAATGCAAAATAGTATTAGAAACAGTTTAAGTATAGATACATCTCGCTTTATTACTTAAGAGTGTATAATACGTGTATAGAGGCGCCACCTATAAAATTTTTAGAAACCATAAAGAATGGCTTTATTTAATAAAAAAAATTTGGGAAGTAAAGTAACCAAACAGTTCCGCCATAGATAAGGTTTTATTTAATTTTAGGCGTCGAAATTTATATATAACTTTCTAAGATATTAATTTTCTCTTAATTCTTTAATTTAGAATACAATTTCATATACTCAGTACAGAAATGTTCATATCTTGAACATTCAAAATCTCGACATGTATGAGATAGTATTTAACGATGTCATACCACAATATGTTGAATAACTAAAAATATGGATTTGATCATTAATTTTATTTTTGAATTATAACTATAAGCATATCTGAACACAAAATAGACGAAAATAAGAATACTCTCAAACTTGACGCCTACACAACGTTAGTAACCTGCCGTTGTCTGCTATTAATGTAGTTTGTATATTGTACATTACCGATTATAACTTTTAATTTTCCAAGGAAAATATACGTCACAATATGACGATTTGAAAATTTAAAATAACACAAATTACACTAAAATTTTGTAACATACTAGAGACTAAATAAAATTTATTTTAAAAATGAAACATTTTGATATATAATTAAATTTCACGAACGGTTAAATTGAATTCGCGCTTTAAGTGAGTCATTTAATTACTATTCATTTGAATTATCTAAACAATAGATTTACATTCTGGGCGAAAGTTGGGCAAAAAAATGAAAAGTAATGAGTTTAGAATATAATTCTAATACATTCAATAATTAGTGACATAATTGCAATCAGAAAAACCTTTAAGCCTGCATTAATTCGATGAAATTGCAAAAGCAAACATAGGTATTGTAAAAATTGTTCTGCCCAGAGTTCAGGTATTAATAACAATCAAAGAAATATGTGGAATGCGAAACTAGTTGCTTTATAGGTAATATAAGGTAAATTCTGTTATGTATCGTACATATCTTTGATGAAAATTCATGAATAACTATTACATACTACCTATTCGTAAGTTTCAAAAGGTTCCTGTATTCGTAACAAGGCAGGATTTTTATGACTAATATACTGAACATAAAATAAAAGAAAAACCTATGTACTAAACTTGTTCAATTTGTATCATAATCATAAAAAAATGTATATTGCTTGCCTATAGGTATTTTTCACTTAGAGTTGAATGTTAACAATTTCAAATAAATTATAATTCAGATTTAAGAAAAAATGTATCAAAAATTCCATAATTAGTACTGTATTGATGATTTTTACATGAACCTGTCATTTACAGTGCAAAAATATGTTGTTTTTGAATTATTTATTTATTTAATCTGACTCTATTTCTAAATAAGTTGAAAAATATAAGAATTATTAAATAATTCTGTGAAAAGAAATACATTACAGCTTTATTCGTAATGTTTGTTTTCTTAATTTCTTTAAATCTACTTTTAACAATAGATGCAAATTGTTATATTAATATCAATTAGATAACATATTTAAAATATTTTACATCTAGCTTTACTGTGTTAAATAGAACATGTCATGTTTATTATGTATTAATTGCATCAACTAAAAGTTTTCTACCTTGTCTACAATCTGTGTCCATCGACCTGGAAAATCGTGCTTAACCATAATATTTACGCAAGTGCATAATTGTAATCTTATTAATTCTGGTGCATGTACTACAGCATCTACAATGGATTCTCTAATAAGAGAGCGATCCTGTTCGTGAATGGAGAATGGCATCGGTTGACCGGCTTCCGTCTCTCTGTCATGCCAATTTTGAGATATTAAATTTTTAAGATAAATGGCGCCCGCCTGTCGAACTGGCATTTCACATTCGTTCATCATCACAACTTGAAGCAGAGATGGGGCGAATCCTATAATTTTGTGTATCTGTGGACGAAAGTGGATGTTACCTTTTTGGACACGCACCAAGCACATGTTTTCCAAACCTGAGCAAGTTGTTCCTCGGCCTGTTGCCTTTGATTCGGGTCTATAGTGGCCCTTAACATATCTATTAGTTTTCTGGGTTCCATGTTCATTCTCTCTTTGGTTTTGTGCACTATAATTTAACACTGTTTTCCAGTATTATAAGTTTTACAAATCTTTGTCGATGTCCCTGTTTTACACTACATTTGTCAAATTTTGTCACGTGACTTACGCATGGCCAACTATGAAAAGTACAATGTTAAATTTGTTGTCTGTGGAGTTCGATGAACTTCATATTCTGCAGTAATAAGAAGAAGAAGTTTTGTTGCGTTCTGATGGCGACACTGCATACAATTGCCGCGCAGTCTCTTATCAAGCGTCGTTTCATATTCAAACATTTTTAGGTTTTAATACTAATTTTATTTTTTCTCTATAATGGCAAATGCTATTCTTGAGCGGTCACCTGAAATGATGTGTGAAGAAACTGCCGAATCTGAAACCGTAACAGAATGCGATGAATGTGAAGAAGAGGATTTATGTTTTCAAGATATTGAAATGTTATCAGAGCACGGAATAACTGAAAAAGATATAATGAATTTAAAGAATGCCGGAATTAATACAATTAAAGGAGTACAAATGTGTTTACGTAAAAAACTACGAGAAATTGAAGGATTTGACGAAGTAAAAATTGATAAAATAAAAGAAATATGTTGTAAAATATCTTTAGCTAATGCATTTATGACAGCTTCTGAAGTTTCTTTTCAGAGAAAACAAATCTTTAAATTGAGCACTGGTAGTAAAGCATTTGAGTGAGTTTAAAAATAATATAGTAATTTATTTCATTTTATAATTTAAATTTTGTATGCATTAAAGTAAATTGTTGGGTGGGGGAATTGAAGCCATGTCAATTACTGAAGTATTTGGTGAATTTCGTTGTGGCAAAACCCAATTATCCCATACCTTATGTGTAACTGCGCAAATGCCTGGTCCAAATGGATATATAGGTGGAAAAGTTATATTTATAGATACTGAACATACTTTGTATCCTTTTAATACTTTTAAAATTTTGTGATAAAACTATTCTTTCTTAACATATTATTTAGTCGCCCAAATCGCATAAAATCTGTAGCAGAAAGGTATAATTTGAACGAGAATACTGTTCTAGATAATATTTTATACGCTCGCGCTTACAATTCTGAACACCAATCAGAACTTTTAAGTGTAGTTAGTGCAAAACTTCATGAAGAAGCAGGAGTATTTAAATTATTAATTGTTGACTCGATTATGGCGTTATTCAGAATCGATTATAGCGGTCGTGGCGAAATATTCGATCGTCAGCAGAAGTTAGGCGAGATGATGTCTCGTTTGCAAAAAATTAGCGAAGAATATAACATCGCTGTATTTATAACTAATCAAATCACATCTGATTTTAAAAGTTCTGATTTAGCAACTCGTCCAGTTGGTGGGAATATTTTAGCTCACGCATCTACAACCAGAGTTGCACTTAGCAAAGGAGATGGTGCAATTAGGGTTGCCACTCTGCTCGATAGCCCCGATTTAAAAGAAGCAGAAGTCCAATTCTTAATAACCGAAGGTGGAATTGATGATGTGCAATAATTATAGATTGTATAAGCAATTTTAAATTATGTATTTATTTCTTCTAGATTTGTAAGCACTAATACGTGTGTTGTTCTAACTGATTAAATGTATAAAATAAAATTTAAATAAATGGTTTAATAAATATAAATATAATTTAAATATATGTGTATTGTAATGGTCAACTTAGTCACTTTGGTCGCTGGTAGTACCAATTCCGGTAATCTCTAGTTTATATAGAGCAATTTCCAGTATAATAATTTACATCGCTCATTTTTCAAAATGAGGTTTCAGCTAAGTTGAACATATTGATTTATTAATATTATTCTTTAGTAATTCAAAAATACTTTAATAGTTTACATATGAGGTATAGAAGAATCTTTAATTTTAATTCTGTCTCAGTTTTTTACTTATATTTCCCCATGAATTTTTCAATTTTAAATATTTTGTATGCGCATGTTCCAATTATAGATGTTGATCATATGTAGAAGATAACGTAATTCTTGATTCTAAATTTTCATTCATGTGTTGGAGTGAACTTTGTATGCTTTCGTATGATTTTTCTCGTATCTTGGTTAGCAGTGTCGCCTTCTTATCGCGTAAACAATTTCTGAAATGTTTTGAGTGGGGAAACGGTAGTTATTTATTTAATGACAGTTCACGTTGTCATCAAACGTACGCTCTAGGTCAGAGCGGTGTCTGCGGCATTGATTTTCCTCTCTATACCGGCTATTAATATCGGAATTCCTTTTGAAAACATAGTGTAAATAATACAAATAGATATGCCGGACAATACTATGAAAAATGACGAAAAAAAGGAAGTGCGCGTGTGGTGTGATGGCTGGTAAGTGGTGTTTTTCCTATGGGTGTTAGTTGTAAAAAGGGGCGTACATATTCTATTATATTGCAGTTATGATATGGTGCACTTTGGGCACGCCAATTCTTTACGACAAGCGAAGGCTTTAGGCGACTGGCTAGTAGTGGGAATTCATAATGATGAAGAAATTACAAAACACAAGGGTCCTCCTGTCTTTACTCAGGAGGAACGATATAAAATGGTAAAAGGTATCAAATGGGTTGACGAAGTGGTTGAAGGGGCCCCATATGTTACAACTTTGGAAACGCTTGATAAATACAAGTGTGACTTTTGTTGTCATGGTGATGATATTACTATGACAGCTGATGGTGTTGACACTTATCATCTGGTCAAAGCTGCTGGCAGATACGAGTAAGTTAATATTCACAAAATTCATTTCATTTCCACTTCAATTTTCTTCCAATCATTTGATTATACAGTTTATTTGTGATAGTAAATAGATACATTGCCAATGTATATGATAATCCATAAGAATTTTGTTTCAAATTGTTTTTAATGGCTTTATTAAAATATAATTTAATTAATTCCTTAGCCAAGGTCTGCTTAATAACATGGTGATGTCACTGTTGTAATTTAAATACACTTTAACTTTTCAATGTCATCGGCATTATTGAATATTCAAAAAAAATTAATTGTTGTATATTGTATGATAGTATAAATTAATTCATCAAATCCTTTGGGGCTTTCATTTATTTTATAAAATTACTTATGAGTGAAAACAATTTAAATGTCTGATTTGCATATTTGAAAACAATTACTACATCAAAAAATAAATAATTAGAATAAACCATATTAATTAATTTAAAAATAAACAGTTTATTTTCAATGTTTCTTTCTAAATTTATAAAGTTGTTTTCTACATTTAGAAATCTATACAAAATATATATGTTTTAATAAACTTTATGGTCTGGTAAATTGCAGTAAAGCGCCTATAATTTAGACTAACCAAATAACTCATCTTCTTCATAATGGGTTACCAGCGCTAATACAAATTTTATAGTAGAAAACTACTATTTGCGCTATTTACTTATAATTAATGTCAGTACAGATTTATCAGAAATGTAAGAAATTATTCCACGTTTAGGGACTTATGAATAACTAACTATTATCTGAGAGTAGTAGTAAAGTTTACTAAAACTTGAATGATTCCTTTTATTATTATTATTATTAAAAGAGTATATGTTGCTACTAAGTATATTTATGTAAATTTCGTTTGCGTATATTCTTCTAGAAAAAGTGTGAATAAATATTTTTTGAAGAATAAATATATTTTCGTTGATTCTGTAATAGTTTAAGTTGTACATATGTGATTAACATTTTACAAAAAATATGAATTATGATTCACATTATGGCATTATTACTATTTAATTTATCTTTAATAATAAAAAGGCTACATTAACCATTGGACGTTTTATAAAATTATGTTATTTATAAATTACATGTATGATGTACTTAGATATAAAAATTAATATTTAGACATAGTGTTTATTAATTGATTCAGTCATTATTTGCAGTTATATAGATCTGTTATATGTTTTGTAAATAATTTTGGCCTTATAAGTTATCCTTGTAGGATATTTACAAACATACATATGAATCTTAACAAAAATTATATGTATTTTCCTTTTGATCTTTAGTGGTTTTAGTTTATTACTAAAATTTTATTATAAAATCTTAAAATGTGAGATTAATAAAAAAAGCAGAAATTGAGAAATCATCTTAACTTTTAGCTAGCAAAGCGATACGTCTTCATTTACTTTTTTTAATAAATTTTTTTTTATCAGTTCTTTTGCATTTCTTGCGAATTATTATCTTTACTGTTAGATGGAAAAGACAAAAGAGGAGAGGGTACCACAAAATCTTAATCTTGGATGGTAAAAGCTTTACTATAAAGGAACAATTTAACTGGAAGAATCTCAGAATATATACTTGAAGTTGCCTAGAACCATACGGCTTTGGTAATGGTTTGGCGAATACCTACTAAGGGGTGCTTCTTCTATTAATTTTTGCGTGATTGGGATGAAAACATCTGTCTAAGTGTACCAAAAACTGTGATAAAACCTCTGAAAGGCTATTTGTTTAGAGCGAGGAAGTGGGTATTTCAAAAGAAACCTAACATGGCTGGAAAACAATGTTTCTGACTTTTAATCGTCCGGTAGCCCTGACCTGAACCATCTCGACTGTCAATTATATCTCTATTATGTCATCTAAATTTGGAATATTTAAAACGAAGTATTCTTCATGCTGATTTTAGATATTTTTGATAATCTAAACAATTTTCAATAAAGTTAGTATAGAGTTTGTTTTTATTTAGATAATATCACATTAAACCACTTTTAATGGAATTCATATCTTGCTGCATATGAAATCTGTCTCCAATCAATCTGAGGTTCATTAAAGTTTTTTTTTATTACACTATTTTAATAATGTTCATATATTTGATAGTTATTTTCAATATTTTTTTTAGACAAAGTCTGCCCAAACAAACGCAAAATTATCATCATGTTTTAGTGCCAGCATTCATGTTTCTAGTGCGGGTTTTCTAATGAAAGCTTGGAATTAGCGATAATTTGCTGATACCCAAAAGTTTTTTCCTTTGTTGGTGTTTCATTTTTCATGGCCCGTTTGTCATGAATAACTTCCTCTTTGGCAATGACTTTCGGCTTATTTGACCATTGATGTTTATATCTTGTGGCTACTAACTAATCCTTATTTATTTTTATTTATTCTCAAATAAAATTAAATAATAAAAACTTACTAGGGTATTGAGTAATTCTGAGTGCTGGATAATTCGTTTCTATGATATGCGAAACGTGAATCGTCTACGTTAACATTTCTATTTATTAGAGCCATTAAATTAACTTGAAATCTAAAATATTATAAGAGTTTCAATAGAAATGTGTAATAGGATTAGAAAATATATTAAAAAATTAACAATTACCGATTCTTAGGACTGTATGGAGGAAATGTGTAATAAGTAACGCAAGTATGATTTGAAGAAATTGGTTTTTAATTTGAATGTGAGTGTTGACTTTAATAGTTGTTTATTGACGATAAGTACTCTAGTAGTGACTCTGTCATTGTATTTGGTTTTGACGTTTCGCTGATTACCAAGAAGCTAATTGGATTTTTAGCGAAATTAAAAAAATATCCGAAAAGCTTATCTACAATAGTTTTTAACTTGTCAACTTATCAACGATAGTATGTACAAAGGGTATTAGGAAAGTTTTGCAATACAACTTTGTTTATTTAGTTTTTTCAAAGTAATTTTCTCTACACTCAATACACCTCTCCATCCTCCGAAACCAATCTTTAAACAAGTTCTGCCTAGTTTCACTAGACAGTAAAGCACACTCGTTGTCCCAAGCCCGCAGAAGGTCCTCATCACTGGAAAACCGCCTCCCTTTTAGCTTCATTTTCATATGCGGGAATAGTGCAAAGTCACAGGGAGCAAGATCTGGTCTGTAGGGAGGGAGCTCGAGAAGTTTCAATCCTGTCATGGTCAAATATTCGGTGCAGGCTTTGGCGCAGTGAGCTGGAGCATTATCGTGATGGAGGAACCAGGTGTCCATTCTTGACATTGGCCGCAGCTTCTTCATAGATCAAATGACTTTAGGCAGGCACTGTTCAGTATACCACTTAGCTGTGACTGTCTTCTGTGTGTCCAAAACGACACGTTCCACAATTCCACTCGATTTGAAAAATACAGCTACCATTTTCTTCTTTACAGATCGGAATTTTCTGACAAGTACGGGTGTGTCCTTATCATCAAAGACCCAAACTTTGTTTTGAGCTTTGGTCGGCATATCGTAATAGTACAGCCAAGTCTCATCACCTGTCGCGATGTTGTTCACATACCGAGATTGTCCATTATTAACCTTTTTTAGCATCTCACGACACCAAGTCACACGTCGTGTCATCTGCTTTTTGGTCAGTCGATGCGGCACCCAGAAAGAACAAAGTTTCTTCACGTGCAAATGATTATGCAGAATCGAACCAATTGCTGGTGCATTTAGGCCTGAAGTACCCTCTATCTGTTCGTAGGTCACTCGCCTGTCCTCACTAAGTATTTTCCTCACAGTAGTAACGTTTTCCTCCGTAACTGACTTTCGTGGCCTTCCCGGCCTCTCAGCATCCTCCACAGTTAAATTTCCCCTTTGGAATTCTCTATACCACCTGAATATCGCTGTGTGATGTGGACAAACATCACCTAATGCAAGAATCATTTCTTCGAAGCACTGGTCTATGTTTAAACCACGCAGGAAATTATAACGCAAAACTGCCCTTGTCTTATTTCGTGACTACGATGCCATCGCAAGCACTTTACACTCACACTGCTAATGAATAACTGAGCCCATCGACATGGCGCGGCGGCTACTATGCACGTATGAACATGTCTCAACATGCAGCAACAAGCAGCTTACTACGATTCATTGTTACGTCATATTGCAAAACTTTCCTTGTACCCTTTGTATGTGTTGCAATTCTTTCAATTGTGAACTGTACCTTTTAGTTTGCGCTAAAAAATAAATTTTCACAGCTATTGAGAGGCAGCGATTTTATTAGAGAGTAATTCTTGTTTCCGATATTAAATGGTGTTCAAATGAAGCCTATTTCATTGTTTCAAGGTTTATTATCTAACCGTTTACTGTGTGATTTTGATGTTACATTTTTACGTAGAGCTCGATAACCTTATGCCTTTAGTTTTTATTTAGCAGGAGCTGACTTGATCGATTTAAAGTAAATTCGAAATTTACATAAACTATCATAAATATGTATATCGATCTTTAAAAAATTATATTTAAGGATTAATACCAAATTGGTGAAAATATAATTAAATATTTTTAATTTAAAATTTAAATTGATTTAGTTTTCCCTTAAAAAATGTAAATATTAGTGAATTTATAGTATCATATAGAAATGATTAATATATTGATTTAATGTGACTAATTGAAAAACTATAATTTTTGCAGTAATGCATTATTTTGTAGATATTCATTATAGATAATATTACTGACATACTTTAAGTATTGGAATCAGTATATCGATTGAAATGTTAATTATATATATTACAATTATTATTATAGGATTTTTATTATGGAATATCGTTTCTTGTACGTGTACGTTTTTTTCTTAGAGAACTCGTGTTGTTCTCTATATTCTATATAATTATATTAAATGACCTTAATAAGTTCTCCTAGTAGTAAATATTTAAGTAGTATATTTCGTGCTGAATATTTTTCTTGTTCTCGAATTATTTCATTATTAACGTAGCAGATAATTAAACCTACCAAATATGTGGTTCGATTTGCTTAAAGTTTGGTAGATGTGTTGAAGGTTTTGTTCATTCATGCGAACCGATTTAAAAGCAATCCAAAAGAAAGTGTGCAACGTAGATGAAGTAATTGCAATTACACATTCAACGTTTATATACTGTAGTACAAAAGTTTTTGCCATTTATTTGCATAGATTTACCTTCTATACACAGTTCTTCGCTATTACATTAAAACCACATACAGTGCTCAAAACAATTAGGGGATATTTGGAAAAATGGTAAAAAAATAAATAAATAAAGTAGCACCTCGCAAATATTTTTATATTTAGCTAAAACGATTTTAAATAAGAAACCGTACGCATTGACACGTTTGAACTTGTTTGTGCACATTATAACGCTGCTAAGGCATTAGAGTGAATAAATATCATTAAATGAATACACAATTATGAGAAGTTTTATTGATAAAATGACCAAAAATCTATTGTTAATAATGTGTATGATCTCCACGAACAGCAATAAAGGTTTGACATCTCATCGGAATTGATTGAATTAGGACATAAAAAAATTCTTGTGGAATATTATTCCATTCTTCTATCAGAGCTATTTGAAGTTCCTGAATTGTACGCGGTGGCATATATCTTATTGCAATATGTCTTGCTAAGGCATCCCAAGCATGTTCGATAGGATTACAATCAGGAGCATTTGCTGACCAGTCCATTCTATTGATTGCCAATTGTTCAGTCCAGTTGTTCACGACGTTTGCTCGATGCGGACGAGCATTGTCATCCGTTAAAATGAATCTTTCGCCCATAGCGCCAGCGTATGGAAGAACAATGTGTCTCAAAATTTCATCCAGATACCTCTGAGCAGTCAGGTTGCCATTCTGTATCACATAAAGGTCTGTATGACCTCCTGCATTCATCTCAGCCCATACCATTACGCTCCCACCTTCATATTGCGGCCTTTCTCGAGCAAATTGTGACTAATTACGTGCTTCAAGTTCACGCCAAATTAAAATACGCCTATTGTCTGGATTTAATTCGAATCTGGATTCGTCACAAAACAATAGTTGTGGCCAGTCATCGTGATTCCAATTTCTATGCTGCTCAGCCAATATTCTTCGCGACCTTTGATGAAGAGCAGTTAGTGGAACGTATACTAAGGGTCTTCGAGCATACATGCCAACGTTACGATGACGATTTCTTATTGTTTGAGTTGATACTACTCTTCCCGTAGCAGCAGGTAGCTCACATCTAAGCTGCGTTGCGTTATGAGTGCGATTTATACGTGCAAATACTGTTAAGTATTGATCATCTTTTAGTGTTGTAGATGCTGGGCGTCCTTGTTCTCGTCTTGTCTGACATCTCCAGTTTCTAAAAACCGATTCCACAAATGCGAAATCACACTTTGGCTAACTGCAAAAACTTCAGCAACAACTTGCTGTCTCCGTCCACCTTTCAGTTGACCTATGGCTCTCCAAGTCTCTACATGAATCAAATCGCGTTGCCTTTCCATTATTAGCCGTAATTACAGTTAAAAATTGCTATTATGAAAATGGTAAAATCTAACTAGTCGAGATCGCTCACATACGCGCTTTTATACCCTCAAGCACTGGCGGTTCGCGCAGGTGCTGCACCGAAGTGCTGTACAAGTTGAAACCTGTTAATGCATTCTGTTTCTTGTCTTATAATATTTATATATTTTATTATTATTTCTCAAATATCCTCTAATTGTTTTGAGCAGTGTATTTAGATTTATCAAGTATGTAGTGCTCCAATGAAAATGCAACTTTAGTGAATAATTTTAATTAAGAATACACAAAATTAATATAAACTGTCGTTTTAAGTAAACCAATTAATTTGTCTCGCATGCTTTTAATGTAACGGATAATTGTCTCTTTTATTTATGGCTCAGGGCGCGAAATTGTTCTCATATTAATTAATTTTGTTTGTAATCTTCTTTAACGATGCAATGGTTTTTAGCATGCTTCATACATTTTTGATCGGATTAAGATCTGGAGAATTGCTAGGCGAATCCATTACTTGCAGATTTTCAGCAGCTAGGTATTCATTTATAATTTAAGTTCTATGGCTAGGAATATTGTAATGCATAAAGGTGTAAGGATATTTGTCTGCATTTGGAGACCTAATATAGAGTAAAAAATATAATACTATGACATGCGCTGGTATAAATATGTATTTATTTTGGATAACCCTGGTGATGTAATATTCCTTTGATGTCATAAAAGATTGTATCTTGTAACGAAATCGGTGATATAAATAAAGGACGGCCGATGTACGTGGGCAAGGTGAAAAGTTCTCGACCTGACACAGAGATGGCGTTACAATTAACAGAAATTTATGTTTCCTGCGTGACTGCATGTGTCTTTAGTTCATATGAAAATTTTCAACTTGTTCTCTCAAGTAGTTTGTTTGCAAGAATTTTTGTAGTAGACGTCGTGCGTGTTATTTTTTTAAATGGATGAACTCGAATATCGTGCTGTTATAAAATTCTTTGTTTTGGATGGTTTAACCCCTATGGAAATTCATCCGAAATTGACAAAAGTGTACGGGGACTCTGCTCCTTCGATGTCAATCGTTGAAAAGTGGGCAGCTGAATTTAAACGTGGTCGTACGTCCCTCGAAGATGACCCACGTGAAGGACGGCCAAAAACCGTAACCACACCAGAAATCATCAAAAAAGTACATGATATTGTGTTGGACGATAGGCGAGTGAAAGTGAGTGAGATAGCTGAGGCTGTGGGGGTATCGGAAGAAAGGGTGCGAAACATTTTGCACAAAGAATTAGAGATGAGAAAGCTCTGAGCAAAATGGGTACCGCATTTGCTGAATGTCGATCAAAAGCAAATGCGCAAACGATTTTCGGAGCATTCTTTGGACCGATTTAACAAGAATCCGACTGATTTTGTGCGGCGATTTGTCACCATGGATGAGACATGGGTCCACCACTACACGCCAGAAACGAAACAGCAGTCGAAGCAGTGGGTGGAAGCCGGTGGTTCAGCGCCAAAGAAAGCGAAGTCGATCGCATCTGCCGGAAAAGTCATGGCCAGTGTGTTTTGGGATGCAAAAGGAATCTTGTTAATTGATTACCTTGAAAAAGGCAGAACAATTACAGGCGCATATTACTCTAACCTTCTTGACCAGCTGGATGCCAAAATTCGCGAGAAGAGGCCTGGTTTGAAGAAGAAAAAAATCATTTTTCATCAGACCAACGCACCCGCACACAAGGGTGCATTGTCGATGGGAAAATTGCGGGATTTGGAGTACGATTTGCTTGGCCATCCTCCACATTCTCCTGATTTGGCACTCTCAGACTTCCATCTATTTCCAAATTTGAAAAAAATTGTTTCTGGAATGCGATTCACATCCAACGAAGAAGTTCAAAGGACCGTAGAAGAATATTTTGACAGCCTTCCAGACTCTCACTTCCGGGAAGGAATATTGATGTTAGAAAAACGCTGGACCAAGTGTGTTGAACTCAAGGGAGATTATGTAGAAAAATAAAATCATTTTTAAAATTTAAATCGCAGCCTTTCATTGTCAGGCCGAGAACTTTTCACCTTGCCCACGTACAATGGGAGTACAGGAATAATACTTAAATATTAAGAAATAATTAAAAACGTGATATTAGCGAAAACATAATGGTACCTAGTAGAAACAATATTAACAGAACGATCGCGAAAAAAATTAAAATGATATTCACATGTCCTGGTAAATAGAAAAATGAGGATCTCTGTTATTATGTAGGAGATACGTTGTTGACAGGTGGCAATTGAGTAAATTAAGAATTAAGTGAAATGCCAAATTAAAGGAATTTTTAGAAAACAAACATTTTTGAGAAATTTTAATTTTAAACAGTCACATATTTAAACAAACAATGAACAATTTCTTTCAGAAATATCATGTTTAAATTAAAAATTTTAGACATTTTTTTAAAATTCAAAAATGCGCCAATGATTTTTTTTATATACGCGAAGGTTAATAGTGTAAAAATTAAACGAAATAATCTAATTTCTCACACTTGATATTTGGAAACGAGTTTAAAGAGTTTTTTTTTCGCTAACACAAAAAAATAATTTGTTTTAATTTTTCTGTTACGTTATCTACAAGAATTTTATTCTTATTTTCTTTAGAACTGTGTCCAATTAAATGTTCAGAATATATCAAAGACAACGAGATCATTATCGCTGTACATTTTGAAGTATATAAGGTCTTAAATTGAACTTAATTACTTAACCTACATAGTCATTTATGTTTTTTATTTCTATGCATGCAAAATTATTTTGTTGTCAATTTACATGCGTTTCTCTTCAATTCTTTATTGTATATCATTTAATTCAATATACATAGATATTCTAAATATGCAGTTTTTTAAATTTTTAAAGGAGAAATCACACAGTGGTAAATCACATGAGCGTGTAGGCTAAGGAATTTTTGTTTTTCAATTAATTATATAGTCACCACAAATTCCCTTAAAAAAAATCAGTATTTCTACTACATAATGCTAAGTTGCTCCATCATACTTATAATAATTTATCGATAAACGGTTGTAAACTGTAAGTGGCTTTCTTAATTGGTTAATGTTTCTATGTTAAAAAATAGAATGAAGAATGTAAAGCAAATGATTTCTTTTGCTAAAACATTATTTTGAAATAATTTGGTCAAATTATTTGTCTTTCGGTTCACTTCTCAAATATCAGTTTTCTTTTTCACAGCGCCCATAGGACGTTTATAGTCGGTAAGACTTGACCAACTGGTCTTGGGGCGCTCACAGTTCAGCAACGTGTCCAAATTTATTAAAATGGTTGATCTGTTTCCAATACATTCAGGCCGTTATGTGAATTTTATGGTCTATACATATATACATACATAATCAAGCCCCCTTCTACCTTTCGGTGCAGGGTACATTCTCACTTCCACTCGCTCTGAGGCCCATTATCACTTTCACTTCTCACTAGATTCGGATCTCACTTCACCTACACTCAGTTTGATTGTCACCTGCCCATTTCCTTTTGTCTCGCGCCAATATCTTGGCCTCTTGCCAGTTTTTGTCTTTCTTCCTTAGTATTTCCTCCATTGTCTCGTCCCAGCTCCTCCTTGGTCTTCTTTTCTGTGTCTTTATATTTGTCTTTGTTTGCCATATCTTTTTTTTGTTTGTCTGTTAGGTTCAATTTTGATTAAATGACCAATTTATTGTTTTTTTATTGAGCTCTTTATTAATTCAACTTCCAACATTTCTCTTATTACCTCATTTCTCATTTGGTCTCTTCTTGTGACTCCCACTATCCCTCTCAGAAACTTCATTTCCCTTGCTTGTATTTTCGACTCTTGTTTCTTCGTGAGGGTCCAGCTTTAACATCCAAAAGTCAAAATGGGTTTGAAGATCGTTTTGAATACCGTTATTTTTGTTTTTTTTGTTTATTTCTCTTTTTCTGACAAGTGCTTTATTCAGCGCATAGTGCACTTTGTTTGCTCTATTGTTTATTTCTGCTTCATTTTTCGCATGTTTTTGTATGGTGACTCCTAGATATTTGTAGCTGTCCGTTTGTTCAATTTCTTTGCCATAGATCCGCATGCTGGTTTGCTTCTTGTTCTTCCCGAGTACCATAATTTTGGTCTTTTGGGTATTTATCTTTGGGTTGCATTTATTGAGCGCTCTGCTCCATATTACGAGGTTTTCTTATAATGCATTATTATTCACGCCGAATATCATAAGATTATCCGCAATCGCGCACTCTGATATGTAAACCGGTTCCAAATATCTATGCCGCACGTGGAGCGACTTGGCTTGTTCTTTGATGTCTTTAATAACATCATACAGTATGATATTAAAGAGCGTTGTGCTCAATACTCCTCCCTGTCTCACTCCCTCCCTCGTCAGGAATTCTTTTGATTCCATGTTATTAGTTCTTACATAGTTTCTGGTGTTCTTATATAAGCTAGCTATATTATTCATCAATCTTTTCCCAATTTTTCTTTTCCTCAGGCTGCTCCATATAGTTTTCCGTGGTAGAATGTCGAAAGCCTTCTGCAAATCGATAAATGCCACATATATGTCCTTTCCATGGTATTTTTCTATGAGCTGTTTTATCGTGAATACGTGGTCTTGTATCCCTCTCCCTTTTCTAAATCCGCTCTGTGATTCCTCCATGTGGTCTTCTATTTTTGCTTTCAGTCTACTGTCCAGTATTTTCTCGTACACTTTACCTTCATTGCTTAATAGTGTTATCCCTCTATAGTTGTTGCAATCTCTCTTATTTCCTTTCTTGTAAATAGGCAGTATTATCCCTATCTCCCACTCTGTCGGTATTATGTTTTCCTGTGCTATCCTGTTCATCATCAAAGTTATCATTTCCAAACCATTACGCCTTAGTAGCCGATTTGCTTCTTTTCAGTTTTCCTATCGCCTCCATAACCTCCTCTATTTTGATATGTTCATGTTCTTTGATTTCATCTTCGTTTATGGTCTATATTGACCAATAATTGATTAATTCGTGCTAGTGAAAGGACAATTTGGTGTTTTGTGAAAAAAATTTGAAGCAACTGATTTAGTACCAGATCTTCCAACAGGTGTGCGTAATTGACCTGTTCCGTTGAGAATATTGTTACAATGTGTGAAAATGTGACTATTACCTATTATTTCACATCTGCTATAAAAAGTTGCCGTTTCTTGTCATGGGCGCTTCTCTGACTTCTTCGTGACGATATTTTGAGAAAAGACTTTGGTCTGCATCTATATAAGATTCAACTCGCACAAAGACCGAATGCAATATGTAGAAATTTTGCGTATTGGGTGCTTGGGCAATTAGAAGTGACTAGTAATTTTCACAGGAAAGTAATTTTGAACGATGAAGCACGTTTTAGGCTAAATGGTTTCGTTAATAAATAAAATTTGAGCCAAGTAAAATTAATGCGAGGTTCAAGAGCTTCTGATGCATGCAGAAAAGTGACAGTTTAGTGTGGATTTTGGATCGCCGACGGGCTCTATTTTTTCAAAGTGCAACCGATGTTGCTGTTAAAGTCATCCATCTACAGAAGTACACCGCGATCTATTGCCGAATTGAAGGACATTCGTCGAGTTATTCGAGAAATTGAGTCCAATTTGTGTACCGATGTACTCGAAAATTAGATCTTTTGTATACGTTGTACCAGACAAGACCCAGGAGGATATTTGAGTGACAAAGTACTGTGGTCTTTTACCGGAACTTGTTCTATTTACTTTTAAAGATGTGACATATTTATCGAAGGATCCTTTCCAAGATCAAATATATATAAAAATGTTATTATCTGACAAGATAAATATAAAAAATGACTCTTTTAATAGACTAAAGGGGGCTTGTATGTCATTTTTTTATACGATTGTAAGAGATATTGGCTCTAATAATTTCATAATGAAAAACACGTTCGAATTTTTATAACACAATTTCCGGAGTAACCAACTTGCTTCTAATTTTTTTCTTTGAAGTAACGGTATTCTTTATTTGTCTATTGTCCTTTTTAGTACATGTCGCATTTATATACACTTCTGTCGGAACCAGGAAACACTTATGTTTGTTTTTGGAGCGAACTCTATTCAGAATTTACATTATGCAAGCCTGCAAACATTAATAGACATAAAAGTGAGGCGCAATAATTCCTTACTGGACTGACTCGGCATCATTTCAGACCTGATCGATACTAATTCTTTTAATTAACAATGAAATCGTCTGTCGACCTTGATACTGCTTATTTACAGTCTGAATCTTAAGTGATCTTTCTACAATATATATGTGTTGTTTATAGGTTAAAATGAAATGGAATATATGTATATGATGCAGTATATCCCCCTTTAAAATTGTGGGAACCTAGTGTGGGAGTATCGATCAACTTTATTATATTCGTAATAACTTATTTACTTTTTATGTATACATAATTAAAAACCAGATATACACAGCAGGTTAATAAATTATTGGCTCACCTAATAAATTTCTAAAAGTTGCAATAAACAAAAAGAATAATTTAAAGTGGTAATGTTAGAAATATTTCCATATAAAAAGGAAAGAAATTAATAAAAATTATTAAGTAATCTTTCAAATTCAATATTTTATTCCGTAAACTATAACTAAATACATTATTACCTCATCTAATAATTTTCTAAAATTTGCAATAAATAAAAAGAATAATTTAAAATGGTAATGTGAGAAATATTGGGTCTGGGAAAAAGTTCGTGGCGTTTTTCCCGATAGATGGCATTGGTTGCCGATAACTAAAGAACAACAAGTCACAGCGACACCACCGACGGCTCGTTTTTTAGATGACCTTCCGAACGTTAGTTTGAGCGTAGAAACATTGTAATCGGTGCAGTGGTTGGAAAGTTATTCGCACTTGAAAATGGAGAAGAATAATGAGAAATTTCGCTATATTCTGCAATATTATTATGATAAGGGGAAGAACACTGCGCAGGCTTGTGATAAAATTTGTGCTGTGTACGGTGAAGGTACTTTATCGAAATCTGTTGCGCGGAAATGGTTCGCTCGCTTTCGTTCTGGAAATTTCAATGTGAAAGATGAGTCACGCTCCGGTCGTCCAATCACTGAAAAATCTGATGAAATTCTTGAAAAAGTCCAACAAGATAAGCATATCAGCAGTGTCGATATTGGCATGGAGCTAGGCATTGACCACAAAACTGTTTTGAACCATTTACACAAAGCTGGTTACAAAAAAAAGCTTGACGTATGGGTTCCTCATGAGTTGAGCGTGAAAAACATGATGGACCGAATTAACATCTGCGATGCGCTGCTGAAACGGAATGAAATCGAGCCGTTTCTGAAACGTTTAATAACCGGAGATGAAAAATGGATTACGTACGATAATCGGAAGCGTAAAAGATCGCGGATAAAGGATGGTGAGCCGTCACAAGCGTTCGCTAAGCCAACATTGACGCCAAAAAAAGTGATGCTGTGTGTATGGTGGGACTGGAGGGGAATCGTCCACTACGAGCTACTTCCAACTGGTCAGACGATTGATTCTCAACTCTACTGTGCACAACTAGAGAGATTACGCCAGGCGATTGAAAGAAAACGGCCAGAATTGATTAATAGGAAAGGTGTTGTCTTCCATCATGACAATGCCCGACCACACACTTCTTTGATGACCCGTCAAAAATTGAGAGAGTTTGGTTGGGAAGTTTTGATGCACCCACCTTACAGTCCGGATATAGCACCCTCTGACTATCATCTGTTTCGATCTCTGCAGAACTCTCTCAATGGAATTAAGTTGGTTTCAAAAGAAGCCTGTGAAAACTACTTGATTCAGTTTCTCGACCAGAAACCACAGAAGTTTTTCACCGATGGGATCATGGATCTACCAAAAAAATGGCGAAACATTGTCGATAATAATGGAGCATATTCGGTTTAAATGAATTCGTCCACGCGCCATGCGGGGACCAGTTGAATTTTACTGAAAAAACGCCACGAACTTTTTCCCAGACCCAATATTTCCATCTATTGGAACTTGAACTGTAAATGAATAAATCATTGGCTCACAATAGAACTATATACATTCATACAATGTAGTACACGACTGTAAAAATGCAATGTTTTGTTATAACAGGGACATCTATTACAGTTTTTAACACTTTAAACATTGGGGATGCCAAGTTTTGAGTTCTTTCTGACGATATGTTATTACAGATCTTTTGAAGATATTTTCTCAGATATTAATTATTGATTATGTGTTGTTTATGCAAGCTTGTGTCCAATATATGCCACAGGTTGTCAATAGGATGGAGATTTGGACTCTAGGGTGGATGAAGAGTGTATTTAGAACCTTGTACGAGGGTAGCCGTTTATATTTTGGGAATAGCAAACAAAACAAAAGGTTTTATTATCGAAATAGTTTTATTGCTTCTCAAAATATTCTCCTTGAAAATTAATGCACTTTTGCATTCGTTTAAATCATTCTGAAAAGCATTGCTGCTATTGTGTAGGCGGTATCTCCTAAATATCAGTTTTGAATGCCTCAACTGCCTCTTCCAGCGTAGAAAACCGTTGACCACGAAGTTTATTCTTCACGTGAGGGAACAAAAAGAAATTCCAGGGTGCTAGATCAGGGCTGTACGGCGGATGGCTCATCAATTTAATGCTTTGTTCGGTCAAATATTCAATTGTTTGAACCGACCTGTGAGAGCTCGCATTGTCATGGTGGAGAATGATCTGTCGTTTTCGGTTTGTTTTCCTTATTTCTTCAAAAACTTTTGGGAAACAAATAGTTCTGTACCATTCGGTATTGGCCGTTCTACAATTCTTTAAAGGCACGATTGCAACGTGACCGGTTTTTCCGAAGAAACAGGTAACCATTTGTTTTGATGTGCTTCGAGCGTGAACTTTTGTTGGTTTTGCTCATCTTGAAATACGCACACAGTCAACTGCTGTTTACTATCGGGCTCATACGTATAGATCCAAGATTCATCACCTGTGAAGACTTTATAAATGTTCTTTGAAGCACCGCCATTGTATTTTTTGTGCATTACTAGGCACCAATCGACGCGAGTCTTTTTTGAGCGGTTGTCAAATTATGCGGTACCCAACGTGAACATAGCCTCTTAAGAACTAAATGTTCATGCAGGATCTTATGCATGCTGGTGTTACTAATAATTAGAGATGCCTTGATCTCACGGTATGTCACATGACGGTCTTGCAAGACTAACAGTGTTGCCAGTTCCCGAAATATAAACGGCTACTCTCGTACAACATACATTCCTTAACGATCCTAGCACTATGCATTGGATAGTTGTCTTGTTGCAAATTATACATATTCTCTAGCTTTAATGTGTCAATACTTTTGTATAATTTAGCTGGCAATATAGACAAGTATCTAAGAATATTTAAAGTGCAATCAATATTCCAATCGATTCAATCAATTATAATCTACACTTTCCCAAACAAGTGACTTATATGTATGTGTTAGGGCAGATATGTGTGATTTTGTTTTGCTTATAAACGATTTCTTCTTCTGTCTACTCGTTCATATAATATTATTTGCTCGTATTATTTTTCTAATAATTTCTTTATCATTTATACATGTTGTAATGAGCATTTCATATTTTCCTTCGCTCTCTACTGTTTTTGCCTACATCACTTCTAAATTGTTTATAACTGTTAACTTTTTGGACAATTATTGGTGTTTTTTGTATGCTATGAACTTCATCATAGACATTTCTTTTTCTGGATACCAATTTCTGTCGCTTTTGGACCCACTCTTGCAAATGCATTGATAAAATTAAATAACTGAGATGAATATATGCCACAGTGAGTAGTTTAATACAATAGGGTTTCTCCTAAAATTTTTCTTGATGTGTGTGCTAGTGTACATAATTTATTGGCGGGCATTTTAATCTTCAAGGAATATCTTTATTTTCAAAGATCACTACAATTTTTGGTAGTTACTTCTCTTGTGTACATGTAAATGTTTCTAGTATCGCCATTTCCAGTTACTCTATTTATTTATTGCTTATTTAATAAATTGATAAGGTGACTCAAAAATGTATTGACCCATTTTTTTAATTAAGTAACAATTTTGTGTTATATGCTGTTTTAAGCAACAATAAACTATAATTCCTGTAGTCTTTAGTATTTTTAAATGAAATGATAAAACAGAAAAACGAGAAAATAGTGAATTTTACGGATTCGATTAAATTTTATATAGTTTATTTAGTGAAATATCTGAAATCATTAATTTAAATCTTAAATCATTAACATCAGACAAAGAATGTATAGAAACAAGTAAACATTTTTTGCCAACATGTTTGAGACAATTATGCATACAAATGTGAATGAGTATATCTATTATAAGTAAGAAGCGTTTTGTTTTGATGTAATATGCAATGAATTCTGAAATTAACGAGTTTGAAAAACAAATTATTTAAAAGATAAAATAGTTTGATTTGTTTGGTTTTCCGTAGGTTTCAATTTCGACTTTCCCCAATAGTCAATAAACTCGTTTTCTTAATTATGCATTGTGTAAAGTTAAATTACTATATTCCCGGCGTAACTACATATAAATATGTATTTTTTTATTTTGAAATGTAATCATCTTTCACGTATATATTTATTGCATTCTTTATTTACAATAAAAAAAATAACTATGAGTTTTATTTTCAAAAGTTATCTACACCCTCGATGTTCTTCGAATGTTTCTCTCTCGAGAGAGGGAAAGAGAGATAAAGCGATTACTGGAAGTCAAGCCTGGGTTTTAAAAGGGTTGATTGAACTGTCGAAACCCACACTTACAAATTGTATTTTGAATAACAGTAGAGTTGTGAAGTCATGTGCAGTAAATAATGTTCAATTTATAGTTGTAATTCTTTACCATAAAAGTTTCACGGTACAAAAGTCAGATGGCATAATTTTTTTTTGTAGAAAATGGATACAATCTAGCCTTTCTTAAACGGGATTTATTAGGTTATTGGCACTCGAGTACTAGTAGAACGAGTGTAGTCTACTTGTTATTATTTCTACACGATTAACAGAAGTTTCGGAACGTATTGACGTTTTTTCATGTACAGATAGTAAGGAGTATGCGCCGAACGGCTATCTCTAAAAGTTTAAACTTCACTCATAATTCTGTTATTTTTAAATGTCGATTATTAAGATCCAGATCTTTAATAAGAGTTTGAGATTCGGGTGAGATTGTTTTAAACTGTCAGTTTAAGTCTGGAAATTCTCTTCTTATTCGAAAACTATTCACTCTTTGTCTTTAAGATTGAATCATTGCTTTAACACTTGTAATTTTTTTCAATCTATACGTGGTGTTTATTAAGCTTTCTCACTGCATAATATTCTAATTTGGATAAGTTTGGATATTTACGATTTTTTAATTCGACTGTTACTAGTAATACTACAGATTTTAAATTTGTATAGCCCCCCATTATCAAACTGTAGAATATGGTGTATCTATTTCACCCTGGCTAAATAAGCACAATCATTTTGGATGGAGAATGTATTGTGGTCTTTACTATGTTCACATGCATTTAAGCCTGAACACTAAACATGAGAAATATATAGAACTAGTAGCATAGTAGCCAATTTATTAACCGTTACGAGAAAGTAACAAATGCATGCAGAAAAGTAATATACCTGTGTGGCATTGCCTTATGCTCTGATATAACGGGTCTTCCAATAGGGACTTCCGAACTTTGACAGTTGATAGCGGCCATATCATTGAAGCAACATCTGTCGAATTGGCTATCATTTATTCAGTCTGTTTTGCCAAATCACCATGGACGGCTATAGCGTTCAACAATACGTGAAAATGATAAAATTGTTTTATCAAAATGGGTGTTCTGTTCGGGCAATGTTCCGCTCGCTTTGCCCATTTTACGCCATAATCGTCCTACCGAGAGGACTAGTTGCAGTGTGATGGATAAATTTGAGTCCACTGGTTCAGTAAACAAGGAATCAACACTCGTACGACGGCGAAACGCAAGATCTGCCGAAAACATCGTCGCTCTTCGTGAGAGTGTGCAGGAGATTCCGAGGCAGTCTATTTCGCGTCGCTCACTAGAACTCGGCCTTTCGCTGACCACAACTTGCGTGGTGACTTGGGCCTGCACTCGTACAAAATTCAACTGACCCAGGAGTTGAAGGTAAACGACCATAGACAATGACGTGTGTTCGCTGAATGGGCCCTGGAGCAGTTGGAAACTGACCCTAATTTTCATCAAAAAATCATCTTCAGAGACGAGGCCCATTTCTGGATGAATGGGTTTGGTGTGGATTTTGGGCTGGCGGCGTCATCGGTCCATATTTCTTCGAGAACGACGTTGGCCCGACCATCACCGTCAACGACGAGCGCTGTAGGTCGATGATTACCAACTTCTTTTGGCCTGAATTGGATGACATGGACACCAACGACATGTGGTTTCAACAGGACGGCGCTACGTACCACACAGCCTATGCCACATTGGACATTCTGCGCTAGTGATTTCAGGACATGGTCACCTCACGAGGAGGTGATGTGAACTGGCAACCGAGACCGTGTGATTTGGCCTTGTTAGACTTTTCCTTGTGGGGTTTTCTTAAGTCGCAGGTCTATGCGAATAAGCCACAAAGCACAGTGGCACTCAAAGCCAATATAACCCATGCCATCGGTCAAATTCAGCCTGATTTATGCGCCAGAGTCATGGAAAATTGGACATTGCGGATGCGCGCTATCGCGGCGAACATTTGCACAATGTTATATTCCGTACATAATGACATCTATAGGCCTTTCAAACGAATAAAAAATTTCGATGATATCTCACACACACACTTTGAATGAAAGACCTGTTACTTCATATTTTTCAAGTTATCAGTTTCTGTTGAATGACATGGTACATGTTTAAACAAATAAAATATGTATATTTATATTTTTGATTAAAAAGTGTAGTAAAGTGAAATATAGTATGCAACATGCGCGCAAAGCACTTATCCTATACATTTGATTTGCTGCACTCGTCTATTGATTAGAATTTGTAGTACAGGTTTAGCTATTTTTAATTTTCACCGTTTTTTACTTGTAATTTTTTAAATCTAGATTTTCTAGAATAATTTTGTAAATGTTATTATAGTGTGTTGAAGGAGGTAGTAGTTAATTGTATCTGTAATTCTTATTTCTTTCCAAAGGCACCTAATTTTGTTTAAATTTGAGAGGATTATTGTAGGTCAGGTATTTTGACTCAGCTATTATTTATTCCAAGTATTTATTGTACAGTTTCGACAAATGTTTTGGTGGAATATTAAATTTTTTCCAATTAATTGCGTCTCAAATAAAATGGTGACATGTCGAAAATGTTGATCGAATGACCTTTTGTGTTTGGTCCTCCTGTATTTTTTCATTTCATTTCTTTTGTATTTTTCTTTTCCTCTTTCGTCTCTTTTATCCCTCTGCTACGTTTACCCTTCCTTTATATTTCAGTTATAATCAAGAAAACGATTTGAAAATATGGGCTTCCACTTTTATATAAATTTTTTAAATTAAATTTTATTTAATGTTTAGTGTTAATAATTATATATAAATATATAATTAAGTTCTTTTCGATTGGAAATTAATGAAAATTATTATTTTCTACTATGCCATTGTCAATTAAAAACACATAAATTAAATAATGCCTTACCAATCAGGCCTGCTGATCTAATTGGTAAAGCAGCCGTTTAGCAAACGGCAGATAGAGGTTCAAGTTCTTCTTCAGCACAGAAACTTTTAATTAATTTCTTTGATTTTAATTAAAGATGGCAAGCAGAAAATAATCATTTTTATTAATTTCCAATCGTAAAGAACTTAATTGTATGTTTATATATATATATATATAATTATTAATATCATAATAACTTGACTGCGAGTTTTAAAATAAATATTAGATCTGTTTTCATAATGAGATTTATGGCGTGTTAAAGGATTCGAAGCTATACTGTCTGGAGACCTAATTGGAAAGGCAGCCGTCCAGTAAACGGCAGAGAGAGGTTCGAGTCCTTCTCCAGCGCAGAGATTTATTAGTTAATTTCTGTGATTTTAATCAACGATGGCATAGCAAAAAAATAATAACTTTCATAAATTTTATTTATTCTAGAATTCGTATGATGTAATTCTTATTTTTTTTACTTTTTTGTCTAATAGTCTGTCGGAATTGTGTATTTGAAATTAATATTTGTTCTAGATATTTTTCTGGCAATTTTATATTATACCTGCCTTTTTTTTATTGCACTTCTTATTTCCTTTGTATTTTCGCTTTCATGATATTTTAAATTAATGATTTGTTCTATTTTTTGTCTATTTTACCTCATATTTGTTTATTTACTTATTTATATTTTGTCTTACATTTATATGTATATATTTACAAGTAATAGATAGCCATCAAATCTTATCAACGCAAACTTTCGCGAAATAAGTTAAAAATTTCGTTTCGTTAAATCTATAGGTAACAATCAATAAGAAATTAATTAATTTTCTTTGTGAATTACCTTAATAAAATTATTTTAGCACTTTTTTTTGACCTCCCTTATACACAATAACCGAAAAACCAATCTATGAATGATTTTGGTCCATACATCCGTAAACACTCTATCTATTAAGGAATCATGTATATTCGAATAAAAATAATTGTCAGCACTTGGGAAAGCTACACATAAGAGATAATAATTACTATTGTGACTATTCGATTATCTTATGTTCATTTCTCATTGGCTGATTTTACAACACGCTATTGTCTTATCTAAGACTATTCAGGTTTTGGCCTCTCTTGAACTCCATGACATGATTTTTGTCGACACGGGCTCTCGATAAAGATGAACTTTACATACATCGCCTACGTCAATAATTAATTATTTTTAATTAAATATTATACAAAACGCATTTTATTTAACTTTACTGATATATGTGTCAAAATATATGATATCAAATGATAGTTTACCTGCTTATAGAACTAAAATTTTATTTATTATTACTATATCAAGCTTTTATTCTTTACTTTCCCAAATGGATGATATATGCACGAAGTAGTGCAAAGTACATCCTGGGGGTTGAAAGTAAAAAATATTAAAAGTCGGTAACATTATACATTTTTCAAACAAATTTTTGTAAGTTTAAATACAGTCTTTATCGTAATAATAGTAACATTAAATTAATAAATTTCCTACAAAGATTAATTAAAGATAAATTAAACCATACTATTTTAAAATATATTTGTTTGAGATATTCGCAGTTGTTTACAATGCATATTACGGCATATGTTCATCTTAATGTTACGAGGGGAACCAGAAAACTTTTCTACCTAACAATGAAACAAAAAATCTACTATGATTTTTTTGATAGTTTAGACGGAGAATTTGCCTGGGAATTACACATAGACTTTTTGGTCAAAAACCGTACATAATTTTGATAACGTATTACCGTATGTATCTGTTGGTACTGTAATCTTTTTTGGCATGTACTCAATAAAGATATTCTCATAAAACGATGAATCGTCTTCAATGCATTCACGATCGCGCCGAAATTGTTACACTGCAATCATTCGTTTGTGAATATTTTAACGCGAATTTTGTCTCTTTATCAAAAATTTTGTAACACTGCGATGTTATAATTCCACAAAACTCATATTTTGTTACGAAACATTTTATAAAGTACAAAATAATGGGACGCATAAGTAGAAAAATGCCACTGTTGAACGTTACTAGACAACGCAAACTTAGTTGTTTCTAATTTTTTTTTAGTTAAAGTTCGATGGCTTTTAAATATTTAATTCTAGTGGGAATTATCGTTATACTTTATTTGTCAGTTAAAAAATAGACTACATATTTTGATGAGCTCTATAACTAAAAAAATATGTATTGCCTTCGTTCGAAAATGTGGTATAAATTTCAATTTGTCCGAAATTGTGGTACACATTTATAATTTTAGTTAATTTTCTAATTATATAAATGAAGTTCAAGCGACGCAGATTTTAGCTTTTTCCAGAGCCTCCCGTGAACACACTAAATTAACTCGTGACCATGCCCCATGACAAAAATTGACCTTATGAGGTATCTCATATGAATTTACATCTTCAACCAACATAGTTGATTCCATGCAGGACTGCAATGTCAAAGAAATAACAAGTGTTTCTCTGTCTAATTCAGACATTTTCAACACATTCGATCTGTTCATCAACTATATTTGGTCAATCTTTATGTTGCAAAAATTGTATGAAATTAAAAGAAAAACAGAATCTAAACGTTTAAATCCAAACTGTTTGGTAGTTGTGATTTACACTGAATAAACATCTGTCTTCAGAATTATTTACTAGAAGTTTATCATCGACATAAGAATGGTGTTTTGCATTATTTTGTTATTTGTTCTGTTGAATTTACGGACTCTACATTTTTCCGTTCTTTTGGGTTTATCTTTTTTAGTTACCCTTATTTGGCGGTCATATCTCAATTTTTCCATAAAAACATATTTTCGATGTGGATCGTAACATGGTCGGGTGACAGTAACCGTGAACATCACTTTGGTTATGAGCGTTTACTTTTATAATTTAGGTGGATTTTTTCTACGCCTAGTATAATGTAGTAAGAAAGTTTGTTTTGCGTTAAATGAAATCATTTTTTGCCTATATGAATATAATCATACAAATCTTCAAAACACTTGATACACTTTTGATAAGCAAAACTTTAATCTATCTAACCTGTTTTGATCTGTTAGCAAAGGTTTTAGTGATTGAAGATAAATGCTTAAAAATGCCCAATATGCAGACTTTGGAATACCAATACTACTAGACAGACTACCGATCGACGATTGAACAAACTTCCTTAACTCTGCTTAAGTGTTCAGAATAATCTTCAAGTTTCTGTCCACATTGATCTTTTTTTCTTCAAAGAAACATCAGCACAAATTTTATCTTGGTCGCACTGTTTTTGAGCTACTTTCTAAATTCTAGACCCAGTCAAATGTGTTAATCCAAAATCAGTTTTAACTCTATTTGTAGCACCAACCTCGCTCCCGACCTTTTTCTAATTGCAATATTTTTTAAAATATGGTATATAATAATACTGCTAAATATTAATTACTTGAACTTGGGATTCTTTTTCAATACTTTACTATTAGCATGAATATTTTCCATTAACTAATGCAAATTTTAATTTTTTTTATGTTTTTGACACTGACAAAATCAAACACTGGCCATCTATTATGTATCATTAGTTTGACTAGCGTATGATTTTATAAATAAGGATATTTGATTATAGTTTTTACTAACGCTTTATTAATATTTAAATTTTTTTCAAATGTATATCATATATGTTTTTGGATGGAGGGAGTAATATTATTATCAATGAAATTAATTTAATTTTCCATTATTTTAAGTGACCAAGTAACGGGTGTTTCAAATTGCGCGATTTTTTTTTAGAATAAATAAAATATATATGGCGTACTGAATTTGTCTGGGTATGTGGGCATTTAAAAAGTGTGATGTATGACATTTATAAAAATGGCTTCGTACACGGTTCAACAACGCGTTCAAATTGTTGAATTATTAATCGTCCATCTGAAAGCACTATTGGTCGAATTATTAAAAAAATTCAAGAGACCGGTTCCGTGGAAGATCAAAAAAGTGAAAAATACAGTCCTAGTGGTCGTTCACAAGAAAATATTCGTTTGGTTCGTGAAAGTGTTGCTGAAGATCGTGAAATGTCCATTAGACGACGTTCACAACAACTTGGACTTAGTGGATCAACAACATGTCGTATTTTACACAAGGATTTAGCTCTGAAGGCATATGAGGTTCAAATAACACAGGAAATGAAGCCATTAGATCATTTAAAACGTCGTTCATTTGCCAATTACATCAATCAACAACCAGCTGATTTTTCTTAAAAAATAATGTTTTCCGATGAGGCACATTTTGAACTTGGTGGCTATGTTAATAAACAAAATTGCCGTATCTGGGGTGAGGAAAATCCACGAATTATTCATGAGAAACCTATGCATTCTAAAGGAGTTACTGTTTGGTGTGCATTATGGTCAGATGGTGTAATTGGACCTTACGTCTTTAAAAATGCTGCTGATGAAGCTGTAACTGTTAATGGTGATCGATATCGTCGGATGATAACCGAATTTTGGTGGCCTGAATTAATGAATATTGATCTAGAGGATATGCGGTTTCAACAGGATGGCGCTACACCTCACTTTGCACGTGAATCAATTGTTTTATTGAGAGAAAAGTTTTCTGGACGGGTAATCTCAAGAAACGGTGATATTAATTGGCCACCAAGATCATGTGATTTGACACCGTTAGACTATTTTCTTTGAGATTATGTGAAAAGTCAGGTTTATAAAAACAATCCACAATCAATTCCTGCTTTGAAAGATGAAATTATTCGTGTCGTTGGTGAGATAGAATCTCAATTATGTCAAAATGTCATTGAAAAGCTGGACGAGGAGGCCATTTGGCAGATATAATTTTTCGCATATAAATGTCATAACTGATAGATACTTCAATTACCAATAAAAAGTTTTTGAAAGTGAATGCAAAGTATGTGTTTTATTTATTCTTTAAAAAAACCGCAAAATTTGAAACATCTTTATGTGTCACATTGTCGGTTAATAATAGCAAGACTAGTAATTGTTACATACCAAATCTTTAGTTGTCTTAACTTAAAATTTTCACTTCTAACTGCTTCGAGTTGCATGCTATATAGATAGTTTACGTAATTTCTCACTTACAATATTTGTAGAATGATTCTTATCAGGTAGTAAAGTGGATTACGTTTTTATGTTTTTTATTTTTTATCAACTACATATTTGTCGCGAGTAGAGTCGGTTAAAAAGTGTTATCACTTTTGGAAATCTGTAATCAGTTATCTTAATATACTCAGAGGAGTAATTTTTATCGTTTAATCTATTTCTAGAATTTGCAAAACTGATAGTAATTTATTAGAAGATAACTTTTCTACGATCATGATAAATTTTGTTGGCATTCAAAAAATCACTTTTACAGTATTTGTTTTAATTTTTCTAAAACAGAATGTCAAAATAAGTTAAAGTTGTACGAATCGACATTTCGGCGTCTTCTTCAATACTTCGTGCTACAGCAGCAATATTCTCTTCGGTACGCACATTTCTTTGTGTTGTTGATGGTTATGAATCGAGAAGAGTAAAATTAGTGAGAAAACGATCAATAACTGCACGAATTGCTTGCTCACTAGGCCGATTATGTTGACCGTAAAATGGACGAAGTGCTCTGTGAACTTCGCGAACAGATTCATTTTTTTCAAAGTAAATTTCCACAATTTGGAAGCGTTGTTCTGGCGTTAAACGATTCATGATGACTTGCCAAACTTTACTGAACAGAAATGTCAGCACAGTTTGATATTATCAGCTGTCAAACCATAGTAATCGATATCGATAGTTCTCATGTAGCTTAAAAAAATACCCAATATTTGTACGGACGATTTCCGTAAACATTTTTGTTCAATTCGAGCTTGGATATCATCGATAACATCCTCTGTTAACAAAGTAAGCCGACCTGTTTTTCCTTCGCAAATGAATATTTGTTCTCAACATGTGTTGATCAAACATTTGGTAATTTATATCACAAAATTGTTGGGTAAATGAATAAATCCATTCACATTCTCTATGAAAATTCACCATCAACAAACACCTTTCCTTTCCAGTTTTCATTTGCGCAGGTTTCTAAGATTAGTTTCTATAATGTGTGTTTTTGTTTTGATAGAAAAAGTCGCAAATAATTGAACTATGTTTTAAGCACTCCTTCTTTTGGTTTTTGGTGCAAAAATTTAGCTCGATATCATAACCTTGTTACGGATAATTAGTTTATGTTCTCAGATTGAATTGATTGAATTGAATATCATTGCTTTGCTACATGCAACATATTATAATATTCTTTATTAAGAATTATTTATCTTAAAGATTTAGATTTTTGAATTAGATTTCTTGCACGACATGTCTACACTTCTTTAAATATATGAGATTCCCCAATACAATTGATTTTATCATAATGTGGGATGCTGCTCAACACTATTCTAAAAAATAGAATTAGTTGCCGAAATGAAAACGCTGTTTAAGTTAGTAATAAATGCATGGATGTAATTTGAATCTTCTACATGTGTTCGGAAAACCTCAGTATTTACTTATTATGTACATATGTTGTGATGTCATAGTTTCATTCTTTGTTAAAACCTTTTCGTCTGCATCAATTATCAATATTAAAAATTTTACGTTTTGCGATATTAGTTTGTTGATATAGGATGTTTGTGTATTCCCGACGATTTCAAATTTTAATCAGTTTACGATGCACTAATACGTAAAATTCCCTAGTTCGCCATAAATCACAATTCGGTAGATTAAAGACGCACATTTCTTTACTACCATATATGCATCGGGACAAACATATAGTAAAACCTTCTAATGTTGAATATCCGTCTCTTTCTTTGATCACGTTCAAATGAAACCTTTTCTGTATCCTTGTTTTTTCTTTTATTAGGTGCCAAAGTATATAATTAAATACAAAGATTTATTACCCTTATTATCCTTGATGTATCTTTTTAGCTTTGATTGCTCACTTTCATTATCATGTAATATTCTTAGAACGGCATCTAAACTTTAATAATTATTTTTTTGTACCCGAATTTTATTAAATGCAGAAACATTTATTTGAGTCAGTATTCAATACACAGTCGTATTACACAGCAATGTAGTAGCCATCGAGGAACCTATTGCCTTTTTCCGTTTAATAAACAGATTCATTAATTCGTTGTAACTGACATGGCCCGTATATACAGTACTGTGCAAAAGAAAGAAGCATCTAACAATATTTTCCAAAATTTATTTACTAAAACGTTTTTACTAATAATTATTTGGTTAATTTAATTTATAATACTTACTACATCTTTTCAAGAACGATTCACTTATTGGTAGAAATATACTCACTGGAAATTTCCAAGTTTATAACATCATACTTCCGCGTAGGGGTGAGATCGACCGCTTGGTAAGAGGATTAAAGTAATACATTTTATTGCACCACAATGCTCTGCAATAAAATTCCAAGAGAGAGTTATTTATCTATAAGATTTTGTTTATAATTCAAGAGTAGAAACGATACAGTGCGGTTCCACAATACAATTTATTTAGATTCTTAAAAAACGCGCCTACGAGTGAAATAAATTTTCATTTTAAGAAAAAATTGCGAGCTGTAAATTGTTATAGTAGATAAAAAAATGCCCAGAATAGTATTACTAGACAGAAATAAAATTATTGTTTTACATCAAGAGGGTTATAGTCAAGTGAAAATATGAAAAATAGTGAAAAGTTCCCGGTATACCGTGCAAAAAATAGTAAAAAGAGTGACTGAAACCCGCAGCGTAAGTGATAGACCAAAGAGTGGACGTCCAAAAAAGCTCAGTAAAGCTGAAGCACAGTTTTTAAAAGTTATTTACTTAAGAAATCGTAAGAAACTTAGCGCAGAACTAGCTTAAGATCTTGCGCGAACATCTGGTACTTCGGTACACGCTTCAATAGTAAGGCGATACTTGCTTAGATCAGGCGTGAGGGAAACTTGGGGATATGAAGTACTATAGACTGGCGAATCTAAATATAGATTATTTAGAAAGAACATACGTCAGTATGTTAGACGACGCCCTGGTAAATCGTTATTGAACCATGCTTACACACTACCATAAAGTATGCAGAAGACAATATCCAAGTTAGGGGTTGTATTTCGGCAGCAGATGTGGGTGAAATTGTAAAAATAGAGACTAAATTAATTTGTGAGAGATACAGAACACTATTAGAAGAACATGCCATACAATCAGGACGGCGACTTATTGCCAATAATTTCATTCTACAGCAAGGTAATGATTCCAAGCATACCTCAAAACTTGTGAAAACTTATATACATAGCAGGAAGCAAATGGGGTATTGCAGACTATGATATGGCCTCTTCAAAGTACTGACTTAAATATTATTGAGCATGTGTGGGATTATCTTGACTGAAAAAAGTATGAAAGGGGGCCAAAGAACAAAAATGAACTGTGGAACATATTACAGGGAGAGTGGTACAATATTCCTGAAAATTTCATTAATTCATTAATAGAAAGCCTACCAAGAAGAATGCAGGATACCGTAAAAAATAAAGATGGTAATACAAGATATTGAAAATTTAAGTTGTTTATGTTTAAATATCGATATGTGTTAGTTTTTATACATTAAAAAAATTTTCAACTTGCGTAATAATAGTTTCTTGTAAAATTGAAGAAGCTGCTTCTTTCTTTTGCACAGTACTGTGTACACTGTCGTTGTTCGCAGAGCAATAGATGTTCTGTTCATTGTAATTTAATGCTATATAGTGCTTTTAACTGTACTTCCACCTATTGGATAGTTTTCTGTCCGAAAGATGGAAGTATTGTTTTCTTACTTGTAATTTATAAACAAATGATAAAAGTTGCATAAGAAAGAAAATGTTATGTGTTTTTAGACTTTTTTACTAGTAATCAACAAACTTTAAAAACGTGCAGATAATTTCATAAATAAAAAATTAATTTTAAGTAAAATATTTATTTATTGTAATCCATAATTAGGTTAATTGGGTATATCCTAATCTCATTTTATATTACTATCTTCTGTTATAAAATTAATATAAATATGCAAATTATTATTTTCGTTATCTATATACTCATATATATATATATATATATATCATATATATATCATTAAATAAGAGATTTTGCTTTTAAATAAGAAATTGTGCAATGCATAAATAAGAAGTTCGTGTGCCGAATATCGACTTTTTGCAAGGGATGGTTAGTGCATTTTTCTATTGTCGTAGTCGAGTATTAATCGTAATAAATATTATTTATTAATTTTGTAATTAAAAACAAAACATAATGGAAATTAAAATTAACTTATTGCTTTCATTCTACAGGTTCTTCTAGTATTAATATGATTGTCCTAAATTGTCGGGTTAATAGTTAATACGTCTCTAAGATATTTTTTACAAAACAGAAACCAATATTTTTCCATATTTCGTGGAAACGTTTGAAGAAAAATATGAATGACCGTTTCTTCAACAAGGGAAATTAAAGAAGTTTAATCAACAAATCTCTATACAATATATAATGACAAATCTCGATTTTGTTTATGAGAGTCATGATGGTCGTAAAATGGTGAGAATATGCCCCGGAGAAAGAAGAAGCTTAAAAATTTTCTCTACAGCAACATATGGCTCTAACTTAAGGTGCGATGTTGTGGGGAGCTATCTGTCATGAAAGTAGATATTCTCTAGTAGTAATTCAAGGAATGTGATTCGTCACATCACTAATG
Source organism: Dermolepida albohirtum (assembly GCA_031893035.1). Lineage (NCBI taxonomy): Eukaryota > Metazoa > Arthropoda > Insecta > Coleoptera > Scarabaeidae > Dermolepida > Dermolepida albohirtum. The sequence goes on along the minus strand of JAVIWB010006917.1, from coordinate 740,584 downwards.
TTCTTGAACCGTTGTTAGTACCAAAATTTCAACAATTGGTAAGTTCAATTCTTTAGAATAACGCGCGGCCACATACTATACACTGCCTGCCATGGCCTCGTTCACCGGATTTGTCACCAATAGAACACGTGTCGAATATACTAGCACAGACGATCAATAATTTACAACCACTCTCAAACAGTGTACATATTTTTCTACAAAGGATTTTATAAACTTGGGATAGCATACCACAGGTTATCATTGATTTACTAATTTCAAATATGCCCAATAAACTAGCCAAATGCATGTGCAATGGTCACATGAATTGTCACTATCGTATCTGGTTGAAATTTTCATCGATTTTTAATGCGAAAATTTTATTAAAATATATTACATTTACTGGGCGTTCATTTATTTATGGCGGCTAGCTCTGAATTGGGAAATAAAAGGTATTTTTGGATTTTTAGAACAATTACAAACCACAAATTTTTTTTCATAAAATTATAGCAATTTTTGCATATTTAGGGAAATCACAGATCACATCTGTCTACTGGAGATTTAACAGAACCTTCGCTCTACAAAGAAATAATTGAATGTTGACGTTTCTTTATGGTACTATTGCTATAGTTCGTATTTCTATCTCAATTTACACAGCTTTCCAAAGGAATTGAATGTGGATATATTTATAGTACTATTTCTATAGTTCGTATTTCTATCTCAATTTACACTGCTCTTCAAAGAAATTAAATGTGAACGTTTCGTTATGGTACTATTTCTATAGATCGTATTTCTATCTCAATTTACATTGCTCTTCAAAGAAATTGAGTGTGGACGTTCCTTTACGAGGGTGGTACCAGAAGTACCCGACCCAACAAAGAAAACACAAAAATTTTGGAAAGAAATATATTTATTTTTCAATATAATATCTTTTCAGCTGTATACACTTCTCCCAGCGATGTTCAATAAGTTCGATACCTTTTTTATAATAAGAACTGTCTTGCTCGTCAAAATAGCCTTTAACTGCCGACATCACTTTTTCATCGTTGGAAAATCTTTGACCACTTAGCCATTTTCTCAAGTTTTGGAACAGAAAATAATCCGAGGGGGCTAAATCTGTCGAATAGGGTGCATGAAGTAGCAATTCAAACTTTATTTGATTAATTTCGGCCATTACAATAACGAATTTGTGAGCTGGTGCATTGTCTTGATGAAACAACACTTTCTTCTTAGTCAAATGCGGCCGTTTTTGCTTGATTTCTTAGCTCAAACGTTGCAATAACTTCGCATAATACTCACCGTTGATAGTTTTCCCTTTTCAAGATAGTTAATGAAAATTATTCTACGCGCATTTCAAAAAATCGATGCCATGATTTTGCCTGCAGCTGAAACGCTCTTCGCCTTCTTTGGAGCCGGTTCTCTCTTTTGAGTCCATTGTTTTGATTGTTCTTTTGTCTCGGGTGTGAAGTGATGGACCCATGTTTCATCCATGGTTATGAAACGGCACAAAAATTCTGCTTTGCTGCTGTGAAACTTCGCTAAACACTCAATTGAAACATCTTTACGACACTGTTTTTGCTCGAGTGTGAGGAGACGCGGTACCCATCTTGCACACAGCTTTCTCATGTCCAAATTTTAAGATAATATGCGATATACTGCACTTTTTGAAATGCCTACTATGGCTGCTAGCACGCGCACTTTCAGTCAACGATTATCTTGTACCGCTTTGTGGATTTTCTGGAGTCGTCACCTCATTTTGTCGACCACTGCGATACTCGTCTTGGCAGCTCGTACGGCCTCGTATAAACTCTGCTACCCAATATTTCACTGTTGTAAACGAAGGCACAGACTCACCCAGAGTAGAATCCAGTTCAGCTTTTATGTCGGTTGGACAGAGGCCTTTCAAATAAAAGTATTGTATCACGTAACGATGACCAATTTTCTCCATTTTTAGAAATTCACTGAAAACGTTTACTATTGATGGCTGCCAAACAAATACTAAACAACGTGACGCCTTCAAACTTGATACATGCGCTTTATAGATTGTGTACTTTCTAATACAGTGATATTTTTCAAACTACCGTCATCTCTAGGTTAGGCCGGGTACTTATGGGACCACCCTCGTATAGTACTACTTTTATAGTTGGTATTTCTATCTCAATTTACATTGCTCTCCAAAGGTATTGAATGTGGACGGTTCTTTATAGTACTATTTCTGTAGTTCATATTTCCTTCTCAATTTACATTGCTCTCCAAAGGAATTGAATGTGGACTTTTCTTTATAGTACTATTTCTGCATTTTCCATTTACATTGCTCTCCAAAGAAATTGAATGCGGACGTTTTTTTTATAGTACTATTTATATAGTTCGTATTTTTATCTCAATTTACATTACTCTCCAAAGAAATTGAATGGATGTTTCTTTATAGTACTAGAGAGTTCGTATTTCTATCTCAATTTACATATTCTGTTTTCATGCTTAGATCTGTTCGAATTCATTAAGGTGGTTTTTACTATTCTGCCTCAGAATTAATATTTTCCGCTCACACTACTATTGTATTAATTACGTTTACAAAATGGCAACATATTTAAAATTCAATTTTGCTTGCATAAGAACATAACAAATTAAATTATTTTTAGTGACTTCAATTTATTAAAGAATGCTCTATTTTATTGCTGCGTACTTATAACTATATAAACTAGTAAAAGGTATGTGATATATAACTCGATTTAATTGCTTTAGTTATTAATCATTCGTAAAAAATAACTAATGATTCATTTTATATGAAAATGTGTTTTTGCATATTTCGTATCTAATGTTTTATATTATTGGTACAATTGAATAAAGTATTGATGACATATGTATCTATTTCATAGTAATGTAAAAAGTGAAATAAAATGCAAATACCAACCTATTACTCACCTGTTGTTCGTTCTGATAAAATCACGCGATGTATAAATATATATGATTTACGCATGTATGTAAAATTAATTGGTGATATTAATAGGAATAATAACCATTTATCTATGCTGCCTCTAATTGCTTTTACAGTAATTATATTAATAATTCGTTTAATACATGCAATGAATGCGATGACATTTGTTTTTTACGATTTTTGTTTTATCAAAATAGTTAAGTTGAATATGTATGTAAAAGAACAAAATAAAGAAGAAATTAAATTGAAATAACGTAATTTAGAGAGAAACCATTTATTTTTAAAAACTATGTATCCAAAATCTGGTACGTAGACTTCCGCGGTCGTGGTCCATGCTGTCTGTTTCTGGGTTTCCGGGCTGGAACCGCGTCACTTGTATATCTGCCGACGTTTCAGTGCAGTGGTTCAGCCCAGAAGATGTCCCATACAAATGGGTACGAAACGTCGGCACATATACAAGTGACGCGGTTTCAGCCCGGAAACCCAGAAGCAGATATGTATCCAAAAATATGTATCTAGGCATAAGGGGGCATAAGTTTTCCACCTAACAATGAAACAAGATCTGCGCTTTTTTTAAATACACTTTCATTTGTTAATGTAATCTTCCTCAACACGTTAATAACCTTACTTACATTTGGATCATAAGAGCATTTATCAACGCGTCCACGAACCACATATGGTTCACGAAGATATGGATTCAAAAAAACTCGATTGGACATAGGACGTGGCAGTATGAATTATTGTTTCTTAATAGGACGTTAGAGAAAACGAAAACCTACATTTTTATATAAATTTTCTTGGTTTTATGTTTATAATAAACGCATTTATGATGATATGAAATATTTGTAAAAAGTAGTAAAATTAACACATAAACTAATGGTTTTTGCAAAGCAGGAGATACAAAAAGCTTTTTTGCTAGTAGGACAGATTGTGTTAACCTCTTTAATCCTTTTTGACGAGAGCTGCTCTCATAATTCTCTGTAGCACTCGTGACATATTTTGCTATATGTTTTTTTATCCGAACCTCTTAACACTTCTTCTAGTTTATGCTGCATTTTATTGTCGTCTTTCTTTTTTTGTCTCATTCGAGACCCCAATGGAAGAATTTTCAATTTTTAACATACTATTTATAAGGAACTGTCTCTGTTGCAACATAGTTAATTGGTCCTTCATAGAGCGTTGTTAATTATACAATAGAAGAGTATTATCTATCAACCAAAAATTCCACAATCAAGTTCTACTACTAGCTTTTTGTACCAAGTAAGAGATTTATGAAGGCTTATTGTACCTGCCTTCGTAAATCTCTTACTTGGTACTGGATAGTTGTTCCGAAATATCGATACCTTATTTACCTTTGCTGTATTTCGTTTTCTTCCACAGACGTCGAATTTTTGGTCGCGACGTGTTGAGAGCTTGTACACATCCCGTTGATTTCCACTTTAAAAATACATCGTAACGCTTTTGTTTTATTGTTATTACACCCTTTCATTTTTGTGTAATTATATTTTTTACTAGATCTGCTCTGTTCTTCTTATTGCTCCTAATAAATTAGTATTCCTTTCATAGCAAGTTTACTAATTGTATAAAAATGATTGGTAACCGTTAGACATCCAACATTTAATAAAGGCTCAACTAGTTCAACAACGGTACTGTTATGAAGATCCAAATTCGGCAATTGTTGTCTTTGACCATCATAAACTTTTAAATCCCAAGTAAAGTCATTTGGAGTACAAACCTTTACAAACCCGTACTTGTGGAATTTAGATGGATTATATTACCGACACATCAACGAAATGAACCATAGTCTCATCTGCGACAATGGTTTATAAATATCTTTCAAATTTTTTCTTATTAATTTAAGTAAGTTATTTATTATTGACAGTCGATTGATAGAAGAAACTCTATAGTATTCCCTCACTTTTCTATCTAGCTCATCCCACAGCAGCTCGATAGGATTTATATCGGGCTATTGTGTGAGCTAAACCATATTTATAAGAAGTCCTTCTTCTTTTTGTTTCACATAGTCCTTACAAAGTTTAGCACTATGTTTTGGGGTCGTTTCATTAAAATTTTCAAATATTCTTCTCTTAAAATTCCATCACTTCTATGCAAACCTCCAACACCATTAAAAGGAAATGATTCCCAAACAAGAACTGAACCTCCACCGTGTTTAACTCTTGGCGCAACACATTCTGGTATCGTCCTTTCGCGAAGTCGTCTGCGAACAAAAACGCATCGATTACTTCCAAACACTTGGAACTTGGATTCGTTCGTTCACAGAATTCGCTTCCACATTTCCACATCCCAATGTTGGTGTTTCTTGGCCCATTGTAATCGTTTTTACGATTTTGCGATCGTAGTAATGGTTTACGAATACCAAATCGCCCTTTTAAGTCGCGCCCTTTGAGAAACGTGTTCTTACGGTAGTCACCGATACTGAATTTTCACAATTTTTATTTAATATTGGGCGAAGTTGTAGAGCTGTTAACAGTCTATTCCGTTTAGATAACATTTCTAGCTGCAAATCTTCTTGTCTAGTGGTCATCGTTGGTCTTCCGACACGTTTTTTTGGTTGCATTGCTCCCGTTGTTATGTAGCTTTTCACTGTACCTTTCACTGTGTGATATGACAATTTTTCTTTGTATATTGTTATTATAGCACTACGAATTTCTGCACTCAATTCCTTTCTTTTTGGCATTTTGTATGTTTGTTCACGAATATTCCTATTACAACTTACTCGGACAGATTCTAGACGAATACTTAATTTTTCTTCGATTGCAACATTCTGTGTGGTACCGCAAATTGCTATAAATTGTGTCTTAGAATAATTATAATCTTGTAATATAAAAAACCCATTTAAAATAAGTATTTTCAAGAAAAGTATAAATACTGAATAAAGGTCATAAAAGGATTAAAGGAAATTATATTATAGTATTTTACACTTTACACTAACAAATATATATTATTGGTAAACTTCACAGAAACGTGCTCACATCTGTTCTTTCAATTGTCCCTACCGAAACACAGGTATAAAGACAGGGCGATTCCTGGGGGGGGATTATGGAAATTGTATTTTGATTTACTGTAGGGATAAACTTGTATATTTCTTTCTTTTCTTTTTGGAAATAAACTATTATTATTATTATTATTCAATCGATTGTATGTGATCCCTCATTTATGGCCGGTTGTGTATGTACCTTTTTATATTATTATGTATACAACGTGGATTTTTTTGAACTGCCTTGTATATATTATTGAAGATTATATTTTATTTGTTTATTTCTTTACATACATTACATAATAACGCATTTATTTATTTTTGAATGTTTGCATATTGCTATTTATTAGGTACTAATCTAATCTAATCGGTTACGTTTATAGTATCGTATTATGTATGTATATTTACTCTTAAATCTTATGTATATTTACGTATGTCCATTCAGTAGGTTTTTATAAGTAAAAGTAAGTAATTCGGGAGTTATATATATCTATTTAAAAAGTGAACTTATTGATGCTTCAGCTACATGTTTCTTCTATGAATCTATAAATTTTTATTAAATAAATCCATGTATTGTAAATGCATTTACAGTGACATTATTGAAGAAAAATTAATATTTTTTATGACGTTTAGAATATATTGTTTTTGTAAGTTTTTATATATTTTATTTATTTTGCGTTTGGTATTAGTGCTTAAAAAAACCTGTCATAAATGTTTATTAATTATGTAATTAATAACGGTTTTACCCGTGAATGAATTTAAGATTGTAGCATTAATTGCTAAATATAGCTGTCTTAGTAATATTTAATGGTATGAATGTTTCTTATAGCGTAATCTCTCATCCGCTACCCAAAAAGAAATTTATGACATTTGGTCTTTTGGAAATGGCGCTCAGAGTTACTAAGAGAAACGCATCGAAAACTTTAAAAAACAATTATGACTGCTAAGACTTTTGGAGACGACGACTAAGTGAAGTGATATAAAAAATGCATTATTTTATTAAATAAAACTCGAAATTGTTTGAAATAGAGTGAAGATGAATTGCGGATTCAAGAGTCAACTGTGCATAACATTTACACTAAAACTTTGGGCCGTTATAAACTGAATTTACCATTTTTTCCTCATAAATTAAATATTTTCAAGCTAATACCAAGATCGTGTGTTTGAAAAAATAAAACCAAGCGACACTGTTAAAGATTTTCATGTAGTAGTGACAATAATCCCGAACAGTATTCCAAAGAAATATCAATATAAAAAGATTTTTACGAATTAATTAAGTCCTGCCATGAAGTTGAGGGAGATTATATTGACTGATATAAACATTGTGAATAATTAAAATCGTCAACCTGTTTTATTTTCTATAAAAGACTTGTTCCTTTTTCAACAGTGTATAGTACTAATCAAATTATGAAATTTAAATTTCCTATTGGTTTGTTGTTAATATAAAAGTATTTAACTTGTTATCACACATCCGTGATGCATTGATAAGTATAGCATATTAATGTACGTGGATTAAAATACAATGCATTTTACTTTGTGGTTACATGTGTATATGAATGAATAACCCTTTTCAATTATATATACATAGGCTATCTTTTAAGTTTTGCATATAAAACTGGACAATAGAATAGAATAAACAATAGATAGCTTTTAAAGACATTGTTTTTCGAAGTATTCTCCACAAAGACTAATACACTTTTGCATGCGCTTGAGCTGGAAGCAGTTGTTCCACTCGTTTGTTGGTACAGTCAAAATTGTGTTTTTGAAGGCATTGACTGCTCGTTCTGACGACTGGAACCTTTGACCCCGTAGTCCGTTCTTAATTTTCGGAAAGGTAAAGAAATATTTGGGCCTTAGGTCCTTACTGTAAAGAGTATGGTCCAACAAAACGACATTTTGTTGCGTTAAAAATTCAATTGTTTTGCGTGCTGTGTGCGAACTTGCAGTCTTGGTGGAGAATGATTCGTCGTTTGGGGTTGGTTTTTTGAAGCTCAGCAATTATTTGTGGCAAACAAATGGTTGTATTCTAATCGGTAGTAGCAGTTCTTTGATCTTGTAAAGGAATTGTTACTACTTGACCTGCTTTCGAGAACGGATGACTTTCGTCAGCTTTTCTTCGCCCAAACAGATGGCGTTTATTTTCTGGCTCGTATGAGAAAATTCAAGATTCATCACCACTGATAATGTTGTACACGTTTTCAAAGTTTCCGGCGTTGAAGCGATCTAGAGTTTTCGGACATCAATTGACCCTAGCTGCTTTTTTTACACATAATTAACAGGATATTATGCACGCTGGTGTTACTAATACCTGGAGATGCCTCGATCTCACGGCATGTCACACGACGGTCTTGCATTATCAATTCAGACACTGCATTAATGTTTTCCGACACAACAACATTTGTGGGACGACTTTCACGAAATTCATCGTCCAAAGAACGCCGTCCAAATTTGAATTCACTATACTACCGGTATACTGTCGTTTTCGATAGTGCTTCATCACCATATAAAGAATTCAACTCGTCGATGCATTCTTGTTGAGATAATCCACGCCGAAAGTTATGAAAGATAATTGCACGAAAATGTTCGCGAGTTAATTCAATTTCTTCGCTGACATAAAATTTTCTAGTTACTATCAACAATAGAAATAGCGACCGGATAATAAAACTGTCAAGGTAAATATATTGTCAAAAATGACAAACTTCACGATGCAATCATCAGATCGGAGGTAACATTAACAGTGTTGACAGTTCCCGATATATAAACGGCTGCGCTCGTATAATAACCTTTTTTTAGGGTAACTGCATAAATAGGCTATCTGCTTCTGGGCTTCCGGGCTGGAACCGCGTCACTAGTATATCTGCCGACGTTTCAGTTTCAGTGCAGTAGTTTAGCCCTGAAGATGTCCCATACAAATGGGTACGAAACGTCGGCAGATATACTAGTGACGCGGTTCCAGCCCGGAAACCCAGAAGCAGATAGCATGGACCACGACCGCGGAAGTCTACGTACCAAATTTGCATAAATAGGCTTTTCCGTGGAAAAAGTATCGCTCTGCGTATTTGTTGCACAAACTACTGTTCATTCACACAATGAGAATAAATATTTAATAATTTTAAAAGTTTTAAAGCAATCCTGATTAAGTATTCCATATTATTAAAAATTTTTAAACAATGACGATACTAAAAATACATTTTTACTCTTCTTATTTCTTTAAGTTTCTCGTTACTTTCATTCGTGTATTATTTGTGTGCCAAGTATAAGGAAATGTGCATTGTTATTTATAGTAAAGAAAATATTAATGCAAATTCAATTTTAATTGGTCGCAAAGAAAATAACTTTTTTAAATTATAATTTAATCAAAATAAACAATGGAAATAATTGAATAATTTTTTATATTGAAATTATTTAGATTTCGTAATAAGTTTTTTAATTTTCTCATATTGGAATATATGTATATCGAAATGAAAAAAGTAGTAATTTGGTTCCCCAGTTACTTCTAAGAAAATAAATCAAACAATAGGGAACGTCGTAATATCCCCATTGAAATTAATGATAAGAAATAACTTTTATTACTCATTTTTTAATATTCGAATATATTTGTGATAGATGAAATAACAAGGTAAATTTAATTTTAATAGCCCGTGAAATAAGGAAATCCTGGCTAAATTATTTAATAAAAAAATACACAGAAACTAAGAAAGCATGAGTTGCCCATTTAAATTGTTAATAAAAAATTATTTAATATTTATTCCCAATTTTTAAAAATTATTGGTATTGAAATACGGATATAATAATTATCTTTGGTTTAATTATTTATTTAATGTTAATATAAAATAAATAATATCAGCAAATATACGATTTTTATTTAAATGTTGAAATTAATCACTGTATATGAATTTCTGTGAAAATGAACCGCAATACTTCAAAAAGCTTAGCATAACAGGAATTAATAAAATGTCAAATCTACACCAAAAAGTCATACGGTCTCAATGAAGAAGGAACTTTTTTAAAATGAAAACAAAAGCTTACTATTTTAGTAAAACTCATTTATTTTATTCTAAGTAGTCGTCTTCGGCTTCAATACAACGCTTTCCACGATCAATTAGCATGTCGAATGAATTTTTAAGTTCATTTTTAGAGATGTCCTTCAAGATCGCTGCCGACGCCTTTTTAATTTCTTCGACGTCGGCATAACGCTGCCCTTTCATCGGAAAATATAGTTTGGAGAATAAATAGAAATCACAGGGGGCCAAATCCGGTGAATAGTTGATAGTTAAAATGCCATTTGTAGTTAGAAAATCAGTGATAAACAAAGAATTTTGTATAGGGCTTAGAATTACTTCATGAATATTCTGCTGAATATGTAAGTTTAAAAGAAGATTATGTTCAATAAATAAAATTTTGTTTCGACATATTGTGGCATTTCGTGTAGTGGGTAGTACTTCTCAAAACCCCCTGTACTTAGCTTAAAATTTTTATCGGATTGTACCGTCAAAATGCAAATTGTTGTTATTTTACGGAATTACACGCATGCTCAGAAAAAGCGCGTATATATTGGTGCAAAGAAATGCTTACAAAATTCAACTGAGGACGAGCAAAATCGGTATACGACATCGTTACAGATGACGAAAGTTGGATTTATTGTTACGTGCTAGAAAGGAAACGACAATCTGCTCAATGGGTCTTCAAAAACGAGGAGAAACCCACGAAAGTGAGACGCGAACGAAGCTATGGCAAGAAAGTAGTGACTTCTTTTTTCGGGCGAATAGATAGCAAGATGATCACATCTTGCTACTATTTCGATAGAGAATCGTCGCACACTAATTTTAAATTGTATACAAACATTTTTTTGCCAACCGTGTTCCAAAAAGTGCATCATCACACAACGTGTCTCAAACATCAGAGTTTTTAGCCGCTTCACGAACGGAATTGATGACTTATCTGCCTTATAGTCCCGAACTGGCACTTTGCGACTTCTTTTTATTCACATACACAAGAGACAAAATGCGCGGATTGAAATTCAAAATTCTGGAAGCGACTTGGAAGCCTACGAAAACTTCGTATCTGAGGTGACTCAAGTACAATGGTCTCAATGTTTTGAGAACTGCATTTACCCAATGCATAAGCGAATATTTTGAAACACAATAAAAAAAATTGATTAAAATAGTAGATTTGTTTTGTATCATCTGCAAAATTTGAAAAGCAACCTACATACATTCATAAACTAGTTTCTAACAATAGCAATATTGTCTGGAATAAAATTTAAATATCAATCTCTCATATATTTTTCGTATATTACTAAGGAAATAAAATAAAGGGTGTATCAAATGGCGCGGTTTTTTTAAGGATAAATAAAATATAGATGGCGCACTGAATTTGTCTGGGTATGTGGGTATTTAAAAAGTGTGATGTACGACATTTATAAAAATGGCTTCGTACACGCTACAACAACGCGTTCAAATTGTTGAATTATTTTATGAAAATCAGCGTTCTGTGAAAAGAGTTTTTAGAAAATTATGTGAATTTTATAGTTTACATAATCGTCCATCTGAAAGCATTATTGATCGAATTATTAAAAAATTTCAAAAGACCGGTTCCGTGGAAGATTAAAAAAGTGAAAAATACAGTCGTATTGTTCGTTCACAAGAAATAATTGGTTTGGTTCGTGAAAGTGTTGCTGAAGATCCTGAAATGTCCACTAGACGACGTTCACCAACTTGGACTTGGTGGATCAACAACATGGCGTATTTTACAGAGGGATTTAGCTCTGAAGGCATATAAGGATCAAATAACACGGGAACTGAAGCCATTAGATCATTTAATGAACAACCAGCTGATTTTTCTCAAAAAATAATGTTCTCCGATGAGGCCATTATGAACTTGGTGGCTATGTTAATAAACAAAATTGCCGTATCCAGGATGAGAAAAATCCACAAATTATTCATGAGAAACCTATGCATCCTAGACGAGTTAGTGTTTGGTGTGCATTATGGTCAGGTGATGTAATTGGACCTTACTTCTTTGTAAATGCTGCTGGTGAAACTGTAACTGTCAATGGTGATCGATATCGTCATATGATAACAGAATTTTTGTGGCCTGAATTAATGAATATTGATCTAGAGGATATGTGGTTTCAACAGGATGGCGCTTCACCCCACTTTGTACACGAATCAATTGATTTATTGAGAGAAAAATTTCCAGGACGTGTAATCTCAAGAAACGATAATGATAATTGGCCACCAAGAGCATGTGATTTGACACCGTTAGACTATTTTATTTTTATGCTTTGAACGTCTGTGGCGCTGCAAGAGGAGGCCATTTGGCAGATATTATTTTTCGCATATAAATGTCATAACTGATACTTCAATTACCAATAAAAAGTTTTTGAAAGTGAATGCAAATCATGTGTCTTATTTATTCTTTTAAAAAGGCGCGAAATGTGAAACAATCTTTATGTGGACACCATTACAACTGTATTATGTCGCATTACTTCGGCACATAAAGATGTGATTCATCATGTAAACGCGTTTTCTTAGAGTTAGCGAAAGATTGGTTTAATTGGGATTTCAGGTTGTACTTCATCCATATTATCATATTTCCTAGATCTAACCTCAGGTAACTTCCCTTATTGTCTAAACTCAAATTTTTCCTTGTTAGAAAGAAGTTTATATCGCATGAAGAAATTGTTATAGTAACGGAGCAGTTTTTGAAGGCTTAAAGAAATTAAAATTTCTTGTCAAAAATTAACTTACTCATTTCATTGCATAAAAGTTAAATTTACGTTTTTATAGTAGGGTCAAGACTATTTTCGTATATTCGTTGCAATAAAAAAATATTTTTTGCATTTTTATTATACATATACCTGAATTCAAGGTGACTTTTAGTTCCTCCGCGTGTAAAAGAATTCGATATAATAATATTCAGCAAATAAAAATTAAGATAATCATGAAGGTGCTGACCGAGACGATCGAAATCACTTAATATAATCTACTATTGTGGTTCTTCGAAATTTCTTCCTTTCTCTTTGTTTATATTAAATTTATATTAAATTCACATTTCCTTTCTATAAAAAAAATTAATTGCTTCTGAGGTTTATTTTCTTTTAGATGATATGACTTGCAGTAAGATTTCATACTGTTTTCAAAATATCATGAACATTGATTGTTATCAAAACTGATTTGGGATTATATTTTATGTGGCAATTTAGGGATTATATAATTGCCGTAGTTAGTGTTGGATATGCTGACTAATGAGTTTTTAGTACTAATTATCAAATGTATTGTTTCATAATTTATAACTAAGATCATACTAATAATAATGTTATTTGTTTATCCAATAAAATACTATTCGTTATCGGTTGCGATAAGGTATTCCACTTATTGCCACTGAATTATTACAATTAATTTTGTCAAAAATCTTGATAAAATGAAATAAAATAAATTTGACGATACTTGGTAAATCATTTCTATAATTCGATTTTATTATTTTTACATTTTTCCACACATGTTAGACCAAAAAATGTTCATTCACGAGACAGCATACAGTCTGTCGCAGAGAAAACCAAACTTTTTCAAAATAAAAACAAAAGCTTACTGTTTTGGTAAAATTCATTTACTTTATTCAAAGTAGTCGCCTTCGGCTTCAATACAACGTTTTGCACGATAAATTAACATGTCGAATGAATTTTTAAGTTAATCTTTAGAGATGTTCTTCAAGATCGCTGTCGACGCCTTTTTAATGGCTTCGACGTCGGCATAACGCTGTCTTTTCATCAGCAAATGTAGTTTGTAGAATAGATAGAAATCACAGGGAGCCTAATCCGGTGAATACGGTGAATGGTTGATGGTTAAAATGCCATTTGTAGTTAGAAAATCAGTGATAAACGTCGAGCGAAGAGATGGTGCATTATCCTGTAACAAACACCGGCTACCATTTTCACGATATTGAGGGCGCACAAGACGAATACGCGCCAAAAGATACATTTGACTAGTTGGTACAAACTCTTTGTCCCTTATGCCTTTCGAATCATAAAAATAAATCAATACTCTCTTCACTTTTGACTTCTCCAAACGGTTTTTTTCGGTCTTTCTTCGCTTGGATGCTTCCATTCAGAGCTTTGACGCTTGGTCTCTGGATCATATTTAAAACACGCCTCATCGCAAGTTACAATAGAATAACTGAAGTTTCGCCCTTTTTTGTGTTTTTAATGAAGTCTGTTGAATGTTGAATTCAGTTAGCTTGTGTGGTATAAACCTTGGACAAATCTCTTTCAGTCTCAAATGCTGTGTCAAAATGCGATGAATTGAATCTTTGGAAGTATTTAATTCTTTTCCCACGTATGGCAATAAGGATTTCGGCTCATTTCTGATAAATTCACGCACAAATTCGATGTTATATATTAAACTTCCCAAAGGTATGTTTTATAGTTTTTACTATCCTTTCCGCGTTTGGCTTCTGTAATATTCTACTACGTAAAAGAAGAGCCAAAGAAGTCTCACCGCTTTTTAAAGTGCGCACCAACACGTTTAAAATACTATTCTTACTTGCATCCGTTGTTTCATCTATTGTCAGCCATATTTTTTTATCGTTTAATTCCGCTTTTATTTGATCCGTAATCGTGTTTTTCACCCGAGGAAAATTATTCTGTAATTGACCTCTTGTTGGCAATCTCCATTCCGGAACGTATTTTCCTCAAGAGTTTTGATATTCTTCATTGTCTACAATATTATGTGGAATGTTGCACACACTTAACATAAAAATAAAGTCATAGAAATTTATAATATAGTACAACATAAAAATAAAGCCATATAGCAATTTATAATATGGTACATCACGTTGTGTATTTAACCTGTGTTGTTTGCTATTAACATGTTTTTACACACAAAAATACTGTACGCCAAAATGTTGATATAGTAAACAATACATTTAATAATAGTACAAGTGTATGCTAATGTCGAAAATCGATTAACATTCTATTAAAATCTATTAACATTCGTCGAACATAACAAAGAACGCCGTCGATTCGCCATCAACAATCTAATCTTGCAATCATACTCATACCATACGCATATGAATCTCGACTTCGGGTATATCCGACTGCTTTCGAAATATATCGTCGCCGCCAATCAGTGACTACTCGTTTCTGCAGGGTTAGTAATAAGACGACCTGTTTTATGACACTTGTTCTTTAATATACTATTATTTTACATTTCTCATATATATAACCGATCATTTGTATAATAAAGATGCATGATACGTGTATTATCCATTGATATTGTATTTCTTTCTTATGTAAGGGACACTAACTTGGGAATGATTGCTTAGCATGGCCTGTCAAAACGTTATTACAATATACACAATATAATTTTGTTCAAACATGCACAACCACATTAGTTCGAAAAGCTGGGGTGCTCACCGTGGAAAATGAAGTGGAGACCCAAGTCATGTATATAAGATAAGCCTTAATATATAAGTTTGTAATTTTTACAGTTGTTATGCTGCTACCTTTTCTTCAGTATTATTTTTATTTACACATTTTTTTTTTTCAGGGAAGTTCAGAGGACGGCCGGAGTATCAACTACAGACTTAGTAGGCCGAATGTTGCTTCTGACGCGACAGCATTTCCGCCGCGGACAATTTGAATATGATGTAGCCAAAGAACACTCGTCAACGATGGGTCAAGATCCTAATGCTAGATCTCCATTTACTGGTTGCTCCCAGTTTCTACCGACTACTCAGAAAATAATACAGTTTTCGAATGGCAAACCCCCAGCTCCTGGAGATAGAGTCATCTACGTTACCGGAGCTTTTGATCTTTTCCACGTGGGCCATTTAGACTTTTTAGAGCAAGCCAGAAAACACGGAGATTATTTAATAGCAGGTCTACACACGGATCCGGTTGTAAATAGGTATAAAGGTTCGAACTATCCTATCATGAATCTCCATGAAAGAGTTTTGAGCGTTCTCGCTTGCAAACACGTCTCGGAAGTTGTTATCGGTGCACCTTTTACTGTTACCCAAGATCTAATGGATCACTTTAAGGTCGATATAGTAATCCACGGCAAAACTCGTGTTATGGAGGATGAAGACGGTTCAGATCCGTTCGAACTACCAAAGAAGTTGGGTAAATTCCTTATCGTAGACTCGAAGAATGATATGACCACCGAAAAGATCGTGGAAAGAATAATAAGGAATCGCTTGGAGTATGAGGCGAGAAACAAACGAAAGGAGAAGAAAGAGTTGGAAATATTGAAAATGTGCAATGGACATGCGAATGGTCATTTGACGAATGGAGTTGCCGTGGAAGATGTTGGAAATGGCGACAACTGACCAGTTCGCTGCTTGTAACGCCGCTGTTGTAAGTGGAGAGAGATTAAATATTTATGACGCTTTTGGTCCCATCTCCTAAACATCATGTGCACGGCTAATCTCAAATTTGGTGTTATCTCGTGAGATTGTTTACAATCAAGATACCGAACGTTTTAACAAAAAATATATATACACTATTTAAACACTTTTTGATTATTTAAAATTGTATATTTATACATATATATTTTTTTAAAAAAGAAGTTGAGTAAACATTTTATCTAAATTTGTTTAGCTGTTTCGTCTGCGTTATTTAATCATAGCTAGTCTTATTGTTTAAAAAATATCCATAATGTCAATTTCGTGTTAAAGCTGTATGTAATTCTTGTCCAGGTGTAAGCTTAAAGCAGAAAATAATATTTGTGTAAGTTGACAAAAATCAGGAATAAGTGTCTGGTTTTAATGAAATATATATTATATATCAAGACATTGCATAGGTTGTAATTTATATATATTTTAGTTTAATCTATAAAATGTGTAAATTCTAATTTTCGCCGTCGTCCATGTTTATATTCTCCAATTTCTTTAATGTCTCATGATCGGCGAAGTTTATACGAGCAATATTGGAATATCTATCGTAGCTTTTACTTGCCGAACCATTACTTTACGTATTATAACAATGTTTGGAATATTTCCTTTTAAGTATCATTGGATTATCTTCACACAATAGAACATTAAATTTAACAATACATGTATGAAGAAATTGAATCAACAGTACACATTGAAGAGATGGAAAGCAAAGTTTGGTGTGAAAGTACAGGTAGTACTCTTTGTTTTTGTATGTTTTTTGATTTTATAGTAATTGAATTTTAATTATATAAGAGTTGTGTATTATCTAGATTCGTATTTTTTTAAATTACTACATACAGAACTAATTAAGGATAGTAGTTTTCCTTAAGCAATCTTTTGGATATTAAGCTTTACTTCAGCCTTTTGCTTGTTGCATTATTGGCCCTTGTATCTTTACAACTGTGAAGCTAATGCAGAGCTCCTACCATCTTTTCTATCCGAAATTGTAGCCAATATCTCTTCAACTTTGTGAACGTGTTAATTCAGAAATTATACTTTATCAATTATATTGTCAAATTATCTTTATCAATGATCAACACAGTTAATAGACTCAAAAGATAAAATGCGAAGCGTATATTTGTTTTATACATATGTGGCACATATTCAAAGAGAAACGTTATTAATTTGAAGTATTTAATTATACTAAATTCGTTTTGTTGTAATCACAGGAGTCTAAAATTTAAAGAATTTATATTAGTTGTTATTCTGTTAATAGTTTTATTTTCGTAAAATGGAACAAAGATTTAAAACGCGAATGAAATACTATAACAGTAATCCATTATCAGTCGATCTATTACATTATTTCATCGATGGTTTTTCATTAATACTAAGTTGTTTGAAACACAAATTAATTTAATGATTTGGAAATGTATTTATGCAATTTGCAATAAAGAATACTTTTAATGCAAATATATCCAACTATTCATTTTTTCGTTTTTTTCTTGAAGTATACAATATAGTTTCAATTGCAATTCGTTCTAAAAGAAATTTGTATTTAGATACGCAAAAATGTTTTTATTATCCTATTATGAATAGCTAGGATCTAAAACGCTGGTATAATACAAAACTATAATCCATTGTCAGTTGATGCATTATTTCATTGGTGGTTTTTCTTCGATACTAAATTGTTTGAAACACTTTAAGGGCATGATCGGTATGAAAATTGTGTATTTCAATATCATAAGTAAAACTGGATCTACTATATCATTCTGTTTATAGTAAAGTTTACTTTTATATGCCCATTAAATTAGCTTTTACTGTTTTATATATGAAAAAGAGGCTCACTACATTTTTGATTGTATTGCGTCGATTTGTACATGTTAATTGATGCTAATGGCTGTTAATAATAGATGCTAATATATAAATAAACTAGAGGTATGCGTTTAAATGTAGATGTGAAGAGCAGTACCACATTAACTTCTACCAACGCACGTCGCTCTGCAATAAATCTATTCCATATTCTAATTTAAAAAAAAAAGTGATTGACATTTGTATGTATCTATTGTTTGCAATTATTTTTTGCTCCAAACTAAACATTTTACTGCAACGTAATTTATTGTTTTAGTGTACATTTAACATGTCAAACAAATTCGAATTTACGACATTTGTAAATATCATAATGTTCTAGACCTGGTAGAGACATTTTACAATTCATATGTGCTGAGTGTGATGACTTTTTGAATGGTTCATTTTTTTTTGTCAGAGAGATTGGTGTTCTTTCTTGATAAGACCATACAATACTATATCATCTTTTACTTGTCACTTCCATCTACTCGTTCCATTCGATAGTTATTCTTAATGTGCATTCTCTTCTATATAAACAATTATACATCTTTGTTGGCAATTCAATAATTTAAGTTTTTCTTTTTCTTTATTGTTCAAGGTCTTTTTTTCTGTTGGTCTCGCTATTGAACTTTCGGTGTTTGTTTTTTACAATAAAATGCCTTGTTTTTAACTCTTTAAATGATTGCAGCAAGTGATGTACTTGTTGAAAATGTAATCTAAAAAAAAGGTATCATTGCTAATACCATTATAGGTAAATAAATTGATGCGTTCTATTATCTATGTAGTTGATTGTTGAAGTCGTTATTTTGTGAAATTCCATATTACAAGGAATAAATAAAACTTAAATAAATTTCACACTATTATATATTTACTGCGACTAGTTTTAACTGTTCTGACTTGATAATGTCCTAACAGACGAAATTAGTTGCAGTAAATATATAATATAGTGTGAAATTTAGACAATGTTTTATTTATTCCTTATTATTTATGCCTTTTATTTAAATATTGTTCCATGAAATGCTTTGAAACCATTGATGAATTATAGATTCAAATTCTTTTTGTTTCTTCCACTGTTCTATATTTAATTCTATATTATTTTCTACTAGCCCTTCTATCTACTCTTTGGCATTCCTTTAGGCATATTGCACAGTGGATTCCACTCCACAGTAATTTTTAATGTTTACTTGTTCTCCTATTTAAGCATATGTACATCTAAGTCAGCGAATAATAATTACTACATTTGATTCCTCCATCTTTTTAGCCCCTTCTATCTATTCTTTGGCATTCCTTTGGGAATATTGCACAATGGGTTCCACTCCACAGTAAATATTGTTTCATGAAATGTTTTGAAACCATTGATGAACTATTGATTCAAATTCTTTTTGTTTCTTCCACTATTCTATATTTAATTCTATATCATTTTCTACTAGCCCCTTCTTACTCTTTGGCATTCCTTTGGGGATAGTGCACAGTGTGTTCCACTCCACAGTAATTCTTAATGTTTATTTTTTCTTCTACTTAAGCATATGTACATCTAAGTCAGCGATTTAATAATTATTATATTTTATTCCTCCTCTTTTTTTTAGTTCCATCAACCATTAATATTTATATTCTTTGTCACTCATTTTCTTTGGTCTTATTATTGTTTTTATGACTTCTCTTTTTAATAATTTAAGTTTTTCTTTTTCTTTAATAGTAATTGTTGTTTTTTGCTGTGTACTTTACATTTGGTCTTGCTACTGAACTTTCAGTGCCTTATTTCTAATTTTTCAAATGATTACAGCAACTAAGGAACCTAATATATTTGTTGAAAATGTAATCTAAAAAAGAAGATATTACTAATACCATCATAGGTAATTAAGCATGTGTTCTATTAATTATGTCTTATTTAAATATTGATTCAAATTCTCTTTGTTCCTTCCCTTTTATCTACCCTTTGATATTCCTTTGGGCATATTACACAGTGGGTTCTACTCCATAGTTAATTTTTAATGTTTACTTGTTCTCCTATTTAAACATATGTATATCTAAGTCAACGATAATAATTACTATATTTTATTCCCCCATTTTTTTTAGTTTCATCATCCACTAATGTTTATATTCTTTGTCATTTATTTTCTTCGGTCTTATTATTGTTTTTATGACTTCTCTTTTTAATAATTTAAGTTTTTCTTTTTCTTTATTGGTAATTGTTGTTTCTTCAGCAACTAAGTAACTCAATATACTTGTTGAAAATGTAATCTAAAAATGAAGGTCAAATATCCATCATAGGTAAATAAACATGCGTTCTATTAATCGTGTCTTTTATTTAAATATTGTTGCATAAAATGCTTTGAAACCATTGATCTATTGATTCAAATTCTTGATCACTGAAGGTTGATATATAACAAATTCTTGATAACTTCAATGTACGATTGTACTTAATTTTTTTGTCTTTAAGATTTATCTTTTTGCATATGTTATGGATGAACTAAGATTGCATATTTATAATTAAGAACATGTAATTCATCCATTTTATTAAACTGAAATTAATAAAAAATGGTCTTATATTACAAACAGCCGTTAATTTTCCAAGGTAACTTTGAGTTTATTAACTGTGCATAAACAATATTTTTATATCCGTTTAATAACCAATTTAATTAGATCTATTTAACAAAGTCTTATTTATTAAATACATACATATATATTTACAAACTGCATATGTCTACACTGTCTATTGGTCTATTGTTACGGCCTCAATTTGTTCTAGGAGTTTACAAGTACATAAACGTCGATGGAGTGATATCTGTAGTTTTCTACCATCATAATTCTCTGGTAGGTTTTATTTAGTTATTCACAATTGTTTTTCGGTATTTGATGTTAATATAGAAATATCCATTTTGTCTTTTAACTTAGCTTCCTTCGATAGTCTACTTTTATGAGGTACTTCCTCTGTTAATTTTTATTTTGCATTTGTGGTCATTAGATCTACAATATATACAATTATTTTAGTTAAACTCATCGTTGTTATTATCAATATAGTAATATAGATCAAATGTGAATGCTTTTTCTTATTTAATTTATAAACAATATATTTTGTTTTTGTTCTTTTTAACGCTTTATCAACTAGAATGTTGATAAATATGGTGTGATGTATCATCTTTATATTATGTAGTGTATATTATATTATAATGTTCTTGTTTACTAGATTATTTATATGTCCTTCTGTTTTATATCGTCTCAAGTAGTGCCAGACATTTACTTTGTTTTAATTTTTATTCTTTTGTTTTTTACATTTTTATATCAAATTAAGTTTGTGCAGATTACAAACTCCAATTTATCTTCATTTAAGTTGTTGACCATGTAATATTTCTTTTATTCGCTTATTTTTGCTGGATTGTCATCTGCATATATTTTTTATTGAATATTTTTTTGTTTTTAATCGGTTGAATAATAAATTTCTGTTATTTTGGGGCCCGGTTTTTAATTCTGTTGTTTCGTAGCTACATTTTCTTTTAAAATTTTTAAATTTGATGTCCCAAATTCTTTCGTATTGATGTAAGTATATTTAATAAAAATTTTTTTGCAATACTTAAAAAGTTTATTTTGCGTAAATTTGATCTGTGTAAAATGCCTTTTATACTGCTTTTAATATATTTGTCACATAAAGTGAGAGAAGTAAAATAAAGTTTATCTGATGACTGTTTATATGGACCAGTGCATAGTTTTATGAACTAATTGGTAATTAATTGGGAAACTGAGTATTGTCAAACCCTAATTAATTCATTGGAAAATTGCTATAGCCAAATTTTATCATTACTGAGAATATTTTTATTATCGAGACGACCAACCTGAGATTGTGGATTTGAAAAGTCTGTCTGCAATTATATGATTCAAGAAAAAGTATCTACCAAATATGTGATTTAATAATTCTTCTGTTCAGGAAAATAAAAACTAAAGTTCAGTGGTAGGTGGTACATTTATTCATTTTTTAGTTATGTTAACCCTTTGCACTCTAGCCTAGTAAATCATGGAGGATACTAATAACTCCAGCACTATATTAGTTACAAGTACATACCTGTGATGTAAAGAAAAATGGAGTCGTTGCAATTAAACGAAACATTTATTTATTAGCTATTTTATTAAGAAACATATTCTAACTAATATTATAAAAGAAAAACAAATTTTAGGGCTTAAAATTTCTTAATGTGTGATATCTGTGGAAACAATCACCCATATGCATTCGCGGTTTACCGGGGCAAGTATCACAATATTCCGAAGTTTCGCGTCTTTGTCCTTTTTCCTGTCTATTAGAACACACAATACAATGTATTTTCTTCCCTTTTCGCATTATGTGAAGTCTTTTGTCCACTCTTGTTTCATGTGTTGAAGTGGAAGGCTTTGATCAATCTTCGTGGAACTCACCTACGAGTTGATCGACTAATCTCTTGAACTGCAAAAAGTTGTAGTGGTTCTTCGATGATGAAAACTTGTGGCCCTGATACTTTATTTCCTGTTGACAAGTTGATTTTTTTGTAAGGGAATGTCGCTTCTCGTAATATCACTCCATGCATTGCTGTCTACAGGCGGTGTATCTTCGCCCTCTGAATCATATTCAGTAATTTCAATTCTGTTTTTTCTAACTACTATTACGTCACTATCATCACTATCTGTCCCTAAATAATCTTCTAATGGTATTTCACTTAAATTGTCGCCATGCAACGCAAAATCGAGAGCATCTTCCACATCACTTATTTCACAACTATTGTCAAAATTTTCACCTTCCATCTTCACTACACGAAGGGTTATAACGTTATAATTGTAACGATAGGAGACTAAATAAAGCACTTATTATAATGTAAACATAATAAACATATCATAAACACTATAAGATAAACAGAGACGATTATTGCTTATCTAATTGTTAAGGGCGCTGAGTCAGTATAACAACCGTGTCCCCGTAACCGCGACTGTGGATTTATTGTTAGCATTTTAATGTCGCAAATACGGCGACAACGGAGTGCAAAGGGTTAATAGACCCGAAATGTGATCTATTACGTCCCTATATCTCCTAACTGTTTATTTTATATATATTTTTTCTATTGTGGTATATTGGCGTTAATTCTAAAGGTAAAAAAAGTAGGCGAAATGTATCAAGTGAAATTTCATGGCATTATATTTCCTTCTATTTAAGCTACAACAATCATTTATATTGCGTTTCTTTTGACGCCTCACAAATTATTTATCATATTAGCCATTTGATATTTTTTTCGTTTGAAGGAAGATGTTTTCTTAAAATTTTTTTCAATATAATTACCAGTAATGTCGGCCTTTTTTATTTCAAATTTATTTGATCAATAAGGTTGATATATAACCCCTTTCCACAATTAAATTAATTAATTAATTAATTGTGGAAAGGGGTTATATATCAACCTTATTGATCAAGTCAATCAACCACAGGCTCCATCAAATTCAACTCAAATTTATTGAATATCTACATGCTATTGCTTTTAGACAAAATTGCTTTTAAGGGATTTTTTTTTCTTTTTCTTTAAAATTCCTCTTATGTCGTCTTTCAGATCATCCAGAATTTTGTTCATAAACATCTTTTAATAGTTTTACTGATCTCAATTTTGTTGAATATATCTCTTGAAGTCGCTATTACATATCAGTTTGTTTTAACGAAATAAAAAAAGAATATTAATCAGTAATGATGTACACGTATACGTTACCTCGAATTTTAGTTTAATTCTGTTTGTCAGTTTTTAGTGTAATTTTGCTTTATACTTTTAAAACTACCGTTCTTTCAATATTAATATTTTTATTAGTTTATGTTGCTGTAAATTGCTTCTAAGTATGTCATTTCTGGAGTGATTATCGCGTTTGTTTAAATTTTTGTTTAATGTTTATTTTTATATTATTTGCTTGTTGTTAGTATACTTTATGATGCATTGGACGATTTATAAAAATTGCTATCTACTTCTTGGCTTCCGGACTAGAACCGCGTCACTTGTATATCTGCCGACGTTTCGTACTCATTTGTATGCGACATCTTCAGGGCTTAGCTACTGCACTGAAAAAAACGGTTTTTTAATACAAGTGACGCGGTTCCAGCCCGGAAGCAGATAGCATGGACCACGACCGCGGAAGTCTAGGTACCAGATTTTCTTAAATCTTTTAATTTTTCATTTTGCAATGTTTTCATGATCTGATACATTGTGTGGGATTCTTCATTTTAATTTATTCATTTATCTATAATTTTGTTTTGTATTCTTGCTATTCATTCTTCTCGGTTAGTATATTTCTTATTTTTATATGTTAGTTATTCATTGCCTCCTGATTTTTTAAATTTTTTGCCAGATCATAGTAAAATAAATTATTTCGTTAGTTTATTTGTTAATCTACATATCATTTTTTCCATTTTCTAGTGAACTTAAGTATGCCAATCTTATTTTCGTCAGCTTTAAATAGCTTTTCCTATAATCTTCTTTGTTCATACCATCCATGACTTAAATTATTTTTTTATCTATTCTTTCTGCATTTTCTATGTACGTACTATGCAATTTTTGTCATCTTCTTTCGTAATCTATTTCTCGTGTTATTTCTTTAAGTTTTTCAAATATTTCGGTGTCTAATCTTTCTTCTTCACTATAACTAGCATTTTAAATATTCTGTTTACGCTGTTCTCTATAATTTAGTTTCTTTATTGATATTTGAATAGGATGGGGAAATGAAAAGTGTCAAGCCTTTCACATTAACGATATTTATGGTGTCTTAACAGTCAAGAAATTGGGCCTGGGAATGTTAAGCTTTCGCATTCCAATCGGTGACTAATCGTCATCTTTTCACAAAATCATTTTGTTTAGTACAACTGTTCATAATAATAGTAAGTGTTAAAAATCCTTGAAAATATTTCGATATTTTCTTGAAGTTATATTAAATTGCTTGCTTGAATTGCAGAAGTTTGATAGCACCAAAGTTGTATTAGAGTTTTTCCAAAATTTTTGGATAGTTGTCCGTAATAAATTAAAAATAAAACGACATTTACCAAAAAATTTTCGTTTATTTCCGCTCTAATAAAATTGTTTTCTGTTAATTAATTTAAAGTTTTTGAAAATAATTTCGAAAAATTCGTAGGATATCTTAAGAATGTTTGGTTTTAACAGTTTCATTAGTCATTTAATGAACAACAAAAAATCTTATGTTTATATCTTATTCATACATACGTGGTTTGTTCAAAAGGAAAGGTGAATTTTTAATTTTTTTGAAAAGTATTTATTTATTCATCGATATCCATTTTGTCTCTTTCAAAGTAATCCACCTCAGATATAATGCACTTATGCCAGCGCTTCTTCCAATCCTCGAAGCACTTCTGAAATGCGCTTTTCGGTATGGCCATCAGCTCGTTCTTCGATTCTGACTTTATCTCATCAATTGTGGCAAAACGCTTTCCTTTCATTGGTTTCTTCAGTTTTGGGAATAGGAAAAAGTCGCAGGGAGCCAAATCTGGTGAATAAGGTGGTTGAGGCACGATTAGGGTGTTGTTTTTGGCCAAAAAATCACGAACAAGCATTGATGTGTGAGCTGGTGCATTATCGTGATGCAGAATCCATGTTTTTTTTTCCACCATTCCGATCGTTTGAGCCGTATTGCTACACGCAAAGGTTGCATAACTTCCTTGTAGTATTCCTTATTAACTGTACGACCTGTTGGCAGGAACTCATGATGCACCACGCCATTGTAATCGAAGAAAATAGTGAGCAAAACCTTCGCATTTGATGCATTTTCTCGGCCTTCTGTAAAGCGCTTGTGCCACTTATAAACACTTTTTTGAGATAAGTGGACTCGCCTAATGCCACAGTCAACATTTCCAGTTCCTTGGAGCACTTTATTCCATTTTTAACGCAAAATTTAATACATATTCTTTGATCCATTTTTTCAAAAGTCAAAAATCGAAGAACACACACAAACGTGACTAAGCTTTTCAGTTGTCAACAACAAACTACTAATCCAAATTGGCTGATAATGCCAACATATGACTAACACATGTGTAGCAACATAACAAAAAGAAATTTCGATAATCGAATGTACACAGCGCGCGAAAATTTAAAATTCACCTTTTCTTTTGAACCAACCACGTACAACTGTTTTAGCAATTAAATATTAGTTAAAATAAATTCACCCTGTCTCTATTATTATGAACACTAGAGTTTAAGTTATTGACCAAATAAGCTACTAGTCAAGTTGGTGATCTCTTGCAGAAAGTATTGTTCTAAGAAAAACGATATGTTTTAATAATAAATAATCACTAACAGTTTGAATCTGTAATAATCATTTGAGTGAAAAATATGCAATAATTAGCAAAATTTAAATATTTATTTTAGAAATTGATTTGAGATGAAAGAATTGTTCCTGATTTTGTAAAATTATTAATGGTTATTTCAAACTGTAAGGGGTTCTTTTATTATTTAAACTTTAACGATTTAACATTCAATTAGTTTGTTTCTTTATTACATATGTCGATTTAATCTAATTTATCAACCTGTCTACATATATAATATGACAATTCCTTTATAAAATTAACTTTAATAGTGATTAGAATTGGTCAAAGTTTTTCCATTACTCGTATGTTCTGAGATATACTGTACATTTCTAGTTAATTTTGTATATATAATTCTGTTTACTCTAAGTTATGCGTAGAATAAGGATTATTGAATCAATTCGAACGAAAATTATAAGTGAATTTTATTAAATGTTCTTAAACAAGAAGTCTGTGGTTTGAGTTAATAATGTAAAAAGAAAAATACACATTGTTTTTGATATCCGAAACTAACATTATGTTAATTATAACTTGTTGATGTAAATTGAAAAGAATAAATAAAGACTTAGTGTTTCATTCTGCGTGTTAGGGAATATATAAATTAATATGTTGGTCTGTTAAAAGTGAAGTGAAGTAAATACAAGTCAATGAGTATAATTATTTATTCTTTGCTCAATACTTCTTATTCGGAAATGTAATTATTGTCAATTAATTAGTTAATTTTGTTGTATCACGATTTATAAGAACTTATAATTAGTTACAAAATTATAGTTTATTTTGATATAAAAATATCTGTAGCTATTTGTTCAGGAATTGAGTAAAAATAGGTTACATAATGAAAAAAAATTAATATACAGTCCTCGCAAAGTACCGAGTAGTAGGTATTCTAGGGTCTTGATCTGCGCCGACTCGTGCGTTGTTTTAATTGTGTTGTGATTGAAACATGTTTATAAATCTGGATCTTGTTACATAAATGTTTTTGTAAATATAAACTTGAACACCTGGAACGGTTTTATTTTGCGAAGATTTTTTTTATAATCATATAATATGGCTACTAACATATGATAGTATAGAGGATTATATGTCGCGCTTTCCCGGAACGTAACTCCAACGCAAATCGAGACCCTAGTTTACGTTCGGACAGAGATGATTGCAGGCGTAGTTTGTATGTAGTTTTGTACTTATGACTAATGTTGAACAAGCCTCTGGGTTCGCAATAGCGTATAGCCTCGCCGGGAAGACTGATGCAGTTCCTGCATATTTTAATGTAGGAAAACAATTTAGATATTTATTAACATCCACCTTTGCGAGGCATCTTCGCGTCTCTGACATGATGCAAGCTATCATCAATGCTTGCACATGTTCGCCCTTATTGGCTCCTGTCGCTGGTTACCCAGAGAATTGTTCAACCTCAGGTATGACAAATAAATACCCACTATTCAATTTTCTAAGAATTATAACAGTAAGAGTAACTTTCAATAAATAAATGTATATTTGCATTGAGTTTTATTGCAATTAAATGCGTATCAACATAATACATATTTGTATTCATAACTAAGCCGGCATGCTGACAGAGGGAATTTTGCTACTGCATGACAATGCAAGGCCTCACACCGCAGCTCAGATTCGAGCTTTTTTAGACACTTTTGGTTGGAAAGTTCAATCAACCGATTTATCTAAATATCGGAATGTAAACATATAAATAGGCAACCTAAATTACAGTGCATTTGTTTTACCAATTAGAGCACCACCTATATGTCATTCTCACTACTTGTCAAACTATCCTCGTTTATACTGTGGCAGTGAGACTCTCGTTTGCAGTTCAAATAATACAAAAATTATTTATACTTTAAATATTTATTGTATGCATTTAATATTAGCATTGCCACAAGACAATAAATATTAACTATAGTGTCATATATACATACAAAAGTTTTTAACGTTCTAAAACGAGCCCTTATCCCTATGGCATTTTATCAATGTAACACAACTGAATATGTACATATCTACATAATCGGACTAATCTAGATACTGTTGTATTTGTTTAATTGAAGTATGTATCTGGGCATTCGAATTATTCTAGTTTGTTTTGTAATTGGGATAACCTGTTGGGCAAAATAAATTTGTTATTATTATTATGATGATAGTACTTTATTATAGATTATACATTTTTTGATACATCGTTTGAAATTGTAATTAAAAAACGGAATAATTTTATTAAAACGATATGGATAATTTTATGGTTTTCTGTTTTTCAGTGTTGTGATTATTCCTTTGATTTGCAACATATTAAATAATTAATTAATAACAATTAAAATAATGATCATGATTATTATATTAAAACCTCTGTAAGTGCAGTGGTAATGTGCTTGGCTCATAAAGATTATATATAACCCCTTGTGTGTTTCGACAACCAAGTTGTCATCATCAGCAGATAATTTCAAAGTGTCGCACCTGGTAAAACACGGCGAAGAAATTGTACGAAAAATACACTCCGTACGCGATCCGCACCGTTGCAAACCAAGATGTGCACTGTGTCTGTTTCACAAGATTTTTAAAAATTTCTTCGCCGTGTTTTACCAGTTGCGACACTTTGAAATTATCTGCTGATGATGACAACTTGGTTGTCGAAATGCGTATACAGAATTTACAAATAGTTAATTGTGGAAAGGGGTTATATATCAACCTTATTGATCAAGTCAATCAACCACAGGCTCCATCAAATTCAACTTGGCTCATAAAGATTAATATTGTGTGTTTCGGGTTTGAATCTCCAGTAGGTGTCTATTTAAATAAATTAATTAATAAATAAATTAACGCCTAACGATTGAGGAAGAATAATGGTTCTTTGAAGAGAAGCTGCATTAAAGTAATGGAATACTTAGATGCCAATAGTTTACACAATTAGATTTCGCGTAATTTCGATCAAGTTTAGAAGAGTTTAAAATCCATTAAGCTGTGTGTCACAAAAAGATATTAATCTATATCAGAAGTTCTTTCCTTTATTACAAATAGTTCATTATGTTAAGGTATACAGGAGTGAGTCAAAATTATGTTAACACTCAAATAGCAGAAACAATTTATTAACTTAAAATATATCAGCTAAATGATTTACATGACGGTCTTAACCTGTTCGTCATCATGTTCAACACGTGAAAACCAGCTTTTAAAGTGCATGGAAATATGTCGTAGATATAAACACGAATAATGAGAGCCTAATGCAGGGGTTCCTAAAGTATCCGCCGTGGCGCCCGCTGCAAAGAGTCTTAGCGAGGGACGCCGCGATAGCCTCGCCAAAACGAGAAAAAGTTGAAAAATATAATTTTATTAACTATTTACAAAGTATGCAAACAAAATTAAAATCTTGTAAAAATTTAAAAGTTAAATTTAGAGATCATAGCATAGAATTTATTTAAATTTAAGATTTTAGACTTAAAATTATCAGGTCTCCAAGTTTTGCTTCATACGAAGTGCGCTGCCGGAAATAATCTGAACGTTAAGGGCGCCATGGCTTTAAAAAATTTGGGAACCTACGGCCTAATGCGATGGTGCGCTATCTTGTTGAAAATACCTTGTAAGTTGGATTTGTTGTGGTAGTTCGTCAATGGCGTACTGCTGTAACAACTGTAAGTGGACGCCTGAATTGTTAGATTATCAAATTACTACTACTACTTTATTGCAGTCACAGTGTACCAAAGTTCACCTTTAAAGTGTTACGTTCAAGCTCGATTCTTTCTTGCCTCACCCAAAATTGTGTTGTCTGATAAACCAACTTGTGTGAACAGTGACTTCATCGCCATTAGACTTAGACTTGCTGTATATTCCTCATTTCAGTTAAAATCTGACCCGAACCCGAACACTTTTTGTGCTCCTTAGTTAAAAGTTTGGATTGCTATGTGGTATGGTTGCATCCCAAGGTCGCGTTCCAAGATCCGCCACACTTTTTCGAGGTAATTTCTATTTCAAAACTGCACTGACTGGTTGACTTTGAAGGACTCTATAATATCGTTTGCTGGATAACAGCAACATTCAATTCACATCTTCCTGATCTTGGATGTTCTTGCGCTTAATATGGTAGAAGAAATTCCATATACTTTTACAAGAAAATTTGTAAATACTTCGAATATAATTAATTAGGCTGCGTGGAATATTTGGAAGCCACAGTTATTATATTAATACCATATATAATGCGTTGAAACACTTGTTCCTGCTGATTTTGTTCTACTAATTGCATTTTGTCTATGGCGTCTAGAAATATTGACTCAAATCACTCAACTACTAGCGTTGATTTTTTTTTGCCAAAGAGGCAAATTTCTCAAAAAACTCAATAATAAATTTCAACAATAATCATGCATGGTCCGAAGAGAACTCACACGAGCTCACATTACTCACAATCGATGGGGATAAGATTTGTTTCGTGCATATTTATTAGTACTTTTTGAATAATAAATATATTGTTTTTTAAAAATCTTTATAGCCCTGTATCCTAGAAAGGAAAGATATTCTTCAAATAACACAAGAAATAACTTCTTAAATTCTTGCCGGACCAAACACACTGAGTACATGATAATATGGTAAGAGTTAGTGATGTAATATTAATTGTAGTGAAGTGGTACGAAGATTTGAAGACATTATAAAAGTTCTTGAATTAGTTTTATGTGTATATGTTATCATAATCTTTTAAATTGGGATGTGTGATCAGTTTTTCAATTCAAGTTGTATCGTATTTTCTTATTATTAGTTTTAGGTATATAGAAAAGTATTTTGATGTATTTTTGTAGTAATAATTATATACTATTAATAAATTGTAATTATGTAGTAAATTATATAGGTCAAATTTACTAAATTTCGTTTATTAATACATGTATATTTTGTTTACAATCAGATATAATTCATTAAAAAATTAAAATAATCCTTG
Organism: Dermolepida albohirtum; assembly: GCA_031893035.1. Taxonomy (NCBI): domain Eukaryota; kingdom Metazoa; phylum Arthropoda; class Insecta; order Coleoptera; family Scarabaeidae; genus Dermolepida; species Dermolepida albohirtum. The sequence continues at coordinate 709,239 of JAVIWB010006917.1, read as the reverse complement.
ACTTAATAACCTAAATTTATATAAATTGCGCGTTTGAGTAGATAGTAGCTAAATATAAACTCAATACATGCGTGTATATACAGTATTATTATGTTAAATTTTGAAGGTGAAAATAAGTTCTAAATTGATTATAAGATCCATATTTCTTTTTTTTATTTTTCAAAAATTTTTATTTTTATTTAGCGGACGTGAATTATTCAATGTTCAATTACAATACATGAATATAAAATATAAATTCGTTTACAGACCTTTAAAATAATGAGCGTGCCAGTCTATATTGTACAATCTTAAAATTTTGTTCGATGTAGATTTTTCTTGTCGAGTTAATGTTTATTTCATTTGATTTTTTATTAATCATACTATCAATAAATAGTTAAATTTTCTTTTAAATAAAAAGTATTATTTTGACGTCAAGCTTCCTTCTCTTCTTTTGCATTCTTCAGTTTTGTGCGAACCACTTGCTGTTATATTTAATTTGGCCATGAGGACTTCAACTTTTCCCGATTTCTGGAAGATCACTATTATCGTTCCCGTTTTTTAAAAAAGGTGATCGTGGTTTTCTCTATAATTATCGATCAATTAGTATTCTGTCTAATTTTGCTAAGATATTTGATTATGCTCTTCAACAAAAATTTACTAATTGTTTGAAACCCTTTATTTCTTTCCAGCAGCATGGTTTTACTGCTGGTAGATCTACTGTTTCCAACTTAGTGGAAATAACGCAATTTATTATCGAATCAATGGACAACAGGCAGTAAGTGGATGTCGTTTATACTGATTCTGCTAAGGCTTTCAATACAATTAACCATTCAGTATTACTTTCTAAGTTATCCAGCTTTGGATTTTGCCATTATGTAATTGATTTGATTTCTTCATATCTACATCACAGAAGTTGCTATGTTTTGTATAATGGATTTTCCTCAGATGTATATACTGCTTCTTCTGGAGTTCCACAGGGATCCACTTTGGGACCCTTGTTGTTTAATGTTTTCATAAACGATCTGTTTAAATTACTTACATGTAATGCCTTAGCATACGCGGACGATTTAAAAATTTTTTCTAGGATAACATCCTATGATGATTGCCAGATTCTTCAGCATAATCTTAATATAATTAGTGATTGATGTGTGCAGAATGATATTACTATTAATGTTGATAAGTGTGCTGTTGTCACTTTTACTAAAAGCAATAATCCCCTTATTAGCCAGTATGCCATTGATCACACATTGGGGTCCTGTTTGACTCTAGATTGGAATTTACAGATCATATTACTACTAGATGTGCTTCGGCATCACGTGCATCACGTCGGTGGTATGGTATCCGTGCTATATTTATCAAAGTTTGTTTCTGGAGAGAATCCGGAAAAGATTTCTAAAGTATTTATCTTACCGGCTTGATGGTACATACTCACTGAGGGCAGTTGATTATGAGGCGTTATTGGTTAGCCATTGCTGCCAATCTTTGTCTTGTCGTAGGTGTGCTACCAGTTTCTTGTTAACTTGATTAATAGTGGTGTGGATGCCTCTTCTGTACTGTCTCAGGTTTGTCTATTGGTTCCTTCTCGTTCCACTCCGTCTTTTGATTCCTTCGCTCTTCCGAGGGCCAGGACTAATATTTTATTGAAAGCTCCGCTTACTCCTATGTGCAGGGATGCGTATAGGTTGTTTACAGATCCCTTTCATAGGTAATACTTTCGGTGATTGAAGAGTTTGTGGCACAACTTTGGTTTGATCTCAGTTCTTCTTTTTTAACTTTAGATATATACTTAAGTTCTTCGTTTTCATTTATTATTATTATTGTATGTTTTAATTTTCATATATATTTAAGTTAGTTTTATTTAATACTTGTACACTGTACCTATTGTTCGATTTGTCCTTTAAATGGCTTGTCTGTTGGACAATAAAGATATTATTATTATTCCAGTCCTTTCTAGCTGGCTAGCTAATTAACTTTCTTTATCTTGATTTCATCTTTTATTTTTTCTCTTCAGGTGTCGCTTAATAAACTTTTCTTTCGTTATGCTTTTTATGTACATATTAAGCCACATTGATTGACCTTGCTGGACAGTTGTTTCTACGTGTACTATTTTCAGCTGGTTTCTAGATTAGTGTCTCTCCACTTTTTTCTATCTGCAACATAGCTGGGAGCAAATTATTTTTTGCATGACGCTCCAAACAAATTCATTCTTCTTTTTTGATATGTACTTTAGCATTTCTTCGTAGATAATTATTTTCGTAAAGACAACTAACATATTTATACATGGAATCTTAATAAATATATAGATAAGTACCAACAATTTTTAAGCACAAAGCCATTTATATTTTTATAGCTCTTTTCATCTTTAACACGTTCTCTCTCTTCTTTAAACATTTTATTCCACTCATACATTCTTCTTCTTGACATTCAGTTATCGCCGAAACCCTTTTCAAATATCTTTAACGTATTCGTAGCAAAAATTTCATTCCTCAAATAAAATTTTATGTAAGTTCTTTGCTCAATAATATCAGGTATTATGAGAAATCGTTGAAAATGTGACGTGAATAACCTAGGATCACATAATACTAAATTTTATTTCTCGTCAGTAATGCATCTCAGCGAGTCATATAAGCCTTAGTTATCATAACTAATTTTTAATACGCCCGGTATTTTCATAAAAATTTACAGCATTTTATACCAATATTAATAGATAATTAATTATGCTTCTTTTTACAAATAAAGGAGTAATTCAATAAATACGTGATATAAAAGGTGTCCCAAAACTAACGCAAGATTTGAATTAAATAGAAAACAGTTTTTAGTCTTTTGATTGTTATTTTTTTATTGAATCATAAAGTACATAGGATAGGTTTATTTATGGAATAACACATCAGGCAAATGCCCTCCACGACTTTGCATGCACATACGCACCCATTTGTCGAAATTTTCCATGACCATTATACATAAATGTGGCTGAATTTCGTTGATACAGCGTTGAATCTCCTCCTTTAATATACGAGTGGTTGTGGGCTTGTTGACATAGGGCTGTGATTTCAAATAACCCCATTAAAAGAAATCTAATGGTGTTAAATCACACGATCTAGGGGGCCAATACTGATCACCTAAACGAGAGAGTACACGACCTGGAAATGTCTCATGCAGTAATTGAATTGTTTCACGGGCATGTGGCACTGTCTTGTTAAAACCACATATTGGCCACATCAATATCATCTAATTTCGGCAGAATGAACTGTGTTATCATGTCGCGATATCGAGCACCAGTAACAGTGACTGCTTGACCAGCCTCATTTTCAAGAAAGTATGGTCCAATTATGCCTCCAGCCCAAAATCCACACCAAACAGTGACACGTTGTGGATGCATTTGTCTTTCGACAATCACATGTAGGTTCTCGGAACCCCAAAAGCGGCAATTTTGGCGATTAACAAAGCCATCAAGGTGAAAATGTGCTTCATCGCTTAGGATGATTTTGCTCGAAAAACCAGCATCCATTTGTTGATGTTCAATAATCCATTCAACGAACTGTCTTCACTGTGCATGGTCATTAAGTTTCAGTTGTTGTGTTAATTGAATTTTCCGAGCATGGAGACACAGATCTTTAGTGAGTATACTCTGTAGAGAGCTTCTTGAAATTTGCAATTTTTGTCCACGACGCCGAATTGAGGTTCCTGGATTGTCACCGACACTCTCACGTACTGCTTCATTTGAACGGCTTGTTTTTGGACGACCAGTGTGTTTGGCGTCTCCAGCGGATCTAGTCTCCCTGAATTTTTCAATTAATCTCTTCACAGTTGACAAAGTTAAAACACTATTCCGACCATATTTTGTATGAATTTTTCGAACTGCGAGCGCCAAGCTTTCATTATTTTTGAAATATTGTTAAATAATGAAGACACGTTATTCTATCGTGTAACGCTCCATTTTTACTGACCCTAAACTGTCAGCTGTCGAATTGTTTTTTTAGGATTGCCAACACTTTACTGTATAAATGGCGACAAATTCAAATCTTGCGTTAATTTTGGGACCCTCATTATATTGTAGCTTTATATTTAATCGGTTCCTTATTTGTCTGCGCTAACTAGTTTTAAGTTTTAATTAAATCCATTTATATTTTGAAATAATCCTATTCTTTTATTATATTACCTTGGGATTTTTGTTAGTTTTGCACTTATCTGTAAAACTACAGTATATTCTATGAATTGATGTTTGGATTGTTTCCATTTTTTAAGGAACCTAAATATTGCTTTGTCGCGAAAACGCATAAACAATTTTATGTTATTAATTTTCTAAACCCACATACATATGTGTTTGAAAGAATATATAAATTTTATTTTAGAAAGTATTAATGTTGGAACGTCTTATGAGATCGTTGAAGGTTATTAAATATTAAGCTGTCGTATTGATATACTGAAGGGGAAGGGAACTTTTATTAATTATGTATATGTTATTTTTATCAATGCTTACTTTTTCGTATTTTAGACTGTAAAAAATATTTTCACATGATCTATGTTTATTTGATTTATTTATTTATTTTTATACGTATAATGAATGTGTTTGCTTGACGTCAAACTTGAGAATAGACCTAAAAATTAGTAATCAAGCTTCTGGGTTTCCGGGCTGGAACCGCGTCACTAGTATATCTGCCGACGTTTCGTACCCATTTGTATGGGACATCTTCAGGGCTGAAGATGATGAAGATGTCCCATACAAATGGATACGAACCGTCGGCAGATATACTAGTGACGCGGTTCCAGCCCGGAAACCCAGAAGCAGATAGCATGGACCACGACCGCGGAAGTCTACGTACCAAATTAATTAGTAATCAATTAATTTTTTTAAATCGAAAATATCGCAATTTTAAATACGAAAACGGAAAAAGACTGAGCTATTGATCTTTTTAATTGTTGGGCATTTGTATATACAATAGATAAATGCTTAAGATATGATTGTTGCAGAAGAAAATAAAATTTAGTGGAACCTTGATCATTTTTCACGTTTTTCACATTTGATACCTTATCATGTTACAACTAACCATTCTATTTATTTTTTAATTTTAGTAAATATATACTTAGCGATTATAAAAGAAAGAATTTGTAATATACATATACGTGGTATATTAAATTTACAAATTGAGTACAAATATACGAAGAAGAATATTCTTGCAGATGTGTACTTGTGAATATTGTCAGTTTGTAAATTTATGTAAGTCTTGCATCTCTAAAAATTCAGTTTTATGATAAATTAACATCTCTCTGTCTTTATGTCTGTAAGACGCGTGCATTCCTAACATGATACTACGAGGGCGGAACAGTAAGTAGCGAGTCCAGAGAAGAAAACACAAACTTCTGTTTTATTTATCAAAGTATTTTCAAATCTTTTCACCTCCAGAAAAGTAAGTTTATCAAACTCTTTGAAATATGCATCATCGAGCCACGTTTTCAAGTTGGGAAAAAGTAGAAACACCCAGGAGGTAAACTCGGGTGAATAAACTAGAAGTAGATCAAAATGTAGACTATGAATTTTTGCCTTTGAAATAGTCGAGATGTGAAGACGTGCATTATCTTGTAAAAAAGCATTCGTTTCTTCTTTAAGTGGGGCCTTTTGTGTTGTATTGTATCGTACAGTTGATAGAAATGCATAGTATTCTCATGCTATTGTTCTATTTTGTTAAAGATAATCAATAAAAAGATTCTACTGTGGCCCTAAAAGACAGTACCCATAGGCTATCGGACCGAGTGTACATGCGGGTCTTTACCTTCTTCGGAGTACTTATGCCAGCCTCGGCCCATTCATTTTGGATGTAGAATGGTGTATCTAGATTTCAACAACTTTTATTATTTGGCGCCAAAAGTCTTTCGGATAATATTTTAACTTCGATAAATTGAGGGTCGAAAGACGTTTTCGTTCGCATTTGTAGACCACAGTTAATAAATGATCCACAATTTTTTCATACTCAATTTATTATGCAAAAATGTATTCGACAGTCATCTAACAACATATGTATTTTTTAATAATTCGTGAAACAAAGTGCATACCTCTTTTAGGCGATCGCTGTGCTGTTCACTAAGTTTCGGCCACGTTTAAATTCAGATGTCGATATAGAGAGCCCATCTTTTTATAATTGCAATCAATGGAGGCTGCTTTCGACAAACAAACTTCAACTCAGCTTCTATTTCATCCTTTCTTTTATTCTTTGAAAATAAGAATTTACTCATCGGTATTCCATTTTTTCCATGTTCCAAAACAAACAAAACAAAGTCCGCTTTATAAAATAACAAGTGTCCTTAAGATCAGAATGAATGGAAATTTTGACAGTTACATTTTGGGGATTGCCAAGTTAAAAAGCAAATAAGATTTTTTTATTAGTGCTGCCCTCTTTCGTCAGACTCACTAATTATTGATCCATCCTCGTACTTCAACTTCATTGAAGTTTGTGGCCGTAAGTATGTCATTTGTAGTAGCAATTTATTTATTAATTTATTGTAATGTAAATGTGTCTACATGTATAGGTCAAAAACTACTAATTTGAATATGTAATTTTTAAAATATTTAGTTGCTATTTAAATTCTCTTATGTTATAAAAACTTATAAACGATGCTAGAAACAATGAATAAAGCGATACTTATCGATGAGTTTTGTTTTATTTTTTTACCATTCCTAATTTCTTTTTAGGAACATTTGGTGCAGATTTGGTGAGTAATATTTAAATTTCGAAACGAATTTTATTATATGCCAGACTTTCCTATCTGTAAAATAATATTTATTATAATTATTATAGTTGAAAATGCAATACGATGTATTAAGTATTAAATAAATTATAAACGAACGCTTTTTATAATAGTAAGGCATAGAAGGACTATGAGTTAAATGTTAAGCTACCTCCTATTACTTGTTTTTGCAATCGTCTGATTGAAAATGTTGCCGAAAATATCGTTTTTAGAGGCGATCCTGGACTTGAATCTGTAGTTTATTTACCTATCAACTAGACCAACACAACCGAACACATAAAATATAATGCATTAAATGTCATGTGTATGACTTAGAACAATCCTCAGAATTAATTCCTACATCATATACAACGAGTGTTTTTTAAAAAACAAGATCAAGTATATTCTAGACAAAAATCGTATGAAATTAACACATAATTAGATTCAAATTTCAAAAGTTAGTTATTATTAGTCATAATTAAAATTGTTATGTCGGTTGGAGTATCACAATCGTCTGCATCTGGGTAAATAGTCGATAAATGACAGAGTATACGTAGTTAACAGTTTTTAATAGTTTCTACTGTAGGATATAAAACAAGAAGTTTACACGTTACATGTACTAAGTTACTACATTTATTTTTACGAGAGCAGTCCATACTTAACATTGATGCAGCGCCATCAATCATTGACGAAATTAACATTGAAAGTTTAAAAGGTTCTGGTGTTCATACTATGGTATTGACAAACAACTTTTTTTGCACTCTGTAGTCTCACTCACACATAATTACAACTTTTCACTATTTAAATAGGATTTAACTGTTCTCATTGAGCTGACGCGATGTACTAAATTTATTCTGTGAATTAACTAGGGGCACAATCCTGATTCCCGGCGACTCTGATGCGTTGTTACGAATATGCAGTTCTACTTATGTCATTATCTGTTGCATATAAAGTTTAACAACAATAATCTCTATATCTGTATAATGTTGAATTTAGAATTTTTTTTGAATTAATCGGATTTGGAAAGTAATAAAATGAAACTTGAGTTGCCAATTGATTTTATTGTAACAATTTGTAACATAAAATTTGAACAGTCGTAAAATTATTTATTGTATCTAACTAATATTTTTAAAATGTATATAAATTAACATTGCAATAAATAGTAAATAAATAATTAACAATTGTAACAAGTATCCCAACCATCTTCAGAGAAAACAGTTTCCGAACTAATAAAAGGGAACCGGGCTTATTCGTTTTATTAGTTTGGATTAACAATTAAATAACATTATATGTACAGTAGAACCATAGATAACAATAATATTTGTCTGTGGTAGAACTTAGTACCAAATACTTTTGTCTTGATGCTAAGTTTTATTGTAATGCTATGAGAACTTTCGAGAAAATAGTACAATTTTTTATTAACAAAAGTTTTTATAGCATAAATTTTGAAATAAAATAAATTACATACATAAATTGTAGTCAAAGTAATGTCTAAAGTTTGTACTTAATTGATAAGATTTGGTAATATAAAATTTTCAAAGTTGAAAAAATGTTTTAATTATTGATAATTATCGAATTAATTTTAAAATGAAAGTTATAATATCAAAACTGTAACTATAGGGTTAAGCATATAAAGTGAAATCATTTATTTATCATGTTGCTATCTATATAACTTGAAAAAATTGTCGACAATCTACTAAAATCTTACCTTTGTATATAAAAATTAGAGTATCACGTAACTTGATTGACATGTATCTGGAAAGGACAAACGCATGTATCTAATAGCATTTTATTTTAAGACATATTCGCTTTTTTTTGCAAATTATAAATAAATTAAAAATTAAAAAATGATCTGGAGTAAATTAATCGTTTCAGAATGAAAAAAACAGGGATCGAAATATTGTTAGTTGTTCTTCTGCAAGCATACGAATTTAAATCATGGGTTCGCCTATATTAGTTCAATTATATAAATCTATAGAAATTACTAAAAAGGAAGTGTTCGTAGATTTATTTAAAATATTAAACGGAAGTGTTAAGAAGCTTATATTCATTTAAATTTTACAATATCGTAGAAGCAGTATTTTAAACTTTTATCTTCATTTTGTTTTTATGTTCTTGTTTTACTTTTTGGATATAATTTGTAGTTACAGGTGGGCGAGTTTTTGAAAATAAACTTTTTGAAAATATGAGGGATTTTAGAGGAGAAAGTGTCCTGAGTAGATAGAAGGGTTTTAAATTTAATTAAGTTCACTTTTTATTGATTACGTTTCTTGTTCTTGGAAACTCTTACGCCTTTTGCAGTTCAAAATTGAAATTTTCTGGTCCAACGCTGGTCGTTTCTTTTCCATTGCCCTGTCGTGGGTTTCTCCCATCTTTTTAATTATCTTCCTAGATTTTCCCTTTTTCTTTTAGTCTCTCTACCAATTTCTAATATTTGTTAATTCGTTGTAAATCATCTCTATTACATGATTTAATTAGTTTAATTGCCTTTCCTCTAATTATGATATACATTCTTTTTTTGTTATCATTTTGTTCCTTATTTTATCATATTTTTTGTTAAAAACTTATCGTTTTGAACTGACTAAGTTTCCCTTGTTTCTGAGGATTTGCATTACTCGACTCTCGCCTTTAATGCGTCATAAACGAAATTAATTAATGAATCTTTCTAAACTTGTCAAATAAAAAGCTTTAAACGTGCTCACTTTCAACTATTCTATGATTTGATTCCTAACAGCAATTGGCAGTCTGTATTCTAATTCGCTGAAGCTTGTTTGGCTTGTTCTAGTTTGTATGAAGTTTTAATTACTGTTTCGGGCTCTCGATGCCTTGGCATAGAAGCCATTCGTCAACGTTCCCACCATGGTTTTCCTTTAATATTATAAAATTTATTACATTAAAAAGATATTTTTTAAAATTTGTCAGGAAATTTGATTCTATTTATTATCGTGGCAAGTTCAAGGAGTGTCGAAAACTCGTTAGAAAATGTATAGGAGAAGATGATATAAATTATATGAAAAGCTTTGATGAAGTAATCAGAACTGATGAAAAAACATTACCTTCCTCTATCGTACAACACATGAATGTATTGAACGATAAGACGAGAGCACATCTACCTCACATGTCGGCAACGAAGTTGTCAGAGCGTGTGTAGACATGTCAATCTCGGCGATTTCACAAATAGATGAATGTTAAAAGGAATCATTCAAATACTAATAACACTCTTAACTACATATGTTTTAAGGAATACACCTATCATCAGGTAAACTTGTGTTATTAACGAATAATTCCTTCGTAGGGCTTATCGAACCTTTCCGATACAGAAAAATAGTCTAAAAACATTACCTATTTTTCTGTATCGAAAAGATACAAGTCCTACGAAGGAATCATTCGTTAATAGTACAAGTTTACCTGATGATAGGTGTATTCCTTGAAACATATGTAATAAACAGGGTGTTATTAATATTTGAATGATTCCTTTTAGCATTCATTATCAGAACTGAATCGAAATAATTGCGGTTATATGTAAATGAAAAGAGAAGGACGGCGCTTATACTTGGAACAATGATCATGAAAGTCAGCTCTTATTTCTCACCGGTTCTACTATGTCTAATATGAATTTTAATATATCGACCTTTACCGTTTCAAGATTAAATTCGAATAAGATCTTTAATGCTTTGAGTATTTAAAATCATCTTTGACTATGATATCTGACCATGCTTCTTCTTTTCTCATTAAAGACTGTAAGCACGTTTTATATAATTTTAACCTAGTTATCAAGCAAAAATATATTCTAATATTTGGAAAACTGCTCGTGCGTCACCTGTGTTTAAAAGTGACAACAGAAATTATATGTGCCATTGTAAATGTTCATAATTTTTTGTTTCGTTTTTACGATTTCTATATCTGAACTATCATTGTTTGTTATAAATGTTTATAAATTCTTTTCTTCGTTACTTATGATCATCATTTTATTTCTTTTATATTGAATTCTATTTTAACTTTTCAATTTCCTTTGTCCAGATGCCATTCAACTGTTGCATTTTATATCGTTTTATACCGTCTCTGAAAAACTGAATTTGATTATTGCAGAAGTGAATCTGTCTGTTGAGGCAGCCAGGAACTTCTTTTAGAGATGCGACTGAGATTTGAAGCGCATATATTTAAAAGTATCAAACGAGCGTACGTTAACTTAAAATTAAATTTAGTATATAGACACTATGTTACTGTTGATGTCAAATCTAATTGTTGTGACTTTCTTGTATTGTCGCAATTTCCTGTCTTTTGTGAATTATATGACTTTTGCTTTAATCTTAACTCTCTCGCATTGGAAATGTTGAAAGTTGGAGTCTCAGATTTATTTCTGGTATATGACAATTTGACTATGTCTCATACAAATTAGCTGAAGTGTGATGATTAGTACGGAAAATAAACATACTTTGCAAATAGTCACCCATAAAGCGGAATTTTTGATGTACATACTCTAAATTTAAAATTTAAAGGCATCCCGATGGTACTTTTACATTGAATGGCATTGTATGAACATCCTTATTCTCATACAGTGAGAGTTTACACCGTATCAAACAAATTGAAGTTTCTATCTATATTTAAATTTAAAATTTAGACATCTTTACGGTATTTTCACATTAGATGGCATTGTCAGAACATTTTTATTCCCATACAATTGTTAAAAGTTTACACCGTTCCATACAAATTGAAATTTCTATTAATAAAACCTTTCAGATTTTTGTAGAAAAGGAAACTGCAATTGGGAAGCGAATATATGCTCTCCATATCTCGTTATAATTAATCTATTTTTTATATTTGCTTGTATATTATTATTTAATTTGTCTCTATGGTTCGATTGTTACAGAATCTTAATTTAAATTATTGTTAGATACATTTTCTTGTGATTATAAAATACATATACATCCGGTTTTCTTCAGTTTCTTATTTCTCTTATACCTTAAAATTAAGTTTAATTTTGTATCTAATTTTTTTAATCATGTAAGGCATCTTTTGCACAAATCTATTTCGATGGAATTAAACTATAACTATTAATTATTATTACATGGAAGAATGTAGATCTCTTTGTAAAACTACGACTTTATGTTTATTTCGTGTTCTTTGCTTGTCTGTCCAATACAATTATAAGTAATAATGGATTTAAATTATCACTAACTTTCGTTGCTTTGCTAATTTTGTATGGTTGTGATTTTTGTTTATTTAGATGCACTTTTGCTGATATAGTTTGGCATATGCTGCTTTAATAAGCTTACGTAGTATGGATTGCTAATTCTTTCGACGTTGCCCATACTGACTATATTTCAAGAACACATTATTTGTGTTTTCAAATTATAAAAATTTATATTGTGATGAGTTGTATGTTAACAACACATTTATTTAGATAATTATAATTAATAAAATTTTATATTTTCGCATTTAAATAGAACATCCGAGTTTGCAAATCCAGTTTTCGTTTTGTAATCAAAATATCAAATTATAAAAATTATCATTTACATAAAACATTATTATCTATTTATACAACATTCTGTTGAATTTGATAAACTAGTTTTCCATAAGTTTGATAATTAAAAACACATTTTACGATAAAATTATCAAACGGAATGTTGTGTCTTTAACATAACGATAATTCCTTAAAATGAAGAAAAATAAGTTTGATTTATTTGTTTTCCTTTACGTCTCGATATATATCATAATCATAACCTCATGTACCCATAAGTGTAAAGATGCATATACATTTATACACAAATTTTACCCATTGCTCTCTAGCTGTTTCTGTTACCTCCTCCCTTTTCATATTTTGCTGATAAACCCTTTATATGTCTGTGAAGATCTCCCTCTAGCTCTCTTTATTTTTATCTTAGTGTCTCAGATCCTTTTGATCATTTTATTAAATGTCCATAGAATCTTTCTTAACTGCTCCCTTGTTTCCGAGATCGATTCTATTTGTAAATCTTTTCCTGCAACTTTCTGTATTTTTTTGTCCCGGTGAAGTCCCTAACTTTCTTCAAGTATCTTGTTTCAGTGTCCAGTATATTACTTATTATTTCTGGCGACATCATAACTTTGATTTGCTCATGTTAATATCGATTTTAATGTATCATATTTGTTCTTCTTAACATCTTTCCGGAATAAGAAATGACTTACTAGCTTTCACTTTCGTTTCTATTCTGTTTAGCATATTTTAACAAGATAACCTGTTTCAATAATTTGCCTTCTATTTCTATTCTAAAGGTCTATTCTTTCTTACCTAATATCACTTTCGTTTTATATCTGTTAATGGATATTTTTTGAAGTAGTCTATCCTAGTAATTAATCACATTTGTCTATAGTATCGTATAAAATACAGATACAAATGTTCCTTTTTCTTCTTAGGATACATCATACATACGTTAGTATCATAAAGAAAAGAGGGTTCGATGATGTTTCGATCTTGTTTCCAACCTTCTTTCAATTTAAAATGTTGCTCTGTTGTTTTTGAAAGCAGAAAATCGCGTTTCTTGATCTAACATCAACATTTCTTCTACTAAGGTTTTTTAGTAATGAACGAGGAAAAAAACGAAGTATATGGAAACACGCTAAAACAGCGGGAGGCATACAGATATTAGCTTCAAAGTGGAAGAGAGGGAATATAAATTCGAGAGGGTAAATAGTTTTGATTGCTTGGGGATAACTATAATAGACAGTGTAGTTTAGAAGTCCAAAAGCGAATGGCAAAGGGTAGCAGGCCGGTGGGTACTATCAACAATATATTCAAGTCAAAGGAGATCTCGAGGGCAGTGAAATTGAGAATTGAGAATAAATAAAACAATTGTTCGACCAACGGTAACATACTCGAGCGAATTATGGACTTTGACAAATGGAAGTAAAACTGGAGGTATGGGGGAGGAGAGTGCTTTGTAAGATACTGAGAGGGGTGAAGACAGAGGAAGGTGAGTGGAGGCGATGAACGAATAAGGAAGTTCAGGAAATGTATGATGACCCATCCATATAGGCCTTCGTAAGAGCACAGAGAGTACGATGGCTGAGGCACGTCAGCCGCATGCCGGGAAAAAGACACGCGAGGAGGATGCTGGAAGAGAGGACTGGTGGGAAGTAAAGGAAGGGACGTTCAAAGAAGAGATGGCTGAATGCAGTAGTGAGTGATGTGGGGAGAGTGGGAGTGAAATATTGGAGAAACAGGGCGGGAGAGACAAATGGAGGAAAATTGTTGAAAAGGTTAAGAAAATATAATGGATATATAGATTTTGAATAATGTTGGATGTAATATGAAATAAGCCATGGGTCTAAAGCCCCGTAGAGCTGAAATATATATACATATATGTATATATATATATATATATATATATATATATATATATATATATATATATATATAATTAATTTTTATGGAAGCATTATCGCAAATCTTTTCTAGGTCAATTTCCTTGTGTCTAATTTTAACATCAAATAATTTCTTATTACATTTTGAATCTTCGTCTGTTTTGTGCAGAACTCTTTTCATTACTTAAATCTTCTTTTCCCTTTTTTTCTGCTTAAATAATCTTTCTAATTTCTCGTTATTTTTTAACGTTATTTTCCTACCTGTCTGTCTCTTTCATTTATTTAATTTTTGTGAGATCTAGACGTTCCAGTTGCAGTGCTTACCAATGTTTCTTTGCAAAATATACAATAATCTGCCCTAGCTTTCTTTGAAAATTTCATCTTAAAGCTGATTTACTTTAATTTCAACTTTCTTTCTAATAGTTTCCTATTTTGTACGCTCTGATTGATGTATTTTCTGTCTTTGATTACTTGCCCGTTTTCATGTCTTTCATCTGGTATTCGTATCCTGATATTTCTCTTTAAGTAATCTACAATACCCATCCTATCTCGGGACTTTTATAAATTCTGAAGTAGAATTTTGTTTTTACCTCTACAAGTACATAATTTATTGCTTCTATTTTCTATGTCTTGTGTACTTGTGGATGTTTTGTGTGTAAAACTGTAAGTTAGTTTAAATAAAATTGATATATTTCTTATTGTCCGCGTTTTGTTGAAAATTTAATCCACTAATAATTAAAGATATGTTTAACGAGGAAGTATTTATTGTACAAAATAAATCGTAATTAATTTCAGATAATATATAAAATTGCAATTAAATCCAAGTAGACTAGTTATAGTTTTTACAAGTGTAAGCTTTCCTTCTTTAATATTACTTTCATTACTTTATTTCGGATATTTTTTGTCTTAAAGCAGAGATTCTCAACCTTAGGAGGCACGCCCTCCTGAGATTAACAGACTGCATTAATTTTCAACTTTGGAAAGTGGTGACCCATACTTTGGAAATCAGTATTTTAAAGTTATTATTACATTATACGAATTTATCCTTTACTGCACATTCTTATTATTACTGGTACTGGTATTAGTCACTTTAAAAGTCTGATGGTTTTTCATATATAGTAAACAATAAATACACGTATATTTACTTAAATATCTATGTACCTACAATCATTACTTTGACATACACCTATTCGTAAATCACCAACACTTCATTGCGTCATAGCCCTACCGGTATAACCACTATCAGGAAAATGTCTAGATTCTCTTACTAATTGGTCAATGTTTTTATGACTATTGCTCGAACCTATTAGTGCAGCGTGTAGTCTGGATGCTAACCAACACATTATAAAGGCTGACATGAACAACAAACATCCTAAAATCGTTGCTATCACCAAAAATGTGCTGCACGAACTCTCCAACGTTGCAGTTTGATGAAAGAATTCTCCGGGCATCAAAACTGTGTATTCTATGTTTTCCTTAAATTTTGTGGATTGGGTTGTACCGTTGTGCCTTTTCGGGAGTGTATGTGTCGATGATATCGCAGTATTGGCAGTTTCACGCCTTCGTCTTCGTCCATGCCCTGATGGTTCGAATAAATCCAGACAGAAATCCGGTTGGCAGTCCGCCATGTCCATACAGGCTTTGATTTGAGAGTGTATCCATAAGGTCGATCTCTCTTTCATGCTGCTTAAGAGGAATGCTTCGAAGTCGAGGAAGACTTCATTGTGTCTTTCCCGATACCTTGCCGGTTGGTGAGGTATTATGGACGCAAAATCTCTGTTCCTGCAACTGCATTAGAATAATAATAAAGTTTGTTGGTAACATTCAAATAACTTTGGTTTCAAGTCTCTCAAATTTAACATTGTGAGCTTTAAAGAGGAAAGTATGAACTGCTTTGGATAGCGTGAGGGGCAATAGCTTATAAAATCAGATTGCTTATGTACAGTGGCCAATTGAAATGGAACAGTTTGAATTTTTAAAATTTTTTTAAATGCATGGCCTTTATTTACGAGCGGCATTTTCTTCTGAAAAAAATTAATTTTATGATTTTGAATATCTAGACAAAATCTTTTGGATAGATGAGGAACATTTTGAACTACTGAAGGTATTAAGTGACATACACAACTGCAGGCAATATCTGCTTGTTCAGACAGAAAATAATCCAAATAGGATTGTTCAGTAAGGATTGCATAACGTCAAGTTCTACTGTTTGGTGAGATTTTATGTCGAGTTTTATAATAGGCTTATTTCTATGAAGAAATGAAACATGGACAAGCGAAAACACCAACGATAAATAAACTGCGATATTTTCGAATGTTACAAGACCTTCTACTACTAGCATTGCAGAGTCATGATGTCGATAACATTGTTTTTATGCAAGACGGTGTTCCGTACCACATAGACTATAATGTAAAGATACCACTACTCAATACATTTAGAGATCGTGGAAGTGGAATGCATTTTGCGAACAATTTGCATTGTAGGTCATCAGATATAAATCTGGTTGCCAATCGAATATGGGGTTACCTTAAAAAAGGAGTATTTCTAAGTAAACTCACTACTCGCGATATCCTGAAGGAATCGATATCATATGTCATCGGAAACGTTCCGGGAAATGCTTTTTCTAATTCCATTCATAATTTAGAAAAACGCCTGTTTTTAATTGGATATCACTGTAGTGGTCAAGGTAGATTTTTCCTTGTTTCTCCTTTTGAACAAAAAACCTTATCTTTTTACGAACAATTTGGTGTTTTCGTTTTGCAGAATAAAAAAATTTGGCAAAGTTTCATCCATTTGAATATGGGAACTTACTTTTGAATAACTCTATTTTACATATTTGTTAAAAGATCTTCAATACATTGTGTTTGGAGCTATAATTATTTTGACAAAGATTCCTAACTTTTGCGATAAAGTTCGTTAGAAGTTTATTTGAAAAATTTTTCGAGACTTTTTGGAAATGATGTAGAAACTTTATTTAAAAGCTAAGCTTCTTTGAATACTGAAGAACACATTCGAAAATTTCTTTAACAGTACACATTGCAACATACCCATCTTTAACTAAAGCTACACTTCCACTTAGGTGAGGATCATCAGGATCTGGGCTGACGGTAACTTCCATTAATTTCACATATTTCCAAGCTGAATCTGGATTTATTCTAGCTCTAAGTTGCAATTTAGTACCGATAGGAACAGCCTGATCAACTGGTAATTCACTGCTGCTATTGCTAATTCTAGCCGGTGCTTCTTTGTAGAGGGCTACTTCGTATTCTAAACGACCAGGTGTTTCTTCTACAACTCCGGAAACCCTGGCGCCATGTGGAAAACTACCCGCGAAACCTGCGGCTTTATTCTCTATAATTGTTGGTTCTGGAGGTTTACACATAATAATAAGCTCCTGATCGGATTGCATGACTACACCAGGAAATTGCGGAAACCATATTCGAACGTGAACATAACCCTGAAATAGTTATAAAATAATTTTGTTATTAATAAAAATAAATATGTCTAGATATTGAGGTAAGTATTTTACAATTAACTAGGTTCGTAAGAATTGAATTTAACTCGCTTCGGAATCTCTGGAAAGATTAATATCTTCAGAAGCTTGATATACTGATGTCTCCACTCACTTCTATTTAACTTTAAATATACACTATTTTTTTATTACAATTTTGAAAAAGAAAACATTTATAAACAGCGATGACTCTGCGTCTCATCGTTCGTGTTCTACCCTTGATGCTTATAAGTTATAAGCCAAACGATGTATTAAAATAAAAAGAAATTTTATAACACTATTCTATAAAAAAATGAATAATTTCAGAACATAACGTAAAGAGAAACAATATAATTGTAACAAAAAGTATAAAATAAAAAATGTGTCCATACAAATGTAAAATATTTTAAGAGATAATAAAAACATAAAATAGTTTTTAGTTTCAATTGCTGTTTAGGCAATAACTAATGTTTTCAGGACGTGTTTCACAACCAAATAAGCGTTTGTTTTCCATTGCTATGTAGGAATTTTTGGGTGTGTGTTTTTTTGCCTGAGGTAGTTTCCCATTTTTTCAGTGCATATAAATGTTTTCTTGCAATAACTTGTTTCGGTATTGGCGATAGTGGGGATTTTAGGAGAACCAATTTACAATCGATGACTGGTTTTTTTCTGAAAAATTATTTTATAAACGCAATGCATTTGTCAGTAATATCTCAGTTATATCAAAAATTTTTTAGTTAATCGAAGAGTTTTTCTTTCAGATAAATAATATGGCAGCATTTGGTCGTGATGATCAATGTTTGCCATACATTTAGTGCATTCTGTATAACTAAGAGCTTATAAACTCTTTCCTTTCGTTATTATTTCACGTTTATCTTTCCATTATGCTAATATTACACTTTTAATATACATTGAGTTCGACATGCTAATATACACTATGAATTTTTGAACTATGCCTTTAAGAGCAGTAAATTTATATAATTTGGTACTGTATTTAAGTCTTAACACATGAAAATGCATTAATTGATTCATCAAAAGAAAATTCACATCCAAGAGAAAATACTCAGTCATTTTTATTGAAAGGCCTATGAAAAATCAAATTTTTTAAAATCGGTCTTTAGTGAGGGATTTTCTGAAAAGCGTAAAGCTCGTAAAATTAACAAAAACTGTTTCTACCCATATTAAAAGCATTGACTTTCTTGTGAAATAATGGATTATTTTTCCAATAATTTAACAGATATGCAACTCCCATTTGCAAATATATCACGGTTACAGGTTTCCACAGAGATATTCGAGATTGATGCGTTGTTTTTCCTAACATATATATATATATATATGTATATGTTTCGTCTATTTTCTAGTTGTATTAGATAGTCTGTGTACAGAAAAGTGCAAGAGGCGTACTTTCATTAGCGAAAATACTCATAGGTACATGTCTTATAAACAGAAAATACTTCATGACATCTGGATCCTTTCTAATCAAATTTATCTGGCTCTGCGTTTTTATTCTGAAGATATGTGTCGGGTTCAATATCATTGTCATCATCTTCCACTAAATTTTGTTGTATCTCATCATGTGATTCTTATTCTGAGTCCAGGCTCTGAGTATCTTTTATCTGAATCCTGCCAAAAGTCTTCATTTTCACATTTACTGCTACTATCCTCAAGTATTTTTAGCAATTCGGCATCGGTATACTTTTTAATTCGATGTGTTTTGGTTTTGAAGGTCTTGCCTTACTGTCATCATTTTGCATAAACTTGAAACAACGTATAAAACGTAAAAACCCGAACCGTCCCTAGTTTTGCATTCTAAATACTTTCAATCGAGTACCCATGTGCGGAGTTTTACTTATGTTCAAGGCAGCACTGGAACGAGAGGCATGTAGATAGCTCGCGTATGGATGTTTATAAGCGTATCGGGCAGCAAATATGTTAAAGAATCTTTCTTTTTTATAACGTCGTTACAACAACTGAAAAGTAATGACTTTAAAAATTAAAGATAATGAATGCAACAAATATAAGAAGTCAGAAGAATATAACACTACAACATTTGTAAGTAGGAATCATATAGTATTTTTAAGGACGGTGCATCAGTTAAATCGTAATAAATGAATGTATATTGAGGAGAAAGTAAATCTTTTAAGAACATCAGTAGATATTGTTAAAATTTCGAAGAAATTTACTCTTTTCAAGAGACAAAAGAAACAAGTTAAATAACAATGACGATTCCGAATCGTTTTCTTAAATAAACACTTTTTTTAAATTAATTTTTCTATTTGTCATACTTACGTTTCTCTTAAGGACACCGCATCTAGTAAAGTCCGTAATCTTCATTATATACTTAAGGTTAGCAGCATCGGAGACATCAGGTTTTATTTGACAGAACTTATTGTTGTCTGTATCAGCTTCTCGATCGTCAGCAAATAGAGGATGTCCTTTGAAACCTTCGGGTTTCCTTAGTGTCGCCATTATTGAATCTCTCGAGCCCAAACTATTGCTGTTCGAAAATGTACATTGAATTTCCGTAACTGGAACGAATTATTAAAAGAGTTATGCATGTATATATGTATTTATGCTATTAATAAAAATAGTCATATTTCACGTTTCATTGTTTTATGTCGAATTTTCAGAAATATTTATTGCCGTGTTATACAATTTATGAAAAAAAATGAGCATAACTTTTTCGGAGAATAAACGCCAATAAAATGCATAGAAAATGCAGAATAGACAAAAAAGTAGAATAATTTCTTCATTTGTGTTTGTATTATTTTTTGGGTTTGTTGAAACGTCAACTTTATTAGGTAAAACTTAAAACTATTTAGTTTCTAAATAGCAGATTTTTATTAATCAGATTAATCTACATCTGCTTGCATAAAATCATTTAGAAGGAAATCTGAATCTCTGGCGAAATTTAGGACGTCTTTCGTTTGTTAAGAACTTTTTACACCTTTGAAACGGTGCCAAATTGTTGAGGGAAATGACAAATGTATCTATTTGTAGTTATTCGATCATAATCGAGTAACAAAAAATAGGAAATTATATCATGCGCAGTTACTGTCTATCGCACTGAAACAATTTCAGTGCGACAGACAAGAGAAATGTATCTATTTGTAGTTATTTGATCATAATCGAGTAACAAAAAATAGGAAATTATATCATGCGCAGTTACTGTCTATCGCACTGAAACAATTTCAGTGCGACAGACAAGAGAAATGTATCTATTTGTAGTTATTTGATCATAATCGAGTAACAAAAAAATAGGAAATTATATCATGCGCAGTTCCTGTCTGTCACACTGAAACAATTTCAGTGCGACAGACAGTAGCAGTAGTTGAGCCCTGAAGATGTCCCATACGAGTGGGTACGAAACGTCGGCAGTTATACCAGTGACGCGGTTACAGCCCGGAAGCTCAGAAGCAGATAGTACCAACAAAAGTTGTTCGCGCTCGAAGCACATCAAAACTAATGGTCGCCTGTTTTTTCGGAAAAACATGTCGCGTTGTAACCGTCCCTTTAGAGAGTTGTAGAACGGTTAATTCCGAATGGTACACAACTATTTGTTTGCCAAAAGTTTTTGAAGAAATAAAGAAAACAAATCGAAAACGACAGATCATTCTTCACCATGACAATGCGAGCTCTCACAGGTAGGTTCAAACAATTAAATATTTGACCGGGCAAAACATTGAATTGATGAGCCATCTGCCGTACAGCCCTGATCTAACACCCTGTGATCTCTTTTTGTTCCCACACGTGTAGAATAAACTTCGTGGTCACCAGTTTTCTACGCCGGAAGAGGCAATTGAGGCATTTAAAGCTCATGTTTTGGAGATACAGCCTTCACAGTGGCAGCAATGCTTTTCAGATTGGTTTAAACGAATGCAAAAGCGCATTGATTTTCAAGGAGAATATTTTGAAAAGCAATAAAATTATTTTCGATAATAAAAATTTTTTTTTTCTTTGCTATTACCGAAATATAAACGGCTACCCTCGTATTATATGGTAGCATAGCTCATAAATAAATTTATTAATCCATAGAATTATTGTAAGTCTGATCACTAATTGTATAATAAAAAAATATTCCCACTAAATCAATTTAAACTTTTAAATAATGATTTGGATAAAGTTTTGCATATATATTATATTATCCATATTTGCTATTTTTTAGTAGACCCTGTATATTAAAGTTATTAGTTTCAATTAAGTTTTCTATTCATTATTTATGCAAAAAATTCTCAATTCTTCTTCTTTTTAAGCGTATACGTATACGACATGCAATGATGGGAATTATGGGCATTCATTCATATCATGTGCTAATTTACAATCCATGGAGTGAATATACAGTTAGACTTATAATATACGGACATGTGTATGTGTATAAATTGCAGTGAACGCCACAGAGAGCACAATTCCCGACCTAAATGTGTCGCCCGTTTATCAAAACAGATGCTATCGTGTAACTATATATGTGTACGTTTAGTATTCTTCAATTACATGTGTTTACGTAAGTCTTACCGGTACGCTCACGGCTCACCATAAACGTTACTCGTTTGTTTCGCTCAATTTGCGCTTTAAACTTGAACTAGATGCGGAAACCTGATATGGTTCGGCCGCAATGAACAGGACTGTGACCGAAGTATGTGTTCGAGGTTAAAACAATAAAACTATAGATTATAATTCAAAAATCAAATTATGTTGCGGCTAAATTAAAAAAATTGAAAAATTTAATTTGTTGAGAAATCATTCGAGAAAAAATGCATCTTCACGAAAGCATAAATGTCGTTATTGTAAGAACAATTATGTGAATGATGTAGAGCTTATGTTAAATTCAGGGCCGTATGTTAAGCTAGAAGAAGACCCGTTGAATAATTTCGTAAAAAATGTAAAAATTTTAAACGAATGCACTTAATGACCGGACGGAAATAAGACTAAAATTTAAAATTAGTAATTCTAAAGTACCTCATTAATATTGTTTGCAAAAATACACAAATCAGAAACCTCATATCATCGAATTGTCTCAAACATAAACTCTCCTATTTATGAAAGCGTCAAATAGTAAATATGTATATCAGTAAATTTAAGTTCGAACAAGATGAGAGATTTCCATTTTAAATATTTATTATACTTTAATATTTATATATCTTACATCTAAATTAAATAAATAATAAAAAATAGAACCAGGTGACAAACTGTTTTGTAGTCCTGTTTCTGAGTGTTTCAATAGACACCACGTTAATTATCCATAAAAAATTTCTTCATTTTAATTTTATAAACATAATATATATAAACATTGGACACAACTATAATTAATTTTCTATCTTCTTTCTTAGCTAAGCTATTCCTTAATAACTTTGAAAACAAAATTAAAGCTAGTTGTGAAATCTTTCCCAAATTTTGAGTAAGATACGTTGGTGATGTATTTGCAATGGTACCAGACTCTTTTAATATTGATGGCAATAGCCATCAATAAGATTCACATATATATTTAAGAATATATTTAAGAAATAAAAATATTGTTATATCATTGGCATAAGCCAAAATTTTACCGTCAATTGCGGTCAGGAAATCATTGACGTAAATGAAAAAGAGTGGCGGCCCAAAATTAGACCCTTGTGGAGCATCTGATGAAGCAATAAAGCAATTGGAATTATAGTTATTGCAAGCAATATAAGTTCTGCTGCAAAGATGATTCCAACAGTTTATCTGTTGAAACTAAAAATTCAAAAAGATTCGATTTGGAAAGAAGTACAAGATGATTAATTTTATCGAAGGCTTTTGCAAAGTCTGTGTATATAACGCCTACTTGCTGATGTTTATCCATCGACTACACTACTGAATTGTAGTATTTCGACTAAACCGGTAAGTGTCGATAGATCCACTATAAATCTATGTTGGTTTGTATAGATATATGGTTGAACACAGGCATAGATTTTGGAATAAAGTAATTCTTCAAATTGCTTGAGAAAATACTAATAGGACGGTAATTACGAATATCTGAACGATCACCACTCTTGAAAGTGGTAGTAATTCTGTTCATTTTCCGTGTATCTAGGTCAAGGTGTTCTCACTACGACAAATCACTTCTGGTACCAAACTTCCAGAACTTACATTGTCACGCGAATAGTGGATTATCTGTAATTGTGGCTATCCCGTGCAAACAATTGAACACACCATATGAAACTACCTGTTTCGAGTGTTTCCTGGTAATATCACCGATCACTACATAATCAACGCTGATGCAGCTTTAGATTGCATAATTGAAAGTGGGCTTATAACGTATCGTCTGTGCAATTAAATCACGAGACTGGTATGAGAAATGTTATTTATTGAAAATAAATTCAACATACTCTCCTTCTCTATCTATACACCGCTGTATACATGTCTTCCATTGTTGAAAACAATACTTTAGTTCATCGGTTGATAACTTTTTTAACAACTCTGCCATTTTTGCCTTTACATGTTCAACAGACTGAAAATGTGTTCTCGTTAATGCACTTTTCACTTTTGGGTAGAAGTCATATTGTGAGAGATCTGGCGAATACGGAGGATGATCAAGCACATCAACGTTTGGTCTCTAAAAATTGTTCTCTAAAAACTGCTTCATAGACAGAGCATTGTGAGCCCGTGCGTTGTACTGGTACAGAATCTACGAGTCGTTCTTCCACAAATCCGGTCTTTTCTTCCTTACTCTTTCCCTCAGTTTATTAGGACATCTTTGTAATATTTCTGATTAACAGTGTGACACTCAGGCACCCAGTCAGACATGATCACTCTCTTGATATCAAAAAAGAAACGATCGGTATTGCCTTCAATTTCGACTCGCTCATTCGTGCTTTTGTGCCATTCAAAAATTCGCACACGTGACATAACATTATCATCACCTCCTTTACCATTACTAAACATTCTGTTGGCGATTTTTTTAATCTGACATAAACTTTCAAGTTAATTCGCTGCGCGATTTTTATGTCAACCATTACAAAAGCATGACTAAGTAACGGTGTCCTCTACAAGCTCGAAAGTAAACTGAAGCAGACAGAGAGACAGTCATGTTATTTAATTGCCATACTTCTTATATGTGTTTTATGTTTTGTATCTTATTTGCATTTCAAGACCTATGCTTTATGTTTTGTAAGAGGTATGTAATAACACCGTTAATGTAAAGTTTTTATTGGTACTCTTACGTTTTATCCGACTTTTTCAAATTCTCTTTATGTTTTCTTAGTATACTTTCTTTTCAGTATCAAATTCCATCTATCTTTAGCACATTTATCCATGAATTTTGACTCGATAACATTTCAACAGTGCGGGATATTGTTTTATTTGGTCTAAGGGTTTTTTTTCTTTGTGTAGTCTTGTTAATTTGCGTATATTACCAGGCATCTGTTTACTTTTACAACTCATATTGTGCTTGCAAAAGCATCAAATGCTTATTTTTCACCAATATGTGATACTATGAAGATGGTTTAACGAATTCCTTCTAAATTTGTCGCTTATAATAGAGAAATATCATACACACAACTTTTATAACAATTTCCATATTCTCATTAGAGTTTTTTTAACGTTATTAAACGGAAAGAAATGTGGTTTATAATGGCCGGATGTTCACATTTAATGATATTCAACATTTACGGGATGTACGAAAACTTTTGTGACTAGCTGTACGTACAACCAAATCTTAATAGTTTCAAATAATGAAGTTTGGTGTAGACTAAATTTAAAAACTAATACTTAAAAGAATAAAAATTCAGAAACATATTTCGCCTTATAATAGTGTCATTAATCTTATAAAAATTCGTGTTCATACGGTTAAGTTTATGTATATATTTTGATTGTTTTAAATATTCTAAATATTCTTTAGATGCGGATCTTAAAATAAGATGTAAAAATATCGATTTTAATCATCGTTTAATCGGTACCTACCTTCGTAATCTTGTGCACGTGCCCCTTTGCCCTGAAACAACGTAATAACAGTTAACAAATTATATTCATCTTTCTAGCTGGCGGTTATTTTCTTTGTGACTGTAGACGATGACCTACATAGTAATCACGGAGTATAATTGTGTAAATAGCTATACATTATTGGTTTGGAAAAGTGAATGGAGTATACGTAGGTGGGTTACTAAGTTTTTCTTAGAATATCACTCCGAGTTATAGTATTGAGAGTATGCATTTTATATTTATTCGCACAGATTTATGCACATATGTTTGGTAAACTTCTAATTCCTTTAATAATGATTTTATAGTACGTGTATAGTTATTGGATTGTGATCATTTCTAATTTTTAATCTAATTTATTTTATCGTATTATATTATATTACAAGAGCAGCTCAGTAAATAGTGAGCCTAGATAAGAAAGCACAAACTTTTTTCCAAAATTATTTTATTTTTCAACGTATTCCGTTAAACTATTATGTAACATATGTATTACATTTAGTCGATCGATATTTAAGGCTTTCTATTCGTCTTGAAAAGTAAGCTTTTTCAAACTACTCGAAATATGCTTTTGAGTCAGAAACTAGCTTTTTACTGCACTTAAATTTTTTGTCACCGAACCAAGTTTTCGGGTTGTAGAAAAGGAAGAAATCTTATTGATGGAGCCAAATCTGGTGAATAACATAACTTGGATGTGGAAGCAGATATAAATGTAATTCATGAATTTTTGTTATTCTAAGAATCGAAATATGAACACAACTATTATCTTAAAAAAAGTACTGGCTTCTTGAAATGAAATTTTTTGTGTTGCATTGCATCGCGCAGTTGATTTAAAAGGGATGCATACAAAGGCTACTAATAAAGTTTTGCATACAGCTTTGTTTATTTAATTTTTTCAAAGTAATTTCCTCTACAGTCAATACACCTTTCCATCCTCCGAAACCAATCTTTAAACTAGTTCTGCAAAATTTCACTGGCGAGTAAAGCACACTCGTTGTCCCAAGCTCGCAGAAGGTCCTCATCACTGAAAAACTGCCTCCCTTTTAGCTTCATTTTCACATGCGGACACAGTGCAAAGTTGCAGGGAGCAAGATCTGGACTGTAGGGAGGGTGCTCGAGAAGTTTCAATCCTATCGTGGTCAAATATTCGGAGCAGACTTTGGCGCGGTGAGCTGGAGCATTATCGCGATGGACAAACCAGGTGTCCATTCCTGGTCGCAGGTTCGTCATATATCCAATGACTTTAGGCAGGCACTGTTCAGTATACCACTTAGCTGTGACTGTCTTCTGTGTGTCCAAGACGACGCGTTCCACAATTCCATTCGATTTGAAAAATGCAGCTATCATTTTCTTCCTTACAGATCGGCATTTTCTGACAACTACGGATGTGTTCTCATCATCGAAGACTCAAACTATGTTTTGAGTTTTGGTCGGCACATCGTAATAGTACAGCCAAGTCTCGTCACCTGTCACGATGTTATTCACATACTGAGATTGTCCCTTATTAAACTTTTTTAGCATCTCCCGGCACCAAGTAATACGTCGTGTCATCTGCTCTTCAGTCAGTCGATGCGACACCCAGAGAGAATAAAATTTCTTCACGTGCAATTGATCATGCAGAATCGAACCAATTGCTGGTACATTTAGACCTGAAGTACTCTCTATCTGTTGGTAGATCACTCGCCTGTCTTGGCCAAGCATTTTCCTCACAGTAGTAACGCTTTCCTCCGTAACTGACGTTCGTGGCATTTCCGGCCTCTCAGCGTCCTCCACAGTTAAATTTCCCCTTTGGAATTCTCTATACCACCTGAACATCGGTATGCGATGTGGACAAACATCACCTAGTGCAAGAGTCATTTCTTTGAATCACTGGCCTATGTTTAAACCACGCCCGAAATTATAATGCAAAACTACCCTTATCTCATTTCGTGACCACGATGCCATGCATGCACTTTACACTCTCGCTGCTAATGAATAACTGAGCCCATCGACATGACGCGGCGGCTACTATGCACGTATGAAAATGTCTCAACATGCAGCAACAAGTAGCTTCCTACGATTCATTGTTGCGTCATATTGCGGAACTTTCCTAGTACCCTTTGTAGTATTCGCTTATTATCGTTTTATCTTCTCGAAGATAATCGACCATACACTCGACTTTTGCGGTGGAATGTATGATCTTTGTCTTCTGTAGAACATTTATGTCAGTCTTAGTTCATTGCTTTGATTGTTGCTTCAGTGTATAAAAGTGTATCGAGATTTCATCGATTTTACTGTTCGGCGTCAAAGATATTTATGATTATGTCTTATTTTTGATATGTAATTAGTTTCCATTATCTTATTAAAGAGACCTGTTTACGGAACTATATTTGCTGCACCTTCATTCGTAAGCATTAAGAGTTATTTTTTTGATATTGTAAATTTTTTCAATATACTTAGCATCTTCTTTGCAATTACTTGAGCAGTACGTTTTTCTAGTCTTTTACTAGTTAGTAAAGTTGAAATCGAGGGTTTAAGTTGTTTCATTGTGTAAGCTATGATATTAAGAACAGTATATTTTAGACGATCAGTTGACTGGTCTACACATAACCAGAGGCTTTTATTTTTTAGTTCTGTTTTGATGTTGTTTTCAATTTTATCGCACACTGATTACATTATACATTTTTTCATCAAATTCTCCAATTAGGTTATTTTCGCTTCTAGCACTTATTCCAGAAAGAGCAAAATTATTCACTATCTAATAATTTAAACGATAGATTACACATAATTCATTTTAAAACTAAATCGAATATAAATTGACTCTTTAACCCAACGCAATATTTTTGCTTTTGTGCTATGCACTATCCACAAGTTTCGTCTAAGTATTCAAATTACAAATTTACAAATTATTTTAGCTCCATCATGTATTAAATTTGGAAATTTGTCGAGAAACTTCTATACTTCGCAAACCGATGGTAGTTTTTCGACGTTCGTAATTACGACGTAACTAAAGTGAAACGTACAGAACTCCTAACACAACAAAAATAATCGTACAAACGAAATACATGCTTGTCCCGAAGAACAATGGCTGTCTGATAGTCCCTCGGCTATAACATCTGTTAAAGGTTGGTCCCTCGACTATAACATCTGTTAAACTTTTTGCTCTTCTTCGAAGTACGCACTGCTGACAGAACGCTCGCAGTGCTAACTGGTCTCAACGATTTCCGTATGTTATCGTTAGTTACAAGTTTGACGTGTGGCAAAAGATTTCTTAATACTAATACAATAAGTGGGCATTTTGATGATTTACCTAAAGAATAGCTTTCTGTCTGTTTCGGGAATTCGTTTTAAAGAATTAAAAATATATATTTTATTGAAATGCAATAAAATTATTTTCAAATCTGGTCTCGTATACATATTCTTCTCAGAACCATATCAAATATACAATGTGAGATATGTACACAGAGTGTAAGAAGAATTTTTCATGTATACACCGTATAACTAATTTCGGTAATGATTTCAGACATATTCTTTTCTAATACATTATGCATATAAATTAAAAACACAACAAATTCATTAATTGCTTAAAAACGATTTATTTTTCTGATAATTAATATAAAATTGACGTTTGCAAATTGATTAATTTTCAATTTAGTATATCTTGCAATAATTTAATTACATTAATTAGAATTAATAGTCTGCTCGCGATTAGTAGAAATCAACGGAAATTAATAATTATTATCTAAATGCAAATGCCGAGCACAGAACATAGTCTATGTCAATTTTTTAATGGCAATAATTGCTTTTTATAGAGAAAATTATATGAACTACTGAAATATTCTGACTTCGTCATTTATAAAGAAGAAGAATTACAAAATATCTAATCCATAAATGAAATAGTAGTATTATGTAATCTAGTTTTTTTCTTATGTAAAAAGACAACGATTACTTTGACAATAACATCTGGCGTATTTTTTTAATAGAAAATGAAAAACCAAAATATTATTCTCTGATTCTGAAATACACATAAGAAAATCAAGAGCTTGACAAGTGATCGCAGTTACATAATTTGTTCCATCATTTTTAAAGAAGTGTAGGCAATTTACATCCTCTTTAAAATACTCACATTCGGACTCCTTTAGAGTGCATTTGTTCCTCATAAAGCTCGAAAAATACACTTGCACTCTGGTTTAAAATAGACTTGAGCAACGTATATTAATTTTAGAGACAGCTTGAATGGCTTTAGAATACTTACCAGGTGTACCAGAAAGTTATTACCGATTCTGTCGTAAAAATACTACATAATTTTCAAGAAAATGGTAAAATTTATTTATTCAAAGGATTGGCCATTTGATTCTATACAACTTATATTATATTTCAGATAATTCATGGATATCGTCCCAAAAAAACTGTTTGTCCTTTGACCAAAACCATTCATCGAGCTATTTTCTAGCTTCTTCGAAATTGGCGAAGTACTGCTCTGGAAACGCGTCACATTGATGCGAAAAGATGACAATCGGACGGGGCAAGATTTGGAGAGTACGACGGGTGCGATATTATGTTCCATCCAAGTGCTTTTAACGCTTATTGACCGGTTTTGCTGTATGAGACGGCGAGTTATCGTGCTGTAGAATCACTTTATCGTGTCTTCGGGTCCATTCTGGACTCTTTCTATCAACGCATGGTTCAAATTGGCAACTTGTTGTCGGTAGCGATCAATATTAACTGTTTCATCAGGTTTCAACAGTTCATAATACACTACGCCACTCTGATCCCACCAAACACAGACCATTGTCTTGCGACCAAAATGACTTGGCCTTGGTGTCGATGGACCGACTTCGCAAAGTGATAACCATGACTCTTTTGACCTTTGAGTTTTCGAAGCAAAACCAGTTTTCATCACCCGTCACTATTCAATGCAGAACTGACTTCCGATCGTACCTTTGAAGCAGCATTTCACAGACGATTTATCGATTTTCCATTTACATTGTCATTCAATTGATGTGGCATCCATTTTCCCATCTTTTGGATTTTTCCCATTGCTCGTAATCAGTCGCTAATCGTTTTCTGGGCCATATTTAACTCTTCCAGTTTCGCATCTTCTAACTGTTTCGGTTTACTAGAACGTTATATGTCTTGCATCACAACTTTTGAATTGTCGAAACCACACCTCACATGTTTTTATGATTGGAGCATGCTCAGAGTAAGTTTCTACCAGCAAACGGTGACTTTTTCTTTTGATTTAATAAGAAAAGTAATGCGTGCTGCAAATGCACTTTTTTAGGTACGAAATTCGTCATTTTCAAAGAGACATAAATCTATGACAGTGTTACTTTCACAAAATATAATATGGCTTTGAAGCTTGATGTCAGTAGAATAAAATGACATTTGTGTGAAATCATAACATTATATACTTAAGCCTAGCGACATCTGGTAGAAAAACTGTTAATGACTTTCCGATACACCTGGTATATCTTTAGAATCAGATTAGTTCTCTCAAAGCTTCAAGAGACTCATACCACCTTCTTCTGGCTTCTTAATTCTGTCAAAGAAAGCAATCCAGGAGGTCAATGAGTATCAGAATAGGTCCAAAATAGACCAAATAAAAGAGGTCCCAATTTTAAACCTAGCTCACTACAAATTCATGTGCTTTAAAACTATTGAAATATACATAACTAGATTTATCAGCCGGTATGATTTAAAGAGTTCGAGAAAGTTAAGGTTAACTCCAAAATTAGCTATGATTAATGGTTTCAAAGAAAGATCCACATAAATCATATCCACCTGGGCATGATCATCAATAACTTCAGAAATATACTGAGTAAAAGATATTAGGTTGATAGCTATAGAACGAGAGCATAAATCCGTCTTGATTGCATGAAAGGAATGTTCTCACCAACTTGTATATTATTTGTTCTAAATCTTGGCAATGTTGTTCAAAATGCTAATTGGTCTGCAGTTCCTAAGAAATTGCTTATCACCACTTTGTAAAACAGTTACTATACGAGCTCTTCCAACACAATAGGAAGCATTTTTTACTAATTGCCAAGTTAATAAGAGGTGCAAGTGGCCGCTTTTGAGCGGCCACTTGCACCTACTACCTAGCGCCACGAATTAAAAAATCGGGAATTCGATAAGTTGAGAATCCACTTCATGCTGCTTTAAAAATCAACTGTTTCGTCAGTTGATAAGAGTAATCAATATGCTTTAGCCCTTATATTATAATTTTCTCCACGTCAAGATGTAGTTCTTTACTGAGTATTCACTCAAGGAACTTCGCGAAGTGTTCAATCGTCATGTACTACGTTAATGTACTAGGATTTACAGCTACAATTTTACTAATTATGGTATTCACAAGGTCTTGTGTCCATTGACATTCAGTTTAATTAAATTTTAATCAGTCACAGTCGATCTACTTAAAATGATGAGTTTTAGCTATAACAACGAACCGTTTCTGCTCATAGTGCTTTTTATTTTGTAATCAAAAAGATTAAATGAAACCATAGATCTCGAATGTATCTGTCAAAGTATCAATTTAGGTCACTTTACTAATAATTAAAATAAATAATTTGCTTACTTTCAAGTATGTTTCAATTCAGTTTCTTTACCTTAAAAGAAAGAATGCATGTAGTAAAACGAAGCAAGCAGCAATTAGTAAAAATACAATAAATTATAAATCATCAGACATATACCATTGTCAATTATAACAACCAGTTTATTAAGAAAATTATTATAAAAATATTAATATTATTCATTTCAGAAAACAATATTTTTCAAACTACTTAATCTCACTATTTTTATAAAAGATTTAAATTCAAAATAAACTTTCTAAGTGAATCTTTTATATCTTTTGTTCATACTCCGCTTTATTATTTCCTTCCACTTGTTTAAAAACACAGATTGTGGTTCATTTTACGGAAATTAACAATTCAATAAGTACATATATAACAATAGTTGCTCATTACAGTGTTACGAAATTTCAGTACACGCATCATGGATTTTGATACGCTCTTATTTAGAATTTTGGATCGCATTGATGACCCACACGCTTCAATAATAATAGTTAGAATTTAATATTAATTTATAAGCCAAATAAAATATTTGATCGACAAACTAACAAGACGTAAATGAAAAATGTATATGTTTCACAGTTCAAGGTTATTTAAACGACTTTTTGGTCCACTTAATGTATATAGAATAAAAAATATTTACAATTATTCAGCGTTAACGGTCAGAATATTGAATGCGTTAATATTTGATTCTTTTTTATTATTTATTATTTATGTGGTAGATCAGTGAATGTATTTATTTATAAAAGTGGCCGAAACTTGAATAAAGAAAGAATACGTGTATCTAACGGGTGTCTATTAATAATTGAAGGCTGATGTTATCTCAAATCTAAAAGGTTTTTTTCCTTAGTATTTGCAATATAGAATTATATTGACAAATCAATTGTTGTTTAACCTCTTTTGTCATAGTCGCACCTATCTGTTTTTCGTTAGCATTTATTACAATTATTTGTATTAATTTTTCGTTATATTCACAATCAGTTACAGCCTGTATAAAAATTAAAAGCCGTTGATATATCAATGAAACGAATCATTAGACACTAAAATCTACATTGTTGCTCGTTCGATTAAGAACATTGCTGCTGTCGCCGATGTCAGAGAGAATCCACAAACATCAACGAGACGACGATGCACACAATTAACCATGAGCAGACGTTCATTGCAACGAATTTTGGTGAAAGATTTGAAAATGTTCCCCTACAAAGTGCAAACTGTTCACGAATTGCTGCCTGCTGACCATCGAACAAGGTTAACTTACTGTTACACTCTGTTAAACTTGGTGCAAGAAGAGGATTATTTCGTATCAATAATCATAATGAGCGATGAAGCCCATTTCCACTTACGTAGTTATGTTAACATACAAAATTTGCGTTTCTGGGGCACAGAAAATCCACATGAAATGCATGAAGAGCCATTGCATTCCCTCAAAGTGTGTGTTTGGTGCGGCATTTGCAGTGAAAATGTGATTGGCCCTTATTTTTTTGAAGACGCCAATGGCACCACCGTAACCGTAAATGGTGAACGTTACAGGCAGATGCTAAACGAGTTTTTTTGCCGCAAGTTGCTGCATTGGGTCTCGATCATTGTTGGTTTCAATAGGACGGAGCCACCGCTCACACAGGTCGGGCTGAGATTTTGAGACACCAATTTCTAGGTCGAGTGATATCCCGTTTTGGAGATTTGAACTGGCCGTCCAGATCGCCAGATCTAACAGCAGCAGACTTCTTCCTTTGGGTTTTCTAAAATCTCGCGTTTATCACAACAAACCACGAGCCTTGCAAGTCTTGAAAGTTAACATTTAAAAAGAAATCGCCAATTTGAAGCCAGACGTTTTGCGAGCAACAGTTCAAATTGCGGTAGAACGAGCGCAATTATGCATCAACTCAGGAGGTGGCCATTTGAGCGATATAATTTTTTCTAATTAATATCATCAATTTTACACTTTCAAATAAACTTTTTATGAAAACAGAAGTCTTTTTTTTTCACTTATAACAAAATGGCAGCCATATCAAATTATGATATTACCTTTGTGCCACCAGTTATATGTATATGAAAATTGAAAGGTGTTTGCTAATATATTCTAATTATAACCCAACAGACTTTATAGTGCAATATGTATTTATTACCTATTTGATTTTTTTCTCTTTTAACTATGTATTGTGTTTTGTTGTTCTTAAACGGTTATAAATATTACCCAATAACAATTATTATTAACCTTATTATCTGTTATTGCGAAGTTAAAAGCAATTTTATTAGCTTGGAAAATTGAAAAAAATTTATAAAACAAATTATTTGACACTGATATTATTAATTGTCATTAATAGAAAAGAAGGTTTTAACTACAGTTATTGTTCAGTAATTGTGTCTTAACGATATAAATTTAATAAATTATTAATAATAATTATTAATTATGACATTATAATAAATTACACACATAAAACCTGACCAAGAATAAGTTTATTTACTGTTTCGAAGATAGATTTTAATTTTGCTTATATAATTTTATATTATAGTGAAAATCGTACAATATTAAGCGGTAATACAAGATTATATTTTCCTTAAAGTACCATAATACTCTGAGAGATTATATATAAAAAATGTTCCAAGGAGACATTTCATTTTCAATAGCCCGCCATTTTAACAGTTGTCATTACTCGATGTGTAAGTACTTGACAGATGACAAGTAAAAACTACGCCATTAATAAAAAATGGAACGATATACGCTTCATCAACGCACTGAAATTATTAAAATTCACTGCAAAAATGGTGAAAATTTCGCGATCACAGATCGCAAAACTAAAGCGTTTTTGGATCGTCGTGAAGCACATCTCGGTCAGCAACTAGTGGAAAAATTTGAGCTGTTGGGACAAGTTAGGCTTTTAAAGTTCAGTTAACACAAGAACTCACGCCTACCGACCATCAACAACGATGATTGGGCCCTCGAAATGCATCTAACTGATCCAGAATTTCAACGAGAAATCATCTTGTGTGATGAGGCCCATTTTCACCTCGGAGGCTACGTTAACAAGCAGAATTGTCGCATTTGTGGCTCGAGAAACCCAAGAATTATTATTAAGAAAAGCCTCTCCATCCTCAACTTGTGACTGTTTGGTGCGGTTTTTGGTCTGGCAGGGTCATTGGACCTTACTTTTTCGAAAATGAGGCTGGAGCAACTGTTACGGTGGGTGGATTACGCTATCGAACGATGATTAATGATTTTGCATAGCCGGAATTGGAAGATATTGATGTGGACGACGTTTATTTTCTACAAGACGGCGCTACGTGCCACACAAGTAACGATACCATCGCTTTTTTGCGTGAAAAGTTTCCTGACAGTGTGATTTCTCGAAGAGGTGATCACAATTGGTCACCGAGATCTTGTGATTTAACACCTTTAGACTTTTTTCTTTGGAGCTACGTGAAAGATAAGATCTATACCAATGGCCCACAATCGATTCATGATCTCAAAGGTTGAATTCGTGAAGTTATCGAGTACTTACAGCAGTAAATGTGCGAATTGGTGATGAAAAATTTCATGAAAAGAATATGGTCCTGCAAGCGTAGCCATTTGGCTGATATTGTTTTCCATTATTAATGACATACTCTCCTCTTTACAATTAAATAAACATTCGATGATTTTGCTTAAAAATACTCGTTTTTTACATATCAAAATGAATCCTTGTATTGAGAGACCCGTTACTGTATTCTTAACACACATTATAAATCTTTTAGTAGTAAAGTGTGTTTGAATGGGTTACAAATACTTAACAATAGAAGTACATAGTTTCATTTTCCGCTATTTTAATCGTAAACGATGTATTTAATAACTGTAAGGTGAAACAAATTATCGACAGACATAGGTTTTTAAAACGTTTTTAAACTATTATACAATAAGTACAAGCAACAGTTTGGAAATAGTATGTCAACATGCAGACAGACATAGGTTTTTAAAACGTTTTTAAACTATTATACAATAAGTACAAGCAACAGTTTGGAAATAGTATGTCAACATGCACGTCATTTACAATTTGCTAGTGTTGTAAACTATATTGAAGTTTATTACTTAACTATCGTTAATTTAATATTAATTTAGGTAATAAATTTATATTTTTTTAACGGTGTTGTAGAATAATGAATTCGAATTATAATGTATTATATTGGGTCTGGGAAAAAGTTCGTGGCGTTTTTTCAGTAAAATTCAACTGGTCCCCGCATGGCGCGTGGACGAATTCATTTAAACCGAATATGCTCCATTATTATCGACAATGTTTCGCCATTTTTTTGGTAGATCCATGATCCCATCGGTGAAAAACTTCTGTGGTTTCTGGTCGAAAAACTGAATCAAGTAGTTTTCACAGGCTTCTTTTGAAACCAACTTAATTCCATTGAGAGAGTTCTGCAGAGATCGAAACAGATGATAGTCAGAGGGTGCTATATCCGGACTGTAAGGTGGGTGCATCAAAACTTCCCAACAAAACTCTCTCAATTTTTGACGGGTCATCAAAGAAGTGTGTGGTCGGGCGTTGTCATGATGGAAGACAACACCTTTCCTATTAATCAATTCGGGCCGTTTTCTTTCAATCGCCTGGCGTAATCTCTCTAGTTGTGCACAGTAGAGTTGAGAATCAATCGTCTGACCAGTTGGAAGTAGCTCGTAGTGGACGATTCCCCTCCAGTCCCACCATACACACAGCATCACTTTTTTTGGCGTCAATGTTGGCTTAGCGAACGCTTGTGACGGCTCACCATCCTTTATCCACGATCTTTTACGCTTCCGATTATCGTACGTAATCCATTTTTCATCTCCGGTTATTAAACGTTTCAGAAACGGCTCGATTTTATTCCGTTTCAGCAGCGCATCGCAGATGTTAATTCGGTCCATCATGTTTTTCACGCTCAACTCATGAGGAACCCATACGTCAAGCTTTTTTTTGTAACCAGCTTTGTGTAAATGGTTCAAAACAGTTTTGTGGTCAATGCCTAGCTCCATGCCAATATCGACACTGCTGATATGCTTATCTTGTTGGACTTTTTCAAGAATTTCATCAGATTTTTCAGTGATTGGACGACCGGAGCGTGACTCATCTTTCACATTGAAATCTCCAGAACGAAAGCGAGCGAACCATTTCCGCGCAACAGATTTCGATAAAGTACCTTCACCGTACACAGCACAAATTTTATCACAAGCCTGCGCAGCGTTCTTCCCCTTATCATAATAATATTGCAGAATATAGCGAAATTTCTCATTATTCTTCTCCATTTTCAAGTGCGAATAACTTTCCAACCACTGCACCGATTACAATGTTTCTACGCTCAAACTAACGTTCGGAAGGTCATCTAAAAAACGAGCCGTCGGTGGTGTCGCTGTGACTTGTTGTTCTTTAGTTATTGGCAACCAATGCCATCTATCGGGAAAAACGCAACGAACTTTTTCCCAGACCCAATATTATAGAAAAGTGGATCTTATAATTTATAAGATTTTCTATAGCTGCATTGGGAGTAAGGCTTGAACATGAATTAATGGTGAGGTGTTTTTTTCCCTAAATCTGTCAAACGGGATTATCAGCGTTGCTTAAACTTGGAAAACACTTCGTGTTCTACTTTTTTTTATGGTGGAAAGTGAAGCAGATGCAATCGAGCACATAATTTATATAATCGCGTGATACAGTTTAATGGTTTTAATGAGAAAATTTATTCTTCGTTTACGTTCCTTTTTTTATTCAATTTGATGGTAATGTTACATTACATGCAAGAGAAAGAAGTTGAGTAATATTTATTAATATTAGTATAATTTGCATTGGTGCCATAATGTAAATTATATAGTTGCTACCATTTCAAGTGAAGAGCTTTCTCTTACGTGTTGATGAATAACAATTCTGTTCAGTTTATAAATAAAAACATGTCAATAGAATATTTCTTAAAAATTATTGTTGCATCGATTTGATCTTTACTTAATGTAGATTCTTTTTAACTACATCCATCAAAAAGCTATGTATATTTCTCTTTACCGACAATTGTTACGTTGCAAAGCGGCATCTTTAGCTTTTACTTCAAGCTATGTAAAGATTACAGGATTACATTAAGGAGGTATACGTGGAAGTTATTCTTAAGGGGGGGTTCGTTGTTCTTTCGATATTGGCACTACTTTAATTGGTTCGGCTAATTCAATGCATGTCGTTTACGGAAAATATTGTGTCGGATTAAATCATGAGGTTGAAATGCTAAATATGAAAGTAAAACAAAAAGACAAAGATTCTATGTCCTTCCAATTATCACAGTAAAAACGCTCCTGTGAGCATTACTTTATTACGCTTGTATATTATTCACTACAAACACATCTTCAAAAAATACGACACATGTATTTACACACTGGACTTACATATTTATGATGATAGAGTTAGCACTGCGAGTTTTCGATCAGCGGCGTGTGCTTTGAAGTGCAGGCAGCTAATTAAAGCGAATATACATTTATCCCTTTAATTAGCGTTTTGAGTAGGCAGATGAATAAAGTGTGTTTCATCTTTGCACCTCGTAATTGAAAATTACATAGCAATTTATACAAAAATACATAGATATAAATACGAAGATATTCTGCCCATACGTGGGATGCCTTTTAAGTCATGCATAGTGGGACATAGAGGGCGCCACTAATCAAATGTCAGTACTAAAAATTAACCTCCATCTTTAGTTAGCTTAAATACAAAGTTTCAGTACGATACCTATGGTGCTTTAGTTAAAATGAACTGTGAAAGTTGACAAGTTAGTTGAAAAATGGAATTAAACGGAGAACATTATCGCGGAATAGTTTTTTATAATTTTCGAAGATAATTTTCTCAATAAGAATGTCTCGCCGAGTTTGTTTCTGTTTTCAGAAATGAAGCACCAAATCAGAACAATTTCTCGTTGATATGGAGAATTCAAACGTGCACGGATTATTCTTAGTGAAGATCCAAGAGCAGGTTCACCAAAAACAACAGTTACTCAGGAAAACGTCAATGCTGTGCGCAAGATCACTAACGAAGATCTTTTCAGTCTGTGGTCTCGTCGCACATATCCACAGCTTTTTGTTATTTAAATTCAATTTAATATTGTTTTTGTCGTTTTGCTTCGAATACCTTTAAACATAAATGATCGTGCAATTTTTCCAGTTACAGTAATTAATGTTAACTTAAATATCTGAGAACTTTATTTTCTATTTCAATTAGTATATAGTCATACAATTTAAAATTCCAAAAAAATCTACTCGAGATTGATCGAAAATAGTTGGGCAAATATGGGTATCAATCTTCTTCTGGGCTGGAACCGCGTCACTGGTATAACAACCGACGTTTCAGTGCAACAAACAGTAGCAGTAGTTGAGCCCTGAAGATATCCCATACGAGTGGATACGAAACGTAGGCAGTTATACCAGTGCCGCGGTTCCAGCCTGAAAGTCCAGAAGAAGATAGTATGGACCACGACCGTGGAAGTCTACGTACCAGATTAAATATAGGTATCATTTGTATGCGCTATTGAACGAGGTCATATAATGTACTATTTTATTCATTGGACTAGGTGTATTACTTTTAGTGTACTTCTGTTATTTTTTTATTTGGCATTTTGAGAATTTTATTTTGTCTATAGTAGCCAGTCGTAATACTGTTTGGAAACGCTAGTAACAATAATAGGTTGATACTATTAATATGTTTACCTTAGAAATAATTTATAAAAGAGTAAATAAATTCAGGATTATCATTCCAAAAATCTCGTACAGTTACGTTTCTTATTAGGTATTTATGTAGCAGTTATGTATCTAATTAGGTATTTCTTGGATCTGTTTATTTCGCGTACAACACTATCTTCGAATTATAGATACTGTATTTCTTTGATGGTATTTTTGTGAGAAAAGGATTTTATTAAGTTACGGATGTTATTACGGTTATGGAATTAATATAAAATTGAAATATTTACAGTTTTATAATTTACATTTTTCGCAGATTCAAAAACAGTTTTTATATGACAATCTGTAAATGCATATTTTCGTAGGAAGAAAAGTCATAATTATATCCGGAAATCAGTTTTCGTGAAAATGCCGGTGCACTCTTTGCTATTACTACATACATATTCATGAGTTAGGAAAAGGTTGCATGCGTTCAAGGTATCATGGCATTTGGTAACTGTCACAAAATGGTATTTAAATATGATAAGTGCATTAGCAAAAAAAATTATATGTTCTTAGTAATATCAAAATGTTTAATACAAAAAAATTCGTAATTTAAGAGTATTTTTATTGTTTTAGTTACCATATTAAATAACCTACATTAAATATATTGTTTTAGCTATACAATTGGTCTTTTAGTTTTTTGAAACTGATTTGATTAGGTCTTGATATGTCTGTTGTTTTGTCAATTCATCTGGTTAAACTACTATCATATTTAACTAAGCAGCAAAAAATGTAAAAGTTTTGCAACAGAGCTCTAATATTTATGATCTTCAAAAACAATTTCCACCACATTCCATGTACCATTTTTTGAAACCAATCGTCAAATGAACTCTTGCAAGTTTTATTGAAAGATGAGCATATACATCATTTCATGTCCTAAGAAGTGGTGCAGGACGAATGTTTTTGAGTGCTTCAACAATTTTGTACAGGCACCCCTCGTTATATTACTGTCCGATGATTATTTTGTGTTTCCAGCATTTCCTTTCTAACAGACGAGTTTTTTGTACAGATGTGGCCGTGCCTTTATATTTGAAGAATTAGTTTTGTTTTGTGCTCTAAAGGCTATGTCAATCTAGTTTCCGTCACCTGTTTAGATGCTGTTAACATAGCGAGCTATCTGCTCGTTGATTACGGGTTGGGGAGCCAAAGAGAACAAATCTTTCTCATTCAAAAATGTACGTGTGAAATGGTATAAATTAACGGTGTATGAATGACCCAACATTTTTGTATTTCACGAAAATTTACTGAATTTTCTTGAAAGCATTAGCATTGGTAATGGACGAGATAAGGTGCCCTAACATTGGGACATCTTCCAAGCTGAAGCTTCCTAAATGAAATTGTAACTATCTACCACTCGAGGTATTTTCTCCAAAGACTGATTAGTATTTAATCCATGTACGGAGTTGTTGCATAACATTTTCCGTCTTTTTGACTAAGATGGCATAAAGAGCTGTTTATACTGCCACACAGGGCAATTAATACAGAAAGATCAAGTCACCAACTATTGTGTATGTTTGAACGGGTCTCGACCTACACTGAACTTATCACAGCATGTAAGAGTCGGTTGTGCATATTGCGAAACTTTCGAAGTTAACTTTTCTATAAGATGATTCAAATTGTACTGCAAAGATTATGTTCCAAATAAAAAATAAAATATTGGATAAATTAGAATTTAGTTATCAATACAAAGCATAAACTGAGCACTTAGATATGAAAAATGATATGAACATGACACAAATTTGGTGTGAAGTAAGGTAATAGCTTCACATGCTGCGTGAGATGTGGCTCCATCGTTTTGAAGCTGCATGTCATTCACGTTCAAATCATTTACTTCTTGAAAAAAAGTCGTTTAGCATTTCCCGATAGCCTAAACCATTGACAATGACAGTATTGCCTTTTCCATCCTCCAAAAAGTATGGACCAATGACTTCCCCAGCTCATAATGCATTTTTGGAGATGCATTGGTTTCTCTTCAATAATATGTGGATTTTCGCTACCCCAGATACGATCATTTTCGTGATTCACAAAGGCACTCAAGTAAAAGTGAGCTTCATCGTTCAATGTCAATTTTTTACAAAAATTATTGACAGCTTGTGTTCTCTAGAACCCTGTTCACAAATGTACAGCATCTTTGGTGGCACATTTCTTTAATTTCTTGTGCAAACTTTCATCAGTATTTGTTGAATAGTACCATATGAAAAAGCCAATTATTGTGTACAGGGACGAATTGACGTGATTGATTCGCACTTACCCGAAATAACCTTTGCGCCGATACTGGATACCGGAACTGTCAATAATCATACTACCTGTTTCAAACTTTTGCACTAGATCACATTATTGCGTCCAAAAAATGGTTGAACATGTCTTAACATACTCGTAACTGATCGCTTGCTTTCATAATAAATTTATATTATATGTATGCGTTACTACACACTGTAAGGTGCCATAATTCATTTGCCATGTGCTTGTATATTAACTATCGAAACGCAAGCTTTCAATATTCTCGTAAAGCAAATGTCGGCAATTCAAATCCTGCAGTTCAATTTGGATTTATGTTATTAAGCCATTGTAAAAACGCAAATGTAATTTTATATAATGTAATCATCCTCTGCAACTTTGCTCCAACGATTTATCAAAAAAGTTGGCTGATTTATCAAGTTTATATCTTCTTTTCTTAAACTTCCTTTATTCAGCAATCTATCCAGGAGCATAAAGCAATGAATAAATTAGTTAAGCCTGAATCTGCGATCGTTGTCCCGAAGGTTTTCGCATAGAAGCCAATAATTTTGTTCCGTGGAATGAGCATCGAACTCGAAATAATATCACATTATTAGAGACGATTTAGACAAAAGTTTTACAGAAGTAACAAACATCACCTTTTAACACATAATTTGAAAA
This sequence comes from Dermolepida albohirtum, assembly GCA_031893035.1. Lineage (NCBI taxonomy): Eukaryota > Metazoa > Arthropoda > Insecta > Coleoptera > Scarabaeidae > Dermolepida > Dermolepida albohirtum. The sequence goes on along the minus strand of JAVIWB010006917.1, from coordinate 666,626 downwards.
TTATAAGAACCGGAAAAGCGAAGAAAGTGTCGAAAAGGAAGTATAGCTAAAAGCTTATTCTCGGACGTGAAAGTCTTTGCTATAGAAGAGGATTTAACCGACAGCATAATAGGGTGTATATTTGAAGTTATCTAGAACCCCAAAGGTTCGGGATAGTCGATTCAGGCTGGCTACTAGTCGATCTCATGGTGAAGCATTTTCTATGAAAATGTTTCTCTTATTAATTTTTGCTAGATTGGGGTGAAAAGATCGGTCCAAATTGATCAAGAAATTGTATTGGAAACTTTAGTGTAGGCTCTGGGAAAATGTGGTTGAGAAAATAGCTGAAAAGTAATGATGCTAGGTTGGTTTATTAAGGCTTCCGATTGGCCATTTGATAGCCCTGGCTCGAACTCAAATACATAATTGATAATCGAATATTTTCAATGATATTGCTTGTAAGAATTGTCGTCCAAATTCGAAACTCTGAAATGAAGTATTTATAAACCTGTAGCAAAAATATCGCTAAGAACAGTGCTTATATTTATGAACGGAGAGTTAGGTCGTCTGTATCTCTGCGTGGACACAGAAGACGAATACTTCGAAACAAATTGAAAGCTTTTTTTTTATTTTTCGAATAAGTATATATGTATATATATATTTTAGTTTTCTACGATGAGTTGTTTTTATATTATTCACAGACAGTATTTATGGGTAGACTGTCGACATACATGCATAATTAAATAGAAATATTTCAAAGCGCAGTTGTTATTCAGTGTCAATTTTCCATACGATTCCCAAAAACGAAAATGTTTACTTTTAAAGATTTCCTCTAACTACTACCAAAAACAAGTAAAAATGATAAAATAAATTCTTTGAAAAAAAAATAAAATTATCTTTAATCGTGGTTTAATTGTCGAAAATGTTATAACAGTATAATATTTACAACTTGTTATTAAGCTTTAAAGTATGAAATTTACGTTCGTAGCTTACTCAACGATGCATTTAATAGAGAAAATCGCTTAACTGTTAATTTTTTTTCATTTTGTACACAATTTAATGCTTGCTATTTTCGCAATTTGTATGCTGTTTGCGAAGAATTTATGCTACTGTACTGTTAGGTTAGTGATTATAAAACATTGATGAATCTAAAATCTGTAAATACTAAAAATTTGAAATAATACAATTTCCAGATAAAGAAAATTTTATCATAATGCGTTATTTATTTTTAATAATATAAACAAGACAGAGAAAAGAGTTATTAATATCGATTTCATTACTATTTTTGTCCAAGTTTCTCTTGATCAATTCAGTCTTAACTTAATCCTTATTCTTGTTTCTCATATTTTTTTAACTACTGTCTGTTTTCCATTAATTAATGTAAATAACTCCACTAATTTCATTATTTTTTTCTTTACACATTCTTGGATGTACTTCATTTGTCGCCTTCCATTAATTAATGTAGATAACCCCAGTAATTTAATTATTTTTTTCTTTACACATTCTAGGACGTACTCCATTTGTATGTTTTCCATTAATTACTGTAGATGATCCCACTAATTTAACTATTTTTTCTTTACGTATTCTTGGACGTACCCCATTTGAGGATCTATGAAATCCGTGCCTTTTCTTCTATCTATTCTGGTGATTCCTTTAATTCTTCTTGAATATTTCATTTCGGTAGCCTCTAATTTACTTTTGATGTTATTTGCACGTTAATTTTCATTCCATATTTTGTTAATGTAAAAGTCTCTATTGTTTTGCAAACTCTGTTCACTATTAGCCATAACAACTATGTTACAAATTTAATTATATTGTAAATCTTGTGCAGATTCAACAAAAAATATTATTACACAGCCAAATAAAAAGAGTGGCAGGTTTTCTGGCATGGATTTTACCTTGTGCTTGTATAGAACTGTAAGCGTCTATGTTTTAGCCAGTCCTTTTTATTATGTATATTTACAGTCAGTCACAAAAGTGTTCATACACCCCACGAATGTCGAATATAATCAAACGCGAACATTAGGCTATGATAAAGTATATGTACTTTTATTTAACATCAAAAAACTCTAAAAATTTTAAGTAACAATATGAAAACTGTATTTACAACTACTACTAGAATTTGCTAAATACTTTAAAATGAAATGTCATAAACGTTTTCGTATAAAGGGTGCCAGGAAAGTTTTGCAATATGAAGAAATTACTTGCACTAGGTGATGTTTGTATATATCGCACATCGATTTTCAGGTGGTATAGAGAATTTCAAAGGGGAACTTTTGCTTTGGAGGATGCCGAGATGCCGGGAGGGCCACGAACGTCAGTTACGGAGGAAAACGTTACTACTGTGAGGAAAATACTTGGCGAGAACAGGCGAGCGACCCACCAACACATAGAGGGTACTTCAGGCCTAAATGCACTAGCAATTCGTTCGATTCTGCATGATTATTTGCACGTGAAGAAAGTGACTGACTGAAGAGCAGATGATACGACGTGTGACTTAGTGCCGGGAGATGCTAAAAAAGTTTAATAAGGGACAATCTCGGTATGTGAACAACATCGTGACAGGTAACGAGACCTGATTGTACTATTACGATGTGCCAACCAAAGCTCAAAACAAAGTTTGGGTCTTTGATGATGAGAACACACCCGTAGTTGTCAGAAAATCCCGATCCGTAAAGAAGAAAATGATAGCTGTACTTTGCAAATCGAGTGGAATTGTGGAACGCGTCGTTTTGGACATACAGGAGACAGTCACAGCTAAGTGGTATACTGAACAGTATCTGCCTAAAGTCATTGAATCTATGAAGAACCTGCGGCCAAAGTCAAGAATGGACACCTGGTTACTCCATCACGATAATGCTCCACCTCACCGCGCCAAAGCCTACACCGAATATTTGACCACGACATTGAAACTTCTCGAGCACCCTCCCTACAGTCCAGATCTTGCTCCCTGCGACTTTGCACTGTTCCCGCATGTGAAAATGAAGCTACAAGGGAGGTAGTTTTCCAGTGATGAGAAGTTTCTGCGGGCTTGGGACAACGAATGTGCCTTGCTCCCTACTGAAACTTGGCAGAACTGGTTTAAAGATTTGTTTCGGAGGATAGAGAGATGTATTGAGTGTAGAGGAAATTACTTTGAAAAAATTAAATAAACAAAGTTGTATTGGAAAACTTTTTTAGTACTCTTTGTACATTTCATTTTTATAAGATATTTCTCTATTGTAAGCCATACATTTAGAACAAATTCTGTAGATCTTCTTCATAATATTACGTATTTGTGAAAAATAAGGATTTGTTACTTTTATAAAGATGAGCTGTAAAAGTAAACACATGTCTGGTAATATGCACGAGTTAACAATACTACGCAAAAAACCTTAGGCCAAATATCCAAATTAATCGAAAAAGCATATTCTACAATGCAGGTTGCAAAAACTTTTCAAAATATCCTGAAGATTGTGAGATTTTAAATGAGCGCGATCAGAGGTATTGCAAGAACAATGAATTAAAGTTCATGGATAAATGCACTGAGGATAACTGTACAGATGGAACTTGATACTGGAAAGAAAGTATATTAGAAAAACTCAAAGAGAATTTCAAGAAAAACTGGTTATAGCGCAGGAGTATCACTGAAACACCTTATATTAATCGTCGTTAATACTCTTGTAAAACATAGAACATATAGATAATGTAGCTAATAAAAGGTTTTTTACGTTTTTTCCCGTTATATCAGGCTCTTCTTCAAATTCTCTTTATGTTTTCTTAGTGTTCTTTCTTTTCAGTATCAAATTCCATCTGTACGCCTATCTTTGGTGCACTACTCCATGAATTTTAACTCAACTCATTACACAACAGTTCTCTGTTGTGTAATGAGTTATTTCTCGATACATTTTAGACAGGTCAGGATATTTTGAATAGTTTCTTTTGGTTTGCTAAATCCTAATCTAATCCTTATTTTTATTCCTCGTATTATTTTAACTACTGGCTGTTTCCCCTTGATTAGTATAGATGACTCCACCAATTTACTTATTCTTCCTCTACCTATTCCAGGATGCATTCCATTTGAAGATTTCTGGGATCCTTTATTTTCAGTATTAAATTCCATCTGTACGCCTGTCTTTGGTGCACTTATCCATGAATTTTAGCTCATTACACATCAGTTCTCTGGTGTGTAATGAGTTATTCTCGATAAATTTTGGATAGTTCAATATATTTTGAATAGTTTCTTTTGGTTTGCTCAATCCTAATTTAATCCTTGTATTCCATTTGAAAATCTCTGGGAATCGTGTTTTTTATTCTATCTATTCTAGATTCTTCTTCAATATTTTGCTTCATATGTCTCCATTATTTTGTAAACTCTGTTCACTATTAGCCATAATTGCTGTACTATAAATTCTATTATATTTCAGTTCTTGTTCAGAATTAACGATAAATATTATTACACTATTAAAAAAAAGAAGCAGCGGGTTTTCTTCCATGGATTTTAACATGAGGTTGTGTACAACTGTAAGCGTCTGTGTCTTAGCCAGTCCTTTACATTAAGTACATATATATTTGTATGTTGTAATATCAGTAACAAACTTGAAGTTCCTTATATATATATATATATCTATCTGTGTGTGTGTGTGTGTATGTATGTTAAAAGTAGACAATGCAATACTAAGATGTTAATTTAAACTGACACCGCAAAAAAAATCACAATGAAAGCAATAGAATAGCTTACAATAAAATAGTTACAAGTAAATTTAACCTACATAGATTCCATTGCCATTGTCGTTTGCGTCTTGTTCTTTCACTCGAATACGGAGATAAACATTTACTTTACAGGTGAATACCAAATGTCGAAGTCGAAATCGACATTTACAAAACAAGCCATTGTTCCGAAGAGAGAAATAGTATTATCTTGTTTGGGTAACGGGATTTTTAACTCATAAAACGTCTCAATTCATGAGCTCATAATCAAAAGGTTCACCCACACGTGTATGTTATTTTCACAAATTTAATGTGAATTAATAAAAACTATATTTTGGGGACAATGTGGGTGTTCGAGTTTCTATTTTTCGGTTATTCTCGTAATGAAAAATGTCACAAACTTTCGCATTCCTACAAAATTTAGTATGTCAGGTAATATTTTGTAAACAATAGTTGAACGATGCTATGGAATCATTTTATTTGGTGTGCCATGCCACATGTAGTGAATTTTTATACAAGCTGGTAAATGTGGTGTTTAATCTTGTCAAAATTAAACGACAATTGTAAACACAGAAGATAAATAAGGATAATACTCGAGTAATCTGTCTCTTATCGATAGTTATTTCGTTACCTACTTAATGACAGTTTGTGCGCAATGTGGGCTAGTAGATCACTGGATTTCGAAGTGTTTAGTTAGTTATTGTTGTGTTTTTAATTATAAGGGACTTGCTAGTAACTTGAAATTAACAAATCACTTTATTCTATCGTCAGTATTCTGATTAGGTTAATTTATTGATAGAGTAGAGAAACGCCCAATATCAACAGGACTTAAGACAGCAGCAAATTACAGAAAGACTGTAATATTCTAAGTTTTCGATTTTTATATTTATCAAAAAGCACGAAGCAAGTGGTTTGGTGACAAGAAAGCCGAGAAGGTCAAGAAAAGTAAAAGAATATCATGGACAGGTATTTGGGATTAACACTCTTGCGAAATAGGACAAAATCATCTAAAGAATTAACAGATCTTCGTAGATCGATAGGAGTTTCTATGCATCCTTTTACCTTTTCGCGCTATCTAATAAAATAAGGGCTTAGAGGTCGTGTTGCAGGAAAGAAGCTATTACTGCGAACGGGTAATAAAGAGAAACGGTTGGAAAATATACGAATCATTCCCATTAAACCTTGGACGAATGGCGACAGTTGGGTCCAAATTTAAAATTTTTGGATCCAAAACGAAACAGTATGTTTACAAAAGAATTAGGGAAGCGTATAACCTACTATCTACATAGTCAACAAAACATGAAGGTGGGTCTGCGCGAGTACGAGGTTACATATCTGCGCAAGGAGTTAAAATTACTGGCAAACGAATGTCAGCGAAATATTTAGATTTTATATAGCAATATGCTATACCAGCAAGAACACAATTAATTTTAAATAATTACATTTTCCGGTACAATAATGTTCCGAAGCATCCCACTAGAATCGTTAAAAATTATTTAAATGAAACCGAGCACCAAGTAATTGCACAAACATTAGTCTGACCACCACGGGGTCCAAATTTTAATATTATCGAACACGTATGGGATTATTAAGATCGTGCGAAGCTGGAAAGATCTCCAACTAATGTCAATCAGTTTCGGATATCCTTTTGGAAGAATGGAATAACATTCCACAAGAATTTCTCACAAAATTGTTCGATAGTTTACCCAAAATTGTTTTAATATTGTAAATATTATTTTCCACCACAACCGATATAATTATTTAACCAATTTTTTTGTAAAATTGTAATTATATCGGTAGCAGCAGAAAATAATTTTTGCAATAGTAAATTCACGCCGAGAAATAATAAATTACATTTGTAATGTAATGTGGTGTGTGTAGTCTTTCACAGCCACAGTCTTCATGACTTCGGTGCAATATCGGGATCTCTCAATCTGTACACCGTTTGTAATATTAAATCACTTGAAGGATATCTTCGGTTCAAAAACCGCCCTTTGTAAATGCGTCTATTAGCTCTAACATTTCCACCTGTTTCATCGTATAGTAAGACGATATCTGTTAACTCGAGATTCAAATAAGCCAGACTCTATGGAAATTGATAACAGGTTGCACACTAGCATTTTATGCGTAATATTTTTACAGTTATTATATGTTAAAGTATGTCGACGTAATTCGCGTATAAGTTATATTTAATTGTATATGTGTAGTATTTCATTATGTCAGAACTTTGCACTAGAACTGGAGAACTGTTGGACAAATAAATAAATAAATAAATTCGATTCCATTGAAGCTCATACCCTGAGGTAAACTTAATTGTTTCCAAATTAATAAAATTCCAAACAGAGCATCTCTTCAATAGCAGATTGTTGGCAGAAAGAAACAAACTTTTTTAATGCTTTTTTAATCAGATCGTTTGAAATATTTTCAGTGCCGCAGGATTTCGAATGTTTCAACCTATCGATCAGCTTAGAGATATCACAGTCTCTCAGATAACATCCAAAACTTCGTCCAGGGGTGCCACGCAATTCTATTTTTTAGTAATTTATTTGGAGTAGCTTCCGATATATTGCTCGACGAAGAATATATTTCATTGAAATTATTAGCAACATAGAGATCAGTGAATGTCATCGTTGTAATACCTAAGTATATGTACCGGAAAGTTATTACCGGTTTTTCTAACAGATGTCACCAGGCTTAAGTATGCAATGTTATGATTTGATACATACATATGTCGTTTTATTCATAGATTTATATCACTTTGAAGACGTCGAGTTTCGCGCCTGAAAAAGTGCCTTTGCGGCACGTATCTTTTTTCTTATTAAATCAAAAGAAAAACCGCTGGAGGTCATCGTTTTCTGGTAGAAACTTACGGTGAGCATGCTCTAACCATAAAAACATGTGTGGCGTTCAAAAGTGGTGATTTCGAAAAAGTTTGAAGATGCGTAACTGCAGAAGTTATTGAATGAGGACCCAACCCAAACTCAAAAACAATTCGCAGAAGCGTTAAATGTGGCCCAAGAAACGATTAGCGACCGATTACAAGCAAAGGGAAAATCCCAAAAGATGGGAAAATATTTGTCACACCAATTGAATGACAGGCAAATGGAATATCGAAGCGTCGTCTGTGAAATGCTGATTCAAAGGTATGATCGGAAGTCATTTCTGCCTCGAATAGTGACGGGTGATGCAAAATGGATTTATTTCGGAAACCCTAAGCGCAAAAAATCATGGCTATCACCTGGCGGAGCCAGCCCATCGACTCCAAAGCCAAACCGTTTTGGTCACAAGACAATGCTCTGTGTTTGGTGGGACCCGAGTGGCGTGATGTCGTATGAACCGTTGAAACCTGATGAAACAGTTAATACTGATCGCTATCGACAACAAATTATCAATTTTAATCATGAAATGATAGAAAAACGTCCAGAATGGGCCCGAAGACACGGTAAAACGATTTTGCAGCACGATAACGCGCCAACTTTGAAGAAGTTAGAAAATGGCTCGATACTTAGAGGACGGATAGTGTTTTAGGGATGGCATCTATAAATTTATTGAAAGACGTGCAAGATGTGTAGAATAAAATGGCCAATACATTGAATAAATAAATTTTTCCATTTTCTTGAAAATTATGTATTTTAATGACTTTCCAGTACACTTGGTATTATCAACATGGACATCAGAAAGCCAGTCAAAGTTGTCGTTGTAATACCTAAGTATATGCAAATTCTACTCTCACGTTTCTGGGCTACGAAAATTCAATCAAATGTAAATTATGGCAACAAGTACAATGGATTATTGTAGAAACTGTACCGCGACTTACTCTATAAATGCACCGCATGTTTATAATTTTTTAAGTCGTAAAAAACGGAGCGATCATAATTATTTAATTTATTGCATTGAGTGCACAAAGATATACATATGCATATGATAATATTACCTAGTAGCTTCTTTCCTGATGAAATGGACATACGCACGCAAATAAAAACATATACCTGTACTTATTAACTTACATACGTGAGTTAATAAGATCAAACGCACCATGTTCTTGCAACATACCTAACTGTTCGACATGTACTTAATAAGTAATTAATAATATTAATAATATCACCCGGTAATTGTAATAACGACAACCACGCAATTTTTCTTTCGCGTTCGTGTGCTTCTTCGGCATACTTTATTATCATATACGGTTAACGTAACGCAATAACAGTTATCTGAAGAAGATAAATGGCGTGTTACAGTCAGGGTAAGTAGCACGAAAAATATTTCGCCGTTTATGACGAGGCATTGCTGCCAGGGTTAAACGACGGCGGTGATTTTTTTTTCTGCGGGAGTCTCTCGAACGTAAAAATCTTATAGTGTTCAGAGTCAATGGAGCGCGAAGTAATGTCCCAAGCCTCTACTGAGAAGTTAATGGTAGTCTATGATGTGAGAAACTTCTTCAATCATTAGTCATTGTAATTTCTTTTACGATTGAAATTATTTTTACTGAATTGAAAAGTAGTTTCGCGCCTCGTTAGTTATATTACTTCTTTCTAAGACAGGTGTTGTCGTTTTCACTACAAGAAATGTTATTTATATTGTATTTCCGAATTTAGTTGAAATATTAGACGGATTACCGTGTTCGGTAGTTATTGGTTTTATATGATATGTTCTTCATGGATTTACAATTTAGTCTTTTGAAGGTTTTTAGAAATATAATAATAATAACTAGACTTTATTTCCAACAAGTTCACAACCCTCTTACTGTCAGAACAAATAATGCAAAAACAATATAAAAGTGATCAGAAAAAACAGAAGAAAGTTTCTAAAAAAAATTTATGATGTTGAATATGCTATTCACAATAGGTTTCCCAATAGGCACATAACAAATTTATCTTTTAATACGTTTTTAATGAATGTTTTTAATGATCTGTCAACGTCAAAATGTTAAATCAAGGTTAACATTTTTGTCATGGTGAAGTTGACGAACGAGTAGCGTCTGGAAATTATTAAAAATTACTACAACAATTCTGAGATACTCCAATTTTCGGTCGTAATAACCGTTTCACCAGTCAGGCTGTGGGTATTGTAGTTGAATAATTCGAGTTGAAACGTTCGCTATTGGATGTTCCTGTGCCAGTGCGACAACACACCGAACGAAGTGGCGAAAACATCGCAGCTGTAAGTGCTTCAGTTCAAAATTAGCCAAATCTCTCCAATCATATTGTGACGAATTTTGCGTAAAGATATGGGCTTACACCCTTACAAGATCAAATTAACTTAAGAAGGAAAGCCTTTTGATCATTTGAAGTACCGAAACTTCTCCGATTTGGCTCTGCTAAAGTTTGAAGAAAAACCTGAGTTTTATCGAAAAATCATCTTCAGCGATGAAGCTTATTTTGGCTTAATGTCTTTGTCAAAAAGCAAAACATGTGTTATTGGACAACAACAAACCCACATATGCATCAAGACAGTCCATTATAGCTACGAAAAGTGACCGTGTGGTGTGGATTTCATATTGGAGGTGTGATTGAACCACAATTTTTTGTCGATGAAAATGATCTCCATATTACGGTCAATGGAGTTCTCTATTGTGCCATGTTGGAAGACTATTTTTGGCCAGAATTAGATGGACTTGACATCAGTGATGTGTGATTCCAACAAGAAGGTGCCACATGCTACACAGCTGGTCAAACAATTGATCTATTGAAGGGGAAGTTCGGTAACTATGTAATTTCGAGGTATGGTTTGGTAAACGTGCTCGCAGTGGTTATATAAACGACATCGAATTCCATAGTTAAATGTAACATGTATACTGCACCTGGGACAAATTTCATCTCAATATCTCAATTAGTCTGTGTTTTATTTAAATACGAAATTGTTATGTCATTTATGAACCCAATATTTACATAAACACGAACTAACCTGTAAATTTGAACATAAAGATAGATGCTCACAAGCGTACGTGTATAACATCATCCATGTTTTCAATATAGTTTTACTAAAGGATGTGCATCATGATGTTAAAGTATAAGAATCTGTCGAAAATGTACCATCCACTTCTAAGGAAGGAATATTCGCATATTTATATAATTGCTGCTCGCTAGAAGAATATCCATCACTGATACACCGATGAATAGCATCCGATTCACCGAAATCTAGATTTTTGCTTAGCGTTTTTGTTTATATTGGATTTTTGTGTGTTGATTTGATGCATTTGCATTTATTCCTTAGGTTAGTTTCAGAATGCGTGTTCTATGCGCTTAGAATACGCATTCAGAAACGAACCTATTTTTTCGCTTTTGAAGAGAATTGCCAAATCACACGTATTCTTCTGAAGTTAAAGTACGTTCTGTTGGATTGATTTTTTGTATCAGGGTGTCCTGGATGTTGAACGACTTTTGAATAGCCATCGTATAACATTAATTTTATGAGTTTTCGGAATCGAATTTAGTATTAAAGGTGTTAATACAACTCCTTGCTTAATAAAAGTTTTCAGAAGAAAAAGGAAGAGTTTTTCAAGTTGAAAAGCTATTGTTGCTGTATCAACAATGCCGTTTTGTTGCATTAATCTCACACTTTATTTCTCTTTTTTTGGCTTAAAACTAAGTTAGGTTAACTTTTACGATCATAGTTCCGTCACGTTAATTTCTTCCTTTCTGTGAATTTCATATTTAATGTTTGAACTTTGATAGACCTCTTTCTATTGGTCTCGTTAATAGAGTCATATAAATTTTAGTTTATTTATTTGAATAGATGTTTTCACAAACTTTGTTTCTTGTATCCTAGCCGAGTTACTTGCTAACATGTTTACTAAACTGGTATGTAGACGTCTGCGGTCGTGGTCCATACTCTCTGCTTCTGGGCTTCTGTGCTGGAACCGCATCACTTGTATAACTGCCAACGTTTCGAAATTATTAAATCAGTTTCAGTGCGACAGACAGTAGCAGTAGTTGAGCCCTGAAGATGTCCCATATGAGTGGGTACGAAACGTCGGCAGTTATACAAGTGACACGGTTCCAGCCCGGAAGCCCAGCAGCAGATAATATGTTTACTAATCTTCTATTTTTTAATGTACTTGTATATATTAGTTGAGATTAATAATTATTGATCAATGTATTTGATTAAAGCTAAAATTTAATAATATAAATAAAGACGTTCAGATGTGCAGAGTGCTGCTTATAATAATAATAATAACCTTTATTTCCAACAAGCTTATAGCCCAATAACAGGAAAATACAAAATAACTAACTGAGTTTAGACATATGTGTGGCAGATATAATAAAAAATTAAAGCTAATTCAAACTAAAGTTAATCAGAAAAGCAAACAGGAACAAAAATTACTAAAAATACATATATGGCATACATGCTAAGCGAACAAGTCAGCAAATTCGTAGGCACTTTTACTCAAAATGTAGACCGGCGTTCTCCTGAGAATATTAGTCCGCGTCCTTGCCGTCACAATGGACACATTGCACCTAGAGTTCAAACGGGGCACTAAGAAACACAAACGAAGCAGTAACGAAGGACAGTCAACACTGTTACCAAGGATGCCATGTAACATCCCACCACAGAGACCAGTCCTCCTGTCATGCAAAGAGGACGTATTATGCTCAAGAAGCAACTCTCCTTGCGACACACCTCTTTGTGGGTCAGCACCACTAATCTTGAAGGTAAGGAATTTTAAAAACCTGCGATGAATGCGCTCCAACTTCAAGCACTCACAAGCATATATCGGAGACCAGACCAGTGATGCATACTCCAATGTGCTTTCAACATTAGCATAGTATAGGGCCTTTAATACATCAGGGTCGCAGAAATATTTGGAGGTGCGGAATACAAACCCCAGCGATTTGCAAGCTTCTGAACACACACTAGTGATCTGTGGCTGAAAGGTAAGACAAGAGTCGAAAATTACTCCAAGATTTCTGCTTATTAATTCAACAAGGTGGCGCGCTTCTTTTGTATCCTAAGTGGCCAACTTCGGTTGTATAATTCAACCCAGTTTTAAAAAATATGTTAATTTTTGAAACTATTCTTTAATATTTTGCTCAATTTAACTTGCGAACATGCAAAAATATATTTTAATGAAATCGAGTTATAATCATTTTTTCTAAGGAAATACTAGTTATATTATAATTAGATTGTGGATCTGCATCATGGCAGATTCACACACATTTCCGCACATTTACTTACATAACTGTAATTACCCGATCGTGCAAAGGTCGTAGTTTAATTAAATCGCTTATTGAAATTCAACATTCCCTGTTAATAAACGCGATAACATCTTCAATTTATTATATAAGAAATGTAGGTTTATGTTTTGACGTAATTGCCATTAAAATACGGAAATGGGTCGCCGATTAGCTATGCGGACAAATAACACTGGCAAAAATGAATAAATCAACAAATTTAGATCAGCGTGTCATTACGGCACTAACATATTTCATATCGAATTGCTTTTACTTCCATTCTAATCGATACATAATGCTGTTATAGTGGTCGCGTACCATTATAATACCTATTTTCACGATAAAATTCAGTGACAACCCAGTAGGTACTTTCTACTTTTATTTTTGTTATCAAAGAGTTTCGACCTCTTTCTATGGCAAATGATTAATCGTCTGCGCTCGTTAATAGCGGCTTTCTTACGAAGTGGAGGTGCGAGAAGGCAAATGCAAATTACGATTGATATCGGTGAAACGACTGCACTTATTTCATGTACACCATTTATTACGCGCAGTTCAGTAGGTAAGTACAGGATGCGATAGAACTAGTGCAATAGGCCAGATGCATAATTTTAAAAATCTCTTAGTTATTAGACGTGGCGCAGTTGGCGTGCCGCGAGTACTTTTCGTCTTAGTCTTGTTATAGACGTCCACGCTTTGAAGAAAATGGGGCGATTACTAATAGAACGTGGAAGATATATTCCGCAATGTTACATCTCTGTCTTTATATTACAGTTCTTTTGGTACATTTTGCCTGAATTAATTTTGTATTGTAATTGAATGAATGAGTAAACTGTATTTACATATATGCATACTTACTTACATTGTGTGACAAAAAATGAGTCACTCAGTAAAAGTATATATTTTCAAACAAAATTTTGTACAAATATTTATGTACAAAGGGTACTAAGAAAGTTTTGCAATACAGATTTGTTTATTTAATTTTTTCAAAGTAATTTCCTCTACACTCAATACACTTCTCCATCCTCCGAAATCAATTCAAGTCCGCAGAAGGTCCTCATCACTGGAAAACCTCCCTTTTAGCTTAATTTTCACATGCGGGAAAAGTGCAAAGTCGCAGGGAGCAAGATCTGAACTGTAGGGAGGGTGCCCAAGAAGTTTCAATCCTGTCGTGGTCAAATATTCGGTGCAGGCTTTGGCGCGGTGAGCTGGAGGAACTAGGTGTCCATTCTTGACTTTGGCTGTAGGTTCTTCATAGATCCAATGACTTTAGGTAGGCACTATTCAGTATACCACTTAGCTGTGCCTGTCTTCTGTGTGTCCAAAACGACGCGTTCCACAATTCCACTCGATTTGAGAAATACAGCTACGGGTGTGTCCTCATCATCAAAGACCCAAACTTTGTTTTGCGCTTTAGTCGGCACATCGTAATAGTACAGTCAAGTCTCGTCACCCGTCACGATGTTGTTCACATACCGAGATTGTCCCTCATTAAACTTTTTTAGCATCTCTCGGCACCAAGTCACGCGTCGTGTCATCTGCTCTTCAGTCAGTCGATGCGATACTCAGAGAGCACAAAGTTTCTTCACGTGTAAATGATCATGCAGAATCGAACGAATTTGAAACTCTATCTGTTGATAGGTCACTCGCCTGTCCGCGCCAAGCATTTTCCTCACAGTAGTAACTTTATCCTCCATAAATGACGTTCGTGGCCTTCCCGACCTCTCAGCATCCTCCACAGTTAAATTTCCCCTTTGGAATTCTCTATACCACCTGAATAAAATTGTGCGATGTGGACAAAAGTGCAAGAGTTATCTCTTCGAAGCACTGGTCTATGTTTACCACGCTTGAAATTATAACGCAAAACTGCCCTTATTTCATTTCGTGACCACGATGCCACCGCAAGCACTTTACACTCTCACTACTAATGAATAACTGAGTCCATCGACATGATGCGGCGGCTACTATGCACGTATGAAAATGCATATTGCAAAGCTTTCCTATTACCCTTCGTAAATGATTAAATTTTCATTGAAAAATTCGTGCCTTTGATAGAGAAAAAACTTGCTATTCTACGTAAACGGATATATTATACTATTCCCCTGAGCATGCATATAATAAGATATTCAATGGACTCCTGTGGAAGCGCATTCCAAGCAATATGGTATGAGAAACCAGTACCTTCAACTAGTTATCTAATAGTCACACGTTGATCTCGCAGCACGAGATCTTGTGCATTTTTAACATTTTCTTGTGTAGTGACGGTTACAATGGTTATGGGCTCTCCACCTGCATGTTCATCTATACACGACTGTCTACCACATTTAAACTCACTACACCACCTTTTAACTATGTCATATAATAGTGCAAATTCCCCTAATGTATCCACCAAATTTTGATGAATTCGAGTTGGGGTCATCTTCTTTAAACGCAAGTATTTAATCACTGCTCGTTGCTCGACACGATCCATTTTGATACTAATATGTGACTGTCTCAACCGAGGGCGTCTACTGTAAGCACACTTTAATAGATTCGACTTGTAAATTTGTAACGTTAGTCTATACATATCGGGTTATAATACGACGTCAAGATAAAAAATTGTTTTGGTTTATAAAAGGGTCAGGGGCATACCAAAGAGATCAGCCCTCTTACGAGATGTGACAACTTAATTCATAAAACGTTCCGTTAAAAAATGTACAAGTAGAACGATATATTTGGAAACTATCATCGCCTTCAAAGTGCTCTCCTTTTACAATATACGTGTACGCACTAATTTAAGGAGCGTTTTCATATCTGGAACTCAGTCAAGTGAATAAATAGAATGACTGAATTAGAGCATCCCTTTTTTGGCTAGGAACTTCCAGAGTAAAGTCACTTCGTGTTCTTTTTTAGTTGAAAAGAAACTCGTGTCTTCTCCATCTTTTATCTCGTATCATGTGAATCGCAAGATGGTGCTTAAAAGTAATCAATTAAAGGATTTAGGAGTTTCATGCTGCTGCTGTATATTTCACGGACCATATATATATATGTTAGAATTCACGTTAGAACAATTATTTATTTGTTATAAACACATACGCCAATTTTTTGTTTTTCTTTACTGGGCATTTGTAATTGTAGCTACCGTATTATGCATATGTAATGCATATATAAGCAGAACTTTTTCCTGTTATATGTATTAAGTAATTATAGAGATTATGAGTATTAACGGGAAATAATAAAAACTTTTAATGGAAAGATAAAAAGCATACTAAGTATTGCAGTGAAATAAGTAGACCATGTACTAGAAATATTGCAAGATATATGTATGTATAAATGTTTATTTTGAGAGTATGAAGTAGATTTATAAATGTAATGTAATTTGTATGCAAAATACAGACAATTTCTCTTGAAATTAGGCCCCTATCTGAAAATCTGAAAATAATTTGTACGTATATATGTATAACATGTACAAGAAAATTGTTTCGTTCCTGACATAGATCACAAAAAAATTTAAGAAACTTTTATGAGTGTAATTAAATACACTTAGAAAAGACTTTCATTTAATGTTGAATTATAAATTTAGCAAATATGGTTTTAAAATATAGAATGCTTGAGAATAAAACATATTTATAAATACTTTGGTCTACGAGGATAGTTTGACAAGTAGTGAGAATGACACATAGGTGGCGCTCTAATTGGTAAAACAAATGCACTATAATTTAGGTTGCCTATTTATATGTTCACGTTCCGATAGTTAGATAAATCGGTTGATTAGTTTATTTTTGACAGCTGATTGAAAAAGAAGCAACACGTCGTTTTGTTAAAATGGAAAAAGCAGAGTATTGTGCGGTGATTAAATACTTCGTAATTAAGGGTATGAAAGCTACAGAAATAAAAGATGAGTTACGGGAACAGTAGGTGAATCTGCTCCATCATCCACCACAATAAGTAGATGGGTAAATGAATTTAAACGTGGTAGAACAAGCTGTGTTGATGAAGCGCGCTCTGAAGCACTCAAAATCGTGACTTCTAAGGAAATGATTATAAAAATCCATAAATTATTAAGCAAGATCGATGACTCAAAGTGAGAGAGATAGCAGACATGGTAAACATTTCAACAGAACGCGTACACTACGTTTTAACGAAAGAATTGGGCCTCTCCAAGATTTCGGCAAGTTGGGTGCCGCGATTGCTTACGTCTGATCAAAAGTTCACTCGTTTGCGCGTTTCCAATGAGTGTTTGGACCTTTATAAGCGGAATCCAGTTAATTTTTGTAAGCGATTTGTTACTTGCGATATAACTTAGATGTACTACAGTACAAGCGAAACTAAACAACAGTCGAAACAATGGTTAGAAAGTGGGTCTGCACCTCCAAAGAAAGCGAAAACCACTTTATCGGCAAACAAGGTGATGGCATCAATTTTGTGGGATTCAATGGGAATTTTGCTCATTGACTACCTTCAGAAAGGTGCCACAATAAACGGAAACATTATGCAGAACTTCTACAAAAATTAAATGTTGAGATTCGTGCTAAATGGCCAGGAATGGCAAAGAAAAAGATTCTGTTTCACCAAGACAACGCTCCCTCGCATACCAGCATAGTTGCAATGTCCAAAATCCACGAGTTGCATTTCCAATTAGTACCGCATGCACTTTATTCGCCGGATCTAGCCCCTTCCGACTTCCACCTTTTTCCAAAATTGAAAACGGTGGAAAGAAATTTTCGTCTAATGACGAGCTTATCATCTTCGTAAATGAGTATTTTCAAGCCTTCCGGAATCGCATTTTAGAGATGGCATTAGGCCATTGGAGCACCGTTGGAATAAATGTATTGCTCTTTTAGGAGAATATATTGAAAAATAAAAATTATTTTGTATTTAAAAAATTCTTCTTTTCCATTCTCACTATTTGTCAAACTACCCTCATATATCTGATTGTGAAGTAAATCAGAAGGAATTAATCTCAGTAAACGAATGGTGACATAGGAACATAATAAGTTAATCGCTGAAGGTTGATATATAACCTCTATCCACATTAATTTTCGTATTCTGTATACGTATTTTGACAATTAAGTTGTCATCATCAGCAGATAATTAAACAGTGTCGCACCTAGAAAACTACGACAAAATACCCGTACCACAGGTTCCGTCAAAATTACCTTCAAGATGACAAAGGAGTATAACACGTTTCACAATATATACAGTAAAGTTAAGCTATTAAGTGAAGATATTAATTTCTTGAAACGTTGTAAAAATAGAAATGTTTTTCCATAATTTATTAAAATAAAAGCAACATCAAATTGTAACTAAAATGAATGAGTCATTTCATATGCGAAAATTAAATGCTTAAAACTAGAAATAAAATATCTGCACAGTAAAAGGCAATAAACGCATGTAGGTATTTTTCTTTTTTTTCTTTTTTTCTCTTTTCTCTTTTCTGTTGTCTTTTATCTTAGTTTAAGACTAGAACACAATCTTTTAAAATTATGTCAAATGAATATACGGTGTGAGTTTTGGTTCTCAATGGTACGGATCGTGTGCGGAATTTGTTTCGTACGGGTATTTTGCCGTAGTTTTCCAGGTGCTACACTGTTTAATTATCTGTTGATGATGACAACTTAGTTGTCGAAATACGTATACAGGCTCCATCAAAATTACCGAACATAATGAGGCTTAATATTAATAAATGTGGCGTCGCAAAAATATGGTGTGGTGTTTGGCATGGTGGCATCATCGAACCATTTTCTTTTCTGAAACGAAATAGGAGATGGAGTTACAGTAGTAACTGTTACCGATTGATATTAACAGATTTTTTTGTGGTCACATTTAGATGAAATTGATTTGGAGGACATGCGGCTCCATCAAGACGCTGCCACATCTCACACTGCTAATGCCACTATCGGTTTACTTCAAGAACGGTTTGATGAAAGGATAATTTCAAAAAATTCAATTGCTAACTGACCTCCAAGACGTCGCGATTTATCTTCTTTAAATTACTTTTTTTGAGGGGTTATTTGAAATCTATAGTCTACGCAAACAAATCATGGATTCTTGAAGCATTAAGATTGCATATCGAAGGCTGCATTCATGATAGGTTCAAGTTATTGTACAAAATTATCGAAAATTGAGTTCATCGAATTCGCTCGTGTACACTTAGTCGAGGTGGCCACTTAGCGATGTGTTATTCAAAGCATAGCGTAATGAGTTATGGCTCAAAATAATATAAAAAGTTTGGTTATACCTACAATAGTTTTTATTACATCGTAAAATCATGTTGTTCTTATTGGAAAACCTTTTATTTGAATTAAGTAGGTTCCCACGGCAGATTTCACCTTGTTATAATAGTTTCTGTCGACGTTTCGCTGTTCATACTGTCAGCTTATTCAAGATTTGCCATTGCTTTTTCTTTTCTACGTGGCCAAAATAGTATCGTGTTCAGCGCTTAGGTTTCCAGTTATCTATAGTCCAGTAGCAGACTTTGAAAAAGCTGGCAGTATAAACAGTGAAAAGTCGCTAGAAACTATGACAATACGATGAAACTCGCAAATCGATTGATTAAGGAAATGAATATGGCTAGAAACAGTGACTCTCGGTTGCCCTAATGATAACAGTAGTACTCTAACATTAACATTTTGCGTCATGAATATGTATTGTGCTGTGATCTGTTGTCGATATTGCATAAATAATAAATAAATTAATTTAGTCTTTAATAAAATTCTTTTTAAAATTACTTAAGAAATTTAAGTTAATTAAATGAACTTCAGTTGTACTAGGATTGTACGCACCGTTATATTGCATATATGTATTTTTTTAACCTTTAAATACTGATAGCAATTCCATGTAAACGGTTGCGTATAATTCTATTGCTTAATTAACCCAAGAGTACTGTGGTGTTCCCTACAATCGTATAGCTGAACAACTGCATTCTTGTTTAAATGATGTCGTTGAGGAACAATGCAGTGGGTTCTCATTTACAATTTACAAGCACTTACAAGACAATAGAATTTACTAGTAATTTTATGCTCTTAGATAGGCTAGTTTTGTACTCAATATGTTGTAAAATAAATCCGTTTTGTGACATAGAGATACAGTAAAATCACTTAGTGTAATAGCTAATTAGAGATTCCAATGAGAGAAAAGTAAATAGGAAAACGTAGCCGTTCAAGAGATGGTCGTTCTTGACTTTCTATAGACCACTTCAAAAAACTGAGTATATGGCTTTTAATATGCAATACCGTGCAATCGAATTAGAGCCATCTATTGTTTTTAGATATGTATACTCTTTAAATTGTATACTAAATGAAGAAAATGTGTAATTACTTGTTATCATATCTTTTCTATTGTGTTGGCGACAATATAAAATTCTTATTATCCTAACCACTATTGGATTTCCTTTATTAACAAGAGGGAGATTAATGGTTAATATGAAGGGGTACCTACTTTTCATCATTTTGTGTCTATAGTTAGTGTCAAGTGAATGTTTTGTAACAGTTCCAGATATTCGTTAAATATTTAGTAATTTTGTACGTTTAATGAAATTTTATGAATTTAAAAAATTTTTCGTGGGTGTTGTGTGTAGCGTATTCAATTTTGATAAACGAGGAAACGTAAAGACATTTCGAATGAATCGCGAAAGAGACTTTATTAAAAACTGGAAACTATTCTCATCGGGAAATAACAAAGAGGGAATGTGTTTTTCATCATACTGTGGGCAGGGTAGCGAAATAAGTTTAAGAAAATTTATCCTCCACATTGACCGGACGTACTCGTTACCGATGGATTAGGAAAACCACAAAAAGATGGCATTATTGCAAAAAAGTTTGTAAAATCGATAACGACCTTTTAGGGAAGTGCTACACAGTCTACAAGATAACATAAACATATAAGAACGAACATTAAAGCCGAAGATGTACGAAGAAAAAATTTATAGTCAGCACCATATAACAAAGTGAACTAAAAAAAACAAAAAATTGGTTACCGCGAGCGAGGCAACATAAAGACTTTACAATTGATGACTGGGAAAAGTATGCATTATGCATTATTAATTTCATTAAAGTACTTCAAACTTTTTAAAGGTGTTCAGTGATGAATCGCGATTATAGGCGGTAAATGGATTGGCTGGTTTCGGTAGGAGGAAAGTGTCTAAACGCTTTCATGAAAGTACCGTAGTTAAAACAGTCAAACATCCTCCAGCTGTAATGGTTGGTCTTGCATATCAGGAGAGAAGCTTGGACCTGTTTATTTTGTTACTGGAACGATGAGCTAGATTACACATTTGAGACTAATGCCGAAAAAATGTATTTACGGGACTGCAGATTAAAAGATTGAATGGTGCTCTATTGAGTGGTTTCAATTGACTAGAAATGTTAGCCAGAAAAAATATTCATTTGACGTTTGATAGATGTACGTTAGTAAGATGACCTAAGACTTGATCTAATGGTGAGGCTACATTTCGTTTCATTATTTAATCGTTAAATGTATTTAACTACTAAAAATATTTTGCGTAATCCAAATCTTTCTATTAGCATTCAGTCACACGTTTTAATATCAACATTTTCAAAACACCTGGGCTTTACGAATCTATTAACAACGAGAGGAGCTTCAACGGTTGTCCAGCACTATATCACATACTTTTTTAATTATTTCTGAAATACATCTTTTGGGCATCTAGTCCGTTAATCAAATATAATGATGCACCATTTAAACTTGTCTTTCTATGATTACGTTAGATGAAGATTGGTCTCCGTAAACAGACTCCAGATCAGTCTTGATTTCATCGCTTGTTTTGTCCTTAAAATAAGAACTTAATCACTAATTGGTAGTCCACTTTTCCGTATTTCAAACCGAACTAAAATAGTCCGCTTTCTATTCAAATAACAAGTATCCTTAAGATCGGAATAAACGCGAATTTTGACATGTATGTTTTGATGAATTTCTATGTTGAAAAACATATAAGATTTTTTATTAGTACTGCGTTCTTTGGTCAAGCTTATTGATTACTGATTTGCTCTTGTAGTTCTATAAGGATGTTGCTTTTATTTCAATTTGGAATTAAAGATTCAGGCCTACGTAAGCGGTGGATAAGATTTAAGAATAAACTAACTTGTATTATACTTCATTTTCTTTACTTCTTTTTGTTTTGTGTACAATTTCATAAGGTTATTTATTATATATGAATATTAGGTAGAGGTCTTTTAAAACCTTCATATTGAAATTCTTTAGTAGTCCTTTTTTCTAATACAATTCGGAGCTGCTTCTCTAATTTTATATTTGTATGATATTTTTTTTCGAAATATTGTTGTGTCAGAGTTATGGTATTTTCATTAATTCTAATTTTATATTGGATATATTTCCCGCCATTTTGACGATATTTTGATATATAAACTAAATTCTGACGTTAATAAATAAAGTAACTTCCACCAAATCAAATGTATCGCGATTGAGACATATAATTGGTCAATATAAGCACAAATCTCGACGCACATCGGCGATTTATCATTCTCAATTATCTACTTCTTTTTTAAGTTCTTGAAAAGTGAATGTTAAAAGGAATCATTCAACTGTTAACACCCTGTCTACCACATATGTTTCAGAGAATTCACTCATCTTCAGGTAGATTTCTGTTATTAACGAACGATTCCTTCGTAGAGTTTATCGTATCTTTTCGGTACAGAAAAATAGTGAATGGGAGGGAGGCAATGTTTATTCATTCTTGAAAACTATTCATTTATGTATGTATGAGGAATACAATCAGTAATAATATGAAAAGAGTGACAATTATATTTTGATATATTTTTCCCGATTTGATTACGAAACTGATGTTGCTTCGAAACATCATGAGCGCGATAGCGACAGAGTGTTTCCTAAAAGCAATATAAGTTAAGTTTGCAAAAAGAGAAAAATTTGAGAATATGTAAAGTAGTCGAGAAGTATCCGCAGCGATTACATCCTGAATTAGATAAATATTAAAATGAAAAGGTATTAAATACAATATATGTTCGCTCATTTTGGTGATATTTTGTTGTACAAATTAAATTCCGACATTTGTGAATAAAATGACATCCATGACTATAACAATGTAGTTAGATATATGAACTAATGAATAAAGTTAAACACCAAATAGAATATACCGTGTTTGAGACATCTAATTAGTCAATATGAGCATAATCCTTGAAGTATGTATATCTGTAATATATTACGCCGGTTTGTTTAATTTTTAAAAATTCTTGAAAAGTATTGGTTTATTTGTGCATTAGCGATACTAATTACTAATAGTACTCCAACAGTAGTAATTATATTCATATATAGACATATTTTCCCGATTGATTACGAAACTGATGTTACTTGGAAACATCCCGAGTGCGATAGCGACAGAATATTTCCAAAAAACAATAAGAGTTGACTTTGCAACTAGAGCAAAATATTAGAATACGTAAAAGTAGTTGAGAAGCATCTGCAGCGATTACATCCTGAATTAGATAAATATTAAAACGAAAAGGTATTATTATTATTAATTACAAAATATAGTATATTTTCGCCAATTTTGATGATATTTAGATATAAAAATTAAGTCTTGACATATATAAATAAATTAGCGTCCATGGCTACTACAATGCAGTTAGATACGTGAATTAATCTCTTGTTCATTAATTCACATATCTAACTGCATTGTAGTAGTCATGGACGTTAATTTATTCATATATGTCAAGACTTATTATATCTAAATATCATCAAAATGGGCGAAAATATACTATATTTTGTAATTAGTAATAATAATACCTCATCAAATCGAATGTACTACATCGACTACGTAATTAGTCAATATAAGTATTAACCTCGACGTATGAATATTCGTAATATATTGTTCTGATTTGTCTATTATTTTAAAAATTCTTGAAAATTATTGGTTTATTTATCCACGGGAGATATAGTCAAATATGTATTACAATGTAAGACAGTTGTATTCATGCAGTGATATTGTATTATTTCTATAAAATAATTTTTCCTTTTCATGTCTAAAAGTGCAACCTTCATAGTCAACATTTTAACCATCAGTAAGTAGTCACCTACTTTTAATTGATGAACAATCGTAATAATCCCCGGATTCGATAAAAAAGGTAGGGAGTATATTAATGAAGATCTCCAATATTTTTACAGTTGAGGGTAAATTTTCGGTCTTTGGATAAGATGGAAAAGGAAAGTTATGAAGAAGGTCAGGTATTAGTTTACATAAACAAAATTTACCGCAAATGGTAAAGCATAGTGGAAGATCCGTCATGGTGTGGAAGTGTTTTTCTGCCGCTGGCATATGTAAATTGCATTTCATTGATGAAATAGTGAATACTGCACAGTGTATTAACATAATAAAAGCAAATTTACATGGAAGTGCCAATTGTGATAGATTCATATCCTATCAGGACCATGATCAAAAGCATAAAACTCTAAATACTTAATTGTGGTTACTGTACAATTGTAAAAAAATCTTAGAAACACGCCCACAATCACCTGACATGTATCCCATCGAAAATCTATCTTCGATTTTAAAAAGATTGCGAAATTATAAAATCTATAATATACAAGGTCTAAGAACAATCTAACGTACACAATTAAGGTAGTAGAACCTATTCCATTCTGATTACGAGAGGTTCTGTAGCAGAAAGGATATTCTACAAAGTATTGAACAAGTTATATTTGAAAATTTTATGTGTATGAACACGAGTGTCCCGTTCAAAGTAGAAACGTTTTCACTTTTGTTGCTTTCTGATGTAAATAAACTTTAAGTTTATATTTATATGTACATATATACATTATTGTACAATAACTTTCAAATTTTGTATTAATTAAAAAGAATTAAGTATTTCTTTTCCTACTGGATCGGATTTAGCAATTTTTTTAAAGAGACTGTGTACGAATACGATCGTCTTATCCTATATATAAGAAATATATTTTACTAACAAATAAATATAATAATAAATAAATCAATACGTTTTAATACTTAAGTTTTCTTGTTTATTGCATACAAGGAAAACCTTTTCAAGTGCCAAAAACATTTTCATATTATACTGTAGAAAATATGTGATAATATCTCTTTTAAAAATAAGTAACGAAAACCTTGGTTAGTAATAATTATTAAGTTTTTGTATTCAAATGTTCCATTAACAAATAATAACCACTATTTGATGATGCTGTTGCATAAAGAGCTATAAAGTCCTATAAACATTACACGTGATAAATCATTTGTTTTTCGCACATGTAACTTGCTTACTTCTTTTGTTTCATGTGCGAAAAGACAAATTATCTATCGAATTATGAAAATTTTCGATTTAAGAACGCAATTATGTGCCCAATCAAAATGAAGTTCCATCTAGATTCGCTTTGAGTAGATAACAGGTATTAAGATTTTATTTTGATAAGAGAGTTTACTATTTTATTTTGTTATAATATTTAACCCTATTCATTTCTGTGTAACAGTTCATGTTTACAAATTCCATGTTCCTATGTTCGAAATACAGAATTATTACTTAAACGTGAAATAAATTTTGCAGGTCCAAATGTATGTGTAGTTTATTTTAAATAATTACTCTAAATGAGAAACTCACCAATTGTAAAATGAAAATAATAAGAAACATCCTTCGTACGAAAGCAGCACTGATCATCTTTCTAAATACACTCGCTTCGCGGAAGGACCACAACGTACCGTAATTCGCGCCTTCTTCATTCACGCACAACCTTTGCCCGTTCAGAGCGATTCTTCTGTTCGTAGAGAAAACTGGCTGGAAACTGTCGAGGGATCCGTGTTCTATCGCCGCTTTGTTCCGACTCGCCACGCTGCAAGAACAAGACTTTCCGTTAGTGTTACGAATCCGTACACTCTTCCTGTCCGGACACGATTTTTTTGCTCTTCTTCATGATACTCATGGAATATTCGCGAATGGCCTCGAAGTCATCGCTGATAATGAGTTCATTCTGTTATTCGCGGAAAAATCTTGACAATTCGTGGTAAAACTGTTAAGTTTATGGAATCAGATAGGATGATACATGGTTTAATTGACTGGTTGGGAAGAAGTTTTGCTTTATCGAAAACATTATCTTAGAGTCAATTTGCATAATGAATTCACTAAATACATAATAAAGTTACAGTAATTAGTTTTTCTAATGACAATGCTTAGTCAAGCGTCTGGATAACTATTAATATCAGTACACACGAACAGCGGCTAGAATAACCTTCGACCGTTTCGGAATAGCAGTTACCATTAACCTTAAGACTAAATTGTGTCAAATTTTATAATTATAATACTCACGCATTCCACTTAACTTTTTTTAATTTTTAGTTTTAAGCTCAATAATATATACAATTTAAGTGATATTTAAATGTATATCTTTATTCCTAAAATTTTAAAGTCACAAAAGGACAGTATGACAGAACAAAGAAAAATATGATTCCTATTAGCATAAAAATAAAATTATATTTGCTTCTGGGCTTCCGGGCTGGAACCATGTCACTTGTATATCTGCCGACGTTTCGTACCCATTTGTATGGGATATCTTCAGCGCTTAAATACTGCACTGAAACAGTTTCAGTGCAGTAGTGAGACATCTTCAGGGCTTAAATACTGCACTGATATAGTTTCAGTGCAGTAGTTAAGCCTTGAAGATGTCCCATACAAATGGGTACGAAACGTCGGCAGATATACAAGTGACACGGATCCAGCCCGGAAGCCCAGAAGCAGATAGGATGGACCACGACCGCAGAAGTCTACGTACCAGATTATAATTATATATATTATAAAAGTTTTACATTTACAAAACAATCTTACGAAACCTATATGATATACATTTAACAAAATTATATCTATCAGTTTTCTTATTTGTATACTGATTCATTTTTTAAATAAATCTGTGTTTAAGCAAAACGTCTTTCTTGCTGTTTATGTAACATTTTTCTATCTAAACTACTTAATTTCAAATATACATCATTTTGAATATTTCTTATGAATTTCAAAAATATATTGCTTTGTATTTTAAATGTTAAATAATAATAACAATAATAATAATAACCTATACCTTCGCATCCACTAACAGCTTAATACCAATTGCAGGGAGTTTCAACAGGTCATGAGTCTGTACGCTCGCGCTCATGATACGATTTTAGATTTTCGTTTGTCAGCAATCGCCTAAATGGGAAAGGAAAACCAATTAAATAAATCTGTGTTTAATCAAAACATCATTCTCTCTGTCTATGTAACATTTTATATTTCCGTCTGAACTATTTAATTTCAAATATACGTCATTTTGAATATTTTGTATGAATTTCAAAAATATATTGCTTTGTATTTTAAATGTTAAATAATAATAACAATAATAATAACCTATTTTTTCACATCCCCCAACAGCTTAATGCAAATTACAGGGGGTTCCGACAGAACATGAGTCTGTACGCTTGCGTTCGTGGTGCGACTTAAGATCTTTATCTGTCAGCATTCTCTTAAACGGGAAAAGAAAACCACGAAAAATCTTTCCAGAAGACCACAAAACCCTCGACGTGATTATCCAGCGAATTACCACTGAGCTATCAGTCGGCTAAATTATATAGTGACTATGGATAATACAATAACATCTAATGTATATGAGATGTGGTGAAAATTTGAAAAAATGCGTTATGTGTTCCTTTAGTCACAGCATTAATATTTCTTTCTAGAGTGGATTGAATAAATTTATTCTTCACGAGTGGGAACAAACAGAAATCACAGCGTGCTAGATCAGGACTGTACGGCGAATGGCTCATCAATTCAATGTTTTGGCCTGTCAAATATTCAATTGTTTGAACCGACCTGTGAGAGCTCGCATTGTCATGGTGAAGAATGATCTGTAGTTTTCGGTTTGTTTTCCTTATTTCTTCAAAAACTTTTGGCAAACAAATAGTTGTATACCATTCGGAATTGACCATTCTACAACTGTCTAAAGGCATGGTTGCAACGTGACCGGTTTTTCCGAAAAAACAGGCGACCATTTGTTTTGATGCACTTCGAGTGCGAACAACTTTTGTTGGTTTTGGCTCATCTTGGAATACGCATACAGTCGACTGCTGTTTACTATCGGGGTCATACGTATAGATCCAAGATTCATCTCCTGTGACGACTTTATAAATGTTCTTTGAGGCACCGCCATTGTATTTTTTTGTGCATTTCTTGGCACCAATCGACGCGAGTCCTTTTTTGAGCGGTTGTCAAATTATGTGGTAACCAATGTGAACATAGCTTCTTAATGGCTATATGTTCATGCAGGATCTTATGCATGCTGGTATTACTAATACCTAGAGATGCCTCGATCTCACGATATATCACATGACGGTCTTCCATTATCAATTAAGGCACTGCATTAATGTTTTCCGATACAACAACATTTGTGGGACGACCTTCACAAAATATATCGTCCAAAGGACGCCGTTTTAGTTTGAATTCACTATACGAACGATATACTATAGTTTTCGATGGTGCTTCATCACCATATAAAGAATTCAGCTCGTCAATGCATTCTTACTGAAATAATTCACGCCGAAAGTTATGAAAAATAATTACACTAAAATGTTCGCGAGTTAATTCCATATTTTCGCCTACATAAAATTTTCAAGTTACTGTCAACAATAGAAATAGCGGCCGGATAATAAAACTGTCAAGGCAAGTATATTGTCAAAAATGACAAATTTCACGATGCAATCAACAGATCGGAGGCAACACTAACAGTGTTCTCAGTTCCCGAAATATAAACGACTATCTTCGTAGTAAGTAATTAAGTATTGTTTTCTTTTAGAAAATTTTTATCGCCATGTATTTTTGAAACCAAATGTCTTTCCGAAAATGATCCGGCGATAGAAAAAGTATTAAAATAGACTAAGAAATAATCCCCTGAATTTTTCCGCGTGCATCTTGTAGAAGAGAAAACTCTCAAATTGTTAATACCATTAAGAGTAGATCAGTAAATTTAGGTGCACGGTAAGGGAGTTGTATATAGGTTATATAGCTATGGTTTTACAACTATTTTATGGTATTTATTATTAATTTCCAGTTCCATTATGTTTTGTAATATGCTATTAAAGTTATGTAGGTAAATGGTATGTATTTCCGTAAATGGTCGTTATATATACATAGTGTAATTGCCGTAAAATTACATTTAGAAATGTGTTGAGATAATAAACAACAGTAAATAAACATTAGGTCACGGACAAATTGGAATCATGTGACGTAAATGCTTAATTATAAAGTGCTTTTATTATATTCACATGTTTTATTGTTTCGTTATTGCATTATAATTTTAATCTGGTAAAGTCTCATGAAATAAAATTTTTTTTTAGTTTAATAACATGTTCTGAATATAAATGCAAAGAAAGTGCATACGGACAGTCCAAGATAATGCGCTCGCTACTAGAATTTCGTGAACGGTAAGAGGTAGACAGTTAAATGGGATGAAACGCACGTGACATCAGGGCTAGATCTACTAGTGTATACCAGGTGTATCGGAAAGTCATTACCGGTTTTTTTCGTAAAAAAAAAAACTACATAATTTTCAAGAAAATAAAAAAAATTATTTATTCAAAGTATTTCAGGCAATTTATGGATGCTATCCCGAAAAAACTGTTTGTCCTTTGAGCAAAACCATTCGTTAAGCCATTTTCTAACTTCTTCGAAATTGGCGAAGTGCTGCTCTGCAAGCGGGTGTCCCATTGATGTGAAAAGGTGATAGTCAGACGGGGTAAGGTCTGGAGTGTACGGCGGGTGCGATATTATGTCCCATCCAAGTGCTTTCAACGCTTTCTTGACCAGTTTTGCTGTATGAGACGGCGCGTTATGGTGCTATAAAATCACTCCCACACTCTTTCCGGACGTTTTTCTATCAATGCATGGTTCAAATTGTAAATTTGTTGTCGGTGGCAATTAGTATTAATTGTTTTACCAGGTTTCAATAGTTTGTAATACAGCATGCTACTTTAGTCACACCAAACTTGCGATCAAAACGGTTTGGACTCGGAGTCGATGGGCCGACTTCGCCAGGTGATAGCCATGATTTCTTGCGCTTAGGGTTTTCGAAATAAATCCATTTTTCATCACCTGTCACTATTCGATGCAGAAATCACTTCATCGATCATACATTTGAAGCAGCATTTCCCAGACTATTTTTCCATTTTCCATTTACCTGTTATTTAATTGATTGACACCCATTTTCCCATCTTTTGGAATTATAACATTGCTCCTAATCGGTCGCTAATCATTTCTTGGTCCATATTTAACGCTTCTGCCAATTGTTTTTGAATTTGAGTTAGGTCCTCATCCAATAACTCCTGCAGTTTTACATCTTTTTCGAACTTTTTCGGTCTACCAGAACGTTGTTTGTCTTGCACATCGAAATCACCACTTTTGAATTATCGAAACCACGCCACACATGTTTTTATGGATGGAGTATGCTCGCTGTAAGTTACTACCAGCAAACGATAACTTTCACCGACTTTTTGCTTTTGATTAAATAAGAAAAGTAATGCTTGTCGCAAATGCACTTGTTCAGGCACGAATCTCAACATTTTCAAAGAGGTATAAATCTATGACAGTGACCTTCGCAAAATATAACATGTCTTTGAAGTTTGATGTTAGTAGAATAAAATGACATTTGTGTCAAATCATAACATTGCATATGTAAGTCTAGCGACATCTGTCAGAAAAACTAGTAATGACTTTCCAGTACACCTGATAAATAAAAAAATTAAAAAACATTGAACAATAAAACTAAAGAATCGATAATCTAAAATTTGTCGTCTAGCATACTTCATGGAAAAGATGCAATAACATTTTAATATTATGAAGGTACATTTTTTAACCAGAATTCAAATATGGTTTTGAAATTTGTGTAGCTTTTACACATTTAAATTTAGGCGGTTCATTATAAGAATCTACGCACGTAATGAATAGCATTAAAAGATTTATTATTATTTTATTTCATCTTCTGTACACCTCATTTTCATTCGATAAATATCGGATATAATTTTTCGCATACTTGCTCTCTCGAAGCGACAACGGCAGAAGTAACGTAACTCGTAATTAAAATATATAAAAACGAAAGAAGATACCGATTACGGTAATTATAAAATCGCTTCAGTAAACGCATGCATCTCATTAAACACTGATAAAACTGGAAATGCCATAATAAATTTTATGAGAGAAACGCATTCTTTTTGCCTTTATAACTGTATATGCGAATATTCCTATTATAATAAATAAAACCTGATATGACATAGTAATTTTTTTCGCAAAGATCATGATATTGATATACCCATTTTGACGATCACGCGATAATGCCATAAATTGAGTTAATATTTCTTCGATGTTATACAAGAGCAACTAAAAAAAAAGGTTACACAGCTAAGAGAGAAGCAACTAATTGTTCGTTGTCTAAAAGCTTCGAATAGTGACAACATTTTTCTACATATGCGTCAAATTTGATTTTAATTCGTTCATTATTTTTTGCTTTATGAAGTGTTTCGCGATAAAAAATGTGTTTTTTTTAAAATAGGACCTTGCAATGTCGTCAACTTTATATCTTTGGCAAAAATTTGGTGACGCCGCAAGGAACAGAATTCTTTCAAAACTATACGTGGTTTGAATTTTGAATTTTCGCGCGCTGTGTACATTCGATTATCGAAATTTTTTTTGTTATGTTGGTACACATGTGTTAGTCATATGTTGGCATTCTCCTCCAATTTGGATTAGCAGTTTGTTGTTGACAACTGAAAAGCTTAGTCACGTTTGTGTGTGTTCTTCGATTTTTGACTTTTGAAAGAAATGGATCAAAGAATATGTATTAAATTTTGTGTTAAAATGGAATAAAGTGCTCCAAGGCACTTGAAATGTTGACTGTGGCATTCGGCGAGTCCACTTTGTCTCAAAAAAATGTTTATAAGTGGTACAAGCGCTTTGCAGAAAGCCGAGAAAATGTACGCCAAGTTCGATCAAATGTGAAGGTTTTGCTCACTCTTTTCTTCGATTATAATGGCGTGGTACATCGTGAGTTCTTGCGAACAGGTCGTACGGCTAATAAGGAATACTACAAGGAAGTTATGCAACGTTTGCGTGAAGCAATACGACTCAAACGATCGGAATTGTGGAAAAAAAAATCATGGATTCTGCGTCACGATAATGCACCAGCTCACACATCAATGCTTGTTCGTGATTTTTTGGCCAAAAACAACACCCTAATCATGCCTCGACCAACTTATTTACCAGATTTGGCTCCCTGCGACTTTTTCCTATTTCCAAAACTGAAAAGACCAATGAAAGGAAAGCGTTTTGCCACAATTGATGAAATAAAGTCTGAATCGAAGAACGAGCTGATGGCCATATCGAAAAGAGCATTTCAGAAGTGCTTCGAGGATTGGAATAAGCGCTGGCATAAGTGCATTATATCTGAGGGGGATTGCTTTGAAGGGGATAAAATGGATATTGATGAATAAATAAATACTTTTCAAAAAAATTCAAAATTCACCTTTTCTTTTCAACAAACCTCGTACATGAATGTATGATTTCGATGTATGAGAATGTGATTATGTCATGTTTCAAAGAGTAGTATAAATCAAAATAATTTCGGTGGGGTCGTGAATCCATTGAGGGGGGCTCAAAAAACCAAAGGAGTTAGGACGCATCCGATGCTTATGAAAGTTGCAACAATAGTTCACGAAGAACATCGTTTGAAAATTTCTACCTCTGCTAAAATATTAAATATATCAGAGCTAAGCGCTTTAACAACTCTACATCTTAAACTGGTCATGAGTATGGCTTCACCAAAGTGGGTTTCAGAATTGTTGTGTCTTGAACAAAAATTGCTTAGACGAAAAATTTAGCATCTTTGAGTATAGACGTTTTCTCTAAGAATAATAACAGGCAATGAATCTTGACTACATCATTAAGATCCATGAACAAAATTTAAGTCCATGCAATGGGTTTATAATGGTTTTCTGTTCCCAAAAACTTGTACCTTCATGACCACTAGCTTTTGGGACTAAGTGAAAAATATTCTTGTTGAATACAAGGAGACTACAACAACCTACAGCAATAAGTTAGCAATGTTACGTGCAGTTATTGATCGAAAATGTTTCAAGAAGTTTGCGACAAAAGTGTCCCTCTTCTTTATAACGGTGCTTGAATGCATAAGGTAACCAGCTTAATATCAATTAAAAAATATATTATTATCACCTCATATAAAGGTAAATAACAAATATCCTAAAAACAGTTTGTGTTAGGTACTTTTTATATACACATTTAATGATTTTAAATACCACATCGCAATCATCCAATACAATCGTCTGGCAAATATGCATGTTATCTAATAGTATTATTGCTAAAAAGACCACAGAAAATAAATTTTAAATATTACGAAACAAAAATACGAGTTACACGAGTATATAAGAAATTTTCCTACAGAATAAAACGTATTTTACATTACATCTCAAGCATTTATCTGTACTACAATAATGTCGCAGAAATTTTTCCAAAACAAGTGGTTTTATATCGGTACTCAAGAGTTTTCTCTAAAAAGTTTCCATTAAGCGCAGGGTTTATTTCTTTTATCTCTGGTACAACATCTAAGAGAAGTAGTGCAACGAGAACCACATCTAAAAGCAAATTTAATTCAGAAGTCTTATCGGTCATATCAGATGGAAGAATTTCTGTGTTACATACGTGTATAGTTACGCAAACACATACATTAGAAAGAGCGTTATGTCATTAATATTTGTATAAATTAAATGATTAATTTTAATTATTAAATTACTCTCTGGAATCTGAAAAGGACGAATAAAGAGTATGAAGTTTATTTTTAAGATATCTGAAATAAGCAATTACATATATTACATAAGCAGTAAGGTTATATAACTGTACTAAGAAAATAATTTGATTAATGGAAAAATAAGTTAAGCCAAAGACTTCTTTACATTTTGCCTATTTGGTAAAATATTTCGCTTAGAGTTTATTTAATGTATAGAAATTATTTTCCTATTATCGTTTAGACCAGGATTGCTTTGATATTTGTATTGTTAAACAAAAAGTGACAAAATCGAGTGAAAAAAAAGTGAAGAACGTCACTTGATGGCAAGAATAACAGCTGAAATTTGTTGAACAGTGTAATATTGAACAATTTGATTGTAGCATAAGTTTTGTATTAATAATATTAAGCTTTTGGTTTTACCATCAAGTGACGTATATTAATTTTATAGAAAACAGAAACATTTATCTTAATAAAGGGTAAATCGTCAAGCTAGCTATAATTTTGTTAAGACTTTATTGAAAATATATGTCTTTTCTTAATATACTTTAATATATATTTTAAATTCTTACACTTAGTAATAGAGCAACATCCACAGTCTCCCTTTTTAACATCCTAGAGTAATCTGCTAACATTACAAGATTCCATTTGCCCAGATACCATTTTTCCATTCCCAAAGTGTCATGGGGGAAGGACTCCGTGCTACTCACTAACGTCACCATATTCTCCGCACAAAAGTCCAAGTGAGAAAACAGAATGTGTACTTTAAGGGACATTTTGCAGTTAGTATCGTGATATTCTTGAATCATGTCTATTACCAAAGTTTTGTAATTTTCTATATTTTTCCCCAAAAAAAGCTGGTAAAAACTTATACCATGGATACTCACGTAGTTTTTTCTTGTGCTGTTAATTTGGTTTCAAATTTCCAATTATGTATTATTTCTCTTATCTAATGTTCAACAAAAGAATCTTTTTTTAGTTTTCCTTCTATTATTTTTTGGAACCTTTCTCGAAGATATTTAAAACCGATACCTTCTTGATCCAGTACCTTAACAAAGTTTTTCATGAGCTCTAGTTTAAAGAATGTCGCTGTTCAGATAACCTACCAAATGTAATTGAAGAAACACTGATTTAGTTCGTAAACATTTTCAAGCAATGATTTTGTTTTATTTTTCCCTTTAAAAAATGAAAAAAGTACATCTACGATTTAAAAACTGCTGTTGGTGTTAAGGCATAGTCGCGAATAACTCTATTTCGATGGTACTTAACTTAGGAAATTAAATTTTGCCGTAGCAGAGCTAGGATGAATTTCGTGAACATCGAAAACAGTCCAAAATACATCGATGATGTTCCACATATGATAATGGCAGATATATATATATATAGATATACCACATAAGAAAATTGAGTCACACTTGGATATTGACATGAAACAAATTAATCAAATTTTACATGATCACAAGTGTTGCAAAATTATGCTCATGTTAGATTCCTCATAATTTAATTGAATGACAAAAAGAAGTCCTTGTTTAATGGTGCCAAGAAATGCCTGAAAGATTTAATTCGGGAACATCAAATTTGGTATGCTACATCGTTAGTGGTACGAAAGGAAAGTTAGGTACACGCATATGGACCTGAAACAAAACAGCAATCAACTGTTTGAGTGTTCCAAGGCGAAACGAGGCTTACAAAATTACTTGTTTTCGCAATGTTTCAAAGAGAATAGTTGCTTATTTTGTCTCAAAAACTGGACTTGTGGCTACCATTCTTTTAGATGATCGTAGAACTGTGAAAACAGAATAACATGCGTTCATCTGTTCACCGCTAGCGTTCTCTGAAGTGTTAAAAGGAAATAGGAAACATCGTACCATTCTGCACAAGCAAGCTCTCACGTTGTACAGTAAGCAACAAATTTTTAACCAGTCGGAAAGTACTAGTTAAATAATTTGAATGACTGAGGGAGAGTGGTGAAAACGATTCGGGAGATAGAGATAATTGTGAAAAAAAGAAGAGGTAGACTGAGGAGGCAATGGAATGCAGAAACTGTAGGCATCATAAAAATAAAAGTATAGAGGGTCAGGCGAAATAGAAGGTAAAAGCCAGGACCGTATGGGGAAATATTATATTTAGATGGTGTGGGGATAAGAAATTAATAAGCAAATTTTTCTATATGCTATTACGACACTCCTATTAATTGTATAACTATTATGGTTGCTTTTCCAAAATTAAAAATTCCAAATTTTAGCAACTCCTTTCCGTTTAGATTTCGTAAATTATCATGCTTTCCTATTGCATCCAATTCATCGATCATAGACAATACGTTTTTTGTCAAGAAGGCTAAATTTTGGGCGATTAGTATACTTGATATCCATGTCCATTATTATTAGGTGCATGTCGGAATTTCTCTTGTGGCTTGCTTAAAAATAATATTGCAGAATTTTCAATAACTATGCCAACAGATTTTTCCAAACTTCCTCGTAATTTGTTAGGTACATATTATAATCACTGTCTTCTCGGTTCTCAAAAAAGAAACTTTTCGAACGCATATTCACTTAATTGGCATGATACATTAATTTGAACAAGCATGTTTGAGGTGTTGAATTTTAACGGCTTCTAGTTTTGTGATCTTATTTAAAATTTAACAAAATAAGAAAAAAATCAATTTTTCTGTAAAACGACTAACTTTTTGATAATACGAGTGCGGATCTGTTATAGAAGGATGAAGAAAACATTTTGGCAAAAAATTTATTCACTTTTTAACATAACCTGTAGTTTTATATTTAGCCTGCCGATAATCAGGTTTATTTAATTCCCTTAGAAAAGTAAACTTCATTAACCTCCTTATTCATGTAAATCTCTTGACACTGAGATAAGTTTTCAGGTACGCAAAAAGGAAATAGTCTGAGACAGCCAAATTTGGCTAATAATCTGGATGCTGAAGCACTTTGAAATGTAGTTGAATGAATTTATGTTCAGTCGAAGTGTAAACAAATGCATTATCCTAAAGAAAAACACTAATTTCGTCTTCAAGTTGGCCTATAGCGTTGTATTTGATCGTGCAGTTGATCTAAAAGGGGTGCGTTTATTCATTTGTTATCATCTTACCTTTCTGAAGATAATCGAAAAACACCACTATAGTCACAATAGATAGTAGCTATAACTTTTACAGTTTTAGTATACGTTCTTTGCCTTCTTCGGAACACTTTTGAGAGTCTCAATCCATTGTTTCGATCTTTGATTTATTTCGGACCCAAAATGGTGTACTAAAATCTTCCGAAATATCTATTAACTTCAATGATTTGGAGACGGAAATGTGTTCTTGTTCGAGTTTGTGGTCCATGATTAACAAATGTATTAAACGTCTTTTTACTCATTATGAAAATCTAAACCATTTATTCATATAAAATATGTAGAGCCTTTGCTACTTCGTGTAATTTTATTCGATGGTCATCATATACTTTATAAGAACACTCGTCTTTTGGACGTCCACTGCGTTGTTCATCAAATACAGTCCGGCCATATTTAAACTCAGACATCCAACTTTTTATGGTTGCAATCGACGGAGGTTCGTCCCCGTAAATAGACAATAACTCAGTTTCGATTTTATAATTTGTTTTGTTCGTCTAAAATAAGAATTTTATCACTGTATTTCATTTTGTTTACACTTCGAAACAATTTAAAACAGCTCACTTTCTCGGAATGAACGTAAATTTTGACAATTAAGTTAATTAAGTTAAGACTACGAAGTTGAAAAACAGATAAGATTTTTTATTAGAGCTGCCTCCTTTCGTCAGGTTCACTAATTACTGATCCACCTGCGTAGGTTAGTGTCTCAATGAATAATATTTTCTTGCAGTCAAAAGACGTTTTTCGGGCAGTATTTATTGAAAATTCTTTATGTTAGACATGTATACATATATAAATAATAAATTCTTTTCATAAGAAACTGTTATGTTCTCCATTTTGTTCACCTGCTATATATATAAAATGCTTAAGCCACATAAAAAAATGTGTCATAGATAAAAACGTTAATCAAAGAAGAATGAAGCAGATATTCTTTTAATTGAAACAACTATCAATTTCTTAATAGAAAATAAACCGTAGAACCACAGTAATCGTCAACGATTCGTAAAATATTTCGCATCATAGTCTTTCTATTCGTGACAACTGTCAACAAAGTCATAAAAAGCCAAGCAAGAACTAATCGTACATCATGAAAAGTCACTTGACACAAATATTTTTGATACAATGAATCTTACTTATGGCGGGCAATGAGCAGAGGAGTATCTGTGAATTCCGAAAGAATACAAGACGAGCGCAACTACTATTCCTTTCGTGCTATTGAATGTCGCATTTGTCCATTGTATTTGTAAGTGGGCCGCAAACGACCATAATGTAAATAATATCTGGATGAATTTTATGGTCGAGAAGATGGAGTGCGAACGAAGAACGATGACAGCCCAAAAAAAGGATTCTTGCTATGTAGTTAATGAATTGGAAAAGTGTACTCGTTAAATTAGTTTGAAATAACCAGAAAAAAATACATCCAAGTGATTACGTTTAAAGTCACGAGAATTTCATACTATGAATACGTACTGATCAGGGAAGAATAAGAAACTAAGATATAAATTAATAAATATGAAAAGTTATGTACTCTTGTAAGGGCCATAATATAGTTGAGGCTGACCAACATACATATTATTATGAAATGAATGTTTAATAATGATATAAATGATGATTATTTTGAGTGCCAAAATGAAATAAATTCAAGTACAAATAGAATAAATCGATAT
The DNA here is from genome assembly GCA_031893035.1 of Dermolepida albohirtum. Lineage (NCBI taxonomy): Eukaryota > Metazoa > Arthropoda > Insecta > Coleoptera > Scarabaeidae > Dermolepida > Dermolepida albohirtum. Next base: position 628,216 of record JAVIWB010006917.1, on the reverse strand, counting down.
TGTTGTAGAATATACATATTTGTTAAATGATTATAATCTATTATATTAAAGAAATAAACAACATAAATAAGTTGTATAATTGATGTAAATAGATTTTTTAATGATAATTGTTAGAATTATATTAAATATGTACAAGAGTACATTAATATATTTGAGTTTGTAAAGAAAGAATACAATTAAAATTGTTAGTAGATAAAAATAAAAGAAACATATTATTAATAAGTAAGAACATTTAGTTCATTTAGTAGAAATAGGAATGTTAGTTGTGAATATATGGGTTTGAGACATTAAAAGGGAGTTTATCCACAACTCAGTGCGTGGGATGTCTTTTAAGTTGTGCATAGTGGGACGCAGAGGGCGTTACTAATCAAATGTCGGTACTACAAATTTACCTCCATCTTTAGTTAATCTAATTCCAAAGTTTCAGTGCAATATGTGTAGCTTTGTAGCTACAACGAATTGTTAATGTTGACAAGTTTGTTAAAAAATGGAATTAAATCGAGAACATTTTCGCGGAATAATTTTTTATAACTATCGAAGACAATTATCTCAACAAGAATAAATCGCCGAGTTGGTTTCTGCTTTTGGCAATGAAGCACATCAGTCAACAATTTCTCGTTGGTATGGAGAATTCCAACATGGACGGATTAGTCTTAGCGACGATCCAAGAACAGATTCACCAAAAACGGCAGCCTCTCAGGAAAGCGTCGATGCTGTGCACAAGATTATCAACGAAGATCAACATGTGACATATCGCCAGAATAAAGCATTGTTGGGGATTTCAAAGACCTCATTTAAAAAAATTTTGCATAAACAATTGTGTGTAAAAAAATTAGTTTCCCGTTAGATACCGCATCTGTTGTTCGAAGAACAAAAAGCAGCTAACGTGAGTTGGTTTCAAAAAAATTCTAGATCACTTCAACGCCGGAAACTCTAAAAACGTGTACAACATTGTCAGTGGTGATGAATCTTAGATTTACTCATACAAGCCAGTAAATAAACGCCAGTCGTCTGTTTGAATATTTCGAGGTGAGGAAAAGTCAACAAAAGTCATTCGTTCTCGAAGTGTCTCCAAGAAGATGACCGTGACATTTGTCTAGCAACAATTCCTCTACAAGATCTAGGAACTGTTACTTCCGATTGGTGTACAACCACTTGCTTGCCACAAGTCATCTCTTCGAAAGACCAATCCCCAAAGACGAATCATCTTCCACAAAGACAAAGTTCGAACACAGTACGCAAGACAATTGAATTTTTAACGCAACGAAACGCTGAATTGTTGGACCATCCTCCGCATAGTCCGGATCTAAGTCCCAACGATTTCTTTACCTTTCATAAAATCAAGAACGAACTGCGTGGTCAAAGATTTCAGTCGTCAGAAGGAGCAGTCGATGCAGTCGAAAGGGCAATTTTGACTGTGCCAACAAATGAGCGGAACAACTGCTTCCAGAATTGGTTCGAGCGCATGCGAAAGTGCATTAATCTTCGTGGAGAATACTTCGAAAAACAATGAAAGCTGTTTACTGTTTTATTCCTGTTTTATATGCAAAACTTAAAAGACGACCCACGTACACCATTGATAGTCAAACACACTGAATATTGTCTTTTTCCAAGTGCTGTTTTTATAATCAGCTGGTCGTCCCTCTTGGTGGTTTTATGGACAACATGGCAATGATTGCGACTGCTCGATGTTGACGGAATATTTTCTCGAATTATTGCGCATATTTGGTCGATTGTATGTATGTCGATACATTTTATATTATTGCAATTCGTCGAATCAACATTATGCCAATTGATGTACTACGTCTTGCTAGATGTGTATTATCATTTAGAGTAAACGTATTGGGAAAACGATCCATAGTTTCTCGAATCAATCGCTTTGATAATGACTACCTAAAATGGACGAAATGCCCGATGAATTTCTCGAATTGAATCATGTTTTTCAAAATAAATTTGCTCCGACGTAAGTCTATTCATGATGAATTACCAAACCAAACTAACTTCAAAACATTCTAAAACTGTCAAATGGGCTATCACAGAAAACAGTATTGCCAATTTAAAGTTGTCCGCTTCCAAACTCTTTATATTTAAATACAAATGGCTTTTGTTCCATATTTCTTGATACGTAGTTGTGGCTTTAATTCAATTTCTAGGTACTGATATGTAAATGAAAATTAAAAGAAATAATTGTTAGAGTATATTAATTGATGTAGAGTAAAAGATAATATCAAATTAATTACATATATTATAGGTATTTCACAACTAATTACATTTTAGAAGAAAGTTTAAAATTTATATTTCGTGAATTCTTTTGATTCTTATTCATTGATTATAAAGAATCCGGATATCTGAGAAATTATTAATAAGTTTATTAAGTAAATTAAGTACAATAATTATATCAGGAAGAGCGATAATATTGTTAAAATATATTTACAATTCACCACAAATCATATATCATTCTTAAAACGAACTATTAGCAAGAGAAGATGGTCATTACTCATTCGTTAATCATGCACAAGATATACATACCTACAATAAGTAATGTGTATGTAATGTAATTGAGACAGATATGTGCCGTGCTGGTAACTGTATGTAAATATGACCCACTATTTGCCAGGTAAGGTCGATACCGCTGAATGTCATTTTAGTAGGGAAAATGGATAGACTGCATTATAGATGATAATTATTGTAAATTAACTGACAGGATATCCCGTACTCATTTGGATGTACACGTATATATCTTGAAGATGATATTCCTGTAACTCTCATGTTCTTTTTTCACATAAATTAAAATATGATTTATTTTAGAAACATCGTATGTATTTACAAAAAGATTTTCAAATTACATATTACACAGGATGCTCTTATTTAATTACATTTAATTGCAACAAATTTTATTATAACAACAAAATATCAGAAATGAATCTAAAATAAATAAAATGAATTAAATTGAAGTATACCGTACAAGCCTGGTAAAAATCTAATAATTGCAGAAAGACAAGATTTGGAATAACCTAGTCCTAAACACGATAATAAGAACCTTGCAAAGAAGAGTAAGAAGTTTTTTTAGATATGTAAAAGCAATACACGTAATAGAAGATAGAAGTGCAAGACTGAGCTAATAAACTAAAGAGGGAACGATATCTACATACATATGCTCCGAACTAATTCAGGCAGAAGGAATAATGCAGAAGAAAATCAGGTAGAGCGCAAAGTGTGTTAAAGTTAATTATGGTATGAGGGGAACTAGAAAAGTTTTCTATCTAATAATAGAACAAATGACCTATGATTTTTTTAATAATTTTATTTTTTAACATAATCTCTTTTAACTTCAACGCACTGCGCTATCTGTTCTGCAACGATTTTATTCCATTACAGAAAAATTATTTCTGTTGGCATCGAGGGTAAGCCCTAATCTCCTCTTTCAATGATAGTCTGCAAAATGACATCTTCTTTTGAGGTTCTTCTTAAAATGTTTTAAATAAAAAAAATCAGACGGAGTCAAATCCGGACTGTATGGACCACTTCACCTAAGTTACATTCAATTATAGCTTGATTTTGGCTGCCTTGTAAACTAGTGCGTTATCATCAAGGATTATTTATTTGCAACGCAAAGTTGAATGTTTTTTGAATGATGGTACGCAATTTTGTTAATGTATTAAAATAGGTAACTGCTATTTTTGTAGTACCTTTTGGCATGGTTTAAACAAGAATAACTTCTGCTTTGCAAAAAGATGTTAAAGTAGACAACTGCTCTTACTGTAGTCTTTTTTGGCAAGTATTCCACTATAACTCCTACTTGGTCCCAAAAAAAAAGAGTAAATAACAGCTATTATTGTAATCTCTTTTGGTGTGTATTCAACAAGAATAATTTATGTTTGATCCCAAAAAAGTATTAAAGTAGGTAACTGCTGTTATTGCAGTACCTTCTCGCATGCATTTTACAAGAATAAATTTTGTTTGGTTCCAAAAAAGTACTCAAATAGGTAACTGTTGTTATTGTAGTACCTTTTGGCATATACTCTACAACAATAAATCCTATTTGGTCTCAAAAGATGATGTCCATTAGCTTTCCAGATGAAGATTGTCCGCGGGCCTTTTTTAAAGGCAAGGAAGCTTTATGAACCCATTTCACGGATCCTAATTTTACTCCTGAATCCCAGTGTTAGTGTCGGCATCTGCATCTGAAAATGTCAAATTGGTTTGAGAAATTTGTTATCTAAGCGGAAGACATCCACTTTACTGAAGATTAACTCGTATCTAGTTTATCGTGTAGAATTATTAAAACGCTTTGTTTAGATATATTTAGTGCTTTGATAATGTTTGAATCGATGATATTCAAAAACTATTATTTATGCAAATATTGCGTCCAAATACCATTCCCTTCCATCTTTAGTGGATTTACCCCATCTAAACTGTTTTGACTAATATTTTCAAATATGATGAAACCACTGCCCCATACACTGCAATCATACTTTCGTTAATGGTTTTAGAAAAATTTTGTTGCTTTGATAAAAATTTGATGACACTGCAATGTTCAAATCTCATGAAATTAATTTTTTTCACCACCAAACATGCGATAGGCTATATCCTAACCTTGCTAAAGCTACACAGAACGATTCAAAACAAAAGACGGCGGCATGCTGACGGAGGTAATTTTCTTACTCCATAACAATTCTAGGCCTTACACCGACTCTTTTGACTGGGAAGTTTTGGGCCATCACTCCCTACAGCCCCCACCTTGCGCCGAGCGATTTCCATCTTTTCCGCTATCTCAAACGTCATCTTGGTGAACAACCATTACAGCGATGACGAAGACGTGAAAACGGCCGTGACCTCTTGGTTATCGGAACAGGCGGCAAGTTTCTATGAATAGGGTATTCATAATCTAGTTGTAAGGTTTGATAAGTGTTAAAAAATAGAGAAATATATGTAGAATCCGAAAATAAATTTAATTTTTGAAAATTTTCTTTCGTTTGGTTTTTATTTTCAAACGGCCCTTTCTTAAAAAGCACACTTCGTATCCTCGTAATCTAACTTATATAATTGTTTAAGTATTGGTTGTAGGACAGCATAACATCAGTAATACATATGTATATATATATATATATATATATATACTTAACCAGACATCGTCGTATTACAATTTTTTCCGATGAGGTATTTCCAGAATTTTCAACGATAAACGAATTATAATCAGTTGAACTTGTAGAATTAGATCATATTAGATCAGAGTTTTTATAAGTCGAAGTATTTTTATGCTGAAATATGTTTAGTGGCAACAGCATTTTACTTATGAATTATATATAATCCAACTTCTGTAAGTTGAACTACTTTACCTCGAAATTCTCTATATCTCGAAGTTTCTCACAGATGTCAATCTCTCTAAGTAGAATTTCGGATGGTCAGCAACTTTTCAAAAGCGGGGAATTCTGCTATTCTTCGGCTTCCTTCAAAAAATATGTACAAACGATGTAATCGTGCGCTCCAGCATTCAGTATATACTACAATTTGCTAATATTTGCGTTAGATTTTGATGCAGTTTCACGATTTATTCGAATGGTAAAACTTTATATTCAAAATATTGTACGCGTTTAATTTAAAGTTTTGTGTAACTGAACATGGCCCCTGAAAGACCTAGCTCAAAGAGAAGTAATTGGTAGTTCAAGAAGAATACAAAAATATTAAAAAAATCCAGAATTAACACAGTGGTTTCGATCAATGAGAGGTGCAAATTTTCCAAACAAATTGTAATTAAACAAAACGCTTTTAAAATTTACAACAAAATTGTGCGATAATGAAGACAATCACGATATGGTTAGATAGGTTTAAGTGGAGGTATAACATTGTCAGTAAAAGAGTCTACAGGAAAGCTGCATCAGTAAACAAAGAGTGTCAAGACAAGGTTTTACCAGGATGCTGGAATGTTATGTAGAAGATAATGATTTTAACGTAGACTAATCAGAGCTCCTCTTTCGCTATTTACTAGATAACACATACTTTAACTTAGTCAATACCATGGTACCAAAGAAAATAAAGAACATGCTTACTTGTATAGCATATGACGGCTTTGGAAAACGTAAAGCCATTTATCATTAGTGAGAGTCAAAAAACACGTTTTCTCAACATTTAAGTTATGCCCGTACAATATGAATCAAACCAAAGAATATGGATGGCAGATCTTTACCAAATGCCTCACGATATACAACGAAGACTAAAATGCGTTCGTTTGGTATTTTTCACTCCAAACATGACATGATAATTTTCCTTTGTTCATTTTACAAACTGAAAAATCAGTTAAAAATGAACTGAAAACTCTATATAATATGACAGAACATTTCAATTTTACATCAATTAAATGCTCGGTTTCAAACTGCTGATGTTTATCTCTATAACTCAAAGTTTTTGTATATCGAACTTTTGTTAGTAACTGCCTGTTTGATTTATGCAAGTTCGACGCTATATTGATAACATATTGTAGTTGATAAGAGAAGTATAATAATAATAATCAATTCACTTTCTATATACAATATATTGTATGAAGCGTCGTTGCGATCAGGGAGAACACAAATTTGAAAGTTATTTATTGAAGGATTCCCAAGTTCTCTTTTATCAGACTCATTAATTTTTGATCCACTCTTGTATCTATAAACATTTTTCCGGTTTTAAAATAGAGTACGCACTGACGGATTCCTTATGAGAGCAGATGATTTTAATTCCACTAGGAGAATCTCTTAAAAATATTTTACGAGTGATTCGACTGTTTGTTTCCCAATAAATAAAAATAACAGGTTTGTTCATCGGATTTAATAATTCAAATAAGGATTAAATAATTGGTATGGCTATATTTAGGGGCAAAAAAATTATCCTAAACTAGATCAACACATAGAAAATATTATCTGAACACTGAAGGAACGGTGAAATAGTAATAAAGAATGGAATTAGAGTAATAGATGAACAGGGTGTCAGAAAATAATAGAAAGATAATTGAAAAACGTGCATTTTACTCGTGCATCAATATTTATTCCAAATTTAAGTAAATGCTAGTTAATTTGAATATGATATTTTTACATAAAAATAAAATATGAATATACTGTATACCACTTCGTTTAGTTTCAAAAATGGACGACGTATGTAGCTCCTTTAAGGGTTATGACTTTCACAACGCATGCAGATATACACTTCATAAGTATACTTATATGGACTAACTGTAATTTAGGATATTTATGAGGAGTTTACATGAAAGTCTGATGCTCAATCAAGTGTACAGTATAGAACTATAAAAAAGAACGTAACTAATAAATTCTTCAGAGGGATAGCCAGCAGCAAATTAATACCGTGACTTGAAAACGGAAGATTACACCTAACGTAAATTAATAATTATTAAAGTACAGAAACCATTACTAAAGCAATCATCATATTCTAATCTTTAACTTTCTCGCATGATGAAGCCTGAATGTGTTAGTTAAAGCGACACCATTGGTAAAGAAGAATACAGTAATCGCTATGCATGTGTCTGTGTACATACATAGATGTGTGCTATTACATTGAGTATTGAAGGAACAAAAACTCATCTCGGTAGCATGCATAGATACATACATTAGTGCAACGGTTGTGAAGTAACTTTTGATGCAATCTGAAAGAATGCGAATGCTTTTGTATAACGTTTATTTTATGTTCTTGATTTTCTGGGATATAATTAATAAATTTTTACAAAGGAACTGGTATACTGTACCAGTTGATTTACGTTGTAGATACATCCTTAGATTTTTTTGTTTTTTATTTATAAAATAGACATCTTTATATGCGTTTTAATATTTTATCGCTTTTATGCAAAAAATGCGGTAACGACAAGGAACAATAGAAAAGTTTTGCAATATGGGGTAACCGATTTTTGCAATATTTTCATCCTTAAGTAAGTTAATCAATCACAGCCTCAAATTTATCTTCAAGACGACTTCCCGGTCAAAGAAGTTCAATACGCTTCACAAGATATACAGTAAAGTTAAGTTACTAAGTGAAGATATTAATTTCTTGAAACGGTGTAAAAATAGAAATGCTTTTCCAAAATTTATTAACAAGAACTATGTGTTGAACACTGAGCCCTATCCATAACTCATCTTTCTTTGACCTCCTATACAATAGACAAGTGAGGGTTTTGTAAAAGCATGAAAGTATATTTTGTTATGATAGTTTAAAACTAGAACACAATTTTTCAAAATTATGTGAAACGAAGATACAGTGTACGTTTTGGCTTTCGACAGTACAGATCGTGGATGTAATTTGTTTCACGTGGGTTTTGCCGTGGTTACCAGGTGTGATACTGTTTAATTATCTGCTGATGATGACAACTTAGTTGTCGAAATACCTACACAAAATACGAAAATTATTGTGAAAAAGGGTTATATATAGCTTAAGTGATTAACGCTGTGCAAGTTCGGTATACATTGGAACCAACGGATAAGTTGTGTGCAAGAAGGCCTAGGAAGGTAAAGGTACAATTATTAAATAAAAGGCAAATACAAAGTAGATTGTTGTTTGCTCATGAACACGTTCATTGGGACAAAAAAAGTGGCGCAAGGTACTGTGGTTCGATGAATCGAAAATAGTTTTATTTAATTCCGGTGTATAACAACAACACATACGAAGACCACATTGACAACACTTCAAACCCAGTACACCAAAAAGACGGTAAAATTCGGAGTCTCAAGCATCATGCTGTGGGAGTATTTTTCATGGTATGGCGTAGACCCTTTACACAAGATAGAAGGAATAATGCATGCTGATGCCCATGTCAACATATTACAAACTGTGCGTCTACCATATACAGAGGCAGAAATATCACTAAGATGGTTGTACATGTAGGATAACGATCCGAAGCATGTTTCTCGTAAAGCGAAAACACGGTTTCAAAATAATAACGTTCGCATGTTGGGGTGACCGGTACAACCAGACTTAAACCCCATTGAAAATTTATGGGCGGAGTTGAGAAAGACTGTATCTAAACTGCAAAATATTGACCATCTGTAGGAAATATGCCAAGCCGAATGGCAATCAATTTCAGCAGAGACATGTAGAGAACTGGTGAATTCGTTACACCACACGTGTCAAGAGCTGATGAGCAATAAACGTCAAGCAACAAAATATTAAGTGTTTCAATCCAATTAAGTAAGTAAAAATGACATTTGGCTAGTATTTTGGCCTGACTACTATTTTAATGCACAATTATTTTGTTTGTCCTAGAATATAAACAGTTTTATTTTCTCTTGGGTATTAAGAAACCTATTTCTTTATTGTTATTGTTAGGTAACATGTTGGAATAAAGAGTTCGATAAACTTAAATTTCTTTCATTTAATGTATAAATTGATATTTCAGAAACCACCACGTGCACATGCCTGTACAACTTTATTTCCAGTGAAATTAGTATATCCTAGGGGAGAATAATGGCACCAGTACTCTATCTGATTAATTAAATTAACAACACAGGCCAACCAATAAATATTTTTTAAAAACTTTTTCAAAGTTCAACCTATTTTTATGTATTTTGGTGTGCTGAATCCAAATTTTCAATCAGTTTTTTCTACCACGTATCAATTTTTCGCAATCTTTATCTTCTCTTGGGTATGATAGTATTAAAATATATATGTAGTTAAGATTTAAAGGTACGTAATTTATTATCAGATTGTAATTGAAAAATTTAACATTTTATTATTACAATGGTAGTGTATGTTTGAATATGAACAGTTTTTTACTTATTAATCTAAAGTTTTGTATTTCCTCAAACTCTTCACGGTAAAAGTTCGAGTCTAGCTTTTCCTTTTATATGATGCTTCTGGAGTTGCTCGTAGAGGGTCCAACAGTAATCTCCCATCATGTTGACATTCCAACGAACCTGATACTGAGAGGGAGGCAATGATTATTCATTATTTTTCTGTATCGAAATGATATGATAAACTCTACGAAGGAATCGTTCGTCAATAACACAAATCTGCCTGAAGATGAGTGATTCTCTGAAACATATATAGTAGATAGGGTGTTATTAACATTTGAATGATCCCTTTTAACATTCTTTTATTCGGCAAATCGCCGTGGTGCAAGCGTCAGTCTATATACGCTCTGGAAACTTTGTTACTGACATGCGAGATAGACGCGTTCTCGCTTTATCGTTCAATACATTTTTGTGTTGGACGAGAGAGGGAGGCAATAATTATTTATTATTTGACCCTGATACTGTTTCTACATCTCCTTTATATCTTGGTGGAAACGCTCCCCTTGTTCCTCACATACGACTCCAAGATTGTCAGGGAAAAAATTTAAATGTTCAAAAGTGCACCTTGAGCATTTACTATTAATTAGGTGTAGAGACTAAGGTATTATTATACGCTTACAATGCATAAATAATGTAAAGTAAACATCGAGGAAACTTTACGTCCTGTGGTATTTTAAAGTTCATTTTCGCATTCAGCACGTCAAAAATCATAGGAGAACTAAATTTATAAAAAAGTTTTTTCGTAGTTGGCCTGTGTAATGATTGGTGGGGGATATCTGCATTCTCGAGCTAAGAAGATAGGTAATAAATAGTCTCCAGATGTGGGTTGGTCAGGGAAAGCAACCATTATTTGAATTAAATTTAGTTTGAAGCTATTATATCTTTTCATTTTCTTTAGATTAATAAAAACTTATTTTTTATAAATTTTAATTAAAAATTGTGAATTTTGGAATAAAATACATCTATGCATATAAGTAATTTAGATAATTATTCGATATAAATACAAAGAATGATTGATAAATGTTCTTCAATTACCTTTGCAAAATTAAGGAGGTCATGAATAAGATAATAGTTATGTCTGCAATAAGAACATATTAACTCACCATTACGTGTTCAAGTGTAAAGGCAGGGTGTCAGATAATGATCGTTCGTGTTCACATTTTTGAGTACAGTTAACCGTGTCCGTGGTTCAGATGACCGATCCGTAGTTATTCAGACCGTGATGCAGCGCGGTAGTCCGCTTCTTTCACGGACCGACGGCTCTCGCTGCCGCCTGAACCGCCGAATTATCCAGTCAGACACCCGACCCATTGTTTTGCTAATTACAGACTGCGAGATCATTAAACAAAGAAGAACTGTTAAGTAATAAGAGATTAAATCTTTATTATTTTAAACATATGACCGAATCTTTTCTTTCATTATTAACATACATACACAAAATCATCGTTGGACATGGTCTTTCATCGTTCAGTTGGAATTTAATTCAGTTATTTATTACGTGGTATTTTATTGCTTTAAACTTTTAAATATCATTAAAGAATTCCATGGAATTTCTTGTACAATTTTTTAAGGAATGAACAATCTTTATAAAAAAATGTCAATTATTTGCTAAAATACGCGCTTTACAATAAAAATTCGATAAAAAGCTACCTCAGGTGACTCTCATGTAAAAAGACATTTATCGTAAAATAAATATTATTATATTAGATATTATCTTTCTTTAATTAACTAGTAAGAATTTACATATTTCAATGCTCTTGTGCTTCTTTCAATATTACGTCCAGCTCAGTACAATTTTTGTTAACTCATCAGTTATGATGACTAACATCGTCCGCGCGATTACTGCTTGACTTTTCTCTATCTCTTATTAGCTACTGAAAAATCCGTTAAGTTCTTCGAAGACTATTATACTTTTAGGAACAATTTTATTTTTATTTTATTTTCATAAAATTATACTGACATTGTTTTATAAAGGTTGCTAACGCGATTAATGTAAAGACCATTAATGCAGCTGCCATTTAGGGTTTCTAGAATATTATCGAATTCTTTTGGATAGAATAGCATAAAATTTTAATTTTCATCAATAGGTCATATCATTTTGATCTTCATAGATGCCAATAAAATTAACTGACAATTTATTGGAATCTAGGAAGACCCAAATGATATATTTTATGTTATTCTAGACCAAAATGATATATTTTATGCTATTCTATCCTTACATTAATTACAGAAAATTAATTAAAGACTTTTTGCATCGATCCAAGGCTCGAACCTTTATCTATCGTTATCTGGATGTGCTCCACCAATTAATCCTACCGTTAAGTGATCGTGTAGATACAGGTTCGAGTCCTGGTCCGATACAAAATATTATTCATTAATTTTCTGTAATTAATGCAACGATGAAATAGCAGAAACTACTGATTTGCACTAATTACACATAGCGAAGTGCATAATTATATTTATACATAATTGAAAGCGTACTCTTTTGATTTTTGTAATGTCTTGCAATTAAGAATTAAAGAAGACGAATAAGCCAAATGTGACAAACATAAAGTTGCTGTATTTTCGGAATATTTTACACCTTTTTGAGCCTTAGAAATTTGAGATATCTCCAGAAGAAGAAAATGAAATCATACGAGCACTGGAAGTACTTACAAGGGAACACAGGCAAGTGTCCTTCATAGATTTAAATCAAACTTGGTAGGTTTACAGACTGATGTAGTGTAAGAACAACGGTAACTGCCGAATCACCCGTTTTCGGGGGGTGGAGCGCTCTATCGGAAACACAACCCTTCGCTTTAATATCTCCAAAACGGCAAATTTGAAATAAATATGAGGGGTGAGGGTTGTTACTGGTAAACAATAATTATGAAAAGTAAACTATTGTCATTATCCTTTAGTACTATTAAAACATTGAAACATTTATATCAACTTTTTCTGATATATCTTACCGGTTTGGAAGTATTAAAGTAAATAGTAAAGGGTTGCGTTGCCGATAGAGCACTCCACCACCCGAAAACGGGCGAGTGGGCAGCTCAAAAAAGTTACCGCTGTTCTTACACTACGTCAGTTTATAATACCAAGTTTCAATTAAATCGATGAGGTACACTTGCCTGTGTTCCCTTGTCAGTCAATTATAACTTCCATTCAAAAGCTTTACAATATCAGAAACAAGACCTGCAGTATATCAGTTAATACACAAAAAGTGCCCGGATACGTTCTGATTGAATTGAATAACAGGCAGAGTACTAAAAAAGCTCTCTGACATTGAAATAAGATTTATTGCTCACTAACTGGACACTTACAATTGTCTCCCATTCTCTTTAAACTACCCGAAAAACTGTTAATAAAGAAAATTAAATCCACCCTACAAGAGGGGCAAATTGTGGTGAATCACCAGTTTGGATTTTTACAGAAACACGTTACATCGAACAAGTCTATCGTAATACAAATGAAGTCAAATAAGCGTTGCTGGATACTTCACACGACGGTCTTGCATTATCAAATCAGAGACTGCATTAATGCTTTCCGACACAACATTTATGGGACGACCTTCACGAAATTTATCGTCCAAAGAACGCCGTCCAAGTTTGAATTCACTATACCAACGATATACTGGAGTTTTCGATGGTGCTTCATCACCATATAAAGAATTCAGCTCGTTGATGCATTCTTGTTGAGATAATCCACGCCGAAAGTTATGAAAAATAATTGCACGAAAATGTTTGCAAGTTAATTCCAATTTTTTCGCTGACATAAAATTTTCAAGTTTCTGTCAACAATAGAAATAGCGATCGGATAATAAAACTGTCAAGGTAAATATATTGTCAAAAATGATTAACTTCACGATGCATTCATCGGATCAGGGGCAACACTAACTGTGTTGCCAGTTCCCGAAATATAATCGGCTACCCTCGTATATACACACATATACGTAAAATCATTGTGAATACATTTCCATGACTGTTACACCTGTAAACAATAAATTATTTGAAGTGAAGGCGAAAAAAATAAAACAAATTACTTGCATTAAATTTAGAAAAAAACATTTTATTCTCTCCCTTGACAGTATATTTACAAGCATTCCATTCCTTTAAAGCATTTTTCATTCTATCTTAGAGAAATAATTAATTACATTGTATTAAGATGTAGACAATTTGCACGTAACCTAAAAATAAATATCTTATGTTGTATTCTAGTTACGACGAATTGAAGAAGATCATTCCGAGATAATCTTGGAGAGAAGCAAAAACTAAAGCATACAACTGACAGGAAGCTTAATCATATTAAACATATCGTGAGTACAGTTTTGCAAGTCATAGCATCTCCTCAGAGTAAAGACAGTTAAAGTGGGTTAATATTATTTTGGACATGACTTTCAACTGGGTTACATTTGTTAAGTGCTTTTTCAAATAAATATTATCAAAGAACAAATAAAGATTACCGTCAGGACGTTGATGACGTGATCGAGATGTAAGAACTTGCGCCTATTGTCTTGAAAATTGAATTATTATTCAACCTGGATTAGATTTAAATCTGTTAATGTCATTACGTTACACAAATACGTGATTTGAGTCGAGAATAATGCAAAGGAAATTGAAAAGTAAATATATGAAATTAGATATTATTTGAAGATAATTTGATATAGCTTTCGTTAATGTTTCCGTTATTGAAATACAGAAATTTGAAGATGAAATTAAACTGTAACATTAAAAGGTATTGAACTTCAAATCTTATGTTGCAATTATACGGAGTTCTTCTAAAAGAATGGACCAGTTTCGTAGCCCAATATTTTCTTAAAGAAAAGTAATATAAAATTCTTGGAAAGTCACATTCATAATAAAGAATAATATCATATCTCCCTCTCTCGACCAATACATAAATGTATTGACCGACAAAGCAAGAACGCTTCTATCTCACATAGATCGGAGACTATGTTTCCAGTGTGTAATAGACAGAAACTTACGTCTAGGCTTTATGCCAATTAAAGAATGTTAAAAAGGAATCATTCTATTATTAATAACACCCTATCAACTACATATGTTTCATCGAATTCACGAATCGTCAGGTTGATTTGTGTTATTAATGAACGATTCCTTCAGAGTGTTTATCATATCTTTCGATACAGAAAATAATGAATAATATCATATCTCCCTCTCTCGACCAATACATAAATGTATTTATATTTTCTGTATCGAAAGATATGATAAACACTCTGAAGGAATCGTTCATTAATAACACAAATCAACCTGACGATTCGTGAATTCGATGAAACATATGTAGTTTATAGGGTGTTATTAATAATAGAATGATTCCTTTTTAACATTATTCATAATAAAGTTTTATTTCACGTCTTACGTTCTTAATACTGCTGCTACCTGCGGCACGGATAACATCACACCTATATGGGAATTCCTCTCAAAAGTGTAATAGTAGTAATTTAGGATCATCTAAATTATTGGGTAATAAGAAAACATAAACTTGATCTTTCACATATCCTCATAGGGAAAAATCATACACGGTGATGTCTGAGGATTTCGCAGAACAAGCTCAACAAACAAGATCATGTGCCCGTTCCGACCAGCTGCTGCATTCTATATAGTTTCAAATGTAGTCTTGTCAGCACACGCCAGAAGGGGTAAAGGGTAAGGGATCTAAAGTTCACGGCTAGTATTATCACTTTTCTTCACTTGTTCGTCAAAAACTCACGTCGATCTGAGTTCTTGCCTTTGTAGAGACATCAATTCTCTGTAAACTGTCGAAACTACTATCTACATTCATCGGAGAGGATGATGAAATGCCCAATCACCTTCGGAAAGCACGTTGCACTCTAAAAACTGAATTTGTTTTAGCGGTACTATGAGTGTGGTGCTGCAGCTATTCGAAACTTAGAAACCACCTGTTTCAAATGGCCAGTGACTAGTCCTTTCACAATGCTTGAGAACTCAAACATTATAAACAACAACAAAGGACACATCGTCAAAATAATTTGTAGTCTGTTCGTAAAGAATTAACTCATCCTTCTGCATTAAGCGAACTTTGGTAGGAATAAGGTTTTAATATAATATCACCCAAGACGTCGAGCCAAATATTATCGAAAATCTGCTTTGGAATTTACATTCTGGAATCTGAATTTTCTATTTTCCAAAAATGGTCATTCTTTTGGTTAGAAATGCATTTATTGTTAAAATTACATTCATCACCCGAATGATTAAATTCCGTAAATATTGTTTGGTGGTAATCCAATTACAAAATGTAATTCTTCTCTTAAAATCAGTATTTATTGGAACTAATTTAATCTTAGCTTTACGCATACAGTTTCGTGAATATGCTGTATAAGTCGCAATATAATTTCTCCATCGTTGGCTGTACTTTCTCGTTTCTTGTCTATTGTACTTTATTATTAAAGCATTCATTTGTACGTAAGTTATACTTGAGTCTTACAAAAGTACGTCAGTGTTGATGTCTCCTTTCTGGATACAGATTACGATACATTATGCAAGCTTAGCAGAATTATCATTACACCTAATGCATGTACATACTCAAAATTTTTTAACATTAGAATAATAGATAACTGCCATTGCGTGTCTTTGAACCAGTATTTGTGGTTGCGGATGTCGAACTAGTGTATTTCTGTACTGGACTATATAATGATAAATGCAACTCCGCACTTATTTTCTCAACTAGTCGTTTAATAAAAATACGTCCTTTTAATACCACTAGCTTTAATATAAAGACAAAAATTACAAAATTGACTGATAGAACTATCGATACATGGTAACCCTTCCAGGTTTTCCGTTTCCGTGCGAATTTTTAGCTCTCCTTAAAGAGATATTTTTGCTTTAAAAAAATTAAAAATGGGCGTTGGTAAATTAAGCATTGTTAAAAATGCCCGGGTGAGACGCAAGTCATACATTTAGAATGCTTTGTGGCAAGACGATAAATATTCTCATAATTAGGGTACAATTTATTGCATTTGCACATGTTCCCTAGTTCTAATAAATAGTAAAGTAATTAATGGTACAGAAATTAATAAATGGCCTGCAACTATTGCAAAATATAAATTCTGGGAAGAATAATTTTATAAGTATAAAGCTTTCGATGTATGTATTTAGGAAGTTTTGTTGCAGTAATGTTTCGTAGAGTTACTATAATCTCTTTTACATTACATTACCTGGTAAATGAGCTTGGATTAAACCCCATGAACTGTTTGCAAATTAAATTGAAATAAATGTGACATACATAAAAATAGCAATAAATTGCATTATTAAACTAAAATGATGAATTGTTTGAAATGTACGAGGCGTGTTTTTTAAATAAGGGCCGTTTGAAAATAAAAATCAAACGAAAGAAAATTTTCAAAAACCAAATTTATTTCAGATTCTACATACGTTTCTCTATTTTTCAACAGCTGCCAAATTTGTTTAAACACTTATCAAATCTTTCAACTAGATTTTGAATACCCTCTTCATGGAAACTAAGGAGTCACGGTTTTCACGTCATCATCGTTGTACTGGTTGTCGCCGAGATTATGTTTGATGTAAAGGAAAAGATGGAAATCGCTTAGCGCAAGGTTGGGGCTGTGGGGGGTGTCCAAAACTTCCCAGCCAAAATAATTAATAAATAAAAAATAAAATCTATCTGTCTATCTATAGAAAAAATATTAGCGGCTCCAATTTGCAGCCCTGAGGAATTTCGAAACTTACTTTCTGTGATTTGAATCTTCCCCCTTTCCATTCTCATCCGCTGTGATAACGCACTGATTGCTTCTTGTCAATAGTATTTTACCCAATCGATAAAGCCCGAGGTTTTCAGTAGAAGTACCTGACGATGTACGTTATTGACAGTCTCCGGCTGATGTATAGATATTCTAACCATCTCATCTTAGTTGTTTGAAATATAACTTCTACTGACTTTTATTTATCCACTACACTGAGTCCTTAATTTAGTCAAGAATATATACACAGTAATCTTTGGATAATTTTACGATTTATACTTACTGTTTGTTACATCAAAAATGCGTCTGCGTCCAATAATATATTGTATATTTACTTATACAAAAAAGCGTAGTGTGTATATACATACATATCAAGTTTTATTCGTTATATTCTCGTCCATTTTATTTGCAGACATTCTCGTCCGTTTAATTAATTTACATTTGTATAAATAAAAAAACCAATCGCAAAAAATAAACGGTACATTTTCGTATGTTTACTCTTTGGCGAGCAGTAAAAATGTTATTCGACACACTTGTTGCTGAGTTAAAATGGCTTACCGTTGTTTGCATAAAATGTAAATGTCAATATAGTGGAAAAATATTACATGTGTACATATATATGTATACATACCTGTTTCGATAGCCAAAATTTGCATCCCTAAAAGTAAATATATGTACACCTTTCGCGCGGTGACCTCTAAAGTTTTATTACTTAAACGGAACACGTTTTAAAATAACTTTATTGTTAATTTAGTTAATGTAGTAGATGTTTGTACGGTATATGTGGTTGTGCTAAATATACACTATCTACAGGACGAAAAGTCACAATGAAACAGACTACCAAATGTGTATATATACTAATATATACTATGTGATGTGTAATATATACTATGTGAAAAAACGAATCACTAAGTAAAAGTACATATTTTTAAACCCAATTTTGTACAAATATTTACTTTGTTAAGAATAACAAATGACGAAAAGGGCAGCAAGAAAGCAATAAACTTTTGTGTCGTTTTGTGCCCAACTCTTCCGAAAAAAAATCGTTTTTATTTTCTTTATTTTAGCTTAGTTTGATTATTCGATTCCAAGAATTTATAGTTTTGAATAGGTTTATTAAAAGGCTAAGAGTTCAAAGATAGCCAAAGTATCGTTAATTAAATGACTTTGAAAAAGATGATATCGGCGACCTATATGAAGCAGATAATTCATGAAATAGGTAGGTGGAGACAAAGAAATGTCCGTTGTTGGAGAGATTGGTTTCAAAAAGTTAAGCAACGTCATAGAAGAGGCTCTGGATGACTTAGAACAGGAGTTCCCAAAGTATGCGTCGCGGCGCCGCAAAGAGTCTCCAGGTGCGCCGCGAGAGCCTCGCAAAACGAAAAAAAATTGAAAAATATAATTTTATGAAAATGAATTTATTAAACTGCTTTTTTGCACTTGATTGTAAATATAATCAACAATGATTTGCTCAAAATAAATACTATTCATTTTGTATATTGAATTTTAGATTTAATGTCAGTGTGTGTGCATGCGCGCGTATAATTTCAAGAACTGGTTGTTAAGCAATAGTGACCACCCACTTTCAGCAAACCAATTATTGTCCTGCTTCTGTGGAATATTATAGAAGCGCCTAGAACTGGATCCCTGAGACTTTCGCAAACGAGGAAGCTGAAGAGCTCATCGACATTTCTACAGACTTGTTATTAAATTCAAGACTCTACTCTTGAATTTAATGACAGTCTTTGATTGATTTTTGTAGTATCGAAGATGAGTATCCAGTAGTGACCAAGAAGGCACTTTGATCATTGATACCGTCTGCCAGTTCTTACCTGTGTGAATGTGGGTTTTCAGCAGTTGTCGTTATGAAATCTAAATATAGAGATAACCTTAAAATCGAAGATGAAATTCGTGTTGCTCTGTCAAAAATAACACCAAGATTCCACGAACTGATCAAAAATAAACAATCCCATCCCTCTCATTAGGAGAGAAAACATTTTTGAAACTCTTATTACTTGTACCCAATTACGTTTAAAATGGTTCTCTGTTTTGTGTTAATTAGCTACTATTTCTGTTCTCAAAATAAATGTGATTTTCTTTATTTTTCGATTTATTTACGTTTTCTTTCCCCTCCTTATTACAATTACTAAAAGAAACAAATTTACCAACAACTATTCACAAAGTATTTAAACAAAATTAAAGTCTTATAAAAATCTAAACGTTAAATTTAGATATCATAGCATATAATTTATTTAAATTTAAGATTTTAGACTTAAAATTATCAGGTCTTCAGTTTTGCTTCATATGAAGGGCGCCTCCGGAAATAATCTGAACGTTAAGGTCGCCATGGTTTTAAAAAGTTTGGGAACCTATGACCTAGAAGAACGATTGAACGGAAAGGTAGCAGACTAAGATTGTTTGCTCTTAGGGATTGGTAGTAGGTAGTAGGTTAAATTTTTCACCTCTAAGGATAAGGCATTTTTAAAAAATGGAATATACAAATTGCAATCACGTTGGCAAGAAGTACTGATGGAAATTACATTATTCAACAAGGTTTATTTAAGGTACGAAAAATTTATTACAAAGGGTACTAGAAAAGTTTTGCAATATGACGCAACGATGAATCGTAGGAAACTGCTTGTTGCTGCACGTTGAGACATGTTCGTACGTATATAGTAGCCGTGGCGCCATGTCGATGGGCTCAGTTATTCATTAGCAATGAGAGTGTAAACTGCTTGCGAATGCATCGTGGTCACGAAATGAGATAAGGGCAGTTTTGCGTTATAATTTCGTGCGTGGTTTAAACATAGACCAGTGCTTCGAAGAAATTACTGATGCACTAGATGATGTTTGTCCACATCACACAACGATATTCATGTGGCATACAAAATTCCAAAGGGGAAGTTTAACTGTGGAGGATGCTGAGAGGCTGGAAAGGTCACGAACGTCAGTTACGGAGGAAAACGTTACTACTGTGAGGAAAATGCTTGGTGATGACAGGCGAGTGACCTACCAACAGATAGAGGTTACTTCAGGCCTAAATGCACCAGCAATTCGTTCTATTCTGCATGATCTATGAAGAACGGGCGGCCAAAGTCAAGATGCACACCTGGTTTCTCCATCACGATAATGCTCCAGCTCACTGCGCCAAAGCCTGCACCGAATATTTGACCACCACAGGATTAAAACTTCTCGAGCACTTTCCTTACACTCCAGATCTTGCTCCCTGCGACTTCGCACAGTTCCTGCATGTGAAAATGAAGCTAAAAGGGAGGCAGTTTTACAGTAACGAGGCCTTTTGCGGGCTTGGGACAACGAGTGTGCTTTACTCCCTAGTGAAACCTGGCCGAACTGATTTAAAGATTGGTTTCGGAGGATGGAGAGGTGTATTAAGTGTAGAGGGAATAACTTTGAATAAATTAAATAAACAAAGCTGTATTGCAAAACTTTCCTAGTATTTATTCTAAAAACGGACATAACATTCTGTTAGATTTGATAATATCGCAATATTATCTGTATGATGATACTATGTATTGAGTTTCCCAATTGGCTATGTATGAAAGTGAGATTACAGATCCTACAAAGACTTTTGTTTAAAGGAAAATTTTACCAATAATTATAAGATCAAATGATTACATCTCACATTGCAGCATCACCAATACTAAATATTAAAAAGATGGAAAAGATGCATCCGGGAAATCTGATATTCTTTTGTGACATTGAGTCATCAGAATGACAGATTTTCGAAGAAATATATGGAATAAATATTGTTAAAAAATGTACGGTATGCGTACTTCTTTGGAAATTAAATTCAAAACTTAAATTTAACATTTTATTTAACAAATATACAAGAGCAAAAAATATAACTACGTACTGACTTTATTTGTGATTACTCTTAGAGATTCTCTTATTTTCTTAGGAATAATGTTGGCACGTATAACGTACAACTACATTTACTTAAAAATGGCGCACAATTCACAATTTACTCTTTTTAAATTGGCTTAAGACTTGTCTGGCTAAATCTGTAGCTTCTCCAGCGCAACCATAACATAATGTAACACCGCTGCCACCATGACCATAATTATGTATAATATTGACCAATTTTCCATCGATGGATTTGGTTTCTAATTCTAATTTCACTGAGCTTCGTCCTGGACGTAAACCAACTTGATGTTTAAAAATCTTAGCGTTCTTTAAAAATATATTCATTTATTATACGCCGTAAAATAAATAATATTTATATTTAAAACCTTTAAAGATGGAATCATGCGAACACACCCGTTTAAAATCATTTGAGTATCACTTTGTCTTGGATTTAAATCTTCGTCGTCTACCTGATGGGTCCCTCCCAAAATTACACAATGTTGACTGCAAAATGTATATTAGTAATTAAAAATTGTTTAAGCTAACATAGCAGGTATATACATATATATATATATATATATATATACATAAGGAGCTGCGAAAATGTGATGAATGACAATGATGTTTATTGTTCACTATGTATACATTAAGTACAACTATAAATTAATGAATAAGCAGTTAATTTGGCCGTGACTGCTATGCAATGTTTACGTGAGCAACTTCGAACAAATTACTTACATCACAGTTTAAATTACTCACAGGAGCAATCACATCTTTTACATAAGACGATTGATACAGCTAACTGTTTTTAGCACGACCAATTTCAAATAAATTATTTACATAACAATTTAAATTACTCACAGGAACAACCACGTCTTTTACATTAGATGATTGATTCAATTAATTATTTTTAACATGAACAATTTCCAACAAATTACTTACATCTCAGTCTAAATTACTTACAAGAACAACCAAGCAATTTTCAACAAGTTACTTACACCACAGTTTAAATTGCTTACAAGAACAACCATGTCTTTTACATTAGACGACTGATACAGCTACCTGTTTTTGGCATACAAGTGGAAGAAATTGGTAAAAGTGTGGAAGTAAGAAAGCGTAAACTGATAAGAAAGGAGGTCTCCCTGTAGAATCTTAAGGAATACTATATTTGGAAAAAGCAATATTCGATAATTCGTTTCTGAACACTCTCCGCTGACACTTGTTCACAAGGTAATCTTCAAGAAAATGCATAGCGGAGGTAGTGGTATTTGTCGCTTATAAGGCGGAAATCCAATATAAAAGAGTATCCAATACCAAAAGCTGCAACTTAAAAAGAAGATGCCTTTTTGAAACTCTATCGAAGACATTTGCAAAATCCAGGCACAACATGTCTACAGGCATTCCATTGTCAATGCTCGCTGTCCAGCAATTCAGACATTGTAGAGCATTCATCACAACGGAACGTCCAGACAAAAATCTTTGTTGAGTAGACAGTTTAATATGATTAGCAAGAGTTCCAAGAGTTTGGCCATTAAACACTTCTCCTCTAACTTCGAACAAATTTGTAATGTTGACTCAAATATCCCTCTAAAATTCGTTAATGGGACTTTCGGCATCACCAGTTTTAGGTCGCAGGTCAACAAATGCAACAAGTTTACTATTCAGGAAGTGAAAGTACGCGATTCTCCATCTAATGTGACTAAAATATGTCATATTTAATACAAAAGCTATAGAAGAAGAGAAATTGCTACTAAGTTTTGGATTAACAGAATTTCCAATGGAGAGCTAGTTTTTCTGCAATAGTTTGCAGAAAATCGAAATATATAAACTCATTTGATATAAAATGTAAACTAAGTGTTACTACTTACTTAGAGATAAATTTGGACAAGTTGTGTAGTTTGAAGCAGGCACATCTAAGTCTATAATTTTTTAAATAAACTTAGTTCATGTAGTTTTAGATTATACTCGCATATTAACAAGAGTGAACCAAGAAGTATCCGTATTTGAAGACAAGGGACGTTACTGAGGGATTTTGGTATTACTGTTGTATACTACTATCTTTCGAACGAAGCCGTATGAAATATTAGGTGGATTCGTAGATTAGTTTCGATTTTACAGTCATTTATATGAGACGCAAGTCAACAAAGAAACAATATTGATCAGTAATTTTCTTTTGGTTTTGGGTGGAAAAACACGCGAAGAAATTAAAACGAAATCGAACACCCTTTACTATCTATGACAATCGTTTAGATATTGGTTCAATGAATTTAAATGTGGCATGGTCATGACTACTCTCTTTTGGGATTCGATGGGAAAAAGAAATACCAGAGACGTTGGAAAAGTTTGCCTTTCCAAGAGGAGATTATGTTGAATAATAAAATTAATTTTTTTCGAAAAATTTGTGTCACACATCGACGTATATACAATCTATTTAATGGTGCGAGTGTCCTTCCTTGTTTACGAAAATCACAAAGGCTCAGATATATCTTTCTTGACTATAAAGTGTTGATTACTTTTCTCATTAGGTAAAAAAAGTACAGTCAGTTAATAATGTAAATACTTAAATAAACCACTATGTACTCATGCATTTATTCATCCTTTTATAGTAGAAACTTCTTCTCGAAACCTGAAATTGAAAGAAGTGCTAGTTTTGTAATTTATTTAAAATACTTTACTTGGGTATAATATAGTTGCCGTCATCGCTATCATCTAATTCGATGTGGAACTGCCAAGGTGCTTCTGCCTGAAACGTAAAGTTTGATGAAACTCACATTCAATTGAACTTAAATTTAATATTTTGATATTGTATAAATTGCGTTTATATCCAGTTGATCTAAACAAGAAAATTTGTACACCACGACCACATAAACACTTATTGAAGAGAATGTGGGGGCTAACATTTTGTTGCAGATATTTAAACTAATCAAATTTATCAAAACTTGCCTCGTGTGTAACTCTTTAATAACAATAATAACACAATAATATATTAATTACTATCAATAATGAATTATTCGTTCCGGTTCATATTGTACGCCTATGGTATTTGTCAAAGTGGTGAGGCCTAGTTATTACACAAGTTTATTAAGATACTCATTAATTAAATTGTATCTAATAATATTGTATAATTTACCAACGTTTTATCTACATATTAATACTCGAAATAATACGAAAATGCAAATATTTACAAAACTTCTCCCTGGCAAATATAATGCATAAGTGAGGTTAAATCCAGTTGAACCTAAGCTTAAAACACAAAATTTGGAGGTTCGAATCAAGGCAAACCATGCAACAACGTTAAGCTCGTATTCCATAGTTAGTTTAGTTTAGTTTGATTTAAAGTAGTGCCAACTCAAACTAGGCCCTTAAAAATGTTAGTTTTTGTAATTATTGTATTAAGTGTTAAAAAATTGGCTGACCAGCATCACCGATATATCAACTTTACTATGTCTTTACCACATGTCGTAGTATACATTATTTGATTCGTAATTTTGTTACGGTGGCTGCAAATTCAATAATGCGCCATTTTTTCTTGAGTATATATTTTTATGGTATTTATTTGATTTCTTTTGCTATAACTACTTATATATTATGAGCTCTAAAAGTTAAAAAAACAACATTTATTGTATTGGGAAAGTTTATATAAAAGTGATCAAGTGCCTATATAAGCAGACAAGTAACAAAGTGATAAGCAAAAAGGATATATTAAAAGAATTCACAACGACTGAAGGAGTGATGCATACAGGATACAGAAATATTACAAGAATGGAAATCTCAGATCTTACGTTTGCTGATGATGTAATCATAATGTATCTGAAGGAAAAGGATTTACAGGAAACTTTGCCAGTATGGAATACAGTGCTGAAAAGAGAAGGAATGAGTATAAACGTGGCAAAAACAAAAGCAATGGTTATTGCAAAACAGACAAATAAACATAAACAATATTTGTGAAACCAATAGAGCAAGTATATCTGGGAATTATCGTAGAGGAAATTGGAAAATATGAACTGGACATAAATAATAGAATTGATAATAGGGGTTTTATAATTAATAGAGAAATAAGTACAACAAACTAAAATGAAGGTATACAAAAGCGTGTACAGACCAGTTTTAACTTACGGAGCAGAACCTTGGGTACTGAATAAACAAGGAAATAGTAAAATAAATGCTGCAGATATGAAGTATCTAGGAAGAGTGTTAGCCGTTACTAGAAGAGACAGAGTTAGAAATACGGAAATAAGGGAGAAGCTGAAGATAAAGGCAATTCAAGGATGAATTGAACGGCGATAATAACGGGAGCACATGCAGAGAATAGAAAGCGGGGCCCAAGTGAAGATGGTATGGGAATCTAAACCCGTTCTGGAAGAGGAAGAGAGTAAGACCGCAGCGGATGCGAGAAGATGTATTGGGACAAACATTTAAGAAGAAAGGAAGAACGTAGGTTGAAGCAAGGACGGGAGCGCAGGACAGGGAGAAGTGGAGACAATTGAAAGAAGAATAGAAATGAATACTCTAACCCTTACACCAATTTAAAGTAGAAATGGATGACTATATATATATATATATACCTAGTCCTGCCATAAGTATTGATACAAATGTAAACGCACCTTTTTGCAGATTATAACTTGAAAACACAAACATTTTATGTTGGCAGTTCTGACATTTGATATATACTTTACAAAAGTGCCGAACAATTTTACTATAGCGTGAGTTGTCATTATGGAATGGTCGGATAAAGGGAGCCGTATTGCGGTTATTGCACTTCATAAGTGTGGAATAGAAAGAGCCCGTATTTTTGATTTATTGAAACCGTTAAATATTACGCGTGTGTTTGTGTATCGTACTGTTAAGTTATTCATTGATACTGGAAATGTAATCGACCGTAAAAGATCTGGCAGGCCTCGCATAGTTCGTACAACACAGGCCATCAATGCTGTGAGGTCCCGCATCAATCGACATCCTGTCCGCAAACAGAAAATCATGGCTCGTGAAATGGGTATTGCTCCGAGAACCATGAGCCGTATCATTAAACAAGACCTAGGACTTAGAGCTTTCCAACGACAAACAGGAGAGCGCCTTAACGTTGAATTAAAAAAGAATAGGAAGAAAAAATGCAGACACCTGATATAGTTGTACGGCAAAGAGCGTTACAAAAAAATTCTGTTTTCTGATGAAAAAATTTTTACCGTGGAAGAAACTTTTAACAAGCAGAATGATAGGGTGTATGCACGGTCTTCCAAGGAAGCCAGTGAAGTGGTGCCAAGGAATCAGCGAGGTCATTTTCCTGCTTCAGTGATGGTTTGGTGGGGAGTATCCTATGACGGTGTCACTTCTTTGCATTTTTGTGAAAAGGTGTTAAAACAGCGGCCAAAAACTATCAACGAGACATTTTAAACAATGTAGTGGAGCCCCAGAACTACACCATGTTCCAGAACCAACCATGGATATTCCAACAAGAGTCTGCGCCCGCTCACAAGGCCAAAACAACTCAGCAATGGCTTGAAAATCATGTACCTGAGTTTATTAGTACTGACTATTGGCCGTCAGCAAGCCCAGACCTAAATCCGCTCGATTACAAACTGTGGTCAATATTAGAGGGCATGGTCTGTAGAAGACCCATCGCAACCTGGAATCATTGAAGCAAGCGTTAACAGAACCAGTCGACAATTTTCCCAAATATATCGTCCGTCCAGCGATTGATGAGTGGCCCTGCAGACTTCGGCGTTGTATTAAGGCAAATTGCGGCCATTTCGAGTAATTTGCATTGTATTTTGTAGCTTACTATTGCCAAAATAAACTATCAAAAAAGAATTTAAATCCAACTTGCAGTTTTCTTTTTGTACTTAAAAACCTTTATATCAGTATTTATGGCAGGACTAGGTATATATAATAAACAAGGAACTAGTAGGTAATTCGGTCTGTGAACTGAAAGACTTGATATTTTTTTCTTTAGACTCTCTATATTTCGCCACTGGTTGGTGGCTTCTTCAGGAGAACCAAGCTATAATTAAAAATAATAATAAATGTATAACAGGTACAAAATACCTATTATACTTACAAAGTTATATTATTATATTATGTATTTTGTACCTGTTATACATTTATTATTATTTTTAACTGTATCTTGGTTCTCCTGAAGAAGCCACCAAGCAGTGGCGAAATATAGAGAGTCTAAAGAAAAAAATATCAAGTCTTTCGGTTCACAGGCCGAATTACCTACTAGTTCCTCGTTTATTATCATTAGTACGGTCGTTAAACCTTCCTTCATATATGTATTTATATATATATATATATATATATATATATATATATATATATATATATATATCATTGTTACTGTAAGTTAATTATCTTATTATGCCCATTATGTTATGTTGATATCAGTAATAGCAATGCCAACGATTTTGCCATTTTTTATCGCACTGTATTTCGTTTCCAATGTAAATTTAAATTTAAAAAGTAGATGGTCGACAACTATTTTAAATAATTTCTAATAAAGTTAACAATTAATAACATGACATACCCGAGCTATTTGTCCTCTTATAGCTTTCACCTCAGGATCAGAATTGAGATACTTTGAATAAAATCCTGTGCAATTTACGATTAAATCGTAGTCCTTCACTTCCGAAAACGATTCGACTTTTTTAATTTCAATTTTTCCACCTCCTTCAATAAATTTTCTTTCCAAATAAGGTAATAACTTAGCAGGTTCGCATGTAAAAGCCATAAAATGGTATCCGCCGCTGTGCATAGAAAAGATAATTTTAGTACATAAATCAGAATTAGATATATAACTAACGTTACATGTATTTTTTTTTATGTATTTGGGAATATTTTTCTATTTGGTCCGGCGTGTATTTATAACCACCAATCATTATAGAAGACCAAGATGGCAAATCAGTATCTTCAGTACTGAGATGAATGACTGGCAGCAAAGATAAACCACACTCCACCGCAAGGCCACTCTGCCATAATTTTAAGAAATAATCCAACGTTTCTTTGGACCATTTTCTGTAATGTATGAAGAAATACCAGAAATATTATTATTGCATGCATAGTAAAATGTAAAGGTATAGACTATTTTGGATAGAGATTTTCAACGAAACAGAAGAAGCAAAAGGAGGTGCGGATTAATAATTAAGATAATTTATGGTATGGGTATACCATGAAACACTAAAGAATGTGAGAACGAAGAGCATAGAAGCAAGCAAATAACGTTGATAATAGCTTACGCGTAAAAATTAAGTTACCCTGTCAGAAGTAAAAGATATATTTTTCGAAAATGTACAGTAAGAATTAAACAGAAAAGGAGGCAAAATAATAATTATGGGTGATCTAAATAGAAGAGTCGGCAAAGAAAATTAAGGTAAGGAAAGATGGATGGGGAAGTAAGAGAAGAAATAAATACAAATCAAATGGTATAAAAATCATTTAATTCTGCAAATAAAATGATTTAAAAATTGCTAGCACAAAGTTAAAAAGTAAACAAAAATTCACAAGAATGAAATGAAAACTCAACAATAAATTATTTCCCAATCAAATCTATGGCGTATTATTAAAGATGCAAAAGTTAAAAGACGCGTGGAAATTGGAAGTGATCATTACTTGCTAACAATGAAAATAGTAAGTGATAAATATGAAAGCGACATTAAAATAATTATTAGATAAGAAACGATAAAGTATAATACCATAGACTGAAAGAAAAGAAAGAAAGAAGAATACAAAATATTTTAAAGCATAATCCGTACAAAAGAAAACAATCGAATATGCCAAGAGCGATCGAATTTCAAAGACAAATTGAAAGAAGCAAGGAAAGAATTTGGAGAAAAGACGATACAAACATATTTAGGAAACCAAAAGGCTTTCTTCGGAACCTTGAGACAACTCAGAAATAAGAAAAACCTCTATCTAAGTATTATAAAAGATGAAAATGGGAAATCTCTTAAAACAGAAAACGAAATAATAGGAATATGGGACGAATATTTTCGAGATTTGTTAGGAGACTGGGAACAAGACCAAAATATAGACGATGAAATTATACATACAGCTTCAAATATAAATTTCACAGAAGAAGAATTCCAGAAGGTTATACGCAAAGTCAGATTGGGAAAAGCTGTATGAAACGATGAAACGTGACTACTGAGATTATAAAATATACAGAAGAGAAGAAAACGAGCTACTATTTAAGATAATAAATTTGGTAAGAGTACAGAAAGATAAAGACTGGTAAATCAGCATTTTAACCCATGAAAGCAGCTCATTTAGAATACAATAATTACAGGGAAATATAATTATTAAGCATTTCAGAGAAAAATATGCATGCACGATAGAACAAAGATTAAGGGCACTATGGACTCGACAATAGAAGTTATACTACGTAGATTTTGGAGTGGAAGAGGAATTTAAGACCAAGTGTCCAACCTACTTCAGATAACAGAAAAGTCTCCAGACTCAACAATTAAGTTCATATTTGTTTTATTGATCTGATAGTAGCTTTCGATACAATAAGAAGAACAGACGTTTTTGTGGAAGTGTCTGCAGAATAGAGAAATTGACGAAGATATAACTAACTGGGTACAAAACGAATATTACACTCAAAAAAACAAAAAATGAATAAAATGTTCCAATCCCTCAAATTCTGAACAAGAGACAAGGCCGCATTTTGAATCCACTTTTATTAAATGTAATACTGAATATGGTCATAAAGAAAATCAATTTGAACAACACAACATGAGAAACCTATATATGAACAATATAAAAATTAGTAAACGAAGCTATGCATGTGATAGTTTTCATAGTAATAAACAGACATGTACCTGTAGTACAACCTAAAAATGCTTAATCAAGAATTAGGACAAATAAATACAAAAATTAATTATATTAAGAGTAATTAGTAAATGGAATAAAGAACATAAAATCATCATAAACAACACTGCTTTAAGGAACAAGTTGAAATTTTCAAGCAACTTGGAATGATAATTATTGCACAAGAAGATAAAGACGAGAACATAAACTAAAGAAGTGCCCAAACTGGAAGACTATATAATGCATTTAAAACGAACTCCCTAGGAAAAGAAAAGAAGTACTAAAACATACCAAAAAGAGGTATTCAAAAAAGTAATTGTTACAACACTAACACATGAACGTGAATCATGGATAATAATATCAAAACAAAGTAAAACAGAAAATACCAAAATGAAATATGGAAAATATAAAACAAAACAAGAAGGGATGAAATATGTATGTATACGAAATACTACATTCAATGAAAACCTACACACAAAAGAAGTTAACACCATAATCTAAGAAAGCTAACTAAGATGATTTGGCCACCTTTAAAGAATGAGTACTCATAGACTAGCAAGGAAAATCTATAAAGCAACATGGTAGAATACAGAACTATAGAACAACTGAGAAAAACATAGATACGAGAAGTAAACAAAGCAGTCAGGGTCAGAGAAATTAACTGAAACAACATTAAAAGATGAACACAAGACAGGAAAAGCTAGAAAAGGCTGTGGAAAGAACCACCCAAAGACAAGCAAGGACTAGATTTGATTACATCGAAAGGTAGAATGAGTTTAGAATTACGTAAGTAAATGAAGAAATATATGAATATATCGAAATGTTATTATCGCATTAATATTAAGACAAAGATATCGGCTACTTCAGATAAGGATTTTAGCATTATTTGTATATCTAAAATAACCCTGGCAGCACTTGATAGCAATAATCAATAATGATATGTTTATATTGTTAAGATAATACAGATAAGGAAATTATTATTACTGATTACAATATAGAAAATAAATCCGCTTCGTTGAAAAATATTTATTGTATACATAATATATAGGTATACAGGTAACACATTGTTGTAAGCAACTAATGTTTTCCTTCAATTTTGAACAAATTATTGAATAAAATTAACAACTTTTGTATTCACACATACATAAATATATATATATATATATATATATATATATATATATATATATATATACGAGGTCTGCTGCCAAAATTTTAGGCTGGAAGATAAAAATATTTCAAAGCAATAAAAGACTTTATTGGTTTTTATTTTTACAGTAATTATATTTTTTGGCGAGTAAACCAATTTTCAGGACAGTTTCGTCATTTGAAAAATAATAATCCCAAAATTTCATTTCTAAATGCTTCATCTTCTGGATTTAAAAATTGTTAACCATGCAAGGAATTTATATTTTCGGAAATGCAAAGAAATATTTGAACTTAAGCCAAAACTTTACAGAGGGTGATATATTAATCCCACATTAAGCTGATCAAATAATTCATTATTTGTCTATTGAAGAATGACCCTACGTCTTAATTTCTTTTTAGCATTTTAGAGAAAACTTTTGGTAAACAAATGGTTGTATAAAACTCAATTTTTGAACGTCTACGATCTTCTGAAGAAATATTTACGACATTAAAACCTTTGTTGGTTTTGTTTATTTTCGAAATACTTAAACAGTCGAATATTTCATCAAGCCTTTCGTACTGGAACAGTCACTAGTACTGCTTCTTGATTTGCCTCATTGCTTGTTTAGTTTCAAGATAGTTTGAATAAATATAACTTTCATCTTGATCAATAAGGTTGATATATAAATGTTTTCCACATTAACTTTTGTAAATTCTGTAATACGCAAAATTTCGACAACCAAGAAAAACCTTGTAATATTTACATCATAAGTTTCAAAGTGTATTTAATAATAAAACACGGCGAAAAACAACTGTACGAAAATCAAACTCCGTACGCGATCCACACCGCTCAACACACCAAGATGTACACTGTGCACAGAGAACATCTTTGTGTGTTTGTCTCCGTTTTAATTATCTTTGATGATGACAACTTGGTTGTTGGTGAGTTTTATTAAATGGATTACCCTGTATATTTTTAATTATAATTGATCAGTTAATGTGGAATACGGTTTAAATAATAAATATAATGATTGTTAAGGGATTTCATAAAAATGTAAAAGTAAATGAAGTGAACAGTCCATCAAATTCAACTATAACTTTCATCATTCACCAATGATGTAGATCAAAATTCGATGTACCCTTTCACTAAAACTAAATAATTTAAATGTTTATTTGTACCACTTGACACGAGCTTGTTTTTGTCATCAACTTAAATTCTAAAGTTGTGAATCTAACATGTGTCAAAATTTACACCTAAGTATTGTTAAATCTTGTATATTGAAAAACCTTTTCGGAAATAATATTTACATCATAAATTACTTCTAGCTAATATTTAATAATAAATACAAAGGATGTATGTATAAGCTGAGAATATTTTCAATAAATTTCTTTTATGTCAGCATCAAAGTGCTTTCCTTGTGCTTCTTTACATTGATTTAAATAGCGTTTTCATTACTGCTTGCCCAAGCAATGTTAAAAGATTAGAACTACTAATGAGTGTAAAAAAACGACTAAAAAATGAAAAAAAGATTTAAAAGGGAAAGAAAGACAAATTTTAATTAGTTAAGCAAGCACTGCATATATTACCGATCAGTCTACATGTTTATATACAGACTTGAAGATTATAAAAATGCCAAATATGATAGGGCTTGTTTATGAACTAATATAATTTTTACTAGTTTTAATACATGGGAAATACCTTACATAACTTTTTCATCCGGAGTATCTTGAAGCAGGTACGGCATCCAAAATCCAGCAGAAACGTCTCCTGTTGTATTAGGACTTTTGTCCGCCGTGAACAGAGTAATGTCCACTTGATCTCTAAATGCATCTTGAATGCGAACGGCCGAAGTCAAGCCTATAACACCGGCTCCAATAACAGCCACTTTACACTTCATGATGGCTTGCAATGATCCGTAATTGAACTGTTACTAAGCCATCAACGGACTAATTAATTGTGTCCCAGATTAATCTTATCTTTGCGGCGACAATATATTTGTTATAACGTTGCAATGTATTATATGTACAACTGTACTCGTATATGTAGTTTCATATGCATATATCTTCGATGTTAGGAAATTTTATTTAGATATTACCTTATCTGTCTGTATTTTGTTATGCATAATAACATGCTATCCAGGGTCAATGATAGAAAATGACAGAACGTAGTATGTATACAAATGTAGTGTTTAATGTAATAGATTATAATGCGAATATTTTTCCAACTTACTATAATTATTTTTTATTTTATTCTCTCAATGTATTTTACGTTTTAAGAAATATGAAAACCTGAATGTCGCAATAATAAATAATAATAAACGCAATAATTGAGACTATTGAGTGGAAATATGCGAAGTTTTCTGTTTTGAAAGAGAGAAAAAGAAATTACACTATGATTAAGGCGTGGACGTGGAATAAATTGTTTACAGTAACTCAACTATCACGCTTTATATCCCTTCTTATCTACTACACTGTTAACGATCAATAAGAACAGCAGATCTATTGCATCGACCACTGGTCTCCCGAAAAGAGTATAAAGCTCAGCAATAGACATAGCCGACGAATTTAAAGGCCAGATATATATAAATGTGAATAAACTTCTATGAATATTCTTAGAGATCAAATTCTTGTCATTAGTGTAAAAGAGTTATATATACAGTATTACAAAAGTACTCGTATGTACATCCCATGACTGTTGAATATTATCAATATGAATATCCGACTATTACATTGAATTATCAACGTTAGAAAGCTCAAAAAATCTCTAATAACATTTTGAAAATTGTTATTATTTACAACTACAGAAGAATTTGCTAAATATTCTAACATCGCATGTCGTAAAAGTTTTCGTGCACTCCTTTTTTATAAGATATTTCTCTATTTGTAAGCCATAAATTTAAAACGACTTCGGCAAATCCACTGCACTTCGCACATACCTGGGATGTCTTTTAAGTTTTGCATAGTGTAATATAGAGGGCGCCACTTATCAAATGTCAGTACTAAAAATTAACCTCAATCTTTAGTTAACCTAAATCCAAAATTTCAGCTACAACGAACTGTTAAAGCTGACAGTTTATATTTATAAAATGGAATTAAATCGAGAACATTTTCGCGAAATAATTTTTTCGAAGACAATTTTCTCAACAAGAATGCCTAGCTGAGTTGGTTTCTGTTTTCAACAATGAAGCACTCAGGAAAAAGTCGATGGTGTGATAATCAAAAAAGGTCGACATATAACACATCGCCAGATTGAGCATTATTGAGGATTTCAAAGACCTCGACTCAAAAAATCTTGCATAAAAAATTGTGTGTCAAAAAACTAGTTTCCCGTTGGATACCGCATCTGTTGACCGAAGAACAGAAAGCAGTAATGTCAAAAAACTGTAGATCGCTTCAACGCCGGAAACTCTAAAAACGTGTACAACATTGTCAATGGTACTGAACATTGTAGTAGATCACACCATGAAACTTTACGATAAAACAGTTAAGAAATAAGAAGACTGAAATGCCTAAAACAGTAATCTAAGAAATAATAATAATATCGGAATCTAAATACAGAGCAAATAAAAAAAATTACACTGCAAAAAGCAAAACAAAATACAAACCTACATAAAATCATGGAAAATAAACATTGTAACAAAAATTTTAAAATTAGGAATTAACAGAATGGAAACTTGGCGCTGCAGACACTAACACTGCTTGAACCTCATGGTTCAACTTATAACAAAGTGAAGGAAGAATATATTACATAAAAATTATGCTCTTGATAACTCTCATCTAGCCGAAAATAATTAATACATTAAATAAAGTCATGTAATCTAAATCACGAGGACGTGCTATCTGCTTCTAGCCTTCCGGGCTGGAACCGCGCCACTTGTATATCTGCCACAGTTTCAGTGCAGTAGTTGAGCTCTGAAGATGGCCTATACAAATAGGTACGAAACGTCGGCAGATATACAAGCGACGCGGTTCCAGCCCGGAAGCACAGAAGCAGATAGCATGGACCACGACCGCGGAAGTCTTCGTACTACGAGGGAGCGTTTTTATATTCGCGGAATGGGGGACAAGGGGTGGAAATAAAAAAACCAAATTATTTTTCTTTTTCAATATATTCACCTGCAAGACGGATACATTTTTCACATCTTTCAATTAATTTATTTATACCCTCATAAAAAAATGATTTCTCTTTATCTGCAAAATACACCGAAACTGCCTCCTTGACTTCATCATCGGCAGTAAATTTTTTACGCCGCAGCTCTTTTTTTATTTTCGGAAACAGGTAATAATCACTCGGGGCCAGGTCTGGGCTGTAAGGTGAGTGATTCACAATTTCGAAGCCCACCTTATGCAGGGCAGCTAACGCAACACGGGCGCGTTGTCGTGCAAAAGCAGAACACCTTTTGTCAATTTTCCCCGTCTTTTCTCTTTAACGGCTTCTTTTAGTTCTAATATTGAAGCGTAATATTCTCCGGTTATAGAAACACCTTTATCTTTATAATCAATCAACAATATTCTTTCCGAGTCCCAAAATACCGTTGCCATGAGTTTCCCAGCTGATTGTGACACTTTAAATTTCTTGGGAGGTGCTGTGCCCTTTTTATGCCACTGCATGGAGTCTTGTTTGGACTCAGGTTCATAATGATGAACCCAAGTTTCGTCTCCAGTAACAATTCCACTCAATACACCATCCTTGTCTTCATTACAGAGGTCCAAAAATGCACGCGAACACTCTACGCGCTGTTGTTTTTGCGGCGGCGTGAGCATTCTCGGCACCCATCTTGCGCTGACCTTAGACATGCCGAGATGATCGTGTAGGATTTTAAAAATTGTTGTATCGGATACTCCAACCATTTCTGCGAGTTGTTTCTTCTTTAGTCGAGCATCTTCGAGTACAATTTGTTCAACTTTTTGGATAAGTGCTGGCGTGGTCACCTCAATGCTCCTGCCCGGCCTCGGGTCGTCTTCAAGGGATTCCCTTCCTTGTTTAAATAAACTATGCCACTTGTACACCATGGTTTTTCCTGGACAAGAGTCGCCGTAAACCAATGACATCTCATTCATTATGGTCGCGACTGATTTTCCTTGCCTGGTAAGGAACTTTATAACGGCACGATATTCGATTTCTTCCATATTTCACTTTTCACTCCTGATTATGTTACTTGGTTGACGATAGCTCAAAGACAACTGTCTAATAACAATGAAACTTCGTATTTATACTAATCATGAGTCGCTGCACAGGCCACGCCCCCAATGCGCCTACTTACCCCTCTATAACCCGCTCATTCCGCGAATATAGAAACGCTCCCTCGTAGATTCACGAGGACGATATTCGTCATTAGATTTAAATGCGAGATATTTTAAAAATCTCATCTTAACTCGTTCAAGTTTTAGTTATGTTTAGAACTACAAAGGTGTAATACAGTAACCTTAAAGTATAAGGATTCGGGACACGTCTACAAGAAAGGATGATAAAGTTAAGAGCATGTAAAGCTGAACTGCATATATACATAATCAATATGATTGCAAAAACTTAAGTGCGTATCTAAAACAACTTGTGAATCTCTAACATTGGTTTGTCTAATCAACAGGATTTTTATTTAACCACACACATAATTATACACGTTTGGATCATTACATTTAGAATACGTAATTATTCAGTATTTGGCCGATATTGAGTTTTATATTTGAATGGCACGAATTGCATATAATATCACGATTTCGTTGCTAACTTAATCAATCAGAGGTAGATTCAATTGAAGAAAATATATTTAAGCCATCAGCATAATCAAGAATTATACACTCCTTGAGGTCATTAATATAAATACAAAAAAGCAATGATTCAAGATTCGATCCATGCAGAACACCTGCCAAAGCAACAGAACTCCAATCAAAATCATTATTGGAAACATCAAGAATGCAAGTGAATTAATTTTGGAAACAGTTGCAAAATGAACTAAGACATCGAAGGTTTTCGTGAAGTCAGCGTATATTACATCTATTTGCTATTAGTTATCCATCGTTTCTGTGATTAATTGAACTTTTTTCAGTCAGTGAGAGTAGATCGACCTACCTGAAATCATCCATGTTGGTTCATAGAAATATATGGCTGAACACAAACATAAATTTTACAATAAAGTAACAGCGCAGTTTGAAAGGATATTGAAGTACTGGAGTAATAATGCTCAATTTTCAAGTATTCGGAAAAGTAAATATTAAAAGGGACATTCACGAACAAATAGATTTTAATCATATAGCTTCTTAGTATTTCCCCATATCAAATATTACCGTAAGCAAGCTTAAGTTAGATTAATGCATGTATTTATTGTGCATTCTATGGTAACTAAATAATTTAAAAAAGTAAACAAATATTGAAGCAATCTTACTAATCTTTACAGTTTCTATTTTAAATTACATAAAAGAACCATGGGTCTACTGGACAAATTTAGACATCTTATTAGAGACACGTCTTTTTCAGAAAAAGTGACTCCTTCTTCATCTCAAACTGAAAATAAATCAGCTTCGGAGCATTTAGAACCCAGAGAGTTCTTCTTCAAATATGCGGGAAGGGCCTTCCGATTTTTCGTAAGTATCTAATATCTACACATAGAACGTTGCCCTTAGTATGGCCATCGAATGCAGATGATACATTTTATATTTCACAATTTATGTCAAGTTTGGCATTAAGACGTTGCTACTGCAATACGTCGAATGTCACTTCTTTCCGCTTTTGAGCTATTTCCGCCAAAGTTACTAAATAATTATAAAAAATATTGTTTATAACTCGTCAGCAGAACAGATGATTTGGTTTAATTAACAATGTATGCTGTGCAAACCACTTGAAATTATGATTCGTGCATTCACATGTAGTTGACTTAACGTATTGTTTCTATAGTGATTTTGATGTAGAAATAAATCGATTGTAGTAGGAAATAAATAAGTTTATCAATAAAAGCGTCTTGCTATTATGATCAGTAAAACCTATTATTTGATGAATTTATTTATTTAGCATTTCTTGTTGCTATTTAGTATAATACATAGATATACAATTTCAAATCAAATATTAAAATTTTTCACAAAAAACATACATTAAATTAAAAGTATACATTTAAATTCAAAAATGATTGGTACTTAATATTGTTTAAAAATTTCTCTTGACATAATCAATAATCCCACATTTAAATACATAATAATTTATTTCATTTTTTTTTCTGAAGGAATTTCATTGAAAACTTTCAGACCTTTATAAAATATAACATTTTTACAAAAACTTGCTGTTGCCAAAGGTAATCTATAATCATTGGCGTTCCTCAAATTGTATGGTTGGACTTCAGTTACATTGACCAGATATCGCTGCAAATAGTTTGGCATATTTCCTGTTTTAATTTTAAATATAAATAATAGAGCGTTCATAACGAGCCGTTGATTGATTGAGAGCCACTGTAGTTTATTTAACACATCACTTATATGTGTCATTCTGTTGCATCTCAGAATACAGTGGCATGCCTTTGTTTTGTAATTTCTGTAGTCTTTCTTTCATTTGCTGATTACCCAAGAATAATATCGTGGAGCGGTACTCAAAATGCGGTTTTATAATTGTGTTGTAGATAATAGTTGCAGTGACAGTTGAAACCCTATAGCGGATTCTTCTCAAAAATGCAATTTTTTTCGATATCTTTTTACAAACATATTCAAAATGCGGTATGAATTATAATCATATTATTATGAAAGTTTGGGGAAGTATCAATAAATAGTTGCCAAAAAAAGTGTTGCAAATGTTGCAAAAATGTTTGAGAATTTTTGGAAAATTTGCAAAAAGTAGAATCCCATTATTGTAGGACCTGCGAAGTTTTATTTAGAACAGGAATAGTTACAATCAAGAAAATAACAAATTATCATGTTTTTATACATACATATAAAGTCTTTAGAGCAATTAATTTGGAACAAATACGCCTACAAGAGGTCAGTCTGACAAGTGTTTAATAGATAAAAATGGTAATGTTGAAACTAATGACTCCAGTAGCAAGTGCAAAAATATTTGAGAATTTTTGGAAAATCTGCCAAAAGTTGAATCCCATTATTGTAGGACCTGCGAAGTTTTATTTAGAAGGAAAAAATAGCAAATTATCATGATAAAGGATAAAACTTTTTTAAAAGAGATCAATTCAAGTGTTTAATATATAAAATTATTGTTACTGTAGATTTTCAAGCAGTACTCTCTCGCGTAGAATCATCAGTTACCGATTACCTACAAAGTTGAAGGTCCACGGTCTAACATTTTATAATGAAATTATATTATCTTTGCTACGAAAGCAATGGCGGTTTTGACAGCGATGTCTTCACTTCAATTATGGTAAAATTTGTGAAAAAGAAAATATGAAACCACAAGCGAACTTATACAATAATATGGAGCGACGAATAGCGTTACCCAAACCAAAATTGTATAATGTCAAAAGGACTTCTTCATTTAGCCATAGAATACAAAATAGTAATAGAGCAGAAACATTTAGGGGCCGGTCATATCCTAACGGAAACAGATTCAATCCACAGCGTAGATGAACGAAAATAGAAAAGAAGCAGAAAGGTGTATGTGTTAGCCTACTATGTTCAGATAATCAAATCGGCGCAACAAAATCCATCATCGTACAAGGTTGTATACCTAACACATTGGGAGTTTTATAAGTTTTTACAAATGTATTCGTTTGAGCAATGACAAAGAGGATCTTAAATGATATCTGCTGCCTTCAGTGTCTACAAGAAGTACAAAGTAAATTTCCAAAATATCGAGTTTTCTTGAAAACCTTCCAGAGAATCAACTGTAACTGAATTCTCTTGCTTTTAGAGTTTTTGAGTTTCGAGAAAATTAAAAAGCTTTGCAAACAATTTAACGAAACAAACAAAACAACTTTGTATAGAAATGCATATATGTGGCCATTTGAAAGTAGCATTGTAGTCATATTTTCCGAACAAAGCAATGTGTATCAAAAGTGAACTTTCTAAATATTAGATTTTCTATGATTCAAGCCATCGTCTTTGTTGGCAACATACTCTAATGCTTTCAAAGAATGCTATTAAAAACAATGTCAACATAGCAAAAATTGTCATAATTTCACTGTTAATTACTCTCGAAAATAATAAAGTTCAGTTTCCTTTATGACTTCTCTTTTGTACTTTTGATGGTGTGGTCGTAAAAAAGTATAGTACATGATTCGAATTACTTGTGGAATTAAGCAATCGCCTAACTTTTTCCACTTGTACGTAAAATGCTGCTTACAACTCTTGTAATGTAATGTATATTTATACAATTAAAACATTTCTATGCCAAGCGGAAAAATATAACTTTACTAAAAATATTTTACAATGTAATACAGTTACTATAGATAAAAATTTGACAATATTCTAATGTATTTCGCGAATAGAATGCCCTTAGTTGATCAATGCGTTTACGAAGTACCACTGTCAGCATATACAAAAAAGCAATGCGAACAGGAGACTACCTAAGCTGCAATGGAACATGTTTATGACATTTGTCATTGATCTTATAATGCTTCGTAAATACATTGAGTCTGAAGAGAGAGGTAGCTAATTTGCGAGCCCTTTAACATAACTTCTACTAACTTATAAAAAGTATAATAGTGTTTCTTTTGCTTATATAATACCGCGTAAAGATCATCATCATAAGCTTTCCTTCGCTAACTTGCTGTGTCGAGGTGCGTGTTTCGTTTATTTTCTCACAAATTTCCTCCATTGTTTCCTGTCCCTGGCCAAACGCTAAGTATCTTGCCATGCTTTACACCTCCTCTTCAGCATCTCCTTGATATCCTCATTCCAGGTCTCGCACGGTCTTCCCCTTCTGTTTTCCCCGTTTCTTTTGCTTCCCAAACTCTTTTTGTTTGTCTCTCGTTCCCCATTCTCACCAGATAACCATACCATCCCAATTTCTTCTCTTCTATTAATTCTGTCAATGGATTTAGATTTAGAGATTTGTTTATTATTTAGGAATCTCCTCCTCAATGCACTAAACAGTCGTCCTGTCTTATCTAACCTGTTATTTTTTTCATCATCCAAATTTCTTCTGCTATTGAGTATTGTATCTATATTTATCTGTTTGTTCTATCGTAAAGATAAAGGGTTAAATTCCAGGTTGTGGTGACAATATTAAAAATAGCACTATCATGTTTCTTTCTAAATCAATAAAGGATATATGTATAGTAGATGTTGATAATTATATATAAACATATAATTAAGTTCTTTCACGATGTGAATTAAATGGAAATTATTATTTTTTGCTATTCCATCATTAATTAAATTCACAGAAATCAATTAAAAATTTCTGCGCTGGAGAAGGACTCGAATCTCTACCTGCCGTTTTCTTGACGGCAGCTCTACCAATTAAGCTACCAGCCAGTACAACTTCGAGTCCTTTAATACTCCATAAATCTCATATGAAAACAGATCTAATATTTATTTTAAAACTCGCAGTCAAGTTATTATGACTTTAATAATTATATATAAACATATAATTAAGTTCTTTCACGATGTGAATTTAATAAAAATTATTATTTCCTGCTATATATATATATATATATATATATATATATATAATAGAATTATCACGTGATTAAAAGCAATTAATTATTTCGTCTCTCTCTAGGCTCTATCCATTTAAGTATTATATAATATGATCAAAGGTTAATTATTATAAAAATTAACATTCCTAATACTGAATGCGAAAAAATAGAAGACACTGAAATCTTAACATTATTAATTATATAAATTACAATAATTTCGCAACTTAAACTAGTTGATTTTCAGCATTTCTGAGATATAAAGCATTCTGAATGTGCTCGCCGTTGCCCTATATGTAGTACTCGTAGTCTATAAAGTTTCCTAAACTAAAGACGAATAATATTGAAGCAACTCAAACGTAACCATCAAGAGGAATAAGGTCAAGTGAATGAACGGGATATGAAAACTCTGTACCACACTTATTAAGCACAGCAAGGGATTGTCTTGTTAGGCGGCGTGTAAGTCCGCCATCTTAAAATCATTTGGTATCGAGTGAAAGATTTTTCTTGCAGTTTTTTTTGAAATTGTGTTAAAATTTGTTCCCTATACGTAACTGACTCACAGCAACAGTATTTGTGTTTTTATTTTAAACAATAAGGGATTAAATGTGCGGTTAGCACACACTGTATACTAAAATTGTTATCGTTCACTATGAAGTAATTTTTGCCTGCTTAAAAAAAGATTGACAAATTCTTGAAGATGGATATAGTATTTATTGAAAAACCAAACATTGGAAAGAAACATTGGATTATTTGACATTAAATCACAATCTACAACTCTCGCAAGCATGTCTGCATTATTCCAACGTTGCCAGATCTGTATTTCTTTAGATAAACGTTTACTAAAATTAAGTTATGAAGACGTTCACTAGAGGCTTCTCTCGTTCGTAATTCGAAGGATCTTCTTTGAGTCACTTTAATTGTCGCGGTAACTCAGGGACTAATGCTTTATTGTAAAATTAGTAAAAAAGTCATTCATTGTTCAAAACTATTTGCAATTTAGTTTTCTTATTTTAGGTGAGACGTCGGAAGTACGATCTAAAATGGAAGGAGTTTATGGTTTTTACGTTTGTTATGCAAGTACCTTTGGGCTATTGGTTAAGGTATACGAGGGTTGTGAAAAAATGGGGTGCAGGTAAGTTTGTATAATTGTATACAAAATTGTCGATTTATTAAAATAAATTATTATTTATTTATAATTTTTATAATATTGCATCAGTGTTAGTATTCAACAAAAGAGGCGACAATGCCAGTTCAACTCGTTTATCAATATCCCAGCCACAAACGATCTTGACTTACTAGATATTTGTCTCTCCATTGTTAATTAATTGAGGTCATCTAAATTGTCAATAGTAATTATGATTACTGATGCCGGCTAATAGCTCAGTGTTAAGTCACTGGTTTATCATGTCGGGGCTGTAGGGTTCGAATCTGATGGCCTGCTGTCCGGAATAGTTTCGCGGTTTCCCTTTCTCGTTTAAGGAAATTTTGACAGACAAAGATTTTAAATTCTATCATGAACTAGGACGTAATAATAACCAATAGTCTGTCATAGTCTTCTATAATTGGTGTTAATCTGTCGGAGACAGTGAAGGCATGAAATATTATTAACTGTGATTGTTTTTGTTTCTTACAGAAAGTCAGACAAAATGTTATGTGTGTGATGGTTTCTTAGTGTTTTCGCATGAGTCATTTGTCCTAACAGACGGTGTCTTGACCTTTTAATAGCATCGCAGCTATTTTCTTCTAGAACTTCTCACGATGGTAGATTAACGAATAATTATTCGTTATTTGAGTCTGAGATGCCACTGTTCCACCTGATATTTCAGTGACATCGCTTTCACCTTCTTCATGAGGTTCTTCTTACCGTACTACAAGACTGTGTTGCTCCGCCATGTCATGTGGTACATGTGCGTTCGCACTGGGAATAGAGTGCGCAGCATCGCGTGTTTATTCGTCGTTCGGTTCTTTTGCCTTCGATTAATATAATTGTCTTTAAGTTGTCGTTAGTTGTTTTCAACCGTTTCTTTTTCAATAATACATTTTTCATATAGCGCTGGAGGTAGCAAATGCAGTACAAAAGAGAGACCACACTATTCTTGGTCAAACACGTAGTATCGACCGAATGGAACCATGGCCATTCATTGATATATTATGTGTTATGTCATAGTACAAAGGCGAAACAAACACGTTCAAAAATTTTAAAGTCTATTTAATGTTCAATGAAAAAAATTTAATTTAAGGGTTTACACTAAAAAATAGAAAGTGCAAAAGTCGATATTTAAATTCTATATAAAAAAGTGTCTTAGAAGGCGCAAATAAAAATTACGTGTCGACAGCGACAAAAAAAGTATTTCAAGACAACTACTATAACTGCCGAAAAGCATGAAAATTGATATTCGACAATATCTTATAATTAGAAATGAATTATCTAATTTAACCAAAGCTATATCTTATATAATAAACGAGATCTCTATGCTGGAAATATTATCTGAGACGTATGGTTTTAATTTTGAATTTTATGGTATGTATATGCTTTCTGGTTTCAGCAATGGTTTTAATAACAAATGCGACTATTGGACTCGTATTAGCAATGCCCCTTTTTATGGTGTACATGTTCATGGGAAACTATAGCCGTAAATCGTATATCAGATTTTGGGCCTGTGTACCAATTATGAAAGGTATGTTTTTTTAAATTTTACCAGATTTATTCAAATACAATATTTTATTGTTTTCAGCATAAAAAATATTTAATTTGACATTTCTTCAATACACATTTTTTACACTAAAATGTCCCAAATAAAATAGCGGAACTTTCCGAAATATCTTCTCATCCAAGTAGACTTTATCTTTTTAACTCCTAGGTAGGCTGCATTTCAGTGAACAATAAGAAAGGACGGCAATACCTCGGCTGCACTCGCGGAAAAGAGCAGTTTGCGTGAAAAAAAACT
Organism: Dermolepida albohirtum; assembly: GCA_031893035.1. Taxonomy (NCBI): domain Eukaryota; kingdom Metazoa; phylum Arthropoda; class Insecta; order Coleoptera; family Scarabaeidae; genus Dermolepida; species Dermolepida albohirtum. The sequence continues at coordinate 583,419 of JAVIWB010006917.1, read as the reverse complement.
TGTAAGGTGAAAAAGCTGAAAAGTAGCTTCTTCTCATATTGTTTTAAAAATTGGGCGTCACGAGTTTGATAAATTTGTGAATGACAATGGAGATCCTAAATCTCAAGAACTTTCACTGAATTTACCTTTGTTATTACTAAAGCATTTAGTTTCTGCTTTGGCTAGGTGCATCAATTTAGAACATTAAACTAGTCTAAGTTAAAAAACACAAACGAATCGGAAACATCTACATACGAGGGTGGTCCCATAAATACCCGGCCTAACCTAGAGATGACGATAGTTGTTTGAAAAATATCACTGTATTAGAAAGTACACAATCTATAAAGCATATGTTTCAAGTTTGAAAACGCCACGTTGTTTAGTATTTGTTCGGAAGCCACCAGTAGTGAACGTTTTCAGTGAATTTATAAAAATGGAGAAAATTGGTCATCGTTACGTGATACAATACTTTTATTTGAAAGGCCTCAGCCCAACCGATATAAAAACTAAACTGGATTCTATTCTGGGCGAGTCTGTTCCTTCGTGAAATATTGGGTAACAGAGTTTAAACAAGGCCGTACGAGCTGCTAAGACGAGCATCGCAGTGGTCAACCTAATGACGTGACGACCCCAGAAATTGTGAAGAAAATCCACAAAGCGGTACTGAATGATATCTTCTGAAAGTGCGCGAGCTAGCATAAATAGTAGGCATTTACAAAAAGGTGGTGCACCGCATATTATCTGAAAATTTGAACATGAGAAAGCTGTGTGCAAGATGGCTGCCGCGTTTGCTCACACCCCAGTAAAAACAGTGTCGTGAAGATGTTTCAATTGAGTGTTTAGCGAAGTTTCGCAGCAACAAAGCAAAATTTTTGCACCGTTTTATAACCATGGATGAAACATGGGTCCATCGCTTCACATCCGAAACAAAAAAAACAATCAAAATAATGGACTCAAAAAGGAGAACCAGCTCCAAAGAAGGCGAAGACCGTTTCATCTGCAGGCAAGATCATGGCATAGGTTTTTTTGGGATGCATCGTCGAACTGCGCTTTGCGGACAAGTTGGTGAATAGTGCAATTTTTTGTTTTCAGAAATTTGCTGCTATTTCTTTCAACGTTTAACCCTCCACCTAGGACCAATGTATTGTCGAAATCGCCTGTGCACTTTATCATACACAATATTGACCTTGTTGTTAATAATATTTTCCTTGGTGAACTAGTTAATTAATTTGTTTTTTTTTCTGTTTATAATATTCCATAAAACAATTTTGTTAGAGCCTGTGGTTGATTAACTTAATCACTTTCAAAAGTCCCGACCATTAAATTTACCCTAGGAAAAGAAAACAATGGCATGTTGCCTTCTTTGGACACTCCAGTAATTAGGAATAATCTTAAAATAGAAATTGATATTTTCCGAAAAAAAAACCAATGTCAATAGATTCATCACGGCGGAGTCAAATCATAGCATGCAACAAAAGAAAGCTTCTTTCAGTTTTCTTATCAATCATTTACTTAGTTTCCTACTAACAAAAGAAAGATACGAAAAAAAATTGAACTTTAATAAGAATATGGTGAGACACAATGGGTTTGATTCGGAAATAATCAATGGATTAATTAGGAAGATTAGCATAAGAAAGACAATCCGGGACACCACATATCTGTTACCTCAAAGCAATCGACACAAGTAATATATATGTTTACCTTTTCACCGATTGACGAAAAATTTTAATAGTGTTTTTAAAGAGCGCGGCTTTCAAGTCACATTTCGGTCCATTAACTCCATCAAATCCCTTTCAGGAAATGCGAAAGACAAAGTCGAGGACAACGAAGAATCTGGAATTTACTGAATTAAATGTCTAGATTGCAGTAAACAATATATCGACCAAACAAAACGAGCGATAGAAACTCGGTATGAAGAATATATTGTGCACATAAAACTCAATCGGCCAGAAAGATTCGGTTTAGCGAAACATGCGTTGGAAAGTAATCATAGTGTAACCGCGGAATGTTTGCATTTGGTAAAGAATGTGTGTAATTATCGCCAATTAGATACGTATGAAAACATGTAAATTTGAAGAATAAAGGCCATGTGTTGAACACTGACTTGGGTCCTAACCATAACTTATCTCTCTTTGACCTCTTACACGATAGACAAGGGAGGGTGCAATAAACGCATGCTAGTACTTTTCTTTTAGGGTACTTTAAGACTAGAATATAATTTCTTTTAAGATTATGCGAAATCAATATACAGTACGCGTTTTGGCTCTCGATGGTACAGATCGATCAACGAATTTGTTTCGTGCGGGTTTTTGCCGTAACGTTCCAGGTGTGACACTGTTTAATTATCTGCTGATGACGACAATTTAGTTGTCGAAATATGTATACAAAATACGGAAATTAATGTAGAAAGAGGTTATATATCAACATTAAGTGATTAAAAAAGATATTCCATAAGGGTTTATTCGTTTATTTAATTTTTTTATTTGTATGTATTCGTGATAAAATCGTATTATTATCACTATTATTATTATTATCAATCGTTTATGTATTATCGATAATTTTTGCTTTGTTCTGTTCTTCATAATACACTTAAAAATATTTGATTTAATGTTTTAGGATTAGCCTACTCCATCGCCTTCCATGCAACCCTTTTACAAATTCTGGACCTTTCAATAAGTGGAATGGCACTTCTGTACATCAAGGAAATGTTTCACTTTGATCTACCATGGGTAGCATGTTTATTTGATTACGCGGATCCTGATTGTATGGGCACATATCATGACAAAGAACATAAGGAAGTTTGTTGCAGTGAATTTATGGCGAATTGTTCATTCGAATTGCAGTTAAAACATAGCGCCAGATATTCGGCCCTGGATTATTACTGGGAAAACATGTTGGGACTAAATTATATGCAAATGCCCCTTTACGAGGGATGGAATCGGCCGTGGGTGTTCAGCGTATTATTTCTTTGGGTGCTAATTTTTGTTTTAATGTTAATGGGGCTGCGAAGATTTCGTGGCATAATGACTGGCATTAATAGAATAATCTTTTTAATTTTTCTGCCTGTTGCTATTCTAACTATGTTAATGAGCCCAAATTATGCAACTGTTTCGAATATACATTCAAACTTGACACATTTTTGGGATTACAAAGTACGTACATCTTCTACATGACACTATAAGTAATTATAAAATTTTTAAATTGTTCTAGACTCCCAAAAAAATTCTTCCAATTCGAAGATTTAGGTTCTAATAAAACTATTTATCGATGTAATACATCATGTCTCATTTTTGCTCTTAAAACTTTTAAATATATGAAAACAAGGATTTTTCACACTCGAATAATTTAAAAATAACATTTATTTACATTTTCAATTTAATAATAAAGAAAATTTCGCCAGTTATGATCCTTAAACTTGGTAAATAGCTGTCATTTCAGCCTTTTAGCCAGTTAGTTTTCATTTTCACATTCTTTGAAAAACTGTATGTTAAGAGATCAATTTAGATTCAGAGTTAAACATGGCCCTGTTCAACAAATTTAGTGAGTTGTTAGTAAGATTAAGAACGGTTAAAATTCTGTAACATATTGTTCAAAAGCTTTTAACGACATTGGTCAAGCATTTGATAAAGTTTGGTTTTTGTAGAAAATGAAGATAAACCTGCTTTATCTTCTATTTAATTATCACAGAAAATAATGAATACTTCGGCTTATAAACTATATACGTTGGAGTATTGCAGGTCATATTTTAGGTTCAGTTTTGTATTTATTTTAACCAATACGAGTATCACATAATCCAGGCGACCATTGCACAGATCCATTACGTGAAATTAAATATTCACCAAATAGTTTTCGTAATAAAACCATGCTTTCACGGGCTGTGTAACAAATAGCGCCGTCTTCTTGAAACCAAATGTAGTCATGATCACGAGCTTTAATTTCAGGCAGCAAGTAATTCGTTATCATGACGCGATAACGGACTCCATTCACAGTTAGGTTGCAGCCGTCTTCATTTTTGAAGAAATATGGACCGATGATTCCATTTGCTCATAAACCACGCCAAACCATGGTTTTGTCTGGATGTAATGGCAACTCTTGAACCTCTTCGGGTTAGCCTTCTCTTCAAATACGGCAATTGTGCTTATTGATGTAGCCATTAAGCAAGAAATGACCCTCATCGCTGAACAAAATTTTGATGGAAAAGCACTAGATTTTCTTCAAGCTTTTCAAGAGCCCAAAGACTTAAACGGTGACGATTCGAAAGGTTGGCCGCTTGCAATTCTTGGACAAGTTGAATTTCGTATGCTTTTAAACTAAGTTCCTTACGTAAAATACGCCAAGTTGTGGCATACGACAAGCCAAGCTGTTGAGATCTGCGTCGAATCGATTCTTCACGGTCATTGCGTACACTCTCAGCTACCATCGCTATATTTTCTTCACTACGTGCTAGATGTGGTCTATCTAGTAGCGTATTATCTAATAATGAAAATGGTATTTCAAATTTTTCGATGGTATTGCCGTTTCCTTAATTCATTCATATTTGTACGTGTAATACGTTTGAATATATAGTACTTTGTAAATGAATGAATGAATTCGTAGTAACTCTATATTTTAGTATCTGTAGGTTCACCTTTCCTTAAAAAAATAATATCAGCATTTAATACTTGAGTGAATTAAAAAATAATGAAAAGGTTCACTATTTTAACACCTGTGCAGAGAAACGTTCCTACTTGATTGTTTAAATGATGTTTACATTATTGAAAATTTCAAATCTGTTTAAAATTTTAGTTTTGGGTCGACGCAATTATGTCAGGTCTTCACCGGGAATTGCCTGGTGATGTGATTACATTCAGTGCTATTTCCAGTCCAGGCTTGACTACTACAGTAGATACGCTCACAGTTTACATAATGAAGATCCTTTTTATGACAATGTTAACTGTATGGTTGTCAATTGGCGTAACGTTAGTTCAAAAATATTATAAAATCTCCGATACCCGCTGCATTCCAATAGAAGGTGAGAAATATTCTAAAGACTAGAATTACAAAATCTACGACTTTAACTTATTTCGGTATCATCTTAAAATATTCACAATTAAACGTGTTTAAATATATATGTTTCCCGAAATTCTGTTGGCTATTCGAGTCAAAATATAGATTGGCGTTCATCTCAAAACGTTCGTCTTTGAATTCAGGATCACAAGTGTCGTGTTGCTCCTGAAATTAATGCGAGATACCAGAGGACACATAAGGTCGAACAAAAAGGAATATCAATATTAATAGTAACACGACCATACAAAAATCTTTGACAAAGGGCATCTCTTCTGGCATTCAATAAGGTCATGCTATGTTGCAAAAGCATTTCATTTTGTGGAGAGTGAGACACTTTAAAAACTTTTGATGAATACGTTTCAAAACTAAGGAGCGTATATGGGAGGGATACCATATTAAGGAAGCGTATTCGATTTTACTTGCTACATAAGCATGATATAATGATTTGAGTAAAATATTTATGCACATGACAAACTTTAGTAATTTAAAACCATCAGAACAAATAATCGTAATATATGTGACGTGTCAAATAGCACACGAAAATATTTTATTTCGTTCACGTTTTTCAAATAAGTATCTTTAATGGTGTAAAATCATTTGAACTGTGTAGAACAGCATTCAAATAAGCATCTATTATCGATTATTAAATAAAATTTCGAATTTTTAAGTGTCTGTTAAAACGTCTTAAGTTTTAGACACAAGTCTAGTGAGTTTTGTATAAAGTTTCGTAGTTTTTTAATTATTACTTGGCATATGTAGATACATATGATAACATACGACAGTGCAACGATACCTTGACGGTTTATAAGTAGTATTAGCAGAGTTAACTTAAGACAGTTTTAAATGGTTAATAACGCAGAACAGAACAAGAAAAACTACAACTTTTACCTGAGTTTGGTTCCTATCTAAAAATCCGACAGTCACCTGTTCAAATTTCAGTGCCACTTACTATACCAGGGTAGTTTGACAAGTAGTGAGAATGGAAAAGAAAAACGAATTTTTTAAATACAAAATAACTTTTATTTTTCAATATATTCTCCTAAAAGAGCAATACATTTATTCCAACGGTTCTCCAATTACCCTTATGCCATCTCTAAAATGCGGTTCCGGAAGGCTTGCAAAATACTCATTTACGAAGATGATAAGCTCGTCGCTAGATGAAAATTTCTTTCCACCTAGTGCCGTTTACAATTTTGGAAAAAAGTGGAAGTCGGAAGGGGCTAGATCTAGCGAATAAGGTGCATGCGGTACTAATTGAAAATGCAACTCGTGGACTTTGAACATCGCAACTGTGCTGGTATGCGAGGGAGCGTTGTCTTGGTGAAACAGAATCTTTTTCTTTGCCATTCCTGGCCAATTACCACGAATCTCAACATTTAATTTTTGTAGAAGTTCTGCATAATATTGTCCGTTTATTGTGGCACTTTTCTGAAGGTAATCAATGAGCAAAATGCCCTTTGAATCCCAAAAAATGGATGCCAACACCTTGTTTGCCGATAAAGTGGTTTTCGCTATCTTTGGAGTGCAGAACCATGTTCTAACCATTGTATCGACTGTTGTTTAGTTTCGGGTGTACTGTAGTGTATCCAAGTTTCATCGCAAGTAGCAAATCACCTACAAAAATCAACCGGATTCCGCTTATAAAGGTCCAAACACTCTTTGGAAATGCGCAAACGAGTGAACTTTTGATCACTCGTAAGCAATCGCGGCACCCATCTTGCAGAAAGCTTGGAAAGGCCCAATTCTTTCGTTAAAATGTCGTGTGCGCGTTCTGTTGAAATGTTTACCATGTCTGCTATCTCTCTCACTTTGAGTCGTCGATCTTGCGTAATAATATTATGGATTTTTATAATCATTTCCTTAGAAGTCACGATTTTGGGTGCTCCAGAGCACGCTTCAGCAACACAGCTTGTTCTACCACGTTTAAATTCATTTACCCATCTACTTATTGTGGCGGATGATGGAGCAGATTCACCTAATGTTTCCCGTAACTCATCTTTTATTTCGGTAGCTTTCATACCTTTAATTACGAAGTATTTTATCACCGCACGATACTCTGCTTTTTCCATTTTAACAAAACGACGTGTTGCTTCTTTTTAAATCAGCTGTCAAAAATAAATTAATCAACCGATTTATCTAAATATCGGAACGTAAACATATAAATAATCAACCTAAATTACAGTGCATTTGTTTTACCAATTAGAGCGCCACCTATGTTTCATTCTCACTACTTGTCAAACTATCCTCGTATGTATATAGAGATGACGAAGCATCCGAACCAATGGTTACTAAAAAATTACTACTACGGGTTTAAATGTAGAGGAAAGAAAAATAATGTTGCCTATATACAAAAATATAGAGGCACATGATGATTATTCGTAACTATAAAATATATGAAACTATGATATCTCTGATAAGAAAATTGAAGAAACATATGTGGTAGACAAGGTGTTATTAACATTTGAATGATTCCTTTTAACATTCAAAGACTATGTAGCTTATTGTAGGCTTTCATTTGCTTTTTTGGGCTTCATTCAAATATCGAAGAGAGTATTTTAGTTCGTGCAAACCGAGTAACTTGACTATAAGCCCTATAAGATAGATCGACTGAATTTTTCTAAACGAGATGGGAAAAAATTCAGGTTAATGAGAACATAACCAATTTTTCTTGTAACTCATCATTCATCTTTTTCAAATAAAATGAACAAAGGGAAGTAAACGTCTTCTCAGTTTAAATTTCTTTCAATTTATGATTCAAAAATATAATTCAAATACCGAATTACTTCCGTTTCAGAAAGATATAAAAAAGTCAGATGTAATCAAGTACTCTACTGACTTTTTGAATGGATAATCTCATCGTATACAGAATTTTCCTGAACAAAACTAGATTTATTGGAGTTAATTCACATTAATTTCGAACATTTATTAATGCGAACCATTTTTAGGAGACATCCTTATATTTGCAATACTTCCTGATATCATATCAAGATGGATTACGCCTCAATTTTGGCTAATTATTTATTTTTTGGTTATTTTCTACTGGGGCTTTTCTACTAGCGTGTATGTTTATAATTCATTTTTGGAGGCATTGCTGGAGGAGTTTCCGGCCTTAGTTAAATGGAAAGTCTTGATATGTGCCGTATTTTGTATAACATTTGGTTTGCTACATGCGTTACAATTAAGACCGGAATTTATGATAAATTTCAGGTAAGAATAATAATGTAAATAATATGTTAAAATTTTACTGCAAATAATTTAATATATAATACGAAGGTCGTCCAGAAAGTGACGAATGTTCCAAATTGACTCGACTCAGACTTTCCACTACCAGCGCTGCCAGGTCAGTTATTTTCCTCTTCAACCATTCCAGTCTAATGAATGTTAAAAGCAATCATTCAAATATTAATAACACTATTTACTACATATGTTTCATGGATTCACCTATCATCAGGTAAAAATGTGTTATTAAAGAACGATTTCTTTGTACGGTTTATCATACTTTTTCGATACAGAAAAATAATGAAAAAACATTGCCTCCCTCTATCGTTCAACACACAATTATATTAAATGACAGGACAAGAACGCGTCTATCTCGCATGTCGGCAATAAAGTTACCAGAGCGTGTGTAGACAGATACTTGCTATCTTGGCGAGATAGCAAGTGTCTGTCTACATTTGTGTGTTGTACGACAGAAGGAGGCAATGTTTTTTCATTATTTTTTTGTATCGAGAAAGTATGATAAGCTCTACAAAGGAATCGCTCGTTAATAACACAAGTTTATCTGATGATAGGTGAATTCTTGAAACATATATAGTTAACCCAGCGTTATTAATATTTGAATGATTCCTTTTAACATTCATATATTTGGAAATTCAACGAGATAGCAAGTGTCTGTCTACACAACGAGAAAAATACCTTCTCGTTCTGTCGTTTAATACAATCGTGTGTTGTACGATAGAGGGGGGAAATGTTTTTTCATTACTTCAGTCTAAGTTGAATAGGGAGTCAATCGCGAACGTTTGCTTGTAGCCTATGTGTTTTCGAAATGTGTGATGAAATTGATGATCCCCAAGTACGAGATTCTTAGCGTACTTTGCATTTTGATGAAACTTATTCGACTTATCGAAATTCATAAGCAGATTCAGATTAAAAATGGTGCACCGTTTTTAACAGCAAGCTAACGAACGCTTATGATAACGAACGATTAACGCTACTTTTTATCTCGTTTTTAAAAATGTTTTGACAAAATTTGTAATCCAGTTGGAAAAAATGTATTGAAAAAACTGGCGACCATTTGCAATGTTCCATATTTAGAGTTAAATACGCTTCTATCTTTCTAGTTTAAATGTACATGTTCCTTTCCGTTGTTGTTAAGTCTATAAAAAGTGTTTAAGAAGAGTTACTCATTTTGTTGAACGTTGTATTTGGGCATGCTCCAACCAAAGAAATGACGGAAATTTTTATACAAATATCAATGACGTGCCCATTCGAGTTACGATACAAAACAGACTTAATTAAGTAATTGCAATATCTTTCCTTTATCAAATTGTAGAACATACAAAGGGCACTAGGAAAGTTCCAAGCCCGCAGAAGGTCCTCATCACTGAAAAACCGCCTCCCTTTTAGCTTCATTTTCACATGCGGGAACAATGCAAAGTCGCAGGGAGCAAGATCTGAACTGTAGGGAGGAGTTTCAATCCTGTCGTAGTAAAATATTCGGTGCAGGCTTTGGCGCGGTGAGCTAGAGAGTTATTGTGATGGAGGAACCAGGTGTCCATTCTTGGCTTTGGGCACAGGTTCTTCATAGATCCAACGACTTTAGGCAGGCACTGTTCAGTATACCACTTAGCTGTGACTGTCTTTTATGTGTCCAAAACGACGCGTTCCACAATTCCACTCGAATTGAAAAGCTACAGCTATCATTTTCTTCTTTACAGATCAGTATTTTCTGACAACTACGGGTGTGTCCTCATCATCAAAGACCCAAGCTTTGGTCGGCACATCATAATAGTACAGCCAAGTCTCTTCATGTCACGAAGTTGTTCACATACCGAGATTGTCCCTTATTAAACTTTTTTAACATCTCCCGGCACCAAGTCACACGGCGTGTCATCTGCTCTTCAGTTGGTCGATGCGGCACTCAGAGAGAACAAAGTTTCTTGATGTGCAAACGATCATGCAGAATCGAACGAATTGCTGGTGCATTTAGGCCTGAAGTACCCTCTATCTGTTGGTAGGTCACTCGCCTGTCCTCGCCAAGCATTTTCCTTACAGTAGTAACGTTTTCCTCCGTAACTGACGTGCGTGGTCTTCCCGGCCTTTCAGCATCCTCCACAGTTAAATATTTTCCCTTTGGAGTTCTCTATACCACCTGAATATAGTTGTGCGATGTGAACAAACATCACCTAGTGCAAGAGTAATTTCTTCGAAGCACTGGTCTATGTTTAAACCAAGCACGAAATTATAATGCAAAACTGCCCTTATCGCGTTTCGTGATCACGATGCCATCGCGAGCACTTTACATTATTACTGCTAATGAATAACTGAGCCCATCGACATGGCGCGGCGGCTTCCTACGATTCATTGTTGCGTCGTATTGCAAAACTTTCTTAGTACCCTTTGTGTTATGCTACTCCACCCAGTACTTCAGAGATAGAGGAATGCCAGCCAAAAAACTGTGTCGTCTTTAATAAATTACAGAAGCTGCAAAGTTTTCTTCATATATCTCTTGTGTCGCTTTAGTATTTTTACTTATTTGTCTACCAATCAAAATTATCGTTCAATTCAGGTGTAGTAAATTCCATGTTAATATTTCATAACTTTTAGCCCATGCTTCATTTAAGAAAAATAATAAATAAACTGGTAATCTTAAATCGACTAAGACCAAAGTGAGATTCTCAAAAAATTTTTCCCTATTGTCTTTGCAAAATAAATTCATCGTTTATTAAAGTTTTGATTAATAAAATTATTGCATATTATTTTTTAATTTATGTTGCTTTATTTTAAAAACTGCCTGTAATAACTAATTTCGTTACTTTTTCATTTTTTAGGAATATTATAGACACAACGCTAGTACAAATGAAAGCAGCCATAGTTTTATTCAGCTTGCTAGGATTATTTTTGTATACAGTTGGTAAAATAAAAGCCGATTACCATTTTACGTATGGAGTCTTTTTACCTACTTTTTGGACCGAAGCAGTTAAAACAGGAATTCTATTTATTAGTGTAAGTTCAACAAACATTAACAAGCAAATTTGATTGAAAAATATGAGTATATATGTATATATTTTATATATATATACATATATATAAATATTTACTCTTACGTACATGAATTATAATCCTGTAAATAGTGCTGCCAATCGTCCCTTGTTCCAAGAGACAGTTCTTTATTTTAAAGTTTTGTCCTTCAACGTTTTACGAGATATCGAAGGATTGTAATTTTCCCTTAAAAAATAAATAATCTATGAATACCTTAGAGTGACGCAAAAATCGATGTAGTATTGTGTCATTGGTATGCCTTCCAGTATTGACTCAGTCATACTCCTACGGCGAGTTGAAAATATGTTAGTATATTTTTGTATTTGCAAAAGGGGTGTTCTGTGTCTAATGATGTGATGTTCGCTAATTTAAAAAGGACTTTCTTCACATCATATTCGCACTCTTGGTTTTCAGTTTGGCGGTGCTTTAAGGAATATATATAAAGACGTCACAGGTGTCGAATCTTGGATCTATACGTATGAGCACGATAGTAAACAGCAGCCGACTGTGTGGGTATTCCAAGATTTGCCAAAACTAACAAAAGTTGTTCACGCTCGAAGCACATCAGAATAAATGGTCGCCTATTTTTTTGGAAAACCGGTCACGTTGCAACCGTGCCTTTAGAGAGTTGTAGAACGGTCAATTCCGAATGGTACACAACTATTTGTTTGCCAAAAGTTTTTGAAGAAATAAGGAATACAAACCGATCATTCTGCACCATGACAATGCGAACTCTCACAGGTCGGTTCAAACAATTGAATATTTGACCGGACAAAACATTGAGTTGATGAGCCATCCGCCGTACAGCCCTGATCTAGCACCCTGTGATTCCTTTTTGTTCCCACAAGTGAAGAATAAACTTAGTGGTCAACGGTTTTCTACACCGGAAGAAACAGTTGAGGCATTCAAAACTCATATTTTGGAGATACCGCCTTCACAGTGGCAGCAATTCTTTTCGGATCGGTTTAAACGAATGCAAAAGTGCATTGATTTTCAAGGAGAATATTTTGAAAAGCAATAAAACTGTTTGCGATAATAAAAATTTTTTTTGTTTATTCCCGAAATATAAACGGCTACCCTCTTTCTATAAATGTGTACACACTTTATAAATAACTTAGTTGTTAGTTCGACAGTTAATTAATTATCCGGAACGTTTTTTAAATTAATTTGCAGATACAAATATTTTCTAACGTCCCTCCAATCACTTATTTGCAATTAACCATATATTATTTGCTTTTTATTATTTACTTGCCCTCCCATAAATTACAAATATCTATAATTTAGATTTTTTTATTTACAGGGAATCTGTATTATATCTTTAATAACCAAGTGGGACTATGACAAACACAAGTATATGTTGTACATTGTACTTTTTCCCCTGCCAATTGGTGCTATAATAATGACTATACTGTTTTTTAAGAAGGTAATTAAATATCGTAATCATCAATACGAGGGCGGAATGTAAAATTCGTGGAATGGCATATAGATGGCGCAGGTTCAAACTGTTTTTGTGATACACTGGCAAGTTGTCTCCCTAAGAACATCCATGCACCAGTGTCTCAAAGTTTTGGATGAGATCGAGAGTGTTGAAATTCGAGCGGTCATTATGTATTTTTTCTTGAAACCCTTATCATTCATTTTGAGATGAAGGATAGTCTAAAACACTCGATTCCATCATTTTATCTTGTTGATAAATGTCTTTGTGAGTTCAAATGTGATCGTACGATGAAGATGTACCATACAGTGAAGGTTCGAAATCTGCCCCTATACTGTATACCCTTAATTGTTTATTGTCGAAAGACCAGCGTTTTGAGCACGTGTGAGATAGTGGAAACTATAAACATATGTAAAGAACGCGCTACATACAGTTTTAATAAAGAGTTAGCTACGAACAAACTGCGCGACTGTATAGAATTGATGGAAAGTTAGTGTAAATATAAATTTCTCTTGAGTATTTGAAGCGTTTTCTAAAAACCAAGGTAGATTTTATAAACCAATTTAACACCACAAATAACACTTATGTTCATCATTATACGCCTGAAGCAAAAGAACATTTATTATTGGTCGGCCTTCATTTTACCATACATTATTTAAGGTATACTAAATTATAAGTTTGTATTGTAAAACTCTAACGGCAAACGCACGTTCTTTTGGGCTATTAACCTTTCTTATTTCGCAAACAGATTTAGGAAGAAGACTGAATGGTTTACTTCTATCTGTTCGTTTATTAAGTCATTTAATATTTAAAGTTTATTAAAATTTCTAAATATGTTTAGAAACTAGAAACTTCCTTAGGTGATCTTCCTTTGTGTATCTTGTTGTTGGTCACTCTGACCGATCCTTTAAAGTGAAAAGCCCCTATCTTACATGCAACAGTAATTCTCCGCTATATACATTTTTTATAAATACTAATATTAATTGATATTTTTTGGGTAATTGACATGGCTTAATTAATAAATTTATTTAGTTGGTTACTCATGTGGTTGTAAAAATACTGCTGCGGACCATAAAATATTGATTGTAGTGTCTGTAAGAAGTATTTCCCGTGCTCCTGTTTTAATTTGACAATGATTCTATGAGAGAGTGCTCGCAGAGCTCAAAAAAAACCATCACAAAAATCAGTAAATTGAAGTAGGATTGTTGCAATATCCACCCTATTCGCCAGATTTAGCTCCCCCTAACTTCTGACTGTTTTCACATCCCAAAAAATTCATGCGTGGAAAACGATTTTCATCGAACGAAGAGGTAATAGAAGCCGTGGAAACGTATTTCGCTAGTCTTCCGGATTCTCACTTTAGGGATAGAATCCTCTGCAAGAAGTTTATTGAAGTTCAGGGAGGTTATATTGAATAATAAAATGTATTTTAAACCATAAAATCGTATTTTTCTTATTAAGCGACAAAACTTATTGAACAACCTGGTAAATGATTTGAAACTGGAAAATAAGTATCACTTAAAATACAAGGAAACGCTTTCTAGTGGATTCCTAGAAATGTACAATCGCTGTGGCGGAAAATGAAATGAAATTCTAAAATATTGTGCAATAATTATTTAAACAGGGTACAAATTATAATCTTAAACTATATTGGTATTTCATACGCAGTAAAAAAAACCAATAATGGATTACCTAATTTCTTGAAAAATAGAACCCATTGTCAAAGACTTCGTCAATTTTTTTCTGGTCCGCCTACTCGTTACCTCTCTCAACGTCTCTCCTTGGCACACAAAATTGTTTCAGTAATACGCATACATTCAGGAATCAGTTCTTCACGTATTAGCAAAATTTAAAAATGTCAATACCATGGACGATGACGGTGTTAGTTGAAGATTGCACTTCGTGAACATCTCTTAAATGTTGGAAAATTGGATGAATGATACCTGCATATGAGGAAGTTGATGTGAGTTTTAATAATTAACAATTTCGCTAAAGTCTTTAGAACCCGCCTTTTTTCTGTCATTTCTTTCCTATTAACTTTTCAATTTCCTTCTTGTAACCGCAGACAAATATCTTCGAACTAGTACAAAATTTTATCTTATCATTTTCTTTTTTGATGTTCGTTTTGTTGTAATTACAAATTTTATTCTTCTTTATTGAGAGTTTTAACCATTGTGATAATAAAATATTTAATTTTTAGTAACGACGTTGTTTTATGTTCATATTGTTAGTCCATATGAAATACCAAATATTCAGTTATTTAGTTTTTAAAAACAAATTTTACATAATATATTGCAGAAATGCAGTACTCTTCTCGAACCGGATCCGAGCTGGGGTCCTCCAAGTTTAAGAATGAGACAAGCTAGGGCGCGCTTCGATCCCACGTATAATATCCGTCATACCGGAATGGTTGATACTTGTAGACATGCTTGTTTAAAAGGATTTCGTAGTGTAACAACTGAGGTTAGGCGTTGGAAAATGGTAAGAACACAATACGAAGGAATGTACAAGCACAAGCTTGACTAGTGATCCCCAAAGCAAAGAAAAGCAGATTTTGTATAATAATTTGTTGCTTCATTATTATTTTGCATATGTAAGCATTATTCAATAAATATATCATTTGTTACAATTTTTTTTTGAAAGAGACATTATATTTGAAATCATTTAAAAAATTATATTTTATCACACAATACTATAGTGAGTTAAAATTGTCTCTTGATTATTGAAACACTATTTTTTATAAAAGAATATAAACTATCTCTGCAATTTTGCATTGAGGTGAAATTTCGTTAATTACTTTTGATTTGAAAGTTATAGAAAAGTATCTAAATGGTATTGCAAGTATGGTCGCCATATGTGCTAGAAAAATAGCCCCACGTTGAGAAGTCAAATTATTAAAAACGTTAATATTAAAAATAATTGCCGACCACTGCCAAATTATTGCAAAATCGCTATGATTTGGGAACGAGAAAGTCACACGTTAGTTGTTAATTATTACGATTGCTAGGATATTAAAAATAGAAATGGTTCGCTTTGGACTAAATCAAATTATAACAATCATATTTGAAGGCCAGGTCCCGAGTTAAACGCACCAAAATTGACCCTTATGATGGAGTTCTAAGGATGCGTATAACTTCAGAACGAGAAGAGATACGATGTTCCGACTTGAAGCATCGTAATTATCACGTCATGATCTATAAGAACGCACCCAAAGAACAATCATATTTGAAGGCCAGGTCCCGAGTTACGCACCAAAATTGACCCTTGATGATGGCGTTCTAAGGATGCGTATAACTTCGGAACAAGAAGAGACACGATGTTCCGGCTTGAAGCATCGTAATTATCACGTCATGATATATAAGAACGCACCCAAAGAACAATCATATTTGAAGGCCAGGTCCCGAGTTACGCACCAAAATTGACCCTTGATGATGGAGTTCTAAGGATGCGTATAACTTCGGAACGAGAAGAGATACGATGTTCCGGTTTGAAGCATCGTAATTATCACGTCATGATCTATAAGAACGCACCCAAAGAACAATCATATTTGAAGGCCAGGTCCCGAGTTACGCACCAAAAGTGACCCTTGATGATGGCGTTCTAAGGATGCGTATAACTTCGGAACGAGAAGAGATACGATGTTCCAGTTTGAAGAATCGTAATAATCACGCCATGATCTATTTATTGTTATTCTTATGCTGTGTGTGAAAATTGTATTTAACTAAATAAAATTTGTATATTAAATAATAATTTAGGGAAACAACGTATAAAATGAAAATTAATTAACCGAAAGGGCTATAATAAAATTCAGTTTATATAAAATATACAAAGATTGGTAGAAAAAGTTGATTTTATGCTTTTATTCGATTGTTTGTGTGGAGTAGTAGAGTGTTTCGCGGTTTTTCTGAACATCTTTACAGGGAGTCCATTTTTAATACGGTGTTTACTTCCTACTGAAGATGACAACGTAGTTTTTGAAATACTTATCTAGGATACAAATATACTAGTATGCTGCTTTTTATTACTTTTGTGTCGCATTAAAATTTTTGTCAATAAGAAACGGGCTGATAAGGATATTGTTAATTATCTGAGGCTAAACATTGACACTTTTGTTAAACTGGACATGAGTTACATTTTGTATGTGACTGTTAGTACACAGACAGTACCTGTTGCAAACGGACAGTACCTGTTATAATACCAATAGAATAGAATAAGTATAATTAAAATTTGATAAAATATTGGGAACTAATAAATAGTCTTAGGAGCTTGCAAACCCTTCAAAGAGAAGGATGCTTCCTCTATGTAAACTATTCTCTGCAAAATGTTTTTTATTAACATTGTTTTATAAAAGCCCTTTTAATTTTGTCGCTTTTCATAGATAAGCTGGTTATCAAATTTATGAAGTTAATATAATTTTATTTTTTCATTTAATAATAATTTATAATTAATTCTTATTTCCTATAAATAAATACATTATTTTTCGTATAATGAAAATATTTGAACTTATGTATGTTTGTATAAGAAATGTGTTAATTCTTTTGTAACAATTTTCTCGTGCATTAATGATTAATTCTATTTTATTACACAATTTCTAACAACCATACACTCGTGTCCACTTATTGGAAGCTTTACTGTACATAATTATTTAAAACTTAGTAATTCTCCTCAATAATAAATATTAAATCGTTTTATTGAAAGTTGCTAATAAAATATATTATTTTTTTTTAATTAAGTATGGCAAAGATCCACAGTATGTTCAGTGATATAAAAAATCTACTGTATATAACTTTAACTAGCAGTTGCCATTGTTACGTTACTAAACGTCAATACAAACAGAGCGAAACGGAAGTTAATATAAAACCATTAAGTGGCTGTCGCAATGTATCTCGTAGTGATTTAGTTGTGTGTTCATAAACTCAAAATGGCGCAAAGTGTAACAAACGAAACGAAAAGGAAATTCGAATCTCTATTAAAAACTGCATTGAAAAAAAATGATTCAAAGTCTACAGAAAATTTAATAGAAGACGAAAATACAGTTCAAGAAGAAATTTCACGTGATACAAACGATGGTGCAGATACAAAAGGTTATAATAATAAAAATTTCATAATGGATAGATTTCTCAATGACGAAATAAAAGAAAACGAAAAAATTACTTTCATTAAACCACCCGTCCCCAAACCAAGAAAGAAAGTGATTCAACAATCTTCAGATGGTAGTAATGATACTTATGAGGTAAAATCGTCTAAAGTATTAAACACGATAAACAAAAATAATAACAGTGATAATAGCAACGAAACGTATGATATATCACGACGAATTGCCAGCGAAAATTCAGATTCTTCAGATGCAAGTAATAAGACGTATAATATTAACAAAACTGCCGTCGGTGATATATTACATCACGATAAAATAACTAAAACTACAATCGTCGAAAATAAACAGAAATCGTCTCATTATTTTTTCAAAACCCGTCAAATATCCGAACACGAAATTGAAATGGCCAATTTTAACGAATCACCCCAAAAAGTACAAACAATCGAAGACATTTTAAACGAAACAGATATAAAAAGCCTAGATTCCGGAACGAGTACTAAAATCACTTTTGAAGATGAAAGAAAAGGTAAAAAGAAAAAGAAAAGGAAAGATCCCGTGATTGAAACAGTGGAAGAATCTACTTATAAATATGAGAATATAACAAATATCATAGTTCACAACACAGATAGATTAGAATTGAATTCTTTTGTTATACATCCAGTTGTTAAAGTGTATGTGGTTGATTTTGAGACTGGGGAATTTATTAAGAAAAGTGATACGTCTAGAAATGCTGTGTTTTATATGGAAAATAAAAACTTGACGTATATATTGCCTGTTATAACGCAAAATTTTAACTTACAAGAGAAACGGTAAGGATTATTTTATTTAAAATATTTGTCTTTTCATTTTATATACAATTGTATAGATTTCCAATTTATTTATTTATTAATCAGATACCTTGATGTACCGTAAGGTGACAAGGTGTGCATTTGTATGTCAGATACATTTCATATCAAAATTGTATATAGATTGTGCCCATTCCTTCTTGTTCTTTGCCTTTTCCTTTCCTTCATTCCAATTTTCAGTTCCTTCAGGTTTTCAGCTACTTCATTTTCCCAGGTTTTGACCGGTCCGCCCCTGTTCTCTGAATCGTTCGTCTCTTCCATACTACTTTTGCTTGTTGGTTCCTTTCCATTCTCACTGACTCACAAAAAATTTCAGTTGGTTCCTCTTTATCGCAGTTGTTAGCGGTTCCAGTCGCAATTATTGTCTCACCTTGGTGTTTCTAATTTTGTCTCTCTTTATAATGCCTATTATATTTCCAATTTGATTGCTTATAAAACCTAAGTGCACGAGTTGTTCACTCGTGCCAACAAGTTTGCAATAGACAGACATTTATCATTTCCTCGGTGGAAATAAATTTTAATAAAAAAATGCAAGATTTAAAACTAAAAATAAACCAATGGTATTGGTTTCTGATATATTGATTGAGATAATTTATAAATATAAATTTTTATAAGACCAGCAGACTGACAATATTTAAAAAAGTGTTTTGGCTTCGATAAAGTTCTTGATTTTTCTTGTTTTGTTCTCGATGAGAAAAAGAAGAATTATCAATTTTCCGAATTTAAAGAAACTTTAAACCTTTATGCATATGACAATCTTTTTCAAAAAGAAACACAATAGTTCGTTTTAACTTTTTTAAATAATGCATTAAATATGTAATTGAGAATAAAAATGGAAATCTAACAATTCCTTTTTTGTTATAGAATCTAAATCTTTTAAGACTACGTTTCTGTTTTTATAGAAAATTTGCCTAAGATGTCAATAATTATACATAAATATGTATATAATTGAGTTCTTTACGATGGGAAATTAATGAAAATTATTATTTACTGCTAAGCCATCGCTAATTAAAGTCACAAAAATTAAATAAAAATTTCTATGCTGGAGGAGGACTCGAACCTCTATCTGCCGTTTGCTAGACGGTTGCCTCACCAATTAGGCCACCAGGCAGTATATCTCCGAGTCTTTTAACATGCCATAAATTGTATTATGGAAACAGATCTTATATTTTTTTATAATCCGCAGTCAGGTTATTTTGATGTCAATAATTATATATAAATACATAATTAAGTTCTTTACGATGGGAAATTTATGGAAATTATTATGTTATGCTATTTGTCTAAGAATTTATTAAATATTTATTTGATAATTTATTCTTTTTTCAGTCCATTTATATTTTGTATCATTAGTGGTCATTCAATCCAATAATTTTAATGACAATTTAACTTTTAATTACTAATTATGATGAATAATATACTATATTTTATTTTAAAAATATTATTTGACAGCAAATTTTTATCAAGAAATTTTGAAGTATGTATTTAGAGAACTAATAATACGTTTTATATTTAGAGTAATTGGTGAGGTATGAATTTCGAGGCTTTTCTAAAGATTTTAGATATGTGGAAAAGAAAAGTCCTAAAACAAATTTTCAGGAATAAAAAGGCGGAAAATTTATTTGAAACATATAAAGAACTTAGAAGCTTATTTAAGCTTAAAGAATATGACGGATGGAGGACAAAAAATTCAGAATTCTGATGGGAAAAAAGACACGAAAAACTAAAGAATAAGTTGAGAAATGAAGTTCAAGGGTAGAAACTACTAATTTAATATATAAACCAGAACAAAAATAATAACAAATAATTAGTATTTTGGACCTGCAACACTGTTTTTGTTCCTTTGCTTATACCAGGGAACCTTATCGGCTAGAATATCAAAAGCTGGGTGAAGTAAAATATTTCCATATATCTTTTCTCCCAATTTTCACTTTGTTTTTCTCTTTATTTGTCATGCTTTAGATTTTTTTATGATAATAAAACCACTTTAACGCATGTTTATGGTCTGCACCATTTGCATTTAACTTTCGTTGGAAGGTTTCGTCCATTGTGCGATATACAAAGGGTACTAGGAAAGTTTTGCAAGACAGCTTTGTTTATTTAATTTTTTCAAAGTAATTTCCTCTACACACAATACACCTCTCCATCCTCCGAAACCAATCTTTAAACCAGTTCTGCCAAGTTTCACTAGGGAGTAAAACACACTCGTTTTCCCAAGCCTGCAGAAGGTCCTCATCACTGGAAAACCGCCTCCTTTTTGGCTTCGTTTTCACATGCGGGAACAGTGCAAAGTCGCAGGGAGCAAGATCTGGACTATAAGGAGGGTGCCTCAAAAGTTTTAATCCTGTCGTGGTCAAATATTCGGTGTAGGCTTTGACGTGATGAGCTGGAAAATTATCGTGATTGAGGAACCAGGTGTCCATTCTTGACTTTGGCCGCATGTTCTTCATAGATCTAATGACTTTAGGCAGGCACTGTTCAGTATACCACTTAGCTGTGACTGTCTTCTGTGCGTCCAAAACGACGCGTCCTACAATTGCACTCGATTTGAAAAATACAGCTATCATTTTCTTCTTTACAAATCGAGATTTTCTGACAACTACGTGTGTATCCTCATCATCAAAGACCCAAACTTTGTTTTGAGCTTCAGTCAGTCGATGCGGCACCCAGAGAGGACAAAGGTTCTTCACGTGCAAATGATCATGCAGAATCGAACGAGTTGCTGGTGCATTTAGATCTGAAGTACCTTCTATCTGTTGGCTCGCCTGTCCTCTCCAGGCATGTAACTGACGGTCGTGGTCTTCCCGGCCTCTCAGCATCCTCCACAGTTAAATTTTCCCTTTGGAATTTTCTATACCACCTGAATATCGTTGTGCGATGTGAACAAACATTACCTAGTGCAAATGTTATTTCTTCGAAGCACTGGTCTATGTTTAAACCATGCATGAAATTATAACGCAAAGCTGCCCTTATCTCATTTCGTGGCCACGATTCCATCGCAAGCACTTTACACTCTCACTGCTAATGAATAACTGCTAGCTACTATGCACGCATGAACATGTTTCAACATGCAGCAACAAGCAGCTTTCTTCGATTCATTGTTGCGTCATATTGCAAAACTTTCCTAGTATCCTTTGTATTATCATCTTGTTTTGTATGTTTCATAGAAACTTCATTTCTACTGTTTGCGTTCTGTTTCTTGTCCATACGTTAACGTAGAAATGACGACTTATTTATTAAAAATCTTTTTTACTAAAAGTGCTCGAATTTCCTTGGGATTTTGGATCTTAAGAAATTTATTTTAATGCTAGTAATTTTGTGTTGAATTATTTCTATATCTATTCTTATATCACCTAATGTTGTCCTTTTCATGTAATTACATACATACTTCAATACTATCAGTTCCTTTGTGTCCCATTTTTTTCCTAATAAAATTTCAAATCAGTTCCTTCCGTCAATAATGATTATTTTAGCTTCGTCCACATTAATGTTCCTATAATATTTCCATGCTTAATATTATTTTATTATCCATTACTTCGGGCATTTACTATAAGTTTCTGTGTTCTCTTCAAAAATATGTACCATAAGTATAATATATTCGGTAAAAATTACAATACATAACAAAATAGTGTTTTTTTAATTTATTTTAAACTATTTAACATTAATAACTAGTTATTTCTTGTTTTGTAAAAGGTTATTTTGGAGCTGAAACATATTCAAATTTCAGATAAATTTGCAAAAGTTTTCCAAAACTTTCTCAAAAGTCACCCGCGATATAGACAAATGTAATAGATAACACGAAATATTTGTAACTACGACCACGTGGTTCTGCCGTCATTGTAACTGGAAACATTCCATTGTTTATACAAACTTCTTCTCTTTGTCGGGGTAAAATTACCTCGAATGAAAGAAGAAGCAACTACAGATTAATTTGTTTTGCAGGAAGTACTGAACAAAGAATAATCGAGTATTTATTATATATAATAGCTATACGACTTAAGTACATTAACAAGAGATTCTGGTGAAACAACGGAAGTTCCCATTGAATTAATTTAGCAAGAATATTTCGCATATAAATAGAAGATAAGAAAGTATTGTTAATTGTAAATTCACATTTAAATAACAGTAACATTTATTAAAATATTAACAGTCTGTTACATATTCAATTTTCACTATGAAAATATATGGTAATTTTGATGGGGCCCGTGGTTGATTAACTTAATCACTTAAGGTTGATATATAACCTCTTTCCACATTAATTGTCGTTTTGCCAAACCAAATTTCAATCGACCAGAAAAATCCGGTCTACCAAAACATGTGTTGGAAAATAATCATAGTGTAACCGCGGATTGTTTGCATTTGGTGAAGAATTTAATAATCGTGAATTAAGTACGTATGAAAGCATGTACATTATGAAGAATAAAGGCCATGTGTTGAACACTGACATAGGGCCTACCCATAACTCATCTCTCTTTAACTTCTTATATGATAGACAAAGGAGGGTGTTGTAAACGCATGCAAGTTCCTTTTTTGAGGATAGTTTAAAACTAGAATCCACTTTTCTTTAAAAATTATGTGAAACGAATATACAGTGTGAGTTTCAGCTTTCGACGGTCCAGATCGTGTACGGAATTTATTTTGTGCGGGTTTTTGCCGTAGTTTTTGAGGTACGACACTGTTTAAATATCTGCTAATGATGATAACTTAGTCTTCGAATTACGTACACAGAATACGAAAATTAATGTGGAAAGGTGTTGGTTATACATCAACCTTAAATTATTAAAAGACAATATATGTACATTAGTGTCTATCATTTCTTATGCCGCATACTTGTTTAAATTTGTACACTTAAATCTTCTACTCACGTCCATTTGCTTTATTCATGTTACTATAACAATAAAATGTCGAGATTACGTAATTTTTAGAATGACATATTTTTATGCAAATTTCGTGTATATTTTTTAATCCATATTTTATTTGTAAGCATATTATGATTATCTATTAAAAGGAAAAAAAACGAAAATAATACGGTGAATGTAACACAATTTCCATGATATAAATATAAAAGAGACATGCCAATAACGATCAACGTAATTATGGGAAATGTATTATTTACTTGCAAGTATGCATAAATAAATTATGTTACAAGTGTTTGCTATTGAAATATTTCCCATTATAATTTATTTATGTTACAAAACGATAATCTAAGAGGTTTAAGAATCCGATAGTCTTAATTAAAAATACAGAATTTAAAATATTGATTTATAAATAAAAATAACTCGTTCTAACCCCAATAAGAAATTCCAATTTACACGCCTGAAAAAAAAATGAAAACCTCTTACTGGGATTCGGAACACTATCGGCCTGAGAAAAATAACATTTTTTAGATTTTTTTTTATTTTTCAATGTAGTCATCTTGCACTGCAATATATTTAGACCAACGACTTTCCAATTTTTTTGTTGTCCTTAATAAAATACGATTTCATTAAAATAATTACTAACAAACAAAACAATGACTACAAACATTGTTTCACTCAACTCCAAAATTCGTCAGATAGTCTGGCTTTGTCGATAGTTCTAGGCACCTGGTGGGTATTGTTATCAGAATGATAATACAAAGCAATGAGAGACAACTATATGCTCGTCGCTCGTATAAATGTGAAAGCACTTATATCACTTTGACTGCGCTTGAACAGAAGGTCTGTTAACCATGAAATCACTACATATAAACGGCAATTACCACATACAATGTAATTAATGAATAATAATTTCTGTCAAAGGAAGTATGCTTACGACAATAATATAATTTGTCCAACTCTGCGAAACAAGCGGTTATTTAAACTTCGACTTCATCATTTTAAAAAAAATCGTCCAAGAGTTTTGCATTAGCAACTCGAGACATATATGCATGTGTATTATCGTGCTGAATGCTCTTCATTTGACTGGATGTAGACATTTAGTCTGAATACAGCACTCTTAAATCAGTCTAGTAGTGAAGTGTAATCGCTCCAATGACGTTCCTGTCTTATTCCAGACAGCCTGTGAGCACCACATCTCAAGAATGAGAGAACAGTGGCAATGATTTTTCGTGGAGATGCTAGTGTTTCCGCTTTCTTTACCGCACTTTCATTTGCTCCGAATTCACTGTTTGGAATCCATGTTTCATTTGTTGTCATAAAACATCCAAGGAAGTTAGCAGAATTGCGTTTAATAAGTCTAAACACTCTTGTGAAGTGTTTATTCGAATACGTTTATTGTTGACCGTTAACAAAGGCGCCACACATCGAGCAGCGATGCTTTTCATACCCAACACTGTGTGAAATTTAGTGGATATGATATATTGAAATCTTTACAATGTTAGCTAGATCATATTCTGTCAATAATTTAATAAGACATTGTGGATTTTTGTAACGATTTCGCGGTTGTAGAGGTTTTTAGGCGTCCGAAGCGCTCATCATCTGTAATATACATTCATTGCAGATGATGAGCACTTTAAAATTCAGAAACACCCTTTTTTCACTGTGGAAAACGATGCCGAAGAATCTTTTAAATTGGAAGCTAATTCTTTTTTATCTGTATCTGAGATAAACCCTTACTTTGTAACAGCTCTCTCTCTCCGATTTTATCTACTTTTCACAAACCAAGAGATCAAGTTCACAAAGTTTAATGTTTCAATCTGACAATTATTTTATCAACAACAGTTTATATGCTAATATATTAGGATGCATTATTTAAAATACTTACTCAGTGAACAAGATGTATGGCATCATTAGTAACGTATCAAGAAGCGTCACCAGAGTTTGTTGTTAGGAGCTAGTTTCGATTTTCCTAATATTCAGTAAAATTGTCAGAATTATAGACCTAACTGCTTGTACTTAATATATACATACTTTCTCCATGTGATTTGGCGATTAAGATACATTCTATTCTATTCGGATAAAGGGTATACGAAAGTGGTCTTGCATTACCCTGTTTCTACCTATATATGAATATTTAAGGGTGGTAAGTGCAATATCGTCTTCAACGCAGCTGTAAAAATTTGTTCTGATGACTCTTTACTACATAAATATGCAAAGCTTGTATGCCATTTTTTGACTAACTAACTCTTTTTTGCTTAGTTTTTTCCTACCATGAAATTAATCCATCGCTTATCTTGAGCTTAATACCATTACGTATAGTCATAGAGTTACATGTACCGTCAGAGATTTTCGTCTTAATAAATTCCTCTTAATATGTATTACATGAAAAATAATGTTATGACATTAGTACGAGGATAGTTTGACAAGTAGTGAGAATGACACATAGGTGGCGTTCTAATTGGTAAAACAAATGCACTGTAGGTTGCCTATCTTCCTCCATAATAAGTAGATGGGTAAATGAATTTAAACGTGGTAGAACAAGCTGTGTTGATGAAGCGCGCTCTGGAGCACCCAAAATCGTGACCTCTATGGAAATGATTATAAAAATCCATAATATTATTACGCAAGATCGACGACTCAAAGTGAGAGAGATAGCAGACATGGTAAACATTTCAACAGAACGCGTACACCACATTTTAACGAAAGAATTGGGCCTTTCCAAGCTTTCGGCAAGATGGGTGCCGCGATTGCTTACGACTGATTAAAAGTTCACTCGTTTGCGCATTTCCAATGAGTGTTTGGACCTTCATAAGCGGAATCCGGTTGATTTTTGTAGGTGATTTGTTACTTACGATGAAACTTGGATACACTACTGTAGACTCGCACAGTTGCGATGTCCAAAATCCACGAGTTGCATTTCCAATTAGTACCGCATGCGCCTTATTCGCCGAATCTAGGCCCTTTCGACTTCCACCTTTTTCCAAAATTGAAAACGGCACTAGATGGAAAGATATTTTCGTTTAAGTGAGTATTTTGCAAGCCTTCGGGAATCGCAATTTAGAGATGGCCTAAGGGCATTGGAGCACCGTTGGAATAAATGTATTGCTCTTTTATGAGAATATATTGAAAAATAAAAATTATTTTGTATTTAAAAAATTCGTTTTTCTTTTCCATTCTCACTACTTGTCAAACTACCCTCGTACTAACATATTTTAAATTTAATGGAAGATATAACACTGGTATTAATGGATAATCATTAACGAAAAACTGTACTTCCATCTTTCGAATAGAAACTATACGAACGAAGAAAAGTACAGTGGACGCGCTTATCTCGTAGAATGAATAACTAAGTTATTGCTTACGTTAAAAGACAAGTACTAAAACACGGCAAATACCTAATAGTTGAACTTATTTTTCTACTGTTAAGAAATAGTTGAATTTGTTCATTCTACTATCATAACATGATGCTTCGTGACAAAGAATTGCGAGGAAAGAACAATTCGTCAACGAGATTTGAGTTGACTAATAACCCTTCAATAGGCGAAACATTCTTAGCCAATATCTCATCGGCAATAGAATTGTTCTTTATTAAATTGAAGAATAAAATGATATTGAAATTTTAATTATTTTCTTATTTTCAGACAACTTAAACCGGAATGGGAAGAATCAATAATAATTAACGAAGACTTTAATTATATCGCACATCCAGATACTAAAGTAATTCTATTCTTTGAACTATTAGACTTTGTTGGATTTTCAGAAGCGTGTTCGCAATCCTCAGGTAAACGATTCAAATAAACTATCAAGCATGTTTTTACATAGATTGCTTAAAAGTTTATTCCAGAGGTTGGCATAAAATAGCTTGGGCATTTTTGAAAATTTTCGCTGCCGATGGTACGACTAACACGGGAAAGAAATTACGTCTCCAATTATATAAACCCGGAAAGCCTGGTAAACATGTATGTCCTGTGTTTGATTGGTGGCGCGGAAAAAGAATAAAGTACCCTTCCACTTTGTACGTGACGATTAGAGGAATGACGTCTACAGATACCGTGGTGGAAACGTTCAGGTCTAAAACACCCTTAGAAAGGGAAATAAGTATTTCTGCTGTAAATGAAGACGACGAGGGTCGCAAAGTACATAATAAATTAGTGAAGAAAGAAAAAGTTAAAATCAAAACGTTTCTATCGGCCTTAGATAGTAAAGTATCTAAATTACCCAATAATCCCTTCACTGATGTTGAAAGTGGTGAAGAAGGTTGCTTTGTTGTCAAATTTAGCAACACAGGAAAGTTTTTAGCTTGCACGTTACTAAATAACGATGACTATTACTTAGTATTATATACGGTAAGTCTTACTTTAAAAAATTCAAAAGCAAATGTTTTATTTGTCTTGACCATACTCTTCTTATTACTTATACATTATTTATTTCTTCTTCTTTTTTGTATTGATAATTTTATCCTTTTTTAAATCCAAATGAAGATTCAGACTGCCTCGTTTTTGATTTAAAGTCCTATAAACCAGAAAGTACGCTGATTATTTGTTAGAAATATATGTCTTCTGAACCACGAACAGCTTTTAATCATTACACTAAAGGGATTTCTTCCCTCTATACAACGCATCTCTCTGTATACATATGTTTCCACTTAAAATATCTAGTTTAAATATGTATACTAGAAAATAAAAGATAAAACTGTTCAAGCAAAATTGCATTTGCGAGAAGCTTGTTAAACACTTTGAACTAAAAGAAATGAATAGACAAGATTATATACAATGTATGTCTCATTTATTTGCTCGTAAATAATATGAGGGTAGCCGTTTATATTTCGGGAACTGGCAACACTAACAGTGTGTAACTCCGATCTGATGATTGCATTGTGAAGTTTGTCATTTTTGACAATATACTTACCTTGACAGTTTCATTATTCAGTTGCTATTTCAATTGTTGAGAGTAACTTGAAAATTTTATGTCAGCGAATAAGTGGAATTAACTCGCGAACATTTTCTTTCAATTATTTCATAACTTTCGACTTAGATTATCTCAACAAGAATGCATCGACGAGCTGAACTCTTTATATGGTAGTGAAGCACCATCAAAAACTATAGTATACCATTGGTATAGTGAATTCAAACTTGAACGGCGTTCTTTGAACGATGAATTTCGTGAAGGTCGTCCCACAAATGTTGTTGTTCGGAAAACATTAATGCAGTGTCTGAATTGAAAATACAAGACCGTCATGTGACATACCGTGAGATTGAGGCATCTCTAAAATTTAGCTGTTAAGAAGCTATGTTCACGATGGGTACCACATAATTTGACACACCGCTCGAAAAAGGACTCGCATCGATTAGTGCCAAGAAAAGCACAAAGAAATACAATGGCGGTGCTTCACAGAAAATTTATAAAGTCATCACAGGTGATGAATCTTGGATCTACATATACGTATGAGTCTGATAGTAAACAGCAGTCGACTATGTGAGTATTCTAAGATGAGTAAAAATCAACAAAAGTTG
Organism: Dermolepida albohirtum; assembly: GCA_031893035.1. Classification (NCBI taxonomy): domain Eukaryota; kingdom Metazoa; phylum Arthropoda; class Insecta; order Coleoptera; family Scarabaeidae; genus Dermolepida; species Dermolepida albohirtum. The sequence continues at coordinate 554,389 of JAVIWB010006917.1, read as the reverse complement.
TTCGCGCTCGAAGCACATCAAAACAAAAGGTCGCCTGCTTTTTCGGAAAAACCAGTCACATTGCAACCGTTAGAGAGTTGTAGAACGGTAAATTCCGAATAGTACACAACTATTTGTTTGCCAAAAGTTTTTAAAGAAATAAGGAAAACAAACCGTTCTCCACCATGACAATGCGAGCTCTCACAGGTCGGTTCAAATAATTGAATATTTGACTGGGCAAAACACTGAATTGATCAACCATCCGCCGCACAGCCCTGATCTAGCACCCTGCGATTTCTTTTTGTTCCGACACGTGAAGAATAAACTTCGTGGTCAATGGTTTTCGACGCCGGAAGAGGAAGTTGGGGCATTCAGAATTCATATTTTGGAAATACCGCCTTCACAGTGGCAGCAATGCTTTTCGGATTGGTTTAAACGAATGTAAAAGTCCACTGATTGTCAAGAAGAATATTTTGAAAAGCAATAAAACTATTTTCGATAATAAAATTTTTTTTGTTTGCGATTTCCGAAATATAAACGGCTACCTTGTATAATACATTACGAAAAAAAAATGCATTTAAAAAAGTCGCAGAAACAAATATGTTCTTAAAAAATGACAAGATCCACAGGATCAACTAAAAATTGACTAAAAAAATGACGATGAACAACTTCTAAACACGCCAGTATTTCTTTGAGTCCTACGCCTATGAAAAGTGTGACAGAAAGTTGATTCGTAATATAATCGTATAAAAACCAGCGAAGTTTAGTTTTTAAAAATATTTTCTATTCGCGCCCACAATACCTGTGGGATTAAAACGATTCAACATTCTCTGCGCACAATTTACCCGTCGGACTAGTAACATTAATCTCTTCGCGCCCAATTTACTTCAACTCGTTTCTAAAATCTGAAATAATTAATAAAATGCATATGATTGTAACTTTGTGTTGAAATGATTATGATAATGACTACATGTTTTTCACTAAGACATATACGTTATAAAATTTGATACGTTACCTTATATGTACAATAAGATTTTAAAAAATTAATGTTTTCTTATTTTTAGGTTCCAGATTTTGAAACGTTTTATAAGCTTCCATCTCACCAAGAGTTAATTTATAATATCTCATTTTCGAAAAATGATTCACTTGTGGCATCATCGTCTTCGGATGGAACTGTTTGCATTTGGAATTTGCAAAAATGGACTTTTTTACAGGTAAAATTAAAAATATATACGAAGTAAATCAATATAAATATATAAGATTTAAGACTTCCCGCGGTGGACACAAAGTCTCTTTCATTGCGATTTTTTCAAATTTATCGTGATCCTTATATCCCTCTGAAGTCTCTGGACGTTTTTGCACGTGATCCTTAAGTTGACATTGATTACAACTCTTTTAACCTCTATGTAATCTAATAAAAGCGCATACACAACATTCACAGAAATTATAAGTTTGGGTTCTTATTATCAGATTCTGCTATTATAGATCCGTTTTTAATTCTTGGTACACTAACTGGACGGACATATTTAGATCTTTTACGTGATCAAATTGTTGATCGCGTATTGATCAATATTGCGAAATGCGGAGAATTACGTGTAAGTAAGTAAATTCTAACAAGGCGGAGCGCCCTCTAACTATGCGCATAATGTTCGAAGTTTCTTTAACGAAACATTCTCAAATTTGTGCATTCATCATTTTGAAAACTTTGATTACGGATTTAGTTTTTGTTTACATTTTTTGTGCTCAGGAAGTCTTAACCTTGAGGTGGTCATAAAGCCTCTTTCATTGAGATTTTTTCAAATTTATCGTGGTCCTTATATCCTTCTGAAGTCTCTGGACTTTTTTGCACGTAGCTCCTAAGTTGACATTGATTACAACTCTTTTAACCTCTATGCAATCTAGTAGAAGCGCATACATAACATTCATGGAAATTAGAAGTTTGGGCTCGTATTTTCAGACTCTGCTATTATGGGTCCGTTTTTAATTCTTGATACACTAACTGGATAGACATATTTAGGTTTTCTACGTGATCAAATTGTTGATCATGTATTGATCAGTATTGAGAAAGGCGGAGAATTATGTGTAAGTACGTAAATTCTAACAAGACGGAGCACCCTCTCGCTATTCGCATAATATTCGAAGTTCTTTTAACGAAACATTCCCAAATCTGTGGAGTCATCATTTCATTTGTTTACAGATTTCGTTTTTGTTTACATTTTTTGTGCTGATTTTTTTTGTTTTCAATAAAATTTGCTTTATTATATTTAATTTAATATCTCTGTTGCTATTCAGCAAAGAATGCTCAACCTTATTATCACTGAACTCCCAAAGTATAGAGAGCTCTATTGTATTTATCAAAAATATACAGGATGTTTTGTTTAAAATAGTAGAGTTACCATAATTTCCAGCTAAACCGAAAGTCTGATTCGAATGCAAATATGCTCATTGAATCCTTTATTTACATTTATTTCAATGTGGAAAATTTTATTAAAGTCTAGGTAGCCGTTGTCCGATATTGAGTAAGCGTCACTAGCCAAAAATGATTCAAGCACGATGAATAACTCAGTCCTCTAATCTGTGAACACCATTTCAACCTTCTTATTAAATGAGAACTCTAGACTACTGCAGTCAATTTGAGTAGTGGTAAAAGATAGATTGTATAAAGTTTTTTCGTTAGTGCCAAACTATTAGATTGTAAAGTTTTTTTGATTATATGAAGACTTTTGGCTACAACATACATAGATCGGAAGTAAAGATCATACCAAGATCCACATGTGATGTTGTTGCCTTAATTTTTCGAAAGTAGTCGAGACGTTTCGAATTATTCTTGCGAAGATGAATACATCATATCTTTTTATAGGAAGTATTAACCATTCATTGCACCAATCCTAAATATAGATTTTAAATCAGCTTGCGATGTGTTAAACTCATTAAGAGAACCATATAGTTTTATATCGACTGTATAAAGGACACGATCAAAGCGTAGAATTAGTCCAATATCGGCGATATACAAAAAGACGGACACAATTTCAATTGCCCACACTTTCCCCATTGTAGGCTATATTTAAATTATGTCAATTACATTTGAAAGAGGATGTGTAAAGTTTCGAATACTATCGCTAAGGCAGGCACCCCAGCGCCGCAGAAGTGAGTCTAAGACAGTGGTAGTGGTGTAGCGTGCATTTCGTTGTAAGTGCTAAAGTTGACTCCCCAACGAGGAAGAGCATTTGACTGTAAGGGTAAAAGCCCGGGCTGATTGTGTGTATCGAAATTAAACATGGAGCGTATTAGACTTTTAGAGTTCTAGGCGTGGTCCAATGAAATCAACTCATAAAGCGAGTAGAGAACTTAGACTACCGCGAACAACTATTTGTGGTATATTGAGGCGCCTATTTAAAAAACCATAGCATTTATAACTGGTCAAAGGCTCTTCGCGCATATGACAAGATAAAGCGTGTAGAATTTTGTAACTATATCCTCCAGAATATAGAAAATGAATTCATGAATTGTTTCTGCCTCATATTATTTTTAGCGATCAAGGGTTACTTCACTTAAATGGGAAAGCCAACAGACACAACATTCGCATAGGTGGTTACAAAATCCTCGTATAATATTGTAACATGAAATAGCTAGCCCGAAAGTTAATGTATTCTGTGCTATATCAATAACAAAGGTCCCATACTTTTTTATGAAAACTCGTTTACCCGAGTAAAGTGTCATAGAATGCTGCAAAACTGGCGTCTTCCTCAAACGAATGATGAATCAGAAGATTACATTTTGCAGCAGGAGAGAACTCCATCCCCTTAGAAACTGAATTTCCCACGTTTTTTGGATGAACCTCTACCTCAAAAATGGATAAATAGCATAAGGAATGAATTCGCGCGAATTTTAATGGCTTAAGAAACCGTGCGCTGAATTCAATGGCAACACATTCTTAATCGAATGTGGGACAAATTTAGCTATTGTCTATATGTTATCCGTACACCTGAAGGAGGTCACGTTGAACATCTATAAACTTTAACGTCCATAAATATTCAAATACAACACAGTTCAGAAAATGTAGCGTCCACCTACTTAAATTATCCTGTATATAGCAAGCAATTTTATTTCGAAAGTTTTTCTAAATATATGATTATACAGTTCCTTTTTTTGTAATTTACTCGCTATATATACCCTACTTAGTATAAATATTTTCTATGTTTAGATATTGCCTCATCCTTCTTTCGTTTACTGGTGCGAAATATCAACAGACTGCTCAATCGCCACCGCATGTTACGACAAAGTTATAAGAATCTGGATTAATAACAGTTCTAAAACTGAAGACGAATATCTTCTTAGTGAAGAACTAGAAGGTCATTCCGGATACATTACCTGTCTGTGTTTCAATTCAAATGCTGACGTTTTATATTCGTCAGATGCGAAAGGTGAAATATTTATTTGGAGAAAAGGTGAAGACAACTGGATTAGCGTGAAGACAATTGCGCTTCCAGAATTGAAGAACACCATTATTAATCAAATAGTATTGCATAAGAAACAAAGAAAGCTTATAGTACATGCAAGGGATAGTATAATTAGAATCATTGACGTAAAAAATGAATGTACTATACATTGGTTAGAAGGTGCTTTAAATAATAGGTAAATATTTCTTTACATTTAATCACTGAAGGTTGATATATAACCTCTTTCCACATTAATGTTCGTATTTTGTATTCGTATTTCGACAACTAACTTGTCATCTTCAGCAGATAATTAAACAATGTCGCACCTGGAAAATTACCGCAAAATACCTGTCCGAAACAAATTCCGCACACGATTTGTACCGTTGAAAGCCAAAACGCACACTGTATATTCATTTCACATAAGTTTTAAAAGATTGTATTCTAAGTCTTAAACTAAGATAAAAGACAAAAGAAAGAAAGAAAAGAAAAGTACCACATACGTTTATTGCACTCTTCCTTGTCTGTCGTTTAAGAGATCAAAGAAAGATGAGTTGGGGCCCAGGTCAGTGTTCAATACATGCCCTTTATTCCTCAAAATGTACATGCTGTCATACGTATCTAATTCGCCGTAATTACACACGTTCTTTATCAAATGCAAACAATCCGCGTTAACATTATGATTACTTTCCAACACATGTTTTGCTAAACCGGATTTTTCTGACAGATTGAATTTTATGTGCGCAATATGTTCTTTATACCGGGTTTCTGTCGATCGTTTTGTATGGCCGATGTATTGTTTACTGCAATCTAGATATTTAATTCCGTAAATTCCCGATTTTTTGTTATCCTCGACTTTGTCTTTTGCATTTCCTAAAAGGGATTTTATGGAGTTAGTGGACCGAAATGTAATTTGTAAATCACGCTCTTTAAAAACACTATTTAAATTTTTCATCAAACGGTTAAAAGGTAAACATACAAACTGCTTGTTCCGATTGCTTTGAGGTGACGGACATGTGGTATCACCGATTGTTTTTCTTATGTTAGTCTTCATAATTAATCCATTGATTATTTCCGAATCAAAACCATTGTATCCTGCTATATTCTTAATAAAATTCAATTCTTTTTCGTATCTTACTTTTGTTATTAGAAAATTAAGCAAGCGATTGACAAGAAAACTGAAGAAGTCCATATTTTGTTGCATGCTATTATTTGAGTTCGCCGTGATGAATCTATTGACATTGGTTTCTTTTCGGAAAATATCAATTTCTATTTTAAGATTATTCCTAAGAACTAGGGTGGCCAAAAAAGGCAACGTGTCATTGTTTTCTTTTTCTACTGTAAATTTAATCCTCGGAAATTTTGAATTTAATTGCCTGACGAAATCTTCCAAGTTTACTCTTGAATAAGTCTGCTATAAATGGAGAAATGCAATTGCCCACTGCAGTTTCCTGTTTTTGTTCATAGAACTTACCTTCAAATTGAAAACAGTTTAGGGACATGCCTTCATTTCTTTACACATTGTTTTATAATAAAATAGAATCACCATGTTAGAAAGTATAATTATTATTTTTATATTCAATAAATTCTTATGCACTATATACATGAGGCCAAACATTTTCAAGCAAGGTAATTATAGTAAGTAATGCTTAGTTGGAATAATGATGAATTGTACAATGTTCCATAGCAAATCTCGCTCCTGTGTTTATCGAAGATTTTAAATATCAAAAATCTATAATTAATTATATTTTAGTAACATATGTGTTTCATCGACACAACATGTATTCTATTTTATGTACTAAAATAGTATTGCAATTATTGTATCTAACGAAATGTTATATATTTTTACTTACAGAGTACGAACATCGTGTTGTATTACACCATGCGGCTCGTATATAATAAGCGGTAGTGATAATGGAATTCTCCATGTTTGGAATGCTGATACTGGAAAATCCATTGTCAATTATCATCCTTATAGCAATCAGTTTGTTAAGAATGCTTCTATACATTCAGTAGACTTTAGTCCAGTAGGAAATTTAATGGCTTTCTCTCATTTCGGACACGCAATACCTATTAACATATACAGCCACGATTCGAAAAAATGTTCAGATACCGTTAGCATAATTAAAGAGGAAAAACGTTGGAAGAACACTATTCAAAATGAAAAAGCCCGAAAGAACAAGGATAATGTCCAGGAAAAACAAGACGATGAAAAGGAAATAGATTTAAAAAATATTTTAGATAAAATAGATCGAATTATTGCATAAGTTATATTTAATATCTTCATTTGCATTACTAAATATCAGCGCGTAATACATTAGTAACACTTTTATATATTCTAAATAAAGTTTTAAAATGAAAAGTATTTGTTGTTATGTTTTCAAAATTCCAAATTAATTTTTTCTATGAAACGGATCTTTCATTAAGCGCCTCCTATCTTTAAATTGAAATAAAACAAAGTGTGTGTGAAATATCATCGAATTTTTACTCTTTTGGAAGACCTGTCGGTGCCATTATGCATGGAATATAACATCGTGCAAATGTCCGCCGAGGCTTCGCTGGATTTTTCCACGACTAGCGCATAAATCAGGCTGAATTTAACCGATGGCATGGGTTATATTGGCTTTGAATGCCGCTGTGGCTTGTGGCTTATTCGCATAGACCTACGGCTTAAGAAAACCCCACAAGAAAAAGTCTAACGGGGTCAAATTGCACGATCTCTGTGGCCAGTTCACATCACCTCCACGTGAGATGACCATGCCCTCAAATCGCTCCTGCAGAATGTCCAATGTGGCACGTAGCGTCGTCCTGTTGAAACCACATATCGTTAGTGTCCATATCATTCAATTCAGGCCAAAAGAAAGACCGAGTTCTTGTGAGCGACGCGAAATTGACTGCCTCGTATTCTCCTGCACACTCTAACGGACAGCGGCGATGTTTTGGGTTGATCTTGCGTTTCGTCATCGTACGGGTGTTGGTTCATTGTTTACTGAACCAGTGGACTCAAATTTATCCACCACACTGCGAACAGTCCTCACTATAGGACGATTATAGCGACCGTACAATGGGCGAAGCGCGCGGAACGTTGCCCGAACAGAGCACCCATTTTGATAAAACAATTTTATCATTTGCGCGTATTGTTGAACGCTATATCCGTCCATGGTGATTTGGCAAAACAGACTGAATAAATGACAGCCAATTCGACATCTGTAGCTTCAACAATATTGCCGCTATCAACTGTCAAAGTTCGGAAGTCCCTACTGGAAGACCAGTTATTTCGTATTAAATGAACAGTTCACGTCGTTCTATTACTTTATTTATACTATCAATTAAATACAATAGTGTAAATGTCACGTAATTCATTTATAATTATATAAATAAAGTTTAGCTTACCACAAAGAGAAAATATTAATGATAAAACCATTTTCCATTTCGTAAGAGGTTATTGTAAATATAAGTATTTATATAGAAATTAACTACATAGAGATCAAATTCCAGGATCGCCAAAATACTTCAATACTTTCCACTATTTTATGCCATCAATTTTATCACCTATTTTGCCAAAGTAGGATTCTAGTAGTTTCGTCTGTGCCACGCCATTTTGTTATTTAGCAGAATTGTACCGAATATTGTTGGAGAATATTATAATTATTTGTATTGTCTCTCTTTTTTTTCTTTTGAGAATTACTTGAAAAATGATTTTTATCTATAAATTTTATTTTTTGTGTTTTGAGTTTTAGACTATTGAAGATAATAAAACACTTTGTTTATATTAACGATGTTTCGGGGGAATTTTTCCCTCTTTTTCTAGTTATTTATTTCATTGTTTTCTTTTACTTCTTTAACCTGCAATACATCGATTTTATATATATTTACTTGATGGATTTGTTTAAGTATATTAATATCTTCAAAACACAACATTGATTGCCTTTTTGTAAATTTACAATTTTCTACAGGAAAAACAATGTATGGATTTATAAATATTAATATATTTAAAAAAATCCTTCATACAAAATCGATATATTCTAGTTTAAAGACGAAAAAAACAAATCCAATCTGTCTATCTATCAGAAAACGATAAAATTTATAGTTAGAATAAAACGACGAACATATTAAAACAAAAGAATATGAAAAGTGATTTTATAAACAAATTAGTTAAAAGAAGTCACATGTTTGGAACATTACCTTTCCTTAGAATTGCTAGCATTTCCAACAATAATTTATATGCAATTAATTACGTAGCTGTATACTTGGTTGCATATATCAACTCGTAGAGCACACACTACCGCTCATAAGTATTTGGTCACCCATGTTTCATTATAGTTTCTATAGAAAAGTTGTAATTATAGAATTTATTTCTGTAGTAAGAAGTAGTTTCATAGTAAACATTAAAATCTATAAAAGCTTATTCAAAAATAATTATGTGATTACTCTAATATTCGCAATCAATGATAATACCGTAAAAAAAACTCCAAGTAGAATAATTGCATTTCAGGGATTAGATCTCTCAATTCTTGGAAATTTTCGATTGTTATGATTTTATTTTAAGGTAGAGTGTTATTTTAAACTATTAAATATTTATACTTGGGTATTTTGGAAAATTGCAGTTAGTTTTTGTGAGGTGCTCATAGTGATAACATCGTGTGTTTCGAAGAAGTTCAATCGGTTAGAAATGCCTAAATGGAAAGAATTGAGTATAGGAACACGATCGTTTATGGTCGCATAACATAAAACTGGCAAAAGCAACCGCGAAATTGCCACAGAACTTAAATTAAATCAGTCCACAGTGGGTTATATCATCAAAAAACACCGCGAATGTGGAAGTGTGTTGAGCAGAACTCGAAAAGGCAGACCAAGGGCAACAACCGCAGCACAAGATCGTAATCGTGGTAACAAGCAAGAGAAATAGGCGAAAAGCAGCCCCAGAAATCACAGCAAAAATGAATGCTGTTCGTCGAAAACCCATAAGTGTTTCCACAGTTAAACGGCGCCGGTCTTCATTGACGAATTGTAATGCGAAAGCCGCTTCTACGCAAGCGAAACAGCCAAAAACGTTTAAAGTAAGCACGCGATCAACAAAATTAGATCATAGAAGACTGGAATAAAGTATTGTGGAGCGATATCCAAATTCGAGATTTTCGGTTCACGAATACGTGTTTTCGTGAGGAGGTCTGTGGGTGAGCGCGCCCGGGAAGAATGCATAGCCCGCCCCTACTGTTAAGCACGGTGGAGGTTCGGTTATGGTATGGAGTTGCTCGAAGGTATACTAAAAAAAGAACAATATAAGCGCATATTAGAGGAAAACGTAATATCCTCTGGAATTAAAATTTCGGGTTAGAATTTTATCTTCCAGCAAGATAATAACCCGAAACACACTTCCAAACTATGCCGGAAATCTGGTACGTAGACTTCCGCGGTCGTGGTGCATGCTGTCTGCTTCTGGGATTCCGGGCTTGATGGTTTTCTCACATTTGTAACTACATTTCATTTTATTCTTAAAAAAAAAGAAAGATTTGCGAGAATATTACCTAATTAGTAAAATTGTGCGGATAAATAAGACAAGAAATGAAACTTGTCACCTTGCTTTAATAATTTGAAAATAAAGACTTAAGTGACATACGTCGTGTTTTAGAATACAAACCGAATTTAGTTTCGTTTGCCTTGTATTCAATTATGTCGTATTTGCCAATATATTTTCGTAACTATGACTGCCTAATACAAATTAAAAGTGACAAATAAATCATGGTATTATGTCAAAATTTCTTGTCAATCGTTCTTGGTGTACTTTCTTAGGAAATTAACAGTTTCATAAATGTAACTATCACAATACAATGTTTCTACCATCGTTTACGATATTACTGTTCAAAAATTCTTGTTTAATAACCCAGTAAGTGACCAATTATTTTCACGATTTGTTAAACTTTTTATGACTTATGTCTTAGGATTAGAAATGAAGTGTCCAGAAGAAATATACATAAAACTGTCGTTTGTCTTAAATCAAAGCCTTGCGAAACTAGCTGGTAAGTCCTAAAATGATAAGAAGTTTCAGGAAACAGTTCAGCAAATATTATGTAAACCAGAACAATTTTCCAGATTTGCTTATTTTCATAGTTAATTGAAATACGTTTTCATTTAATTTGCCACATATATTTTGAACTACTAAACATCATTTAAAGAGAACTAAATGTACAGTGATACCATATAATACATGTACATATTTTCGTTACCTTAAGAGACATTAATTTTAAAATATAACATTTATTTATAAGCGATGGCGGTGACAGAAAAATTGCAATGGATCCAGCATGTAAAGTCGCGCTAATTGTTTCTGGTAATGGTGGCATAGGATTTTCTATGGCCTCGCGATTACTGAAATCAGGCGCAAAAAATGTGGTAATTACAGGAAAAGATATCTGTAAAGGTAGAGAAGCAGTTCATAAATTAAACAGTACCTTCGGAAAAAACAAAGCCATGTTTGTCGGCTCTAATGTTACTTGTATGGTGCAACTTGAAGGTAAAAGTATATTGCATAAAATACGTTAAATTAAAACCATTTCATTTTTAGAGGCTTTTAAAACTGTTAAAGAGACGTATAAAAATTTAGATATAGTTGTTAACTGTGCCGGAGTATTGGACGGAAAGAACTGGGAAAAAGAAATTGTTACTAATTTGGTATGTTAAATAACGTAAACTTTTTATTGAGAATTTTTCTAAAATCTCTTTTTTTGCTGGTAATATATGTTAATTATTAAGAAAATTTCTGATTTTCTGTTTTGTCTGCTTTGTATAAAGGACTTTTAGAAGAGAATAACTCGTTATACAACTAAAATACGTATAATCAAAAAGAACAGAAAATAAGCTTTCGAATGATGTAAATTTATGCGAAGTGTTCGCTTCCTACGTCTATATAGATTTTAAATAGCTGAGGTATCCGTTTATAGATTTACGCACTGTTTTAGCGATATTTTTACTCAAAAATGCTTCGTTTCCAAGATTCCAAATTTAGATGATGATATAGCCAAGACGATTCAGGTCAGAGCTATAAGAAGGCTTAATAAATTCAGGAACATGGAAATACTGATTTTTTCTTTCTAAGCAAGTAATCTATCGGAGATTTCACCAGTTTCCTGATGCACCCGAGACGAACTGTTTTCATCACAATCTCGTAAAAGTTAATAAGAACAACACCTTCGTAGGAGATGCCTCATCTAACTATTATTGAGGTCGAATGGTGACGACCCTGTACCAGTGTCGCGATCTTCCGCGCTTCTAGTATAGCATTTCGAGTATACACCCCATCATTCTGACGACTAATAACTTCTTCGCTTGTTTCGGTTTTCAAGCATTTCAAAGTTGGTGTTAAGTAATAGATAATGTTTGCTCCTTCTGTAAGCTTTCATGTCTAAATTTCCCTAAGAAATGAATCCAGGTGAGATGTTTCTTTCACTGGTCCAGATTGGTTGCTTCCACAGTGGAATTGAAGCGATTCTTGTATGTACAGTTGTCATAGTGTTTAACGTCAGTATAAAGCACAAACGACAGACGCGATCGCGATCAACAATATCACTTGTGTTTCGTCATAAAAAATTTATTAAAATAAGTGTTAGGAAGTTATAGAAGAATGGTCGGTAAATATGACTGGTTTTCGAACTAGTGAAACCAAATCTCGAAGTACAACTTGGTAGTGGCCAAGAAACAAATTTGTAAAAAATTGCTAAATTATTCAATGTTGATTTTTATTAAAAACAGGGCGAAATCTTGTGGTTTACAGACAGGTTTATTGCATTCCCTAGTACTGGCTCCTGTTATATTTATTATCGGAGAAGTTATATATTAACCTAAAGAGTGGAAAGTGCGTGCAAGTAGCATTTATTTACTATCATTGATATTGAAGACTGTCTTACGGTTAGTTATCAGTGTTATTAATTTCAGAATACTTATCACTATATTCGATTTAATTCAAAATAATAAATAATGGGCACATTACTTTGCTGTTTAACGGCAGGGTTTCTTACATACGTATATATTGGAACAATCAAGCACCATTGATATAAAAAAACTATGAAACAGAAACAGTTTCCTTTATTATATCTTTAGAGCTAAATGACATATACTTTTATGCAGTTTTTCTAATATTTGGTATAGTAATATAACTTTGGTTTGGTAATTTATCAGAACCTAGTCAACATTCTTAAACTGCTCTCAAAGTAATTGTTTATTTTTCTTTAAAGAACGTCATGAATATTGCAGAAAACATTTCGAAAGCTTGCTTTGCTACAAAGAAATGGAGCAGTCATTGAAGTTAAGTAAAGATAGAGAAAAGTGGAATAAAATGTCTCTTGGCATGTTTATTAACAAGCATTACTTGTCTCTGCCTCTTATTTAATCAAAATTTCGATTACAAGACTTTAAATTGACCTATTTCAATTATTTTGTTTTTCGATGTTTAATAAATTGTAAATCTCGAACTGGATAGCTTTTGTAAAATTATGGTATCTTCCAAAAACTTGATTCATTCCTACTTCATACTCATTCACAAGCAAGTTCCATCCTTCATGGGTTCTTCTCTCCGATATAATCCTTTTCCTAGAAGTGTCTTTCATAATTTCACTTCATTCTTGGTTTTTTTTGATGATTTATTTTGGCTTTCCCATTATCTAATCTTTTTAATCTCATAATTGACATTCTGCACATGTGTTCGAACAATCTCAAAACTCATTCTCCCAATTATGTTTCACCTCTAATCTTTTCTGATTTCAGTATTTAGCACGTTATTGACTTCTGTGAGTCTCTTAATATGTTTATCTCACTTGCTTGGATTATCCTTTTTTGTTATTTGTTTAGCTTTCATAATACAGGGTAAAATGCCAATGTTGAGACACAAAGAAATATACCCTTTTGGTTTTGTTAATTCGTAAATGTAATTGTAACTGTAAAACCGTCTTGATTTTCCATCTGCTATAATAAATCCGGAAATTCAAGAACTTGCAACATTTTAAACAACTATTATATAGACTATGGTGAACTAAATCCATTTAATAATGAATGGAATCACTTTTAAGATGCCTTCATTGAAGCATATTGATTTATTAAATTTAAGCAGACAATTCACCTTCTTTTAATACTTTTAATAGTTACTAATCTGGTTATCGTATTTCTCATTTGACTGAGTACAAATAAGTATTATAATTCTAGGTAGGTGCTATTCGAGGAACTCTTTTAGCATATCGTTACATAGGGAAAGAAGGTTCTGGAAAAGGTGGAGTTGTCGTCAACGTAGCTGGATTATGTGGTATTGAACCCCTTCCTCCTACACCGACTTTTGCAGCTACTCAATTTGGTATCGTTGGTTTGACAAGATCTTTCGGTACTTCCCTTCATGAACAGAAGTCAGGTGTACGAGTGGTCCAATTATTGACTGGCTTTACTCAAACTGATTTCATCAAAAACCCAGAAAAGAAAGGCATGACTCCGCAGTTAGGTTATGAACTAGCTCAAGTTATAGCAAAGGCAAAAAAACAACATCCCGAAGCTGTTGGACAAGCGCTTATTCATTTAATTAGATGTGGAACGAACGGATCGCTCTGGGTAATAGAAGGCTCTCGTTTGTTCGAATTAAATATGCCTCATTGGGAGGGTTACAGAACATTGACAGCACAATATATTTGATTTTTTTATATATAGTTTGTTGATGTTTCATTATAAATTACTTGTTAATGACAAATAAATTGTGGTTTTAGGATTTCTAATATTTTTTTTTAGATTTACGTTTCTGTTTAGAGTCAAGAAATTATGATTCCGATTTTGCCATGAAAACTAGCTAGGTAAAATGAAGCATTATCTTCTAAATTAAAGTCAACAAAATGAGAATTTATTTAAGAAAGATTAAGAGTTGATAATAGTGTAAAGTGGAAATTAAAAAATCAAAAAAGTTTTGATATTTTTCGCACTAATTTAGCTAAGTAATCGGGATTTACATCATGTCGCATTTTTTGTAAATATTTTTATAACTGCTGAATATTTTCTGGTAGCCAATCTTTGACTTTCTGATTCACATAAACCTAAATACCCAATAAGAGAAAAGTGAAGTAGTCAAAGCGTCTATTACATACTTTTAACTTTTCGCTTATTTTAAAAATGTAAAGAAAAAGAAGAAGAATATTCAACAATTTAACAATTCTTTCAGATAGTATAGAAAAAATTCACTTCTCGCATTTTTCCTTCCATTGGGACTAAATCTCCTACTATTTCTCCCATAAAACACCCCAACAACATTATGATTTCTCCGCATTCTACGGTGGTCATTATATGTACACTAATCATTTACGTATTTCTCCACTCCCCTATGGACCAATTTTAGTTTTCTTGAGAACTAGTTAATACAGCTTCTTAATCCAGCAACTAGCAAACATACTTTAATGATTGTTATCGATACCTTTTCATCTGATTATGCCAAGATTTTCCATGTTATTAACAACAAAATGATATTGAACGCTTGGTGATTTCTTATTGGGTTAAAAATATTAAAATATTCTAAAATAATGTTGCATTTAAACTAATGATGTTTAAAAAGAAGTAAATGTAACTTTAAGTAGTAAGTATACATTACGAATCAAAATATACTTTCTTATATGGATGATTTCTTCAATTAATACCATTCTTCTGAATTAATTCTTTGGATTGCCCTGAAAAAGCGTAAATGCACAGCGAATATTTTACAATATTAAAATAAAAAAAAACTAAAATTTATTTAAGGCTCCTTCTATTCTGCCCAAAAAACATTAAAGTTAAAATAAGTGTTCAGTTCTAACTAATAATGAATTACTTTTTTTGTCTGGATTTGAAGAAGCTTGAATCCCCAACGAATGTTTTGCAATGTTACAAGAAAGAAAAACCTAAAATTTATTGAAGGCTCTTTCTATCTTACCCACAAGAATATTAGAGTTAAAATAAGAATTAATCATCCAGCTCGAACTAATAATGAATTATTTTTTTTGTCTGAACTTGAAGAATCTTGAATCTAGAACGAATGTTTTGCAATGTTACAAGAAAGAAAAACCTAAAAATTATTTAAGGCTCTTTCTATCCTACCCAAAAGAATATTAGAGTTAAAATAAGCGTTAATCACTCAGCTCGAACTAATAATGAATTAATTTTTTTGTCTAAACCCGAAGAACCTTGAATCCCCAACGAATTTTTTGCAATGTTACAATAAAAAAGCCTATAATTTATTTAAGACTCTTTCTACTATACTCAAAAGAATATTAGAGTTACAGTAAGCGTTGATCATTCAGCTTGAAGTAACGTTGTTTGTCACAGTGTCGACAACAACAGTCTAATGGATTATTATAAGACCGCATGTGAAGTACGACAGCGAAATGTTGACTTTTAATTTCAGCAATGTGCAGAGAATGGTAATGAAGAGAAAGATTCTTAGATAAATAAATGAAATTATAAAAATCTACCAGGTATCATTCGATTTATTGAAACTTATAGAATACGATGGCTTGAGTACACGAGCAGATTATCAAAAAACAAAGCCTTAAAAGAGGTTGCGAAAAAGGGAATAAGTAGCATCAAAAAAGAAGAGCTTCCGCTTAAAACACATGCTGTTCTGTCCGTTGGAAAAGTAATGCATACTGCATTCTGGTATTGCGAGGAAGGGTTATTTTTATGGATTACCTATTACAATTAACACAAAATATTCTTATTTGGCCCATTACAGCAGACGATTTGCAAGAAAACCTGGAAAGTTGCATAAACGTTCGTTATTGCAACAGAACAATGAAAAACCCCATGCCGCCCAAAAAGAACGTCCACTCTATTCGCCAGGGCTGGCTCTTGCTGACTATCATATATTCCTAAATTTGAAAGAGCTACTATTATAGAGTGTTCGATTTCAGATCTTAAGTGAGGTAAAACTTTCTATAAATAGGTAGATTGCAGAGACTCCGCGAAGTTCTTTAAGGACGGTTTAAAAAAAGAGTTTCACGTTGGCATAAGTGTATTCAATTAAATGAAAATTATATTAAAAAACTACATTATGAGTTTGATAAAAATTGACAAAATAAAACAGATATAGTCAAATTCCTAGAATTTAGGAAATACCCTTCGTCCGTATATTGTAATTAAAAAAAAATGAAACGCTGAATTTTCAGTAAATTTTTTTATTAAAAAAGCTTCAGCTTATACATATATAATGTCAAAAAGTCAGACTGTCTTTTCACTTCGATAAATACTTAATAGTGTTATCTCAAATATTATCTTACACTCCATTATCTTTTATTTTTACGTTTTAAAGTTAAATGGATATTTTTTCATTCTTTTCTAAAAATTAGTTCATATAAAATATAGAGCAAAGTATAAAAGCCAAATCGACGAAAAAAAGTTGTCACAAAGACGTAAAGAGCGCAAAAAGCTCATATGTATATCTCTATGGTAAATGTATATTATGTAAATATTAATGTATATATGTATTTGAGGAGAAGATTGATGACTATGGTCTTGGTGATAAGAAAGATGGGAACGATGAAACGTCAATGTGGTGTCGCGATATAGTCATAAGAATTCTAGTTATCAGTAGTCTTCTTGTTTGATATTTCCTAATTAAATAAGAGGAAACATACTAATTTCTCTGGGACCCCGAGATTGGTCAATCAGCCAACAAGTACCAGTTGGTGCTTCCTTTAGAAGTTTTATCATCGTCTTGGCAACGTATTCAGGTCTGAAACAAATCGAAATAATTAAAAACAAAGCAATTGTACGTACACATAAAAAGGGCATACAAATGTCAAACTAATGTCCCTTTCTTTTTCTCGTGGGAATGTATACATGTATGTATGTCGGGAACTGGAAAAGTTCTCTACATGACAATAAAGTAAAAGCCCAATGTTTTTTTTGATAATTTTACTTTTCAACTTAATCTTTTCGAACATCAGCACTTTTACACCATCTGTCCTGCAACGACTTTATTCCATTAAAAAATTACTTCTGTTGACCTGTGGTCTTTAAAATAGGCATCAATCTCCTGCTTCCACTGGTTATACTCAGAAAAATTGCCAGTTCAAATAATTGTGCTCACGGAGAATTGCTTGAACTTTGTTGCCTTGTGAATTCGCGCATTATTATTAACAAGTCTTCTTCTTTAACTTCTTCGTGCCGCAAACCTTGACCTTTCCATCAACAGCCGTACGCAATTTTATGAACAGGCTACTGGAAGTAATTGCTGTTATTGTTAGTTAGTGTTAGTCTATACTGGTATGTGTTCAACAAGAATAAGCCCTACTTGGTCCCAAAAGGCTATGATCATGAGCTTTCCGGTTGAATATTATAGAGGACTATTTTGGAGGCGGAATACTGTTACGTCACGGTCTTAGAGAAATATCTAATTGTTTGAGAAATTTGTTCTCTAAACATTATCTGTACAGAAATCAACAAACTTGGAATTCACCTTATTGAAACTTTACTCATACCTTGTCTATCGTGCAGAATTATTAAAACGCTTAGTTCAAATATATTTAGTGCTTTAACAATGGCAGACATTTTCAAACGACGAGCTTCGAGAAATGTTGTTTCAATTCTCTTAGGATATCTTCAATAGATTCATGACCTCGCCGAAACTGTGATGACCAATATTGCACATTAAAATGTAATGGAGCCTCTTCTTTATACAATCATTGATTCGTTAATAATTTTTGAAAATATCTGTTCCTTTGTCAAAAATTTGATGACGGCGCCATGTCCTAATTTCACAAAACTTATTGTTGCGAAACACTTTATAAAGAACAAACTAATGAATGAATTGAAGTCAAATTTGGCACATATATATGTGAGTAGAAATATATTGTCATTATTGAACGTTTCTGTCATACTAGGTAGGTCTATTTTCCTAGTTTCCCTCGATGTACAATAAAAACTATAAAAATGTTATTTTCAAAATTATATGTGCTGTATAAATGAGATCAATCTTGTGTTATGTTAAACAACAACCTGTCGGTGAGTTACAGAATTAACACTGACTTTTACCAAAATGCGAAGTATTCAGTGTATTGTACAATAATACTGACATCTTGCTTGCATATAGACAAAACAAACAAACATTAAACATTTGAAACACTTAATAACAAATCACACCAGCAAATGAGAAATACTACTAAGATCTACTCATTGTACTAAAGAATTGTTCAGAATATTTGAAAAACATTTTCTTTGAATATATAAAACATTTGTTGATGGAATTTTTCTCAACCTGCTACAGCTGAAGAATTTTATTTATAAAGGGTATCCCAAAATTAACGCAAGATTTAAATTAAATAGAAAACACAGTTGATTGTTATTTTTTTAATGAATCATAAAGTTCATAGGATAGGGTTATTTATGGAATAACACATCGAGCAAATTGCCTCCACGGCTTTGCAGGCACATACGCACTCGTTTGCCGAAATTTTCCATGACCGTTATGCATAAATGTGGCTGAATTTCGTTGATGCAGCTTTGAATCTCATCCTTTAATGCACAGGTGGCTCTGGGCTTGTTGACATAGACCTGTGATTTCAAATAACGCCATAAAAAAATTTAATGGTGTTAAATCACACGATCTAGAGAGCTCTGATTTGATCACCGAAACGAGAGAGTACAGGACCTGGAAATGTCTCATGCAGTAATTGAATTGTTTCACGAGCTGTATGTGGCACTGTCTTGTTGAAACCACATATTGGCTACATTAATATCACAAGTAACAGTTACTGCTTATTCACCCTCATTTTCAAAAAGTATGGTCCAATTATGCCTCCAACCCAAAATCCACACCAAACAGTGACATGTTGTGGATGCATTTGTTTTTAGACAATCACATGTGGGTTCTCAGGACCCCAAAAGCGCAATTTTGGCGATTAACAAAGCCATCAAGATGAAAATATGCTTCATCGCTTAGGATGATTTTGCTCGAAAAATCAGCATCTATTTGTTGATGTTCAATAATACATTCAAAGAACTCTCTTCGCTGTACATGGTCATTAGGCTTCAGTTGTTGTGTTAATTGAATTTTGTAAGCATGGAGACACATATTTTTAGTGAGTATACGCTGTAGAGAGCTTCTTGAAATTTGCAATTCTTGTCCACGACGCCGAATTGAGATTCCTGGATTGTCACCGACATTCTCACGCACTGCTTCGATATTGACATTTGAACGACTTGTTTTTGGACGACCAGTGTGTTTGGCGTCTCCCACGGATCCAGTCTCCCTGAATTTTTCAATTAATCTCTTCACAGTTGACGAAGTTAAAACACTATTCTGACCATATTTTGTATGAAATTTTCGAACTGCGGCCGCCAAACTTTACTCATTATTTTTGAAATATTGTTCAATAATGAAGACACGTTGTTCTATTGTGTAACGCTCCTTTTTTACTAACCCTAAACTGTCAGCTGTCGACTTGTTTTTTTAAGGTTGCCAACACTTTACTGCACTTGGCGACAAATTAAAATCTTGCGTTAATTTTGGGACACCCATTATATACAGGAGAGCCTGAATTCTGGAGGACAACTTCGGTGACTACCGCTGTCTATGCATTGATGCCACCAATGCATAGACAGCGGTAATCACCACCTTCAACATTATATGATTTAAAACTTGAAAATGTGTTCTTTCGCTAGCAATAAGTAAGTTTTTTCTATTAATATTTTGTTGGTATTCGTCTTCAAAGAAAAAGGAAATTTCAGCACCCCATCCTGCGGTAGAATGGAATTTTTTTTCCATGGACTGTACATTGTCCTGACAATATTTACCAATTTTTTTTTATTATTTTCTTTATTTCATTTTGTTTTAAAATACAAAAATTATTAATTTGTTATTCGAATGAAGAATAACAGTTTTCTAAAATATGCATACATTCTATCGACGTATTGGTTAAATTCACGAGAATTTGCTCACATAATGCAATTTCATATAGCTTAACTTTACACGCATATGTATAGTATTATTTTCACCCCAACCAACCAAACATATACTAAGTATCCCTAAAAATTTTCTACTCACTCGTTTGGCACCTTATTCGCCATGTCCCTTTTCCATACTTTTTCGTACTCGCCGCTCATAAGCCGTTTGCGGGCGTCTCCTTGCAGGGCCGACTCCGTTGGTGTCGGACAAACGGTAATCACTTTAACTCCCGTTAAATTTACGTGATATGGATCACCGTAACTTCTGGTCAGGGTGGCCACTGCATGTTTAGTGGCACTGAATACAGGGAGCGAGATGTACGGGTCATGACTGCAACAGGCTCCGGTATTTACTACTGCGCCCCCTGGTCCGCCTCTGTCCTTTCCTAAAAATTGAAAGGCCAGCAGCAGGCCCCTAATGACACCGTTCTGAAAAATTGACACAGCCCTATAGGATGAGTCATACGATTAGGAGTGCGTGTGTGTGTAACAGGACAATCATTAGAAAGCGTAGATTTCGAGGGTGAATGGACAGGTGTTGTATGTCGTTATAGGCGAGGGTGAATGACTTTAATTGGATTTTGTGACATTCGATTGGAAAAATAAAACGAAAATTGAGAATTATTGCGTTTGTTATTGCAATAATAAAAGTGTATTAACTTATTATTGAGATTGCCAATTTTATGTAAAATTATATAATATTGCAATAGGAAGTACTATAAAAACATATTAATTTGTGGTTTTTGTAATTTATAAATAATGAACAGACTGTAAAATGTACATAATTTATTAATTAAAATACATACATTAGCATAAAACACGCCATTTTATATAAAATTAAATACAAATATTGTTTATAAAAGAATGTTGAACGGAAAATCAATGCAAATTACGCTGGACACTTGTCCAAGCGAATAATTAAAAATGAAAAAACTCTTTGCCACATTAATATTTGTATCCTATTAGGTACGTATTTTGACAACTATGTTGTTATCTTCAGTAGTAATTAAATACACTGTTAAGAATGAACACTTTACTAGACGTCTACACATACGTTCTAATTATTACTGAAAAAGATAAGTTAGTTGTCTAAAGATGTATCCAGTAGGATAAAAATATTAACGTTTCTTTCATCTTTTTGAAAATGAAATATTAAATTGATTTTTATTTCCGTCGAAAATGAAATTGAAGAACTTCTTGAACTAATTTACTATTCTTTGATTTTCATTTACTTTTTTCTGTAGAATAGAAATATTAGATATCAACTAAAGACTTGTATGTACATACGAGGAGTATTTGAAAAGTTTCTAATCTGAAAGTGAACAAAAGACCTACGATTTTTTCGACAGGTTTCTTTGCCAAAGATTTTATTTCATCAGAAAAAAATAATTGTGTTAATCGAAGTAATAAACGTCGAGAGAAAATCAGTAATTAGTGAGTCTAGCGTAAGAGATAACACCAATTAAAAGATTTTATTAGTCTTTCAACTTGGTAATCTTTAAAAAAATGGTTAAAATTTGCGTTTATTCCTATCGTAAACATTTGTTGAAGCTGCTTGATGACGCGGACTATAAAGTTTTTATTTATGGATATGATTTGAAACGAAAATTCAGAACTTTCAATGGAAATCGTCTTCTTTTCCCCGGCCTAAGGAAGCGTGTCATAGAATTTCAATGCCGAGATAGTGCTTATCGTGTTTTTGATTTAAATGAAACTGTACGAGCTACATTTATACTCAAGAATACTACTAAAGAATCCAAACGTTACAAAACGCATCCAGAGTAATTAAGAAACGATATTTACAGAAAACGACACTTTACTCGCCGGATCAGGTACTAGGCGCCTTCTGGCAATGCCATAAACTAAAAAAAGCACACAAAAGACGACTTCCAGAACTGCTTCACGAAATGAGAAGAATGATGGGATAAGTGTATTTGCGGTGAGGACAAATACTTTTAAAAGGAGTGATTGTAGTGTTTACAAAATATTGATCGTATTATTTAATAATGCCTTGTATATAAATGGACTAGGATCATTATCTCCACATGATTTTAGACTATTGGTTTTATAATGATTTACGCAAGGAATATCTGTTTCGAAATGTACTTAAGTAATTTTTAAAAGTTCGTGCTACATAAATACCCTCTTCGTTTTCCAAATCTAATTTTATGAACGAATATATAATAATTCATACCAACTAGCTTATGGCATGTTTACAGTGTTTGTTCGTTTACGTATTGTAGAAACACGGTCTTTCATTGAGTATTATACATATTTATAATAGACATGAAGTACTTATATATATTTCCTTTCTGTGAATAGTTTCGTTTCTATTCGTGAGATGGAAATATAGTTTTCTCTTTTACTACTTTTGCTGCGTCGTCATGTTATAATTACCTACAGAAGAATAATTCGCTTCCGTTGATAAGATCACAAATTGACTGATGAGTATTAAAATATGAAACGGATCTTAATCGATCTCAGCAGTAATAGAATTATTCTTTTTCCAATGTATATAATAAAATAAAACTATTTTGAAAAGTGTTGTATATTACACTCCTTATATTTAATAAAATATTTACATATGTATGAGATAAAGCAACTTACCAAATTGACATCTACTTCCAATTCCCATAATCGGTCGTTCATAACCGATGCATTATTTATGACTATGTCGACACCTCCTAGTTTTGATATTGTGGTATGGAAGGCCTCTACGTGGTAATATTAAATTAGATTAATCCATCAATATCTTGTTACTCACCTTCATATTGCTGGTAATCCGTGACATCGCACAGGCAGAAAATAACATTTTCCTGACCATCTTTAGATAACTCGTGCACTAAATCTTCTCCTGCATCTGAATCTATGTCACATATTGATATCTGAAAAGATTTTTTTTTATAAAATGCAAAATCGGTAATTTATTTAAAAAAACAATAACTTTTAATTCTTATATACAAGTCTTACATTTGATTAAAAAAAATTTAACTAATGCTATATTATGCTATTTTGTGTAAAACGTTTCTTCTGAGGCATTAAAATAAATCGTGAAATTATTGATATATTTTACATATCAATTATATTGCACATATTACATATTTCCACAAACAATGCTTTATTGAAGCATATTTCTCTACGTGGTTTAATGAAGCATTTCCTAGTACAATAGAGCTACAATTATACGCCAAAGATAGTGGTGTTTTATATTTAATATATGTTTCTTAGTTGAAATAAAAATATCTTAGAATAATATAAACAAACGCTTTGGTCATGTGCACATACAGTAGATTAGTAATTAGTAAGGTTCACAATGTCGGTGCCCGGTCACGGACGTGTGGAGAGGCGGGTGATGTTCTGGCCATACCACGGGTCTTACAAATAAAAACATTTATTACACACATATCTAAGAGGATAGTAAATTTAACAATCACGTAAAGAATATCAGTCTGCAGATATAATTTCAATTCATTCGACTTTACCATATTTTAGTAGCAAATATGAGTGAAGAAATAGCTCGTAAAAATTATTGTGTTGTGACTAAATGTTCGAAAATTTATTTCGAAATATCCAGTCTTACAATACGACGAATCTTGTATGAGGCCTTTGGTATTCAATAGAGATTTACTGATTTTGGAAACGATTGCATTGCCAAAAACGTGTTAAAAGCATAAATCACAATTGGAAGAAACGTGGTCAAAAACTCTATGCCGAATTTGTAAGAATTCAGTACTTAAGATGAGAGTTTGTAACATTTCATTAAATAACACCCAAAAAGGAACAGTTTCGTAAGTTTTAGGACAAATTAACACCAATTGGAAATTTCTAAGTGAATCAACATAAACAGGATGGTTCAAAATAATTTTGGGATTAAAAATTTTTACATTTTCTTCATTTTATGATGCTATTGTCGAGAATTTCAACAGTTTTTTAGAGGATTAAATGTGAAATAAGAGTAGTTGTTGTGAGTTACATACTTAAGATGCTTATTTTTATCCATTCCTTCTACATGGGTTTACAATAGGCACTCACACTAAATGCCTTTGTCTGAATACCTATTATTTCGAATAAAATAATTTGCAGTATATCACACTGAAAATCTACAAGTAGTGAAGAGCAGCCAGTAATTATTGCATTTCATCAAGAATCCTTTGAATGTGCGAAATTATTTAAAAAAATATAATTAAAAAATTTACAATAAGTGATATTATTTTAATTCTTCTTATGCAGATGATGAACGAATAAAACTTATTCGCGAAATAGAAAGTTGTTTACACTCGAAATCAATCGCGACCATGAAAGTACAATATCTGGCTGTGCAGTGAAATAGTGATTTCAAGAAGTATTTCTTCATGGCTACATGGCCGTATGAAAATCGTTGCTATATCGAAGTAACCAAAAGAAACGGGTTTAGTAAGCATATACACATAGAGATTAGAAGACAAAGTATTTAGTAATGTCAGTATACGATTAATAGGCGACAACTTTATATTTATACAAACCAATGACCCAACATATATGGAATTTGTATGCAAAAACTGTGGAACGTGAAAATCAGGGAAACAATGTGTTGCAGATAATGACATAGACACCACAGAATAGAGATCTCAACCTCGTTGAATTATTATGAAATGAACTGGGCAGATGAATAAGAAAAATATGTCCAACTTCAACAAACTATCTGTGAAGTATTCTCCGGGAAAAATGGAACATCGTTCCGAATGCAAAACTTGTAAATAGAAAGGGCGCATTCTCTTCACAAGCCTTTTTTTTAATTTGATACCAACATATATGAGAAAAAAAATGACAGTAGTTATATTGCTAATTTTTATGGAGCCTGTGGTTGATTAACTTAATCACTGAAGGTTAATATATAACCTCTTTCCACATTAATTTTCGTGTTCTATACACGTATTTCGACAACTAAATATGACTAGATTAATTAATAAATTCCCTAATGCACTATAATATTAATTATATATACTTTGATTACACATAAATATTGTTTGCTTATAGTTAAAATATGTTTACATTTTTATTAGTTCAACTGACTTTATATTTATGGTTTGTATAAATTGCATGAATATTGAAATCGTTATGAATGCATAACTTACTTGATTTTTCATCAAAACTATTGTGCGAATATATATTTTTGCCTTTGTATCTAAGATAAAGATTATATAAATATTTTAAAATAATATAAAAACTATAGATCTACACTACCACAGTAGTTATGTTGTAAGTTGGAAGCGTCAGTGTAGAGGTTTTCTCTAATCAGCATAAATTACTACGAAACAAGTTAGAAAACAAAAATTGTTAACATACAAAAAAAAAAGCGGGCCCAAGTCAGAATCTTGAGGAACTCCAGGAGAGCGACAAATACACCGCAACGAAATATTTTGTAGCTTTGTCTGTTATTTAAATATAACTGGATTAATTAATAAATTATCTAATGCACTGATTAATTGAATGCATTTTGACTAAATATAAATATTGTTTCCTTATTCTTAAAATTTGTTTACATTCTTATTAGTTCAACTGATTTTATATTTATGGTTTGTATAAATTGCATGAATATTGAAATGGTTATGAATGCATAACATACTTGATTTTTCATCAAAACTATTGTGCGAATATATATTTTTGCCTTTGTATCTAAGATAAAGATTATATAAATATTTTAAAATAATATAAAAACTATAGATCTACAGAACCACAGTAGTTACGTTGTGAGTCTGGAGCGTCGGTGTAGAGCTTTTCTCTAATCAGTATAAGTTAATTCGAAACAATTTAGAGAACAAGAATTATTGATATACAAAAAAAATAAAAGCGGGCCCAAGTTAGAGTCTTGAGGAACGCCAGGTGAGCAGCAAATACACCGTAACGAAATATTTTGTAGCTTTGTTTGTTATTTAAATATGACTGGATTAATTAATGCATTACCTAATGCACTATAATATTAATTGTACATTTTGATTAAACGTAAATATTGTTTGTTTATTCTCAAAATTTGTTTACATTTTTATTAGTCCTACTGATTTTATATTTATGGTTTGTATAAATTGCACTAATATTGAAATCGTTGCGAATGCATAACATACTTGATTTTTCATCAAAACTATTGCGCGAATATATATTTTTGCCTTTCTATCTAAGATAAAGATTTTATAAATATTTTAAAATAATATAAAAACTATAGATCTACACAATTACAGTAGTTATGTTGTAAGTCTGGAGCGTCAGTGTAGAGCTTTTCTCTAATCAGCATAAATTAATAAGAAACAAGTTAGAAAACAAAAATTATTGACATACCAAAACAAAAAATAAAAGCGGGCCCAAGTTAGAGCCTTGAGGAACTCCAGGAGAGCAGCAAATACACCGCAACGAAATATTTTGTAGCTTTGTTTGTTATTTAAATATGACTGGATTAATTAATACATTACCTAATGCACTATAATATTAATTGTACATTTTGATTAAACATAAATATTTTTTGTTTATTCTCAAAATTTGTTTACATTTTTATTAGTCCTACTGATTTTATATTTATGGTTTGTATAAATTGCACTAATATTGAAATCGTTGCGAATGCATAACATACTTGATTTTTCATCAAAACTGTTGTGCGAATATATATTTTTGCCTTTGTATCTAAGATAAAGATTATATAAATATTTTAAAACAATATAAAAACTATAGATCTACACAACCACACATACAAACATGTACGATGTTATATACCTATGTACAATATTTAAGAGACTAAATAAGACAGACACTTTGTAATTCTATCGTAGGTATAATATATGTACGTAACTGATATTTCTCAATATTTTTAAAGTTTCAATTACATTTACAATAATGTATAGATTTATTACAGTCGATAATGTAACACGAATACTTGCATTAAATATGAGCTATGATAAACCAATACAATCAGTGATTATTTATATTTAATATTTTGAACATTAGTTCGAATATTAATAAACTCGAACTGCTTATATTGCTATTTATTAAATTGATGTAAAACGCTATCCTTTTACACCAAGATAATGTTTCTTATTTAATTAATGATAAATAAAACTAATGAATAAGTTTGAAATAAAAGCAGTAATTAAAAAAGAAACTAAATTGTATTTATTTTTCTTGGTCTTAAGCGCTATTTCACTTTATCTAATCTATCGAATGTACGGAAGCCATATCAATTTTAGTTAAGAAATAATCGCCGAAAATTTCTTACCTTACAGCCTTGTTTTAATAATTCGAAGCAGTATGCTCTGCCGTATCCAGATGCACCTCCCGTAATCAAAACTACTTTTCCATTCAACACTATGTCGTCCTCGTACATTTTGAATTCTATTTATGGTCGGTTTTCTTGGCAATGTACAAGCTGAGGAAAAGAAATGCTCCCGAGCCAAACGGACGCACGTTCTCTTGTTTAGAGCGGGTAGTAAACAGAGCAGACACTAGCGATAGACCGCGCCCTAGCGCCGCGACGTCCTAGGGTCGTTCAAGGTAGTAAGAGTGAGGTGATATCATTCTGTGGCGCGTGGTGGGGCGGTGATTTAGAATTTTAACAAAGTTAATGACCATGGAATAATTTTATTTATTTTTAAATGACGTGATGTGATTTATTTATCCAATCGCTGTGGAAATTACATTTTTGTCGTAAGACGCTTTTGTATATATCTAAAAATAGAAAAAGTCTCATTTGTTTATTTATTCTTGAAATATACCATTACCAGTTCTTGACTTTGCTCAATGATTATATGTATACAAAAATATGAGAGGAAATAGTGTAAATGTCAAGGAAATCGATTATATTTACATAAATATGGAACGCTTATACAATACTTACCACAAAGCGGAAATAATGGTAAAACTAATTTACATTTTTTAAGAGGTTGGAGCATATAAGTTTTCTACATAACAGTGAAATAAAATACCTATGACTTTTGATAATTTTATTTTTCAACTGAACTTCCTTAACTTGCTTTAACCAAAGCTTTAGGCTACCAGTCCTGCAACGACGGTTTTCCATCAGTAAGAAATGGTGTCTCTTTGCCTTCAAAATAGGAATCGGTTACCTCTTTCAATTGGTTATTGTTTTAACTGCGTTTTCAAATTTCTAAATAAAAAGATTTCTACCTAACAATCAAACAACAAGCCTATGGCTTTCTAATAATTTTATTTTTCAACTTAATCTCCCTTAACTTTGCTTTAACCAATGCTTTAGGCTACCTGTCCTGCAACGACGATACTCCATCAGAAAAAAATAGTTTCTGCTTTTCTTCAAAATAGTCATCGACCTCCGTTATAAATAAAAAGAAGTCGAACGATCTCAAATCCAAATTATATTGTGGGTGATCTTGTTTATTGAAGTTACACAATGGAGGATGGATTGGACGTTGAAAAGAGAATGAGAACTTTTTTATAACGTATATCTGAACTTTTTGATCAACAACAGTAGGTAATTTTGTTAATGTATTATCATAGGTATATACTGTTATTGCAACTCTCTTGTATTAAACAAGAACAACTCCTACTTAGTCCTTAAAGATGGAGGACATCTTCAATGGATTCACGATCCCACCGAAATTGTTATACACTTTAAAATATGAAGAAGCCTCGTCCTCATACACTGCAATCATTCGTCTGTAAATAGTTTTACGAGAAGTCAATGCCGTTGTCCAAAATTTTATGATTTTTGTTACGAAACAATAAATTTATAACGCACAAAATAATGAACGAATTGAAATCAAATATGACTTCAAAAGACAGTCAGTCACAGTTTTTTTTATTATGGCTAAGTAGATTTTTTTCTAATTCCCCTCATATACAAACGTATTACAATGAGTACTGTTTAAAATATATCAATATGTCAATAATATCATTAAAAATAAGTTATTAAAAAAATATTTAAATTTCGAAGGAATTGTAACATATATGTATGAATAATTTTAATAATCAAGGACATTAGAGGGTCCAAAAACGATATTTAAAATTTTATAGGAGACAAACACTGTATTAAGGCCAAAAAATTAAGACCTAATGGGAAATTATCCCTGTTATTAGGTATGAGATTAGTTAAGGCTTATACTTCTTGAGACAGTAATAAATAAAACCGTTTAGAGCGTTAAACATCTCCTAGGTTATCAAAACAAGCCAATATTACCCACATATGCACTGTTGCTTATGTGGATAATATACATAATACTCACTGCTAGCGAAAATGAACTGTTCTACTTATTAAATAAATTCGTTATAGCAGCGACTAGATACAATATGATTATCCAAATATCCAAATCGCTGCAAACTACAGTTCGACATAAAAAGACATATATTGCCTAGAAATAATGAATGACGGCAAAGTCTATAAAGAAGTGAGAAGAATGGAGGAAACTTCTCAGAAGCGCGCATCTAATATGTTCGTAAGTTAACGTGCCGAAAGCTGCGTAGTGGCGGAGACGTGTTAACTTTCCATTGGAGGCACCAAATGCGACCTCCTTGTATTTAGTCTTACCCAGTCAAGCAGGATTCCGTTCTGGCTTTCTTTGATATTCGTGGGAATGGTACAGAAGAGAAGCAAAGTGAAACTCAAAAATTAAAGAAAATGGAAGAGAACACGTGAAAATTTTTAAAATCGTATAGGCTAATAAGCCAGGAAGGCAAGGAAAAACCAGACCTATCTACTCAAATAAAGATACATAAAACTGTGATAATGAACACTGTAGAAGAAGTGAATCAGATGCCCGACGGAAAGATTTGATCAGCTGGGTGATATGGAATTTCTATGTGCAAAATTTAGAGAAAGAGACCAAATATTACATAAACGCTAAAGAGTCAAGGCGACAGATCTGAAAAAAACATAGTAGAATAGGCTTTATGATCACCTCAAGTAATCTTAAATCTTATATGAAATGCATCCTAACGGAATTCTTTTTATAATATTAATAGTTTCCCATTATCTTGGAAAATGTCTATCAAGAATCTGGACCTAACCTTTGGCTCAAAGTTAACTTTTTCGTGTATGATGTAAATATCATAAAATCCTGCTTTTAAATTAAACCATTGCCTAAGAACACTTTAACAATTTATCTGCTGTTAAATTGTTGTTTTTTGCTTTCGTAGCTAGCAAGTTAAAGCATGCTTTTACTGTATGGTATCTGACTAACACAAAAGTTAAGTATATCCAGTGACAATTTCTGAGGGATGTGAGTTTTAAATTAGATAGTATATGTCCTTAAAGAATAATAGAGTAGACTTGTCGCTTCACTATTCAGACGTTTGAAAGAGAGACATCAGAAAGTGCTTTGTTTACGATGAACCTTGTTTGAAAAAATGCAGATGCAACACCTCTCTTATCAAAACTTTCATTTCCTTGTTCCATGCATTTCTTAGAGAAGTTTTAGTCTTCCTTCGGCTACGGCTGGAACAAATACTTTCCATAGAGTAAGCGCCAATATTTCATTGTGTATGCAAAGCAAACACATTATCCGATGGCTTTTCTTTTAAAATAAATTGTTGTATTTTTATATAATAAGGTGCATTTATACGTACATGCATACATTATTTAGAATATTTTGTGTATTATCATTATACTTCTTCTTATATTTATTCGTTGTTAAATAAATATTATCATTATTATTATTATTAGCTTCTCAGAGATAGAAGGATTTCGTATTTTTTACAAAATCATTAACAATAGGTTGGATCGTACTGGTAGCTTAAATTTTTATGCCGGTGGTGTGTGAGGCGTTTGGGTTGTACTTTCAATTGTTAAAATGTAATACTTCTGCAAATACGAGCTTGCCCTTTGACAGGATGCGCTTTATTATCAGTTAAGTAGACTTTACTTAACTGATAATAAAGCGCATTTTAAGTTATTTGCCCTTTTCTCTTTTGTATCAGTATTATTAGATTTATTCTTCGTGTACTCGTTTTCCCTACTATTTTGTGTAACGCGTTATCTATATTATGCGGCCTGTTGTGAAGCCTCTTTGCAATAAATAAAATATTGATTTGTCGGACCCACCATATTTATGTTTAGCCGATTGATAGCTAAGTAGTAAGTTATTGACTTTTCACTCCAGAGACCTCGAGATCAAATCCGATAACTGCTTTCCGGTAAGGTATTTCCGAGGTTTCCCTTTCCCGTTTAAGTGAATACTGACAGCCAAAATTCTTAAATCGCTCCACGAGCGCAGACTTAATAATAACACATAGTCCCTGTAATTGGTGTTAAGCTTTTGAGGAATGGATTATTACCTTCTACCTTTGGTTTAGGTTCTAGGGGCGACAGTTTACTGTCTCTACTAAATGATGAAAATTATAGTATCAAATATTTCCATGTGGTGGTCAGTAAATGTATTACGAGCACGTATCCGTCTAGCTAAAGCGCTAGTATAAGTGCAAATAAGAAAAGAAGTTGAAGGAGTTAATAAATATTAATAGTATGTTGCAGAATAAATATCAAAAGTCTAGGAAGTGTGTCAAGCTGAAAGAAAGATTATTAGCGGAAATAAAACAACAAAATTGCCTATAAAATTTTATTTACTAATTTAAATAAAGGACGAATCCTTAAAGCTTGAATACATTAAAATAAAAATAATTATTAAAACCGAGAGCAATAGATAAGATAAAGCAAAACATAAGCAATTGTAAATGCTGTAATAAAAATAAATCGAGTAATAAAGAGCTGTAGAGTAAAATATACAAGGATTAGATGAAAATTAAGTATCGAACGATACGTGGGGATGGACCAGGATGCTATATATATTTCGTGGCCGCGAAATAAATACGCGTACGGATTACAGTAAAACTTTCTTCGCAGAACAAGCGCGTGTTTCACCCTCGATCGTTGCTAGAGAAAAAGAGAGTGTTTTCTTTAGAAGCTGGATCTTTTAAGAGAGTCATTAAGATGAAGTGCGACTACCGGTCATATTTAAAATTAACCAATGGAAGAGAGAATAGACACGCTAGAAATTAAAATGAATTAAAAGACGATATACGAATGTAATTACCAGACAAGTAGATATTTGAGCAGACTAAAAATGTGAATTCTGTGTGAAAAAGGATTAAAATGTGAATTTCTAATTGCGTTTAAAAATTTGACAAAATAAATTTAATATTAAACGTAAGTGAGTGGAAAATTACCGAAAATATTCCAAGAAAGGGACCTACGTGCTAAAATACGTTCGTTATAGGTACTAGCCTCCTTGGAAAACAAAAAAGAGGGTTTTCGATTTTATAGTACAATAATTAATGAATAGATTTATTCTTGAAATATTTGTGACACAAACAATATCTTAATAATAATTTGTGTATTTAAAATCGGATTGCATTTAAATTAAAACAAAAAACATGGTATAGGAAATGTAACATTATTAACAAATATTAATAGATATTCTCGTTTGCCCAGTAAATTTTTTATCATCATTTCACGTAATTATATGTATTTGCTAAAGATGATAATAATGTTACAGAAATATACATACAGTTTAATATTTGTACACTAAGGGGCATTCCGTCTTGTTAGAGTGCAAAAATGTTCTTTTTTCATGAATATTTTTTAGAGAGGGATATCGAAACAAATATAATTTTAATAAAAATATTTATTAAATATGTTATATGTGAATTTTTTTATAAAAGATAAATAATAATAAGGAGGTAACTATGAAATACGACCTTCAGAATACACGCTTCTATATTACGGAAGCGGCTCATCGCCATTGGTTTTCTTATTCAAATAAAAAGAAAACTTATTCTTCATATGAATCAGCTGGATTAGAAAAAGAACTATTAATATACAAAGCTGACAAAATAACAGCTCTTCAAAAATTTTTAGTCAATTTTTGATTAAAATTATACTGCATTTTATACATTATAAAAGCTTTAAAAATCATAAATATCGATTTCGTTAAAATTTAACCATTAGAAAAACTTATATTTTACAGGCGAGTGAGCTTTGAAGTATCAAAAATACGATATTATTCTAACTATAAATGTTATTCTTTTGAATTTAGGTTTTCGACCAGTACTGGAAAATATGTTCCTTATGCAAAAACGGGCCCTGAGAATTATCTTTGGGTTAGGCTCTAGGGATTCCTGCAGAGAACATTTTCGATATAACTCGATACTCACTATTTATGATATTTATATATTAGATCTCCTATGCTTCGTTTTTAGGAACAAAAACGCTTTTTCGAGTAGCAATGTAAATCATAAATATGGTACACGAACTGATAATTATTTATTAGCTGCCTCACACGCAAAATCTATGTTCCCAAAAGGAACATATTTTATGGGATGTAAATTACACAATTACTTACCACTTTGTATTAGAAATATCATAAACTTCTGTATTTTTAAAAGCAACCTTAAGCCGTACCTGCTTACGATAAATTGTTATTGTGTAAATGACTTTCTATGTCCAAATTTATAACAACCTTTTTCTTATTGAGACGTGTTCCTAGCATATCAGTATGTACGTAGTATGTGTTGATTGCTATTTTCTTATATGTACTGATATGTACTGTATGCACATTGTTTTAGAAATAAAATTTATTATTATTATTATTAATAAAGCACTCAGTTTATATTAACAACGTTCGGTTTTTTTTCCCCTTTTCTCAAGTAAATTATTTTTTCTTTTAACCTGTAATACATTAATTTTATATGTACATAAATTTATTTGATGGATTTTTTAATAGTTATTTAAAAAATATATAAATATTTACGTACATTTTGCTTTTCCTGTTGAGTATTGTAAATTTACAATCACACAAACATTTTAAATTAACAAAATTATATCGATTTTCGTATTTATACTTGTGTATGAACGGAACTGTTATGCACATTCGGAAAAGGTTTTCTAATCTGCGGCCATGTGTTATTTCCTTCTTTTTCTTTTCTTCCCATGTCTCTGTATAAAATCAAGTGTATGTGTAAAAAAAATCCCTTCAAACGTCGTTAATATAAACTGAGTATTTTATTATCTAGTACTAGTCGGAAAACATAGATACAAAATAAAATTTATAGTTCATATTTATGTATAAATTTTAGCTGCTAATCTCTAACCTGCGATTTCAGGTCCATATAGCGGACCAATTCTCCCAATAAATCGTGTTCAGATATATTTTTCTCTTTAAGAACCATTCTAATTTCTAGTGATATGATCTAACTGATTTATATTAATTCAGAGTTTCTTGGTACGCTGTACGAATTAACCGCATTATAGAAGGATTAACCGTATTTAGATTTATTTTTGTTCCGTTATTGAAAATGCATATTAAAAAGAAACGATGTAAATGTCCAAAAGTGACAAATTTATTTGACAAGAAAAAAAAGTTTACAAGTATAAATAAAAAGGCGACACCACAAGTGCATACACAAATTTGTTAAAATTGCAAAACAACGAACAACCCTTCTTCGCTATTGGTCCGTCCGTTTGAACTCGAGCGCTTCTTAAGCGAGGTTCTCTACGTGCATGCCGCCTGCTCCTTGTCCAAGTTCCTTCTGACTTCTACCTACGAGTGAATATTCCCTGGTGTTCGGCAGTCCACTGATGACGCAAGCGCTCAATGCGGAACGATTCAGGTTCATGGGTGCGGCATCATACCACTCGTTGTTCTCCGGATCGTAACACTCGACGGAGTTTATCGTTGTTGAACCTACCACGAACCGATCTAGAAATTTTCACTCATTTTCATAGACACAATAATAGATAATCTTTAATAGGATCCCGTACTACACGATTCCGGTGCTACAATTTCAAGTATTTTCTGTTTCACCTTCTAGAATATGTGTTAATAAAGAAAGGAAGGCGTTAAATAAATATTTTTATGAAACTGCTCGAGCACGCTCTTAATTTGAATAAAGACTTCTTAATTGTAATGTGACTACAAAGAGTAAGGACTCGTGAGTTCTGTTAAAATATTGCTTTTTACCTTCCTGCAGTCAGAGGTTTTTAGTAAAAAACAGAGTAAGAAAATAAAGAACCAGAGGTGTAAGACTATAGGAGAGGGCCATATGTATAGTAATCTATAAATCACTATGCATTTGGAACATATGTTTACTACAAAAACAAATGCTTGATCAATAAGGTTGATATATAACCCCTTTCCACATTAACTTTGTAAATTCTGTATACGCATTTCGACAACTAAGTTGTCATCATCAGCAGATAATTTCAAAGTGTCGCACCTGGCAAAACACGGCGAAAAACAACCGCACAAAAATCAAACTCCGTACGCGATCCACACCGTTCAAAACCAAGATGTACACAGTGTGCATCTTGGTTTTGAATTTACATTTACAAAGTTAATGTGGAAAGGGGTTATATATCAGCCTTATTGATCAAGTCAATCAACCACAGGCTCCATCAAATTCAACTAAAAACAAATGCATTGTTATAAGAATCCTATAAGGAATTTTTAAGGAAATAACATATAGAAAAGCGAGGGAAATATGAGGAATAAATAGATGCACACAGAATTTTAAGAGTAGTAATTGGTGCAACGAGAAAATAAGACAGGGAGTAAAACTGAAGAAAACAGTATGGAAGAAACATATGTCAACAGAAAAAAGGTAAAATGAGGAAGAATATAATAAAAGTAGAAACAAGCCACAAAGAAAGAGAGACAGGTGAAAAACCAAAATTGGGAAGCTTCTGGTGAATGTATAAAGTAAGAATTGGAATAAAGTTAAAAATCTGGGAGGAAATAAGGAGGAAATAATAAAGCAAATAAGAGACAATAAATAGTTGAAAACTAAAAAATAGAAATAGCATAATTCGAAATTAACATAAACTCCGTGAAATATTAGGAGAAAATGTATGCATAAATATAGAAGAACAAAATGTAAGAGAGGAAGAACTCGATGAAGCATTCAATAAACTAATAAACTGAAAATAAGCAAAGCAGGAAGATAAGATAGGATAAAGCCAAAAACGATAAACGATTAGGGAAAGAAGGCATAACCCAATCGAGCAAGCAATCAAATATAGTACCAGAAGCTTGGGAAACAAAATCATATATCGAGGTTGGGAAAAGAACGTTGCATAAAAAAGGGGATAACAGTAGAGTCATCTCTCTAATGTCAACTGCATTCAAGGTATATACTAGGATTTTGGTAGTAAAACTTAGAATGAGTAAAGTCTTGAATGGAAGACGGTATATTTGTCATAAAAAATATGTTTGGCAGAAAGGACAAGGATTATGAATTAGTAGATCTAAGAGCAGCATTCGATTCCATTCACAGCAAGATTTTACGAAAAAGCCTAAGAGAGGTAGAACTATCAGATCAACCAATTAAAATAATGAAGAATATATATCATATAAGAAATTCACAACATAGGTAAAAATAAACGAAACCACATAGGAAAGTTTCGATATGCAAAAAATTATGAAACAGGGACAACCTAAGCTCTATATTATTCATTGCAATGGTGGGCAAAATTATAAAAATACTAGAAGGATGCCACATGTATTACCAATAGTAATCAGATACCAACACCTGATACCAATAAAGCTAGATAATTTGATATACGAGGCTGATATAATAGCAAATTAAATTAAATTAGCAAAAACATCAAGATGGTTGAATGAATTGATAGACATCTGGACGAAAGAAATAGAAGCAATAAGCATAAATATCAACACCGAAAAAAACGAACGTTCTATCTTCTTCTGCCGACGTTATACCAGTGGCGCAGTTCCAGCCCGGAAGCCCAGAACAGGATAGTATGAACCACTACCGCGGAAGTCTACGTACCAGATTAAAAATGAACGTTGTTGTTATCAATAGAAAACATAGAGGAGAGAACCAAAATAAAATATATTGCAAGAAACCTATTAGACGAAGTAACAGCGTATGATTAACATATTTAGGAACAAGAATAACAAATGATGGAAAAATATATGTCGTGAATAATGCAACGAAAAAGTAAGTAAAATAATAATAATAATACCAACGTTAACATTTGAAAGTTAAATATGGATAAGGCAAAGCAGACATAATATTAATATTATAGCAGCGGAAATGCAAATACCGAGCAGACTAAAAGGAAAAAGAAGTAATTGAGAGGAAGCAATTAAATTGATATAATTACGTCATAAGAATGAATGAGAATACGCTACTCAAAAATTAATGGAATGAAATAAATTGGAAAACAATCGAAGATAGAAGATATGGTTACAAACAATTGATGTAAGAAAAAGTAAAGACAAAATGCTAAATGAGGTTAAGCAAATGTTCTGAACCGAAAACTATCGAAAAAATGGGCAAACAGTTACTAGAAAATTTCCCCTGTGAAAGTCAAAAGGAAACAGATGGAGAAAACAAGAAGAAGAAGAAAAGAAATAAGATAACGATAGAAGGAAAAAGATATTCATGGAATAATCTGAAAAAATTATAAATAAATGTTCTAGTCCAATCAGAAATAATTTTACAAAGTACTTATTGAAAAATTAAAAAAGAAAACAAAACCTAACAGAACGAATTTTATTGAAAGTAAAGGCATTAATGTTCCAAACAACAGATATTGCAGTATTTAGAGGATGTTTGAAAACTGAGAAAGTTAGAAAATGAACCCGAAGAAAATAAATGATAAAGCATGAAAAAGTGAAGATAAATATGAAAGAACAGTAATAACACCATAAATAAAAAAAAATAATTATGAATGGATATGAACAACTTAGATCGTGACCATTATTTGCTTAATATGTAATATCTTAAATCAAACAAGGAATGATCAAAAACGAAAACTTCTTAAGTGTTAAATGTATTTAAGTTATTTAATTAATGTACACTTTATATGTTTAAAGTAGATTGAATTACGTTTGAATTGGACTAAAGAGATCATACAAAAGAACTAGCTTCAGCATTTTACACAAAGGCATACTCAATTTCGCGTTTCTTTCAGAAAACATTGATTGGGTGTATGAGGTGCGTTTAAGTTCTAAAGTCTCCTAATGCTTTGCCGACAAACTACTTACACCAGAAAACTGTAACTTGTATTACTTCTCAACATAATCTCTCGGAAAATGTACATATTTTTGTAATGATTACACTGAAAACGTTACTGCAGAGATTCCTCTTGACCAATTGAAAATCGCTTGCAGGGAAAATTGGAAAATGGACGGCCACGGACGGGCACTCCTGTGTTAGATCATCCCGATGAGCAGAATCGTTCTCTTGAAGGAAAAGCACACATGCAGTCTTTTCCGGTAGTTTTCCTTGCAATTTTGGAAGTAATTTTATCTTCAAAATCTATTCAATGCAGCCGATATCGAAGCGCTTTTCGGAACACAATAAGTAAAGATTATGTCTTCGCCGTTCCAAAATATGGACATCATATCTTCTCAAAATTGGAAGCAACTTCAAATTTCTTCGAGAATCGCGGGTCAAAGTTCTTCCACTTCCTGAAGCAGTTTTGTTTTTAAAATTAATAAATAGCACCTATGTCTTATCCACTATGACTAATAAAAAGAAAGCACAATTCATGCTGTAATCATGTGACAACAGCGCCTGATAAACTGTCACACGCATAGCCTTGTTTTCGTCAGCCATCATTTAAGACACCCACATTGAAGTAACTTTCGCATTTTAAAATCTTGCAGATGATATGGGAAGATATCACATAAATTCAAACTTTAAAGACAATATCACTCCTACTAATCGACGGCCCTCCAAACAAGTTCTACAAGTGAAATTATGTTGTTGGTCCAGTTGGTTCTTGATCGAAGTTTTCGAGTTCACTGTTATATGAGGTTCAGCTGTCTTTAAACAACCGAACCTGCAAACTCATGTTATATCCATTCATAACACCACCACCGCATGTCTCGAAATTAACAATGAAGTCGATAGATGTCACCACACAAATGGAGTAAATAGATGACTGCATACTGCTCTTGTACGCCAAATGTTGCCCTTTTAAGTGTTGTAAACACCTCTCACTCTATTGATGGTTGTGCGACCTCTGTATCCTGTGTGGTGCTGTCAACAGTGTCGCGCATTTAAAACAAGTATACGAGTATTTTAAGCTCAACCATAACTATTTCCATTTCCGACAAAAAAATCAGGAAACAGAACTTGAACGCACCTTAAAGACAAGTCGCTGAAAACTAATTAAACGTGTTTTTTCCTCGACTATATTTAAAAGAAAATACGACAACTAAAGACGTTATGTGAAAGAGCATGCATAGTTTTAATGATGATCAAATTAAATGAAAATATGAGAGAAACTTATTCTTTTGTTTTAATGATACTAAAAACTCCCAAAAATATATTTTCAAAAACGACAGTGAGATTCCAGATTAATTATAGCTACTAACGTATTTATGAAACAACAGTTTAAAAGTTTAAAGTATTACCGTTGAAACCACCAATGACAAATATCTGGTCGTCCAAAATAACTGTGGCAAAATTACTCCTAGGACAAAACATTTCCGCTATGCTAACCCAGCCAGTAGATTCTCCCGGTAGATACTTCTCTCCAGTAGTTAAGCGTGTAAAACCGTTAAAACCTCCGAGAGCATACAGAGCATTTCTGAAAGCTACTAAAGAAACTCCAGATCTTGCCGATATCATATGGGGAATGAAGGACCATTGGTTAGTCAATGTATCGTATACTTCGGCGGAACTCATGACTTCTTGTCCATTAAAACCACCAACAATATATATCTAAAAACATGTATTTTGTATTAATTAGCCTAGTCGTGATCAAAACAACTTACCTTATTCTCTAATGCAGCCGCGCTGGCATCGGATCTTTGCCTCTGCATAGGTTGTATTAATTCCCACTGGTTAGCATCGGGATCGTAACGTTCCGCAGAATTCATTCTTATCCTACCGTTATAACCTCCCATAGCATAGATTTTCTCATCATGCATGACCACACTAACGTAACACCTGGGGTAATACATACACGCACATTCTTTCCACGTATGCTTCACCGGATCGAAGCAGCGAACAGTATTAAAATGCTCATTTCCGTCGAAACCACCGATCATATAGATTAAGCCCCTTAAAGTGCAAAGACCATGATACGCTCTCGGTACCGAGTCTGTATCTGTCGACAAAAGCCATCGGTCTGCTCTGGTATCGTAAGTTTCTATGAAATTAGTGGGACTGCCGGCACTCCAACCACCCACTGCAAATATCACATCGAATGGGATTCTGGGACGCATAAAAAGGATATTTACGATGTCTATTTCCGGGCTTGAATTTTCTATTAATTCGAGTACTTCTGTTAAATAATCTTGACATGACTAAAATAACAACACATGCATGTTTATATGTACGAATTAGTTAAAGTACTTTGGTAAATACACTACCGACCATAAGTCTAGGCACACGCATTGTGCTGCAACTAATAATTAAAAATAAACTTATACGAGGCTAGCTTGATAAGAAGTGAGAATGGAAAAGAAAAACGAATTTTTTAAATACAAAATAATTTTTATTTTTCAATATATTTTCCTAAAAGAGCAGTACATTTATTCGAACGGTGCTCCAATGCCCTTTTGCCATCTCTAAAATGCGATTCCGGAAGGCTTGCAAAATACTCATTTACGAAGATGATAAGCTCGTCGTCAGACGAAAATTTCTTTCCACCTAATGCCGTTTTCAATTTTGGAAAAAGGTGGAAGTCGGATGGGGCTAGATCCGGCGAATAAGGCGCATGCGATACTAATTGGAAATTGGATTTTGGACATCGCAACTGTGCTGGTATGCGAGGGAGCGTTGTCTTGGTGAAACAGAATCTTTTTCTTTGACATTCCTGACCGTTTAGCACGAATCTCAACATTTAATTTTTGTAGAAGTTCTGCATAATATTGTCCGTTTATTGTGGCACCTTTCTGAAGGTAATCAATGAGCAAAATGCCCTTTGAATCCCAAAAAATTGTTTGCCGATTAAGTGGTTTTCGCTATCTTTTCAGGTGCAGAACCACGTTCTAATCATTGTTTCGACTGTTGTTTAGTTTCGGGTGTACTGTAGTGTATCCAAGTTTCATCGCAAGTAACAAATCGCCTACAAAAATCAACCGGAGTCCGCTTATAAAGGTCCAAACATTGGAAATGCGCAAACGAGTGAACTTTTGATCAGTTGTAAGCAATCGCTGCACCCATCTTGCCGAAAGCTTGGAAAGGCCCAATTCTTTCGTTAAAATGTGGTGTACGCGTTCTGTTGAAATGTTTACCATGTCTGCTATCTCTCTCACTTTGAGTCGTCGATCTTGCGTAATAATATTATAAATTTTTATAATCATTTCCTTAGAAGTCACGATTTCGGGTGCTCCAGAGCGCGCTTCATAAACACAGCTTACTCTACCACGTTTAAATTCATTTACCTATCTACTTATTGTGGCGGATGATGGAGCAGATTCACCTAATGTTTCACGTAACTCATCTTTTATTTCGGTAGCTTTCATGCCTTTAATTACGAAGTATTTAATCACCACATGATATTCTGCTTTTTCCATTTTAACAAAACGACGTGTTGCTTCTTTTTCAATCAGCTGTCAAAAATAAACTAATCAACCGATTTATCTAAATATCGGAATGTAAACATATAAATAGGCAACCTAAATTATAGTGCACTTGTTTTACCAATTAGAGCGCCACCTATGTGTCGTTCTCACTACTTGTCAAACTATCCCTCGTAAAAATATTAAAATAGCGTGCTCGAGAAATTGGCAACTTACGGCGCTATAATTATAGATAAATTCAATTTTTAACATAGCAAGAATTAATTGAAACAGACTTGGAAAGACATGTAGTAACGATAAAACCTTACTCTAGTAATGCAAATTATAAAAAAGAAGACTGATTGGACAAAAAACGCCAGAAATTAACTTGGGAAGAAAGAAAACGTGTCTTGTGATAGGATAAATAAAAATTTTTATCATATAATATTTGATAACAAAAACACAAGTCTGAAGAAAGAATACTAGAGTTAGTGAAGCATTGAGTAGGTTAATATCATAATTTGGGGATGCTTTTGCGATAGTCAGATGGAAAATTGATGAAAAAGACTTTTAGAATATTAGAAGAACGTTCTCCAACATGGGAATCTCTTTTTAGCATAATTTGGGGATGCTTTTGTGGCAGTCAAGTGGAAAATTGATAAAAAAGGCTTTTAGAATATTAGAAAAACTTTCTCCAACATGGGAATCTCTTTTGAGCATAATTATTATTCCAAGCATGCTGCTAAAATTATAAGACGGTTACAATTTTTTGGGTTGGCAGCTCAAAGCTCAATTTGTTACTAATGAAGTTGTTGCAGAATCACTTGAACAGAAAAGTTCGTAAACGCATACAGCCTATTCAAAGAACCTGTAGGGAAAACCAACAACATAAATGTTAATCACTGCAATGAATTTTTCGAATTTTTGAAGCACTAACAACATTAAACTATGGTTAGTTTAGTAGAAATAGAATATATTTTCAATTTTTTTTAATGTAGTATGTTTTCATGAATGAAAATTAGATATTTTCAAATAAATTTTGTGTACCTAATCCGTTCACAAACTTATGACCAGTGCAAATCCTAAAAAGAATTTTGACTTCAACAATTTTTAACTGCCCCGAGCCCCCGATTTTCTAATAGATATCCTTGTACATGTAAATCGAATGTTCGTTGTAATAATAACTACTATGACTGTTCCAGCATCGAACACTGCGCATTCAATAAAATATTACTTTTTCCGCACAACTCTGCATGTTAAAACCCTTACATTTTTACATAAAGGGCAGATCAACTACAGGGTCAATATATTTAATTTTATAAGAGATACTAGAGGCTATCAACAATAAAAGGAAAGTGCCATAATTTTGCTAGATTTATCAAATGCATTTAATAATGTGAAGCACGAAATCTT
This sequence comes from Dermolepida albohirtum, assembly GCA_031893035.1. Taxonomy (NCBI): domain Eukaryota; kingdom Metazoa; phylum Arthropoda; class Insecta; order Coleoptera; family Scarabaeidae; genus Dermolepida; species Dermolepida albohirtum. The sequence goes on along the minus strand of JAVIWB010006917.1, from coordinate 511,155 downwards.
GTTAACGAAATTATGTTTGATGGGTTTTCGGAGCCCAATATATTACCTGTTCTATCTGCAATAGAAATCAAAGAGTAGTATTAAAGTCTAACTCAGGACTAGAAGTTATGTCAAACTAGTATCGATAAAAAGGGATGTTGCCCAAGTCTCCATTTTGGGTTCATTACGGTATATAATACTCGTATTTGTACATAGCAATGACATGTCCTATGTTCTACAGCATAGAGTAAGAATTTTAACAGTCCCTAATCGTTCAAGCAGAAGATAATGTAAAACTTCAAAATAAAATAGTAATTAGTTTGCAATATTTAGAGAAAAGATAGCGAAGAAAAAGCAAAAACTAAATGTAAAAAAAACAAAAATGAATTGTCAAGGATGGAAAAAGAAACTGAAGTACATTGCAATGGAACAGAACTAATATCTACAAATCAGGGTAAATGTTTGGGGATTACATTGGATTCAAGGCTCGAGAAAAACATTCTGCTTTTTTATTTGTGAAATATGGGCTATATTAGCTTCAGTAAGAGAAAGTGCTTCTTATTATAGATATTTTATTCATGAGTCAAATATGAAATGTATTTTGGATTAATTATGTTGATGCGTCTAAACTATTCAAACATCAAGAAACATGCATACAAGCAATATATAGACTACGACAAAGAGAATCGTGTGTGGAATTCTTCAGGCAAAAAGAATTACTTACATTATCTAATATTTAACATTTTTGAGTGATTGTGTTTTGTGAAAAGTTACTATAGTGAATTATTCAGTAATTATGAAGTAGACCACTTCCATGATATATGTCACAACAAACAAGCAAAATTAAGCGTTTCACAAACTACAAAAGCTGATATACGAGGTATGGCAATTAAATAACGAGACTGTGTTCCTTCCAACGCATAGCCGCTTCAAGCGAGGCTGTAATTGGAATGTCATTAACCTCGAGACTTCCCTAGCAACAACCTGTAGTTTCCCCTCTCTGTCTGCTTTAGATTACTTTCGATCTTTAATTGTAGAGGACACTATTACTAGTAGTGCCGTGATAATTGTTGACATAAAAATCGAGCAGCGAATTAACGTGAAATTCCTTGTCAAATTAAAAAATCGCCAACAGAATGTTTACAAATGTTAAAGGAAGTGTTTGATGATATTGTTATGTGTTGTTGAGTTTTTAAATGGCACAAAAGCGCGAATAGACAAGTCGAAATTAAAGGCAATTCTGGTCGTTTTTTCGACATCAAGGGCGTTATCATGACTAACTGGGTGCCTGGGGATCAAATTGTTAATCAGAAATACTACAAAGAAGTCCTAATCAAGCTGAGAGAAAAAGTAAAGAAGAAAAGACCGGGTTTGTAGAAAACAAATTCACATAATTTGTGTAATATTTTATTGGTATCCTTTTATTATAATTGTATATACACTACTATCCATAACTTTAATTGCACTACAGATAATTTTAATTGCGCAATGATATTAAAGAGACTGTTTATTTTCATGGCAAATTTATTTATAAAATACTAAATTAACATACAATTCAAGTAATTGGTATTATTAATCTAAGTAATATTATAATAAGTTAGCTTAAATTTGACTTTCGTCAAAGTAACCACCCCTAGCTGCGACCACGGCTTCACAAACACGTGGTATTCGTTCAACTAGTCGGTCGACATATTCCTCATCGATAGTTCCATGCATTCTGCAACTTCATCTTCTCTTTTAGTAGTTATCATCGGCAGTCCTCTGCGTTTTCGGTCCCCGAGTTGGCCAGATTCTGCCATTCTCTTTATAGTTTGACGAGCGCAATATTTGGAAATTTTTAGTTTTTGAGCGATTGTTCTATTAGAAAGCTTTGTTTCGTGCAAAGCAATAATTCATGCCCTTTGTTCAAAAGTTAGTTGCTTTCTCCTTGCCGTGTTTTAAACATAATTAAAAAAAATACTCTCACTCGATAGTACTTGCTGACACTTCATTAACAACGTGAATACTTTGTATTCTTCGTGTAATAGACATAAAATATACACTTACAAGCGCACAAATATCAATTCCGAGTAAGGGATAGTCTCCATGACACCCTCATTATATTCTTATATTATATATATATATATATATATATATATTCTGAATATTATTTCTTGTAATAGAAAATAAGGCGTTCATTCGTTTATACAAAATACTTCGTTAAATAACGTGTAAATATGACAAATGATTTTAGTTTGGATAAAATTTCAATATATTAATAATAATATTTTATTTCCTTCTGCAATTAAAATTATCTGTAGCGCGATTAAACTTATGGACGGTAGTGTATGTAAATAGTGTATTGCAATATATTTTTTCCTCCTTTTCATTGACATGTCCAATGCCTAGAAGTTTTTCGTTGAATAAATGTTACTATTATTATAAAAACTATTAACCTGTAATTTAAATAATAAAAATTATAGAATTTGTTAAATATATATTTGTTGGTTAATACTAAGAAGTTAATCCATTAGGAAGGTCTATAATTTTTGCTATTTAAACTAGATAAATGTAAAATACATAACCTAAAACTAATCTCAAGAATTATTCGAAATTTCTACTCTAATTATCAGTTTACCTGATTTTCTTGAACTAAATCCCACTTTAATATAATTTTGATAAAATCCGATGACAATGTACCCAATCTTATACACTTTAACAAATCCAATAAATAAATCTTTCTACCAGGTTGATCTTCGATTATCCATTTTAATATTGCTTCGAAAACGATCTCTTCATTCTTAACATTTAATTCGTCATCGCTTAAAATTTTTATCAGATCCTCGACATCTAAAGAGGTGAGCTCCTTACTCTCTTTCATCAGTTGCATAAAATTATGCCTTACGTACAATCGACCTCTCTTCTCCAAATCCTTACAAAAGTAATGTCTAGCGAAATGCAATATGCCGATGCAATTATGGGGCTTTAAGTGTTCTGCAAAGAAGAAAAGAGATTGTACTCTGATATGATTGAATTAAATTTCTTTTTGCCTAAAACAAACTGACAGCACAATTGGATGACGCCTAACACTTCGAACTGGTCGGCATAACGCAACAGGATTTCGACGTTTTCGGTGGTTATCCGACAAGTGCCTGTATAGGCAAAATCCATCAATTTCTTGATTACATGTCCTGGAGCTTTTAATCTGGCAACCGTTGTCTCTGGTTGGTTTCTATTTATGGAATTTGTGAACAAAGCCTGAAATAGCAAAGACATTAAAATAAACATATCCAAAACGCAAAACATTACCATTTTATACGTAGTAAAGTACACAAATATAATACAATATCTAAAGAAAGGTATGTATTTATTTATATATATGTGCATAGTAAACCTCATACATTCGCAATCTTACTATGAAAAAGCACTAATGTACCATACTTTTGTACAAACCTAATTGTATTTCGAACAGAAACAATAGTGTAAATAGGGATATTGTTATGCAGTTGAAGAACACCTTTTTATGTATATATGTATAATCCATTATCCCTTCTACCACATAATGGTGTCAGGTTTTTGTTTCTTCACAATATCTTGTTTTGCCTTTTAACTTTGTATAAATGTTCTCCATTCTTTTCCGTTCTTTGCCAAGTCTTCTGCTTCCCTCTTTGTCTTTCCCTTCTTCTCAATACTGCTTGCTATTACGCCATTCCAGGTCTGTCTCGGTCTACCCCTCTTCATATTTTTCTGCATTCGTGCTCTCCATATTTGTTTGACTGGCCTCTTTTCTTCCATGTGCTGTAGATGTCCCCATCTCAACTGCATTTGTTGTATAAACTCTTCTTTTCTTATCACTTCGTTCCTTATTTTATCTTTTCTCGTCACTCCTCTAACTCTTCTCAAATACTTCATCTCTGCAGCTTGTATTTTACTTTTTTGTAGTTGATTCATTATCCCTGATTCACAGCCAAACGTTAGCACAGGTCTATATATTGTTTTAAATATTTTCAACTTGGTTTCTCTGGATATTTCTTTTTTATTCATGAGAATGTTGTTCATTGTGTGATATAAACTTATTGTCTTTTCGATTCTCTTGTTAATATCTGCTTCCTGTGAGCCTGTTTCATCGTTTATTACTCCCAAATATGGGTATGCCTTCACTTATTCTAACGTTTTCCCTTCTATTTTGATTCTTATACTTTTTTGCGAGTCTCCTATTATCATTACTTTGGTTTGCGTTGTACTTAATTTGATTCCGTTTTCTTCTAGTGTTGTATTCCATATCTCCATATTATGTTGTAAATCGGTCTCAGTTTTTGCGATTAGCACGATATCATCTGCAAAAGCTCCTTCAGAAATTTTTATTTTCTCTAAGTTTAGATGTCCTATTGCATATTTTCTAAATTTCTCCGGGCATTTTTTTATTATCTCGTCCATAATGTGGTGAATAACATTGGACTCAAGCATCCTCCTTGTCGGATTCCTGTTTCTGTCACAAAGGGATGCGATGTCGTATTGTTAGCTATCACTGAGTCGGTATTGTTCTTGTAGATATATCTCAATATTCTCATCATTTTATTACCGCAACCTCTTCTTCTTAGTATTTTCCATAATTTTTCTCTCGATATTCGGTCAAAGGCTTTCTCTAAGAAAGCCATAAAAACTATTTTCTCTTCTTGTCTTGCTTTTTTTATTATTTGTTTTATGCTAAATACATGATCCTGTATACTCCTTCCGCTCCTAAATCCACTTTCACTTTCATTTAGTTGGTTTTCGATTGCTGTTCTTATTTTTCTATATAACATTTGTTCTAGTATTTTCATAGCTGTACTTAATAATGATATGCCTCTATAATTATTACAACTTCTTCTGTCGCCCTTTTTGTAAATCGGAACTATCGGAGATGCTAGCCAGTCTTTGAGTACCTCCTCGCCTATCCAAACTTTTTTATAAATGTGTAACAGCAGTTCTCTTCCTTTCTGTCCCATGTTTTTGATCAGCACAGTTGTTATTCCATCTTGTTCATGTGCTTTCCCGTTTTTTAGTCTACGTATTGCTTCATTTTCCTTTTTGTATATTTATTTAATTGTATTTTTTTCTTCAAAAGCTCTTTTATCGGATAATTTCATTTCTGTCCAAGAAATGGAAGTAGTATTCTCACACTACTTCACTACTTTCGATATGAACATCACTAAGTGCAATTGTTGAAGTTAGACTACCTGATGAGCTCTAAAATTGAGCAAAACACATCACAATAACTACTTTGTTCAGCAGTAGTTGTTTCCATTAGTGGGATAGCGTTTACTTATTGATAATTTACATTTTCATTGACAGATATTCAAATTTGCAGGAATTCTTAGTTCTAAATTTGAGAACATATTTGTGTTTACCAAATTATTGCTAGCCTTCCAACTGTTACATACTTAAGTTTGTTTTAAATCAACCGCCATTAATACAACTGTTTCATTTATTCTTATATCTACACAATACTAAACCGAAATACTCACCATTAAAATTATAATAATGCTAGTGATGATACTCTCATAGTCTAAATTATTGTTTTTTTAATAAGAAAAAGAATCTAAATTGAAAAATATAGACTTGCTTACCGCCTTATGTTTTTTAACTCTAAGTATGACATCAATAGGTAGTTTGTTAAAGGAATAATAGAGTAATATTGTGAGACTATAAATTTTCTATTGGCTTTCAACTAGAAGTTTTAACACCTAACAGGATTCTTCAAGTAAGATAGTTTAAAAACAAAGAGAAGCAGTATTTTTAGATGACACGTACAACACAATGAATACACATCTAAAAGTTCGAATGACAAAAGTGAAAACGGACTATTTTCAGAAATATCTAAGGAAAATCTATTAATAATATAACTTATACAGGTGGAGAAATGGGATTCGTTCGGAACACATTTCTAATTTTTCAATCTGGTACTAAAAGTAAAGATCAACTTGACGAGATGAATTCTAGAAATTATAAGAAATTCGTATATTCATCATAAGAAATGGTTCCTGGGCAATGGAATTCCAAATTTACTACCAAATTATGGAATAAAAACAGATAACGCATCGTATCATAGTATTTAAATTAAAATGTGAGCTTTGTTCAAATAGTAAAAAAAAGTGATATAATGGATGAAGAAACATGAAGTTTCATCATTTAATACGGTTAAACCCCTACTTTACCAATTTATAAAGGAATATAAAAATAAACGAATACGGACCTGGTTACCTGCGATCTCATAATTCAGTCAATTATTTGGTGTCAGGGGCACGTAGTACCTGCATGAAATCACCGCCAAGTCTCTGTATTTATGTTGGTCAAACAGGAAGAACTTTCGAAAATGTATATCGGACACAACAACTCATATACCAGGTGTACCGGAAAGCCATAACCGGTTTTTTCGTAAAAAAAACTACATAATTTTTATTCATTCAAAATATTGGCCATTTGATTCTACACATCTTGTCCATCTTTCAGGCAATTTATGGATGCCATCCCAAAAAAACTGCTTGTGGTTTGAGCAAAGCCATTCATCGAGCCATTTTCCAACTTCTTCGAATTTAGCGAAGTGCTACTGTGCACGCGCGTTTGCGATATTATGTCCCATCCGAGTGCTTTCAGCGCTTCCTTGACCGGTTTTGCTGTATGAGACAGTGCGTTATAGTGCTGTAAAATCACTTTACCGTGTCTTCGGGTCCATTCTGTACGTTTTTTTATCAATGCATGATTCAAATTAATAATTTATTGTCGGTAGCGATCGGTACTAACTGTTTCACCAGATTTCACCGAATTCGTAATACACCACGCCATTCTATTTTTTTCTATTTTCCATTTGCCTGTTATTTCTTTGATGTGGCAGCCATTTTCCTATCTTTTGGATTGTTCCCATTGCTCGTAATAGGTCGCTAATTGTTTCTTGGGCCACATTTAACGCTTCTGCGAATTGTTTTTGAGTTTGGGTTGTGTCTTCATCCAATGACTTCTGCAGTCTCGCATCTTCATTTTCGGTCTACCAGAACTTTCTATGTCTTGCACATCAAAATCACCACTTTTGAACTGTTTAAACTACGCCTCACATGCTTTTATGGTTGAAGCTTGTTCGCTGTAGATTTCTACCAGCAAACAATGATTTTCAGCGGTTTTTTTCTTTTGATTATATTAGAAAAGTAAGACGTGTCGCATTTGCACTGTTTCAGGCACGAAACTCGACATTTTCAAAGAGCCAAAAATCGATGACGTGTTACTTACGCAAAATATAACATGTGTGGCTTTAAAGCTTGGTGTCAGTAGAATAAAATGACATATGTGTCAAATCACAACATTGCATACTTAAGTCTAGCGACATCTGTTAGAAAAACCGGTAATGACTTTCCGGTACACCTGGTATAAAAGAAAAAATGGATTCTCCTTTCGCTATTCAGTTAATAAATAATAACCATAAAGCAAATTTTAATTATAAAGTAATGTATATAGACAACAAGAGACATAAATTAAATTTATTAGGATTGAAATTAATAAATTTAAAAGATCAAATACTTTATTAAACGAAAAACTGACGTAAACGATGCACCGTTACTAAATTTGTTTGGGTAATAAAAGTTTAATAGCTAAGGAGAATGTGCTTTTCCCAACTTTTCTAGCTTATTGTCAATTACATTTTGTCATAATTTATTACATATTGTATTAAATATCATTCCTCTAGAATCCTACACTGTATGTTGGCGATGTAGGAACATCAGACGATGAAGTGTGTCGTGAAACAATTGTCATTTACATTCATTTAAATAAAAATAAAATTAATAAAAATTGTAACACTGTGCACTTACTAATTTAAAAAAGAAATTAATATAGATAATATCACCATAAATTGCACTGCAGTTACACTGCTTATTATGTTAATTTTTAATAAATACATCACGGGAGTTGGAGTTTATTATTATGTTGTTGTTCAATTTATGATTTTATATATTATATACATATTTTATAAAAAGTTCACAAAATTATTGCCCGTACCAGGCAATAATTTTTTTTGTTCAGGTAATATGTACCATATTACCTGAACGAAGTTAAGATAAAAAACAGTTTTCGGTGCTTAAAAGAGTAAGAAAGTTTCCGTTTAAAAATACAAATATTATTTCATTAATATATAAATACATATGTTGAAAATTGCAAATATAAAATGTATATAAAATTATTTCAAAACCAATAAATGACTATAATAGTATAGTGACTTATAGTAGGTGACGATCAAAAAAATTTCGCGCCATAACATAAATGTCATTACCAAATAACTATTTTGGCATTACAGATTTGATAACATACATTTTACCCCAAGTATAGTTGCATCTATAACTATACTGTAGACAAAACCTACAAAATTACCTTAAAATATGGACTGGTAGCTGACAATATTGCCCTGTGAACTTGAAACTCCGTGCCGTCCTCGCAACGGATTACACCGTCGCAAAGCTGATTATTAGCACGCAAATCTGACCATATTGGCGGAAACTCGATGGGTCCTATAACCTGAGGCATGCAGACACATTTTCGACACTTCGAAGCCGTCCTTTTCCTAGTGGTCTTAGTTTTTGCCTGTGCCGAAGATAATCGGGGAGTCTTCGTGCGCGAAGGTACCTTTCTCAATTTCATGTTGAAGTCCATATTGTGACGATAAATTCTTTCTGCTAAAATGTGGTAGTACGCCTGGGGGGAATGTATATTTCGAAATGACGTTTGACGTTTGTCGTCTTCTTGATTGTTTCCGTATTATGCTAGGATAACCAGGATTTTGCATTCTGAGACAGACGAAAAATATTTCGCGCCAAAAACACTTTGACGTCGCGTCATACGGAGATGATGTGATTTTTCAAAACTATTATTTATTAAACTGCACTACAGACTCCTAAGGGTTTAGGACGAAATGAAACCAATAGAAGTTAATCTTATCATAATAAAATCCGAATTACAAAAATAAAAAATATTGTACAATTCACTTCTTTACAGATTATACTGCTTGTAATTAATGTATATTGGTAATTTAAATATACACAAAAGACAAGTATAGAAATATTTTTCTAAATATAATAGTAAAAGATTTTGAAGAAAAATTGGTTGTAATTGTTTGGCAAAGCTCAAAAGTTTGAAAAATAAATTCCACAGAAATTAACCAAAGACAATCGAGATCAAAATATTGCCATTTGCAATTCCTTATTGACACATCATAATTGCTTTTACTCTACATAAATTTGAAAAAGCGATCTTAGTGATTGGACAAATGAGAGATTTTGCAACCATCGAAAATTTAGCATTGTTAGCAGCCTTAATTTTTAAAGTATTTATTTCAAGTCCTTATCAAATGCTGATTCAGTAGTTTTATGACTTAGTAAAAACAGTGTGTGTTTTTCATATTTTATTTAAATAAATAAATGTAATAAGCAAAATGGAGAGTTAACATTAGGCGTTCAAAAGAAAATGTCTCCAAAAACTGATATCGGGAACTAAAGGGTGTTTCAAATTTGGCGGTTTTTTTAAAGAATAAATAAAATACATAATTTTCATTCGCTTTTAAAAACTTTTATTGGTAATTGAAGTATCAGCTATGATATTTATATGCAAAAAATTATATCTGCCAAATGGCCTCCTCTTGCAGCTCTACAACGACATTTTGACATAATTGAGGCTCTATCTCACCAATGACACGAATAATTTCATCTTTCAAAGCAGAAATTGATTGTGAATTGTTTTTATAAACCTGACTTTTCACATAACACCAAAGAAAATAGTCTAACGATGTCAAATCACATGATCTTGGTGGCCAATTAACATCACCGTTTCTTAAGGTTACACGTCCAGGAAATTTTTCTCTCAATAAATCAATTGATTCGTATGCAAAGTGAGGCGTAGCGCCATCCATATATCCTCTAGATCAATATTCATTAATTCAGGCCACAAAAATTCGGTTATCAACCAACGATATTAATCACCATTGACAGTTACAGCTTCACCAGCAGCATTTTCAAAGAAGTAAGGTCCAGTTACACCACCTGACCATAATGCATACCAAACAGTAACTCGTTTAGGATGCATAGGTTTCTTATGAATAATTCGTAGATTTTCAAGTTCAAAATGTGCCTCATCGGAAAACATTATTTTTTGAGAAAAATCAACTGGTTGTTCATTGATGAAATTGACAAATGAACGACGTTTTAAATGATATAATGGCTTCAGTTCCTGTATTATTTGAACCTTATATGCCTTCAGAGCTAAAACCTTGTGTAAAATACGCCATGTTGTTGATCCACTAAGTCCAAGTTGTCGTGAACGTCGTCGAATGGATATTTCATGATCTTCAGTAACACTTTCACGAACCAAACCAATATTTTGTTGTCAACGACCACTACGACTATGTTTTTCACTTTTTTGATCTTCCACGGAACCAGTCTCTTGAAATTTTTTAATAATTCGACCAATAATGCTTTCAGATGGACGATTATGTAAACCATAAAATTCACATAATTTTCTAAAAACTCTTTCCATAGAACGCTGATTTTCATAAAATAATTCAACAATTTGAACGCGTTGTTGTACTGTGTACGAAGCCATTTTTATAAATGTCATACATCATACTTTTTAAATGCCCACATAACCAGACAAATTCAGTGCGCCATATATATTTTATTTATTCTTAAAAAAAACGCGCAATTTAAAACACCTTTATGTTTCTTTTGAAGCTTTTATATCACTGTGTTAGGCAATATGTTCTACTAGATCACTTAATGTCTTCTTTCACAGTTGAACTTTTTCAGCAATCACATCCTACAGCTTCCACTGTTTCATCAAATTAAAAATAATGTTCTTTTTTTCCACAGTTAAGGCTTTTGGTTATATAACGAAGAGTACAGCACTGTAAGCTTGAGGTAGCAATCCCTTTTTCGATTTTAATTTAAACGATAATAGCTGACAATAAGTGATAGTAAGTGTCAACTTATATCAATGTATAAAGCTATTTTTACATATAAAAATATTGATTTTCCTGTAATATTGTAGTACAATTATAAGCCCTACTTCTGTTTATTCCATAGTTAGAATCCCCGTTAGAATCACCACTAGGATAATTATTTCTGATTCCTTTACCTTTTTTGATTGTCAATATACAATATTATTAAACACCTATAGATAGATTTGTAACGTACATGTTTTAAATTCACTTATTGACTTTGGAAGGTCAGCATATGTCGTTGACTACGAATGCTGAAGTCTACATTATTCTATAAAGTTACGACCCTACAAATGTGTGTGTATGCGACTGTGTGCGTGGATACATGGTAATTTCAATTTAGAGCTATATCGTTTGAGGCCTTGTAAGAGTAGCTTCCATTAATTCTTCAACATTCAATTATATATAACTTTATACGTCCGTCGTCTAATAGCTTGGCAACACCTTTTTAGTGCGCTTCGACCAACTTATTAATTGGTCACTTCGGGGCTATTACAGGGAAAATTTTATAATTAAAAGCCATTTAGCTTAAATATGGAAAATCAATATCTTTTAGTACTTATTTTTCTAAATATTAACTAACTGATATATATATATATATATATATATATATATATATATATATATATGCATGTGTGTGTGTGTGTGTGTATATTCATTTAGTATTTTTCATATATATAGCATATATATATATATATATATATATATATATATATATGTATACGTATTTTTAGCAATAGTACAGGGACATATGATTTTGATATATGTTTTATTCATTCTTTTGTTTTAAGTGTATTAAAAAATTAAATCATAATTAAATTGATTTTACACATTTAACATATGAAAATTTCACAAACAAAGCTTTTATAGAATAAATTGTTAATTTAGCGTAAAATTTCAAAACAAGAAACTAGAAAAAAACATTCGAGAAGTTCTAAAGTTGTATAGCAAGAACCCTCCATAGAAAAACCAAGCCAGAAGGGCAAGGATGGATCGGAATCATCCACACGGGTAAAAATGCCTAGAGCCCTAAGAGTCAACACCGCAGAGAATATAGATCTAATGGCTGATGGGGAAATCCTATCATCTAAATGATCTGGAATTTATGTGCAAAAACTGATGAAATGGGACGAAGAGTACATAGGCGCTAAAAGGACCATAGTCAAGGTCAATTTCAACAGACATATGAAAAAAAAATCAAGAGATTCCAAAGAGACATGAGAATCACAGTAAATCTGAAAGAATCATCTCAAGTACTCTTAAATCTTAAAGTTCTGATGTTAAGAACAAGAGCAATGTACGTATTTGTATATTACTCATATTGGATTTAGATCTAAAAGAAGAAGGCGTCGTTTTAAGCAAATTTATGTTTAAAAACTCGATGCAATGAATCCAGAATCTATAATTGCAATTCCGAAATGAAACGACAGTCAAATCTTTAAATTCTTCAAAGTGAAAAATTAAGGCCTTCAGAAGAGTGTCAATGAAGATTTCAGTCTGCAGAAGTATATATTTGTTTACATAACATACTCCTTCTTAAAGATAATACAACACCACCGAAATGAAACAACAGTGAAATCTTTAGATTCTTCAAAATGAAAAATTAAGGCCTTCAGAAGAGTGGCAATGAAGGTTTAAGTGAATTCTATAGGATTCTATTTCTCTTTCTGAAAGATCTATATTTGTTTACACAACATACTCCTTTATCAGGATAATAGAACACCACCGAAACGAAACAACAGTGAAATATTTAGATTCCTCAAAATGAAAAATTAAGGCCTTCAGAAGAGTGGCAATGAAGATTTTAGTGAATTCGATGTCTCTTTCTGAAGAAGTATATATTTGTTCACACAACATACTCCTTCATCAGGATAATACAACGCCACCGAAACGAAACAACAGTGAAATCTTTAGAATCTTAGAATGAAAAATTAAGGTCTTCAGAAGAGTGACAATGAAGATTATTGTGAATTCAACAGACTCCTCAATCAGGATAATACAACATCATACTCTCTGCAAAAGTTTTTCATACAGTTCTTATAAGGGCTTTCGAGATTTTCTCACATTTTCTATGATGAAAAAATCCTGTAGTAGAAACAGATGCGATAGTTATGGGATTTATAAGAAGCGTGAAACAGAAGTTGGAAGATTATTTTCATAGATGATTTCGACGAATTTATAAATATATGCTGCCTAATGGTGAATAATTTAAAAATAAATGTATTCTGTTGAAAAAAGATCATTAGTTTTAATCCAACTAAATATTATGGCGACAGCTCAAGTAAGTCAAAATATATTAAAATTTATTTGGGAATACTTTATTATTAAGAAAAAAATCGAATTAATTTTGGAAAAATATCACACAACATGTAACATTTATTATCACAAAAATACGTGCATAAAAATGTAATATTCATATCAAAAATATAAATGCAATATCAAATATGGCAAACATTTACAAACACTAAACTCTTTCACTAATAGTCCTAGGAGACTTATTACGAACATCTGAGTTATTGTTATCCAAAGCCTTTCTGGAATTTTCAACAAAATTCATTAAACTTTTCGACATATAATAAGGTCTCGAAATACCATCATTTTGCTCGCAATCTTCGCAGAAGCAAAGAAAAATCGTATCAATGGCCATCTATAAAAATATCAAAAAAAAGGAAATGTATTTTAAATGTATTTGAGAATACATACCTCATATACTGTTATAAAACAATGCGCGATGAAGTATGTAAACGTTCCAACTAAAACTAGTGGAATCCATACATGGTGGAGATCTTCTTTATACTGTCGATAAGAAAATCGAGGAAGTATAAATAAAAATTAAGGTTCAAACCTAGTATTTTATACCTTCAATACATGTATCCCGATTGTTACAGTTGCCACTACAACTAAGACTTTAGTTAAAACTAGAACAAAGTCACCCACTGAATTTATAACTGCCACACGTAAGCTATTACTTGCTAAAAGCTTGAAAGCCTGTTGTCCAGATTGGCAAAAGTTTCTTCCATACATAGCTGGGAAAAATTAATTTTTTTCCTTTTTTTATTTGAATTCTAACTTTGAATATTACCTATTTCAATGTAAGCATTCCTACTGATATATTTTAATAGTTTTTCGAAACAGTATAAACAGCACTGACAGCAGTAGAAAACATATTGTGTACACTTTCCAGTCTTATTTTTCAAGTATCTCTGAAGTAAGGCCATTAATAGTCTAAATAACTTAACAATGGCAATAAGTAATGAACCAAGACAAACAGATCCTAAATGATATTTTACTAAATTATAAAAACTGTACAGTATAGGGTTACCAATGTTCTTTTTATTTCTGAAATAGATAAAATATATTAATACTTATTAAACATGTTACATTTTTGAATATAGGTTTTGTAAGTATTGGTAACATCAAAAAGAAGTGCGCGTCCAGAAGATTGCAAGATTAAGATTACGAGTATATTATATCATAGTATTTCACTTTATCGTTTCAAATCTACTGTGGTTCTCATTACTCTTGGGAAAACTTTAGCTTGTTTTCATATGTCTATTCAAGTTGATCTTGATTACAGCCTTGTCTCCATACAACCTTGGCATTCTTTGATTAGATTTCGAGGCTTTAGTCTCAGAAATTTCAGATGACTTAGCTGATTAGATCTTTCCATTCGACACCAAATCCACTTCTTTTAAAATGTTGACTCTCGTAACTTACGAGGATAGTTTGACAAGTAGTGAGAATGTCACATAGGTGACGTTCTAATTGGTAAAACAAATGCACTGTAATTTAGGTTGCCTATTTATATGTTTACATTCCGATATTTAGATAAATCGGTTGATTAGTTTATTTTTGACAGCTGATTGAAAAAGAAGCAACACGTCGTTTTGGGGATATGATTATAAAAATTCATAATATTATTACGCAAGATCGACGACTCAAAGTGAGAGATATAGCCATGGTAAACATTTCAACAGAACGCGTACACCACATCTTAACGAAAGAATTGGGCCTTTCCAAGCTTTTGGCAAGATGGGTGCCGCGATTGCTTACGACTGATCAAAAGTTTACTCGTTTGCGCATTTCCAATGAGTGTTTGGACCTTTATAAGCGGAATCCAGTTGACTTTTATAGGTGATTTGTTACTTGCGATGAAACTTGGATACACTACAGTACAAGCGAAACTAAACAACAGTCGAAACAATGGTTAGAAAGTGGGTCTGCACCTCCAAAGAAAACGAAAACCACTTTATCGGCAAACAAGGTGATGGCATCAATTTTTTGGGATTCAAAGGGCATTTTGCTAATTGATTACCTTCAGAAAGGTGCCACAATAAACTGACAATATTATACAGAACTTCTACAAAAATTAAATGTTGAGATTCGTGCTAAACGACAAAGAAAAAGATTCTGTTTCACCAAGACAATGCTCCCTGTCACGAATTGCATTTCCAATTAGTACCGCATGCGCCCTATTCGCCGGTCTAGCCCCTTTCGACATCCACCTTTTTCCAAAATTGAAAACGGCACTAGGTGGAAAGAAATTGTCGTCTAACGACGAGCTTATCATCTTCGTAAATGAGTATTTTGCAAGCCTTCCGGAATCGCATTTTAGAGATGGCATAAGGGCATTGGAGCACCGTTGGAATAAATGTGTTGCTCTTTTAGGAGATTATATATTGAAAAATAAAAATTATTTTGTATTTAAAAAATTCGTTTTTCTTTTCCATTCTCACTACTTGTCAAACTACCCTCGTATGTATTTTTATCTGGATAGTTAACTCCGTTCTATCCGTACCTTCCTGGTTTATTTACCCAATGGAGGGTTTCTTCCTTGTAGTTTTAAACATCACATATGCTTTTTTCCCCGTGTTTGATTTTGGAATTTGTTCTGTACTTTTTCCATGCACGAATTACAATCCCCGCTTAAACTAGTTAGATTAAATATGAAACTCTTAGACCTAGTTCTGCCAAAATACATATAATAAAAATTGATGATAACAATTTATTACCTTGAAAAATACCAGGTAGCAATCGCACCGCCAAGTACCATATGCTGACATCCTATAATGAATTGGGACATCCACAGCATAGAAAATAAATTCCAAAAACCTGTAATTTTCATAATCGTGTCTGGCATAAATACAAAGTATTCTTCTCTGATGTAAGTAATATAGCCCGCACTTTGAATCCACAGGCAAAAATAAAACCAACAAGAGATTACAATAAATAAAGATAGGAGAGTCTGAAAACATATTTAATACTTGCTATGATATAGAAAAAGACATTTTTGGTTTTAATAAGCTTAATCATACCAAAATTGGTTGAAACAGTATCAACGGCATGGCTGTTATTGATTTTCCAGCTTCAATAAATAACTGAACGACGAGCTTTATCCGTTTCCTTAGAGCAATAACAATAATTATTATACACAAAGTAATAAGAGTGGCACCAATAGCGAACCATAAGTAGTACGTTTTCTTTTTATTTGTTAAGCTACTTCCTATAGAGCTCGTTTTATCATCTTCAGGACTTTGCCTGTACAAATACCTAAAAGTAATATGAAAAAATTTAATAGAAAAGTTCTCCATATTTTGTCATAAACTAAAATTAAAATTATATAACAATTTATCTGATGTTTAACAACAATTTTTAAACAATATAAGTTGATCCAATCAAAATAGATTAGACTCCCTACTGAGTCTAACAATTTATTCACGAGCTTAAACCTTATCACTATAGCTGTCAAGTTGGGCGACACACCATAGCCGTCCGCATCGTAGTAAATAATAAGTAATAGTTTATATGTAATAATTGGAACTTTCAAGTTTCGTAAAATATTTATGCATTTCAGTATATTGTTGAATAAGGTAACTATTTAAATAGATCAGATGACTAATGAAATCGCGTATACTGGTAGCGTAAATTCTTGTTATATACCCAGCAAATAGGTATCAATAGCACTATTTATACATTCAATGGATAGTAGCGAGACCTTGGACAACAGTATGCATTTTAATAATACGCAGTCTGTCGCAGAGAAAACTGAACTTTTTTAAAATAGTAATTCTTAGTGGCACCATCTATTAAAAAAAATATGCATCGGTAAGATAGATCTTTTATCAATGTTTTGTCAAAATATCATAACATTTGCATCATTAAAAGAAATTGCATATAAAGTAACAACATGTATTTGGCATTGGTCGAATGAATTTTGAACAAAGAGCAAAAATCAAGTTCTCTTTTAAACTCGATAAATCGTTTACTGAAACATTTAATTTGATGAAACAAATATATAGTGATGAGTATTTATCACGTACGAGTAGGTACAAGTGGTATAAACGATTTTAAGACGGTCGTACGGACATAAATGACGACGTACATCCTGGTGCAGAAAAAATCTGTGGTTATGGAAATTAACATCGAATTTGTGCGTGAATTTATCAGGAATGAGCCGAAATCCTCATTGCGATACGTGAGAATGGAATTAAATATTTCCAAAGGCTCAATTCATCGCATTTAAACACAGTATTTGGGACTGAGAAAGTTTGTGCAAGGGTTGTTCCACACAAGCTAAATGATAATCAAAAATTGCTCCGAATTCAACATTGTATAGACTTGATTAAAGACTTAGAAAAGGAGGAAAACTTCAGGTATTCTATTGTAACTACCGATGAGACGTGATGTTTTTAATATGATCCAGGGACCAAGCGTCAGACCAAGCGAAGAAAGACTGAAAAAAGCCGTAAGCGGCACTTACTCTTCTGCAAAACATTATTCATCTCAATATTGTGTGTGTGTCAGTGTTAACGCGCTGAAAAATTGTTCTTATACAAAGAAAATGATCGTTGGACATCTAGTAATGGAATATTTGCATAACCAAAATGGTCTTTGAAGTTATGTAAGGGATCTGGAGAATTATTTCACTATCATTTCATATTTGTCTTAAACTTATGAAATCTGAACCTTTGTTACTTTTAAATTTTTCTGTAACTAGATGATCCTTTTCGTCACTTGTGACGTTGAACTATGAGTGTACATCGTCCAGCAATTGTAGCGACTTTACTAACGACAATGAAGGATTTTCCAATTTGCTTATAGCCTCAAGTATTCGTTTGTAATTGAGGATAGTTTTTAATCTGTACATACTCGAGCATACTCAAATTTTTCTAACTTTACTTTAAATTATAAAATTAAACTCTTCGCTATTGAAAATATTTAGAATAATGAAACGTTTCATGTAACCATGGTTCTCAACATATTAGAATTGGCTGTGGTGGTTGAGGAGATGCAAAGACACTGTCTGTGAAAATCTCTAGTTCGCTAAGGAGCTTGAAGAAAAAAGGTTTTTGTCTAAGCAATCAAATCATTTACCTCTGGATAATAGTTTCATCGACAAGATACAAAGAATGAAGTTTACACATTAAATGTAATAAGTAACTACACTTATTCTTAAAGGAACAACTCATAGATAACATGGTTGCGGCACCATCAATAATTAACATTAAGTCTTGGTCTGTTAAGGGCTGAAAGTTTTGTTAATGTACTTACTACTATCCTCGAAATTGCTTCACGAGTATATTTCTTCAACCTTTTACTGGTTATTAACAATGATACTAACGACTTAAGAGGTTCTAGCTTTCATACTGCATTGACGACAGAATTTTTTTACAGTCTATAGTCTCGTTTGTACATAACCACGGTTTTTTATTATTTAAATTGGATTTAATATTAGTTTTCATTTCAGTGTTTGCAGGGTGATTTTTTAATGTTTCTCGAGATGGTAATTTCCATTTGGGATTATATACAACCCAGAATTTAGGAAACTGTTCTTAATGAATAAAGAAAACAGTAAACGGCAACTAGTTAACGTCAAAATTAAATCAAAAATAAAGTCATTATAAGTATTTCCACCACTTTTTCCATATTTATATTGAGCAGTTTTAACGAGTTCTTTGCACGCGAATTTGTCCCAGAAAACAAATATTTATCGCAGACTGCACATATTATTTTTTAGCAAGCGTACTTTAAGTCTGGAAATTCTTTATTTTTCGTTTTCTACTATTTGTAGCACTATCACAATCTTCTGTCATTATTAAGCTATACACGAAAACAGCGAAACAAATCTCATAACAGTTCTAACCAAACTGACGCGATATACTAAATTCGCTCTGAATTATCTGGGCGTACGCATCCCTACTTCCGACGGCTCTGATGCGCCGCCAAGAATTGACAGCTCTATTTATCATAGCGATGGTATTCTTAACTTTTATTTATACTTATCAAACATAATCTGTGACTTAATTTCCCTTACAATAATCAAACTTTTTGGGGGTAAAATATAATTCAAATTAGAATTAAAGTTGTTAATAGCTTTTAATCATTTGTTTCTTTTTTTAAGTAACACTACTCGTCACCTATAAGTTTATATAACATCAAAAATAATTATTTTGTAACAGTAAAATTATATTTATTGTGGTCCTTGTTAGAGTAAACAACATGGTAATTTTAATACATTCATTTAAAGTCTTGTCGAGGTATAAATAATAATGCTTACCATAAATAAGTGGTACCCGCAATTGAAAATAAAATTACACCAAGGAGCACTATCCATACTAATATTCCCACAAAGAATCTGAGTAGAACCACCAATACCACTGAAAATACTTAAAGAATAGACATGTCTGTATAAATGATTATTGCAGCCATGGTTAACACTTACCAAATCCGATCACGCATAAGTATAATATCTCTCTCCAAGTTAATAACAGATCATCTGTAGCTTCCTAAAAAGTATTTATGAATTTCTTAAAAGTAAAATCGGTGCTTATTTAACCTGATAGAAGTCAGGCCATCCGATTTTTGCTATGAAACTGTCGATGGTGGAAGAAACTCTTTTTGGTACACAACGATTAAAAATTTGTCGACTGAAAAAATAATAAAAGCTACACGCGGAAACGTTGCAACGGTATTTCGTTCAAATGTTTATTTTAAAATCGGCCATGTGATTTAGCAAGTAGATCAACCTGTAAGTTCGAAGGTCCTAGGTTCAAGTTCCGAGCCTCCACCAATATGAGGCATTTTGTCAGGCGCAACTTATCTCAAACTATTCTAAAATGCCTAGAAGTAACATTGGAATAGTAGTAAGCGTAAGTAATCATAATATTCCTCAGGAATTCACAACTTGAAGAACTTCTGAAGAACCCGAACTAAACCCAAGCTAAAGTGTTTCTTTAGAATCATCGAGCGCAACCCTCTTGTTTTGTTGTCCTTCTTGCCGCTTGCAGAAACAATATGGAAAGGTACATAACAAATGCAAAAAATAAAATAAATAAATAAAAGAACAAGCGAGAGTGTCTAAACCTGCAAGGCAAAAACTATTCATGGGAAAAATGAGCTAGGAAGGAAAATCTGTGCTTTCTACACAAATAAAGTTAAAAACTGCGTGGGTTAACATCATAAAAGAAGTCGATCTAATACCCCATAAAGAGACCCGATCAGCTACATGATCTGGAATTTCTAAGGCAAATATTCAAGGTGCAAAAGCTGGCGAAACAAAGCCAAGATAACAGAGATTTAAAAAGACATAATCAAGGTTAACATGGATTAAGATTTAGATGGACCATATATCTCAGTTTTTTATGAAAAATATTTCGTTAGGTAATTTATCTTTATTTTTATTTACATTTATACAATAATATATAATATCAAAGAACGTAAATAGATTAATTGGTTCTTTTTTTAATATTTAATGCATCGTTTAAACTTTCTTAAGAAGCTTATTCTTAACTACGGAGAAATACGTTAATGTCTAAATTAAGCAATATCAATTACAACTACATTAACACGGGTAGTGTACATATGTAAAACACGAATCAACAAATTACTCGTCTATTTTCCGCTACCCTTTCTGTATAACTAATTGACGGTGTATTTTTGATGTACAATCGCGTAAAGAATTATTAATTACACGCAGCGGTAAACATTTGTTCTTGGTCAGTGACAGAAATTCGATCCTGTCTGCTAAATATATAGCTGGATATATTGATTTTTTTGGATTTGATTGTTGTATAAAAATGGGTACAAGAACGCTACTACAAATTAAATGCATAATATTACGCGAAAATATTAGAAATTATGTTCAAAATTAACACACCGCTCAAATAATTCCATACAATTATTACAAAATTGTTTGATTAATTAATTATTTTTTAACATCATCAAAAAACAATTAAACTGGAGATAATTAAACATCAGCGTTTTTAATCGAAACTTATCGAAAAATTTCAACCATTCAATTATATATTCAAAAACAAGACAATATTACTATTGGAAATCTTAAGAAACTCTATAAATAAAAAAGATATAACGAAAGAATAAAAATTAACAACGAGCGCCACCTCCCCTAGCTTATATTCGCAGTGGTAAACTCATTATCAACTTCTGAATTATTCTTAGTGATTATTATCTCGTTCCAAAAGACATGTTCCAATTCCTGGAGATTACTAGGAGCTAGTAAATGTCACCTGATGATCTCTTCAGAGCAAACCAAACGTGCTCGGTTGAATTTAAATCTGAGCTTCGTAGCTTGACCAGTCCATGACTCGATTATTAACCTCTGGCAATTAATCCAAAACTTGTCTAGCGATCTTGAGTCTCATGAAAAATAAAAATGGTGTGAAAAGTATTACAAGATTCTGGATAATGTTCTCTAAATAGTATTCGGCATTCATCGACTTTTGACGAATAGGGATTAACTCTGTGCGAGCATCAAAGCAAATACCTCCCCAAAACATTCATGATCCACCATCAAAGGCCTCCGTTCGAGAGATTGTACAGTCACGATATCTTTCTCCAGTTCTTCGCCATACTCTTTCGCGACCATCTAGAGATCGTTAACTTACTATAGTCTCGTCACAAACAAAACTCGCTTGTAATCCTCAACAATCCAATCCGCGTGATTTCTTGAAGCAATGGTCCAACTGCAGGCCTCCTACCACTGAATCTTACTTCTCTCAACATTTTTCTTATAATTAAAGCAGAAACTATGACTTATCTGACAACATCAAGCTAATTACTGAGCTTTGTGCTCGTTACTCGCTTGTCTCTGAAAACTTACAGTTGCAAAAAATGATCATCTGTACTTATCAGTTGTTTTCTACCTTGACCACGTCTTCTCGAGTGCGATCCGATTTTCCTGAACCTTCTAACCATTCGAGTAGCTGTCACACGATTAACGCCTAGCAAATTAGCTACCTAACGCATTGTACGTCCTTCTTGTAACAAAGTTGAATATCTTACCTATTCATCATTGGTTAAATGATGTGGTCGGTTCATGATTTTTTATTTAAACTGTATTAACTTACATTCTATACACGTCAAAAATGAACAAACTCGTAATTAAAACTTTAATGGTGCTTGAACTGTATCTTAAACGACTCAAGAAAAACTGGTTAATAAAACTGACATTAACTGTGTAACTTTAGGCTGTTTTCACCAGAAATGTAAAAATTATTATGTAGTGAGATAAAGCTATATTATGTTAGGATCAAAAAATTTTAGAAAATACAAGAATTATAGCAAATATATATATATATATATATATATATATATATATATATATTGGGTCTGGAAAAAGTTCAGTAAAATTCAATGGCGCGTGGACGAATTCATTTAAACCGAATATGCTCCATTATTATCGACAATGTTTCGCCATTTTTTTGTAGATCCATGATCCCATCGGTGAAAAACTTCTGTGGTTTCTGGTCGAAAAACTGAATCAAGTAGTTTTCACAGGCTTCTTTTGAAACCAACTTAATTCCATTGAGAGAGTTCTAGAGATCGAAACATATGATAGTCAGAGGGTGCTATATATGTAAGGTGGGTGCATCAAAACTTCCCATACGGGTCATCAAAGAATGTGTGGTATGGAAGACAACACCTTTCCTATTAATCAATTCGGGCCGTTTTCTTTCAATCGCATGGCGTAATCTCTCTAGTTGTGCACAGTAGAGTTGATCATATATATATATACACACAGCATCACTTTTTTTTGGCGTCAATGTTGGCTTATATATATCCACGATACGCTTCCGATTATCGTACGTAATCCATTTTTCATCTCCGGTTATTAAACGTTTCAGAAACGGCTCGATTTCATTCCGTTTCAGCAGCGCATCGCAGATGTTAATTCGGTCAATCATGTTTTTCACGCTCAACTCATGAGGAACCCATACGTCAAGCTTTTTTTGTAACCAGCTTTGTGTAAATGGTTCAAAACAGTTTTGTGGTCAATGCCTAGCTCCATGCCAATATCGACACTGCTGATATGCTTATCTTGTTGGACTTTTTCAAGAATTTCATCAGATTTTTCAGTGATTGGACGACCGCAGCGTGACTCATCTTTCACATTGAAATTTCCAGAACGAAAGCGAGCGAACCATTTCCGCGCAACAGATTTCGATAAAGTACCTTCACCGTACACAGCACAAATTTTATCACAAGCCTGCGCAGCGTTCTTCCCCTTATCATAATAATATTGCAGAATATAGCGAAATTTCTCATTATTCTTCTCCATTTTCAAGTGCGAATAACTTTCCAACCACTGCACCGATTACAATGTTTCTACGCTCAAACTAACGTTCGGAAGGTCATCTAAAAAACGAGCCCTCGGTGGTGTCGCTGTGACTTGTTGTTCTTTAGTTATCGGCAACCAATTCCATCTATCGGGAAAAACGCCACGAACTTTTTCCTCTCTGTGAATATATATATATATATATATATATATATATATATATATATAGCATTGAGTAGCGCATTAATTTTGAACATGAGTGTAGATGACATGATGACTGTATAGTATAGTTTCCATTTATTAGATTGAGACATAAATATTTTTTGGAAAGATTAAATTATTATAATGCATCCATCATCCTATATCTTACATTGAAATTAAATAATAAGCTTTGAAGCGAATGGGTCGAAAGTGTGAATTAATAAATTATCAAAATAATTTTCCTTTTCAGAAAGTTTATAAATCGTTGAGTCTTACTTCTCAACTATAAACAGTTTTATTCATTATAGCGTTTAGATTAATTTATTTAAATATATTGAAGGGAAATTTAATTGTAAAAACGGTAAACTGAATTTGTTCGGAGGTACTGTTGTTTTATGTGTTCATAATTATCTTGCGATTGGCAGAACTATTGAAGGAAGAATTTCGATTGCACTCTCAGACCTAATTTCTTATGAAGTGATAGATGCATCCAGCAGTTGCTCTACTCCTCTCCTTACCGTTTTCTGTAAATATTATTTGGAAAAATTCTTATTCTTCTAATGCTACTTTACGACCCACCAAAGTTAGACAGCAATGAATGTGAAATACTACTTTATTAATTGATGGCAGTTATTACTGTGAAACATAGAAGTTTCAAATTACATGTGTCTGACTAATTTAACTCATTTACGCTATTATATTTCAAATCCTATTTATAATCGAAAAGATAATATTTCCATTTGTTTCGTTTCCTTTCAGTTGTTAATGCTAATAGAAGATTTCTTGACTTTGTATTATCAAACTTTAATTAAAAGCTTTCAGTTGAAAGTGACTTGATGCCCATTTATTATTGAAGACGTACGCTATTCTTCCTACCTCATTTCAATTGAAGCTATTATGCCTAAGGGGCAGGTTGTCTTTCCGACAATAGCAATATCAAATATGATTTTGGAAGACCTTGTTTTCAAACAGTCTACTTTCATTTGATGCAGGTGGATTGGTCACCTTGCATGTAATATGTTGACGTAGATTCCGCCTTTCATAGATTTGTACCATTAATACAACCAAAAAATGCTGCAATTTTTCCACTTTGATTTACAGAACCTATCAAACTTAAATTGAAATTAAAATAATATTATCACCGTAAGTGGTAACCTTCAACAGCTGAAAAGCATTTTGAAAACCAAAATCATGATGTTAGTTGTGCAAAACTGAAGGCAATAGGTATTATAGTTGAGCTTAAATCTTTTTGGCAATTCGAACTGAGACCTTTTCGTTGGTGTTTTTGATATCTGAATACTCACAGACTGTAGATAGAATTATTTGCAAATCAATTTTTCCTATGTCACTTATGCGCGTTACACCTTCAGACTTGTTTCGTGTTCCGTACAACCCCTTGCGTGATGTAACATTTGAGTCAGATGAGGTTGAGAATCGGCAATTTGTAAAAAGTTCGTAAAATAAATATTATGATACTCATCTGAATTTCTGATTTATACCATTTTATTCACCAGTGTATTATATATTAGACCTCCTGATACAAAGAAATCTATTGTAAAGTTGAGTCGTATACGCAGTACGTTTGAGTTATTCAGTTTAACCTATACACATACGATGATGTATCAAATCTATTATTTGAATGGCTTAAAAAAGTTGGGACATCGCTGGACTAAGTGTTTAAAGCTACAAAAAGATTATATCCAGAAATAAATGTACTAACTGCTAACCAATTGCGTTGTATTCTTTAGTACAGGTATTTATCGTACCGTCCTCGTACAGTGTTCTTTGTAAATAAAATATTTTTTTCAGCATTTACTATAGTTTAATATAACTAATTTAAAATGTATTTAATTCATATTAAAATTTAACGTATACTTACAAATCTCTATATTCACTACAATTTTTAACACATAT
The DNA here is from genome assembly GCA_031893035.1 of Dermolepida albohirtum. NCBI lineage: Eukaryota > Metazoa > Arthropoda > Insecta > Coleoptera > Scarabaeidae > Dermolepida > Dermolepida albohirtum. The sequence goes on along the minus strand of JAVIWB010006917.1, from coordinate 485,497 downwards.
TTTGTCCAGACGTTCGCTTCCATCTCTAGAATTCATTGTTAGAAGATATCTAAAAAAGATCACTAAATATATATTCTCAATTATAAAATATTTAATAAGCAGTTACTTTTCATTTTTCCTATCTCTTCCTGTGCATTCAAAACGTGGATCATTTTTAACTCCGTGATTCTGAATACCACAAACATTCGCGCAATTATCGTAGCCGTATAGGACACGGTATATATTACCATGCAAAATACAGTACATCATAAAGAAACCCTGCAGGATTTAATAAATATATAATACATTCATAAAACTGCGCTTTAATAAGTACATACCAAAGTTAAAAAGAAACCGGCCATAAGAATTAAGAAGAATACATCCGTGCAACGTCTGTTTTTCGATGTATGTGTAAAATTTTCATTGTCTTCAGTAATGGATCGATTTTGAAATGGAACTTCACGATCCTATGAATTTATGTCACAGAAATTTGTAAATTTAAAATGTAGAAACTACAATTAATTTAGGCATATTTAAATCAAATTGTCCAATATAGTTAACATTTTAGTTTAACTCTAAGAAGGGTACATTTTGGTTCTCAACGGTGCGGATCGCGTACGGAGTTTGTTTTCGTACAGGTATTTTTCGCCGCGGTTTACCAGGTACGACACTTTGCAATTGTCTACTGATGATGATAACTTGGTTGTCGAAATACGTATACAGAATTACAAAAGTTAATGTGGAAAGGAGTTATATATCAACCTTAGTGACTAAGAAGGGTCGTTTAATGAAATAAAACTACTTTATTTTTTTATTGAAAGGAAGTGCTATGATGTTCCGAGCTACAAGATCTAATCAGTAGTCTCACATATATATGCAAGTATTCAATCCTTTTAAACATTAATACGGCTTTTTTTGTAGTGTGTGGAGCCATCTATCTGAAACCGGCTGAATTTCAGCTATAATTGTACTAAATATCGAAACATTTAAGATACTATCTTTAATCGAAAATATAAAATTACTCAAAGAGTAGCCATAAAGTAAAGAGTCACTGCCAGAATGGGTTTCAAATAAAGAAATCCTCTATTAATATTGTTGTTTAATATTATACCGGAGAAGTTATAAGAATGGAAAGGGAAGCATTCTGCAAAAAAGCAATTGCGAAAGAAATTCTAACAGAACAACAAAGAACATTAAAGAAATAGCTACAAGATTAGTAGCAACTGCGAAAAACCAAACAAAGCCTAACGAAGCTCACTTTGAGAAGAGGAGTTATTGGATTAAGACCCAACCCAAACACAAAAACAATTGGCAGAAGCATTAAACGTGGCCACGTGGAAACAATTGGCCACCTACTACGAGCAATAGGAAAAATCCAAAAGATGGGAAAATGGGTGCCACTTCACTGAAATAACAGGCAAATGAAAAATAGAAAAATTTTCTGTGAAATTCTGCTTCAAAGGTATGATAAGAAGTCATTTCTGCACCGAATAGCGACAAATGATGAAAAATGGATTTATTTGGAAAACCCTAAACACAAAAAATCATGGTTATCACCTGGCGAAACCGGCCCATCGGCTCCAAGGCCAAATTATTTTGGTCGCAAGACAATGTTCTGTGTTTGATGGGGTCAGAATGTATTACGAACTATTGAAACCTGGTGAAATAGTTAATATTAATCGTCACCGATAAATATTATTAATTTGAACCATGTATTGATAGAAAAACTTCCAAAATAGGCCCGAAGACACTGTAAAGTGATTTTACAGCACAATAGCGTGCCGTCTCATATAGAAAAACCGGTCAAGGAAGCGTTGAAAGCACTTGGATAGGACATAATATCGCACCCGCCGTACTCTGCAAACCTTGTCCCATCCGACTATCACCTTTTCGCATCAATGGGACACACGCTTACAGTGCAGCAGTTCGCCAATATCTAAGTAATTAGAAAATAGCTCGATGAATGATTTTGCTTCAAGGACAAACAGTTTTTCTGGGACGGCATCCATAAATTGCTTGAAAGATAGGCAAGATATGTGGAATCAAATGACCAATACTTTCAATAAATAAATTTTTCCATTTTCTTGAAAATTATGAAGTTTTCTTGTGAAAAAACCAGTAATGACTTTCCGGTACACCTGGTACTCTAAACAAAAATACTAATTGAAAATTAATTAAAAATCAACATGAGTATTTTTATAAAAGAAATGTCATGTTTCAATATATTTACAAAAACAATTTGTTCTTATTTTAAAGAATTTTTCGTCTAAAGAATAATATTTATAATATAATTTTGCTACAATTATAGCGAAACAACATATGATTTATTTATTATAGAAACTATATAGTGTTTTTAAATATTATTTTTGGTTTTTATATGATTAAATTTGAAAAGAAATTAACGTCCCATCCCCCTAATAATTAAATATATAAATAAAATTTGAGTTTCGGATATAATTCATAAATAATTAAAAAAATATATACACTTTCCAAAAAAATAATAAGAAAGCAAATGTAATACTAACTGCAAATTAAATTTTTATTATATAATTATACCAACTGCTTTAAAATTTTAGAAAAGTATTATTTCAAACAATTTTAACAAATATTCTTTTTAAATTTTTTAAAATTTTAATCCCGTTCGCTTTTATTACTGGCCGACACAATCTCGGCATTTTCTCTAGTAATTTCGCTAGTTTCTGGTTCTGTTTTTAACCATGTATTCTGTAATTGTGTCCATAATGTTTTTGTTGATATTGGGGCTGATTTTCGAACTTGTCTGTCTAGTTAATCGCACAACAGCTTTATAGGATTCAACTTAGAGCTCTGAGGGGGCCATTTTCTCTAAATACTTATGACACAATTTGGGGGTGTGTTTGCGATCGTTGTTTTGCTGGAACAAAATTTTCTCCAATTAGTCGTGTTCTAAAGGAGACGGCATTCTGTTCCTAAATTTCTCTGCATCTTTCTCTTCTTAGCCGTCTATTTTAATAAAATCGTCTACAGATGTTCCAACAAAGTAACCTCAAACTATCAAACTGATCCCCCTACATGATTGATGGTGAACGCAATGCAAAATTTGGGAACGCGTTCTACCCCCTAATCTTTGGACAAAGATTCTTCTTTTTGAAACAAATATTTCAAATTTGGATTCGTTGGTCAGCACTTTTTTCCACTCTTCCAGCATCCAGTGTATTGTGTCCAAGCTAACACTTTCATTTTGCTTGCGCAATAGCGGTTTTCGCACAGCAACTTTACCTAACAATTTGTTTTCGTCAACGCCTTTACACTGTTGTGACTCTAACTGGTTTATTCCGATTAATGTTTGTTTCTATTGCAATTTCCGGTGCACTTCTTCATTTATGAGGATAGTTTGACAAGTAGTAAGAATGACACATAGGTAGCTCTCTAATTGGTAAAACAAATGCACTGTAATTTAGGTTGCCTATTTATATGTTTACATTCCGATATTTAGATAAATCGGTTGATTAGTTTATTTTCGACAGCCGATTGAAAAAGAAGTAACACGTCGTTTTGTTAAAATGGAAAAAGCAGAGTATCGTGCAGTGATTAAATACTTCGTAATTAAGGGTATGAAAGCTACCGAAATAAAAGATGAGTTACGGGAAACACTAGGTGAATCTGCTCCATCATCCGACACAATGAGTAGATGGGTAAATGAATTTAAACGTGGTAGAACAAGCTGTGTTGATGAAGCGCGCTCTGGAGCACCCAAAATCGTGACTTCTAAGTAAATGATTATAAAAATTCATAATATTATTACGCAAGATCGACGACTCAAAGTGAGAGATATAGCAGACACGGTAAACATTTCAACAGAACGCGTGCACCACATTTTAACGAAAGAATTGGGCCTTTCTAAGCTTTCGGCAGGATGGGTGCCGCGATTGCTTACGACCGACCAAAAGTTCACTCGTTTGCGCATTTCCAGTGAATGTATGGACCTTTTTATGCGGAATCCAGTTGATTTTTGTAGGCGATTTGTTACTTGCGATGAAACTTGGATACACTACAGTACACCCAAAACTAAACAACAGTCGAAACAATGGTTAGAAAGTGGTTCTGCATCTCCAAAGAAAGCAAAAACCACTTTATCGGCAAACAAGGTGATGACATCAATTTTTTGGGATTTAAATCTCATTTTGCTCATTGATTACCTTCAGAAAGGTGCCACAATAAACGGAAATATTATGCAGAACTTCTACAAAAATTAAATGTTGAGATTCGTGCTAAATAGCCAAGAATGGCAAAGAAAAAGATTCTGTTTCACCAAGACAACGCTCCCTCGCATACCAGCACAGTTGCGATGTCCAAAATCCATGAGTTGCATTTCCAATTAGTACCGCATGCGCCTTATTCGCCGGATCTAGCCCCTTCCGACTTCCATCTTTTCCAAAATTAAAAACGGCACTAGGTGGAAAGAAATTTTCGTCTAACGACGACCTTATCATCTTCGTAATGAGTATTTTGCAAGCCTTCCGGAATCGCATTTTAGAGATGGCATAAGGGCATTAGAGCACCGTTGGAATAAATGTATTACTCTATTAAGAGAATATATTGAAAAATAAAAATTATTTTGTATTTAAAAGATTCGTTTTTCTTTTCCATTCTCACTACTTATCAAACTACCCTCAAACTTCCTTCGCTTAATAAAACTATTGCTCGATCGTTAGCCTCTTTTTATTCAATAAACTACCAGTGTCTTCATATTTTTTAATATTATAGTCCTCAGTTCTGCAGCTTATGCTCAGCAATTTCGCGAATTGTCTATTACTTTTGCCAATATTATGATGAAAGACTATAAGAGCACATGTTTGAACAGATAGTTTCTTTCTATGCAACATTATTCAAAATATCGATTTTATATTAAAGAAATACACAAACACTTCAACACGATCTTTTTACACTTCGAAACTTGAATGAAAACTAAAAAAAACCTCTCGTTACTTGATTTATGGCCTAATATAATCGTATTTAAATTTTCCTTGGAAAACATTTTTATTTAAACGCCTTATCTAGTTCGCAAAATGGTCATTGTGGATAATTTAGTTTTAAAGTAGTTAAATACATAAATACCGAAGAATATGCATGTATTGTGTTTCTCAATTAAAATTTAATAACATATTGGTTTTAGTTAGGCTATAATATTGTTTATTTGAGCGATATGAAAATGTACACGTGTGATAATACTACATTACGTAAATGAAAAAAGAATTCAAAACACGTTTTAAAAATTTCCGAATTAGAAATGACATAAGTTTTAGGAATTAATAAAAAATGAATTTTTGCATTTTTATACTCACAACCTACTATACTTTTTTAATTTAGACTAAATTTAAAATCCATAAATCAATTTGTAAACATTTTCGTAACTTTCAATTAGGAAGAAACGAATTTTACGGCATTTCATAATTAACTTCTAATCTAATCCAAGATCGTAATTTTAATTACTCCACTTACCTCTATAGGCTCAACTTTGTCGCCGGCGCTAATCGAGCAACCCATTTCGATTTACCCCAAATTATCTTCAATTTAAAAGAAGGGAAAAATAAACTCTGAACTTTACATCTTCGCCATACCCCGACTGCATCTAGATTTGTCGCTGTAATCTAACGTCCATTGCGTCATTTTTAAAGAAAGATAGAAAAGAAATCGAAAAAAACAGTGAGAATTACTAAATTGACCTATTATTCAATTAGTTTACACCGCCTTTAATAAAATTTATTCAGATTGCGAACGAGCAGTTTACGCCGCATGGCGGTTTGACGCACAGCGGTGGATGTTTGTGTCACATTATCTTGCCATGGCATGGTTTGGTTCGGAAGCAAACATTAGTTACGTTGTCAAGGCGATGGCCTGCATATACACCCATCATATTTCCAAAATAACTGAATGCTGCGTATCATGGAATTTCCTTGCTTTTATTTTCAAGACGAACTTTAATTTTGGTAATGGAATGAATGTAACCTTTTTATAACATAAGCTTTTATTTAATTACATTAGCAGTCAATAGTAGTTATACAAAATGTCAAAAATAAATTACACGAATAATGATATAATACGATCTCAAATAACCTTTTTTAAAATAAGTACATCGTACCTGGATTGCTAATCATTTTTTATGTTTAAAAAATTAAATTAGTAATGAACATCTGACTCGCGTATATACATATGTATGTACATAGCTACCATAAGTTCTTGTTATTTATATAGCGAAAAAAATATCCCCATTCATACGAAATATTTTCAATCGTAATGAACTATGCTATACATCTACAGCATCTGGTGTGTTACAATAGCTTTTCACTCAGCGATGTACGCGGCCCTGAAAAAAATTTCTTATACGAAGAAAACGATCATTCCATATCTAATGACATAATATAGCTAAAATAATGTTTGAAGTTATGTAAGGGATCTAGAAAAGCACTATCGTTATCATTACTCTAACTTTGACATGTTGCAGGCCAATGTCAACAAATTATAGCTGGTCCTTGTGTAACCGTCTAAGTTTAAACATTGGGAAGTGTTTCTTGGTGTCTTGCCCTAAAAGGATTTCTAGAATATAATCCTCTTACTCAATTGGCGGAATTATGATTTCTCGCAGGTTTTTGATTAAAGATCTCGGAGTGATATTTACTTTCTCTGAGCATGTTCTTGGTGTGACGGCTGCAGCTTCCAGATGTCTCAGATACTTTGATAATATAGCCACTTGGTTGCATAATCCGTCTCAATCTTTATTGAACACATTGTATATCAGATACTGCAGATGTATGCTGAGTTCAGTGAGTTCGACAATGTTTCGTAAAAGAGTAAATACTTCACTATTCCTTATATATTATTTAAATTTACTGGCGCTTGAAGCCTCACTACTGTCAATTCAACGTACGAATGGGGCTATTGATACCTATTCGCTAAATCATAATAAGAATTTACTATACTAATATACGCCATTCGGATGTTCATTAGTTATTTAATCTAGTTAAATAATTGTTACTCAATAATAAACGGAACTATAAAAATATTTTACGAGATTTAAACATTTATTATGTAACACATGGATCAATAAGTCCCGAGACTAACAATGAAAACAACATTTTTTTTGCAAAATTTTTTTTTATTCATCAACATAATCACCTTTTAGGGTGATACAATGGTTCCAACGCTTTTCCAATTTTTCAATACCATGTTTATAAAAAAATTTATCTTTCGCTTCAAAATAAGCTTCAGTTTCAGCGATGACCTCCTCATTTGAGCCAAATCTTTTTCCCTGGAGCATTTTTTTAAGATCAGCAAAGAGCCAGTAGTCACTAGGGGCTAAATCTCGCGAATATGGGGGGTGGGGAAGCAGATCAAAACCCAATTCGTTCAATTTTGCCATTGTTTTCATCGACTTGTGGCAGGGTGCATTGTCTTGGTGAAAAAGGATTTTTTTTCTCTGCATGTGCGGTCGTTTTTTTGCGATTTCCTCCTTCAAAAGCACCAGTAAGTCAATATAATAATCACTGTTGATCGATTTACCTTTTTCGAGGTAGTCAATGAAAATCACGCCATGTGTATCCCAAAAAACTGACGCCAGGACTTTGCCAGCTGACTGCTGCGTTTTCGGACGTTTCGGACGGCTTTCGCCAGCTGTGCGCCACTCAGATGACTGCCGCTTCGACTCTGGAGTGTAGTGATGTATCCATGTTTCGTCCATGGTCACGTAACGACGCAAGAAATCTTTTTTGTTGCGAGTAAATAGCGATAAACAGCTTTCTGAATCATCGACTCGTTGCTGTTTTTGTTCCATCGAGAGCAATCGCGGCACCCACTTGGAAAAAACCTTTTTCATGCTCAATTTTTCATGAAGGATAGTAAATACACTTCCATATGATATCTGTGTCATCTCAGCAATCTCACGGAGCTTCCCTTTACGATCTTTCATTATAATTTTTGTCACTTCACTCACATTTTCCGGTGTAACGGCTTCCACAGGTCTACCGAGCGTTCCGCGTCATTTGTGTCGGTACGACCACGTTTAAACTCGGCAAACCACCGACAAATCGTTGCTTTTGATGGACAAGAGTCCGGGTAACATTTTTCAATCCATTGTTTTGCTTGCGTGGTGTTTTTACCCATTAAAAAACAATGTTTTATCAGAACACGAAACTCGGTTTTTTCCATTGTTTAAACAAACTACAAAACGACTTTACTCCAACCTCGATAACTCAGCTGTTTCTGGTCCGATCGACTTAAAATTTTGACACGTTTCAAGCAAAGGTTAGTACTCTAGAAAGACGTGGTTACTGGTTTACTACGAGCGCCATCTATGGGTTAGTCTCGGGACTTATTGATCCATGTGTTATAACTTGTTACCTACTGTTTATTACGATACAGCTATGGCGTGTTTTCCGACTTGGTAGCTCTAACAACTACATATTTGTCTTAATCTGATCTGTTTAAAATACTATTTCACTTTTCTGTAACTAGATTCTGTTTGTCACTTAAGCGGTTGAACTTTGAACTGTGAGTGTACAGGGGAGAGAGGGAAATGACGAGACTTTCTTTATAATTTTTTTATTTTTCAATGTTTTTATGCCAAATTAAAATATTCACCATTCCAATATGCACTTGTTCAAGCGGTTTTTTCATCGTTTAAAACAGTTCTGGAACTCAATGGTATATTCTTTACTGCCTTTAGGGAATTTTGTTTTATCCCCTATACAGTCCCAAAACGTTGCCCTTTTACGTGCCTTTTGACTCTAAAGGACAAGGAGAAGCCACAGTTGGCTAGGTCAGATGAGTAGAGGGAAACTGCCTTATAGACAACGTGGCGTGGGCCGGTGCGTTGTCATGGTGGAAAAACCAATCCCCTATGCGCCAAAGAACAACCCTTTTCCTCCTGATGCATTCTCTCAACTTTTTTTGAGCCATCTTACGTTTTTGCCATGTGAGAAAAAGTTGTTTAGATTAAAAATTCTGCGCACGAATAGATGGTGTCACGGCGACAGCACTTCGAACACTAACTCATAAGAGTTGCCACGATAACACCTCGCCACCGGGAACTATAGAACCATATTCCCCGACATATAAGATTTTGCTGTGTTATCGAATTCGTTTAGGAAATTGAAACATATTACAAGCATATATTAAGCAGCTACACTTATTTTTAAAAGAACGACCCATACTTTAATAGTTGCGGCACTATCAGTCATTGACATTAACACTAAGTCTGTTGAGAACTGGAAGTTGGTCAGGTTATTTAGCACTGCCCTCAAAATTGTTCTAGAGTATTTCTCTAATCCTTTTCTAGCTGGTATTCATGATACTTACAGTTTAAAAGGTTCTAGTGATCGCACTACAACATTGACATTTTTTTTACAATCTGTAGTGTCGTCCACACATAGCCACAGCTTTTTATTATTGAAATTGTATTTAATATCGTATTCAATTCTGTCGCATATAGAGCCTATATGATTTTGTAATGTTGCTCGAGATGATACTTAATAAATAGTTTTTAAGTAAGTAAAGAAAACGGTAAATTACAAACAGTAAATACCAAAATAAAGTCTGACATTATTACACCATACACGAAACAGCAACGTAACAAACACCACACCTATTTTCAACAAGCTGACACACTGTACTAAATTCACTCTGTTAATTAACTGGGCGCACATGCCCCGACTCCTGTCGACTCTGATGCGCTGCCAGGAATTAACAGTTCTATTTGTGATAATACGTGAGATTCACAAGGCAACTTCTAACTTGTGCAATTTATTTACAACTATTTTAAAAATCATATTATTGAAGGACCTAACAGTATTCTTGGGTTGATCGATCGCCTTATTGAAAATTACATCTTGAAAAAAATCTATTAATGCGATACTTTATAAAATGAAGTTGTTATCAAAACCTTAATCTTTTTTTTGACTTATTGATTTTACAGAGGTCGGAGGTATTTCTTTCTTTTCCATTATATACCATACTCTCTTGTTTAACTAACTTTGTGCAAAGCTTACTTATAGTCTTTTTAACGTCGTTAAGTTACCTTCCTTTTTACGGATTTCTTATAGATGCTCTTATGATCCAACTTGATTAGATAATTAATTGATCTAGAGACTTTTGCAACAACAACAAATGTTTATTATTCTATTTTTGAAGTTTTTGTTTTTCATTCCATCTACATTATTTACTATATTTATTAGCCCTTTTCTATTTTTAGCACCTTATTTATTAGGAATGTATCTATGTTAGTATTATACACTAACTAAACGCCTAAAGAAAGCAAAAAGTACGAAAGATACTACTTTTATTACAATATCATATACCATGAATATATTTTATAATGCAACATGCACATACACTAGTTGCTAGAGTAACGTAATAATGAAATGACAGCAATGTATTTTAGCGTGTATTTTATTTTGCAACATAGGATGTGAAATACAGTAGTTGAACAAAATTTAAAAACTAATTTAACAAATTTTCAAAAATGTCACCATTGACGGCGAGACAGTATCCTAAGCGATTGTAGAATTCATTTATTGTATTTTGTATCTGCTCTGGAGTTATTTCTCTTGCAGCAACTCGTATTCTATTTTTTAATTGGTCAATATTGTTTAGAGGTTCTCCATGAAAAACTTTATTTCTGACCAAAGAAAGAAATCGTTTGGAGACAGGTCTGGTGACCTTGCGGACCATTATACTTCTCCTCCACGGCCTATCCAACGGTTTGGAAATCTTTGGTTGAAAAATGTTCTAACCATATGAGAATTATGTGCCGGCGCGCCATCATGCTGGTACCAAATCTCACCATCAATATTTAAAGCGTGGAGGGCTTTCATAACTCTGTACTCAAGCAATTCTAAATATTTTTCTCCTGTAAGAGTACCCTCAATAAAAAACGGTCCTACAATATGGTGTCCAATCAACCCAGTCCAAACATTGACTTTCTGTGGCCGCTGAGTCCTTGTGATATGATATCTATGCAAATTTTGTCTACTCCAGTAGCGGCAGTTCTGTGAATTTACTTCACCATTTACATAAAATGTTGCTTCATCTGTAAAGCAAATTCTGCGGAGTAAAGTATCATCATTATGAAGCTCATCCAACATGATTTCACAAAAGTTACTTCTTCTTTCTGCATCATTCGCAAATAGTTCCTGACGGTTTTGAAAATGATACGACTTAAAATGTTCTCGTTTTAGTAGTTTATGCACGGAAGATTTGCTTCCATTTGTAGTTTGTGCTAAAGCTCTTGTGGAGAGCATATTATTATTTTCGATTGTTTGTAGAACTTCATCTCTTTTGGCGTCAGTAATAACATATCTTGGCCTATTCTTTTTTCTATGATTAGGAACGATGCATCCATTATTTTTATACTTCTGTACTAACCTACTTATTGTAGTTGGACTCGGTCCTGGACGGTCAGGATATGTAATTTGAAACAAATCTGCTACTCTCCTCAAACTCATATTCGAGTTATACCAGTTCACTAATAACAGTTTTTCTTCTACACTATACATACCTCAAAAATAGAGTAACTTATTTTGACATCCTATGTTGCAAAATAAAATACACGCTAAAATACATTGCTGTCATTTCATTATTACGTTACTCTAGCAACTAGTGTATGTATGTGCATGTTGCATTATAAAATATATTCACGGTATATATTCAAGCATGTGATATAAAATATCGAATCATACAATCGCCATCACGATTCTTATCGTTAGAAAACTTCCTCGCTTTCAACCTGATCTTCACATAGAGAAAATCCTTCAGCCTGGTTCTTACCAAATACTACGTATAGACGTTGGAGCGATAGACGGGAGTGAAGTCCTTACGGAAAAAACAATTAGAGCGAGGACGAATGTTTATGAATACAACTCTCCGCATCTACTCTCACGATAAGAAAGTGGACACCATTTTATTATTAATACCTTTATCTTCAAAGTGTTCGACTTTACCCTATACTTGTTCGGACACATCACAGTAGTAAAAGACAGGTTGCGTTACGTGTCGAAATGCAGTTACCATAACGATATGTTCCATTTTTAATCTTCTTGAACATTTCACAATACGATGAAAGGCGTTATGGCATCTGCTCGTCGATTAAGGCATAGAGTACCCGCGGTTGACCAAACTTCCTTATTCAAAGATGTCCGTGCAAAATAGAACGAATTATCGATGTGTGAATGCCCTTATATTCTTTAACCTTATGATATCCTGCGTATCATACTTAAGTATTTGTTTAACAGCACCAGCATTTCCTTCGGCTGGAGGGCGAGATGGAGTATGCTGACTTCTGCGCGTCTTACTTCGGAACTCGTTGTATCCCCTGAACAGTCATCGTACAATGTGGTCAATCATCTTCTAGCATAGACTCCATTTCCTCGAATCAGTGATCAATATTCAATCTACGGACAAAGTTATAGCATAAATTTGTCGCGTACTTCGTTTGTGAGAAAGATGACATTGCGATATGTTTACGCTGCCATAGTTCAAAAGTAACTAACACAAAGAAACTTTGGCTACAGGGTAGATTTGAACAGATCTTATTACTTATTACAGCGTGCATAAATCGACTGCACAATATTGCAGAACTTACATATGTAATGGCATTTCTAATAACTAGAATAAGGCATCACTTGCCACATTCATAGAAATTTCTTAAGAGGTTAGCAAATTTAAATGATATGAATTAACACCGCTGAAAAGTAATAAAATTTTAAGAGAAAGTACAAAAGAAGTTATCTAGAGACATGTTTTTGAATTATTTATTTGTATTTTTCCTCTTTATACTACAAATTTCAACTTTTAACATTCGTAAAGATAATATGTTAATACGCACATGATTACATAATTTCAATGTGATTTATTATATTATATATTAAAAACATTTTACAAAAGATAATTATTTCAGTTTCCAAACATAATCTTCTATTTAATTTCCAATTTTAATATAATTTTAAATTAATTCCTAAATTTCGTGTGGCGCCATCTGATAATCACTGGATAAACTTTCATGGATCGATACTATAGTTTCAAACCCAGAATATTTTAGTACCGAAAGATACAGAAAGAGTTTTGGACATTGTGTCAGAGATGGCGCCACAATTTATCACCAATTTATATTTTATATTTGACCATACAATTTAATATATTCGATTTTAAAAATACGTTATATAAATTAATTGTTTTAATTTTTATACTATACCTACTTACAAAATTGTCTCCATTCGAGTTTCAAACTTAGTTATTTATTTCTCAACGATAACACCATAAATACAACTTGGTAATTTTCTTGATTTTCATAAATGCTTATTTTAAGTCTAATTTTTTTTAAATTTTAATATATTGCAATGGATAGAAAATTGCCAAAGTACAGACTAAATGAAGAACATGGTATTTTATGGAGAGTACCCATGTGTGCAGCAAACATTTTAAAGACTACATGTTTTTGATCTTGCTGTACTAACACTGTTTTTACCATCTATAGTTGCAATTACATCGACTTCTGCAGTACCAGGTACTGTACATGATAGAACAGATTATAACGTACAATTTAAAGATACTAGTATGTATAATTACTTCAACTTCAATTTTCAAAGCTGAATTAATAGTGCTTTAATAGAACATGATCGTCATGATCATCATAATACCAGTAAAAACTGAGAATGGAACATCTACAGAAACTTCAGTTTTACACACACAAATCATCAAGTCGTAAGTAATAACTATAACCGCTATGATATATTTTGAATAAATCCCATGTGAAGTTATACACTTTGAATCCTATTAGTTTTCGCATTACGTTTTGTAAAGTAGTTTAGCAGCTAGGCATTTATTACGTATATTTGTAGTGCAAAACTTTTTAAATATATTACATAATTAACAAAAGCTTTATTTTAGCATTTAATAAAGATTGTGTTTCTATTACAAATGATGTAGTATTGCAGCATTGCAAACTAGCAAATCCCTGAGAAAGTTTAAATTAAGGGCAGCCTTAAAGGCGGTCCTAAGAAAATAAGAAAGCTTGAAGAAACACCTACAGTTCCTCAAAAAGATTTGTATAATTTCTGACAAACTTTCACCCTCTGAATTATCATCAATTTTTAAATTTAATGCAATATATAATGTAAAGACATGATGGTATGTAACATAATATCTCACAAAACATAAGCATTTTCCTTTAGATTTGTATTTTCTCGGTACAAGACTTTATAAATATTGAAGTAAATTACTACAGTTACCGGGCAGACTGACACTAAACTGATTGTCAGAAAATTGGATTATTATAGAAACACTTACAGCTTTGTAGCGTTCCATAATATGAGTAGGCATACAAAATATGAGGCTGCAAAATATGTACGGTGCTTTATCCAAAAGACATAAATGTGAATTGGAAACCACCTGTTGGATATGTTCTAACACACAGCACCTGTTCAGGTAGATTTCAAAGAAATCTTATGTTATGCAATTGATGCATTATATGAAGTTAACTTGTGTTCCTATTACATAGGGTTATAGTGTCTGACATTAGTTCCATTTTCTACAAATTTGCTAAAGGAAAGAGAGTTAGCCCTAAAGCATTATATTCCTTCATTAATAATCATAAAATATCTTGTATATAATGCAACAGACTTGCTAAAGGTAACTAGAAGTACATTTTATAAATATAAGATTAAATTTGAAAATTATTCTACAATTCAAAAACATTTAGTGGTACTTTACAATGAAATTATGCAAATGCCTGTAAATGCAAATCAAATGCCGCACAAATTTCTAGCAACTCCTTCTAGTGCAGGACTTCTTCCAGCATTAACCATTGGAGCAATTATTTTTATTGACAAAATAGATATACTTTTTGGTATTTTAAACTCGTCGTCATTTAAAAATAAACAATATAATTAGCCCTTTAAAGTAGAAACATTTAAAAGTATGCAAATGTTTGACAATAATAATATTCATAAATAAGTATTATAAAAAATTTCAAGTGCTAGAGAGTAACAATAAATTCGCTTTCAATATTGCGTGAAGAGCTGAACAAAGGAAACTTAATTACTGGTCGACTACAAGAAGACGGTTTAGAAAGTTTTTCTGTAAAATTCGGCACCAGTACGGGATTTTGGAAATCCAGTCCCAGTTCAATTTAAAAGAGAATCCACATGACTAATCCAGAGGCAATGTATTATAAGGCACTAAATTTACCCGAGCAGAATACCTTTGTTTATGTATGCGAGTATTTAAGAAGTATTAAAAAAAATAGTTGCTCAAAATGTGAACTCTCTCATCCTACATTTTTATCTTCTTCAACTCTATTTAGTCACCATAAACTACATACAAATGAAGAATTGTACAGTTTATTAAAAGTCCCTACTGAAGACTATAAGTTATATTTATAAACTCGAATTCATATATTGGGTCTGGGAAAAAGTTCGTGGCGTTTTTTCAGTAAAATTCAACTGGTCCCCGCATGGCGCGTGGACGAATTCATTTAAACCGAATATGCTCCATTATTATCGACAATGTTTCGCCATTTTTTTGGTAGATCCATGATCCCATCGGTGAAAAACTTCTGTGGTTTCTGGTCGAAAAACTGAATCAAGTAGTTTTCACAGGCTTCTTTTGAAACCAACTTAATTCCATTGAGAGAGTTGTGCAGAGATCGAAACAGATGATAGTCAGAGGGTGCTATATCCGGACTGTAAGGTGGGTGCATCAAAACTTCCCAACCAAACTCTCTCAATTTTTGACGGGTCATCAAAGAAGTGTGTGGTCGGGCGTTGTCATGATGGAAGACAACACCTTTCCTATTAATCAATTCGGGCCGTTTTCTTTCAATCGCCTGGCGTAATCTCTCTAGTTGTGCACAGTAGAGTTGAGAATCAATCGTCTGACCAGTTGGAAGTAGCTCGTAGTGGACGATTCCCCTCCAGTCCCACCATACACACAGCATCACTTTCTTTGGCGTCAATGTTGGCTTAGCGAACGCTTGTGACGGCTCACCATCCTTTATCCACGATCTTTTACGCTTCCGATTATCGTACGTAATCCATTTTTCATCTCCGGTTATTAAACGTTTCAGAAACGGCTCGATTTCATTCCGTTTCAGCAGCGCATCGCAGATGTTAATTCGGTCCATCATGTTTTTCACGCTCAACTCATGAGGAACCCATACGTCAAGCTTTTTTTTGTAACCAGCTTTGTGTAAATGGTTCAAAACAGTTTTGTGGTCAATGCCTAGCTCCATGCCAATATCGACACTGCTGATATGCTTATCTTGTTGGACTTTTTCAAGAATTTCATCAGATTTTTCAGTGATTGGACGACCGGAGCGTGACTCATCTTTCACATTGAAATTTCCAGAACGAAAGCGAGCGAACCATTTCCGCGCAACAGATTTCGATAAAGTACCTTCACCGTACACAGCACAAATTTTATCACAAGCCTGCGCAGCGTTCTTCCCCTTATCATAATAATATTGCAGAATATAGCGAAATTTCTCATTATTCTTCTCCATTTTCAAGTGCGAATAACTTTCCAACCACTGCACCGATTACAATGTTTCTACGCTCAAACTAACGTTCGGAAGGTCATCTAAAAAACGAGCCGTCGGTGGTGTCGCTGTGACTTGTTGTTCTTTAGTTATCGGCAACCAATGCCATCTATCGGGAAAAACGCCACGAACTTTTTCCCAGACCCAATATAATAAAGAGTTTTCAAAAATTTGCCTGAGTGTTGGATTCCAGTAAAAATATGTAACGGAATAAATTAGTTTCCAACGACTATGTATTGATATTTACAAAAGCTATTCATAAGAGTCTCAAGATTTTATGCAATAAAATTTGCAAACAGGGATTATCGTCAAATAAAGAAAAAGCTAGTAAAAGTATTGTATTAAAGCATTTGTAATTTTTATAATTATTGAAAATACATAATTTGAAGAACATATTTTTTTCCACTAATCTTATATTACTTCGCCAATTGCACCAATTCGATAGCACTCTTATCGATAAGGTACATAATTGTTTTTACTTAGATAAGTGTTCAACTAGTTTTTATTTACTAATATTACTAAATTACATAAATTAAATTAAATCAACATATACTCAGTGTAAAGCCAAATTGGACTATTGCATGTTTTATTATTTCTAGCTGTTGATTAATAACTATTTTCACTTTAACGAATGAGAAATATATTTGTGTATATATACATGTATATTATTTGATTATTTTAATATACTGAATATTTTTACAATTCCACAAATTTTAATGTTTGTGTCTTTTACTGCTTTTCCTCCTGAACTTACATTAAGTTATCCAGTGAAATTTGAAATATAGTACCAAAAATTATGAAATACGTATGCGTCGTAGTGTAACTGGTCGTATATCTTCTCAAATCTGAATGTAATTTGATATTTGGAGAAACATCAAAATTAGGAAATTATAACTAAAACCAGGCACGATTCAATTACCTGAGAATAAAGCAGATCCTAAGCTAATAAAAAAGTATGATGTACAGCCTAACAATTTATATAGTACAGTTGTAAAACAATATAATTGATTTGAACATATGCATTTGAGTAAAAAAATTAATAAAATATTAAAGGGACTAATTGCAAAAAATATTAATGATCTTGCGTATAAGAAATATGCAAGCCTAGGTCAAAAAGAAAAGTGAAACCTATTAACTTAGTAGTGGCGCCATCTGATAATCACTGTACGAACTTTCACGGATCGTAAACATATTTCAAACCCAGGATATTTTAGTAACCAAAGATACAGAAGGAAGTTTGCATACTGTATCAGGGTTGGCGCCACTTTTACCAATTTATATTTTATTTACCACTTAATATATTACATTTTATTTTAAGAAGGTTATATAAATTAATTGTTTTAATTTTTATATTCTGCCTACCTACAAAATATTGAACTATAAGAATAAATTACTTTTTTTTTCTGGTACTTCATACACATAAAGTAAAATAAAGTTCGATCAATTCGTTTCTAGGAAATAGGCTAAAGAATTTTTATTCTTTGGAATTTCAAGTCAAATAAAAAAAAGTAATCATTTTCCGCTTTAGAAGATAGCAAAAAAAATTGTCTCCCCTGCAGTTGCAATATATTTCAATATCCCGCCTCCCTTTCATAAAAACTTTCGTAAAAATATTACTGGGTTTTTGATAGTTAAGTTGGTGGTTCTGTTTGTCGCATTATTTATCAAATACTATGAGTGCTGGCGGTTGAATTTATTGTACACTGCGATTTATAGTGTTTATTTTTATGAGTTGTGACTGTTATTTGCGGTAACGCGGTCTGTAAATAATTGAGTAGTTATAAGGAGTGCCAAAATAGATAAAATCGCAATAAGAATTCGCGATGGCAACTTTGGAAGACAAAATATTGGGTGAAAAATTACATAATTATTGTAGTAGTAGCGAAGAAAGTGATGGGGATAATTCAGATTCGGAGATTGAAAATTCAAAAAATATTAAAACTGAACCAGATCCATTACCGGAATCGACAAAATGGGAAGGAACTTCAACCAATACAGGTCCAAAAGGTGTTATAAAAGATTGGCAGAGGTATAAACAATTAGAAACAGAAAAACGTATAGAAGATGAAAAAGAGCGTATAGAGTTAATGAAAAAGTTAACTCTCACGGTTCAGTCAGCATTAGATGAAGAAAGAGAGGCTTTAGAAGACCCAGAATTAGCTGAACTACTAAGTGATGAATTCTTGCTAACTTACCAAAAGCAAAGAATGCAAGAAATGCTGCAAAAAAATCAACACAATTTAAAATTTGGAAACGTTTTATTTTTGTCCAGTGGTGAAGAATATTTAGATGCAATTGATAAAGAAAACAAAAATGTTACAATCGTCATTCATATATATGAAGAAAATGTAGCTGCTTGTAGAGTTATGAATTCTTGTCTGTTAGAATTGTGTAAAGTCTATGAAAACGTAAAGTTTTGTGCTATCGTTGGTTCACGTGCTGGCCTTAGTAGAGACTTTAAGATAAATGGTGTACCAGCATTACTTATATATAAAGCAGGACAAGTTGTAGGCAATTTTGTTCGCTTATCAGATGATCTTGGTGATGATTTTTGTTCAGAGGATGTTCAGGGATTCCTTGTAGAGCATGGAATGCTTGAAGACAAAACTTGTACACCACTACTAATAAAAACAGGTGACACCCAGTGTGAAGATAGTGATTGATTTCTGCATTATGCTGTTAGAATTAAGTTTTAATATAATATATATGTAACTAATGTTTTTATAAGAATTTATTAAGTGTAAAAATTTTGCAGTATTAAAATTTTAATATTACCAATATTTATACTTCAAAAATGACAAATAGACATTTACATATCATTAATTTAATTTTCATGCAGAGTGAGTTTCAATTATATAATTTATTCTATAATAGAACTACAATTTTCTCTTGTTATGTGATCATCTTTGATGAATAAATGGACTAAATTACATGTAATAATCTATATTAATGTGGAGGAGACTGCTCAACTAACATATGTATCATTATTGCTTTTCCATATTTACTTCATTTTTGGTGACGTATGTATGTTTATTTATAAATAGTATTATCTTTATTATTCAAATATTGGATTGCATAAATACTTTATATTTTTAATTTTGAATATACTGTAATTTGATGTAGTATTTAGTTAGAAGTAATTTTTCAAGAATTGCGTTTTAAAGGGAAGTCAATCAAATGTATAAATAAGAAAATATGTACTTTAACGTTTTTGTAAATAGGCTATAAGTTTTCTAATAAATATTTTCTGTGGAATACTAACTTTCATGTAAATACTTTACTGTCGTCTTTTTATAAAACAAATAAATATGGTTTATTAATTGTTAATCTTCTTTTATATTTAGTTTTTTAATGTCTAAACTTAATAAACTAAATTACTTTTGCAGTGTACAGGCATAACAAATTAATATT
The DNA here is from genome assembly GCA_031893035.1 of Dermolepida albohirtum. NCBI lineage: Eukaryota > Metazoa > Arthropoda > Insecta > Coleoptera > Scarabaeidae > Dermolepida > Dermolepida albohirtum. The sequence continues at coordinate 465,543 of JAVIWB010006917.1, read as the reverse complement.
ATAAGCACTACTTATAGTTTGTCTAATCTAAACTATTATTGTTATAAGGATGTATATTTTTATAATTTTTTTAATATCAGTATTTGACATTGTACTTAAATAAAATATTCAAGTCATGTCCTCTTTAATTAACTTGATATAATTCTCTTTTTCTATTGTTTATTTGAATAATAAAGTATTCTAAAGAAATAACTTTATTTATATAAATATTTTACTTTGCCCACAAAGGAACGATAATTTATATAATTTGATACATTTTATATTGTAAATGTACATTACGTATTTTTTGTAGAATATTTTCTCCTTATTTATAATTACAATGTATAAGAATAAATTGTTTCAATTAAAAGAGGTTTAAGCAATTCTTTTAATAACATTTATTAACAAAGAGTTTTTTATATAATTTAACCATTAAAATTTGTTGGTAAATGTTTGATTTAGGCAGCCAATATAACACAAATCAATATCATGACTTCATTAATAGGAGGCGCTGTCTTTGTCATTCTGCCAACGAACAACTGGAAAATAGCAAGGTCGTTAATATCCCCCCCATCTAGAATATATTCAGTATTCTCCGTTAGGTTCGGTTTTCATCAGCCTATGATGTCAAAATTTACCAGTACGAATTATCAAATACTATATTAGTAAACAAATCGAGTGTTACAGAAAATATCGTTAGTAATGACTATCAAGCTTTAAAAATGCCCGGCCAGTGTGTCAACGGTTCCAATTTCATTTAACCCATATCCGCTTGCAGTGAAACCAGGCCTTTCTGTGTTCATCTTGTCCTGCAAAAAAAAACCGTAAGTTTGTTGTCTTTTTCTTCGTTACGGCTTAATGATTCTCGTATGCATTCCTCCGTGATTCCGTATAATTATTTAGTTTCCTTTTCTCAATTCATTAGGGGCGTGTATAAATTCGCCGGGGGTTTTACTATTTTTTTAACGACCTTTCGACAAGTAAGAATTTGGAACGCTTTAACACAAATTACTAGGTCGTTTTTATTCTAGCAATACTCTTAATATTTTATATCAGTACGAGTTGAAGTACTAGTTTAAGAAATGCCAGAACGCTTAACAACTTTTATGACAGTTCTGTTTTACTACTTTCAGTTTTTTCGGTATTATTTAATGACAACACGTGCCCTCAATGTTTATTTACTAATAGATGAGTAAGATGAGATAATGTGTGTTCAGAGAGCGCTCGAGGATATAGGAATGATAAACAGACCGTTGTATATGAACTATTAAAAAAATACGTCTTTTCGATGAACATTCTTTTGCAAAATTCATCAATGAAACTGACCTGTTTAAGAACTACAGGATTTTTTTTTAATGAAAATCTTATTCAACTTGACTATTATCATCGTGTATGGTGCATTTTGTTTATTTTTTTATTTCAATCAACTCATTACAATAGAACCCACGTGCATAGTATTTTATCGACATTGTTTTAGTGTTTGGTATACAGTGCAGGACATAAGTTAAGCAAATTTGTAACACTGTAGCTATTATTAAAATTAGTCTGAAAAACAATAAAAGACGGTTGAGTGTAATATCTTGATTAATATTATAGAGTAAGGTTATTAGCGATGTTATTTTTAATATAAATTTTAACTAGGAAAGCAAAGTAAAATACACCTCTTATTAAAAAAATAAGCTGAAAAAATTGAAACAATTGAAAAGAATGTTCTGAAAATTAATATTTAGTAGCGTTTTAATGACTGTTGCACAACGTTCAGATAGAGCTGAAGAAAAGTGACAAAGTTTCTTTGGATCACCATGCCTTTTAAAAAGCAGAAAAATCACTGTTCTCTCTTTTAAAATAGTTATTTTAATTTTACAATTATGAATTTCCAATGATTTTCAATCGGATTTAAACCCGGTGATTGAAAAGTACAGTGATATTATTTTCCTCCAACCAAGATTTCACAATTCTGCCAGTATGCTTAAGAGTCGTTATCTTGTTGGTATACCAATCTCAGTGTATAGGTATCTCTTCATCAGCATACGGAAGCATTGTATTTTCTAATATGTTTTTATAGACAAATTAATCCATTACTTCATGTATTTGATGCAAGTCTCAACACTGGGCGTATGTTAAGGTCTGTTATCGTGTTGGTATACTCATGTTAGTAGTAATTCTTCATCAGCACACCGAAGCATTGCATTTTCAAATATGTTTTTGTAGACAAATTGATCCATTATTCCATGGATTTGATGCAAGTTTCAACACTTGTCCGTATGCTTAACGATTGTCTTGCTGACATACCCATCTCAGTGGCATTTCGTCATCGGCATACGTAAGCATTGTATTTTCTAATATTTTTTTTATAGCAAAATTGATCCATTATTCCATGAATTTGATCAAAAATTCGATTATCAGAAAACAACTCCGTGATTATACTTACACCACCATATTTTATACAGTAAACGCTCACAAATTAGAATCTTGCGGAAATTAGAATCTGAGATTTGAATGCATTAAAGGATCTAAAATTAGAACTTTAAGTTCTAATTCTCGAGCGTTTCTTTTTGTATTGAAGGGAAATTACCGAATTATACCAGTACATGTAGGTGGGGATTTCCTTCGCATGCTTATAGAATATTTAATCATTCGAACGCGAATATTTAATACGTGCACACATATTTTACTGACGCTTCGTTGAAAAGTGCAAGTGAGTGAAATTCAGCATGTCAAATAAACGTAGAAAAACACTTTGTCATTGAAACTAAAGTAAAAATATTGAGAATGCTTGCTGAGGGTGTCCAAGGGAATCGTTTAGCCGTAGATTTCAATGTAACAAAGTTTGCGATCAGCTATATAAAATCGAAAAAGGATGCTATATTAAATGCTGTTTCCAACACGTATCAGGTTTCAATAGCTAAATCTTTACATAGCCCCGAATAACCCGAAGTGAAAACTCGTCTTTATGAGTGGTTTTTAAATCAACGCGAAAAAAGGTGCACAATAACTGGACCTACACTACCGTTCATAAGTATTTGGGCACCCATAAATTTAGAAGAAATGATTAAAAGCACTAGTGAAAAAATGAAAATATATTTATTACATGTACATACATAACTAATTACAGTATCTGGCAGTAGAATTACATATTATATTTAAATTTTCGATTCATCTATGTGACCTCCTTTGTTTTTTATAATGGCAGCACATAATCGCGGCATTCTTGCAATTAGTTTTGCTAATGTATCCGGTGTTATGCGGACCCAAGCTTCCTGCAGTTTCCTCCACAAATCAGCCTCCGATGTTGGTACTGCTTTCCGGACCTCCCGATCAAGTTCTTCCCACAATAACTCTATTGGATTTAGATCGGGGCTTTGGGGAGGCCATTTCATAACTTCGATGGATCCTTCCGCTTCCAAGAGTTGCAAATAGTCTTTGCATATTTTGGATGTGTGCTTTGGGTCATTATCCTGCTGGAATACAAAATTCCTACCCAAAAGTCTTAATCCTGAAGCAATGTTTCGATACTGCTCTTTCCTTAGTATTCCCTCAATTTTCACAATATCATCCACGACCGTACCACCAAAACAACCCCAGATCATCACGGAACCACCGCCATGTTTAACCGTAGGCACAATCATTGCTCTGCCGCACGCTCACCTGTAGATCTCCGGACGAAAACACGTCTTCTGGACCCGAAAATTTCGAACTTTGACTCATCGGTCCACAAAACTTTATTCCACTGTTCAACTGTCCAATGTTGGTGTTCACGAGCCCAGTTTAAGCGTTTCCGCTTATTCTGTTTGCGCAATAACGGTTTTTTTATTGCAATTCGTCCGTACAAACCTGCTTTGTACAAGCGACGTTTGACCGTTGTTACGCTTATTGACTTTGGACGGTCTGCATTGATTTCTGCAGCGATTTCTGGGGCTGTTTTCCGTCGATTTCTTTTGCTTGTGATCACTATTGCACGATCCTCAGCAGAAGTTGTCGCTCTGGGTCTCCCACTCCGTGATTTATTGAGAACACTGCCACTTTCTCGTATTTTTTGACGACATAGTCTACGGAAGTATTATTTAATTTTAATTGTTTCGCAATTTGCCGGTTGCTTTTGCCATCTTGATGGTGCGCAATTATAAGAGAACGCGTTTCAATGTCCATCTCTTTTCTTTTTGGCATATTTAACGATCTTAACAACACTACTAGCACAGGAATATCTCACAATGAATACAGAAACGTAACTGAGGGCAATTTCAAAAATATAACATGAAACTCGCCCGAGGTCATTAAAACATCATTACTAAACTTATCCTTCAGTATCCTTCACAGAAAGACAATTACAAGAACTTGGAGAAACTTTTATTGCGCTAATCCCCAGGTAGTCCCAATAACAAATTTTGGTTTATTGCAGGTAATAAAGTAATACATAATGTTACTTATGCAGCGTTTCTGTAGATTTAATACTTTCCTTATACCTATCCAATATTACAAGAATGAATTTCCTAGAAGCTATGCTGTTCAAATAATTTTATAAAATATGGGTGCCCAAATACTTATGAACGGTAGTGTATATTAAAAACGAAAGCTAAGACGATTTTTGGTGAAGTGTATCCCGATAAAGATAAAAGTGCATTCCATGCAAGTGATGGATGGTTAACCAATTTTAAGCATCGACACGGTATTCATTACTTGAAAATTGCCGGGGAAATACTTTCTAGTGATGTTGAGGCGGTTACTCCATTTATTCATAAGCTTCGAGCCAAAGTAGCTGAAATGGGACTTATGCAGACACAAATATATAATGTCGATGAAAGTGGTTTAATTTTCCGTAGCTTACCAGATAAGACATATGTTGCTGCTAATGAAAAATCTGCTCCTGGATACAAAATACATAAAGAACGCATTTCAATTGTACTAAGAGGTGAGGAATAGAAATCTTGTTTTTTAGATTTAGAATTTTTAATATATTTTTCGTTCAACAGATCATCCATTTTTCTGAAGCGGATAATTCGCCTCCGAAGGCCCTTTTACTCATTGATAATTGCTCTGCTCATTCTCCAAACGAGGAACTTTATAGTGCCGATGGAAATAGTTGTATATTTCTTTCCACCAAATGTGACAGCAGCCGTCCAACCAATGGATCAAAATCCCATAAAGATAACAAAGTTCACTAACAGAAGTAAACTTCTTGCTCACATAATAGCTGAAAGTGGTGAAATGAATACGGTTTTGAAACGCTATTCAAATCGTAATGCAATAATTTTGTTGAACTAAGCTTGGGATGAGTTACCACAAAGCGTGCTAAAGAATTCTTGGTTCTAATTGTTAAATCGGGACTCTAATCAATACGACAGCGACGATGATTTGCGCTTAGCACAATTACTTCAAAAAGATCATATATAGAATGAAATTCTCGAAAGGAATCTAAGTCTTTTAGAAGAAATTTCAGCAAACAATTCCATTGGTGTATACGAAATCGAAGAATGGAATGAAGATGTTAGAAACGGACTTGGAGAAGAACTCATTAGCGACGATGATGCTTCAGATATCAGCGAGGACAGAGTTATGGACTCCAATAATTCCTTTTTCTATAGCCATGGAAAGCGTCAACAACTTGATATAGTGGTCCAAAAATAGGAAGTTTAATTCCACCAAGAACATGTCCAATCTCCTGTTCTTCCGTTCTAATATTATAAAACTAAAAAAAACAAACTCACATTACAGATTATTTATGTACAAGTAATGATAAATAAATAATAAACACCTTTTTGAACAATTAATTATGGTGTTATTTTTAGTTATTTTGGGCTAATTGTAAAAACGTTCGGGAATTAGAACATTTTGAAAATTAGAATTGCCCCGGGAACAAAGTGGTTCTAATTCGTGAGCGTCTACTGTACTTAGTTTATAATAAAGTGGATTCAGTTTCTAATTAAGAAGCTACCTCATATGACACCAACTGAATCTTTTAAATTAAATAGATTCGTCACTAAATAACACAATATTCTATTTTTGGATGCTTCGGCAAAGATGGTCTGGAGTAAAAACCAATCGAATCATTCGCTGTTTTTTGGTCAGTAGTGATTGTGTTGCCGGGCATCTGTTGCACAATCCCCGCTCAACCAATCGACATTACATCATGCATATCTACTCTACTACTACCCAGTAATATAAAGTAGAATTTACAATAGCTAAAATATAAACAGGTTAATAAATTTGATATAAATTTGAACATGACCGATTACTATTTGATAGTCTTCTCAGAATTCATTTTGATCTAATATAAACACAGTAATTAAGTTATATATAAATAACATTAAATATAATATAATATTGGCAGTACTTCAAACAATTCAAAATTTTTTTTAATGTGATGGGCGCTGGGTTATAAGTCTTTTCGATTTATCACGACCATAGGCGCGGGCAGTGTCTATTTGGTGTGTAAAGTGTCCGAAACGGCTTAGTCAGTAACCCGTCCTCCTCGTAAGAGCAGAAGCAGTGTTGATTTTTCTTTCTCAACAACGAAGAGTATAGGGAGAGGAACCGACCGACACGAGAAACGATTTTAAAAATGGCGCTTCCCAGAAAGAAGTTCGAACCGTCGACTTCTCTAAATAAATATTTGAAATCCGGCGCTCTTACCACATGCAATATCCTGGCACTTCAAAATAATTATCCAAAGGATTGGAAGTTCCAGGGTGTCGAATCGAAATAATATAAGCTTTGCTAGCAGTGCTAGCTAGTGGCGGTTTTCTTAATAAATTAATAAATAATTTTAATGATTTTTCTGTGCTGTTGTCCCAGGTTGATTTCCTCATGCCTAGTTTTGACACTAGATCATCGGCAACATTCTCAATACCTAGGGAAAGAACCAAATTAAATTTTCAATAGAATTTAGATTCGTATTCCGCGCCGGCTGCTCCGTAATCACAATCTTGTTATTAGTGAACTACTTTCCCCTGTTCGACTAACATGTTTTGAGTCGTTATCCCGAGCTAGGACTAGATATTTCTTTTTTAACATAGATTTCTTTACTAGAATATCTTTTTCGCCCCATTATTTATGTGTTAAACATAAATGTATCAAAGTGAAACTAAATACTAAAATATAAAGAAACATAACTGAATATTATTTCTTTTACATTTTAGATAATTGGGTGAATGCTGATAAATACTGGTATTTTGATCAAACGTAAGACATACCATTACGATAACGTCCTCGAGTTTTTGACACTTTAAATTATTGAATAATTTTTATGTTTAAAAAAGGCAACCATTGAAGGTATCCTAGCTTCATACTGCTATGTCCGCTACTGTACATATTTATGTTTACTTCAAAAGTAAATATTAAATTTCTAAACACTTTAAAAATAATATTTATTGAAGTATTTTATACATTTCGTTAAACATACAATAGACTCGTGATATTCTGAACTATTTTCGACAAGGCCTGTTTATTAAATTGTTCACTTATTAAAAATTAGAAACATAATGATATTCTTACATAAAAAGTGAAATAATTATTCTAATCTACATTATTAAACTATGTCCACATAATACATAAACTACAATAATGTTAGATTAAAACAAATATTTATTGATACAATAATTCATTTCTTAGGAGTAAGAAAAGATATCGTTTATTAAGATTTATCGTAAAAATATGTAAAACAAGTGAACTTGAATAATCAATTTCATTTTCGTTTTCTTCTGCCCATTGAATAACTTCACTTAAAGATTTCAATTCTTTTGTATCTGTTTTATCTTTTACATTTAATAATACATCATCCTCTTCCAAGTTTGCTTCTGATTCTGAATCTAATAGTTCGTTCGTAAGTTTATTTTCTGGGTGAATAATTTTGTTTCATTTTCTATATAAATTTAATTTTCTCATATTCAACGTTTGGTTTAATATACAGCAGAAGATTTGATAGAGTTTAATGTGCAGTATGCATTTCATATTATTTTCAATAATAATATTAAATATTCGTACCTTTAGTCTACTTACGGGTATGTTTTTTTTCATCCGAATTTGCGTTTATGCACACTAAAATGTTAGTCTTTGTTTTGCGGAACATTTCTTTCAGAATGTAAAACGAATGGTTTGTCTGGCAAGAGTTTCTAGTAAGGACCAGACTCATCGCCGTTATATGGTCTTGTTCTTCAATATTGTGTTTTAATTTCTCTTTAAACGAGCCAATCAATTCGGGCTGGTGTAATTTTTCTCCCCATAGGAATTAATACCATAGTGTCTTCTGAATCTCTAACCATCTACGCCTCACGCTACAGAAAGATGACTCGTTATTCTATGTCTGCCAAATTTTTGCCTTGGAGCGTAATTCTTCTAACGGGCACGTTCTCATCTCATAATTTACGAAGGTATTATATAATTCATCTATTTTTGCATACATGGAAATTTTTAACGTTATCGTCTTTACTAGGTTTCTAACTAATGAAAAACTAATTTGAGTAACTCTTTTAGAAATTAAAAGTCTTTTACTCTTCATTCCACCTATAATTGATTTGACAGCATGACTGTCATCCCCTTATTCAAGGGTTCGATTTTTCTTATCTTTGTCAGTTAAATTCAAATGCTTTCGTTTTTGCTCCTTAATCAACGCAACCTTCAAGTAGAAATTAAAAATGAAACATTTCAATCAAGTTTTTAAACATACGTACCTGTTATATACAATAATGGAGACTAATATCCAGATAACTTCTATTAAAAACACACGCTACAATACTGCAATTACCACAAGCATCTGATTGTGGGTTTCTCTAGTGATAAAGAAATCCGGGAATCTCCTTAACTAAACTGCTATTTATTGCAGCGAGATGTATCTATGTTCGTTACATTGCGATACAGTGTTGATTTTCACTGTTCAATCCATTGAGTGTTTCTCTTAAAGCAATAGTCACTACATTGAGATGCTACTATATTTTTTACATATACATGGATTATATAGAAGCATTATACTCTGTAATCCTGAAACTATAATGTTTTCTAAACTTTGAGTGCAAGCTAGATAGAAGTTATCGATGTAGGATTATGTAATTACATTAAATAATTATAATTAGTATACATTAATGTAGTTAATTAATTATCGTCGCATACCAACGCAAATCCTTTATAGATAAGCTTTGAACAAATTGAAAATACTTTTATATTAGCAATTAGTAACTAAACATTGTCTCTTTATTTTTTCAATTTAAATTGTGTTTATTATATTCAAGGCGATGTAGCTCTTTTTTATTGAAATCAAAGTTAAATTAACGCTTGACAATGAATATAAAGTGTAAATATGTATTTAAATATGTTTATAAGCTGGGAACCAGCTTTTTTAAAATAAAGGACTATTATGAAGTACATACCTACTTATAGTCGTTTCCACAAAAAGTGTATTGCATAAAAATAAAACAAAAGTGTATAAATACAACAATAGATTTTATTAAAACTTTATACAATGGATTTTTTTTGCAAATATATCAAAATACAACATGCTCGCCATCATTATTAATTATCAGGCGATATCTGCGTGTATTACTCTTCAATTTTCATGAGCAGGCTGGAGAATGATACTTTTAATTTTTTTTGCACTATCTTTCTAAAATACTTAGCACTACTTAACTTCCTCCCTCGAAGTTTTAATTTCATTAATCTCACATGTTTTCCCATGGATTTGTAAATCTCCTTTCACTGAGTACATATGCGGTTCTAATGTTCAGAATCGTTGCCAGGTCGTTCAATAAGGTGTGTCGTTCGAAAAACACGATTTTATGATTTGAAATATATTTTAATATTCAATATAACCTTTCTGAACTTCTATAGAATCATCCAGCGATCTTCTAAGTTATGGACTTCATCCCTGAAGTGAGAATCTGGAAGACTGTCGCAATACACTTCCACGCGTGAATTTTTTGAGATGTGAGAGACAAAAATCAAGGGAATTAAATCTGATGAATAGGGCGGATGTTGCAACAATTACTTCACTGATTTTGTGAGGGTGTTTTGAGCTGTGTGAGAGAGTGCGTTGTCTTGAACAAAAATGCCGTTTTTCTTCTGTAAACCAGGTCTTTTCTAACGCATTTTTACATCCAGCTGGCCCAAAAGGTTACAATAATAATCCGAGTTTACTGTTTTATCAGTTTGGGGGTAATCCATTAACAAAATTCCTTTCGTATTTAAAAAAACTGATGCCAATATCTTCTTGGCTGATTTCTGGACCCTCTAACCGAGTTCACACCACTCTTTAGCCCCTTGTTTTGATTGAGAATCGTGCTGGTAGACACAAGTCTCATCCATAGTGATGACACGATACACAAAATCGCTTTTATTCTTTCTAAAATGCTTCAAATAATGCTGAGAAATTCTCATTCGAACGTGTTTTTGTTTCATTGTTAACGAATGCGACACCCATTTTGCACACAACTTTCTGAAACCCAAAACTTCAGCCAAAATATTGTTCACACTGCCTAATGAGATGCCTAGGGCTTCTACTAAATCTCTCTCGGTTAATAGATGATCTTTTAAAACCATATCCTGTATTTTTGCTACGATTTCTGATGTCGATGCATTTTTTGGACGTCCTTTACATGGATTATCTCCAAGACTTATACGGCCACTTTTAAATTCAGCAGCCCATCTTTTTACTGTTCTAATTGAAGGTGAAGAGCCCTTATACACTTTTAACGATCGTTCATGAATTTGTTTTTGTGCTATCCCTTCCAAAAATAAGAATTTTATCACTGCACGATATTATATTTTTTCCATTGTAAAAAAATAGTGACACGTCAACTTCGAACACCTGTAAATATACCAATGAGAAAATATAGATTAAGAAAATTTCACAGGTGTTTATAAAAAAGTAGTACTGTTTTTAAAAAATTAGAACGACGAACCTAATAGCGCCATCTCTTATTTAACTACAAAACTTATCGAACAACCTGTTATGCTATTGTAGGGTATCCAGCAGACTTTATTAAATCTTTTTTATAAAGTTCGATTATCCTATGACTAATCAGAATCCGTGCTAAATACGATTGATTCTCCGAAGCCACAAATAGAGGAGTTGTAACGTACTGTCTTTTAAACCACGACTTCGCCTTTTTTCATGCACACCCGTCTTCTGTAAGCAGTAAGGGTAAAAGCGCTGTATTCGGTAAATATTATATTGTCTCAATTTCTGTTCATATGTCTTTGCTCAGTTAAAATTTTTTTTATTTGTTTTTCGGAGAGTAAAGGTTTTATAATTGTAGCTCATCAAACCATTCCAAAGTTGATATAATTGACAGCGTTTTGTTGTTCTTCCTTCTTCATATCCTAATTGACCTCTTTTATGATGACAGTATATAATGTAACAAAATTTGATTTGTTGTTGTTGATTTGTCTACCTCATAATTAAATTTTCTGAAAGACGGAAAAGGGCACTTGTCCACATGTTGATATCATGTAGACCTCATTTACAAATATATTGTTTTGCAGATGAAAGACTTCATAAATTTGTTTATTAAGCATGGAAGACGGATTATAAATGTAATGTATGTATGGTTGCAGTTAAAAGAGAAGTTTTAGTAATAATATTAACTTAGAAACAATGTAAATATATAATTGCATCCTAAATAATTAATTTTTCTTCAAATTTAATTACACAATATTTTTTTATTACACACGAAACAAACGTAAGAATAGTGTGAGTGTCGCCCTCACTGTCATCATTCACATCTTACGTTTACGGATTATTGTGCTTTTTTATTTGTCTATTACGGCAATAATATGATTAATTACTTGTTCAATAAGAAAAGAATATGAACCAGTTACTTTTTCCTTTTTACAGTATTTAATTATATTCTGAATCAGAATTAAAGCTTCATTCTTGGAGAAATTCGCTCTAACCATGATCAAATTGTAAAAATACTTAAAAATTACGTACGTTTTTATAATAAAATACACGGACAAAAATATGTGGTTACAAATTCTTCACTTCCAGACTATTATGATTTTAAGATAATATCTTTAAAAATAGCTATTTATTTCATAAAAACGCTGAAAAAACAAAGAAGAAAATACATAAGAATCCAAACACAAGCACCAATAAAATATAGACAATTATATGAGAACTTGTCAAACGTGAAAACCTAGAGAGCGCAAAGAGGATTGGCAAATTAGTTCACGTATTTTTTGGAGATTTCAGTTCTATCTTGCTGCACTACAGAGAAAGTGCTATACGAGGGTGGTCCCAGAAGTACCCGACCCAACAAAGAAAACACAAAAATTTTGGAAGGAAATATATTTATTTTTCAACATAATCTCCTTTCAGCTCTATACACTTTTCCCAGCGATGTTCAATAAGTTCGATACCCTTTTTATAATAAGAACTGTCTTGTTCCTCAAAATAGCCATTAACTGCCGACATGACTTCTTCATCGTTAGAAAATCTTTGACCACTGAGCCAGTTTTTCAAGTGTGGAAACAGAAAATAATCCGAGGGGGCTAAATCTGGCGAATAGGGTGCATGAGGTGGCAAATCAAACGTTAATTCATTAATTTTGGCCATTGCAATAACAGATTTGTGAGCTGGTGCATTGTCTTGAAAAAACACCTTCTTAGCCAAATGCGGCCGTTTTTGCTTGATTTCTTCGCTCAAACGTTGCAATAAGTTTGCATAATACTCGCCGTTGATAGTTTTTCCTTTTTCAAGATAGTCAATGAAAATTATTCTACGCGCATACCAAAAAACCGATGCCATGACCTTGCCTGCAGATGAAACGGTCTTCGCCTTCTTTGGAGCCATGGTTATGAAACGGCGAAAAATTCTGCTTTGTTGCTGTGAAACTTCGCTAAACACTCTATTGAAACATCTTCACGAAACTGCTTTTGCTCGAGTGTGAGCAAACGCGGCGCCCATCTTGCACACAGCTTTCTCATGTCCAAATTTTCAGATAATACGCGATGTACCGCACTTTTTGAAATGCCTACTATGTCTTCTAGCTCGCGCACTTTCAGTCGACGATCATCCAGTACCGCTTTGTGGATTTTCTTCACTATTTCTAGAGTTGTCACCTCATTTGGTCGACCACAACGATGTTCGTCTGGGCAGCTCGTACGGCCTCGTCTAAACTCTGCTACCCAATATTTCGCTGTTGTAAACGAAGGAGCAGACTCACCCAGAGTAAAATCTAGTTTAACTTTTATATCGGTTGGGCCGAGGTCTTTCGAATAAAAGTATTGTATCACGTAACGATGACCAACATTCTCCATTTTTTACAAATTCACTGAAAACGTTTACTACTGATGGCTGCCAAACAAATACTAAACAACGCGGCGTCTTCAAACTTGAAACATATGCTTTATAGATTGTGTACTTTCAAATACAGTGATATTTTTCAAACAATTACCGTCACCTCTAGGTCAGGCTGGGTACTTATGGAACCACCCTCGTAATTTATGAAAAACTTTTGTTAAAACAAACTTTGTTATAGTAATATATTTTATTTTACAATTGTACGATATAATCCTGTCAAATTATTTTTCTTTTATTGATTCTTTTCTCTCCTTAGATTGCGTTTTATTTTAATAACCGTTATGAATGCTATGAAATAAAACTTATACGACTTTTTATTGTGCCTTTGCAAAGAATTATAACTTGTATCATGACATGTATTTTAAATTCTTGCTTTAAATATTTACGTCATTCATTATTCTAGTTTCTTCCAGAATCCATCATTGTTTGTTATATTCTAAATGTTTGGATGATGAAATTGATAATTACGAGGCTTCATAATTTTAATCCAAAATAGACGTTCAACTTTATAATAAATCTTGGCTAAGCCTGTTTTGAGCGTCCTAAAAATATCCATTAGCTTGTTTAGAATAGTTTCTTATTCTGTGCGCATTTGTGATATATATTTTACTTGGGCGGTATTGGAAATGGTCGCAAATCTTCTGACTATAAATAGGTACCAAGATTGTAGAATTACGACATCGTATACAATCGAATAATGTTACGGTTTTAGTAGTTGATAGAAGAGTTTATTCTAAAATGCCCATTTGCAATTACGTGCATCGTTATGGAAAGTATCCAAAGCAATATCCATGTAGTATTTATTTAAGTATTTCATTAATTAATTTATACATTTTCTCTTGTTTGTTGATTTTAACTCAAATAATGAAGAACACGTTCCATTACAAGGATGCGCATTATAAAAAATAGCTCATAAAGATTTAATACGTTATTTTCAAATGAAAATGTAGATATAAAGCTGACGTAATAGAATCATACAATGGAATTTTCAGGTAATTTTCTTTAAATTCAGTATATTTTATTTTTTATGTATTCAACATTATTCATAAGTAATGTTTGTATTTACATAAAAATTGTACATACACAACATTCTTCGTGCAATCAATAAGAAACCCGTTGAATATAAAGAGCTTTATTAAATATTAATTAAGGTGGAAACTCAAGTTTCCATTTGCAATTATCGTTTAGTACATTGAGAGGAAGAAATTTCTTAATTCAACAAACTATTGAATGTCATTTCTTCAAAAGTTGATGTAACCAATAGTTTCAGTTAAATAAACATAAATACTTGTATAAAAAATGTTATAAGGCAACAACACTTGTGTAAAAAATTTTTAATTACTTTACTTCAATTAAAAAATTACAAATGTTCATTGGACTAAATTATAGAAATTTCAAGCCAAGTAACAAATGATTTTGTTTCAACAATGATAGAGTTCATTCAATATTATTTTCTGATTTATTCCAAAAGAGAGAATGCAAACGTGCATTCGCAAAGAAACATAAATATGCACAAATAACCGTGCTGTGGTTACTTAAAATACTTTTCCATTTAATTTATAGAATTCCGAATGGAAACCATTAAGTAGTTATATTGTTATATAAGTGCTTTTACCTCTATATAAGAGATGGACGTATAGTTCTCTCTGACTACATTATCTTATAAGTATATACAAACAGGACACCAGGAGCGTATATCTTGCTGACCACACCAGACTATCTGTTTTTTTGGCAGTAGTTTTAACTAACTATACTTTATTTAGCAATTGAGCCTTTTCCGTTAAAGCCATGTAAGTGCTTTCACTTCTGTCTGAGAAATAAACGTACATTATTTTATAACGGGTGTTTTTTAAGAGCTTGAGAACTTTAAATGATAATACAAGACAGAAATGTTGTTGGAATGAAATTTTTTTTATTATAATCTGGTAGATAATTTCATGGCATTTATTTTTGAAATATGATTTCCGGCATATGTCCGCCGCGGCTACGAGTTACATTTTTGACTACTTTTTCCAATAAATCTGGCCGTATGGAGTCAATGGTGGCTTCAATAATTGCTCGTTTGTCGGCCTAAACCAATGACCTAACATAGCCTCATAAAAAGTAATCCAGAGGCGTTAAATCGCACGAACGAGGGGGCCAGTGCACAGGACCACTTCTGAAAGTTGTCACCAAATTGATGTTGTAATAAATCGATTGTTAAGCGCGCTGTATGGCAAGTTGCGTCGTCTTGTTGGAACCAAATGTCGTGTCGCTGATTAATTTTTGGAAACAAAAATTCGGTCAGCATGGCTCGATAGCGCTCGCCATTCGCCGTAACGGCAGCTGCTTCCTCATTTCGAAAGAAATAAGGACTGATGATGCCGCGTGTAAACCGCACCAATCAGTCAATTTTAATGGATGTAATGGTGATTCGTTAACGGCTTGAGGATTGTCTTTGTTCCAAATACAGCAATTTTGCTTATTGACGTAGTCATCTAACCAGAAATGAGCTTCATCACTAAACACAATTCTTTGATAAAAATGCTCATCTTCGGCCAGTTTCAAATGAGCCCAATCAGCAAAAGTGCGACGCAAATGACGGTCGCTTGGCTTCAATTCTTGCACGAGCTGTATTTTATAGGCATGTAAGCCAGGATCCTTACGTAAAATTTACCATGTACTCGAAGGACAAAGGCCAACAAGTTGAGAGCGACGACGAATCGACGTCTTCTTCAATACTTCGCGCTACAGCAACAATATTCTCTTCGGTACGCACATTTCTTTGTCTTGTTGATGGATTTGAATCGAGAAGAGTAAAATTAGTGCGAAAACGATCAATAACTGCACGAATTGCTTGCTCACTAGGCCGATCATGTTGACCGTAAACTGGACAAAGTGCTCTATGAACTTCGCGAACAGATTTATTTTTTTCGAAGTAAATTTCCACAATTTAGAAGCGTTATTCTGGCGTTAAACGATTCATGATGGCTTGTCGAACCTTACTAAACAGAAATGTCAACACAGTTTGACATTATCAGCTATTAAACCATAGTTATTGATATCGATAGTTCTCATGCAGCGTAAAAAACACCCACTATATTAAATTATTATATTCTTGTTTTAAGTCCACTTTCTTCTTTGTATTAAAGAAAATTTTGCACTAACAAATGTTAATTTTATTTTAAATGCTGAACTGCTTGGTTATTTTTTAAGCAAGGTCCGCACTCAGCATGCTTTGCACGCGTTTAGACGCCATTTAGAGTCGTATTGCCTATCTGTGTGCTGAGCTGTAGAAGTTTATAATATTTAAGAAAATGTATTCGCTCGCCGACTGTGAGATCTGTAATTCGAATCTTGAATGCAAGACCTTGTCATCAGCGGAAATTCACCGTCATATTTGTGAAGTGTACGGTGATAATGCTATGAGTAATAGTAAAGTTCGAAAGTGGATGTGCATGATGAACAGCAATCAGGGAAAGTCTGCCTGGACGTGCTGACCACTGATTTCTGAAGATTTGGTTTGTGATGTGGACAACAAAATTCGAAGGACTGACGATTCTCGAATTCAAAGTTATCAATTGATTTTCCACGGGTTTCAATGTCAGTTTTGTACATCATTATTTCAGAGAAACTGAATTATCGAAAATCGTGTTGTCGGTGGGTTCCAAGACTGCATTCTTGCGATCACAAAACAAAAAGATTTGGTTAAGCTTTATCGCTTTTGATTCGATACTATCAGCAAGCAGATGAATACTTGCTGATCGTATACCTGAATCCAAAACTTCTTTATAATAATTTGCGATTACTATTGGGACGTTATGTGTATACACCTTCATGAAATAAAAAAATTTATGATCATAACTTTAGAATAGATTTTTGAACAGTTGCTTTTTTTGGTGGCGGTTCTCCTTTTTTTCACCCACTGTGAATAGTGCTGCTTTATCTTCGATTGATAGCAATACACCACTTTTTCTTGAACAAGAATTTTTCTAATTCATAAACATTTTTATAAAATATCTGGTAATTATTTTGGGCAGTTTGTGATTCATCGCATAGGATCGTAATAAATTTACACTTAGTTCTTACTAAGAAGACGTATGTAAGACAATAACATACCCGTGGTTTTCCAAACAGTGTTGTTAAAGTATTATAAATAAGAGAGTGCAAATTGATCATTTTTGTCAATTTTAGAGTCTTATATATTTTAGTTAATACTTTTATCAATGTTAACAACATTAGTAATAAAAAGAAAAAATGTATGTATATCATATGCTCCCACATATCTACAAACAGATGTTAAATAGTATGTATGTAGGTCAACAGAATCATGACATTAATTATTCTTTTAGTAACATATGTTTATTAATATAGCGATTTATTAATTTCACATAGTTTTTTAGAACGTGTGAAGTAACAGTCAAATTTGGGAGTAGTTGTCTTTTTAATATTTATTTATTACTTACATAATAAGGTGATGTGATAAATATCAGAAATGCGGAAGTCATTAAGATAGTAAACAGAGTAAAAATATTTGCTAAATATATTTGTTAAAAATGACGTTAAACAATCGATTATTATAATTTTACGATAATATTTTAAATAAAGAATTTTTCGGAAGTTCGATAAATTTTTATTGTTTCTAATTATCAGTTGTAATTAGTCGTTGAACAAACTAACTTCGAAGGTAGTTATATGTTTATTCTATGACAATCCCATATTGTATATATACGTACAGATAGAGATAAAATATAGAATAAAGTAAGTATAAGATGTAATTTATAATCACACTAATCACAATCAGACATCTAATTTTTTTAAATACTAAATTAAAGCATCTGTCACTAATATAAAGTCATTGGGGTCGCTATCATAAGCTCCTACACTGAACTCGTTAATAATCCCGTGGTTTCAGCTTGCTACATTTGTGTAGTATGCCTACACACCTATCATGTGTTCGCACTCTTTTGAACCTTGTCCATAATTTTCTAGGTTGATAATGGCCAGGAGGTGTTTGAGTAATGATTCAGTTAAGTAGTAGTAGCCATTAGTGGATCTTTTTCGATAGAGATTGTTTAGGTCATTATTTTACAGAGAGTATAAGATTGCTTTGGATTTTGTTAAATTCTGTCATTAAAGACTTTTCTGCAAAGGTGTGGTTATGGAATTTTGTTTAAGGCTAACAGCCAATAGATCGTAATGTACTTGTAAGTAATCGCATGGCATTCTTTAATTACACATGCGCTTCGTTGTCATGTGCACTACTTATTTAAACAAGAGCAGCATATTCACCTATTGAGGAGCCTCAGACAGTGGAGGTATTATTTTCATAACCTTAACAATTATATTATTTTCTCTAATATTATTTGGTAAAGTTATAAAATTTTTTATTTAACTTCTGAATTTACCAATATGATTAATCGGTGATGGTCTAAAGATTCTAAAGAAATGAAATACAGTATTTTCTTCTAAAAATGTTATTATAAAGGGTTTTCCAATAGGGACTTGACAACTTTTAATTCAATTTGTGAACGCACCCTTTCACTAATCATCGAACTGTCACTGTCAATTTATTCAGTAAACTTAACATTTTCATCATAGTAAAGTACACGAACGAACAACGTCTGCAAATTATAAAAATTTACTACAGAAATTCAGAGTCGGTGACCGCTACTTTAAGAGCGTTAACTCCGATTTTCGGTCGTAATTCTCACCCTAGTAGACAGGCAGTAACAAGTTTAGTGCAAAAATTTGAGTCTACATATTTGTTGTGTGATGTTGCCGTGCCAGTGAGACAACGGGTTGGTCGAAGTGTCGATAATATCGCTGCCGTTGAAACGTCCGTAGTAAATGATCCAAATCAGTCAATTCCATAGCGTTTTCAAGACTTGGGCATCGCCCAGACCACTTTATGGCGAATTTTGCGTAAGGATCTTGGTTTGCACTCATACAAGATCAAGCTGACTCAAGAATTGAAGCCGATGAACCATTTGAAGCGACGTACGTTCTCCGATTGGGCTCTGGAAAAGATGCGCCAAGATGATCAATTTCACCGCAAAATCATTTTCAGTGACGAAGCTCATTTTTGGCTCAATGAGTTCGTCAATAAGCAAAATATGCGTTATTGGTCGGGTGAAAAGCCACATGTGCTTCATGAAACACCACTTCATCCACAAAAAATAACTGTTTGGTGCAGTTTGCATGCCGGCGGCGTCATAGGGCCATATTTTTTCGTCGACGATAATAATCGTCACGTTACTGTGAATGGTAATCGTTATCGCGCCATGATTACCGATTATTTTTGGCCCGAATTGGAAGATATGGACTTGGACAACATGTGGTTTCAGCAGGACGGTGCCACAAGCCACATAGCACACGTTACAATCGATTTATTGAAGAGTAAGTTTGATGAGCGTGTTATCTCAAAAAATGGACTAGTCGATTGGCCGCCTCGTTCGTGCGATTAAACGCCTCTAGACTTTTTTCTTTGGGGCTACGTCAAGTCATTGGTCTATGCCAACAAGCCGACAACATTGGAGGAGCTCAGAGCCAACATTGAACGCGAAATAGCAGCCGTTTCGGCCGAATTGTGTGGCCGAGTCATCGAAAATTGGGTCCAACGTATCGACCGCTGCAAACGTGCCCGCGGTGGCCATATGAACGAAGTCGAGTTCCATTCATAAATGTTTTGATTGTACTTCAACCCGATAATAAAGTTTTTGAAATATCTCAAATGGTCTGCATTTTATTTTGAAAAAAAGTTGTCAAGTCCTTATTGGAAAACCCTTTATTTTCTCAAAATATTCAACATTTCACTTAATATAATTTCATATTCAAAGAACCTAGTTTCATAGCATTTTTTCTAGTCTGTAGTATATTATTTACAATAAACCGTACTCATTCATTCAAGATTATAATTGAAACATGTCCAGTAATATTAGAAAAATTGGCAATCAATTAGATCTGCTCCATAATGTAATGTATGGCGTATTAAAAGACTCAAAACTGTACTGCTAGTGGCTTAATTCGTTAAAGCAATCGCCTGAAGAATGGTAGATACTAATTCGGGTCCTGGTCTAAGGCAGGACATTTTTAATCAATTTGTCATTAATAATAATCATAGAGAACAGAAGTAAATGTTAGTTTTTATTAGTAATCATCTTTTATTTATTTTAGAAGTACAAACGAGCTGATTACTGCTGTTTTTGTAGTATTATGTTATGAACCAACTGAGACAATCCATAGACAAGGCGCACGAAAGTGACTAGCATCTCTTGCAATTTGTCTTTCGAACTGGTGTTACGGAGTATCCAATAAGGCGTAAGTTCTGTGTATTTAATGCACAGAATGACTTGTATCGAAGGAGTACTAACACGATGATCTTCACCTACTCTGAAAATATTAACTTTTCCTACTACTATATCATTCTTCATTAATTAACAGAAAATTTTCTACTTCGGATAGATTGGAGTCCTGCTACTTTGTTATGAATAATTCCAATGTTTTTATTACTGCTAGTACAAAGTAGATTCCTCAAAGATTTGTAACCAAAATAAATTTATTATGCTAGCGTTTTATGGTATCTAATCAATATTACTCGAAAACTTGATTAGTTTTTGAGATTTTTCGTAGAGGTTTTCAATTCGAATAACTAATACATTATCTGTTCGATCTGCCGCTTCTACTAAACTTATAAAGCACTAAATCAAAACATCAAGATAACATTTGTATCAATAAATTATCGCTTGCTGATTAAACGTAACATTAAGAGCGCATCGCTTTTACTAATACTGATCAAGATACCTACGATTAGAACCAATTTCCAGTAAACTCATCAGATTTCTAACAGTGAAGTAGTGAGACATCTTTGGGTATAGACCCAAACTACAAACTTGCAGTAAATTAAGCCCAACGTCAATCAAAATTTCATATCAAATTCAAATATTAATGTGAAGTCGAATTGTCAACTGCAAAAATTGCTTGCCACAGGTATGCAATTTGTCACTTAAATGACAATACATTCCTGCAATGGTATCCATTTTTCTTCTTCTGAGTAATTGAGTATTAACTTCAATGTATAATTTCCTGGATTTACTTAACAAAAAGATTAATGTTTTGTTCTATATTTTTTATGTCAAGTACGGTGGTTGCTTTAAAAATTTTGCGGATGATACAGAAAAAATTTTAACCAATTTTTTTATTGTTTTTCGAAATATTCGCCTCTATGATCTATGCACTTCTGCATTCGCTGGAATAAGTTCTCAAAACATTGGGCCCGTTGTTTTTGTAACCTCAGATACGAAGTTTTCGTAGGCTTCTACAGTCGCTTCTGGGGTATTAAATTTCAATCTACGCATTTTGTTTTTTATGTATGTGAATAAAAAGAAGTCACACGGTGCCAGGTCGGGAATACTGGAGGGATGAGTCATCAATTCATTCGTGAAGCGGCTAAAAACTGATGCTTCAGATGCGTTGTTTGATGGTGCATTGGTCTGATGCAGAATGATTCGTCCGCTTGGTCGTTTCTCGCGCACTTTTTGGAACATAGTTGGCAAACAAATGGTTGTATACCATCCAGCATTGACTGTGCGATGATCCTTTAGCGGAAACCCTGATTTTCTTGCTAGAGCTTCGTCCGCGTCTCACTTTCCCGACTTTCTCCTCGTCTTTAAAGACCCATTGAGCCAATTGTCTTTTGCTTTCTGGCTCAGTACAAAAAATCCAATTTTTGTCACCAGTAACCATTTTGTACACTGATTTTGCTCGACTTCGATTGAATTTTTTTAAGCATTTTTTTGCACAAATCCATACGAACGGTATTTTGAGCTTCCGTTAAATTATGTGCTATTCATCAAGCGCAAAGCTTAGTCTTAGACGATGTTCGTCTTAAAACGAAACACGTTCACGCTGGAACTCGTACCACTGTTCAACAGTCGCCAAGGATGATGCTTTATCGCCAAACCAATCTCTTGATTATTTGCGAACACTCTTGTCGAGTTAGTCCGTCTTTAACATCTTAGAAAATTATGGCTCGAAAATTTTCCCACGTTAATTCTATTTTTCACAAAACTCACTATATTTAAAAAATTACTAAAAAGAGATGTCAGCATATACTAGAAATCTGTAAATACTATTCGGACTATAAAATTTTAGAGAATACAACAAAAATATTTCAGACAGCGCCACCATACGGAAAGTAGCTGAACCGCAAAACTTTTAAAGCAACCCACGTATTCAGAAATGATTATAATCCCGGCGCGCCGTTACTTGTAAATCGGTAAGGGCGATTTTTGTTCTTCTGATTTCAACATTTTCTGAATTCATATACCCTCCATCAAGAAACTATTTTTTGGATATTTCATGCATGTCAAAGAGAATAAGAATATACTATAAAAGTTACAATTTATATAATTAAGTACTTTAGTTTGTTAAACTCACTCCGTTTTCTTAACTTTGCAAATGTGTGTAGTTTTATGCATAGGACTACAGTTTTAGTAACAATAAACGTGTTTTTGCATTATCAAGTTATGTAATCGCAAATTAGTAGTGTCATTAATTACTTGCTCCAGTTTATTAATGGGAATTGTTACAGAACTTAGTATGCACATAACGACCATATACTTTATAATGAGATTATATTTATTGCATCGCGCTACTCTTGTGGCAAGAATTTCTAACGGAATCTTTGTTATTCTGTTACGGATGTTTCGATTGCATGTAAGAATGAAATTTCTGTCTGTCATTCTAGCGTAATCTAATTATTTGTTGTGTTTCTCTTTTTTTTATAATAACTGTATATAGTAATTGAATTTTCAAGGATTTCGCGTGCAAAAACTTTATTAAAACCGTACGAGTACGATATCAAGGCTAGAATAGTAATAAAACAGTACCAGGATTTGGTTAGGAAATGCGAAACTTTAGTTCCCAGATAAATTTCTTTTTTATTCCGTTGTGTAGAGGTATAAAGGTTTGACGTGAGCTTTATTATTGTTATGTAAATATCATTGGTCTATATACATTTTATTTTTCAGGCCAAATATAAATAATATTTATTCATGAATTCAGAAAAATTGAAATAAACTCTTTTTTACAAATATAAAACGCGTTACTTTTGTTTAATAAAAAAATACGTTTTTAACTTCAATGTCAATTTTTAAGCATTATATTTAAACGACGATATATTTTCTTAAACAACACCTGTGCCCATTTCATCAAGACTAAACAATAAAAAAAATATTACCAACCAAAGTAAAGTAAAAAATTATTTGATAAAACTTTTCAGAATATTGTGAATATTTTTTCGATGTTACAGTTTTCATAAGATTGGATTGGATTATTTGAGTTGACTATAAATTCCATTGCAATGCGGCCGTATTGTGAACGTCCTATCTCTTAGCTTATTTGCACATGCCTGTTGAAGTTGGTCTTGATTACTACTCTTTTAACCTCTAGAAATGCCGGATCACTTAACTAATTAGGTCTCTCCGTCAGACGTCGAGTTCACCTCCTCTAGGATGCTGATCTTTTTTTTTACGCTTATCTATAGGTGATGTGGTTCTTTCGCTCTTGTGTCTTATTTTTTTCCCATTTTTGATTTACAGCCTTAGAGCCTTTCACGCTCTTCTTTACTTTCTGTTTTTTTTTGGCTAGTTTTATCCAGTACCTGGCGGATATTAAGTACCTGCTGGACATTAATTTGGTCATAACAGACCCTTCTGCTAATTTGTAGTCATTGTCTTCATTATCCCATAATATTTTCTTTATTCTTACCTTCATGCCGGTTATTCTCATTTCAGGCCACAATATTTTTAGCTTCATACACCTACAATTAACATTCTGAAAACTTGTAAATATGCTTCAACAATTTTCTTATCTGCGTTTGGAATTATGTATAAGAATTAAGAGATTTTCCAATTCTGATCGTGCCTACTCAGAATCTTCATCGCTTAAACATAATTTTAAAACATTCAAACGAACATCGTCCTTGTCATCAAAGTATTTTGATTGTGTGTCATTACAGGTACGAAAAGTTAATTGATCTTCCTTTCCTGTAAAAACCATTTTTACAAAGCCCTATCCATTTGCGGTTATGCTATTTTAAGTGTTTTTCTTTTCCTATGTCCCATGAATGTATTCTCGGTGCTTGTAAAGATTTGTTTCCTTTTCCTCTGCCATTTTTTCCTACAATTTAAAGCATTTCAAAAAACTTCACTCATTTTTCCGCCCCTAGATAATCGATTCACTAGTACATCGATATGTAAATGTGTTTCAAAATTAGATGGATATTGACACACAATACTCAAATTCGGGACTTCCTGCTAAACTAGCGGAGGGTCAAACATATACACAACACGCGCAGTGCAGTAAAATAAGGGAAGTCCGTATGTACACTCCCGCTCATGGAAGTATGGATTAAATTTTATATAACGGTCATAAAAATTATATAAATTACAATAAATAAGATAGTATTATTATACCTTATTCTAAAGAAGGTTTATAATTCATATAGGTATTGTATTTGTATATATTCTGCAAATAATATGATAGAAACAATTTTATCTAACAATAACTATAATTACCTGATATTGCATCTCAATAGTATTGTACGATAATTCCAAATAATATAATCAGGATTAGTGGTACGGTCATTAAGAAGGGACTAAAGTCTAGAAATTTATCTGAGTCGGTTACCCTATTACTACCTCCTTGTGCCCATCAGTAGATCACTGAACGTGCTTGTGTGAAGTTGTCTATTTTGTAAGCGAATAGTGTAATTTCTGTTTACGAAATACCACGGGGAAAGCCGCTTGATAGTGGAACGCGATCAGCGATACTTACTTTGCATCGTGAGGGAAAAAAATCGACAATGAATCTCACAATTCGTCGGTTCCAAGAAACTGGCAGTCTGGAAGACCGTAATCGGCCGGGACCATCGAGAGGTACTTCCAAAGCCGACGACGAAAGAATTAAATTAATTAGCAAAAGAAATAGAAAATTAACGGCACCTGAAATAACAGCCGAATTTAATCGGAGCCGTGCTAAAAAAAATTCCGTGAGTACAGTGAAACAACGATTAGTGGAAGCAAATTTAACGGTCGCGTTGCCTCACGGAAACCATTATTACGACGTGAAAATAAGCAGAAATGACTTCAATGAACAAGGTTACATCGTAATTGGACAATCGATGAGTGGAAGAACGTACTGTGGAGTGACAAATTGAATTGAGAAATGTTCGGGCAAAAGAAAAGAATATTTGTCAGACGGTCGGCCCGAGAAAAATATTTCCAGATTGCGTAGCTCCTACGGAAAACATGGTGGTGGTTTTGTTGTAGTCTGGAGCTGTTTGTCCTTAGCCGGAATGGAAGATTTGATAAAAACAGATGGTATTATGAGAAAGGAGAATTACCGAGAAATTTTGGAAAATCACGTTTTACCATCAGGTCTGATTAATCGGTAATAATTTTGAATTTATGCATGATAATCATCCCAAACACGTGTCGTTGATGTGTAAAAATTACCTTGAGGCGGAGAAAAATAAAAATATTTTGAAAGTAATGACCTGGCCGCCTCAGAATTGAATTTATGCATGATAATGACCCCAAACACACGTCGTTGTGTAAAAATTACCTTGTGGCGGAGAAAAATGAAAATATTTTGAAAGTAATAACATGGCTGCCTCAGAGTCCGGACCTGAACCCCATTGAATTATTATGGGATGAACTGGATAGAAGAGTTAGAAAGGAATGTCCAACATCGAAGGAAAAACTTTGGAATATTTTACAAAAGTAATGGAATAACATTACACCAGATGTAATAAGAAAATTAATAGAAAGAATGCCCCGAATAACAAAAGCTGTAATCGCCGCGAACGGTGGGTTTTTCGATGAGAAGAAAGTACAATTACGAGGGAGCGTTTTTATATTCGCGGAATGAGCGGGTTGTAGAGGGGTGAGTAGGCGCATTGGGGGCGTGGCCTGTGCAGCGACTCAAGATTAGTATAAATACGAAGTTTCATTGTTATTAGACAGTTAGCCTTTGAGCTATCGTCAACCAAGTAACATAATCAGGAGTGAAAAGTGAAATATGGAAAAAATCTGATATCGTGCCGTTATAAAGTTCCTTACCAGGCAAGGAAAATCAGTCGCGACCATAATGAATGAGATGTCATTGGTTTACGGCGACTCTTGTCCAGGAAAAACCATGGTGTACAAGTGGCATAGTTTATTTGAACAAGGAAGGGAATCCCTTGAAGACGACCCGAGGCCGGGCAGGAGCATAGAGGTGACCACGCCAGCACTTATCCAAAAAGTTGAACAAATTGTACTCGAAGATGCTCGACTAAAGAAGAAACAACTCGCAGAAATGGTTGGAGTATCCGATACAACAATTTTTAAAATCCTACACGATCATCTCGGCATGTCTAAGGTCAGCGCAAGATGGGTGCCGAGAATGCTCACGCCGCCGCAAAAACAACGGCGCGTAGAGTGTTCGCGTGCATTTTTGGACCTCTGTAATGAAGACAAGGATGGTGTATTGAGTGGAATTGTTACTGGAGACGAAACTTGGGTTCATCATTATGAACCTGAGTCCAAACAAGACTCCATGCAGTGGCATAAAAAGGGCACAGCACCTCCCAAGAAATTTAAAGTGTCACAATCAGCTGGGAAACTCATGGCAACGGTATTTTGGGACTCGGAAGGAATATTGTTGATTGATTATAAAGATAAAGGTGTTTCTATAACCGGAGAATATTACGCTTCAATATTAGAGCGACTAAAAGAAGCCATTAAAGAGAAAAGACGGAGAAAATTGACAAAAGGTGTTCTGCTTTTGCACGACAACGCGCCCGTCCACAAGAGCCGCGTTGCGTTAGCTGCCCTGCATAAGGTGGGCTTCGAAATTGTGAATCACCCACCCTATAGCCCAGACCTGGCCCCGAGTGATTATTACCTGTTTCCGAAAATGAAAAAAGAGCTGCGGAGTAAAAAATTTACTGCCGATGATGAAGTCGAGGAGGCAGTTTCGGCGTATTTTGCAGATAAAGAGAAATCATTTTTTTATGAGGGTATAAATAAATTAATTGAAAGATGTGAAAAATGTATCCGTCTTGCAGGTGAATATATTGAAAAAGAAAAATAATTTGTTTTTTTTATTTCCACCCCTTGTCCCCCATTCCGCGAATATAAAAACGCTCCCTCGTAATATAATATATAAGTATATTAGGAATAAGTTTAATGAATTGTAATTTTAATTTTTATTATATAAAGAATCAATAAATATTAATTTTTGTTCAATTTCGTAGATATTTTTTCTTTTTTCCTTCATGTTGCTGTCTGATATAGTTACTGTCCATACTTTCGTAAGCGGTAGTGTATGTTTGTATGTTCTTTCTGTACTGAGGCACCAATTTCTATACTACATAGAGTTAAATGTATTTATTTTTGTACTCTCTGTACTATACAATATGGTCACCCTACTAAAACTATTGCATATAATCCAACAGAATTATTTAAGAAAGGGTTTGTATATTCAAATTATTTGGTTAATTAAAAAATCTGGTGTCTGTACTTTCATATCAAGATCACACATGCTAATCTTCCGGTATTTGGAAACCGGAAACAGTTCTTTCCAAAGGTACAATTTTAGACACATCTGTTACATATAGTTTCCATTTGATTATCCCCGACGCGCACAAATTAACACCCTTTGACTACCATGTGATATGTATGGCGCAGTGTCCGTCAACCTGTCCATGGACTGCGGCCAAACAAATGGACGACTGAATTATCGAAGTGTTGCAATCGGAATTCCGTCGGCTTGTATTTATTTATACACAGACATATCTGTGCTGTATCTCTTACCAAGGACGTTTTCGATGCCTTCGCGTGTTTTCTTACGATGTAACATTTGTTCCTTTATGTTGTTTCCGACCTTTTTTTTTGCGAAATTTAATACCAACTTCGGTCGACAATCGGGCGCCGAAATATAGAAGTGATGTATATATTGCATGCCATGTCATGGTACGAACACACATCCGTTCTTTAGTGTTGACGTAATTTCGACATTTCTGTTTATCTAATTATGCAAAGTGCGCGTGAACTTTGGACTACGAAACGAGTTTTGTCTACTCAATAAGTATCTAATCAAAGTCATTTTTATTAATTTATTTTTTTCAAATGGATTTTTTTGTTTAGATATGATTTTATTTATTCATTTAGTGTGAATTTAGTATGTAAATATTAATCATATTTTACAATTTTCACAATGCTGTAATAAAATAGATTCTTTTTATCTCACAAAATTACCTAAATTTACTTGAGTTGCTTTATACTAAACTAAAATTAAAAACAAATAAAATCTAAAAGAGGAAAAGAAATCATTTAACGTATTATATAATCACCCTTTTGTATTTCTATGATTAAACAGAATTTCTATTCTTTGTTAATAATTGTAAATTACACTGATTACATATTTATACAAGGTAATTGGTTGATTGTTCGTTAGACGTATAGGGGGGTACTGGTTTATATTTTTTTAAGATAAGCGTAAACCATACAAAGAAAATATTTCTCCAACTCGTTTATTTTAAATGGAAGAATTTTTTGAAAAAGTGATATTGGCAGTATAAGTACACGACATCTTAAACTTTACTTTCACTTTTATTTTTGACATATTTTATATAGTTGTTCTTAAAGAAGTTTAGAAGTTTAACTTTTGTTTTTCAAAACTTTTGATGGTTTCCACATAGTTTCTTTTCGTATTCGAATGCATTCTATATCCACCTATTAACAATCATTGCAATCATTCTACCAAAATGTACATTAACTTTATAACATGAAAGGGATGATAAGTATATGGGAATGCTATTACGTGTTGATCTACAAATCAATTCTATATTCGATTACGAAAAAAACATATGGAACATTGTATTTGAGAAAAAAGTTTTGATAGTTTAATGTTGCATCAACTTGAAACTACTTTATGAACATCCTGTATAAGTAAGTATATATACTTGGAAAATTTTAACAACATTGGGTCATGCTTCATTGGATTAGAAAACAACGTTCATAATCATATTTTGTATTGACCTTGCAAAAAAGTTTTTATAAACTGATATATGTATTTCAGTTATAATTGAGTCTGTTGTCATTAAAAAGGGTCATAGACTTTTATGATTTCAAATATACATTCTTGTTTTGTAGTCTATTGGTGTACCAATGTTCTGTCTATCTATGTCCACAAGTATGGAGTGGCTTCGTCGTTGAGTAATACATTCTGCATGAAATATTGAGTTCACACGACCTTTAAGGTATCTTTAAACATAGCTTGTAGTTTTGATAGCATAGTTTTCGGCTTCAGGTTCATGCACAGTGTAAACGTGATATTTACTTTTCTTCAGTTTGTAACAAAAGTTCTCTATACCTGCAAAATTCCTTAAATCTTTTGGTAGATGTTATCACAAATAACATGCTTTACAAACTTTTATCTTTTATATCTTTCAGAATATTCCTCTTATGAACAATTTGCGGCATTGTTCAAAATATCGATTGTATTTTAAAGTAATACACAAACACTACGACAGGAACTCTTTACACTTCGAAAGTTGAATGAAAATTAAAACTTTTATACAAATACCATGCCTCTTGTTACTTGATTTATGGTCTAATGTTATCGTGTTTAAAATTTCCGAGAAAAGATCTTTATTTAATCGCTTTACTTGGGTTGTTAAATGGCCATTGTCGATAATTTAGTTTTAAAGTACTTAAGTACATAAATTCCCAAGAATATGCGTATATAATGTTCTGTATCTATCATATTGGTTTTAGTTAGGTTATAATATTGTTTATTTGAATAATATAAAAATATTCACAATAATTAATTAAAGAAGAACGTTTAGTTAAAAGTGCAAAAGAGATTATTAATTTGAAATAGTTCGTAACATCGAATATATTTTCAGTTTGTTTTAAGAAAACAACTATTGGAAAGTAAACATTGGAAAATTTATTCTTTTATTTATTAAATATTCTGTAATATTTATGTTTAACCGCTGCACAATTAGTTTATTGTTTAAACACTGGGACTTAGTTCTGCCAGATGCACATCTTTTTCTGATAACTTCAATTTTATTATTTCTGGAGATGATTGATCGTGACATGCATTCCATCTCGTTCTCATAGGGGCTACTATAACAAACCAATCTTTCATCGTGCGTAAATAATCCAAAAATGATTGATTTTCGTTCCGTCTTAAGAAAAAGAAAAGTTTTGAACCGAGTCATCAATCTTAGTGTATTAAATACGCACTCTGTATATATTAAAACAGTGCTTAGATTGTTCGCAAAATCTCTGGTTTATAAAGTTTAATTGAAAGTGAATTCACCTTTCTTAAATTTCGTGAACCGTCTATTAAATATTATTAAAATGTATAGGTCATACGTTAGGTAAAATACTTTCCAAATCCACTATATAACTTATCAGTCATAATAGACGTGCTCTTTCCTCCTTTTCCCCTTTTGATATTCGTGAAAAAGTGTCTTGAATTAATCTCATCAGACATCATTTTCGTTTGTATAAGGCAGGTATGGGCAACCTTTGACATATTGTGGGCCAAACTTTAATGTACGTTCGCGAGCCTCGTTTAAAAGTAGTGCATTTTAAAGTAGTATTCATAATTTTTAGCGATAGATATCAGACATGAAATAATACGACAATGTCTCGCGGGTCGGATCAAATCTTACAGCAGGCTGGACCCGGCCCGCGGGCCGGTTGTTACCCACATATGGTATAAGGTATCGGCAACAGCAACAAATGTAGTTTCGTATACTTTTCTTTGCCTACGAAGGTAGAGTGAAATGTTCTTGACCTAACACATAGATGGTGTCGTATAATATCGTTTTCTGAAGGCCATATGGTTTGTCAACTATCATTCATTAATGTATAATCAATAAGTTTTTATTCGGGCAACTACTATTGTAGATTTGCTAAAATGGAAAATTTTGAGAATCTGTCTGTAATTAAATACTGATTTTGAAATCTTAAATACCAACTGAAAGAAAAATAGAGACCAAATCAGCTCTAGGAAGTGATGCTTCTTCGTTCTTAGTAATAGAAAATGGACAGCATGGACATTTAAACATTATTGTCCATGAATTCAAGATGTTGCGCCCTTTTGAAAGCTAAAAATTCCCGATTCGGAATTAAATGATGTATCAAGGTGAGAGAATTAGTGTATTGTAAAGGTCTCAAATAAGAGTCTACATGAGCATTAGCATATGAAAGGTTCTAAGTCAAATGCTAACACTTTATAGGCTGTATACTTCAAAGCAGGTATTAGAGATTTTTTTAACGCAATTCCTTTGAATTTTTGCTCGAATTCATAACTGTTAATGATATCTAAATCTATCACTGTCCATCTGAAAGCAACACTCTAGACCGTGGGTAGACGCTGAATTAATTGTTACAATGAAGGCAATAACAGTTCCATCGTTTGCACAGGGTATAGTTCTTGGGAAAGACAGAACTATCACAGCAAAGTTATACAACTTAATCAGATAAGTTGAGACACTCGGACCAAACCAAAACAAATGACCACATTTGGTAAAGAAAAAGATTCTGTCCAATTATGATAAATATGCTTTTTTCGTGGTTATAATTTCAAATTAATATGTTCCTCTTCCATACCCACGCAAGCGCCTTAAATAAACCTTATTTCCTTAAAAGATTTTTTATAGAAATATTTTAACGATCGGTAATTTGGTAATTTATATTTATTTTCTACAAAACGAAAATATTTTTTAACGCATCTAATACCTAGTATGTAGACTCCATTGTAAATTCTAGAATCTATAATATTAAAAAATTAATAGTCGAATTGATTATACAATGTTTTATTCTTTAGGTTATAAATTGAAATAGATATACACTACCGTCCATAAGTTTAATTGCGCAATAATATTAAAGAAACTGTTTATTTTCATGGCAAATTTATTTATAAAATACTAAATCAACATACAATTCAAGCAATTGACATTATTAACCTAAATAATATTATAATAAGTTAGCCTAAATTTTACTTTCGTCAAAGTAACCACCACTAGCTGCGATCACCCCTTCACAAACACGTGGCATTCGTTCAACTAGTCAGTCGAGATATTCCTCATCGATAGAGTTCCATGCATTCCGCAACTTATCCCAAAGATCTGTCTTACTAGTAGGAGATATTTTACGCACTTGACGATCCAAACAGTCCCATAACAGCTCTCTCGGATTGCAGTCCAGACTTTGGGATAGTCATGTCATTAATGTAAGAATTCCTCTTTCAGTTTTACAATCTTTGCTGTGTGTTTGGGGTCGTTATCTTGTTGATAAACAAACCCCGGACCCATTAGCTCCATCGCTGATGGAAGAGCATGCTCTTGTAATATACCCAAATAGACTTCTTTTGTCATTTTTTCTGTGATTTGCACCAATTTTCCAATGTGCCCACCTACAAAGCAACCCCAAACCATCACATTTCCACAACCATGTTTTACTATCTTAACTACATATTCATCTAACTTTCTCTCCCCGACACGACGACGAACAAAAGTACGGCGTTTATTTCCAAAAATATCAAATTTGGATTCATCTGTCCATAAGACTTGTTTTCATTCTTCGACAGTCCAGTACCTCTGTGTTCTCGCTCAGGCCAATCTTTTTTGTTTATGTTGTGCAGACAGGTTTTTTTTACTGCTACTCGACCTCTAAGTCAAGCTTCAGCTAAACAGCATTTGCTTGTTGTTACGCTAACCGTGTCTTCGTGGTGTACGTTATATTGTGCTGCTATTTCCGGGGTTGTAAGGCGACGATTGCGCAAGGACATTAGTTTCAGATATTCATCTTCTCTTTTAGTAATTATCCTCGGCCGTCCACTACATTTTCGGTGCCCGAGTTGGCCAGTTTCTGCCATTCTCTTTATAGTTTGATGAACACAATACTCGGAAACTTTTAGTTTTCGGGCGATTGCTCTATTAGAAAGCTTTTTTTCGTGCAAAGCAATAATTCTTGCCCTTTGTTCAAGAGTTAGTTGCTTTCTCCTTTCCATGTTTTAAACACAATTAAAAAAAATACGCTCACTTGTTAGCTCTTACGACACTACGTTAATAACGTGAATACTGAGTATTCACTGTGTAATAGACTTAAAATATACCCTTACAAACGCACAAATATCAGGTAAAGATTGGCTATTACGTCCACGTAATAAATCATACAATAAACATTTCCGACTAAGGTATAATCTCCATGACACCCTCATTATATTTTTTACCTGAATATTACTTCTTGAAATAGAAAATAAGGCGTTCATTCGTTTATACAAAATATTTCGGTTAAATAACGTGCAAATATGTAAAATGATTTTAGTTTGGATAAAATTTCAATATATTATAATAACTTAAATATTTTATTTCCTTCTGCAATTAAAATGATTTGTAGTGCGATTAAATTTATGGACGGTAGTGTATATTATACGATATATTAATATAAAAATTTCTTTTAATTTATTTTAGTAAATGAGTCTATATTAACATTAATTTCATCTTATAATTCTAAAATTACGTGTTTAGTAAGATTGCCTAAAAGCGTGCTTAAAAAATTATTTAGCTCGATTCCTATACACATATTTCCTTATCTTACGAATTCCAATATTATCGTTGACGTTAACGCCGTTGAGAAAATATTATCATTGGATGCGAATGGATACATATTTTTCAAAATTGATTTATTGATTCATAAGTACATCTTTTGTGAAATCGTGGGAATCGATAAAGCACTTAATTTCAGCATTTAAGAAAAACTTACATACCACTTATTTATATTTTATATCTGATATATCATAGTAAGTACATATGCATACAAAGGCATCGTAATTTTTATTAACTTGCTATTCCTATCAAGATCTCGCTTGTATAATTTTATTAAGTTGTTCAGGTCTGTATATTTACGGCATTAATCACAATCGATACGATTAAAGAACATACCATGAAAGTTGGAAAGAAACTGTATAAATGCAGCTAGTGACTGCCAGGCCGCCTCAGTTTTATTAAATTAATTCAAGTAACTTCATTTATTCCTGCAGATAGGAATAGTATTGACGACATTTATTTTATAACTTAATTCTACAATAAACAAGCACGTATACTTCAACAGGGAACTATTTAACAATTTTTTATTATTTTATCAGTATTATTACATGAACAAATCGAACTGACAGTCCTCTACGGTCTTGTGATTTTGATACACGTCCGGTATACTGGAGGTGATGAGTTCAAGACTCGTTTTAGAGCAGAAAAATATCGTTAATATAAACTGTGTTTTAATATCCCATGCTACGAAAAATCACAAAAGAATAGAAGTTATAATTGTAACCATTTTGTTTAATAAAATTAGCATTTTGTATTTCGAAGGTATGTAAATTATGTATAGTTTGTGGAAGAAGTAATCTCTTCCCTTGGTTATGGTTAAATATCCGTACATCCCCGTTTCTTGTCTTCACATTAATAGTGTTTACATAGTTGAAAGTGGACTTAAAGGACTCGACTTAAAAACTAGTATGAGGGTGGTCCCATAAGTAATCGGCCTGACCTAGAGATGGCGGTAGTTGTTTGAAAAATATCACTGTATTAGAAAGTACACAATCCATAAAGCATATGTTTCAAGTTTGAAGACGCCACGTTGTTTAGTATTTGTTTAGCAGCCATCAATAATGAACGTTTTCAGTGAATTTGTAAAAATGGAGAAAATTGGTCATCGTTACGTGATACAATACTTTCATTTGAAAGGCATTAGCCAAACCGATATAAAAGCTGAACTGGATTCTTCTCTGGGTGAGTCTGCTCCTTAGTTTACAACAATGAAATATTGGGTAGCAGAGTTTAAACGAGGCCGTACGAGCTGCCAAGACGAGCATTACAGTGGTCGATCAAATGACGACTACAGAAATGGTGAAGAAAATCCACAAAGCGGTACTGGATGATCGTCGACTGAAATTGTGCGAGCTAGCAGACATAGTAAGCATTTCAAAAAGTGCAGTACATCGGTAATTAACTGAAAATTGAGAAAGCTGTGTGCAAGATGGGTGCTACGTTTGCTCACACACGAGCTAAAACAGTGTCGCGAAGATGTTTTAATTGAATGTTTAGCGAAGTTTCACGGCAACAAAGCACAATTTTTGTGCCGTTTCATAATCATGGATGAGACATGGGTCCATCACTTCACACCGGAAACGAAAGAACAGTCAAAACAATGGACTCAAAAGGGAGAATCGGCTTCAAAGAAGGCGACAACCGTTTCAGATGCAGGCAAGGTCATGGCATCGGTTTTTTGAGATGCGCGTGGAATAATTTTCATTGATTATCTTTAAAAAGGAGAAACTATCAACGGTGAACTTATTGCAACGTTTGAGCGAAGAAATCAAGCAGAAACGGCCGCATTTAGCTAAGAAGAAAGTGTTGTTTCATCAAGACAATGCACCAGCTCACAAATCCAATGCAATGCCAAAAATTAATGAATTAAAGTTTGAATTGCTACCTTATGCACCCTATTTGCCAGATTTAGCCCCCTCAGATTATTGTCTATTCCCAAACTCGAAAAAAATGGCTCAGTGATCAAAGATTTTTCGACGATGAAGACGTGATGTCAGCAGTTAATGGCTATTTTGAGGAGCAAGACAGTTCTTATCATAAAATGGGCATATAACTTATTGAACATCGCTGGGAAAAGTGTATAGAGCTGAAAAGAGATTATGTTGAAAAATAAATATATTTCTTTCCAAAATTTTTGTGTTTTCTTTGTTGGGTCGGGTACTTCTGGGACCACCCTCCTATTGTTATTTACAACACTAGAAGAGACATTTCTACGAACTACGTTTAAAATATAAAATATATATTATTATTTTCATGCACTTCTTTCTTTACATAACAATTGTCATTTAATTTGTATTTATAATAGCATGTACGAATAGATGACTTGAGTGAAGTGGAATGTAATTAACGTTAACTCATTCATGAAAATTTCTAATTTTTATTGCCTTTTGCATCGTATATACGTTGCAGAAATTTTTCGTAAAGATTTCTGTAACGTATATTCAATGTACATATATAAAGCACTACAAATTAGAGTCTTTTAGTTTCACATCGTGGAAGCGCATAATTACATGCAATTAAAAACTTACCATGGATTTCATATCATATCTCCTTTCATAATAGAATTGTTAGCATTTTAATAGATTCGAACATCTCCATTTTCTGTGGTTGAGTGGTTTAGACACATGCCCGATAATCATGAGATTGTGAGTTCGAATCTCACCAGAGGGGCGGTAAAAAATTTTTTTTAAAAATTTCTCCAACGTAAAGAGCAGTAAAAAGTAGAATTTCTCAATTTCACACAGTAAAAGCGAATGATATGCAATTTAATGTATTCATATTCTGTGCTGGAAGAATTTAACGACACTAAAATAATTTCTAATGAATTAGTATCGAAATTATGGCGCATAAACTGTTACTAAACAATTTGTATATTCCTTTTTAAAATTACTTACGAAAATATTCTTAGAAAGGAAATTTATGAAATCTTCCGCTTGCAATAAATAAGCGTTAACTATGCAAAAATATGCACATATAGATATAATCCAAGGTAAACTTCATTGATAATATGATTACTAGGAGAAACTGGAAAGCGGCCTTCGTAGTTTAAGTGAAAAATACATAATTTTAAATTTACATTTTAACGAGTACCGTACAAGTTTCTTAATTAAAGTGTCCATCATTTTCACATGCATAATTTGCAGGTGTGAATTTGATCGTTGTAGAAACACATAAATATGGTATAAATATGTATGAATGTTTGTATTTATTTATGTATATACAGTCCCGCTCATTGAAGTATGGACATTTGATTAAATTTTATATAACGATCATAAAAATTATATTAATGCCAATAAATAGCGATAGTATTATTATACCTTATTCTTAAGAAGGTTTATAATTCAAATAGGTATTATATTTGTATATTTTTTCCAAATAATATGATAGAAACAGTTTTATCTAACAATAAATATAATTACCTGATATTGCATCTCAATAGCATTATACCATAATTCCAACTGTATATGTTGAATTTGATGGAGCCTGTGGTTGATTAACTTAATCACTAAGTTTGATATATAACCCCTTTCCACATTAACTTTTGTATTTCTGTATACACATTTCGACAACTAAGTTGTCATCACCAGCAGACAATTGCAAAGTGTCGCACCTGGTAAAACACGGCGAAAAACACCTGTACGAAAACAATCTCCGATCGCACGATCTACACCGCTAAGAACCAAGATGTACACTGTGTGTTTGTTTCACTTGATTTTTAAAAATTATTTTACTTAAATTAGGATGAACGACATTGAAAAAAGGAACACGGACACGACCGATAAGTATCTGCATGTGATTTATTATAGTGTTCCTCCTTCTCTGACATTAAGCAAACAGAAAAGGGTCGATTGTAAAGGTCCGGTGTCATTGTTATTCATCACATGGCTTAAATTCTTTAAGATGTACATGCTTTCATACGTGTCTAATTCTCGATAATTATACACGTTCTTTATCAAATGTAAACAATCCATATTAACGCTGTGGTTATTTTCTAATACATGCCTTGCTGTACCCGATTTTTCTGGTCGGTTGAATTTTATGTACGAAAGTGTTCTTTATACCGGGTTTCGATCGATCTTTTAGTTTGGCCGATGTATTGTTTACTGCTATCTAAACATTCAATTCGGTAGATTCCCGACTTTTTATTGTCTTCGATTTTGTCTTTTGCATTTCCTAAAAGCGTTTTGCAACCTGAATGATTTCGTTAAACAGTTAAATTCAAAATTTTCGACAATTAAATTTACAGTAGAAAAAGAAAACAATGACAAGTTGCCTTTTTTGGATACCTTAGTTATTAGGAATAACCTCAAAATAGAAATTGACTCAAATCATAGCATGCAACAAAAGATGGCTTCATTCAACTTTCTTATTAATCGTTTGATTAATTTCCCACTAACAAATGTAAGATATGAAAGAGAATTGAACGTCATTAAGAATATCGCAAGATACAATAGTTTTGATTCGGAAATAATCAATGGATTAATTAGAAAGGCTAACATAAGAAAAACAATCCGTGACACCACATGTTTATCACCACAGAGCAATCGGGAAAAGCAGTTTCTTTGTTTACCTTATCATCGTATGACAAAAAATCTGAATAGTATTTTTAAAGAGCGCGGTTTTCAAGTTTGTTTTCGCTCCAATAATTCAATTAAAACGCTTTTAGGAAATGCAAAAGACAAAATCGAAGAAAATAAAAAGTCGGGAATCTACCGAATTGAATGTTTAGATTGCAGTAAACAATACATCGGCCAAACTAAAAGATCGATCGAAACCCGGTATAAAGAACACCTTTCGCACATAAAATTCAACCGACCAGAAAAAGCGGGTATAGCAAGGCATGTATTAGAAAATAACCACAGCGTTAATATGGATTGTTTACATTTGATAAAGAACGTGTATAATTATCGAGAATTAGACACCTATGAAAGTATGTACATCTTAAAGAATTTAAGCCATGTGGTGAATAACAATGACACCGGACCTTTACAATCGACCCTTTTCTGTAAGTTTAATGTCAGAGAAGGAGGAACACTATAATAAATCACATGCAGGTACTTATCGGTCGCGTCCGTGTTCCTTTTTTCAATGTCGTTCATCCTAGTTTAAGTAAAATAATTTTTAAAATCTTGTGAAACAAACACACAGTGTACATCTTGGTTCTTAGCGGTGTAGATCGCTTACGGAGTTTGTTTTCGTACAGGTGTTTTTTGCCGTGTTTTGCCAGGTGCGACACTTTGCAATTGCCTGCTGATGATGACAACTTAGTTGTTGAAATGCGTATACAGAATTACAAAAGTTAATGTGGAAAGGGGTTATATATCAACCTTAGTGATCAAACTAACTGTATATAATCAGGATTAGTAGTACCGTTATTAAGAAGGGACTAAAGGCGAGAAATTTACCTGAAATGAGTCGGTTACCCTATTATTACCTCCTTGTGCCCATCAGTAGATCACTGAACGTGCTTGTGTGAAGTTATCTACTTTGTAAGGGAATAGTGTAATTTCTGTTTAGAAAATGCCACGGGGAAATCCGCTTGATAGTGGAACACGATCAGCGATACTTTTTTGCATCGTGAGGGGTATTCAGTTCACGGTATTGGCGAAATATTAAAAGTGAAAAAATCAACAGTGAATCTCACAATTCGCCGATTTCAAGAAACTGGCAGTCTGGACGTCCGTAATCGGGCGAAAACTACTTGATCGGCAAACAAGGTGATGACATCAATTTTTGGGATTCAAAGGGCATTTTGCTCATTGATTACCTTCAGAAAGGTGCCACAGTAAACGGACAAT
This sequence comes from Dermolepida albohirtum, assembly GCA_031893035.1. Classification (NCBI taxonomy): domain Eukaryota; kingdom Metazoa; phylum Arthropoda; class Insecta; order Coleoptera; family Scarabaeidae; genus Dermolepida; species Dermolepida albohirtum. The sequence goes on along the minus strand of JAVIWB010006917.1, from coordinate 425,819 downwards.
ATTATGCAGAACTTTTACAAAAATTAAATGTTGAGATTCGTGCTAAACGGCCAGGAATGGCAAAGAAAAAGATTCTGTTTCACCAAGACAATACACCCTCGCATACCAGCACAGTTGAGATGTCCAAAATCCACGAGTTGCATTTCCAATTAGTACCGCATGCGCCTTATTCGCCGGATCTAGCCCCTTCCGACTTCCACCTTTTTCCAAAATTGAAAACGGCACTAGGTGGAAAGAAATTTTCGTCTAACGACGAGCTTATCATCTTCGTAAATGAGTATTTTGCAAGCCTTCCGGAATCGCATTTTAGAGATGGCATAAGGGCATTGGAGCATCGTTGGAATAAATGTATTGCTCTTTTATGAGAATATATTGAAAAATAAAAATTATTTTGTATTTAAAAAATTCGTTTTTCTTTTCCATTCTCACTACTTGCCGAACTACCCTCGTATATATAAATTTAATGAATTGTAATTTTAATTTTTATTATCTAAAGAATCAATAAATATTAATTTTTATTCCATTTAGTTGATATTTTTTATTTTTCTTTCTTGTTGTTGCCTGATATAGTTGCTGCCATACTTCCGTGAGCAGTAGTGTACGTGGTATGCCAATTAAATAACGAGACTGCGCTCCTTCCATTGCGCAACGGCATCGGACGAGGGTGTAATTGGAATGTTATTTACCTTTATACTTCCCAAGCAGTAACCCGTAGTTTCGTCTCTGTCTGCTTTGGTTAACTTTCGAGTAAATATCTCTGTTGCTATTGATCAAAAATGTGCTAACACTTATTATTATTAATGAACTCCACAAGCAGAGCTTTATTGAAATTCTCGAAACTATACAGGGGGTTTCGTTTGAAATAACAAGAAAATAAAATAATTTCCTGCTAAACTGAAAGTTTGATGCGAATATAAATATGCTTATCGAATTTTCTATTTGCATTTAAATGTGGAAAATTTTAAAATATATTCCAATGGATCATACAAATACATTTACCAGCCCTGTATATCTGACAATCTAGTACAAATGTTAAATGCGTGTACCGATTCTTATGGTGAATAGTACCTAATGTATGTGTAATATTAAACGTGGGTCTGTTTTGGAAACTACGATAATTATCTCCAAAAATTTATTATTATAGGATTGATTATTTATCATTATTTTCACAATTACATAGGCTTCGTAATTATTCAATGTAAAAGTAATCTAAAATTCTCTGGAGACATTACCTAATGGTAGTATTACACTCCGCGCAACATGAATAGGACCACCCGACTTGTTGCAAGCTTTCGGTGGTTTGAAAAACAATTCATTTACTAAAAATACAATGCAAGTTTGTAATGGTATGATATGGCAAATAATACGCATTATTGCGCAATAGTGCCTAACGTTATGCATTGGGTGACGTAAGTACCACATACATATAAAATGCACTGCGCCGGTTGGATACGACCAGTATTTAATAGTAAGCTACCGGATGAGTGTCGAGTTACAACGTGTATCCGGATAAACAAACATCTGTAATTAAGGGTATTGTGCAACGATGGGACGACAGAAGTGCTTAAGTATGGAAGAAATTGGAAAAATTAAAGCGTTCCATCAAGAAGGGTATTCCTCAAGGGCTACTGCAAAGAAAATAAGTCGATCACACCAGGTTGTGAACAATTTTATTAGGGATCCCGAGAATTATGGAAAACGTTTTAAAGGGCGAACAACATCCGTTACAACTAAGAGAGAACGTCGAGCCATATTACGCGAAGCATCGAATTCGGCATTAACGGCAAGACAAATCGCGAATAACGTTGGAACGAATGCATCGGTAAGAACTGTACAGAAGTTACTGAAGACCTGTCCGCATTTAAAACGTTTGAAAATTAAACGACGGCCTCCTTTAAGGGAATTTCAGCGCACTGCACGTCTTCAGTTTGCTCAAGCAAAAATGGGATGGACAAGAGAATGGCAACCTGTTATTTTCAGTGACGAGAAGAAGATGGTCCGGAGTTTAATTTGATTTACGTAAAGATGAAGTGATTCAGTCACGAAGGCGAGCCGATGTTGGTTCAGTCATGGTATGGGGAGCTGTTTCCTATAACGGACCTGTTGATTTAGTAATAGTGAAGGGCAGACAGAAATCGGAAAAGTACGTCCAGCTGCTGCAACAGGTGAAAGACAAATTTTCCAACGTTATGGCAGGTGGGCCATTTATTTTCCAACAGGATAATGCCAGTATTCACACCGCGCGCATTGTTCGACGCTGGTTTCAAGAACAAGGCATGGAGGTTCTCGATTGGCCATCGCTCTCCCCGACCTGAACATCATAGAAAATGTTTGGGGATGGTTGTCGCGTAAATTGTACTCCAATGCTACCCAATTCAGTTGCGCTGACGAACTAGAGCAGGCGCTGAAACGAAGTTGGGCGGAACTTCCCGTTGACTACTTGAGAACCCTGTATAATTCCATTCCATCCCGACTATTTGAGGTTATAAGAAATAATGGCAAAAGTACTCATTATTGAACAATAAAGTATTTTGTTATTGCAAACGAATCTTTTATTTTGTAGATTGGTCGTATTCAAGTGGCGTTTAATTACTCTACTTATTGTCATTAGTAACGTACATTTGCACTGACTTTTACAAAAATTATATTTGGTACCTACATACATCTTTTTATCAACCCTCTTATTTTCGAAAATAACAATTCCAGCGCGCTACCATGTTTATACCAACTACAAATGTCATATATGCAGTTGGTCCTATTCATGTTGCGCGGAGTGTATATTCGGTCGTCTAAAGGTCTAAATTAAACAAAAGAAACAGTTCGACTTATCGTTGAACAAACGAAATAGTAATAAAGTAATTTAATAGTTGAATAAGTTATCTAAAGCCAATATTTATCCATTTATGAACGCAAAAGGCCGTGTATAAGAGCTCCACCTGGCTTTTACAAAACTATAATAGATATGATTTTTAGATAAAGTATATTACCATAAATAATGAAAGGAATGAAGTTTCGATAAATGGATATGATTAATTTATTCCCAGAAATAATTGATTTATTTGTTTCTTGCGATCAGTAGTTGTTACAAGAGCTATTCACAATGGGATAGAGAATGTAATTTAACAGTGTTTTCGCAAAAACCTCTGACTAAAAATCACTCGTGATGTGAATTTATTCAATTATGTATTTTAGTCATCTTTTTCGTCATGTACTTACCATTTTCATATGTACATGTCCTTCTGAAAACCTTTATTAAAGTAATTTATGCGTATTTGTAAGAAAAAGTAGGATATAGTATTTACCTGTTATTATAAAATGAACAATAAACGTTTAAATGCATACCAAGCCTTTGTTCTTTCTTTTGAAAATTCTTATTTGCGTATGGTAATATGCATAGGTATTTAAACACTTTCTTTTAAAAAAAATACAAAACAAGTAAATTATTACATTTCTCCTTTTGTTTTTATGAAGCGAAGTACGGATATTAAATTTTATGGTAAAATAAAAGAGAAAGTACATTTTTATTACGTAAATTAATTAGCTCGAAATAACTTTTAAAGCCGGTTACAGATTTAAGCACATTATTTAAATAATTAAAATATTATTCAACGATCGTCAGAATTAAGTCGTCAATGGATTCAAACGGTTTAGCAGTACATAGATAACTTTCGTTCAAATAGTATTTCCTTTATTTTGCGTTTTTTTTAATTTGTGTAAAAATATGTACAGTTAAGACCAAGTTATTTAACAATGAATCTAGGCAGGTAATAAGGCGTATTAATTGATCGAGCTAGACTGGTTCGCATTGAGAACGCTTCGGAATTTGTACCACTTTAAATTATATTTTATTATTCTCACATAAAAAGATATAAATTGCTCATTTAAGAGTAATATTAATTTTTGATCATTATTTTCTAATACACATTGTCTATTATTGACAATACGTTCCATTGTTCAGAACGAAATGTCTGTGGCCATTTCTGCTTTAACGTTTGTTTAGTGTATCATTATCATTCTCTTTACTTTTTGAATATGTATACACATTAAAAAGAATTACTGACGTCTGTCAGTGAATTATTTTGATATTAACTTTTGTGAACATTTTATAACGCTTTATCTTAATTGATTAGTAGCACTCACTTGTACACACTGTTACCTCTACAAAGGTTAAATAATAATAAGAAAATGTCCTATTTCTTAAGCTGTTACAGTAAACACGGCATTAGTGGATGTCTCAAGACTACAGTGTATTTTTCTCACCACTAAGTTAAAACTTCCGATGAGGGAGTGCATTTTATATAATACAATTTAGATAATACGACAATATAAGTAATAATACCTAGAATTCAGTTTGTAAATTCTAAACCTTCTTAGTTAGTTACCTGAGCGTAACCTCCGACAATTTAGCAATAGGATTAAAAGATCGTTTTGGTATGCAGGTAAAGTAGATGTCTTTTCGTCTAGATTACTACCACCGGAACTGTCCCCCTGTACGAGTAAACTAAATAAACATCGTAAATACATAATTTATGACTACTCTTTACTCATATTTCATCACTTTAAAAAATTATGAAATTCCAGACAATAACGTTAATGCTGTTAATGCTGTCAACCAAATATATATTTTTAAAATGTTTACTCTTAAAAGTATTTTAAACCAGTCTGTTTAATGATATTATAATTAGAGTTGCCCATTATTAATAGAGTAACACGCAGTTAAGTATATATAGGGCGTAAAAAGAGTGTACATCGCATTAGAAATATTAGAAAAATCAACAAATCTTGTATTTCATTGATGTGTCTGTAATTAATACTAAAGAGGTAAGTGTTTCATAATGTTTTTCAAATTTGCTAAAATTGTCGAATCGTTATTCAGATGCACTCTTTGTACATCCGATATGTATACATACAGTACTGTGCAAAAGAAAGAAGCACCTTCTTGAATTTTACAAGAAACTATTATAAAGGGACAAATAATAATTATTTAATTTTAAATTTCTTTTAATGTATAAAAACTAACACATATAGATATTTAAACATAAACAACTTAAATTTTCAATATTTTGTATGACCACCTTTATTTTTTATGATATCCAGCATTCTTCTTGGTACGCTTTCTATTAATGAATTAATGAAATTTTCAGGAATATTATAGCACTCTTCCTGTAGTCTGTTCCACACTTCATTTTTGTTCTTTGGCCCCCTTTCACACTTTTTTTCTGTCAAGATAATCCCACACATGTTCACTAATATTTAAGTCAGGACTTTGAGGTGACCATATCATAGTCTGCAATACCCCATTTACTTTCTGCTGCGTTAAATAAGTTTTCATAAGTTTTGAGGTATGCTCGGGATCATTATATTGCTGTAGAATGAACTTATTGCCAATAAGTCGCTGCCCTGATGGTAAGGCATGATCTTCTAATAGTGTTCTGTATTTCTTACCAGTTAATTTACCCTCTATTTTTACAATTCCACCCATACCTGCTGCCAAAATACAACCCCAAACTTGGATATTGCCTCCTCCGTGCTTTATGCTAGTATGTAAACATGGTTACAATAACGATTCACCAAGGCGTCGTCTAGCGTACTGACGTCTGTTCGTTCCAAATAATTGATATTTAGATTCGTCAGTCCATAGTATTTACTAACTTTCCCTTCATAACAATTTATTTGTATACATGCATTTGTGTGCGTGGATAATTTACAATTTTTTAAATCTTCTTTTGAAAACCCACATTGTCACTTGCGTCATTTCAAAAATTTCTTATTCAAAATAATTCACATATATAAAGGCTTTTCCAATAAGGACTTGACAACTTTTTTTCAAAATACAATGCAGACCATTTGAGATATTTCAAAAACATTATTATCGGGTTGAAGTACAATCAAAACATTTATGAATGGAACTCGACTTCGTTCATATGGCCACCGCGGGCACGTTTGCAGCGGTCGATTCGTTGGACCCAATTTTCGATGACTCGGCCACACAATTCGGCCGAAACGGCTGCTATTTCGCGTTCAATGTTGGCTCTGAGCTCTTCCAACGTTGTCGGCTTGTTGGCATAGACCAATGACTTGACGTAGCCCCAAAGAAAAAAGTCTAGAGGCGTTAAATCGCACGAACGAGGCGGCCAATCGACTAGTCCATTTTTTGAGATAACACGCTCATCAAACTTACTCTTCAATAAATCGATTGTAACGTGTGCTGTGTGGCTTGTGGCACCGTCCTGCTGAAACCACTGTTGTCCAAGTCCATATCTTCCAATTCGGGCCAAAAATAATCGGTAATCATGGCGCGATAACGATTACCATTCACAGTAACGTGACGATCATTATCGTCGACGAAAAAATATGGCCCTATAACGCCGCCGGCATGCAAACCGCACTAAACAGTTATTTATTGTGGATGAAGTGGTGTTTCATGAAGCACATGTGGATTTTCACCCGACCAATAACGCATATTTTGCTTATTGACGAACCCATTGAGCCAAAAATGAGCTTCGTCACTGAAAATGATTTTGCGATGAAATTGATCATCTTGGCGCATCCTTGCCAGAGCCCAATCTTAGAACGTACGCCGCTTCAAATGGTCCATCGGCTTCAATTCTTGAGTCAGCTTGATCTTGTATGGGTGTAAACCAAGATCCTTACACAAAATTCGCCATAAAGTGGTCTGGGCGTTGCTCAACTCTTGAGAACGCCGTGGAATTGACTGATTTGGATTATTTGCTACGGACGTTTCAATGGCAGCGATATTTTCGACACTTCGACCAACCCGTTGTCTCACTGGTACGGCAACATCACACAACGAATATGTAGACTCAAATTTTTGCACTAAACTTGTTACTGCCTGTCTACTAGGGCGAGAATTACGACCGAAAATCGGAGTTAACGCTCTTAAACTAGCGGTCACCGACTCCGAATTTCTGTAGTAACTTTTTATAATTTGCAGACGTTCGTTCGTGTACTTTACCATGATGAAAATGTTAAGTTTACTGAATAAATTGACAGTGACAGTTCGATGATTAGTGAAAGGGTGCGGTCACAAATTGAATTAAAAGTTGTTACATATTTGCTGAATTTTATTTAATTTATGCTGTTTATAGAGATTAGGAAAGGTTTATTTGTTGCAATATTATAAACCGTTCTCCAGCATTAAAAAGACATAAAATACAGTAGCAATGGTTTTCAAGGAAGCTAAAGAAATCTTGCTCATTGAATGTTTATCGAAGAGGTCTACCATAAATGAAGATGCCTAAGGAACAAAACAAAAAATTTAAATACTACTCTGTATAAAAAACAGCCAATGTTTTATTTGTAAAAAAAAGGTTTTGACAGTTGCTGGATTCCTAAGGGAAACAAAGTTTATTCCATGGGAGGAAACATACTCGTAATATTTATGTAATATTTATTCAGTTTTCTTAATGTTTATTTGCTTAAAAAATAATGTTTAACATACGAAATTTTTTTCTTTCCATATTAAGACAAGAACAACAAATAGTTTACATGATTGTAAAAACTTATCTTTTCGAAAGATTTGGGCGACATTTTGGCAGTAGACTTTCAAAATATGGTTGATGTCAGCAATGTACTTATGGCGAAAGTGTTGCCAATTTTTGAAAAATCATTCTACCGTCAAATCACTCTCATACCAGACCTCGTATACACTTTGGTAAACTACGTCATACTTTATAGAAAAGAAGATAGCAAGAAAGAATAATACTGCACTAGGATTTTATAAACCTGCAATTTTATGTGGAAAATCTAGCTTTTATAAAATAAATATAAAATATACATTACAAAGTCATTTATTATTTACTTTGGATTGTAAAATCGGTGCACTCACGGTGTTTTAAATTGTTTTTTTAGATCAATTTTATTTCTGAAATTGCTCTCGAATCAATTTTGTAAATTTGTTTGATATTTAATATGAGAGCAATATAAATTCCTCAAAAAAGCGTTCCGAAATATGATAACCTGAAACATATACTTATGTATGTATGTACATACATACATACATACATACGAAATCTCTAAAGAGATGCTCGTATATTATGACTGTATATTTTATCTTTGAAAGCGTTTGATGTTGGTACTTTGTTACGAAAGAATATTTTTCGCATTCATTTTGGTAGAAAAAATATATCACTTGGACATATATATATATATATATATATATATATATATATATATATTATTTTTCTTGTTTTTTATTTATTTAAATTTTACAAGAGTAAGGTAGTCTTAACCTTCTGGCCTGTAGTGTAAAATAAACATATTAACGCTAGTACATTAATACAAATTAAAATTTAAATTCTAAAATTAATGAAGTGGCTTAGGGATGCTATTCACCACATTTTCTAAAATATTTTGTATGGGAACAATTCCCACTGTTTCTTTACCTCATTAAAAAGTCTTGCAGTTTTTCCTAGCGGTTTATGGAATTTTTTGGTCAAGAATTGTTTTTCTATTAGGCTTAAGTCGAATGACTGGTTTGCTAAAATATTGTATATCAACGCTACTCTTATTCTTTAAATCGTTATCTTGCATAATAATAAAATTTTAAAGATCCATTTTTTCTACTGATGTGCATAATTTTTTAAAAGTACTCTGCATATATGCTGTCCCAGTCATCCTCCCTTCAATGGTAACTATATTTCCATTCCCTTATTTGGAAAAAGTATTCTACAACATGGAACTTCCTCCACCGAACTTCACCATTTCCTGAAGACTTCTTTCAATCTTTCATATTTGTGGCGTCACATTTTTTTAGATGTTTTAGTAATAATTTATTGTCCAAGTTCTGTTACAGAACAGAATAAAAGGGAAGATAATACAAAGCCCATACAAAAGATAAGTAATAATAATAAGTATAAATAATACATATAACCAAACAAATATATACTTATTTACTAAAAATAATAAAAAAAAACAAGAAATACTGTATTACAACTTTAATGTCGATTTCCTTATCATATGGATTAACGGGTACCCCCAAAAAATATCCGTCCTCTGCGTTCTTTAATCAATATAGAAAATTGTGGAGAAGTCATGTGTGGAATATTAAAATTACTTGCAAAAAGCAAGTCAGGACAGTCAATTTGACCACTGATTAATTTACCAAAAAAAGGGTGCGCTATGTTGCTTTCTTCGATAATTTCGAATACTATGTTGTTCCAGTAAAGAAATACACTCAATTTCTCTATCCGAATGAATACTAGAAGGTTCCTATCACAAAAATATTTAAAATCTACCTTCAACTTTTTCTACAGAAAATTCTTGGGTATCGTAAAAGGAATACTAAATAATAGGTCCATATTCAAGCTCGCTTCGAAGTAAGGCAAAATATAATATTTTGAGTGGATCGACATTATTGAGTAACTTACTACAACTCAAAATAAAGCCTAATGTTTTAGCTAGTGAAAGACATATCTGTTGAGCATGTAAATTGAAATTGAAGCAATTATCAAGTGGTATGCCAAGATCACTGAATTAATTTTCAAAAGTATATTCCCATCTGTAGAATAAGAGGAAGCAAAGGTGTTAATTTTTTTGTAAAAGACACAACAAAACATTTATTAAACTTCACAAACGGTTAACAATAAGCCAATCAGATCTCGGTTTTAAATGCACGATATCCGTATTAGATGATACAACATTGAAAATTTTAATAATATTACCATATCCTAAGGAATTAGAAGGTAAGCTTGTAGTAGTTTATAAAAAAGTGGGGATAATAGTGGATCAAGACTTGAACCCTGGGGAGCACCGGAGGTAGATATAAAAACATTAGACGATTAGTCATTTTAGAAAACATATTTGATCCTATATTTCAGGTACAACCGCATAAGACTAAAAAGACAAGTTGAAAAGCCAAAATAAGAAAGCTTTTAGCAACACTAAATTATCAATAGTATCAAATGCACGGGAAAAGTCTAAATAAATGCAGTCAACCAGCTCTAACGATCAATAATATCACTGGAATATTGTGCGAAAGTTCCTAGATTAGTTACAGTAGATTTTTCAGAAAAACATGTTACAGGGGAGAAATATAATAACAAATATTATGACATATGTAACAGTATAAATATTGCTCGTAGACTCTAGCAAAATTATAAACAATAGCAACGACACGATAGCTTCTTATTTTCGATTTATCACCTTTCTTAAAAATAATTCTAGGACGGTTCTACTATTTCGGAACAAATTTAGGAATGGAAGTATTAATGATTTTAAGCAAAGAAGCTGCAAGAACATTTCGTGAATTTTTAAATAGAAGGTAGAGATCAAATCATTACCAGATGTATATTTCTTCGAAGTAGAAGATAACAATCACCAACACGGAATCAGATATTAGAGGAATCCAAAAAGAGAAGAGCTTCCTATGAGAAATTCTTGAAGCGTATATATTTAAGGGATTTGTATATATACTAGAAAAATATAAGGCAAAGAAATCAATATATCTTGAACATTATCCAATCCATTGCGCATAACACTATGAATCCGAGTAGTACCTTGTTGTGATTGCATATAAGACCATATATAATAAGGATCTGAGTTAATGGATTGCTCGACATTCCTTTTGCATACTTTATAAGCATCCGATATTAAATGCTTTGCCAGTGAATGAAGCCTCTTAAATGTGTCATAGTGCGTAATACTGTTAGAATAATTCCATTTACCATGATCTTGCTGCTTGTGTTTTTGAGTCGTCATAATAGCTTATGTAAGTCGGAATTGATACACCTGCATGAGGTCGGTTTAACTTAGGCACAAATTCTATATTTAAAAATGTTTCCCATTTTTCTTTTACCTTTTGCTAGATTTTCAATAAATATCTGTTCTTGATGATATCGACAAAAAAGATTATTTTTAATTTCTGTCAACGTTATAATAGGGACTTTCTAAACTTCTGGACGATACGAACATTTTTCCTAATGCATTTCGAGATTTCGCTCTACGTAGTAAGTCAGTGATCGCATGGTGATTATTGTATTATATTTATCACAAATCTAGACAAAACGTAAAAACACTGCAAAAATGTTTAAATAAAGAATTTGTGTCTAAGTTGACGTGACTTTATGCAAATGTTTCAATTCCAAACCAGCGACATTTTTGAGATTACAAGAAATTATTACACTTTGAAGATTCTTTACTTTTCACTTGTCCGGCCCAAAATGGAATACACTTCAGTAGTGTGGTGCCCGCATTATTATTACCAGCAGTTATTCCTGGAACGTGTTCAAAAAAGATTTATGAAATATTTATCTTATAGGATTGATAGGCATTATCCTGGTACGACATATGAAGGTCTACCTGCTATACATAATTTCGAATCCCTTTGTACATGCAGAGAGAAACCTAGTGGTGGTTTTCTTTTTAAATTATTTAATAATTTTATTGATTCTACTGAGCTATTGACTCAAATTGATTTCTTTGCACTTAGGTTTGATACTAGATCGTCGGCAACTTTTTCAATACCTAGGGCAAGAACCAATGTTTTTTACAAGGATCTACTGGTACATTTATGCATAAATGCCAATGGATTATATTTGGATCCCTTTCTGATACCGGATTAATCAACATTTATTGAACATTTAGTTTTAAAATGACTTACATCACTTTGTTATAAGTGTTTGCATTTTTCGATAATTACTTTCTTATTTTTTTGCACTAAATTAACTGCCCTTATTATTCTTAACTTTAATAATATGTCCTGTAATTGAATTGTTTTCAGTTGGGCATTAAAGATTATTATTATTACTCGATTTTATTGAGTACAAAATAATTAATAATAATTCGTCAGTGTGCGTTTTGGCTTTCAACGGTACAGATCGTGTGCGGAATTTGTTTTCGTACGGGTATTTTGCCGTAGTTGTCCAGGTGCGATACTGTTTAATTATCTGCTGATGATGACAACTTACTTGTCGAAAGACGTATACAGAATACGAAAATTAATATGGAAAGGGGTTATATATCAACCTTCAGTGATAGTTAATCAACAACAGGCTCCATCAAAATTACTAACAATTCGTCAGTTTTTTAAAGAATATATTTCCCATTTTATTGAAAAAAAGAACATGAGAACTTTTCGATAGACCCAATAAATATATGATTTTGTTATTTATGAAATCTTATCCAGTGGCATTCCCTTATAATTTCAACATACTAATACACTCAAAAAATGTTTTCAAAAATTCTAAATATAACAACTCATTACATTTTACGCAAATGTACCCGATTGGAAATAAATTATATTAGAGTACGAGCATATCAAAACAAATCAAAAAGATTAAGCACTACATACTTTATAAATGACTAATACACTTTGCCGAGTTATTTTATGCTGCATAACATTTTTAGTATTCCTTGTTAAAACGTCGAGAAAACAGTGATTCATGAGTTCCAGCATCATTTTAGAAAAGGTAAATTATATAGAGCCAGATGTAAAAATAATTTCTTTTATAATTAACATTTAGAACCTAACTGAAATTCCAAAACATTTTATTGAAAGAATACGCAAAAGACATTCGATACTTAAATTTAGTGGTAAACATTCTTTGAATGAAACGATAATATCGTAACTTTAACTTTATTCAATAGCCGTGTTAAATTTCAAAGTAAATTGCTTTGATGATTGCGCATTTTATCCTCGAACAAAAGAAGAGAATATTGTTTTAGGTAATTTTGTTAATGTATCATAACTGTATTCATTTTCTTTTGTATTCTGGTTAACATACGTATACATACGTACGTATGTGCATGCGATCGTACCCGGAATAGTCACAGTGTGCTCTGAAAAGTAAACGATAGAATTAACCTAATTATAACTGTTCCATTTTTCCACATTCTTGCTTTGTAATTCATTAATAAAACTATCCTTGGTATGAGCGTTTGTGTACGTATTTTAAACATATATCATTCTTCCTCATGAATTAAATAAAACTGAAAATTATGAACGTTTTTTTAGCACTTGTATTTATTAGCATGGTATTAATTGAAATTATAAACAATAGCATTGATATTCACGCCTCGTAATGACTTATGAATGTAAGATTCGATACTATATTAGGTTCTTGCGTGTAAAATACGGGACTTGATGATTAAAATTTAAAAGAACTCTCTAGAAAAGAAATTTTTATTAATCAAAACAATTTCCATTTGCTCAAAAATACTTCTGCTAACTACTAGCAAGGATATAACTTTCAAGGCTCATAGCTAGTGTGCGAATAAACCCAAATTAAGGTGTAACGTCCCGTGCTGAAAGTTGCATGAGTATAAGGAGGTGCGGTAATTAACGTTACCCTGGAGCACCAGGTGCAACCCCCTTTGAATTAGTTTCACTCTGTCAAACGGGGCTCTGATCGGGCGGCTGCTGTCTCTCTTTCTGCTCGCGGAGATAATATGGAAAAGATATAAAACCAAAAAGTACATAAAAACATGTGAAAGGTTTTAAAACTGCAAATGCTTACGGGAGTAAACTGCACAGATAAAGATATATAAAGCTGTGAGGATCAATATCGTAAAAGAAGAGAATTTGATGTCCGACGGGAATTTCTAAGGCTAAAGTGAAAAACCTGATGAATTAGAGCTAAAATTACATAGATATAACCAAGGTCAACTTCAACAGGTATGTTCAAAGAAACCAAAACACTCCAGAGGACATGGGGACCACAGTATATCTGAAAAGGCGTCAGTAGAATAGGTTTTATAGCCACCTAAAGGAATCTTAAACAAAAACATGTATTAGTGGCAGTAAAGAAATCTGAAGAACAAGGATATATATTAGTGCCTTACAATTTTTTTTTTCAGAAAAAGCAGCTTGTGGATTTTTATGTCGTTTGATGTAGTTTGAAGTTCTCTTTCAATCGCAAGTAACATTCTTTATATTCAAAGCTAATACTTTTTGAGGTACAGATAATTTGATATGAAAAGGAACATTATATTAGGCAAAATAAGACAATGTGACCATTAAGTCTTCTGAGATAAATTTATTTAGTAAGTAGCTAAATGAACAAGTTACCTTTATCTGTGGTTTATACAAACGAGGACACGTTCTCGCTTTGTCGTTCAATACATTTTTGTGATGGACGGGATAGGAAGGCAATGACATTATTTTTCTGTATCGAAAAAATAGGATAAACTCGAGGAAGGAATCGTTCGTTAATTACACAAGTCTACCTGACGATGAGTGATTCCCTGAAACATATGTAGTAGACAGGGTATTATTAACATTTGAATGATTCGTTTCAATAAAATGCTGGTAATCATAAGAAATATACCTAGAATATTTGAAGGAAGTAGTAGCTGTGTTTGTGATAACAAATAAAACAAAAGCATGTAATTGAATGTCAAGTTTAGCATCTAGATGTTTGCATTTTTTTTAAAGATTGTACTAATTTTGTTGTTTTTATTGCTATTTGTTTACCATTATTTGTTGCTAGTTACTCGTTTTTGTTAATTTTTTCAATCTTCAATATATTATTTAGAAGAAGGGGTTATATATCTGGTCCTTATTCTTGGTGAGAGCAACCGAAATTATTTATTAGCAGTAGAATTTACTGATAAAGATATCCAAAAAGCAGACGTCCTCAAAAGGAAGTGTTTGAATGCCAATTCAAACACTTCCTTTTGAGGACTTTTGTAACTAATGGATTTGTCAACTACAAACCACATTTATGTGCAAAAACCATCACTAATGGTGAAAATGAAATAAGAGTTTGGCAAACAGTCGTAGAAAGTCGCAATGTCAGTCTGCGGACAATGTGCAATAATTTGATTAGTGCGAGATCACTAGGAAGGGTGTTAAAAAATTTGTTTTGAAACTCCTCGATAAAATAGATAGTTATTTAATCTTTAGGAAGATATTCGTAATATTTTGGATGGTCTATATTTCTCTGAGGTAAGTTTAAACATGAGATATAGGCATTTTCTGTCTAATACGCTAAGAGGTCTATTATAAGATGTGTCATTTTTAACCATAAGATATATGTGATTACAATACCTTGGTATTCTTAGTCAAAGCTATTTATCAGTAAGAGATTTACAAACCGAAACGTATAGCGATAAGTAGATCTGCAGGGGTGGACCTATTGCATGGCCAGCTAGATCTGATCTAACCTCGTCAGATTTTATTTTGTGGAGACATAACAAAAACATAGTTTACCAACAAACACCGGATATACCTGATGATATAAAACAAAAAAGGTTCCAGCCTTTCTACAAATTAATTCCGAAACACTTTTACGGGTAAATGTGTCTGAATAATGGAGATGGTCATTTTGAACAACTTTTTTAAAGCATTCTTATTTATGCATCTGTTTGTAAATTTGTATGGGGACTGTGGTTGAATCAATTAACGTTAATATGATCTCTTTCCACAATAATTTTCGTCTTCTGTATCATCAGCAGATAATTAATGACAATGTCACACCTGGAATCACGGCAAAATCTGTACAAAGACAATCGAGACGTGTGATTTATATGTTTACCATTTCATCTTTGACGAAAAAATTTTTTTGTTTTTAAAGAGTGCGGTTTTCAAATTACATTTCGGTCCACTAACTATTAAAGTCCGAAAGACATAGTGGAGGTCAATAAGAAATCGGGGATTTACGAAATTAAATATCTAGCCTGCAATAAACAATACAGAGGCCAGACAAAACGATCGATAGAAGCCCGGTATAAAGAGCATATGCCGCTCATCAAATTCAATCGCACGGAGAAATCTAGTTTAGCAAAGCATGTGTTAGATAATAATCAAAACGCAACCGCGGATTGTTTACATGTGATTAAGAATGTGTGTAATTACCGTTAATTGGGTATCTTTGAAAGCATACATATTTCAAAAAATAGAAACTCACTTCATAGAAAAGCAATATACGACTGACGAAGAGGTTCGTGTACGCAAGCAGGTACCTTAAGATGATTGTTTAGTTTAAGACTAGAATGCAATTTAAATTATGTAAAACGAATGTACGGTGTGTCTTTGGCTTTCGACGGTTTAAGTCTAGTACGGACTTTGTCATTGTGCGAATTTTTCCGTTGTTTCAAGTGCGACACTGTGATTAATTATCTGCTAATGATGACAACTTAGGTGTCGAAATAGGTATACAAAATACGAAAATTATTGTGGAAAAGGATTATATTAAACTTAATTGATTAATATATATCTGTTGTTTTTATAATTTAGTTTTATTAAATGAATTTTATGTTGCTTTATTAATTACTGGTATTTTAGAATAAATATATTTTCACTTTCACACTCTAGTACAATTCTTTCTGTTATTAATTATAGCTTAAGCTGTTTAAGCCCGTTCTTCTTTATCTTATGGTTAGTAATATCTAAATGTTTGACACAGTATAGGTTTATTTATATTAGACTATCTCAAAAGGTATTAACTACTGTTGTATGCGATTAAAGTAGAAATTAAAACTATGTCAAACGGTGTTCCATTAAAAAAATCATTTTCAATTTTGAAATAGCCTGTATAATATAATAAAAATATTTAGTGTAGGTTGTTCAATGCCATGTTATTAAACGCTGAAGAATTGTTGCAAAATAAAGACGATATTAATTATCAAAGAGAACTATGTAAATAAACTATTTTCTCTTAAAAGTGGAATATCTCGAAAACCGTTTAGTTTCAGCATGGAATTTATGACATAAACTTGCCTTATTATGTAACATGATATCTGGAAATGTAATACGATATGTTGCTCTATTTAAAATAACAGTTGTATAACGTATAGACAAAGCGAAACAGCCTGTACATTTAAAAAATGGTATTTTAGACTATTTGATCTCAAATAACTTTTTCTTGATTTTGATTTTTTGAGTAAGTAGCTAATGCGTAATAGAATGGATACAAGAAATTGCCACACCCTGTATATAAAATTCAGCGAAACTGAAATAATTCACCTGTTTTAGCGCTTGTAGCGTTTATATGAAGTATTTAGTTTCGCAATTTTGAATTTATTCCTTAAGAAGTTTCCATACTGTATAAGCTTCATTTTAGCGGAGGATAAGCTTCAAAGCTTCCATTTGCTATTCTGATATATAAATATTATAACAGAAAAGTAAATTTTAAATCAACATGTTCCTAAGAAACTGAGTAAAATGTAACCTAGACAAAAGCGTCCTTTCACAAGTTCAAGTCTCTGTAGAATTTATACATTAAATTAGCAGGTGCCCCAACAGCCCACGTTCACACATATTTTAGTAGAATAAATTTTAAAGCGCCAGCGAGTCACCCTTGAGCATGAGCAATTTCGTCAGTGACCAGTGCCCGAGTATCACTTATTTATAGAAGCCAAGGGGTTAAAAGCAACCTACGAGAAAAGTAAAAGAATACGAAATCTATAAATAAATTTTTTTAATTAGAAATCTTAACAAAACAAGCATTCATTTTTACGTTTTTCTGATCAACTAAATAATTATACTATTTATTTTATTTATTTATTTAGTCATCCAATATCAATAGCAATTCAATAGCATTTAATAAATATAAAAACAAGACATAAAGTCGATATACAAATATAATTATAATAATGTATATAATAACAAAATCGAAAATCATTAAATCAAACTATAAAAATATGTATATACACTACCGTCCATAAGTTTAATCGCACTACAGATAATTTTAATTGCGCAATGATATTAAAGAGACTGTTTATTTTCATGGCAAATTTAATTATAAAATACGAAATTAACATACAATTCAAGCATTTGACATTATTAACCTAAGTAATATTATAATAAGTTTAAGCTTAAATATAAGCTTAAATTTTACTTTCATCAAAATAACCACCCCTAGCTGCGATCCGGGTTCACAAACAGCTAGCATTCGTTCAACTAGTCGGTCGAGATATTCCTTATCGATAGAGTTCCATGCATTCCGTAACTTACCACAAAGGTCTGTCTTGCTAGTAGGAGGTACTTGCACACTTCACGATCCAATCGGTCCCATAACAGCTCTATCGGATTGCAGTCCGGACTTTGGGGTGGCCATATCATTAATGTAAGGATTCTTCTTTCAGTTTGGTTGGCGAAAAACCTTTTTACAACCTTTGCTGTGTCTTTGGGGTCGTTGCCTTGCTGATACACAAACCACAGACCCATTAGCTCCATCGCTGACGGAAAAGCATGCTCTTGCAATATACCCAAATAGACTTTTCTTGTCATTATTTTTGTGATTTGCTTCAATTTTCCGGTGTGCCCACCTCCAAAGCAACCCCAAACTATCACATTTCCACCACCATGTTTCACTGTCTTAACCACACATTCAACTGACATTCTCTCCCCGATACGATGGCGAACAAAAGTACGGTGTTTATATCCAAAAATTTCAAATTTGGATTTATATGTCCATAAAACTTGTTTCCATTCTTCGATAGTCCAGTACCTGTGTGTTCTCGCACAGGCCAATCTTTTTTGTTTATGTTGTGCAGACAGACGTGGTTTTCTTACTGATAGTCGACCTTTAAGTTCAGCTTCAACTAAACGGCGTTTGGTTGTTGTTTCGCTAACTGGGGCTTCGTGGTGTACGTTATATTGTGTTGCTATTTCCGGGGCTATAAGGCAACGATTGCGCAAGGACATTAATTTCAGATATTCATCTCCTCTTTTAATAGTTATCCTCGGCCGTCGACTGCATTTTCGGTCCCCTAGTTTGCCAGTTTCTACCATTCTCTTTATAGTTTGACGAACACAATACTCGGAAACTTTTAGTTTTCCAGCGATTGCTCTATTAGAAAGCTTTGTTTTGTGCAAAGCAATAATTCTTGCCGTTTGTTCAAGAGTTAGTTGCTTTCTCCTTGCCATGTTTTAAACACAATTAAAGAAAATACTCTGGCTCGGTAGCACTTACTGACACTACATTAACAACGTGAATACTTAGTATTCACTGTGTAATAGATATAAAGTATATTCTTACAAGCGCCAAATATCAGGTAAAGGCTGGCTATTGCGTCCACCTAATAAACCATACAATAAACAATTCCGAGTATGGGATAATCTCCATGACGCCCTCATTATATTTCTTACCTGAATATTATTTCTGGAAATAGAAAATAAGACGTTCATTCGTTTATACAAAATACTTCGGTTAAATAACATGCAAATATGTAAAATTATTTTAGTTTGGATAAAATTTCAATATATTAACTTAAATATTTTATTTCCTTCTGCGATTAAAATTATCTGTAGCGCGATTAAACTCAGGGACGGTAGTGTAAATATACCTACGCAAAGAAAATATTAAATAAACTCAGAAAACATAACTAAAGTGTAACCAACCTGTGGTCAATTAAATATGTAAAGTATATTATAATTAAAAGTGCAGAATTTGCTATACATGTCATGCATATTTTACTCGAGTTTACCGTATTCGTAAGTCTATTTTGCATGTGATATGAATATATCAATGTATTTATGTGATTGTGTCGAGTTTAATTTATTTATATTTATTTCAATATTAACCTGTAATGTGCATATTTTTAATTGATTTAAATTTGTTTACAGGACAACTACCAAACAGGCCTGGTCGACCTTGGAAAGTTCGGTGAGATACGTTCATACTTTTTCAAAATATATAAAAAATGATTAGTTTCCATTATTACCTCTATTTTTGAAGTTCAATACATTTTTGTGATGGACAAAAATAAAATGTATTGATTTTACTTGTATTGACAGACACCTATCAAAGAAAAGTAACAAAATATTCGCCGTAATAATTCTGATTTCATTGTAAATTGTTACGCTTTCTTCTCATCGAAATATCCTCCATTCACGTTTAACATAGCTTGCATCACACGCCGCATTCCATCAGTTAATTTTCCAAACGTGTCTATAGAAATATTTAAGAAGATGAATCTTTAAAGTTGGACAGTGATTTCTTATATTTTTATTGACTTCGTCTCATAGCAACTTTAGCCGTTCAAAGACTTCGCCAGATCATAGCCGAACCACTGTCGTGCTTTACCATAGAAATGTTGCATTTGCGTAGCATTTTTTCGTGTTTGATTCTTCGGACAAAGATCTTACTCCTTTGTCTGAAGACTACAAATTTGGACTCGCCTGTTTAAAGCACCCTAGCCGAATCATTTGGCGTCCAGTAGCGATAGTTTTGCCCCATTGTAACCGTTTTTGCAAATTTCACCATCACAACAATGGTTTTCTCAATGCGACGCGTTCATGAAGATCGACTTCTCTTAGATGGCGTTTTGTTGTACTAACCGAAGCAGGACTTTTACGTCCGCGATTAATTTCTCGCGGTAGCGGTTGTGGAAGGTATTTAATCATCAATTTCGTTTGTTAAGTAAAGGGTTTTCAAATTATGCGGTTTTTTTAAAGAATAAATAAGACACATAATTTGCATTCACTTTCAAAAACTTTTTATTGGTAATTGAAGTATCAGTTATGATATTTATATGCGAAAAATAATATCTGCCAAATGGCCTACTCCTACAGTTCCACAGACGTCCACTCTTTTGTTAAAATTTTCAATGACATTTTGACATAATTGGAGCTCTATCTCACCAATGTCACGAATAATTTCATCTTTCAAAGCAGGAATTGATTGTGGATTGTTTTTATAAACCTGACTTTTCACATAACCCCAAAGAAAATAGTCGAACGGTGTCAAATCACATGATCTTGGCCAACTAACATCACCGTTCCTTGAGATTACACATCCAGGAAGTTTTTCTCTCAATAAATCAATTGATTCGTGCGCAAAGTGAGGTGTAGTGCTATCCTGTTGAAATCGCATATCCTCTAGATCAATATTTATTAATTCAGCCCACAAAAATTCGCTTATCATCCGACGATATCGATCACCATTGACAGTTACAGCTTCACCAGTAGCATTTTCAAAGAAGTAAGGTCTACTTACACCACCTGGCCATAATGCACACCAAACAGTAACTCGTTTAGGATGCATAGGTTTCTCATGAATAATTCGTGGGTTTTCCTCACCCCAGATACGGCAATTTTGTTTATTAACATAGCCACCAAGTTCAAAATGTGCCTCATCGGAAAACATTATTTTTTGAGAAAAATCAGCTGGTTGTTCATTGATGAAATTGACAAATGAACGACGTTTTAAATGATCTAATGGCTTCAGTTTCTGTGTTATTTGAACCTTATATGCCTTCAGAGCTAAATCCTTGTGTAAAATACGCCATGTTGTTGATCCACTAAGTCCAAATTATTTTGAACGTCGTCCAATGGACATTTCAGGATCTTCAGCAACACTTTCACGAACCAAATCAATATTTTCTTGTGAACGACCACTACGACTGCATTTTTCACTTTTTTTATCTTCCACGGAATTGGTCTCTTGAAAATTTTTAATAATTCTACCAATAGTGATTTCAAATGGACGATTATGTAAACCATAAAATTCACGTAATTTTCTAAAAACTCTTTTCACAGAACGCTGATTTTCATAAAATAATTCAACAATTTGAACGCGTTGTTGTACCGTGTACGAAGCCATTTTTATAAATGTTATATGTTACACTTTTTAAATGCCCACATACTCAGACAAATTCAGTGCGCCATCTATATTTTATTTATTCTTAAAAAACTACGCAATTGGAAACACCTTTTAGTTTAATTCGTAAATCTTCAGTAGCCGTTGATATCCAAGAAAGACCTGGTTGATTAGACCTGGTGATTAGTATAGTCCAGTCGTTGTTCACTTATGGAGTAATATACTCTATAAGTGAAGAACGACTGGACTATACTAACAGTACATATTATTATACATTTATAATCCTATGCTATTGCATAGGATTATAAATTGATATTGCCGAGTAAGCCAAACCGGCCGCAATAAAATAAGCAATCGAAATTGCAATAATTCTTCTAGGATTATATTTGTATGTAATACCCGAATTTTTCTTTTACATTCATGTACAGTATTACATAATAATATTATTTTTATCTAACAGGTACACAACTTCATACGTGGTTCTATAGAATTTTAGTAAGTGCCCAAACTTCTGTGACAGGTAGTGTACTATAGTGAAACGATTGGTGTTAATTTAAGATTGCGCGCCAAAATAAATTCCATCTATTTTTTTGGAAAAGATCATTTCTCGTAGAAGCACTTTGTATTGGTTTTGAACTGTTTTATAAAAAATAACATATCCGAAATTTTTTGGTATGACACATGACACTTTTTGGCATGTCGCAGTGGCACTTATCAACGCCTCTCAAATGAATTTAATAGTTTGCCTGACATATTGCCTTTCCTTCGGTTAATAGTACATAACCAAATCTTGAAGCAGTAATTTAAATTAATTTATTTAAAAAAAGAAGTAAACTCATTATATTTACTACCGCTAGTAAAGATATCTATAATTAATACACGTGCATTTGTACTCTCGCTTTGTATTGTGTTTTCGGTGTTTTTTAGTGTGCATATCAAGGTGAATTTATACTCGTCGATAGGTAACCTTATTCTTTGTTTAACTACGTGTTGTTTCCATTTTCTTTTATTTTACTTGCCTATTTTCCGTTTGTTTATTTCGCATTAAGTATTTAGCTTGTATACTCTTTTCGAGTATAACTTTTTCTCCTTACTTTTTTTATTTTTATACTTCTGTTTGTTTTTCTCAAAAACCAAGAGTGTTTTTACAGTAGTAAATATTTTTCGTTATTTTATTCTCTAATACGTGGGCAATGTGAAAAGTTCTCGGCCTGACACAGAAATGGCGCTACAATTAACAG
The DNA here is from genome assembly GCA_031893035.1 of Dermolepida albohirtum. Taxonomy (NCBI): domain Eukaryota; kingdom Metazoa; phylum Arthropoda; class Insecta; order Coleoptera; family Scarabaeidae; genus Dermolepida; species Dermolepida albohirtum. The sequence goes on along the minus strand of JAVIWB010006917.1, from coordinate 403,075 downwards.
AAATTTATGTTTCCTGCGTGGCTGCATGTATCTTTAGTTCATATGAAAACTTTCAACTTGTTCTCTCAAGTAGTTTGTTTGCAAAAATTTTTGTAGTAGACGTCGTGCGAGTTATTTTTTCAAATGGATAAACTTGAATATCGTGCTGTTATAAAATTCTTTGTTTTGGATGGTTTAACCCCTATGGAAATTCATCCGAAGTTGATAAAAGTGTATGGGAACTCTGCTCCTTCGATGTCAACCGTTAAAAAGTGGGCAACTGAATTTAAACGTGGTCGTATGTCCCTCGAAGATGACCCACGTGAAGGATGGCCAGAAACCGCAACCACACCAGAAATCATCGAAAAAGTACATGATATTGTGTTGGACGATAGGCGAGTGAAAGTGAGTGAGATAGCTGAGACTATGTGGATATCGGGAGAAAGGGTGCGAAACATTTTACACAAAGAATTAGAGATGAGAAAGCTCTGCGCAAGATGGGTGCCGCATTTGCTGAATGTCGATCAAAAGCAAATGCGCAAACGATTTTCTGAGCATTCTTTGGACCGATTTAATAAGAATCCGATCGATTTTGTGCGGCGATTTGTCACCATAGATAAGACATTGGCACACCACTACACGCAAGAAACGAAACAGCAGTCAAAGCAGTGAGTGGAAGCCGGTGGTTCAGCGCCAAAGAAAGTGAAGTCGATCACATCTGCCGGAAAAGTCATAGCCAGCGTGTTTTGGGATGCAAAAGGAATCTTGTTAATTGATTACCTTGCAAAAGGCAGAACAATTACAGGCGCATATTACTCTAACCTTCCTGACTAGCTGGATGCCAAAATTCGTGAGAAGAGGCCTGGTTTGAAGAAGAAAAGAATCATTTTTCATCAGAAAAACGCACCCGCACACAAGGGTGCGTTGGCGATGGGAAAATTGCGGGATTCGGGGTACGATTTGCTCGACCATTCTCCCTATTCTCCTGATTTGACGCCCTCAGACTTCCATCTATTCCCAAATTTGAAAAAATTCACGAAGTATCTGAGCTCGAAAAACGTAAAAATAACATCGTTCTTTTTGGTGTCTCTAAAATTGAAAATGATTCTGAAAATCAATGCATTGCACACCTGTATCATATCATGAGTGGTAATGACCTGGTCAATTTAAAAGCAGCAATTTTTGCTTTGAATTAAGAAATCAAAGTCTTAAAATCAGCGTCAATTACTCCAGAACCAGATAAAGTAAATTCTTTACTCGCAGTTGAACAGATCATTCACGAAGTATTTGAGCGCGAAAAACGTAAAAATAACATGGTTCTTTTTGGTGTCCCTGAAATTAAAAATGATTTTAAAAATCAATGCATTGCATCCGAGCGCAATACTGTCATCGAAATTGTTGCCGTAACGGATTTTAACTTCATTAGTCTGGGTAGATTGATGCCACAAAGGTTGATTTTAAAAGAGCCTTCAAAATTGGTCTCGATGCTTGTGATGCTGTTTCAGAAATACTTAAAGCGTTAAAGATAAGCTCATGAAGCGCAAGAGCAGCCGTGAGAATCAAGTATGTTCATGGTGTTCCCCGAATAATTTTCTTTGCACTACATAAGCTTAACAGATGTTCTCCTCTCAATATCTATTATTAGAATGTTCGTGGTCTTCGTAGTAATACTCTTACGTTGCCTACTGATAGCTACTCTTCCTCCTTTGACTCACCGAGACTTGGTTTTGTGATTCGATATTTAGCGCTGAATTACTTTCTTCACCATACTGTTGTCCGACACGATCGGGATTCACTCGCCACCGGCAGATCTTTAGAGGGCGGTGTTATGATGGCTTTCTTAAATAGAATTACTTATGAATTTGTTGATACTACAACAGTTGATATGGCTTCAGCTTTGGTTGTTCTGTTGATCACCATGGTTACTGTTGAGAGAATTTTATTGTTACTTACGCCTAATTTATATTCCTCCGGATTTTGATTTCAATTCCTTAAAACACTTTCTTGATTCGTTTCTTGTTTGGAGGAGCTGTCTTGTTTTTTGTCCCAATTACAGTTTCGACTCTTGAACATTTCACCTACCATATTGCATTTTCGTCTAATCGACTAACCTGCGAGGTTCCACTTAAATTTGGGCGTTGTTGTACTAACATGATCAACTTTCGTTCTTATCTTGGTGTTTCTCTTTTTGTCCCTTTTATTCCTTGCATAGACCTATTTTTGGTTTTTTATTTTGGATAGTCTTTGCATGTTAGCCTTTGGAATTGTTCGGGTTTGACAGACATATGTCAGGTTTGGTAAAACGGTTTAATTAAACATCGTTTCTTTGGTGTATTGGTATTTTATGATTTTCAAGATCAATCGATAATTTTCCTTATCGTTTTCAAATAAATATTCTTTTGAAAATTTCTTTTGATTTCCCTTGTTTAATTTGATGATCTGTCCTAGATACACATATTTTTTTCATAAGTGTTTTTTTGAAAGAGATATTTAAGTAAACATAATTTTTATATAAATACTTGTTGAATATGTTCTATTGCATGAGTATCTTGTTAAAAAAGCAAGCAATAATAGGTAACTGTGAAATGTTGTCTACCAAGCTCATATTTCTAGGTTGCTGAGGTGATAGTAGCCACTGAAATACAAAAAGAAAAAAAATTCAATCTCCATAAGATTGTACATTTGGTGAACTAGGAAAACTAGTGACACAAAAACAACAAAATGTTTATTAAAATACGATACATAAGATATAATTTTTGTGCACGAGTTTTAAGTTTACAGAACTTCAAAGTAAATGTGGTTTCACTAAAAATTATATTCAGTCTTTTGCTAATTTATCAATAACGTATATGCGGTGTTTATTTCGATTTATATGAAGTCTAGACTATAAATTTCTCAGTAGTTAGTTATATATTACTTTACTATATCAATTTTAAATATCTGTTCCATCTATATTACAAATATGTAAATCCGACAGTCATATTGAAATTACTTTGTACATAACTGTACACACTTTACTTTAACTCGTATTTAAAACATTTCATTATACATATCCAAATATAGTTCATACATATCGGAAAATCTTAAGGCATTGTCTTACACCATCTGTATCTGTGAGACCCTGACGCAACAAAATCCATTCATCTATTCAGTCTCATTGTCACGGCACAATTGTATGCTGTTGTACTTTGAGCCCCACAGGTGGATTATTCATGCGAACACACTTTTGCAACCATTCATAAAGATAGTAGCTCAGCCATAAATACAAAGATCTCTTTCAATTTTGCAATTATGTAAACAACTTTGGTATGTGTGTGGATGTAAACGATGGAAAACGACGTTTAACTGAAAATATCCAGACGGACATGCCATGAATGATGATTACTGATTACACACATACACATTCGTTTTCATAGTTTAACGTTATATCTACTGAGTAATTACCTGTACTAATATATGTATGTGTATACATGTTATATAGCTTTGACGCACTGCGGGAGATATTTTAAAATATAGAGACCGAACTTACGTCAAAGTGAATTTTAGTCACATCGCATTCAATATTACAAGTACGAAATGCATTTTGAATTCTAATTCAATTTTGCATGCACGCGATTGCCAAGGGGATTTTACTTACTATAATGAAATTATCCCGAATGAGAATCTCTAAAGGCTCTAGATCTTTACCGTTCTTTAATTTTCCTTTACTTGCTATAATAGTAATATATGGTAGTTATACAAGGGTGGTCCTAGAAGTACCAGACCCTACAACACACAAAAATTTTGAAAAGAAATATATTTATTTTTCAACATAATGTCTTTTCAGCTCAATACACTTTTCCCAGCGATGTTCAATAAGTTCGATACCCTTTTTATAATAAGAACTGTCTTGCTCCTCAAAATAGCCATTAACTGCCGACATCATTTCTTCATCATTGGAAAATCTTTGACCACTGAGCCATTTTTTCAAGTTTGGAAACAGAAAATAATCCGAGGGGGCTAAATCGGCGCATAGGGCGCATGAGGTAGCAATTCAAACTTTAATTCATTAATTTTGGTCATTGTAGTAACGTATTTGTGAGATGCTGCATGTTCTTAATGAAACAACACTTTCTTTTTAGATAAATGCGGCCGTTTTTGCTTGATTTCTTTGCTCAAACGTTGCAATAAGTTCGCATAATACTCACCGTTGATAGTTTCTCCATTTTCAAGATAGTCAGTGAAAATTAATCCACGCGCATCCCAAAAAACCGATGTCATGACCTTGCCTGCAGATAAAACGGTTTTAGATTTCTTTGGAGCGGGTTCTCCATTTTGGGTCCATTGTTTTGATTGTTCTTTTGTCTCGGGTGTGAAGTGATGGCCCATATTTCATCCATGGTTACGAAACTGCTTTGTTACTGTGAAACTCAATTGAAACATCTTCACAACAGTTTTTGCTCGAGTGTGAGCAAACACGACACCTATCTTGCACACAGCTTTCTCATGTCCAATGTTTCAAATAATATGCGATGTATCGCACTTTTTGAAATGCCTACTATGTCTGCTAGCTCGCGCACTTTTAGTCGACGATTATCCAGTACCGCTTTGTGGATTTTCTTCACCATTTCTGGAGTCGTCACCTCATTTGATCGACCACTGCGATGCTCGTCTTGGCAGCTCGTACGGCCTCATTTAAACTCTGTTACCCAATGTTTCACTGCTGTAAACGAAGGAGCAACTCACCCAGAGTAGAATCCAGTTCAGCTTTTATATCGGTTGGGCCGAGGCCTTCCAACTAACAGTATTGTATCACGTAACAATGACCAATTTTCTCAATTTTTACCAATTCACTGAAAACGTTCACTATTGATAACTGCCAAACAAATACTAAACCACGTAGCGTCTTCAAACTTGAAACATATGCTTTATAGATTGTGTACTTTCTAATACAGTGATATTTTTTAAACAACTACCGCCATCTCTAGGTCAGGCTGGATACTTATGGAACCACCCCCGTATTATCTAAGACACTCTCTAAAATATTTTGTTAAAGTCATATGCTGTTAGATTATGGTATTCGAGCACCCCGTACACCCCGTGAATGTTAAATATCATCAATAATATGATAAAGTATATTTACTTCCATTTGACAACTTTAAAAAATTCTAAATACCTCTAATAACAATATGTAAACTGTTATTTACAACTCGAATTGTTGACCATCCTCCATACTGTCTGGACCTAAGTCAAAACGATTTCTTTACCTTTCCGAAAATCAAGCATGGACTGCCTGGTCAAAGGTTCCAATCGTCAGAAGAAGCAGCCGATGCTTTCAAAAACGAAATTTTGACTGTTGGTTCGAGCGCATGTGAAAGTGCATAATCTTCGTCGAGAATACTTTGAAAAACAATAAAGTCTTTAAGAGCTATTTACTATTTTATTCCAGTTTTATATGCAAAAGACAACCCACGTGTGTAATAATAAAAAACATCAAATTAAATAATACTGACTACATATTTTGCTTCATTGATCTGGCTTGTGTTCTCTACAAACAGACTATTTTATTTTAGTTTCATCATAGATAAGACAGTTAACAAATAAATTATTCATAGACATGGTTATTGTCTTTAGCGTTTGGATCATATGATTCCAGACTAAAAAATAATGGGTCATCATGTTGATAATAAATTTTTAGTTTTGGTTCGTAATTTTTAATTGTGTGAATATCCTTGATTATTCATTGTATTTTAAATTATGTCGTTTTTCATCTCTGTAAATATGTGTTAGTAATGTATATTTGGCTTGCAACTGAAGTAGATTCTTTAATTGGCTTTCAAAATTTAAAGAGCAAATATTCTCGTGCTTCGTCTGTGTTCTGTGTACATACACTACCGTTCATAAGTATTTGGGCACCCATAAATTTAGAAGAAATGATTAAAAGCACTAGTGAAAAAATGAAAATATATTTATTACATGTACATACATAACTAATTACAGTATCTGGCAGTAGAATTACATATTATATTTAAATTTTCGATTCATCTATGTGGCCTCCTTTGTTTTTTTATAATGGCAGCACATAATCGCGGCATTCTTGCAATTAGTTTTGCTAATGTATCCGGTGTTATGCGGACCCAAGCTTCCTGCAGTTTCCTCCACAAATCAGCCTCCGATGTTGGTACTGCTTTCCGGACCTCCCGATCAAGTTCCTCCCACAATAACTCTATTGGATTTAGATCGGGGCTTTGGGGAGGCCATTTCATAACTTCGATGGATCCTTCCGCTTCCAAGAGTTGCAAATAGTCTTTGCATATTTTGGATGTGTGCTTTGGGTCATTATCCTGCTGGAATACAAAATTCCTACCCAAAAGTCTTAATCCTGAAGCAATAGCGTTGGTCTCTAAAATGTTTCGATACTGCTCTTTCCTTAGTATTCCCTCAATTTTCACAATATCACCCACGACCGTACCACCAAAACAACCCCAGATCATCACGGAACCACCGCCATGTTTAACCGTAGGCACAATACATTGCTCTGCCGCACGCTCACCTGTAGATCTCCGAACGAAAACACGTCTTCTGGACCCGAAAATTTCGAACTTTGACTCATCGGTCCACAAGACTTTACTCCACTGTTCAACTGTCCAATGTTGGTGTTCACGAGCCCAGTTTAAGCGTTTCCGCTTATTATGTTTGCGCAATAACGGTTTTTTCATTGCAATTCGTCCGTACAAACCTGCTTTATACAAGCGACGTTTGACCGTTGTTACGCTTATTGACTTTGGACGGTCTGCATTGATTTCTGCAGCGATTTCTGGGGCTGTTTTCCATCGATTTCTTTTGCTTGTGATCACTATTGCACGATCCTCAGCAGAAGTTGTCGCTCTGGGTCTCCCACTCCGTGATTTATTGAGAACACTGCCACTTTCTCGGTATTTTTTGACGACATAGTCTACGGAAGTATTATTTAATTTTAATTGTTTCGCAATTTGCCGGTTGCTTTTGCCATCTTGATGGTGCTCAATTATAAGAGAACGCGTTTCAATGTCCATCTCTTTTCTTTTTGGCATATTTAACGATCTTAACAACACTACTAGCACAGGAATATCTCACAACGAATACAGAAACGTAACTGAGGGCAATTTCAAAAATATAACATGAAACTCGCCCGAGGTCATTAAAACATCATTACTAAACTTATCCTTCAGTATCCTTCACAGAAAGACAATTACAAGAACTTGGAGAAACTTTTATTGCGCTAATCCCCAGGTAGTCCCAATAACAAATTTTGGTTTATTGCAGGTAATAAAGTAATACATAATGTTACTTATGCAGCGTTTCTGTAGATTTAATACTTTCCTTATACCTATCCAATATTACAAGAATGAATTTCCTAGAAGCTATGCTGTTCAAATAATTTTATAAAATATGGGTGCCCAAATACTTATGAACGGTAGTGTAGGTATATATACTTTGCACTTCCATAATACATTACCGCAGCAACTGACCACCTGTCTTCAACAATATATTTCGCACCAATTCTATAAGCATTTTAACAGCTGCATCCGTAAATATACCTACTTACGTATATGTATGTATGCTTCATTTCTAGACGAACAATGTCATTAGGACTATTTATTAATCAACAATAATAATTTCATTTGGCTATTTGCACCATGTGCTTAAAGAAATGAAATGATAACTTCTTAAATGTTCTGAATTTCCTAGATGTCTTTCACTAAAACAGGTAATATTGTATTTAAGGAAGATAAGTAAATATATTTTTTATAATTCATTTGTTTGTATTTTAGTGCAGTGCATTTTAATGACATGATGTTTTGTCAATTTTATTGTATGCGTTCAATTTATTAAGATCACCTGCTGATTTAATGAGTTAATGTAAATATAAAAAAAGTAATTTAAATAAGTTTATTTAAAACTTTATAAAAATTACATGAACTACTTAATCAACATCCGTATTTAGAAATATAAATTAGCTTGGAGACTGTGGGAAGCTAAGTGAATAATTAAAAGAGTAAATAACCCCATGCCACATTAATATTTGTATCATACTAAATGCATATTACAACCATTAAGTTGTCATTTTCAGTAGTAAATAAACACAGTGTTGAATATGGACACATAGTAAATCTACACAGAAAAAAATACACGAAACACTCTACTAGAGGTTCACTAGGACTGTTTCATTTAAAAGTAATTGCGAGCCATTTTAATTAAATATTACTATAGTAACTTCGACGACAAGAGTGATTCGGTAATTAGTGAATCTGACAAAAGAGGGCAACATTAATAACAAGTCTTAAGGGCTTATTTTTAAAGAACAAAACTGACGATGAAATTAAAGCTGAGAGTCTGTTTTGAGTACCAATCTTCAGCGATTGTAACCATAAAATAATGGGCACTTGCGTTTAAACGTGATCGGACCAGAATATTTAATGAACAAAAATTGTCCAAAAATATACATGATATGGTGTTAGGTAACTGTCGAATGAAATAATGCAAAGTAGCAACGGCTCTACACATTTCATATAGATCAGTGGTTTTGATTTTGCATAATGAATTGGGTATGAGAAAAATTATGTGCGAAATGGGTGCCATATTTGTTGACAATGGCTATATATTCTAACAAGAATGCATTTCAGTCCTCATTTTAGCGAAGATAAGACATGATCTGATTTTTGATGTTAAATAATAACGATTGATGAAATCTGAATACACTATTATACATCTGAAATGAAGCAACGATCGAAATAATTAACTGAAATTCCGAAGAAAGCAGAAACCATACATTCGGCAGGAAATGTATTGGCTTCTGTTTTTTTGGGACTACTATCGAGTTCTCTTCATCGATTATCGTAAAAAATGTAAAAGTATAACAGGCGAATACTATGTATGCATTCCTTTTAGATCAACTGCATGATGCAATATAACGCGAAATCCAATTTAAAGAAGAAACGACTACTTTCCTTCAGGATAATGCATGCGTTCACCTTCGGTTATTTTAAATGGCAAAAATTCGTGAATTACATTTCCAACTGCTTGTGCATCTAGCTTAATCGACAGATTTCGTCCCTGTGGGTCAAATCTGCCGAACTTTTTATTTTTTCCCAACTTTGCTCGGTGGGACAGGTTTGGGACGAATTAAGAGATAATTATTGATACTAACGCACATTTTGAACAGATTAATGAAGCTTATTTCTTGGAAGGAGTGGCGCGGATTGAATACCGGTGGACTAAATGTATATACATATAAGGCCTAGTAAAAAAAAATCCAATATTTTTCCAATAGATGGCTTTAGTAATCTGTATCTCGCGTTGTATAAGTGCGATCGCGTTCCGCTAGAATGCGTTTGAAAGATAAGATTTCGTACTAAACGAACTTCTCAGACAGTTTTGTGATTACTTGACTTAATATTGTTTGAGCGCGCGTCAAAGATGGACACCAGCAAAGTTAAAATACGCCATATTTTACAGTTTTTCTTCGATAAAGGCGAAAACGCAAGCCAGGCGGCTAAAAATGTGAATAGTGTTTATGGTACTGATACTGTAACAGCCAATCATGCGCAATTTTGGTTTCGTCGATTCCGTTCGGGTAATCTTGATGTCAAAGATGCACCACGCTCTGGAAGGCCAATTGTCGAAAATATCGATAAAATAATGGAAATCGTCGAGTCCGACCGTCATGTAAGCACTGTTTCGATTGCCCAGAAGCTAAACATTGCGCAAAAAACCGTTTGGAACCATTTAAATAAGGTTGGATACAAAAAGAAGCTTGATGTATGGGTGCCACACGAGTTAACGCAAAAGAACCTCATGGACCGAATTTCCATCTGCGAATCGCTGCTGAATCGCAACAAAATCGATCCGTTTCTGAAGCGGATGGTTACTGATGATGAAAAGTGGATCACTTACGACAACGTCAAGCGAAAACGGTCGTGGTCGAATCGTAGTAAGCCGGCTTGACGGTCAGGAAGGTTTTGCTGTGTGTTTGGTGGGATTGGCAAGGAATTATCTACTATGAGCTGCTTCCCTACGGCCAAACTCTTAATTCGGACCTGTACTGTCAACAATTGGACCGTCTGAAGGAAGCAATCGCCCAGAAGCGGCCAGCTTTGGCCAACAGGAGAGGAATTGTGTTCCATCAGGACAACGTCAGGCCACACACATCGATAGTGACTCGCCAGAAGCTCCGGGAGTTTGGTTGGGAGGTTCTTATGCATCCACCTTATAGTCCGGACCTAGCACCAAGTGATTACTACCTGTTCCTGTCTATGGCGAATGATTTTGCTGGTGAAAAATTCGCCTCAAGAGAAGCCTGTGAAAATCGACTGTCCCAGTTTTATGCCAATAGGGACGAGGGTTTCTATGAGAGAGGCATTATGAAATTACCTTCAAAATGGCAACAAGTTATCGAGCAAAACGGTGCATATTTGACCTAAGTCGGATCATTCTAACTATGCTAAATAAAACCTTCAATTTAATGCAAAAATAATGGATTTCTTTTTACTAGACCTTATATATTACAAGGAGAATACGTTGAAAAAATATTTTTTTGTTGAAAGTTTATTTTCCTATATAGACTCACGAATTACTCCCGCGCAATATCAGTATTTTTTTTGAAAAATTACGTTTCTGTTTTAAATATTTACAAAGTTAAATATGGACATTTTTCTAGCAGAAGGAGCCGTCGATGCCTTCTAGCACTTCTGTAAAAAATTATCCACATATACACTACCGCTCACAGAAGTTTGGGCACTGAATAAAATTTTGAAAAAAAATTGGAAAAAAATAACATAAAAATAAAATGTATTAATTCTACTTCTGCTGACAAAAATATTCCTGATTTCGATGTAAATTATTACACTTTTTCTCATTGAGATATTCTCCTTTCAAGTTAAACAGAGCTTACACCACACGCGGCATTCTATCAGTTAATTTTCTAAGCGTGTCTATATACATATTGAAGAAGCCGCTATAGAAGATCCTAATGGATACATACTGTGTTTCGTGATACAACACAATGAAAATATTTATCAACTCTACAACCTGTAATCATAATACATTCGTATTATTTATTGTTCGGAGCAACATCCGTATAAACATGCATACATACTTCCAACCAATTGCTATAATTCTTTACAAGTAGTATATTGCATAGTGTGCGTGCCAATTAAGAATATACATTCTAGAATAATGGCTGTCTGTTTTTAAAACACCGGTATTGAATTACATAAGAATAAAAAATATGTGCCGTTATTGAATAACAGGTAATTGCTACACGTTTTTTTCCATGCATGTACTCAGTAATATTTTATGTCGCATTTGTTGTTATTATTTTAATTACATTACTATATCGTGGTCGTATATGTATGTACATATACATATATGCATAAGTATATGTATTCATTATCAAGTACGGCCAAATCTCCAAGTCAAGCTTTCTCTTACAGAATTCATATTTACAGTTAAGGCTACAATTATGAATGTCATTTAATAGATTCATATCTAAAATTTTTAACATTCAAAATCTTATTTTGTATCAATACAAGTAAATGATAAATTCATGAAAATGTTTTGTTGATATCCAAATTTTCTTTGTTAGAAATTTCGATTCAGAATATTTAATATATTTAGGCTATAGTACATACGAGGAGTGTTTCCAATATTCTGGGAATTGGTGCTATAATTAAATAACGCAGAACTTATACGCAATGTTATTGATGCCAGACAAGTCTTGACATGTTTATGCAACTATCTAGTGCAACATTGTTCAGTCTGATTTAGGTATTCGACTGATGTAGACGCGTTTTAGTAGCATTGTTTGGTTGTAACCATGGAACACGCGGCAAAATCTCAAAGAGCGATAGTTTTCTTTTTGTGGACAGCAGATGTGAAAACGTCAAAAATTATTAGTCGTCTGCAAGGAGTATTTGGTGAATCTGCAGAATCCAAAAGTACTGTTTATCGGTGGATCGATCGTTTTAAAGCCGGTCGAACATCACTAGAAGACGATCCACGCAGTGGGCGGCCAAGCACGTCGGTAAATGAAAGAAACATTACTGCCGTCGAAAACCTACCGAAAGACAGGCGAATGACTATTCGTCAAATTAGTGTACACCTAGGGATAGGTACACGACAAGTTCATGACATCTTGCATGATTGTTTGGGCGTTAGCAAGGTTTCGACGCGCTGGGTGCCAAGGCTGTTGGGACCAGAACAGAATCTCAATAGGTCCGATACTTGTCGTCAACCTCAAAAGCTGTTAGCCCGTTACGGTGATGAATTTTGGTAACGAATAATAACCACTGACGAAACGTGGATTCCTCATTTCAATCCTGAGACGAAAAGTCAATCCAAAGAATGGCGCAAACCTGAAGAAGGGCCTCCACTTAAAGCGCGTGCAGTTCCGTCTGTTGGAATGGTAATGCTTACTGTATTCTGGGATTGCGAAGGGATTATTTTCATGGATTATCTGCCGAGAGGTACTACAATTAATGCAGAATATTATTCAAATTTATTATCCGGATCACTGCGACAGGCACTAGTCAAGAAACGGCCTGGAAAGTTGCATAAGCGACAAGACACCGAAAAAATTCTTCGAGGACAGCTTAAAAAAATTAGTTTACCGTTGGGATAAATGTATTCAGTTAAATGGAGATTATGTTGAAAAACGACATTGTAATATTGACGAAAATTAACAAAATTATAAAAATTGTATGGTGATTCCCAGAACTTTGGAAACATCCCTCGTATATATTTAATAAAATACTGATTTATTACAAAAAATGGAAATAGGTATATTAAATCAAATGTACCATGTTTGGCGATAAAAGTAGTGGGCATTAACCAAACCTATATTCGTACTAAAAGAGATATGGGAACTTATTAATCTAGCTACGGAGAGGTGTCAGTTAACGTTTTCATACTTATTGTGTACAATTAGAGTGCAATGTATTATGTATTTCAATCCAAAATGTGTCTAAATAGCTGCGATTAGTAAAAATAATTTATAATCTAAATGAAAACATTAATTCTTGAACCTAATTAGAAAAAGTAACTCGTTACGTGTAATTTTTGACGTGAAGAATTACATGCCCAAAGAACAACAGCAGTTACTCTACTGTCGTCTTCAAGTTCCGATTTGTTTCTTGTGAAACTCATTTTTATAGCTGCGTAATTATTCGTTCGACTTATATGCACATCCTTAATTTTTTATTTGCTTGAAAAATCTCTTGAAAAAATGTGTGAGCTTTGAATCCGATCTCAATTTTCCGAATATTTATAGGTCACACACCTCACCATTAAGCTAACCGGGGTACAGAAATATTTCTCTAAAACTTGTATATTTCACGCCAATAGAACTAGAACACCGGGTGCGAAACTCACACGAATCCTGTTTTCAAGCGAATAAAAAATTAGGGAGAGGCATATAAGCCATACGAATTACTCAGCTATAGTGACGAGTTTGGCAAGAAACAGCAGTCCTTATCAGAGCTACCCTGAAGACGGCAGTAGAGTATCCGTCGAAACGTTGGAATACTTAAATTATGGAATTGTGACGAAAAGAGCCCAAACAACAACTCGAATAAAAATGGTATTTCTGAAAAATTAATGAAAAATATTCTCTGAGCTTCCCCGAAAATAGTCGAAGTTTATCTCGCCAGCTGCTGTACTTTTCTCGTGAAAATATACCACTTCAATACATTGCAATGCTTGCTTTGAAACTCACTAACCCTAATATAATATATTCTAGACTTTAAATGTAACATACACCTACATCTTGCACAAGTAGTATTTGTTGAGTAAAGAATAAGGTGCTATGAAAAAGAGCGAAGTTGCCTTGAGAGAAAGAGACTAATGCGAGTGTATTCTGCCTAAATAGCAGGTATCGCCATCGCCTAACAAGCCATGCTATCGAACAGGCGCTGAATGCTGCGTTAAGGAGTAGCCAAACTTGTCTGCTTTTTTCGGTGCAGAGCTATTCAGTGCTAATATAGGAGAGCAAATTGTAGTATATACTGTGCGTGTTTTCGAGAATTGTGCTAAATATGGTTTTTGTAAGAGCTATTAAAATACCATGATACCAAATTACTAGCGAATACAATATTGTGGAATACAGGCCTCTATTTGAAGTATGCTGCACTATGATCCAACATATGTTACGCAAGTCGTCCACAGCTAGTAAAAAGCTTGATTCGTCAAGAAATAATGTGTTTCCATTCGGTGATCCACTATCTGCATTCAGGGTAAGAAGCTTCATATATGAGGATGTTCTAAATGCAAGAATTCCCCTTACGTTCGTTCTTACCGTACTAGCATTTTCTTGTTTTAGAGTTGTTAATGTGTGGTATGCTGAAACACTTCTTTTTCTCTTTCTGCAACTTACCTTTATATCAGTTGTCTGAATGAGGTGGTGATCTTGACTTTCGATGCACAATGGAGCGTAGCTGATAACTTTTGTAATATGAGACCATTTAGTTTGCAGTAGCGCATATTTTCTCAGAAAACATTGCTAAGATTGTGGTCGAGATAGTATGGAATCGACATGGTATTTCGGTATTATGCTCTACTATAATTGGTCTTTGTTCAAACTCAATAAAATACTCATTGCATTTTTACATTTTAAATTGATTTAACGCAGTTGATACAGCCCAATCCGACTTTCCGCTCCATTCTTGCAAATATTACTATTGGCATTCATACTTATGATGTACTTCATATTTAGAATACCCACTATCCACCTGAAAAATAGCATCGCTCTTTCTAGTTCCTGAAATTAAGGACACGATGTATGCCTTTAACATAGATAATATTTATAAATAATAATTTTTGTAGTTTATAGATGTAGTAAGATTATTTTGTTTATTTTTAATTAATAACCTGTGAAATCATAAGATAAATGTGCAAGAGTAGAAACGAAGAATGTGTAAATAAAAACTTTAATGTAATAAACAAAGCAATAAAGCTTCAAGATACTTATAAAGTTGAATTTATACTCCAACAATTCAATTCATTTGAAAAACAAAATTGCTTATGAACTTGGTAATTGAATGCAAAAGAGCAAAATTAATTAAAGGAGTTAGCAAATGTAGATAACCAGGCGTAAAAAAGTTTATTGTTTGTTTAGCAATCCAAAAAGAAATGCCTCCATTTATTAAATGTTCTCTTAATGTCGAATCTAATACATTAAAAGAAAATATTCTGAATATTTTATTACATTTTCTCAAAATATTTCCCATGGAGTCGATATAGTACATTCGAGAATATCAATTTTTTTTTCTGAAGGTATATCATCTACTAAAGTAATACGATTTTATTAGTCGAAGTAGGATGCATTTTATCATGTAGCAATAAAAAGAAATCATTCTCTACTACTCAAGACTATATGATGGATGAATCATTAATCCAGTGTTGCGTAAAGCGGAGGCAAGTAGAAGAATATTACCGGGATTCAATAGTATTTTTGTATTCTAGTTCTGAAGTATTATTGTACTCTCTTGTCGTAGGTCTTTTAAAAAACTTCAAGTAAGTGCGCCATAGTTTCACCGTAATCCTTTGGGACTACTTGACATCCAATGCTGTTGAAGAAATAGGAAACGATCTAGTCACTCATTTTGAAAACTAAGTGATAGAATCACATGTAAAACGTACGAAAATGGCCTTCGATTAATTGACACGATCTATATTTCGAACTAGTGTTAAGTTATGGGATATATAGCATACGTATCTCCAAATGATTGTTCAAGATTGTATTGATCAATTATCGAATCGAATAAATAAGATTAGCCTCTATGTAATCTTGGTCTCGTTTCAATAGCTTTTACACACTTTTTTAGCACTTAACTAATCGATATCCCTGTTGGATTTTACATTGTTGACACGGTTTTGCGTATCTTTTTATCTGTAGATGATCCTGGTTCATTTTTGCTTTTCTGGTTCGTTATTTCCATCTTGCTTTACGATATATGCTTTTTCTTTTGTAGCCTTAGAAATTTTAGATCACTTAACTAATCGGATATCTCTGTTGGATATCGGATCCACATTGTTGACACGGTTTTGCGTATCTTTTTATCTGTAGATGATCCTGGTTCATTTTTGCTTTTCTGGTTCGTTATTTCCATGGGATGGTTCTTGCTTTGCGGCTTTGGCAGCTCTCATATGCTTTTTCTTTTTTGGTTTTTGGAATTTGTTCTGTACCTTTTCCATACTATTTCCATGATCAACAAGGGAAATAACCTTCTACTAAGTACGGCTAAATATTGTATGTGATGGTTGTATTTGGAGCTTTCAGGGGAACGTTATCTACCGTATTTTCCTGTGGCTATACATTCATCATACCATGTGTTCAAACACTAGCTGTGAATTCCTAAGAGAAATGGGAGGAATAAAGCATAATGGTCTTGCATAGATCCTCTATCATACTGTGTATATTCGTAAAGATTGTGTCATTAACAGCTGCTTTTTAAACTTTTTTTACGAAACTTGTCCACGAAAGATTCATCGGCCAAAAGGAAATTCATTTAGCCAACATTTTACTGTAACTAATGGACATGATTCACTTATCCAAACATTCTTCGGTTTGCTGAAATATTCTTACCGACGTAATCCGTGCTTGGAAGTTATAGAAAATTGTCACTTTTATCATGTCTTTTCGTGAAGATATTCAATTCAAATGACTCCATGTTTTCTCAATCCAAATATACATTACATTATTTATGAATTTAAGAAAAGATTAAGTACTGGCGCCACAATATGATAATTGTGTGCGTTAATCAATAAACTACCACCTCTTAATTTGGCTTAAACATTAACAGAATATCTGTCGTAACCAGAATTGTATTAAAATTGAAATTAAATTTGTTTACGATCATTTTAATAACTTCAACTTGGAAAAATAAATAGTAATGTAACGAATGACATCGCACGTGTAAAATAACAGTTTTCAAAATTTCCAAGAGTATATTGCAATAGTTGTTAGTATATTGCTTTGTACTAAAAATATAGCAGTATTTAATGAATATAAAAAAAATTGAAAATAATTTTTTCGAAATCGGAACAATAGCTTTTATATGTACGTTATAGAGCTGCCTTTTATTTTATAATAGTCCTTTTAACAGCAAATTTAATGGGGTTGATTCTTTAGTCTTATTTATTATATACCAGAATTGTTAAACGTGCCTTTGATGATTGGCTATAATTATCGAAGTAGCAATTAATTATATGTCAACGTAATTGGCTTGATGTTCTCGAGAATTGAGGAATTATGTACACGTGCGAAACGTGTCTTATATTATAGCTTTCAAGGATTCCGCACGAATCAATTGCGAAGTTCGTGTGATTCACGTTATTACTTACATTAGCAGTTATAACCGCATTAATTTTGCAAGACAACGTCGGTGGATCCATAATTCAATTTAATAATTGCTAAGAGAATTTTTAAACGCATACTTTTGGTAAACAATAGCATGACAAAATTGTACACACCTTCTTTTATAGTGTAGTGACGTGTTAATGAATTTAGCAAATTCAGAATATACATATATGTATACATATACATGTATTAGGTTTATATTTAAATAACCTAAATTTATTACAAATATTTGTTATTCAAATATCTGAAACATGATTGTCATTTAAATTGAAATATGTTATACGGGTTGTAATTCATGCTATACACTCATGTGCAAGAAAATAGAAGTCCTAAATTAATACTTATAAATGACCTGGTACGTAGACTTCGCGGCCGTGATCCATACTATCTTTTTCTGGGCTTCTGGACTGGAACCGCGTCACTGGTATAACTGCCGACGTTTTGTACCCACTCAGTTTCAGTGCGACAGACAGTAGCAGTAGTTGAGCCTTGAAGATGTCCCATACGAGTGGGACATATTTGTATATAGTGGTGGCTATCAAACAGAGCCATCTGTAGGAAACAACATTCTCGAAAAAAAAATTGTATTGGGACAAAAACAAAGTTAGATATATTTATTCTATTTATCAACAATAAAATAAAAGATTTACCAAATAAAAGTGCTTTTCCATAAAAAAATGCTCGCGATTATTAAAAACTGATCGGTGTCTTTTGGATATGAAAACAAAGCCGCAACAGAAAAAAATTAATATTCATTTTTCCAGTTTCAAGCTTTCAATATTTAGTAGCGTGTCCTTTATTACAGATGGTAGCTTCCCACCGCCTTGACTTGGAATCGATTCGAGTTATTAGCATTTTCCTGTGGGGATGGCGAATCATTCTTTTTGTACTATTTCCCATAATTCATTCTTATTTTTTATTCTCCCGACAGCGTTTTTTAAATTCTTTCATAGATTTTCTATAGGGTTTAGGTCTGGAAAGTGTGAGGACCACAGCAACAAATTTATTTTTTATTATCTTGTTGATAAATCTATTTCAACGGCATATTTTCCTCCGCGTAAAGCAGTATAACATTCTGAATTATGTTGATATATTCATTTTGATTCTCATTCCCTTTACCTAATAAATTGAACCGATTCCATGCCACGAAAAAGCACCCTTTCGTTTAATATAATCACCATGTTTTACGGCCTTTTTGGTGTATTTTGGCAGCAATTCTGTTCTTAGTGGTCGTCCGACAAAAAGTTTACTATCAGAGCCTATAATATTATTTTAGTTTCATCGCTCAACAAAATATTTCTCCATTTACAAATATTTTACACATTACTACACCTCGACTCAGCTTGGAAATGACCGTCTACATTTTCAAAGCTGAGTCAGCTTTTGTATTTCTGGTGCTCAATAACGGTACCTTTCCAGTAACTCTTCCATATAGAAGATGTAGTTTTCGGCGAATCGTATGTACACTAACATTTAATTAATTCGATTTTAATTTTTTTAAATTAATTGAATAGATAAACAATACTTCTCTCTATTTGTGGTGGATCTTTCTTTTTCGATTTTTTTACTATTTGTTACTTTTAATGCACTTTCTACTACTTTCTTTGTACAGGCTACAAAACTTGCTATTTTGTGTTGCGATATTTCTTAATTATGGAGTGTTAAAGCCTGCCTCCTTTCATTCGATGTGCAATGACGTGTTTGTCCCATTTTAAGTAAAACTATGTAATGCATTAATAGTAATTTTATAATTAATTAATAAGGTACACTTGATACAATTACGGCTAAAAAACATCCAGTAACCTTATTCTTATTTCAGTAGATCTGCGTTGAACAAGCATCCTTATTATGGCCAGAAACCAAATTACAAGATTAACTAAGGAGAGAATTTCCCTAACACGTTCAAGCCATCTTACAGAGATTTAGATAGCTTTCAGTAGTAAACATGCTTATAAACTTCAAAAATAGGTGGCGGTGTTACCATTATGTCCTGCATTATTATTAACAGTAAATGTAATCGAGACCTGACTCTATTTTGATGGCCACCACCATATTATATGTAGAGGCACGGCAAAAGTCTGGAATAAAATTCATATTTTTTTATTGACATTTGACAAAAATGCTCGGAATAGGTTGCTTTTTATGTTGATGGATTCATTACTAATGAAAAACAATTTCTTATCTCACCACATTGTGATAATACGTCATCAAATAATTTTTTAAACTACAAGTCTATCTTCTCTCGGAAGTGGATAATACTTTGCGAAGACCGTAATACCATATATGATAGAAGGTTTATAAAATAAGGTCAGAAGACATTTTACAAGAATATTCTAAAAAGTCAAGCTACTATTTTTAAATACTGTTGTCAATAGTAGCAAAAGTATCAAGTACAATTTGCTAGTAAGACATAAAGTTATTAACGAAATTTATTTTATCGTCACATATTTCCACTAGTTCCTTATTTATTTAACAATGAATAGAATTTTTAGTAATAAGCGGATACGCTGAAAATATCAGATTCCAGCAGGAAGTCGTTAATCTTTTCAATGACAAATACTTCAACAATCATATAATTTAGTCACGGGTCATGGTGCCGGATCATCTTGAGAAAATATACTACTGAGTAAACACAAATTGTTTTTCAATAAACGACGACAAACGTTCTTTTAGAATGTTATGAAAGTTCCTTTAATGTGCCGTCAATAACATGTAGGTGACACAAATGGGAAGCTTTACTGTAGTCCGTAATCACAGAACTTTTTTATAAGAGCTTCTTCCGGTTTTCCACGGATGTAGTGAGTACCATTTGTGCCGTATAAATTGAATTTTGATACACGTGAAAAGATCAGTTTTTCATTGCTCTACAGCCCATTGTACATGACTTTTTTCTCATTTCCATCGTGCGGACCGCATTTTTTTTTTGTTAAAAACGGCTTCTTTCGAGATTAAGTGAATTCAAATCTAAAATGCTAATTCTTTTACGAACTGTAGATGTATTTACTTGCACGTCAGTTATGTCATATCATTCATTTTGTATCTCCGTTGTCATCTATATTCTATTTTTTACACACATCTTTTCTAAGACACGGTCGTCCTGTTCAGTTGTACTTTGCTTTACAATGAAGCCTGTTTCAATATATTGGGTCTGGGAAAAAGTTCGTGGCGTTTTTTCAGTAAAATTCAACTGGTCCCCGCATGGCGCGTGGACGAATTCATTTAAACCGAATATGCTCCATTATTATCGACAATGTTTCGCCATTTTTTTGGTAGATCCATGATCCCATCGGTGAAAAACTTCTGTGGTTTCTGGTCGAAAAACTGAATCAAGTAGTTTTCACAGGCTTCTTTTGAAACCAACTTAATTCCATTGAGAGAGTTCTGCAGAGATCGAAACAGATGATAGTCAGAGGGTGCTATATCCAGACTGTAAGGTGGGTGCATCAAAACTTCCCAACCAAACTCTCTCAATTTTTGACGGGTCATCAAAGAAGTGTGTGGTCGGGCGTTGTCATGATGGAAGACAACACCTTTCCTATTAATCGATTCGGGCCGTTTTCTTTCAATCGCCTGGCGTAATCTCTCTAGTTGTGCACAGTAGAGTTGAGAATCAATCGTCTGACCAGTTGGAAGTAGCTCGTAGTGGACGATTCCCCTCCAGTCCCACCATACACACAGCATCACTTTTTTTGGCGTCAATGTTGGCTTAGCGAACGCTTGTGACGGCTCACCATCCTTTATCCACGATCTTTTACGCTTCCGATTATCGTACGTAATCCATTTTTCATCTCCGGTTATTAAACGTTTCAGAAACGGCTCGATTTCATTCCGTTTCAGCAGCGCATCGCAGATGTTAATTCGGTCCATCATGTTTTTCACGCTCAACTCATGAGGAACCCATACGTCAAGCTTTTTTTTGTAACCAGCTTTGTGTAAATGGTTCAAAACAGTTTTGTGGTGAATGCCTAGCTCCATGCCAATATCGACACTGCTGATATGCTTATCTTGTTGGACTTTTTCAAGAATTTCATCAGATTTTTCAGTGATTGGACGACCGGAGCGTGACTCATCTTTCACATTGAAATTTCCAGAACGAAAGCGAGCGAACCATTTCCGCGCAACAGATTTCGATAAAGTACCTTCACCGTACACAGCACAAATTTTATCACAAGCCTGCGCAGCGTTCTTCCCCTTATCATAATAATATTGCAGAATATAGCGAAATTCTCATTATTCTTCTCCATTTTCAAGTGCGAATAACTTTCCAACCACTGCACCGATTACAATGTTTCTACGCTCAAACTAACGTTCGGAAGGTCATCTAAAAAACGAGCCGTCGGTGGTGTCGCTGTGACTTGTTGTTCTTTAGTTATCGGCAACCAATGCCATCTATCGGGAAAAACGCCACGAACTTTTTCCCAGACCCAATATTTGTCCGAAAAATAACTCAAACTAGACTCACTGCACTTCACCTTTTTTGCCTATATGTTGCATTAAGAAATTTTCTTCTATTAAAACCAATACAACGACTTTTATTTTCACCAGCTAATTTAGCAAATCTAAGTATCTACATAATGAACACAAATAATAAATGAAAGGAATCGTATATCCTGTATTCCCTTTTTACATAATTCAAATTTCATTTCACATCACTCTATTTTCTAGGCTTGTTGATTTGAAAACATTTTAAATACGGGTATGACCACTGAAGTTCGACTGCTATATTCATCGAACTGTTCTGTTCATAGGTATGATTGTTAATAGGTGGATATATTTCTGTAAAAATCAACTTGTCCTGATTGAAAAGATTTCAAACGGTTTTTAACTATTTGCTGTAATTTTATGAAAATTACAAGCGCTTTTAGTTTATTATATTCATTCGATTGATAATAGTGGGTGATTTATTATGATGTACTTTTTCCAATAGCAATTTTTAGACAGATAAAGCGTGAGTCGTGTAAAGCTTTCACGCTGTTTTAGTGAAGTATTGCGTGACATATTATTATGGAAAGGCTCAGTCCGGCACTGCGTCTACAAATTATTCAGCTGTATTATGAAAATCAGTGATCCACGAGAAATATGTTTCGTGCGTAGCAACTTATGATGTCCGTAGTCGACCTATTCGCTATACCATTGAAAAATTTGAAACGCACTTTTCATTATTGGATAATGCGCGACCAAATAGACGACATCCAGTATGTAGTGAAGAAAATATAGTGTTGGTAGCTGAGAGTGTACGCGATGACCGTGAAGAATCGATCGATGTAGTTGCTGCTTGCAGCTTGGCTTGTCGTATGTCACAACTTAGCATACTTTAAGTAAGGATCTTGGTTTAAAAGCATACAAAATTTAATACGTTCATGAATTGAAAGCGGCCGACCTTTCGAATAGTCACCGTTTTAGTCTTTGGGCTCTTGAAAAGCTCAGATCCACTGTTTTCAACCAAAATTTTGTTGAGGCCCATTAATGGCTTAATGGCTACGTCGATAAGCACAATTGCCGTATTTGGAGTGAAGAACAACCTCAAGAGTTTCAAGAGCTGTCATTACATCCAGACAAAACAACGATTTGGTGTAGTTAATGGGAAAGTGGAATCACTGATCCATATTTCTTCAAAAATGAAGACGGCCTCAACGTAACTGTGAATAGCACCCGTTATCGCGCCATGGTAACGAAGTATATGCTGCCTGAAATTATAGCCCATGATCTCGACGACATTCGGTCCCAACAAGACCACAAAACTCCTGAAAGGCATGGCTTTATCTCGAGAACAATTTGGTGAACATTTAATTTCACGTAATGGACATGTACAATGGCCGATTAGATCATGTGATATCACATCTTTAGAGTTTTTCCTTCGGGGCTACATCAAGTCCTAAGTATACATAGATAAGCCAGTTACTATTGAGCAATTGCAAGCTAACATTACTCGCCTTGTTCGCCAAATACCATTTGAAATACTCGAACGCGTCATCGAAAATTGTAACATCAGAATGGACCATGTTAGGCGCAATTACGGCCAACATTTAAAGGAAATAATTTTTAAGAAATAAATGTCCAGAGAGATTCTTTTCTACGATAGTAAAGACTACTCGATAAATTGAAGTCTCTACTTTTTTTATTTTTGAAAATGTACCTCCAAGTGAATCCGTTTTTTTGCTGTAATTTTAAGAAAATTACAAGTGATTATAATATATTATATTCGTTTTATTGATAATATAATAAAAGTTGAAATTGGAAGTCTTATTATTATTTTTATTGAATAACTATAATTGTATCTATAATAATATATCAGCGCATCTACGTTTTATTTTGCCTTAAATATCACTTCCCATTCTAAAGGGTGTTTCAAATTGCGCTGCTTTTTTAAGAATAAATAAAATATAGATGGCGCACTGAATTTATCTGGGTATGTAGGCATTTAAAGAGTGTGATGTATGACATTTATGAATATGGCTTCGTACACGGTAAAACAACGCGTTCAAATTGTTGAATTATTTGATGAAAATCAGCGTTCTGTGAAAAGGGTTTTTAGAAAATTACTTGAATGTTATGGTTTACATAATTCCAACATCCATCTGAAAGCACTGTTGATCGAATTATTAAAAAATTTCAAGAGACCGATTCCGTGGAAGATTAAAGAAGTAAAAAATACAGTCGTAGTAGTTGTTCACAACTAAATATTGGTTTGGTTCGTGAAAGTGTTGCCTAAGATCCTGAAATGTCCATTAGACGATGTTTACAACAACTTAGACTCAGTGGATCAACAACATGGCGTATTTTACACAAGGATTTAGCTCTGAAGGCATATAAGGTTCAAATAACATAGGAACTGAAGCCATTAGATCATTTAAAACGTCGTTCATTTGTCAATTTCATCAATGAACAACCAGCTGATTTTTCTCAGAAAATAATGTTTTCCGATGAGACACAGTTTGAACTTGGTGGCTACGTTAATAAACAAAATCGCCGTATCTGGGGTGAGGAAAATCCACACATTATTCATGAGAAACATATGCATCCTAAACGAGTTACTGTTTGGTATGCATTATGATCAGGTGGTGTAATTGGACCGTACTTCTTTGAAAATGCTGCTGGTGAAGCTGTAACTGTCAATGGTGATTGATATCGTCGGATGATAAGCGAATTTTTTCTTTAAGCTGAATTAATGAATATTGATCTAGAGGATATGTGGTTTCAACGGGATGGCGCTACACCTCACTTTGCACACGAATCAATTGATTTATTGATAGAAAAATTTCCTGGACATGATGTTAACGGTGATGTTAATTAGCCACTAAGATCATGTGATTTGACACCGTTAGACTATTTTCATTGGGGTTATGTGAAAAGTCAGGTTTATAAAAACAATCCACAACAATTCCTGCTTTAAAGGTGAAATTATTCGTGTCATTGGTGAGATAGAGCCTCAATTATTTGGCAGATATTATTTTTCTCATATAAATGTCATAACTGATACTTCAATTACCAATAAAAAGTTTTCGAAAGTGAATGCAAATTATGTGTTTTATTTATTCTCTACAAAAACCGCGAAATTTGAAACACTCTTTATATGCGTTAACATTATATATATATATATATATATATATATATATATATATATGCATTTTATGTTTTTATGCAAGAGAGGCTTCGGAACGTATTATTTACAGCTGCATCGGATTACATTGATGACTGCGTTGCACAAGTATTTTTTATTAAAAAAAACTTTCATTTGGAAGTTTAATTTTGTGGGTGCCGTTTTATTTGGTAGATATAACTTATCAGTATTATAGTGAGGAGGGGAATTGTATACGATTTAATTGTGTATGCATTGTTCAATGGTTCCTAATCAGATAAAGTATATTCATGTTCACTTTAAATGTTAATGTGTATTTAGTATGGGCGTCAATACTTATCAAATTTATGAATTTGTTAATAATATACAATAAACACAAAAATGTATTCACATAATTATTATATTCATGCAAAAAAAGAAAAATAATTTAATATAATGTGATAAACATATTATTTAGTTAACGCTAGTAAATTAATACAAAATGAAACTTAAATTCTAATATGAATCAATGAATTCAATATTTTCTGGTTCATTCATTGCCTTTAATTTCAATGCAATGTAGTTTTTGGGGTGAGTAACGGGGTTAATGGATAACAATTATTTCATTGTTTCATTCAAAAACGTCTTATGATATTTCCTGGCGGTTAGTAAAATTTTTTGATGAAAAATCGACTAATCCAACAGATGATTCGATTCAAAATATCTTATAGCGACCTTGCTTTTATGCTTACTATCCTTATCTTGTGTTAATCCTTTTAAACTCATTTTTTACAGATGTACGCAAATTTTTTTAAAGAATCTGTATATATGCTGCCCCGGACATCCTTTCAATAGAAATAATCTTTTCAACATCCGATCTGTAAAAATTTGAACTTGCCACCCCGACCACTGCGCCATAAATTGATGAAATTCATGGAATAGCAGAAAATAATAATATTCATTAATTCCCATCGTAAATGAACTTAATTATATGTTTATATATAATTATTAATATCATAGTAACTGCGAGTTTTAAAATAAATATTAGATATGTTTTCATAATGAAATTTATGGCGTATTAAAGGACTCGAAGTTGTAGTGCCTGGTGGCTCAATTGGTAGAGCAGCCGTCTAGAAAACGGCAGGTAGAGGTTCGAGTCCTTCTCCCTCGAAGAAATTTTTAATTGATTTCTGTGAATTTAATTAACAATGGAATAGCAGAAAATAATAATTTTCATTAATTCCCATCGTAAAAGAACTTAATTATATGTTTATATATAATTATTAATAGCAGTGTACAAGTGTCTTAAAAATTACAGGAATTGTAAACGCATTTCCTTCAATTAATGTGTTCATAAATTTTGCCAGGAATGTAATTGGTATGTCGTTCATTTGAAGCTGTTGAGTACTATATGTTCTTTAATTAATTTTGAAATTAAAGAAACCTACTAACAAAGACAAGTACAGATATAGGATATTTTCAATTTTCATTGTATATAATCAATAATTTAGCTTCATGTAACTATATACAGTTTGAATTTAAGCTTCATGTACAGATTTTGGTAAGTATATCGAAATACAATTTATTTAATTAAAATTTAGTTTGTTGTACAATTATCTAATTCTTGTATGGTACAAAATCGTATAAATCTTACAGAGTTCTGGCAGTAAATAGTGATTGACCTTCTGAGCAAGGCGAAAGGACTATGGTCACGCACGGATTTTCTTAATATAACTTTTTTATGAGCGATTTCAGGACCGTCTGAAATTTTGTGATTAAATTTGTCGACTCATTTGTAGCGGTATAGGAAAGAATGAACATTAAAAATAGTATTTGTACATACGTAAATATAATTCTTTTTAATTTCCAATGAATATTTTTTAAGTTATAGTAACGATAATGTGTGTCGAATTTTATTTTCAATAATTGGATATTTTCGTGTCTGAACGATTGTTAAAATTAGAAAGCTGAATTGTGAGTTATGAGATGTGTATTTTTAATAACGCGGTGTGCTATAGTTTTCGGTCTCCTATTGACGTACTTGGATGCCTGAAAGAAAAATATAATTTTTTATTGAGACGAATATTTATAAAGATATCAGCTCTTACATAATTTTATTACATGCTGCTAAATGAAAGCATATTTACTAATTTCTGTATGCACACATTCTTTGATAAAATTAAACTATGCGTGTGTAAATATAGAAATTTTATTCTATATATATCCGCTGCATTCCTTAGTATGTTTTATAGTGTGTACTTTAATTTTAAAAACATGTCGGTTCGTTATATACATTTAATTTACTTAGTGGGCGAATTCTCCAGAAGACAGGTTTAAAATAAGATATATTTACTTAACTTTTATAGAAAGAAAAATTATGATGCTACCATTCAAATACAATAAAATATACCTAAAATTTTTGTTATTTATACCAAAAACAGGTTATAATACTCTTAAGAAACAAGAAGAGTCTAAATGGAGAAAAATCAGTTATCTTATTAAAAATCATAATTTCCACCATCTAGCCCTAAAACAAATTTCTTAAGCATATAGGAGGTGTGGCAATTAAATAACTGGCGTGAGAAATGTTATTTATTGCAAACAAATTTATATTTAACCTTTATTCCCTTGAATATACTCTCCTCCACTATCTATGTATCCCTGTATACATGTCTTCCATTATTCAAAATAATGCAGTAATGCATCAGTTTTCAACCTCTTCAACAACTCTGCCGTTTTTGCTTGTACATGTTCAACAGACTGAAAACGTGTTCCCTTTAATGCGCTTTTTACTTTTGGGAACAGCTAGAAGTCATATCGTGCGATATAATAAAAACTGCTTCAAGATAGGGTATTGTCTGATCTGGTGCGTTATCCTGGTGCAGAATCCACGAGTCCGTTTTCCACAAATCCGGTCTTCTCTACCTTACTCTGTCGCTCAGATTGATTAGGACTTCTTTGTAGTATTTCTGATTAACGCTTTGACCCTCAGACACCCGTCCATCATGATAACACCTTTGATAAAAAAAACGATCTGCATTGCCTTCAATTTCAACAGGACAACACCTCCTTTTAATATTCGTAAACATTTTATTGGCGATTTTTTTAATTTGACAAGGAATTTCAGGTTAATTCGCTGCCCGATTATTATGTCAACCACTATCACGACATTTCTAAATAGCAGTATCCTGAACAATTAAAGCTCGAAAGTAAACTAAAGCAGGCAGATAAACGAAACTACGAGTTGTTGCTCGACAAGTATCAGGGTCAATGACATTTCAATTGCAACCTCGCCCGATGCGGCTGCGTAATGGAAGGAGCGCAGTTTTGTTATTTAATTGCCGTTCCTCGTATATTAGTGTTATCATACTTCCAGACATGTTTCAACATCTATGCAAATCCTCTATAACCGCTATCCAACTATGACTATCAGTCTGGTTGGATCTTTTAGGTGTTTAAGTTTAATCTTGGATAGTAGAAAGAAGTTTGTTTGTGAGGTTATGTATGTAAAAGGTACAAGTACAGCGTATAATAGTTACATGTTCAGAAAACAGGAGTTGTCAAAAAATGAGTGGACTTGGATGTTATTCTAACAACTTTTGCAAAGAAGAATCCTTCTTAGTTGCCATTAAATATTACAGTAAAGCTTATCAATAACTTTTTGATTAATTTTTTAAGCTAATAGATAAAATTACAATACTTTTTAAGGAAGAGGACTTCTTTCAAAAAAGTAGCAGAAAAAGCACAGAAGTACATTTTGCCATTTTGCAGTACTTGCCTGTGAGTAAGCATTTTCAACGCATAATAACATTAAGCCTGCAAGAAAAAATTTTATCAAAAACTCTGAAATAGACCCTAGCTTGAGACATTCAATGATCCGGCCCAATGTTTCAAATATCGTAAAATCAAGGGACAACATTCTTATTAATTGTAATTACATTTCTTTGTCGATTATTTGAATTGGTTATTTTTCATGTTAAAATTTAAGTTTTTAATAATAAATCACAAAATTTCCTGACTCCCCGTGTGAATTCACCATTGGTCAAAGTAGTGCTGTAAATTCTTTTTTAAAAGTATGTTCATAGCTTCTATTGTCTCAAATCTGGTTATTTCAGTGCTGATTTGACTTTGGACAAGATTCTATGAATAGAATATTCCAACACTGAGATATTACTTTTAGCTAAAAATTTCTTGACAGGGAGTGTACCGGAACATTGTCCTGGTGAACAAACCATAACTTCTTTTCCCGCAATTCAGGTCGTCCTCTGCTTACTTGTTCACGAGGAGTCAGGATCTTACTGTACTTGAACCCTTAATGTTTTTCCAACGGAGCGTTCATGCAAGGTTCACTTCTAATGTAGGCTACGTCCCAACTGAGCGGCGCGCTGCCTTGACGATATAGCAATGGATAGTGGGTACACGGTCATGCACCGCTTAATTTTGACGTGCTCATAGTTTGTATGCAGAATGATCAGTCTGGTTTATTTATAGGCACACCTCGTATACTATCAATTTATTTTCTATGACATTTTTTTGTCTCAAGCTGGTTCATATCTAATATAGTTGTTCAAAGATTGCAGGGTATGTATTATTTTCTTACCAATGACGTGCGTCTTTTTTTCAGTTTTTATTCTTTCAAAATATTTTAAAAATATCAAAGCTGATTTTTATGTGAAACATCTTAAGAGTTCGTTTTAAATTTCTAAACTTCTCTCTAACGAGATTATAATCTTCCAATTTTAGACAGCACGAAATATCTCTTTTCTTCCCCGTCCTCTCAGCCGCCGTATTTTAAGTGCACGTGCTCGCTTGGCCTGTCGTGGCAGACGCCCGACGCTGGCGCGTATGGACAACGATTGCGTTGCGACGACCTTCGCCCAAATTTCCACAGCGTTAGAGCACTGGTTGTGCGCGGATCTCCCGGCTCGAGAAAACCGCATTTTGTGTTTATTTTAGCGCTCGCTTCGCCTCGTTCGTGATGTGACGGTCAGTGGGGGACATTGGACGGGACCGAGGTTTCTAGGAGGTGTCTTCGCCCACACGCATTGATCTTTCTTTTAAATTGAAGCGACTGGTTAATACCGCTCGGAGGCATACAGAACACGACTCCTACTGCCATAACAGCACACAATGTACTACCTGCTCTATTCATTTAATTAAAGGTCATAGAATAAATACATTTGTTGTTGGTAAACAGTAGGACGTGCGGTAGACGAGTTTGGTGCGAGTTACTTTACCTATTATTAAAATATGATCCCATTATAATTCAAATGTTCATTTGAATAGAAAGCTTTAGGAAATGGTTGTGTAGCTAAAATGTTAAATTTAATAATTTATATCCTATTAGAATGTAAATTAAAATGAACACTGCTATAGTATAGCATTTCGCATTTTTTAAAAATAAAATTTAGTACGTCGATGTTAATTAAATAGCACGTGTTCGATTTTATTTATCCCACATGTATAGGTATAATTTTATTAGTTATCGGATTAAAAATTAGATCGTGAAATAGAGAAGGACGCAAATGTTTCTGAAAGCATAATCTTTAAATAGCACAGATTCGCTTGTAGACGATTACTCCTTAACACAGTCCATGAAAATAACTTCATTAGAAATCCATAAAGAAGTAGAAAAAACAATGTTTGGAAAACAGGAAAAGAGCAGAAATTCATCAACTAGTAAAAAAGTCAAAGATCTGCTCAAGCTGAGTAGTAGTCGGTTTTGGGCCTTGACAGAATAAGGAAGAAAACATTATGAGCTTGATTTGAAACTGTTGTTAGTACAAGAACATGAAAAGAATACACCGCCCTTCCCAATAACAACTTCTCAGGTGATACAAGAGTTTTAATTAATATTTTGTTAATTCACCCATCGCCTTAGTTATGGCAGCAATTCTTTTCAGCATACACATCTTGAAAATCTGGATTATTTCGCCAGGTATTCTCAATGTTTTGTTTTAATATGTTTAGTGTTGAATGTCGAGAATAAACAATCCATTCTAAACTACTTCAGACGTTTTCAATTGAGTCTGGTGTGAAGAACTATCAGGCCACTACAAAACTTTCAAATTCCTTTCGGAAAATAAAGTTTCGATAGATTTTGCCCTGTGGCATGATGTTCTGTCTTGCATAAATGTGTAAGCAGCATCTCCAATTTAAAAAAATCAATATCAATCAACCTAAACTGATGTCATCACTTCTTTATGTTGAACCTGGTTCATCGTTCCAGTAAATAAATAAACAAGTTCAAGCATTTCGCCTGGTAGCCAGGCCCAGGTCTTTGCAAGTGGGAAAAATGTTCAGACTGCCTCCTCCTAGCTCCAGTTGTTTTATTGCTTCTAACTGCGATTCATTACTGAGCACGACCTTTAAAAAAGATAATATCAGTTAAGTTCCGAATTTACAAATAATGTGTAAAATTTTAAGTACTTAAATGAAGTTAGTGGACCTTGGTCTAATCATCCACTGTTCTGAGCTCGTATCTTTTCGCCCATGCTAAACGCTTTCTTTTGTTCTCCTGAGAGAGGTACGGTTTGTGTGTGAGCTTACAGCTGCTCTGGCCTAATTCTGTAAAACGTCTCCTTACGGTGCGAGCAGAAACAGTGACATTACACCCTTGTAACATGTCACCTGCAGGCTGTTGCGAAGTTTTCTTTTTTTAAGGCTTGATCATCCCCTGCCGTTGCCTGGCGTTTTCGACCGCTCTACGGTCTATTTTTCTACGCACCCTACTGCTGCCACTTGTGCAATAAATAAATATGAAAAGCAGGCCATTCTTATAATTACACCACTATCCCCCAACAAAGACTAATATTGAATCATAAAAATATTGTTATTCTGGTCTTATCTACATTTACTACCTGCCCCATTTCTCAGAAATACATCGGTTACAATAACATCTGGTTTTGCCAAGAGCGTCTATATATATATATATATATATATATATATATATATATATATATATATGTACACTACGGGCCATAAGTGAGGGATCAGTAGATGAAATTTAAAAAAACATGCACGCTTAGTGAAACAAAACGTATATTTCTACAAAACTATATCTACGAGACAAATGAATAGTTTTCCTTATAAAATAAAATAATTTCAACATATTCTGTAGAATTTCTTATCATATTCGACTTTCGTCGAAGTATCCACCTCTGCGCTTAATGATTTCTTTACAAATATTAGGCAACCGCGATACAAGTTTCTGGAGCGTATCCATTGGTAAATTATTCCACACCCTTGTAAGTTGCTCCCAAAGCTGTTTCTGCGATTGTGGACAGCTTTCTCTCACGTTTCTATCTAATTCATCCCACAGCAATTCGATAAGGTTGAGATCGGGTGATTGTGGTGGCCAAATCATATTTATCAGCATCCCTTCCTCCTCTTTTTGATTCACATAGTTTTTACAAAGTTGGGAAGTGTGTTTGGGATCATTATCTTGTTGTAGGTGAAAACCTTCACCAATTAACCGTAATCCAGACGGAATTGCATGTTCCTCCAAAATCTTCAGGTACCCCTCTTTTTTTAAAATGCCTTCAATGCGGTACAAATCTCCGACACCATCAAAGGAAAAGGATCCCCAAACAAGCACAGAACCTCCCCCGTGTTTAACAGTTGACACTACACATTCGGGTAACATCCTTTCACCCACTTGTCTTCGAACGAAAACTCGTCGATTACTACCAAACGCTTGGAACTTTGACTCATCTGTTCATAACACCTGCTTCCACATTTCCATGTCCCAGTGTTGATGGTCCTGGGCCTATTGTAACCGTTTTTTACGATTTCATGGATTCAATAATGGTTTTCGAGCTGTAATACGCCCATGTAGTCCCGCCTTTGTCAAACGTGGTTTTACAGTAGTCAGTGACACCGGCTTTCGACGGCCTTCATTCAGCTCTGCTCGAAGCTGAGGAGCTGTGAGGCGCCTATTTCGTTTTGATAGTATTTTTAGGCGCAAATCCTCTTGTCTGGTAGTTACCCTTGGCCTTCCGCAACGTTTTATTGGTTGTAATGATCCACTTTGTGAATATCGTTTCAGTGTTCCTTGCACCGTGTGATAAGATAAATTTAATTTTTGGGCTATTTGCCGCAGCGAAAATTTTTCACCATGTAGCGTTATTATAGAACTACGAGTTCCTTTCTTTTCGGCATTTTTATAAGTTACTTTTACGTCTGTTCTCAAATACTCGTATTGCAACTTACTCGGACAAATGCTGCACGACAACTAATTTTTAAATTGCTAAATAGTTTACTATGAATTCCGAATACCATTATAATAATATTGCGTTGTAAAACCTATTAAATTTATTGGGGTATATAAAATATTAAATAGACGCCATAAAACTATTAAAAGGATTTACAATATTTGTCAGAAACAAATATATTTATCTAATTTATAATAATAATCCGAATAATCCTTCTCAGAGTTACATTTACAACTGTTATTTCAATTATTCTCACCAAAACAAGTAAAAGTCTAAGGGATGTGTCTAAAATACAAGTGTTTTTTATTTATGATAAGTGATCCCTCACTTATGGCCTGTAGTGTATATGTATATAAACTACAGGTACATTCGGTTACACGTTTGTAAATGAGTGATAAATACATAAACGAAGAGAAATAGTACATATAGTATAGAAATAATCTGTTGCTTTTAATGACAACGAGCTTCTGCACATATACGTAAGTTAGTTTTTGAAAGATGAAAAAGCGAAAACTGCTTTCAAGAAAATATTTTATCTATTTTGAAATATGTTTCATCTTAGTTATAAAATTAAATTAAACTCTAAAAAACCTTTTCTATTTTCTCACGATGCTAATATAACGATACATTATTAACATGATATTTGAAAACATTTTGAAGTGTTAATTAAAGCTATTTAAATACGAACAAATTGTTATAGATTAGATTTATAAATATAAATAATTCTCTAGATATGAAAATTAAGCATTTTGGAATATTCATTTAATCTTTTTTCATATGAACACCAATATAGTAAATGGGGAAAACATTTTTCCAAAATATAATTAAATTCTAATATTTCTCTGCATATTGAATACATATCTACATACACTCCGCGCAACATGAATAGGACCAACTGCATATATGACATTTGTAGTTGGTATAAACATGGTAGCGCGCTGGAATTGTTATTTTCGAAAATAAGAGGGTTTATAAAAAGATGTATGTAGGTACCAAATATAATTTTTGTAAAAGTCAGTGCAAATGTACGTTACTAATGACAATAAGTAGAGTAATTAAACGCCACTTGAATACGACCAATCTACAAAATAAAAGATTCGTTTGCAATAACAAAATACTTTATTGTTCAATAATGAGTACTTTTGCCATTATTTCTTATAACCTCAAATAGTCGGGATGGAATGGAATTATACAGGGTTCTCAAGTAGTCAACGGGAAGTTCCGCCCAACTTCGTTTCAGCGCCTGCTCTAGTTCGTCAGCGCAACTGAATTGGGTAGCATTGGAGTACAATTTACGCGACAACCATCCCCAAACATTTTCTATGATGTTCAGGTCGGGGGAGAGCGATGGCCAATCGAGAACCTCCATGCCTTGTTCTTGAAACCAGCGTCGAACAATGCGCGCGGTGTGAATACTGGCATTATCCTGTTGGAAAATAAATGGCCCACCTGCCATAACGTTGGAAAATTTGTCTTTCACCTGTTGCAGCAGCTGGACGTACTTTTCCGAATTCTGTCTGCCCTTCACTATTACTAAATCAACAGGTCCGTTATAGGAAACAGCTCCCCATACCATGACTGAACCAACATCGGCTCGCCTTCGTGACTGAATCACTTCATCTTTACGTAAATCGTGGAAATAATAAGAAAACCCATCCGGGCCATCTAAATTAAACTTCTTCTCGTCACTGAAAATAACAGTTTGCCATTCTCTTGTCCACCCCATTTTTGCTCGAGCAAACTGAAGACGTGCAGTGCGCTGAAATTCCTTTAAAGCAGGCCGTCGTTTAATTTTCAAACGTTTTAAATGCGGACAGGTCTTCAGTAACTTCTGTACAGTTCTTACCGATGCATTCGTTCCAACGTTATTCGCGATTTGTCTTGCCGTTAATGCCGAATTCGATGCTTCGCGTAATATGGCTCGACGTTCTCTCTTAGTTGTAACGGATGTTGTTCGCCCTTTAAAACGTTTTCCATAATTCTCGGGATCCCTAATAAAATTGTTCACAACCTGGTGTGATCGACTTATTTTCTTTGCAGTAGCCCTTGAGGAATACCCTTCTTGATGGAACGCTTTAATTTTTCCAATTTCTTCCATACTTAAGCACTTCTGTCGTCCCATCGTTGCACAATACCCTTAATTACAGATGTTTGTTTATCCGGATACACGTTGTAACTCGACACTCATCCGGTAGCTTACTATTAAATACTGGTCGTATCCAACCGGCGCGGTGCATTTTATATGTATGTGGTACTTACGTCACCCAATGCATAACGTTAGGCACTATTGCGCAATAATGCGTATTATTTGCCATATCATACCATTACAAACTTGCATTGTATTTTTAGTAAATGAATTGTTTTTCAAACCACCGAAAGCTTGCAACAAGTCGGGTGGTCCTATTCATGTTGCGCGGAGTGTACATATGTACATATGTTGTATTTGGCATTATTTTTCATCTTTACGTTCACGATATATAAATCGCTTCTTTTTGTGACGAACTTTCGAAAGAAAAATCGTTTATTCCGTAGTTTCCAAAAAAAGAACTTTTTTACTGTCCATGATTTATCTGTAGAGATGACGCTCCGCTAAGAATAGACATTAATTAAAAACTTTTTTTGATAAATGGATCTTTATGTACAGTTAATGTCATAAGTATTTTCACATATTTGAAGCTCTTATAACTAGTTAATAATAGTTTGATATCTTTTTCGCTCTTTGGATATTAAAAAAAAAATCTACGAATATGTCTAAATTCTTTATTCGTTAACCATAAAATATTACATAAGAATAAATACACAATTTTAGAGGAAAAAAGGATAGTATTTTAAATATTTTTTCAAAATTTTTATGCAGTAGAGTTTTTCATAATTGGTTATACATCATTTTGAAAGAAAAAAGAAAATCTTCAACGCTATAAGTTTTATTGTGGTGCTGCAAATAAGAAACATCATCATCAGACATGAGGTAATCTATTTCTAGACTGATTTTTTCAATTCGTTTAATATATTGGTATTTCCATTCTTCTTGGAAAAACTATGTTTTGAAGCATAATGTATTGGGTTGGCAACTAAGTACTTTCGGTTTTTACTGATAGAGAGCGTTGCTTTATTTTTTGTATAACGTACGTTAGTGCTGTACTTTACCGTTTGTCGCATGATACTAGTCACATTGACGTAACTTCAGAAGCAAGTAGTGCGTGATTTTTATTAAAGCTATTAGTGGGTTAATTTTAAATGGAGTGCAGAAACGAACATTTTCGACATATTTTACTATTTTATTTCCGTAAAGGAAAGAAAGCTGCTGCGGCTCACAAAAAGGTATGTGAAGTTTATGGTGCTAATTGCTTAACAGAGCGCACGTGTCAGAATTGGTATAAAAAATTCCGTTCTGGAGATTTTTCCCTCAAAGATGAGCAACGTTCTGGTCGGCCTACTGAAGTTGATGATGACCAAATCAAAGTCATAATTGAAGAGGATCGTCATATAACTGTTCGAGAAGTTGCGGATAGGCTACATGTATCGCACACAACAATTGAAAAACATTTAAAATGTCTTGAGCTAGTTAAGAAGCTTGATATTTGGGTACCTCACGAATTGAAAGAAATTCATTTAACACAAAGAATCAACTTTTGCGATATGCACCATAGACGAAATGAAACCGACACTTTCTTAAAAAGAATCATCACTGGTGATGAAAAATGGGTCCTGTACAGTAACATAGTTCGAAAACGATCATGGAGCAAACACGATAAACCAGCTGAAACCACATCGAAAACTGAATTGCATCCAAAAATGATCATGCTGTCAGTTTGGTGGGATTACAATGGTGTTGTGTTTTTTGAGCTGGTTCCAAGGAACCAAACGATCAACTCTGATGTTTACTGTCAACAATTAATAAAACTGGATGAAGCAATCAAAGAAAAGCGGCCAGAATTGTCAAATCGGAAAGGTGTAGTTTTCCACCAAGATAATGCAAGGCCTCACACATCTTTAGCAACTCGTGAGAAACTATTGGAGCTTGGCTGGGAAGTGACGCCACATCCCCTATACAGCCCTGATCTAGCACCATCTGATTACCATTTATTTCGAAGTTTGCAGAATTCTTTGAATGTAAAACTTTCACAAATGACGATAACCTTCACTCGCAGCTGGTTCAGTTTTTTGCTGATAAGGACCAGAAATTTTATGAGCGCGGAATCATGCAGCTGTAAGAAAGATGGCGAAAGGTCATTGAGCAAAATGGAAAATATATAATTGATTAAAAACTATTCTTTGTTTAAAAAAAAAGTGTTTTATTTTATACTACAAAACCGAAAGTACTTAGTTGCCAACCCAATATATTGAAGCGGATACTCTAACCGACAATTCTATTTTCTTTAAGATATAATTTATGTTTTCAAACTTTTTTTGCAATTATTCTTTCATATCATAGTTCCATAGAGCCTGGTGTAAAAAGCATGCATTATCAAGGAAAATATCCATCCAGCCATATACATTGATTGAAGGGTCATGCGTCAGGGTTTTGTTGTTGTTGATGCTATGCAATATGAATTTAAAAGCACTTCAAAGGCATTTGATACACATTTCATGTACTTACTCACTGGCTGTGATGGCTTGAAGGCATCGCAGCTTTTACAAGAGCATATTTTACTGCCTTATGTGTATTATTTAATTACCCAGATTGTCAAAAACCAGTTTTTTAAGAATTTATGCTGGCTCAGTGGTAGATTACTAGCTAATCTTGCCGGGATTTCGAGGACGAATGTTATGGCCATTGCAATTTCTCTTTTCGTTTTGGTAAATGTTGACATACAAAGAACACGAACACAAGCGTAATAGCAAGGCATAGCTTGCCAATGGCCCCTGTAATTGTCGGTAAGCTGTTTGGAGATGAATTATAACTATTTATTTGAAAAAGAAAAGGATGACGAATAGTCACAGAAATTGCTTGTTTAAAATAGTCTAGATAAAAACAGAATTCTTATCTATGTGCTGCGTGTTTGTCATTGCATGTACAATAGTTTATGAAAAAACACCAAAGTATTAAACAATTAAGAAAAAAGTATATATGTAAATGCTAACTTTCAATATAAATGTACATTTTATTGTTTAATAACGTGCACTATAAAATGTAATATTCAGAAAGGTGCTGCACAAATTAATATCTAAAAGATCATGAGCGTTTTTTTGCTACAATAAAACACGGCTCTTCCTTTCCTGCGTTACGTTGGATGGGCGTGCAAGGATAGGATCTTGGCGTTCAATTAGTAAAATTGACCTCGCTAGCTGTGATAGTTCTAATTCCACGAAACATTTTATTAGCTTACTTGTAATTTATTGGATCTACCGATATCACACTGTCTTGAAGTTTTTATTAAACCGATTGTTAAGAAATCGTCTTATTTTTATTTTAAATAGAATTTGCTTTCGCATTCGAGTTTATGATCAAGTACGTTAGAAGTTGGCAAATATAACTTAAATATTTGTAAAAATATAACTTAGTACATGTGATATCGTAAACTTATTTTTTATCGTCTCTGATTTTCTATTTCTAAGCACAGCATTGATATATATGTATGTGTTACAGGAATTTTTAATAGATATTTTAAATAAATATGTCAAAAACCTGTTGAAGCTGAGTAATAGTAGAAATATCATTGTGGGTTTTGACAGAATAAGGAAAAAACCGTTATGAGCTTAATTTGAAACTCTTGTCAATACAAGAACATGAAAAGGATACACAACCCTTCCCAATAACATTCTCGAGTGATACAATAGTTCTAATTAATATTTAGTTAATCCACCCTTCGCCTTAATTATGGCAGCAATTCTTTTCAACATACACATCTTGTAAATCTGGATTATTTCTTAATCACTAAGGTTGATATATAACCCCTTTCCACATTAACTTTTGTAATTCTGTATACGCATTTCGAAAACCAAGTTGTCATCATCAGCAGATAACCGCAGAGTGTCGCACCTGGTAAATCACGGCTAAAAATACCTGTACGAAAACACACTCCGTACGCGGTACACACCGTTGAGAACCTAAACGTACACGGTTATCTGCTGATGATGACAACTTGGTTGTCGAAATGCGTATACAGAATTACAAAAGTTAATGTTGAAAGAGGTTATATATCAACCTTAGTGATTAACTTAATCAACCACAGGCTCCATCAAATTCAACTGGATTATTTCTCCACATTTTATCTTGGTATGTCTAATGTTGGATACCGATAATAAACAATTCATTCTAGACTGCTCCAGACGTTTTCAATTGCGTCTGACGATTTACAAATAATCAAATACATTAAGGCAATGCGGTCAATTTGTGCCTCTGAAAAGTATGTGAAAACAATACAAAGTTAAAATAAAAAAAAATTAACCCCATAAATGTCCTTTTCAAAGACTAGTTTTTCAAATATAAATTCTGTATTTAATATACTTCTCTATAGTTTTGAATCACAAAACATTCCTCCATATTATTTTGGATACTATTTTCTTCTTAATAGATCGAGTTTTTCGTAATGCAGACACGAGCGAGCTTTCATGTTCTGTGTTTTAGTGTACAGTTGTAGAGCTAAATTTCGAGACCCGTCAAAATGCTATTAAATAATGAGACTTTCTATTTTTAAGCTCTTCAGTTACTTCATGGCATCATAAACCGCATTGCGCCATCTGTACCTGAGGAGATCAAAACTTTCTCACTTGAAGATGGTCATCCAGAATGATACGAATCTCGCATTAACTTATATGCCTTTGGAATCTAGTATTTTCTTGATACCACTAATGTTCTTAGTAGTGGAAATTTTATCTCCGAAACTCTTATATCACCTGCATACGATTGTAAGATATTGGCAATTATTTCCTAGCACAGGAGCCATTAGTCTCAAGCACTGATCAATATTCAATCCTCGAGAATAGTTGTAGCATAAAATTACCTAATATTCCGTTTGTGATCAAGATGAGGAGTGATCTGTTTACACTTCTACACTTGGGGAGAAATTAAGATAAAGAGACCGAGTTGCAAGCTTGAACAGGTCTTAACCTACACTGAACATGTCATAACATTACAAAACTTTTGTAGTGCCTTTTATGTGTGACTGTGACCTGTAGGTCGTTAATATTACGTCTGCTAGGAATGGGATTTTATTATGAAATCTATTGATTTTATGCTTGGCTACTTTTACATTTGTAACGTGGTACTTTAAATACTCAACCAACCGAAATACTTCTTAAGTAACAAAATATTGAAGAAAGTGGGCATTTTCATTTTGTTAATTTTTGTTTAGACTGGTAGAAATAATGTCTTCAGTCAATGTAAAATTCATTAATTCAACTATCGTTTTTGGTCATTTTTTATCAATCTGCCAAGCGTGTTTATCAAGTATTTACAAAATGTTTAAGAAAGAAATTGTTTCGAGAACTAATACTTTTGAGTCGAATCGTAAATATTTTGAGTAAATATGACGCTTTGTTGGTAGCTCAGTTGTAAGCTAGTCGCTTATCTCAGGATTCTGCTGCCTAGGAAGATTTTTCGTGGTTTTCTCTTCCCGTTCAAGCGAATGCCGATAGCCAAAGATTAAATCACATCACGATCACGGGGGTAATAATAACTCATGATTTGCCAATACCCACGATAATTGTCATTAAGCCGTTGGAGAATATAAAGACATGGATTATCATTCAACATATTTATATCTTCAAAAAACTGATTTGATCGTACAAGAAAGACAGTAGACTGATATATTGAATATAAAGAGTAAGGAGGGAGAGCTGTATCTTCATTCCCAAATAGAACTGAAACCATTTACATGAATTCAACTGCCATTGAAGAGTACAGACTGCGTGACTAAAGATTCCAGTCGTCAAAAGGAGCAGTCGATGCCTTCAAATGCTTTAATCTTCGTGGAGAATACTTCTAAAAACAATGAAGTCTTTAAAAGCTATCTATTGTGTTGTTCCCGTTTTATATGCAAAACTTAAAAGACAATCCACGTAGCTAATTATGTTTCGCAGCTGCTAGTGAAGTTGATATTCGCAAACAGATCTAAATTAAAATTATAATTAATTTATATAGATATTTAAAAAAAAGGTAATTTTTGAAACAAAAAAGTAGGTAGCACAGCACGCTAAAGTGTGTTAGTTGTGAGAATATTACACTTCTAAGAATATATAATTTACACTACTCTTTTTGCTTAAAACCGTTTACCGACTACTTAATTAGAACACCAGTGTTCTGAGGATGGTAAATTCATATATGAAGTATACATTCTAAACAACAAACAACCGTGTAACAAAAATTGTTATGTATTCTTTAATAGTACGCTCTGAATTAATTATATTGTAGTAGGTTCGTTCCCACGGATATTAAGAATTAATCAGAAGTAATTTGATTTTACTGGTGGGGAAGAATCGGTAATTGTTTTCAAGTTGTTCTTTTCATTTCGTATTGAATCTTTTTCTATTCAATGAATAGGTTATAACGTTAATAAAACCGCTGTATTATTTCGCAGGTAAATCAATTTATCTTTTATTCACAAACAATTACAATGTAACTCATTTACATACATAATTCTTGATGTTTCTATAATCCACATCCTCAGTTTTTTATAGACATGTGTTATGTAAGTATAATAAATCGTGGCACACAAGTTGTACACTGGGAATGACCATGAACTATTCATG
This sequence comes from Dermolepida albohirtum, assembly GCA_031893035.1. Classification (NCBI taxonomy): domain Eukaryota; kingdom Metazoa; phylum Arthropoda; class Insecta; order Coleoptera; family Scarabaeidae; genus Dermolepida; species Dermolepida albohirtum. The sequence continues at coordinate 361,257 of JAVIWB010006917.1, read as the reverse complement.
CCATGAATATTATGAATATTAATTGATCGTGAATATATGTACCTAATAAAAATCAATAAAAAATTGTGCGTGTCTGTTTAATCGATCTCATTTGCGAATAATTTCTCATACCTTTTTATCTTAAATATAATCAGATTTGAATAATAAATGAAATAATTAATTTTAAAAAATGATGTTTTAATATTTTTGTTATAATTACGGAGGGCAAAATCAGTGGCACCCCAAAGGCGTGCGCTTGATAGTACATAAATAAAATAAAATAAACAGTAAGTTATAATTTAAAAACTTATCCTTTTAAACAGCGTTTTCAGTGTTACAAGGGTAGCCGTTTATATTTCGGGAATAGCAAACAAACAAAAATTTTTGTTATCGAAAATAGTTTTATTGCTTTTCAAAATATTCTGCTTGAAAATCAATGAACTTTTGAGATATGAGTTTTGAATGCCTCAACTGCCTGTTCCGGTGTAGAAAACCGTTGACCACGAAGTTTATTCTTCACGTGTGGGAACAAAAAGAAATCACAGGGTGCTAGATCAGGGCTGTACGGCGGATGGCTCATCAATTCATTGTTTTGCCCGGTCAAATATTCAATTGTTTGAACCGACCTGTGAGAGCTCGCATTGTCACGGTGGAGAATGATCTGTCTTTTTCGGTTTGTTTTCCTTGGCAAACAAATAGTTGTGTACCATTCGGAATTGACCCTTCTACAACCCTCTAAAGGCACGGTTGTAAAATGACCGGTTTTTCCGAAAAAACAGGCGACCATTGTTTTGATGTGCTTCGAGCGCGAACAACTTTTGTTGGTTTTGGCTCATCTTGGAATACCCACCTAGTCGACTGCTGTTTACTATCGGGCTCATAAGTATAGATCCAAGATTCATCACCTGTGACGACTTCATAAATGTTCTTTGAAACACCGTCATTGTATTTTTTTGTGCATTTCTTAGTACCAATCGACGCGAGTCCTTTTTTGAGCGGTTATCAAATTATGTGGTATCCAACGTGAACATAGCTTCTCAACGGCTAAATGTTCATGCAGGATCTTATGCACGCTGGTATTACTAATACCTAGAGATGCCTCGATCTCACGGTATGTCACATGATGATCTTGCATTATCAGTTTAGTCACTATGATTTCCGACACAACAACTTTTGTGGGATGACCTTCACGAAATTCATCGTCCAAGGAACGCCGTCCAAGTTTGAATTTACTATACCAACGATATACTGTACTTTTCGATGGTGCTTTATCACCATTTAAAGGATTCAGCTCATTTTCAAGTTTCTGTCAACAATATAAATAGCGACCGGATAATAAAACTGTCAAGGTAAATATATTTTCGAAAACGATGCAATCATCAGATGGGAGGCAACACTAACAGTGTTGCCAGTTCCCGAAATATAAACGGCTACCCTCGTATAAGGCATATTACAATTTAAACGTTTGAGATTTATAGCTATATTAATCGTTATTGTTTTTTGTAGAAATATGCTTATTGGTTTGCATCATCCTTTATTAAAACGTAGTAAAATAATTATTAGTGTAATAAAAAAGGAAAAGTATGGTGTAACTACGATGTATAAGTTTATGAATTTGCATAGTAAAATAGTTCTGCAATACAAAAATTATTACAATCGTTCCATCATAGTTCAAATAAATTATGTTGTTTTTCCTACATATTTTCATAGAATTACGAAATACTTCATAGTAAAAATATATTCTTAGTAATTAAAATTATATGTATATATAGAAAAAATTCTTTTTGCGCCTTTTTTTATATTCATATATATATATATATATATATATATATATATATATATATATATATATATGTGCATATTTTTAATATTTTTACAAATTAAAAAAAAATATGAAAAGTCGCGAGTTAAAGAAGTTGAATTTAGCCATTAATTTGTAATGTTCCTAACAAAATATTATGTCAAAAGGTAGGACAGAAAGTTTTTGTAAGCGGAAACATATTGAAAGTAAGTGATTATTATTATTTTTTGTTTATAATTTATTGAATTTTTATTTAATGATTAATATGGCCATTGAAATATCCCCTAGTTCTTTAAAATTCTAAAATACTTCCATCTCTCGGGTAGAAAAGAATAAACTACCCAATGAAATGAAGTACAATATCGCCATAAATTAAAATGAACTTTTCCTCAATATAAAAAAATGTCGATAAAATAGTATATTTCCCTCTACTGTATAATATGTATAACTTTGTTTGTTTGGCTGTACTTGCTTTAGTAGTCACATATGTACACTTAGAATCGTGTAGCGTTAGATAACTATAGAAACTATTCGCGTACTGTGCGATATATCGGGTTTTCCAATAGGGACATAACAATTTTGTCTTTTAATAAGAACGCACCCTTGAAAGTTTTTCATGATTTGTGAACGTCAAAACGTCAGTCAAAGTTAACATTTTTATCATGATGAAGTTCACGAACGAACAACGTTTGGAAAATATTAATAATTACTACCGCAATTCTGAGTTGGTGGTCGCAACTTTAAGAGCGATTACTTCAATTTTCGATCGTAATAATTGTCCCACCAAACAGGCTGTGCGTGCTATAATGGATAAATTCGAGTCAAAATATTCACTATTGGATGTTCCTGTTCCAGTGAGACAATGCACCGGTGGAAGTACCGAAAATATCCTAGCCGTAAGTACTTGAGTTCAAAGTGAGTCAAATCAATCGATTCCATGCCGTTCACATTAATTGGAAATCCCAAATCACATTGTGGCGAATTTTGCGTAAAAATCTGGGCTTACACCCTTACAAAATAGACAAATGCTTAGATCAAGAGGCTTCAAGAACTGAAGCCTCTTGATCTATTAATAAAAGTAATTAAAACATTATGGTTTCATAAATGTAAAATTTTATTTTAAACAAAATTTCTAACTAGAAATATAAGCTTCTTTTGATTAATTGCCTAACAATTTGTACTGTGTAATTACTCTAACAGAGCGTTCCTCAAACTTTTAATATCTACGACCCAATATTCAATCATAATTCTCATTGCGAAGATGAAATTAACAGAATTTTATCAAAAATACTTGAATTTTAGGTTTTCCAGCATTGAAGTAAATGAAGAACAGAGACCCCTGTATGTCATTTGGTCAAAGATGTTGGCAGCAGGCAAATAAACTTAAACGCATTTGGAAACGCTTCATAATCAGTACATTAACAAATCTCGAAAATTCTTGGAACTAAAATTAAAGTCATGTGAAAAGCAAAAATCCTTTTTCAGAAAAGCCTCGCCATATAAAATAGTTGTAAAAAGGATCATTTTGGTGAAGAACTAATTCTGCCAACTGCTATTGAGATTGTAGAAACTATTTTTGGAGATTATTTTGTCAAAATTTTTCGGATCTATACGTATATCATATGATACTGTTACCCGTCGAATTTGTGATATGGCTGAAAATGTAGAGCATCAGCATTGCATGATAGTAGTCAATTAATTGCGTAGGTTCGATTTCGTGATGGTATGCTGGCAGTAGAAGAACTACTTTTCTGCAAGCCAATAGAATTCAGATCCTCATCACTTGCATTTTTTAATATTATTAAATGAACAAACAGTGGAAAAAGATGCACTGGAATATGCACCAATGGTGCTCGTATAATGTCTGAAAAACTCCAAGTTTGTACGTACTTGTGAAATAAAAATCTCCACAGTATATTTAGACATATCCCTTTCTTCCAAAAAAATGTTCAAAAAACAATGAATCCTAGGCTGAATATTGTGCTTGCGATAGTTGCGACCGTAGTAAATTATATCAACCATGCATTCAGCGGCATTGTTTTAGAGTGAGGCAAGATAGTTATCATGTGGGAAAGTTTTGGAAGGCGAAAAGTTTCGAAATGATTTATTTGTGATGAAGTTAAACTACTTGATAGACATATTCGAGGAATTTAATATCTCGAATCTTCTACTCCGAAGAGCAAACGCACATATTTTGGATATGAGCACTAAAGTTAATGCATTTTGTAGAAAATTTAAATTGTGGAGCAGAAATATAAAGCAAGAAAACCTAGAAATGTTTGTATATGTGCATAACTTTGTTAAAACTTAAGTCTTCGTGGTCTCCCCTTTTCGTTTAAATAAACGCTGATAGCCGTAGATCTTAAGTTCAACCACGAGCGCGGATATAATAGTAACTTATTACCTACCACTGCCCATTGCAATTGGCGTTAAGCTGTTGATAGATATTGAACAATGGATTATTTTTGCTATTCTTATTATTGTGTAATCTTATAATATATATAGAATAGTTTACTTCTGGGCTTCCGGGCTGGAACCGCGTCACTTGTATATCTGCCGACGTTTCGTACCCATTTGTATGGGGCATTTCCAGGGCTCAACTACTGCACCGAAACTGAACTGAAACGTTGGCAGATATACAACTGACGCGGTTCCAGCTCGGAAGCCCAGAAGCAGATAGCATGGACCACGATCGCGGAAGTCTACGTACCACATAAATAGAATAGTTGTTCATTATACAATTTGTTTAAAATATTTTTTAAAACGTTTCTACTTTTAATATTCATACTTATTAGTATAATATAACAGGTGTAAAGATTCAAACGGTCATAAAAATATACTGATTTATAATAAATCTACAAATATCGAAGTTCTCAAAATTCATTTTAATTATACTGTGGCGTCTACTGGATATGCGGCAATGAATTATAGTACCACTGCTAACATTTTTTCTGTGTAACAAGTAATTAGATCTAAATAATAACTAATAACTTGGGAAAATATCAAAGTGTTTATTGTTGTTACGAGAAGTAGATATGTTTATGTAAACTTATATGAACATCTTATTAATTTTAATTCTGGAAAATCAAATGTAAGTGTGCGTGTAGTTTGGAATAAATATTATACCGAATAATTTTCTAAATTGATAGGTTTTACATTTCAATACTTTACGTATTTTTACATAAACCTAATTGTTAGTAATAATAATACATAAAATATGTTATTCAGCAATTATCGAGAATTACACAACGTGTTAGTAATTTTATTAGCAACATCATTTCCTATTATACTTTCGCAATTAAGATTGTATTTTATTACACCCATTTCATCGCTAACATTTCAAGGTCAAGGCAATATCTTTTGCGGAATCGCATCCGCCAAAATATATTATTATTATTAGATATGTGCGTGTGTGTGCGTAGCTACTGAACTGAAACCGGTTTTTTTTAAACATTTAAGCTTTACGATTTAACAAGAGTTTCCTAGAAGTCTGGTTCGTTTGCCAATATTTGTAACACGCTATTCTACTTTAATACAATTAAAGTACGAGGATGGATCAGTAATTAGTGAACCTACGCAAAAAAATTTTTGGCAAAATATTTTATTTTTCATCCTATTCTACTTGCAATTCTTTACATACGATATTCAACAATATTCAAGTCTTTTTATTTCTTCAGAAAGTTAATCTTTATCAAACTATTCGAAATATGCGTTAGTTTCAGAGATTATCTCCTTATTCGACCCAAATCTCTTGGCGCCAAGCCAACTTTTCAGGTTGACAAATAATCTGAGGGAACCAAATTTGATGATATTGGCAGTATTGCAACAGTCGAAGCGTGAACATGTACATTAGTCTGAATATAAAGCACTCATTTCTTCGTCAAGTGGAGCCTTTTACCTTACATTTCATCATACACTTTATCTAAAATAAAAAGGATCCATAGTATTCGCCTGTCGTCGTTTTATCTTTTTGAGATAACTGGTAAGAAGAATGCCACTGCAGTCCAAAAAGACAGGAGGAAAAACCTTTCCGGTCGAATGTACGATGTGTGACTTAGTACATTGTGTCGATTGTTGCTTCATAAGTATAATTGTGTATCCAGATTCCATCAGCCATTATAATCCGGCGCCAAAAGTATTTCGGATAATGTCTTAACTTCGCTAAATTGAGAACTGAAATGCCTTCTCGTTTGCGTTTGTGGTCCAACGACAATCAATGGCGTACATTTCTTGCACATGTTTTTTTATGTTCAATATATTATGCAGAATCGAAACCACTGATTTATATGAAATGCGCAGATCTTTTACTACTTCACGATTCTTCGGTTTAAGTGGGCATCTTCTACGTACAACTATAAGTAATTGCAGTACAATTAATTCTGGGTGATACATTATGATGGATGTGTTGCTTGAATTATTTCAAATTTCACACTTATTTGCAGAGAGCTATTTAAACCAACGAAGGCGGAACGACCACCTTTATAATTCCTAACACCTAGCACTTCACGATTTCTTACTTACACAGTTTGTCGTAGTAATTAATGTGTAGTAATTCTTAGTGGCGTGATTTATTTAAAAAAAATATGCGTCGGTAAGGTAGATCCTTTACCAATATTATATCAAAATATCATGGCATTTGCATCATTAGAAGCAAAGAAATTGCTCATAAAGTAACAGTGTGTATTTGGCATTGGTCGAAAAATGAATTTTGAACAAAGAGCAAATATTGAATTTTAGACTCGGTAAATCGTGTACTAAAACGTTTAACTTGATGAAACAAGTGTATGGTGATGCGTGTGTATGAGTAGTATAAACAATTTAAAGACGATCGTACGGACATAAATGACGACGAACATCCTGGTGTAAAAAAAATCTGTGGGTACGGAAAGTAAATTTATCAGAAATGAGACGAAATCCTCATTGCGATACGTGGGAATAGAATTAAATATTTCCAAAAATTCAGTCCATCGCATTTGGGACGTAGGAAAGATTTGTGCAAGGTTTGTACCTCACAAGTTAACTGAATTCAATATTGTACAGACTTGATTAAAGACTCAAAAAGGGGCGAAAACTTCAGGTATTCTATTGTAACTGGCAATGGGACCTGGTGTTTTCAATACGATTCAGACACCAAGCGTCAAAGCTCTGAATGGAAGCATCCAAGCGAAGAAAGACCGAAAAAAAGCCATAGAGAAGTCAATTGTCAAGACAATGTTGAATTGTTTTTATGATTCGAAAGGCATAGTGCACAAAGAGTTTGATCCAACTAGTCAAACAATCAATGCTGTATATTATCTTGGTGTTATGAAGCGTTTTTTTGCGCGGATTCGTCGTGTGCGCCCTCAATATCGTGAAAATGGTAGCTGGCGTTTGTAACATGATAATGCTCCATCTCATCGCTCGACACTTATCATTGATTTTCTAACTACAAATGGCATTTTAACCGTCAACCATTCACCGGATTTGGCCGCCTGTGATTTCTATCTATTCTCCAAACTACATTTGAAGATAAAAGGACAGCGTTATGACGGCGTCTAAGCTATTAAATCTTGAAGGACATGTCTAAAGATGAACTTAAAAATTCATTCGACATGTTAATTGATCGTGCAAAACGTTATATTGAAGCTGAAGGCGACTACTTTGAATAAAAAAAATGAATTTTGCCAGAATAGTAAGTTTTTGTTAAAGAAGTTTCGTTTTCTCTGAGAAAGACTGTACATGATACATGACACCACTAAGAATATAGCAAAAATGGTTCGAAAATTTGTGTGTTGGAATGAAAAGTATAATATAAGAACGAATAAATATTTCGAAAAAATATAGTAAAATTTTCAGAATAGTATATGGCGTTTTACTATGTTGGGTTCAAAATTAAGTGAATATCTCGTAGATAAGAATGTATACAGTATAGCTGCATTTAGAGAATGATCGAAGTAAGACGATGATTTTTATCCTTTATTTATCAGTTTTACTAATTTTTTTTATATTATTATTTAATGTAATATTATAAAAGCAATGTGTAGTATTATGATAACATGTGTATTGTGTATTAATTTCACAATTTAGATAATATCTACATAATATTAATGAAAACAACTGACGATTACAACTGTAATTGTATATTTATATTTTATAATAATTAGAATATTTAGAATCGAAATATTTTTATTTCCTTGAAAAATACAGAGGTACAATATATTTCTTTTGCTTTGAATTCATATTAAATAAAAATGAAATGTTATACATATAGTCTGTAGTAAATATTGATCGTTTAAAGGGATAGCAACTCTTGATACTCAAGAGAAAGTTGAGAGATTTTAACTTTTACTTAGGAACGAACTCCCTTCACTTTATTAACACAAATTAATAGCCGAACTTACATACGTTCATTTTTTTGCGATTATGTCATGTATTTAAATTTTTATTGATACTAATTCTTCATTTTGTAATAACATAAAGCTGACAATGTTATTTAGCATATTACTAGTTGTTGCATAAATAATTGGCGGCTTCAATTCGAAATTCCTACTGAATCAGAGAAATTACAATAACATCACATATACACTACCGTCCATAAGTTTAATCGCACTACAGATAATTTTAATTGCAGAAGGAAATAAAATATTTAAGTTAATATATTGAAATTTTATCCAAACTAAAATCATTTTACATATTTGCACGTTATTTAACCGAAGTATTTTGTATAAACGAAGAACGTCTTATTTTCTATTTCAAGAAATAATATTCAGGTAAGAAATATAATGAGGGCGTCATGGAGATTATCCCTTACTCGGAATTGTTTATTGTATGGTTTATTACGTGGACGTAATAGCCAATCTTTACCTGACATTTGTGCGCTTGTAAGGGTATTTTATGTCTATTACACAGTGAAGCGTATTTTTTTTAATTGTGTTTAAAACACGGCAAGGAGAAAGCAACTAACTCTTGAACAAAGGGCAAGAATTATTGCTTTGCACGAAACAAAGCTTTCTAATAGAGCAATCGCCCGAAAACTAAAAGTTTCCGAGTATTTCGTTCGTTAAACAATAAAGAGAATAAGTGAAACTGGCCAACTCGGGGACCGAAAACGCAGTGGGCGGCCGACGATAACTACCAAAAGAGAAGATGAATATCTGAAATTAATGTCCTTGCGCAATCGTCGCCTTACAGCCCCGGAAATAGCAGCACAATATAACGTATACAACGAAGCCACGGTTAGTGTAACAACAACCAAACGGCGTTTAGCTGAAGCTGAACTTAGAGCTATTCGACCTCTAAGTTCAGCTTCAGCAAAAGAACCACGTCTGTCTGCACAACATAAACAAAAAAGATTGGCCTGGGCTAGACACACACAAGTATTGGACTGTCGAAGAATGGAAACAAGTCTTATGGACAGATGAATCCAAATTTGAAATTTTTGGAAAGATATTCCGTACTTTTGTTCGTCGTCGTGTCGGGGAGAGAATGTTAGATGAATGTGTGGTTAAGACAGTGAAACATGGTGGTGGAAATGTGATTGTTTGGAGTTGCTTTAGAGGTGGGCAAATCACAGAAAGAATGACAAAAGAAGTCTGTTTGTGTATATTGCAAAAGTATGCTCTTCCGCCAGCGATGGAGCTAATGGGTCCGGGGTTTGTTTGTCAGCAAGATAACGAACCCAAACACACAGCAAAGTTTGTAAAAAGGTTTTTCGCCGACCAAACTGAAAAAGTGATCCCTACATTAATGATATGGCCACCCCAAAGTCCGGACTGCAATCCGATAGAGCTGTTATGGGACTGTTTGGATCGTGAAGTGCGTAAAATACCTCCTAGCAAGACAGATCTTTGGGGTAAGTTGCGGAATACATGGAACTCTATCGTTGCCATATATCTCGACCGACTAGTTGAACGAATGCCACGTGTTTGTGAAGCCGTGATCGCAGCTAGGGGTGGTTACTTTGACGAAAGTAAAATTTAAACTAACTTATTATAATATAGCTTAGATTAACAATGTCTATTGCTTGAATTGTATGTTAATTTAGTATTTTATAAATAAACCATGAAAATAAACAGTCTCTTTAATATCATTGCGCAATTAAAATTATCTGTAGTGCGATTAAACTTATGGACGGTAGTGTACATATAGTCTGCGCCATTACATTTCGTGTTTAAAAAGAACACTCGTATTCATATTACTCGTTAACATGGCATTTGAAATAACTTACTTCGTTTAAGCCTGCTTCCCTAGGTGTGTTTATGAAACTTACTTGTGATTAGTGTTTGTTAACGCATTAATACAAGCAAATGTATTAAAGTTTTCCATTTTCGTAAGCGTAAAAACACAAAACTTACCTCATAATAATACAGGCTATCTCTAATAAAATGAACCAATTTCGTTAGGCAATATACAATATGAGTTCTCAAGCATGAATATAGAACGAGTCAATGACCATTTGAAAGAGGCGATTTCTAAGTTTCCAATGATTGCCACATATGCGCTATAGTTGGTTTCATAGCATCACTCGATTGTTTACGGTCGAAAAACTAAGTCGACCGCTTTCTGTATTTTCGCGAAAACTAATTCAGTTGTTACGGTGCAGGGTACTTTTTGAAGGCGATTCAATATTACACTGTTCTCTCCGAAGAACATGACGGTTTCAGCGAATTTCGGAGGAACAAGTGAATCTATGCTGGGCTTAAACGAAACCTAAAGTAGTTCACAAATTGAACTATCTATGAATTTCTGATCCTTACAACCCACTAGCTGGTATGTGCTAAGAAGATAACTGCATTTGAAACCATACAGATTGAAGCTCATTTAAGCACTTACCAATGACAACAAGAAGAAGCGGAAGAAATTTAGCATTTAGGTGATGGATATGAGGGGAGATGAATCTTTCGCTATTACCCAATAAACCAGATACAATATTTATATAGCACATTAAATTTTAACTATTCTATTGTATTAATACGTCTTACTTGAAACATCTGATAAAGCCACAGTGTGGTGAATCAATTTCTACAGTGATTAAATTCAAAATAAATTATCAAAAATTGTAACACTTCCGCATATTTATCTATTAATTCTATTTTTTCTGTTTTTTTCGATTCTTCTTGAGAATCGCATCTTCATACTAGTTGCTTTAGATTCGACTTCCTACCTAAGAGAAGTGGAAAACCATTGACAACCTGACAGAAACAAGTATAGTAGAACAACTAAATCAAAAGTAATAAAATTGACAGACCATTACAAGACTCTCAGAATAGAAAAAGAATAACGAAAAATTTGCAAAAAAATGTAAATATTACAAACTTTGGCAACGAAAGGCTAAAGAGGCTACGGGTTAAATAGATGACAAACACTTCGATATTTTCTCAGTTTATTATTTGCATCTAATTATTTGTTACACAGAAGAAAATAGTTAGCAGCAATATGATAATTCGCGGCTGCGGTCCTAAATAATCTAATGAAAATATTTATATATGCGGTCGAAGTTTTTACACATGTTCCCCCGTGCCAGTATAATTGTTAACAGTAAAAATATATTTTTAAAGAAATTGTATTATGTCACAAACAGATTATTCATGTTAGAAGGTTACATAATGCAACAAATAGCGTAATTGATTTACTTATTTACATATTTTTTAAAAAGAAAATCTCTATAATTCCTTAGTGGAAAATACGACGAATTTGTTCTGAAATGATAACACAATTAACGTAAGTCTTGCAATCCATTTGTAAATACAATTGTACTTACAAAAGCATATTTTTTAAATTTTACCTCTAACCAATGAGAATAATAATAATAAATATATAATAAAAAATAAACAAGTAAATATTTTCACTGTCGCAAGAATATTTATTTACTTTTTTAGTAATGTTAATAATATTTGTTCAGTGTGTATCCACATAAGATGTAACAGCAAAAACAGTAATTGTTTGCGTTAAAAGTGTAACTGGTACTCAACTAAATACAAATTGCTAATAATAAAAATATTTATAATTTATCCAGCAAATGGCGTAGAATGCAACCAGTGAACGCGGAGATATGCATATTCGCAGATGATGTGGTTTTAATGGTTGAATTGGAAGATAAATTAAAGTATAAGCTAGAAATATGTAAGGCAGCAGCAAAGAAGATTGGATTAAAGATGAATACCGAAAAAACACAAGTAATGAGGATAACGAGGAACAAAGAAGAGAAGAAACAAATAGACATAGTCATTGACAACCGGAAGATAGAACAAACAGATAAATATAGATACCTGGGAACGATACTCAGCAGTAGAGGAACTTTGGATGATGAAATAAATAGCAGGTTAGACAAGACAGGGCGATTATTTAATGCATTGAGGAGGGGATTTCTAAATAATAAACAAATCTCGGAGAAAACAAAAATGAATATATATATAAAACGATATATACCCCTACAATAATACACGGTTGCGAGAACTGGATACTAACAGAGAGGCAAAAAAGCAGATTGCAAGCAGCCGAAATGAGGTACCTCAGATGAGTAAAGAATATTACAAGGAGAGAAAGAATAAGAAATACGGAGATAAGAAATAAATTGAATGTAAAATCATTGATAGAATTAATAGAAGAAAAGAAATTGGGATGGTATGGATATCTGGTTAGAATTGGGAACGATAGACAAACAAAAAGGGTGTGGGAAGCAAAAGAAACGGGGAAAACAGGAGAGGGAGGCCGTGCAAAACCTGGAATGAGGATATTGGGGTGATGCTGAAGAGGAGGGGTAAAGCATGGCAAGAGGCTCAGAATTTGGACAGTGGTAGAAAACAATGGAGGGAATTTGTGAGAAAATAAACAAAACACGCACTTCGACACCGCAAGGTAGCGGAGGAAGGATTATGTATGTATATGTATGTATCCAGTAAATTTATTTAACTACATCAAAGACTCGCACGTTTCTGTTTCATTTATTCCGAATGCTTCCAAAAGTTCTACTAAATTTTATACAGAAAAAAATAACTTTTAATTACTAGTTTCTTGAACATGAACTTCAAAATTGCAAAGTTCATTTATGTTAATTTTACGTAAGATATTAAATAGATTATACTGGTCAACACGACTTTTGCTGATGTCTAAATGAGACTTGTTATATAGTACTTTGGCGAAATACTATATCCAGCTTTTTGAAGAATCACTAAAAGCAACTAAGTTGTTGAGATCCGATATAAAATAAACAAAGTACAAAATTATAATAATTTGTTTATTTAAATACGACAATTACATACGTAAATAATTACGCAATATTTAGTACAAATTACAAGAGTATTTGTACAAAATAGCCATTTAACATATAGGTTTCAGCGCGCGTGTTTTTGATAATACAGATATTATACGTTATATTACATTGAATTTATTATTAAATCAAAAATGACGGAAAATAACGTGAAAAATATTATTGAAGCAGACAGTACAAGTAATTGAGTACTCGGTTTTGACTTATAAATAATCGTTGTGAACTTAAGTAGATGCTATTGGAGCAGAGTTATTAATTATATGTATATTATATCGTGTTTTTCAATAAGGACATAACAATTTTATATTTAAATAAAACAGAATAATTGAGATACCGGAGCCCCAATTTTCCACCATTCTTTCAAACATATCGACCGGAACGTTGGCAATTTTGCGTTCTATATTGTCCCTGAGCTCCTTTAACATTATCGACTTGTTGGCATAAATCAACGACTTAACGTCACCCCATAAAACGAAATCCAACGGCGTTAAATCGCATGAGCAAAGTGACCACTCGACTGCACCATTTCTCGAGATTACACGGTTACTGAACTTCCTCTACAATAGATCAATTGCTTGAACAGCTGTGTGGCATCTAGCACCATCTTGATGGAATCACACATCACTGCTGTCAAGTCCATCTAATTCTAACCAAAAATAGTCTTCCAACATGGCACGATAGCGACGAAAAAAAGATAGTCCAATCACACCTCCGGCATGAAATCCACATCATACGGTTACTTTTTGTGGTTGTAATGGAGCCTCTTGAGGCACATGTGAGTCTGTGCTGTCCAATAACGCATATTTTGCCTGATGACAAAGCCATTAAACTTTCGATGAAATTCAGGGTTTTCTTCAAACTTTAGCAGAGTCCAATCGGAGAAATTTCGGCGCTTCGAATGAGTCCGTTTAACATATACTTCTTGAATTAATTTGATCTTGTAAGGGTGTATGTGGATTGAGAGATTCACATTTCTTGTGAATGGCGTGGAATCGACTGATTTGGCTCATTTTGATCTGAAGCACTTCGGTTACAATATTTTCGGTACTTCGACCAGTGCGTTGTTTCACTGGCACAAGAACATCCAATAGTGAATATTTTGATTCGAATTTATCCACTATAGCATTCACAGCCAGTCTAGTGGGACGATTATTACTCCTTCTTGAACTTCACCATGATAAAAATGTCAACCTTGACGACGTTTTGAAGTTATCAAAAATCGTGAAAAACGTTCAAAGATGTGTTAGTATTAAAAGGCAAAATCGTTATGTCCCTTTTGGAAAACCTTGTACTAACGTTTTGATTGTATTTGAAATGTTTCTCAATTCTAATAATTCAAGCATTTGAATTTATTAATGACAGTCAAACGAGTAAAACGGCGAAAATGTCATAGACGAAAAACCTGACATGGTCGGGAAAAGTGGGTTCGATATTTGAAATCACCGTGCCAAAATTAATTACAAACAGGTGTCTGATTACGATCAACAGAAAAAAATTTAATTAAAATTCTGCCCATATTTTTGAATCATATTGCATTAAAAATCTACCAATACTATACTTTCTGTACTATACGCTGTATCTGAATTCTGTTAATTATATTTGAAAAAACATGCTGTAAAGTTCGGAACTTTACCGCTAGATCAATACCGCACAGTAATGTCAGTTGTAAGCAAGATGACTATTATTCAACATAGTATATATTATATAGTAAATTTAACATTTAGCCTCCAACGAGGAAAAGCATTTGCCGTTAGAATAAAGAGTAAACGAACAACCGCGTGTATTCAAAGAGAACGTGGAGCGCATTCGAGTGAGTTTCGAGCGCGTTCTAATAAAATCAACCCGCAGAACGAGTAGGGAAGTTGGACTTCTGCAAACAACTACATACCTTCTGTTGGGATACGGGTTACAGTACAAACTTTACCACTCTTCGCGCCATCATAAGTAGCGTGTAGAATTTTGTGACGGTATCCTCCAAAACATCGATGATGAATTGTTTCTGCCTCGTATTATTTTTAGCGACGAAGAAATATTTCATCTAAATGGATAAAATTAACAGACACAATGTTCGGATATGGAGGCTGCAAAGTCTCCATGTAATACTGGAACACGAGAGACGCAGCTCGAAAGTAAATGTGTTGTTGTTTCTCAACAGAAGATTACGTTTTCCGACAGAACAGAGCTCTACTCTATACGCATCTGAATGTTCGACGTTTCCTGAGTGAATCTCTGCTCTAACGATGGATAGATCGCATGGGGAATGCAAACTTAATTTTTATTTTAACCACAGAGATCCTCTGATTTCACTTTGCGATTTTTGTTCCTGTAGGAATTCATGAAAGCCGCAGTTTATATACCGCCTATTCTTACTAATTTGAAAGACATAAGAAACTGTATCGCAGATGTGATAACTCAGTGACACTTTCTTTATTGAATGTGGGATGAATACACCTGCCGTCTAGATGTTATCCGTGTAACTGCGGGGGCGGAACACATATTACATCTCTAAACTTTAATGTATGTATAATCAATGTAATTTGTTGCATTCAAATACAATATTTCAGGAAATATAGACAATTGAAAACGCCTGGTATATAAGTGAATTTCAAAAATTAATGTCTCCATTTTCTTTCTTAAGAATTATTTTTTCGTATACATCCAAATTTTATACAAGCATATTTCACGAATCATCGATTCGTACGTTTTGACCTTTAAGCTACACCTACGCGAGGTAGCTGAAAAAAATTTCAATAAAAATTCCACCGACCGCCTTTCTCTAATTATTTCCCTATCCCTTAACTGTGGTTCAAACAAATCACGAACACAAGAACTGAAATTTTAATAAGCCGTAAATTTTCGGTATTTGGTAATAAAGTTGGTTATACTTGTGTGTCTTTGTGTTTTCATGAACAGAAAAGTTCGCTGCGAAGTAGAATAAATCATGCAAATCCAATAAAATGAAGATGAAGGACTAATGGATTTTCTTTTTTTTCTTTTAGACATAAGAGTTATTTAGATTTTTTCTTTCCAATTGGAAACTCTTTATTTTTAACGTCTACACCAAGCAATTTATTTGAACATAATGTAATATGCATTGTGTTTCAGATTAATAATTATTAAATATAAATTTACTTAATAAACTTTTACACGCATTGTCAAAATTAAACAATAAAGGGATGGCGTAACAACTTTCGTAATAAGTTTCAGAGCAAGTTATTTTCTTCAAGTTTAGATGCAATATATTGTTTTATTGCGGGTTGCTAAAACAAGTATTGGTTTTTCTTTTTATTTTATTGTATTATTTTTAAAACAAACTCAGTTTTATAATTTTGCATTTTCCTGTTATTGGGTTACTAGCCTGTTAAAGGTCATTATTATTATTATTATTATTATTATTATTATTATTATTAAAACAAGTATTGGTTTTCCTTTTAGTATGTTTCCATATAAATAATAAGGGCCGCCAAGGTAACAGTGTTGATAATGAAAAAGAAAGCTTTGGATTTTTTCATAGATTCGATTTTATGTATAATGTACAATAATGAAGAACAGACCAGAAGGAATAAATATCTGTGTGTAAATGCTTCAACTTGTACAAAAATTAGTACCATTTGATAAAGAAATATCTTAGTAGATTACAAAAAATATTATGCTATATGTGCTGTGTATGTGTTGTGAATACTTATCTCATAACGTTGATGTTATTCTCAAAATTGATAGATACTTCCTCGATGTGCAAGGAAAAGGCTCAAAAAGCATATCACAGCAATATGTATGAACATTTTTCACATGTGAGGCTTGCTTGAACATATAAATTGAAGGAAAATGTTTGCAGATCTAATTATTTTTTTTAACAAAGTAAATTCAGTCACTGGTGCTGCTGGGAAATGCATTTATTTGACGAAAATAACATCGAGTATTAGAATGGCCACCATTAAGTATTTGTGGCGTATCTTATAGCAAAAGATGACTGAATACACTACCATGTGTACAGGAGAGTCATTACCGGCTTTTTCGTAAAAAAAACTACATAAATTTCAAGAAAATAGAAAAATGCATTTATTCAAAGTATTGGCCATTTAATTATACACATCTTGCCCATTTGTCAGGCAATTTATGGATGCCATCCCAAAAAAACTGTTTGTCCTTTGAGCAAAACCATTCATCGAGCCATTTTCTAACTTCTTCTAAATTGGCGAAGTGCTGTGTCTCATTGATGCGCAATGGTGGTAGTCGGACAGGTTAGGTCTGGAGAGTACGGCAGGTGCGATATTATGTCCCATCCAAGTGCTTTCAACGCTTCCTTGATCGATTTTGCTGTATGAGACGGCGCGTTATCGTGCTGTAAAATAACTCTTCGGGCCCATTCTGGACGGTTTTCTATCAATGTATGGTTCAAATTGATAATTTGTTGTCGGTAGCGATCAGTATTAACTATTTCACTAGGTTTTAACAGTTCGTAATACACAACGCCACTCTGATCCCACCAAACACAGAGCATTGTCTTGCGACCAAAACGATTTGGCAGTAGAGTCGATGGGCCGGCTTCGCCAGGTGATCAACCATGATTTTTTTACGCTTAGAGTTTTCGAAATAAATTTTTGATCACACGTCACTATTCAAGCACTATTGAAGCAGCATTTCACAGATGATTTTTCAATTTACCATTTGCCTGTCATTCAATTGATGTAGCACCCATTTTCAGATCTTTGGTATTTTTCCAATTGCTTGTAATCTTTCGCTAATTGTTTCTTGGACCACATTTAACGCTTCTGCCAATTGTTTTTGAGTTTAGGTTGGGTCTTCATCCAATAACTCTTGCAGTTTCACATCTTCAAATTTTTTCAGTCTACCAGAACGTTCTTTGTCTTGCACATCGAAATCACCACTTTTGAATTGTCGAAACAACGCCTCACATGTTTTTCTGGTTGGAGCATGCTCGCCCTAAGTTTCTACCAGCAAACGATGACTTTTAGCGGCTTTTTTCTTTTGATTAAATAAGAAAAGTAATGCAGTCAGGCACGAAACTCGACATTTTCAAAGAAGTATAAATCTATGACAGAGTTACTTTCGCGAAATATAACATGTATGGCTTTCAAGCTTGATGTCTGTAGAATAAAATGACATATGTGTCAAATCATAACATTGCATACTTAAGCCTAACGAGATCTGTTAGAAAAACCGGTAATGACTTTCCGGTACACCTAGTAATAAAACCCGTTGAGGAATTATCCAATTAATACTTTGCAATAAGTCTATATTAAGATTTTAATAAAGGCCAAAGTTTGTGGTATTTTTGTAGTTGGTACTAAAAATAATGGTACTGTAAAAAATGAGATTGAGTTTCTTCGAAAAAAGTTATGTCTATCTGGTGTCTACATACCTGCTAATTTCCATCTATAATTATGTCTTATTAAGTGTAATTCTACAATTCTGATTACATGTTTGATGATATGTAATTATACATTCAAAACAAATAGGTTAAATTTAAATATAAAACATATATTTATTTTTTATGAAAATAAATTGAGTTTATTTTTAGTATTGGAAACTATTAATATTTAAATTTTGTTGTTGTGTTTGCATGTTTATTCAGTCGGTTACTTGTATAACACCTTATTTACTATGTAACTATTACTCTAAAATCAATATAGGCCGCGATGAATCATCCTTAATATGGGATAAAATAATCAATGTCCTAAATGAGCGTAATTGAAGAAATTAATTTTAAGTCACAGGTAAGTAATTTGCGAATGACAACCATATTGGTATTAATAATGGGTGTAGTTTTCATATTGGTTTAATATTGAAAGCGATATAATACCTATTTCAACTTTCGAACATAGGTTGGTCTCAAACCTTGAACGGCCACTTAATTTCAGTAGGAAATTACAAGTATATATTTAATTATGTTTATTTTAATATCTAATTACTGATTATTTCGTCATGCACTCTATTATTCGATTCAATTATAATAAAGGCCATATGCCGAGCTAATAATAAAATTACAGTATAGAAAACGACAATCAAGACGTCGTTCTTAAAACATAGATACAATAAATTGTATATGATAGTGTTCCTCCAACTGTGAAAGTCAGACTCTTTCAGATCAAAAGACAAACGTGTATTATAGAGAGTTTCAAAATATTTCACTGAATTAGATTTGATGAAGAAGTATGAATGTATACTGTATTTATTTTTAACTCTACAAACTATAGAAAGTCTTTCTAATTTGCTTCTATAACAATGTTACTAGAGCATCGACTATAGATTGAACCCACATTGTTTTAGCCTGGCACAATTTAGTTATTCAAGTGTGCTTAATTGAAATTTCATATCAAATCAAGTTTTTACAATGTTAAATTTCGTATTTTAAGTGTATTAGTGTTTACACTTAATGGAGATGTTTTTATTATTTTATGTTCCCATAAGTACCCTGCCTGACCTAGATATGACGGTAGTTGTTTAAAGTATATCACTGTATTAGAAAGTACACAATCTATAAAGCATGTGTTTCAAGTTTGAAGACGCCACGTTGTTTAGTATTTGGTTGGCAGCCGTCTATAGTGAACGTTTTCAGTGAATTCGTAAAAATGGAGAAAATTGGTCACCGTTACGTGATACAATACTTTTATTTGAAAGGTCTCAGCCCAACCGATATAAAAGCTGAACTGGATTCTACTCTAGGTGAGCCTGCTCCTTCCTTTACAACAGTGAAATATTGGGTAGCAGAGTTTAAACGAGGCCGTATGAGCTGCCAAGACGACCATCGCAGTGGTCGACCAATTGATGTGACGACTCCAGAAATGATGAAGAAAATCCACAAAGCGGTACTGAATGATCGTCGACTGAAAGTGCGCGAGCTAGCAGACATAGTAAGCATTTCAAAAAGTGCGGTAAATCGCATATTATCTGAAAATTTGGATATGAGAAAGCTGTGTGCAAGATGGGTGCCGCGTTTGCTCACACTCGAGCAAAAACAGTTTCGTGAAGATGTTTCAATTGAGTGTTTAGCGAAGTTTCACAGCAACCAAGCAGAATTTTTGCGCCGTTTCATAACCATGGATGAAACATGGGTCCATCACTTCACACCCAAGACAAAAGAACAATCAAAACAATGGACCCAAAAGGAAGAACCGGCTCCAAAGAAGGCGAAGACCGTTTCATCTGCAGGCAAGGTCATGGCATCAGTTTTTTGGGATGCGCATGGGATAATTTCATTGAAAAACTATCAACGGCCGGTATTATGCGAACTTATTGGAACGTTTGGGCGAAGAAATCAAGCAAAAACGGCCGCATTTGGCTAAGAGGAAAGTGTCATGCACCCTATTCGCCAGATTTAGCCCCCTCGGATAATTTTCTGTCCCAAACTTGACAAAGTGGCTCAGTGGTCAAAGATATTCCAACGATGAAGAAGTGATGTCGGCTGTTAATGGCTATTTTGAGGAGCAAGACAGTTGTTATTATAAAAAGGGTATCGAACTTATTGAGCATCGCTGGGAAAAGTGTATAGAACTGAAAGGAGATTATGTTGAAAACTAAATATATTTCTTTCCAAAATTTTTGCATTTTCTTTGTTTGGTTGGGTACTTCTTGGACCACACTCATATATACCGTGAGATCAATTTAATTTATAATTGGAGTAGGCTGTGTGCTTTGCTACATAGTTTATTACTACTTAATAAGTGCCACTATAAATAATGTTTATCACAGGCTAATAAATAATAATTTTATGTTATATTACTTCACAATTTTTATTAAAAGCAGCATTATTATATTTTTATGTGACGTTATATTAACAGTTATAAAAATATTTATTCATTATTTAATTTGGATTTCGAGACGAATAAATAATTCCTTTTAGGGAGAGAATTACCTAGGTAAGATCTCCAAATTTCTTTCGGAAAATAAAATGTTGACAGATTTTGCCTTGTATCATGGTTCCAAAACATAAAGAAGCAATATATGAAATCAAAACTGATTTCATAACTTCTTTATTTTGAACTTGGTTCATTGTTCCAATAACGAAATAAACAGATCCAAGCCTCTCCATTGATATGCATGACCAAATCATTACAGCTGGATGATGTTTGACAGTTTTAACGATGGCACAGTCTCTTCTTAACGAAACGAACCATATCTTTTAACTCCTCTAACCGCGATTCATCACCAAACCGACCTTTAAAAAAGATATTTCTGTTAACTTCCAAATTTACCAATGATGTATAAAAATTGTGTGTCGATTACAAATTTTTTTTTCATTCAATTGCCACAATAATGTTTGTTCCGATATGTTTATACTATCTTTATGTAGAATGCGTAGCACTTCTCTAAGAAGTTGCTGTCGATTTTCCAAATTTTTTTTTAAGATTATGCGTCGGTTATAAATTTTTTCTTGATGCAACCACCACATTAATATTTGGTCTGATATGTTCATTGTTATATATGTTGCCTTTAGGTAGAATTCGTAGCACATCTCTAAGAGGTTGCTGTCGAATTTCCAACCTTTTTTTAATATACGATCTTGTATCGTAACTTTTCCTAAACCCTCGTTAACGAATACACCCAGTAGATGTGGAGGGTAAGCTACCCTGTCCACGGTATGACGGACAACTCACTCTCTTGCTATTTTCCGACGAGAAAAGTTTTCAGTTTTCAATAAAGCCTATGGAGATCTTTTTTCATTTGAAATGTCTGCGTTTTCCCATTGTTCAAAATTTAACACTGCACGCATAACATTAACAATTTTTTTTTAAATTGTTAAAATGTCATTAACTAAAGTAATTTGTAATATAATAATTTAACTCATATCTGGAATTATTACAAAAGACTTACATAACACTTACGATGATAGACACAAAGTGACGAAAAGCAGCTAAGAGTACCCCTTCATATTACCCGTAAATCTGCCTATTGTTAATAAGGATAATAAGAATTTTATACTCGGTGCCGAGAATTGTTACCAATATAATGGAAAAAATAGAATAAGTAATAATTTTCTTTATTTAATATACAATTTTTATTAGATATATTTATCTAAAAACCACAGGTGGCTTTAATTCGATTACACGGTACTTAGAAATACTTTACTTACTTGCGATCTTTATTACCTAAGTGGATATTGAATTTTTCTTTGTTTCATTTAAAACAACGATGTTTGATATGTTGTTATATTTTCCATTTACATATTTAAAAGAAGTTTTAATTAATCCTTATAATGGTAATAAATCAACCTAAATAAATTATGCTACACAGTTATTACTGATTTAATTATGTCATGCTGACAAATTTCAACTCGCAAAACAAAACAAAAATATAACGAATGGAGTTGTAGACTAGCATAAATAATGCAAATAATAATTATAATTTCAATCTATCACTGGCGAACGTAAGGATATGACAGAAATACTAATTTTGTAGAAACAGTAGAAGTTTTAATTTAGTGAAGTTATAAATCAACTCACTCGCGTAATAGAATTACTTTATTACTTAAGTTGTTACACAACCAATATTCATTCATTTAAACATAATTTAATCTAATGTTTGACTCTGATACTGAAAAGAAATAATATAGACTCTTTCCTAATTTGGATTCGATTGTTTTTAAATTATTTAAATAGTGCATTTGGTTTTACAATGAATATATTAACAAGTTCCCATTTCGAACCTACCTTTTAGAGAATTTGTTTTTCTGCAGTGTTAAATTTAATTCAGGTATTCATTCTGAAACTTTTTAAACATATATTTAAAACCTGTTTATTTATATTTTTGTTTTACGATTTTTGACTTTCGGATATCATATTTTTGCCGAATTCTAAAAAATAAACATTAAAGATTTAAACGACCTGTGTGCAATAAACATCCTGCCCGAGTGCGGTAACATATACAAAGGGATCCTTGAAACTCAATTGTACAGTTTGCTGCGCCAACTATAATATTGACCAAATACACAAAATAACCAGCATAATTGAAAAGGCCTTCAATTAGAAAAAAAAAATTGTTCCACATTATTTCTAGATGTGGCACAAGCATTCGATACAGGTTTGTTGTATAAACTGAGAATCATTCTTCCAAAATAATGCATTGAAATATTAGAACCTTACTATGGTATTACTTTTGTAGTTGCTTCTATTCCTCTAGCAGTTCTTTATTTTGTCCTTTCTCTATTACGATATTGTTTTTATTCGCCCAAATTTAATGATACATTTCTTAATTCTGTTTACATTTTCAAGAAGAATTCAATAAACTATGACGAATTAGGTACTTATACGGTTTTAATTTTGTAAGAATTAATATTATCAAATCTGTAAATTAAAGATTTTATTTAAAAAATTATTTTCCCACTGAAAGTATATAAATATATAAACTAATACTATTACTTTAACACACATACATTAATATGTTTTCTTCTATTGATAAAGTCTCTCTAGTTCCAACTAAATATCAATTCTAACCTCTAAGCAACTCTGCTTTTAAATATGTAAATAGAACTAATGTGTAATATTCACATACGAGGGTAGTTTGACAAGCAGTAAGAATGGAAAAGAAAAACGAATTTTTTAAATACAAAATAATTTTTATTTTTCAATATATTCTCCTAAAAGAGCAATACATTTATTTCAACGGTGCACCTATGCCCTTATGCCATCTCAAATGTGATTCCACCTAGTGCCGTTTTTAATTTTGGAAAAAGGTGGAAGTCGAAAGGGGGAGGGGGGGGGCTAAATCCGGCGAATAAGGCGCATGCGGTACTAATTGGAAATGCAACTCGTGGATTTTGGACATCGAAACTGTGCTGGTATGCGAGGGAACGTTGTCTTGGTGAAACAGAATCTTTTTCTTTGCCATTCCTGGCCGTTTAGCACGAATTTCAACATTTAATTTTTGTAGAAGTTCTGCATAATATTGTCCGTTTATTGTGGCACCTTTCTGCAGGTAATCAATGAGCAAAATCCCCTTTGAATCCCAAAAAATTGATGCCACCACCTTCTTTGCCGATAAAGTGGTTTTCACTTTCTTTGGAGGTGCAGAACCACGTTCTAACTATTGTTTTGACTGTTGTTTAGTTTCGGGTGTACTGTACTGTATACAAGCTTCATCGCAAGTAACAAATCGCCTACAAAAATCAACCGGATTCCGCTTATAAAGGTCCAAACACTCATTGGAAATGCGCAAACGAGTGAACTTTTGATCAGTCGTAAGCAATTGCGGCACCCATCTTGCCGAAAGCTTGGAAAGGTCCAATTCTTTCGTTAAAATGTGGTGTACGCGTTCTGTTGAAATGTTTACCATGTCTGCTATCTCTCTCACTTTGAGTCGTCGATCTTGCGTAATAATATTGGGTCTGGGAAAAAGTTCGTGGCGTTTTTTCAGTAAAATTCAACTGGTCCCCGCATGGCGCGTGGACGAATTCATTTAAACCGAATATGCTCCATTATTATCGACAATGTTTCGCCATTTTTTTGGTAGATCCATGATCCCATCGGTGAAAAACTTCTGTGGTTTCTGGTCGAAAAACTGAATCAAGTAGTTTTCACAGGCTTCTTTTGAAACCAACTTAATTCCATTGAGAGAGTTCTGCAGAGATCGAAACAGATGATAGTCAGAGGGTGCTATATCCGGACTGTAAGGTGGGTGCATCAAAACTTCCCAACCAAACTCTCTCAATTTTTGACGGGTCATCAAAGAAGTGTGTGGTCGGGCGTTGTCATGATGGAAGACAACACCTTTCCTATTAATCAATTCGGGCCGTTTTCTTTCAATCGCCTGGCGTAATCTCTCTAGTTGTGCACAGTAGAGTTGAGAATCAATCGTCTGACCAGTTGGAAGTAGCTCGTAGTGGACGATTCCCCTCCAGTCCCACAATACACACAGCATCACTTTTTTTGGCGTCAATGTTGGCTTAGCGAACGCTTGTGACGGCTCACCATCCTTTATCCACGATCTTTTACGCTTCCGATTATCGTACGTAATCCATTTTTCATCTCCGGTTATTAAACGTTTCAGAAACGGCTCGATTTCATTCCGTTTCAGCAGCGCATCGCAGATGTTAATTCGGTCAATCATGTTTTTCACGCTCAACTCATGAGGAACCCATACGTCAAGCTTTTTTTTGTAACCAGCTTTGTGTAAATGGTTCAAAACAGTTTTGTGGTCAATGCCTAGCTCCATGCCAATATCGACACTGCTGATATGCTTATCTTGTTGGACTTTTTCAAGAATTTCATCAGATTTTTCAGTGATTGGACGACCGCAGCCTGACTCATCTTTCACATTGAAATTTCCAGAACGAAAGCGAGCGAACCATTTCCGCGTAACAGATTTCGATAAAGTACCTTCACCGTACACAGCACAAATTTTATCACAAGCCTGCGCAGCGTTCTTCCCCTTATCATAATAATATTCCAGAATATAGCGAAATTTCTCATTAGTCTTCTCCATTTTCAAGTGCGAATAACTTTCCAACCACTGCACCGATTACAATGTTTCTACGCTCAAACTAACGTTCGGAAGGTCATCTAAAAAACGAGCCGTCGGTGGTGTCGCTGTGACTTGTTGTTCTTTAGTTATCGGCAACCAATGCCATCTATCGGGAAAAACGCCACGAACTTTTTCCCAGACCCAATATTATGGATTTTTATAATCATTTCCTTAGAAGTCACGATTTTGGGTGCTGCAGAGCGCGCTTCATCAACACAGCTTGTTCTACCACGTTTAAATTCATTTGTCCATCTACTTATTGTGGCTGATGATGGAGCAGATTCACCTAATGTTTCCCGTAACTCATCTTTTATTTCGGTAGCTTTCATACCCGTAATTACGAAGTATTTAATCACCGGGCGATACTCTGCTTTGTCCATTTTAACAAAACGACGTGTTGCTTCTTTTCCAATCAGCTATCAAAAATAAACTAATCAACCGATTTATCTAAATATCGGAATGTAAATATATAAATAGACAACCTAAATTACAGTGCATTTGTTTTACCAATTAAAGCGCCACCTATGTGTCATTCTCACTACTTGTCAAACTATCCTCGTATTTCGTAATTTCTGTAATATTTTATAACGTTTAGCAATGCCTTTCCCATTTTCTAAAACAAGTAACACCGACTT
Organism: Dermolepida albohirtum; assembly: GCA_031893035.1. Lineage (NCBI taxonomy): Eukaryota > Metazoa > Arthropoda > Insecta > Coleoptera > Scarabaeidae > Dermolepida > Dermolepida albohirtum. The sequence goes on along the minus strand of JAVIWB010006917.1, from coordinate 335,114 downwards.
TTATCACTTTCCTTTTGCCGTTTGTGTAAAATTCTCTATCATATTTTCATAAAATAATTAGTAACTTTCCAATACTATTAAAACGTCATTAATAGCAATTTATCTATTCGGAACTTTAAAGCAATAGACACGCTACTTACATACACTATCGATCATAAGTATTTGGTCACTCTTGTTTCATTACAATTTCTATAGAAAAGTTGTAATTATAAAATTTATTACTGTTGTAAGAAATAGTTTCATAGTAAACATTAAAAACTGTAAAAGCTTTTTTAAAAATAATTATGCGATTATCCTTTTATTCACTGAAACTGGCCAAATAAAATTAAAAAAACACTTGTTTATTATAAATGACATTACCTTGAAACCCTTCATTTCTTATTCTCACCCATAAATATCTCAGATGCTTAGGTATAGAGGGTCCCAATGTATTAATAACGCTTTAACGTTCGCAATAATAGAAGAGAAAGCGCTTAGATTAAATTATAAAAACTATCATTTACAAAAATGTAAAATCTGTGGTCGTTCAAATCATATCATTGCCATAACAATTGTTTCAAAAAAACAAAAATAATACTGTTTCTAAATTTTTTAAATACAACCAATGTAAAAAACTCAACAACCACCTAAACAACGTAATTACTATAAACATTTAGGGCACATAACGAATGAATATCAAAAAAGACAAGTACAATAATACAAAAAAACAAAATCAAATTCAATATAATACAAATCAAAATGCAGTCAGTTAACAAAATATAAATTTTTACCAATGAAATTTTTGCAATCCGAGCCATCTTTCAAATCCACCGCAAAACCAAATAGATCAAGTAACTTGAGACTTCAACAACTGCCTCATGTAACAATAAGTAAACACCTTTCATTGAGAATCTTTAAAGTTTCATGAGAAATTCAAAAGCATTCACTTAATTATTTGATGATTATTCAGGGAATGCGATACCCAAATACTTTTTTCATATAAAGTTCGTCATTTAAAACTTTGTGAACTACTTTGGATCCAGTATCCAAAGTTTTTTCTTCAACATAAGTGACATGGTGATTATTATTGATTATATTTCACTCCCAAAAAGAAATTATAGGCGACCAAGACATTGTTCGCTTTTTAAACTAACTTCAAAATCATTGTAAATCATCACACGATAATGTTTCTGTACTGATTATTTACAAGAATCTATTGGCCACAGCTAGAAAGAGGACCAAATGTTTGCAAACTTTTTAGTGCTCCTTGTATCATACATTACGTTATAAAAGTTTTTAATATAGGAAATTATTTTTAAAAAGATAATTCGTTGTGGTCTAATGAGTAAGTGACTAGATTACAAAACTGATTGTGTTGAATGACTTCGAACATTTGTGGCATCTTTTCTGTTCCAACTCCACTCAAGACTCTTACAAAATGAGTACCTGGAGAAAAATAATTAATAAGAGGCAATTGAGTACTAGCAGTGTATCATCTTTGAGAACTGAGAACTTGTTCTAGTACTATACCATCAGATTTTAAAACCTGTTATGTATACTTATTAGTACTTTTAGAAAATGCCAATACTTCTACATGTTTATTATTTGTGTTCTATTAGTGCTTTGAAAGTTAAGTTCAAGAATCTTAATATTGACTTGTATATATAACTGAATTTACCTTTTTAACTATTGGTTAATAAATGTTTTAATTATAATTGGAGATGATGGGTTTTGCCCGATACGAGTTCGACTAGCGTCGGACCGCATGATTTTAATTATAGTTATACCGCGCAATTGTGTATTAGTTTCTTCTAAAGCGCGTTTTGTTGCTTCAACCAAACGTTTACGCTGAAACACAGGTTACAAAAGATACATCAAATTATTAAGTTAAGGTCAGGAAGCTTAATATTGACTTGTATATATAACTGAATTTACCTTAACTATTGGTTAATAAATGTTTTATTTATAATTGGGGATGATGGGTTGTGCCTGACGCTAGTTCGACTAGCGTCGAATAGAATGATTTTATTATAGTTATACCGCGTAATTGTGTTCTAGTTTCATCTAAAGCGCGTTCTGTTGCTTCACCCAAACGTGTACCCTGAAACACAGGTTACAAAAGATACTTCAAATTATTAAATATATACAATCGGTATTCTGCATAGCCGTGTCAGTTTCGTGTGATGCTTGGAATATAAACTTAGGGTTTATAAAGAACGTGATTGGCACGTGGAATCAGCGAGGCACATAGAAAATTTTAAAAATGATATAATATATTATTAATAATTGTAATAATTCTTTATGGAGTCCAATAGAACTATAAAGTAATAAAGTAAACAATTCACTGTAACACTGTAACAAAAAAAAATAACTAGATAAAATAAAAGTAATATGAGACCAAAGGTATACACTAAACACATCATCCAGTGTACGCTCAATACTCGTTCACATCACTGTCACAGAAGATCTTGTCAAATTTGTTCTAGAGCTAAGTGTTACGAAAGTGTAATGATGTATACTAGCTAGTCGTGACACATAAAATTGTAATTTAGATCATAAATATTCACAATCAACTCTTTTGTGAACTACATTATGTAAGAAGCTAGAACACCGCATGTCTTCGGAGTCACATGTGATTTAATCTAGTAGCATGATGAACTTCATTCATTTTAAATTAGAGATTTTTTGAAATTTGCATCGAAGTCTCTCAGGCGATATACTGTTTACAATATATGTAATACTAATTACAAAAGAAAAATACAAAAACTTTAAAACGTCTGCGTCTTCGTAAAGTAGCGAGAACCTGTAAAATCGACCATCTCTATCTATTAGATATAAAATAGACTGTAGAAGAAATATCTTAACACATTCATAATACTAATTTTTTAATATAAAATACAACATACAATTTGATGTTATTATTTAATGTAACATCAGTAAACTGTTTTATTATTACACTATAAATTAAATTGTAATTGTTTTTGTTTTATTGTTTTCCCAAAACCATGTAAATTTATAGAAATCGTGTCATAGTGGCAAAGACCTTGAATGAGATCATTATGGTAGCTGTGAACTTGGACTTTGATGTTTAATAACAAGCTGATAAAACATCGCCATTTCATGCATCTTAACTAGATTTTTTTTAGTTTTTATTTTCAATATAAAAAACAGTTATTAAGTAATATTAAACGATAATAATGTCAATGAATAACCGATGTATTTATCTTAAATTATTTTTACAGTCCGATAATTATATTACTAAAGTTATGGTCAGGAAAATTTAATTTTGATACTTGTTCATGGATTTTATAGTGTTAAATGCTACTTATCTGTTAAAACCTAGGCAAGATAATTGAGATGCAATTATACTAGTACATAAGATGATGCCTAATTACATCCTTGTAATTTCCAATTTTTTATTATCCTTAATTTTAATATTAATTAAAGAAAATAAGTTTTGAATTTAAAAAATAACTATGTAGCAATACTTCAATTAAAAAAATTAAAATTAAAGAAAGTTATCATATTATTCTGTATCCGTAGAAGTAAGAAGTGATAAAGTACCAGATCGAGTTCATAAAGCATGTACTCCAATAACATTGTTCTAGAAGTTTTTAGAAAAAATTATTAATGAACTCTCTGGTTTCGGACATCTTTTATAAGCAGACGTTGTTTTAGGCTGACGCGTTGGAACGAACATTTTTCAATATAATATTTCTTATAAATTGCCTTCTATCAAGCGTACATTACCGCTACCGGATAGCGGTTTGACAAATTATTGCATGCATTTTTTGTATGGATATTGATTGCCGATAATATCGAGATGTATAATTTCGTGAGTTTTATGGCTTTGTTTTTATACTAATTTCATGTCGTTGTCTATACCAGTATTTATTTCAAATGTATTTTGTTTTGCCGGAAAAAAAATTAATACATTTTCAATATCAATTAATTATTATAAATAATTATTTAACCTAAATAAAATGTCCCTGGCCTGCAATTGTTTGTGACAGCTTAAAATTATGATAAGAATTTACATTCCGCAATAATTATATCTGCTAAGATCAAACTTCTCGTATTTTTGTCTTACATTACTATTGTTTTATCGAGGTGTCCATGATGTTTTGGATGATAACATTAACAAATAATGAAGTTCACATACCTACATAAAATAAAATATTAAAAATTATATTAAAATTTTTAAAAAATTAACACTTTTATGAAAAATAACTTTTTAAAATAATACAAAATAAAAACATGTATAGGATAAAGTAAAATACATTTAACTTTGAACGAAATATCCCAAATACACAGTAATAACTGTTGACAACTTAGCTAAATTTATTAATTTTCTGTGAGACGCATAGCGTAATATGCGCTTGTAATTTTAACCATAGATAATCAACAAGAAGAATAACTTTTGCATCCTAAAATATGGAAGCATTGCTTTTTCTGTACATGGAACAGTCATCACCTTGAGTTGAGATTGTTGTCTTGTTTCGTGGTAGACCGGCACGTGAACTATGTTAGGACTTTATTTCTGTTCTTCTGACAATCATCTCCATCAACTTCCTCAACTTCTTTGGAACTCCTGTTTTGTTGCTTCTTTTTTCCTGTTAATGGAGTCATATGCCTGTATTTTATTGAATCTGTTTCATGGTCAATCCTTCATGATATTCCCTTAGTTGTTCAATGTTATATTGGTTGTTTTTAATTATCTTCGTTACCACTTTCTTTCTAAATTTTTTTTTTGAAATTCCATATTCTTGCTATCAAAGTATCGTCAGCTTGTTTCAAGATGTCTGCTGTTATGTTGTTCTCTCTTGTTATTTTTTAACTGCTTTAAACAATCCCATACTCTCTCTTTTGTGGGTTCACTTATACTTTCATTATTATCTATACTCTTATATTTTTCTATTTCATGTTTATTCCCTTATAGTTCCCTTCCTCCCCAGTCTCATTTAATATTTCTGAATAATATTGAGCATATATTTTGAACATTCCTTCCATCTCCCACGCTAGGTATTCATCTTGAGTTTTCAAATAGTAGGGTTTGCTGGCACTACTAATTTTACTTTTCTTAACATCCTGATATAAAATTCATACTTCCTTATTAGCATATGATTTTTATATTTCTTTGAATTCTTGTTCCTAACTGTTCTTTCTTTTTTTCTGAGACACAATTTTGACTTCTTTTTGTATGTGATCGTATTTTTCCTTCATGCATTCACTCCTTTCTGTCATTAGTCTTAGGCATGCTCTGCTTCTTTGTTCCAGCTTTTCTTTTCACTTTTCTTAGAACCAACTATTTTTGAACTCCTCGCAACCAATCTAATGTCAGGATATAAGGAAATCATAAGGTTTTGCTTCACGACTATATGCTTGTTGATCCGTCAACTCTGTTGTTTTGTTCATTACAATTATTTATTATTTTAGCGGTGATATGGGGTCAGGCATTATCATGCAATAGTCCAAATCTTCTAATTAATTATCCTGGATCTTTACTATGTATAATCTTCATGCATTATAATTCTAGCACTTATGAAAAAATTCATAACTTATTACGACTTCTTTTACAAACAACTATTATTGGAGCAGACTTATTTTTGATGCAAACAGGCGACTGATATCCTTCTTCAGTATCATACAAACATATATATTTTGTTAAAAAGTAACGAACTAAATGATCGGATACACTCGTTTTTTAAGCTTGTATTAAGTTATGGAGTATCCAAGGAGCACATAGCTCTTGTACATCCAATAGCTGCTCAAAATAATGTTGTTTGTTTCCTCACCAATGCATTCATTTTCTCTACCGCTGCGTATAATCACCATGCCTTAGTCAGTAGCAACTGCTTTAAGACTCCAAATAGTCTGGACAGTACCAAAATCCATTACATCAAAGTTTTGGAGTACCGAATGAACGTGATCCTATAAAATACTTTTTCCAGTTCGAATCATTCCTTACAACTTACTCCACGCTTTAAATTATGAAAAATTACATCTCGAAACTGCATGTTATTAAATTTTATTTTTCATAGATATGTTCAAATTCAAATGAACAGAACAGAACACCACAATATTTTTTTTCGGTCTAACACTTCTACTAACTCACAAAAGGTGAAATAAAAACCTCGGAGTAACATCCTGATTAGGCTCCAGAAAAACGAAATTGTTAAATAATAAGAATGCGTTAATTATTATGAAAATTCTCTATTTTACAGACATTTGTCGACATACTAACAAAAGTCCTAATTTACTGTACGTTTTTTAAATATAAAAAATGATTGTCGCTATTCTCTGGATACTCAATTTTTACGTTTCAACTTACAAAATAAAAATATAGTGTCGCAATAATTGCTATGATTCCGTTTTGTAGATGAATCCAGGACAGAAACTCTTAAATCAAAATGACATGACAAAGAGCGAGTTCCTACTTGTACATGTACACGTAAACCTACACAGACGCACTCGGAACTAACAGGCAAAATCAATTGCACATGCAGCAGACAGCACTTGCAGAATCGCGTAAATCCAGTTTCATGTGCATTTGACCCAATTTCATTTATATGTATGTATGTGTGACTAGCAAACAGCAGAATTGAATTTTATTCTTTGTGTGTAGTTTTTGCATTCTTAACATAGAAAACGGCAGGAAAAGAGTCATCAATTTGCACACACAGAGATGAAAGAATGAAAGAACGTACACCTGATGTGCGATATATTATACAATGCATTCTTGTTGTCAAAGTATTATTAGTTCTGTTGTTGTAAGTTTCACCTTTATTGACGAACAGAAAATATTCTTTTAACAGTTAATATCTAAAATTATTGCCGTTTTTTAATCTCTGCTTTAAGTTATATTTAATGTAAAATGCAATATATACTACTGTGGGCAAAAAATTAGTAAGACTTTTTAATTTAAATTTCGCGCGAAAACCCATTCGTCGAAATATTTTTTTTCTAGGTTGGTATGACTGCCAGTGACATCTGTGCCAAATGTCACATCAAAATAATCATTAGTGTTTAGTATACTCTTGTCTTTCTGAAGTACAAAAAGTGCATTCGGCGATTTTTACAATGAGTGAAATTATTCAACAAAGAAGTTCCATTAAAGTTTGTGTACGGAATCAAATTTCTGGTGCCGAAACGTTCAGAATGTTGCAAAAGGAGCGAGAAAGTGTTTTTGATTGGTACAAATTATTCAAAGAGGGTCGAGAACGCGTTGATGACGAACCACGTCCAGGACGGCCATCAACATCAACTGATGATCAACACGTCAATAGAATCAAGGAATTGGTGCTTGAGAATCGACGATTAACAGTCAGAGATCTCACTGGCATCGTTGGAATATCGGAAGGATCCGTAAAAACCATTTTGAAAGTTCATTTGGGCCTAAGAAAAGTGAAAGCACGATTTGTTCCAAAATCACTCAATTTTTTCGAAAAGCAGCGTCGCGTTGACGTCTGTGAAACAATGCTTTTCGACTATCAAGACAAAATGAACGGCATCTTAACTGGAGATGAGACTTGGATCTACGCTTATGACCCGGAAACAGACGATCAATCGGCCGAAAATCGTATCAAAGGTGAGCCGAAGCCCAAAAAACCACGTCAAAGCAAGTCAAAAATCAAGGTTATGTTGACAGTTTTCTTCGATTATCGAGGTGTGGTGCACTCCGAATTCCGTCCGACCGGCCAAACTATCAACAAAGAATATTATTTGAGTGTTACGCATCGTTTGCGCAATGTTATTCGTAAAAAGAGGCCAGAATTATGGGCCAACAACTCTTGGTTTTTGCACCACGATAATGCACCGTCGCATCCTGCATTAATTCTTCGTGAGTGTTTCGCCAAATTTTCAACCACCGTATTCGCCTGATTTAGCTCCGTGTGACTTCTAGCTATTCAGCAAACTCAAACGACCGCTCCGGGGAAACCGTTTTGAGTCAATTGAAGACATTAAACGTGAATCGCTACGCGCATTGAAGGCTATTCTTGAAATTGACTTTAACAACTGTTTCGAAAATTGGAAGAAACGTTGGCACAAGTGTATTGGGGCCAGGGGGGATTACTTTGAGGGGGACGAAATAGATTTGAAAGAATAAATTAAGAATTTAAAAATTATGAACAAAGTCTTACTATTTTTTGCCCACAGTAGTATTTCCCACTTTCTATTAATTTCTCAGGTGTCAAAAGAAAAACTAACTTTTATAAGTAGAGGGCAAACATTTGAAACAGTTTGCATCGGCATCAAGAGATGGAGGGTGATCGAATCTTCTCTATATCGTTAGTATTTCGTTTAATGCAAACTTCAATGATTTTCTAGCACCACATTCCTATGACTGTTTGTTTTGTTGATAACGGTCAGTATTTGTTAATGTAATGTATAGTAATTAGGAGAGCAAAACAAGAGGAAGAACATACTATTGTTCGTGCATCGTTTGGATAAATAAATATAATAAATCAGTGTGTGATACGCCATTCTTCTGTTGGTATCAAATAAACTGTTTTAGACATATAAATTCTCAAAAACGAAAAGGTGTTAGATTCTATTTTCATGTCGACACCTTGTAATGTACTATTTAAGATACGTGGGTTATCTTTTAAGTTTTGCATATAAATCTGTACTAAAACAATAGATAGCGTTTAAAGACTTCATTGTTTTTCGAAGCATTCTCCACGAAGATTAAAGCAATTTTACATGCGCTCGAACCTACTCTGAAAGCAGTTGTTTTACTCCTTTGTTGGTACAGTAAAAATTGCATTTTTGAAGGCATTGACGGCTCCTTTCGACGACCGCAACCTTGGACCACGCAGTCTGTTCTTGATTTCCGGAAAAGTAAAGAAATCTCTGATACTTAGATCCAGACTGTACGGAGGATGGTCTAAGAATTCGATGTTTTGTTGCGTTAAAAATTCAATTATCTTGCGTGCTGTGTACGAACTTACATTGTCTTGATGGAGGATGATTCGTCGTTTGGGGTTGATTTGTCGAAGCTCAGTGGTGACTTGCGGTAAACAAATGGTTGTTACCAATCAGCAGTAACAGTTCTTTGATCTTGTAGAGGAATTGTTGCTACATGACCTGGTTTCGAGATAAATGTCGCGACCATCTTTTTGGAGACACTTGAAGAATTGATGACTTCTATCGGCTTTTCTTCACCTTGGAACACCCAAACGCCAGTCGTCTGACTGGCGTTTATTTTCGAGCTCGTATGAGTAAATCCAAGATTCATCACCATTAGCAATTTTGTACACGTTTTTAGAGTTTCCGGCGTTGAAGCGATCTAGAAGTTTTTGACACCAATTCACCCTAGCTACTTTCTGTACTTCGGTCAACAGATGCGGTATTCAACGGGAAACTAATTTTTTTTCTTTATGCAAAATTTTTTGTATTGAGGATCCCTAATAATGCTTCTATCTGGCAATATGTCACATGTCGATTTTCGTTGATGATCTTGCGCACAGCATCGCCGTTTTCCTGAGTGACTGCTGTTTTTGGTGAACCTGCTCTTTGATCATCGCCAATACTAATCCGTCCACTTTTGAATTCTCTATACCAACGAGAAATTGTTGACTGATGTGGTGCTTCGTTGCTGAAAATAGAAACCAACTCAGCGAGGCATTCTTGTTGAGATTATTGCCTTCGAAAATTATAAAAAAATATTCCGCGAAAATGTTCTGGGTTTAATTCAATTTTTCAACTAACTTGTCAAGTTTGACAGTTCGTTGTAGCTACAGCACTACATGTATCGCACTGAATCTTTAGATTTGGGTTAGCTAAAGATGGAGGTTAATTTTCGGTACTAATATTTGATTAGCGGTGGGAAAAAATTGAGTAACGAAATTATAGATTATAAAAAAAAATTCTATTCTGTATTGTACGTGTACTGGAACCTCATCAGCAGTCATTTCCATTTCATTAGCCAGTAAAAGGTTATCATACTGTATCTGTGAAACTATTGAGAGCGATAACAAGAACATAAGAAATATTTTTAGGTGTCTATAAACTAAGTAGTGATTTTTGGCTCATCAATGCTTTGTCTGGGACGTTATTTCCAAAATTTACTACAATCATCACCGCCAAGATGAATTACATGAATTACACCTGGTTGCAGTAACTGGTCAAAAATTACGCCGGTATAAATAGTTTAATAACAAATACAAAAAAAAAATTCCCAAATATAAACGGATACGGAAATTCACACTCTCCTGGCATTTCAAAATCTCCTCAATATATTTTTGTGCGCTGGGACACATTATTCCAAGCATTTCTTTTTACTATAATGAAATTTTTTTCAAAATAAAGTACTTGATATTACTGATCAACCCTAAAGGATCAGTAGCCATTAAAGAAAGCCAGTCAAGTTCAAAGAGGTTTACAAACTATTCATATGAATTACATACTAGAAGCGACTTCATTGCTTTAGTGGATTAATTAAAAATAGTGGATGAAACGGAAACAGTGTTATGGACATTAAATGATTTTACTAGGACAAGACGAGTTTATATCGATAGTTCTTCTACGAATCCGTTAACTCAAATTAAAGATTATTTTAACTACACTAAAATTACATCATTAGACACCAAACGGTTGTTCTCTTTATACAAGAACATTTTTACACCGCGACGAACATCATTTACCAAAGATAATGTGGTGACCTAGGCTATGTTGCGGATGTTTAACGTAGTTAATTCGGATTATTAATACTTGTTTCATGGGAAACAATAAAAATTAATTTAACAATTAATAGGTAAGTGTATAAAAGATTGAGCTAAAAATGTGGTTATTTTGAAAAAATAATATTGTTTAATACAACTTTGGAAATTATTTTTAATTCGTCCTGAAGAAGTCGGAACTTATGTTTATAACTTAATGACCAATAAACAAAAGTAAATAAATTGAAAAACAAATTTTGAATTTTTTTTGGTATACACCCTTTGCGAAAAATTGCAATGCATAAATGTAATCACATCTTCATCTTATCGAAAGCATTTTGTAGCATTTTTCGTGTTATGGTTGCAACTTCTTCAACAATTCTTGGTTACAGTTCTTGTAAATCAAAATACACACGGAAAAAATGTATGTCGTCTCTTGTATGTATTATTGCGCTGTCCTGTTGGAAATAGCCACGTTCAGATTGATCATTGTGAAACTGTATTTCGTAATTCGTTTAAAAAGTAATTTCTGTAACTCTCTGCGTTGACGTTGAAATTTAAAAATATAGGTCAAACTATTCTAGTCCAAAAAAACTGCCATCTAAACACCAACTTCTGGGTATGTAGTGAATTGTAAATAAAAATTTGCCGATTATCATTGCTTTATATTCGCATGTTTTGCGAATTCACGTACCTGGACAGATGAGCTATTAATCGGAAAAGAAAGTAAAATTTACTACATTGTCATTTATTAAATTAGTGAAAAACCATTAGCAATAAGATGTCTGGGATGGTCTGCCAGCAAAAGGTCTTTACAAGAATACATCTTATATCCAAGTCTCTCTTTACAATAGTTCGATATGGACCATAAGACCGTCTAATTTGTTAAGATACGAGGGAGCGTTTTTATATTCGCGGAATGAGCGGGTTGTAGAGGGGTGAGTAGGCGCATTGGGGGCGTGGCCTGTGCAGCGACTCATGATTAGTATAAATACGAAGTTTCATTGTTATTAGACAGTTAGTCTTTGAGCTATCGTCAACCAAGTAACATAATCAGGAGTGAAAAGTGAAATATGGAAAAAATCGAATATCGTGCCGTTATAAAGTTCCTTACCAGGCAAGGAAAATCAGTCGCGACCATAATGAATGAGATGTCATTGGTTTACGGCGACTCTTGTCCAGGAAAAACCATGGTGTACAAGTGGCATAGTTTATTTAAACAAGGAAGGGAATCCCTTGAAGACGACCCGAGGCCGGGCAGGAGCATTGAGGTGACCACGCCAGCACTTATCCAAAAAGTTGAACAAATTGTACTCGAAGATGCTCGACTAAAGAAGAAACAACTCGCAGAAATGGTTGGAGTATCCCATACAATTTTTAAAATCCTACACGATCATCTCGGCATGTCTAAGGTCAGCGCAAGATGGGTGCCGAGAATGCTCACGCCGCCGCAAAAACAACAGCGCGTAGAGTGTTCGCGTGCATTTTTGGACCTCTGTAATGAAGACAAGGATGGTGTATTGAGTGGAATTGTTACTGGAGACGAAACTTGGGTTCATCATTATGAACCTGAGTCCAAACAAGACTCCATGCAGTGGCATAAAAAGGGCACGGCACCTCCCAAGAAATTTAAAGTGTCACAATCAGCTGGGAAACTCATGGCAACGGTATTTTGGGACTCGGAAGGAATATTGTTGATTGATTATAAAGATAAAGGTGTTTCTATAACCGGAGAATATTACGCTTCAATATTAGAGCGACTAAAAGAAGCCATTAAAGAGAAAAGACGGGGAAAATTGACAAAAGGTGTTCTGCTTTTGCACGACAACGCGCCCGTCCACAAGAGCCGCATTGCGTTAGCTGCCCTGCATAAGGTGGGCTTCGAAATTGTGAATCACCCACCCTACAGCCCAGACCTGGCCCCGAGTGATTATTACCTGTTTCCGAAAATGAAAAAAGAGCTGCGGGGTAAAAAATTTACTGCCGATAATGAAGTCAAGGAGGCAGTTTCGGCGTATTTTGCAGATAAAGAGAAATCATTTTTTATGAGGGTATAAATAAATTAATTGAAAGATGTGAAAAATGTATCCGTCTTGCAGGTGAATATATTGAAAAAGAAAAATAATTTGGTTTTTTTATTTCCACCCCTTGTCCCCCATTCCGCGAATATAAAAACGCTCCCTCGTAGATGTGTCAATGACTTTAATAGTCCTTGCTTTATAGTTGAATTTGATGGAGCCTGTGGTTGATTGACTTGATCAATAAGGTTGATATATAACCCCTTTCCACAATTAACTATTTGTAAATTCTGTATACGCATTTCGACAACCAAGTTGTCATCATCAGCAGATAATTTCAAAGTGTCGCACCTGGTAAGACACGGCGAAAAAATTGTACGAAAAAATAAACTCCGTACGCGATCCGCACCGTTGAAAACCAAGATGTGCACACACCAGGTGCGACACTTTGAAATTATCTGCTGATGATGACAACTTGGTTGTCGAAATGCGTATACAGAATTTACAAATAGTTAATTGTGGAAAGGGGTTATATATCAACCTTATTGAACTTGCTTTATACATTGATCAATATTTTCAACAACCTCTTCGGTCTGAACGATGGCTCTATAAGCCCCTTTTCTACAAAGTACGGAAACACTTCAACACACTTCTAAAGGTATAAAAATCATTCGGTATTGCAGCAGCGATTGCGATAACTATCCAAACGTAAGCACTAGTTAGTAATACAAACTCCATTTATTTCCATACCATTTCGAAAATAGACTTCCAGTATGTAAATTTTATGTTGTGTTATAAAACCCATAATTCAAAAAAAGCTTAAACTGTTTGTCAAATGAATTGGACAATTCAGAAAATTATTAAACATACGTTTTTCTTACCAGGGCTTCCATTAACTAGGATAATTTTTGATATCTCGGTATAAATATTTAGTATTAAAAAATAGGAGAATATTTGAGTGTTGCTCTTTGATCTTCTTAATGTTATGTAATTTGACTTCTGCATTTTATTCGCTTCGAAGATAGATAAAAAATTAAATATTCTTTTAATGAAAAAATTGAGACTATTCACAAAAAATAAGTATTATTCTCGTTTTATTTAACATCTATCCAAAAATTAAATCAATATAAGGCCAGAACGCATTCACAATTCATTCGGTAATAAATTTCCAATTAAACGTGAATATACTACTATGCTGGATATGGGTATTCAACTCGCATGTCTTTCTTTTTTAATTTAATACACGGGCGAATAATTTGGGTTCCTATTGTATTGATTGACGTCAGAAATTGCGGTCAGATATAAAGACTACTGCAAATGAATTGATTGATTAATGGAACTCATAAATAATCATTTAGATTAGATGGCCGTGTCGATAATGTTTGTCATTGTCTTTAAATACGCTAAAATATTGCCGCTATCCCAGATCATAGTAAATTTAATGTTGAAACTATTTACTCTTAATATCAATGAAGCAAAAATCTGAATTGTTATTAATTATAATTTTGCGGTTACATATCCTTTCTTTTCTATTTTTTAATTCCTCTTCTATAAATGAAAACTTGCGGCGAAAGGAAACTGAAGCATATTGACATTTTAATTATGTTACATAGTCTGGCTCAAGTTCCTAAATTTTGAGGTTATAGTAAATTCCATATGTATTAGTAATTATACAACAAAGCGAATATATACACGCCTATTTTATCTCTGTATATGGGTAACTTTTCAGTATTGAAGATAGCAAAGTTGCTCATAAATTCGGTGAGTAGTTGATGTTCAGATTTATTCGTCAGGTTTTTGATTTAAACAAATTGAAAATTGCCGAAATTTTCAGTCTTACATATCTTCGTAACCACTGAAGATAGAACAAAACTAAAAATGATATTTGGTAGATATTTTATCTAGAATTTCAAAATCTCCATTAAAAGCTCGTGGCGCACCTAGTTTTCAAGACATAACATAAACTTATAGTTAGCTATGACTTCTTATGGGTGCCTTTAGCTCCTCAATATTGTTGAGTTTGTTACACGATACAATTATTATTTTGTTCAGTTATAATGTATCTGATAAACAGCTTGAACGTATGTACTTCTTTGCTTTAAATATGTCAAGGGTGTTTCAAATTGCGCGGTTTTTTTAAGAATAAATAAAATATAGATGGCGCACTAAATTTGTCTGGGTATATGGGCATGTGATGTATGACATTTATAAAAATGGCTTCGTATACTGTACAACAGCGCGTTCAAATTGTTGAATTATTTGATGAAAATCAGTGTTCTGTGAAAAGGGTTTTTAGAAAATTACTTGAATGTTATGGTTTACATAATTCCAACATCCATCTGAAAGCACTGTTGATCGAATTATTAAAAAATTCCAAGAGACCGACTCCGTGGAAGATTAAAGAAGTAAAAAATACAGTCGTAGTAGTTGTTCACAACTAAATATTGGTTTGGTTCGTGAAAGTGTTGCTGAAAATCCTGAAACGTCCACTAGACGACGTTCACAACAACTTGGACTTAGTGGATCATCAACATGGCGTACTTTACACAAGGATTTAGCTCTGAAGGCATATAAGGTTCAAATAACACAGGAACTGAAGCCATTAGATCATATAAAACGTCGTTCATTTGTCAATTTCATCAATGAACAACCAGCTGATTATTCTCCAAAAATAATGTTTTCCGATGAGGCACATTTTGAACTTGGTGGGTATGTTAATAAACAAAATTGCCGTATCTGGGGTGAGGAAAATCCACGAATTATTCATGAGAAACCTATGCATCCTAAACGAGTTTCTGTTTGGTGTGCATTATAGTCAGGTGGTGTAAATTGGATCTTACTTCTTTAAAAATGCTGCTGGTGAAACTATAACTGTCAATGGTGACCGATATCGTAGGATGATAATCGAATTTTTGTGGCCTGAATCAATGAATATTGATCTAGAGGATATGTGGTTTCAACAGAATGGCACTACACCTCACTTTGCACACGAGTCAATTGATTTATTGAGAGAAAAATATCCTGGACGTGTAATCTCAAGAAACGGTGATGTTAATTGGCCACCAAGATCATGTGATTTGACACGGTTAGACTATTTTCTTTGGGGTTATGTGAAAAGTTGGGTTTATAAAAACAATCCACAATCAATTCCTGCTTTGAAAGATGAAATTATTCGTGTCATTGGTGAGATAGAGCCTCAATTATGTCAAAATGTCAGTTTTAACAAAAGAGTGGACATTTGGCAGATATTATTTATCGCATATAAATGTCATAACTGATACTTCAATTACCAATAAAAAGTTTTTGAAAGTGAATGCAAATTATGTGTTCTATGTATTCTTTATGATAAAAAAAACCCCGAAATTTCAAACAGCCTTTAATTATGATTGTGACAGCAATTATTTAATAATGCGATTCCTTCATTTTCTATATTTAGAACAAAAGTTTTCTAATGCTTCTAATGTTCCTTAATCAATAAAGAAGACTCTCCTATCAGATGTCATTAAATATTCATTTCCTAAAGCTGTCTTTCTCTTTAAAGTAGTAGATAGTGTTATTTCCGGTTAAAGTCATCTCTAAGACAGACGCTTACTACATATTTACAGTTCTTCCACCACCCTTCAACCTATAAATAACTGCAAATGATACTTGCATTTATATGTGTTCATCCGTATGAGAATCTATATAACGTTTAATTACAATTTTCATCGGTGTCTTGTTTACTGTTATGAACAGGGGCGTTGCAGGCAGATAATAATTATTTTTATGCATTTTATATATTCAATGGCTATTGAAAATTACGGGTGATTGTAAACATTGTAATCTAACTTATGTACATAAAATAGCTGTTCTAATGTGTTGTGAATGTAAAAAAGTAGATTTACTATATTATAATTTAACCATATTGACAGGTAACAATAATAATACCCTTTCGAGCATAACTGTTTGTTCGTTGTAATAATCGATATTTCGTTGCTCATACTGCTATATTTTTTAGAAACTACTATCAGATTAACTTCTTTCATTTCGGATTTTATTTATGTGCAATCTCCATAGTTCATTAACCATTATGGACTCTTCTAATTAATTTAGTTTTGTAGTTAAAATTTCGATGGGTTTTATAATAATTTTTTGATGATAATTGTTTGTAGTAGTCAATATTTCTACTCCGAAGTTTACTTTATCTATGTTTCTTTGCACATGTTCTACAATCGATGGTTGCCTAATTTTATTCTTTGTTATATAGTTCTTTTGTTTGTTCTTGTTTGTCCAACGTAATTCTTCCTGCACTCATAAATTTATGGCTTTGACGATATTATACAAATTACATCACTTTATTATATGTAATATTCTTCCTATTTTGTGTATGTATGTATATTCTTCATTGAAGTTGCTGTAAGGCACCAGCAGCAAAATCTAGGCGCTTACGTTGGTCCAGTAATTTCAATTCTTGAATTAATAATATCTTATAGGGGTGCAAACTCGAGTCTTTTGAAAAAATTCTTTGTTATTCTAAGCCCTAATTCTTGGGCACGACGAGAAATCGATAAATTTGAAACATCTGCAGTCCTATCTCTTACAGCGGCAATATTCTCGACACTTCTTTCATTTCGATATCTTGATATCTTCGCGTCGCGAAGAGTAAAATCCCTTTTTGTCAACAGTCCGACGAATAGAACGCTTAAAAAAGACGATTATGAAGACCATAGTTTTCGAGAAGTGTACGTCACAAAAGAACCTCTATTTTCATAAAATTATTGAATAATAACCAAACGTTTTTGAAGCGTGTATTTAGCCTAGGTGAATTATCAAAGTACGCTAAACAGAAATGATAACTAGTAACAGTTATAACATATTAAAAAACATGGTTGTCATTTAATTTCAAAATCATATCCTTATTACTGGAAATCTCTTACCATATATCCCCATTTCTTATTTCGTAATTATAACTGCTTCATGAATATATGTAAATGATTTATTTGGGAAGAAAAGATGTGCAATATTTGAAATAAACATAAAATAAATTTAATAAATTGAAATTATGAACATGGACAACTACTTACAAGGCTCAAACTTGTATCTACCGTGTCGTGCGTTCATTTTGCCTTTCTGTTTATTTTGGCGTTCCACTGTATTATTTTCAATATAGCTTATAACTTGTCCATATTTTGTTGTACACCACTGTATATTTCAATATTAATATATTTATGAGGCAATTTAATTGATTTAATTAATTACGGCCCTGTATTGTGTACATTTTCTTAATCTAGGAGATTATCCTTAAACAGTCCTCTAGTTTTTCTAGTTATTAGTTTAGTATTAGTTTAAAGCTTCATTTACTTACTTATCTTTTTTGTTGGACTGTTCAAAACTTGTAACGTATTCTCTCATATATGTGCCCGTGTGAATCGAACAGTTGATCGATTGTAAAATATTGAAGTCTAATAAATTCATTTACCTCAGGGTTGAGAACAGCTAAGAAATAATTCACTTTTAAACCGATTCTTTTCTTTTGAATTATAAACATCATGTGTTGGATTCATTCTTAAAAATCATTTCTGGTATTATTAATTATACTCTCAGGATTATTCTAACGCTATCTAAGGTTTTCTAGTTTCATCTTGGTTACTAGTGTTATTGAAATGTTGTTTTCCTCATTGCTGCAAAAATTAATTATTTAATTAATTGTTGCAATAATTAGTTAATCAATTGTTACAATAATTAAGTAATTCTTGTAATAATTAATTAATTAGTTGTTGCAACAATGAAGAACAGTCAATAAAATATCTGCATATATGTTTTCATGTTATTGTAAGTAATTCTATAATTAGTTGCATTTTAACAATAAAATTGTAATTTGTCATTATTTTCTTTTCCCCTTTTTTCCTCATAAGTAGTACTTAATAAACTAGGCAGTGACTAGAAATATCTTCTTTGCAAATAGATTGTTAGAAAGTTAACGTCGTGAGAATATTTTTACTCTAAATCTGCAATTTTGCAATTTTCAGATCTGCATGTTAAACATATTTCCATGTTTCATAATTTTCGTTTATATATCGAAAAACTAAATTATTTGCAATATTAAATTAGTGGTCTATTCGATAACTTAAAATTATTCAGACATATTTTGAATAGTAGTATTTCTTGAGTAAATAAAAGCCCCTCATATGTTTAATAACTTCTCATAGTCCGATACTGGTAACCGGACGGAAGACTTCCTTCATCGCTGTTCGCTAACTTTGCATCGTGAACACGTAGCTTACACGATTTCTCGTACCTACTGTCTCCCTCAAGTCCTATATTTAAATGTGGGGGCGGTTGGCACGGCTGACAGTGACAGTGAGGGGGGAACAACACATGAATGAATGAATGAACGAACGAACAAGCGAGCCAGTCCAACGTCCGTCCGTTTGCTGGTTACTGACGTCAACGCGACGAGATGTCCTTTTGTGGTTGCCGCTGTAGCGATGATGTGATGATTTTAACAAACGGAAACGACGACGCCGTGGACGACCGTGATGTTTTTAGATGGCTGGCACAGTAGGTACCGTGTACGCAGAAACTGATCGTTAATGAATGAAAGGAAACGCAAAATATGTTTGTAGTACAAAAACAGTTTACTAAGATGCATGAATGTACATTGGAAATAAAAAAGGATTTAGAACTATTTAAATGTCGGCAAGCTATACCATCAAATATACAAAACAGCAATTCAGTATTACTTTTTTCTTTCGTCTTATTTTATTATGTGACATCTAATCATTGAAATTTAGCTTTTAAAATAGCAACTTAAATGTTATAAAAAAATATTGATGTAAACAATTAATCAAGATTGCAAATAATAAAAGCTAATTTAAACTTTGTGAAATGTCTGTATTCGTCGTAGTAAAACTTCTACTTGGCATTCATCGTTTGTTTAGCGTTCGTAGCATCAAGTATTTAGTTCAATGTAATTCTCCTCACTGTGTTTGTATTGTGTAAAAGTACTTAAACTGCGAATTACCCCTTCGTGTTACTTTTGATTCAGTTCCAATGTCTTCATTCTCTTGACTTAAGTCGCTTTTGTAAATAGATGGAGATAACAAATCTCACCTCCAACTAACCATTCATGAACTTCCAGTTCTGTTAGATTATTGTCGTTAGGATTACATTTTTGCAGCATGTTAGAAATTTCTGTCATGATTTTTAAGAATTTACTTTCGTCTGTCAGTAGCGACAGTAGCATAAAGTCATCAAAATCATATCCTGAATCTAATTTTGATGTCATGAATGCATTACCTCCTAAGAACAACTAATAGAAATATAGCGGTAATAAAATTTTAATTAAGCGAATGCCATTCTGGTCCAGCAACAGAATTAACAGTGTGCAGTTAGGTAGAAAAAAAACTGTTGCAATGCTTCCATCATCGCTGGTTAGTTTTGTCGACTCCGTGACTAAGGTGCATTATAAATAAATAAAAGTGCTTTTGAGATAAGATTATTGTTTGTCTGGAATTTGCTTAGATGCTTTACAAAGGAATCATGAAATTATTCAATGAACAGAGCTGACGTCGTCCACGCAATCTTAGCTGAACGGCACTCGACAGGAATGGTAGCCTTTAAATGATCTTGAATTTTGAACTTTACCAATCACGACCATTTTCGGTTTGTATGCGCCATTGGCACAACTAAAACATGAACTTAAGCTCAATCTAACATTAACTTCCTGAACAATGTTAATCCGTTCGCATTGTATATTTGATTTGGCAGTTCTTTCACCATATCTGATAATTTTTGAAAAAATAAAAGAACGGCATCTGAATTGCTTAATCGCTTCTTTCCATATATTTTGAAATGACGAATACTGTTTCTTTTTTTAATTTATTTGTCCATCCTTTGCTTGCGATGAACTTACCGTCTCCATAATGTTTCTGGTGAAGTTGTTTAGCTTTTTTACGCAATATCTCTAAATGTAAGTGCTGTCTTTCTCGCCGAAGAAACCACATATCCAATTCACATTCTATTTTTTAATATTCTGTTTTGCGTAAATTTGCTTGCGCCCGGGTGAAAAAAGCAGTATCCGATGAAACTATAAAAAAGTTAATAAATTTCTAGTCATATCGATGCACTTTCTCAGAATTCTTTCATATATCCGATATTTTAGAGGTGCCAACTCCATATACAACCATGCTCAAATGTATTAGACATCTTACGAATTTATGTACATATATACATATATAGTTTATATAGTTTAGTCAAAAGAGAATTGAGGAAAATAAAACTGTTGTGAAAATTATGTACAAAGTGTTATTTAGTAATTAGTACAATTTATCCATATTTTGTCGCTCCGCTCTTGGCCTTAATAACAGCTCGCACTCGTCGAGGCATACTTGCTACTGAATTGTAACACTCTGCCGGTGGTATTGCAGCCCATATTTCGCGAATTTTTGTTGATAATTCTGCTTTTGACAGGCGTTTATGTTCCGTGATCTTAGTTTTTAAGATACGCCACAAATTTTCAATGGGCGACAAATCGGGACTTTGTGGCGGCCAATCCAATACCTCCACTATGTTTTCCTCGAACCAACGCCTTACAGCTCCCGATTTGTGGCAGGGCGCATTATCTTGCTGAAAATGTATTGTTGAATATCCTGGTCGAATAGTTTTAGCACAGACGGTTCTAATACTTCCTCCAACATGACTAAATAGCGTTGGCTATTCATCCGTCCATCGCACAGGTACACTTCTCCAACACCGTATGCAGACATACAACCCCAAACCATGATACTACCACCTCCAAATTTTACTGTGGGAATGATACATTGTGGTTCATAAGCTTCCCCTTCCCTACGCCGAACGTATAGCGTCCCAGGTAGTCCCCAAAGCAGCCAGGCAAAAGAAGAAAGTTAGCACTTAGACAGGATTAATTTTGTTTAATGTTACATGTAGACTGAATTGCAGACAACGATAAGATTATTAGTCATGACGATGTACTTACATACCTCGATATTCGATTCATCAGACCAAAGAATCTTCGACCACTTCTCGATTGTCCAATTTTCATGTTATTTGGCCCATAAATACCGCTTCTTTTTATGAGCGTCAGTTAAAAGCGGTTTATGTCGCGCTTTACACCCTCGTAAACCAGCACGCTGGAGACGCCTTCTCACTGTTTGCGCAGAAACTGTTACGCGATAACGCTGTTTCAGCTCACTGGCGAGCTGTTTCGACGATTTTTTCCTATCACTGAGAGCCAGTCTTTGTAAAATTCTGTCTTCTCTAATCAAGGTACAGGGTTTTCTGCCACTTTTTGGTCTGTTAACAAACGACCCACTCTCCTGATAGCGACTAATGGTTGTACGGACTGCACATCGCGAACATTTTTTTTTTGCAATTGCAGCTATTGATAACTTCTGGGAATGCAGTAGCACTATTTGGGCGCGTTCCCCTACCGACAACTCGCGTGTTTTAGGCATTTTTCTTCAACAAATAACTGACACAACGTAAAAAAATAGGATAATCTAATTGATCTCTACCACAAACTCACAAACGCACGTTGCTCACACACTGCTAGAATGGCATTAAATTTCTAAAATCCACAATTTCCCCTTTCCACCTATTCTTTTCAATAGGGGATTAACTAGGGTATTCAAAAACGCATTTCTGTAAATACCATTAACTATTTTTACGGTTAATTTCCGTCAGACTTGGATAATACCGAGAATAAGGGTTTTTACCTGGGGTGTCTAATACATCTGAGCATGGTTGTATATATATGGTAGCCAACATTCTTCCATTCATTCCACCATTTGCTATAATATTTTGTGCTTTTCAACGAGAGTTAACATATTGTATTTGACGCACTGAACAATCTTGATGAAAAGCAATAATTACAGAACGTGTTTCTAAACTTGATGGTTTTCCTCTCGATATTTTAAGAAGTTCACATAAAAAATACGGTCTTGTCAGTGATGCTCACGCTAGCAAGTTTATTTGAAAACTTATGCTTATTTTGATACACAAGACTCTTTGGGGTGAGGGCAGGTAAATTTCGTAAGATTTTTGCTTGCAATATTATCTCAAAAATAATCGTATTTATGGCGGTGCGAATTATTCCAGGAATTACCACAGTGAGTCATAAAATAGAATAGTTGTTTGTAGGTGCTCTAATAGATATATTTACCTGCAATTGGTTATAAATCTCGTAAAGGACCTAATGTAAATATATTATATTATTTTTTAGAAGAGATTACTAAATTTCACTAGCTGTCCGAACTAATATAGACGCTAGTGTACATATATATATGAACACATAATAATTTTTACAAATTTGTACAAATAAAATACCTTAATTTTTTAGTTTCCTACAAAGTGAGTAACTGTATATACTGCTACAGTATTTGTTTGAAGTAACGTACCCCTAAGAAAAGTGTGTTCTCCTTTAAATTGGAAAATTGAACTTTTTCTTACCAAACTAATTAAATTCATATGCTTGATCGAAAGCAGTGACCTTAATTCCTCTAACAAAAGGCCATTATCTTGTGATTCTTTATGTTCAGATTCACCAAATTGTATTTATATTCAACGCGGACGTAAAAGCACCAATGGTATGCTTGATCAGATAGTATAGGACACTAATTTATATTCTGTGTGCAAAAAATAATTGCGTAGGTTTGGACGTTGTTATTGGAATATAGCTGTAATTTGCGAATACGTACAAAAAACAACGGATCGATGTATGTTAATTTAGAAAGTGTATACATGTATATGTTCGTGGTTTATTCAATACTTATATACTGATAATTGGAACATTAGAGCATTTAATAAGTAATTCAGTCCCATAAGGTACCGTAATATACTTTTTGAATAATCAATACATTCTACACCACGTAAAAATTAAACAAAACTAAACCATTAACAAAAACATAAATAAAATTACGTGTAAAAGGGATAAATATAGTTCGTTGTTTGTAGTTTTTAGCGAGAGGTTGTTTTGAGTACCACACAAAAGTAAGAAGTATGTATTTTATTGTAATTTGCGGCGATGTATACGAACCGTACATTAGATTTTGCGTAATAAAAATCTTACGATTAGTAATTATGTACTAAATGTCTCCCATTCAAAAAAAAATGTTCAAAAGAAAATTATTTTTGCGTGCTTGTATTACAAACGGGACATTTATTGTGCTAAGTAAAGAAAAGTCATTAGTTCTTTAAATATCCTCGCTATTTCCACGTTTTCCCATAAAATTGGATGTAAACATACTGTAAGCCACATCTATTTTAAGTATGTCTATATTATCGAGAATTCCGAAAGTATTTTTAAAATATGAAATAATCTTCACGCGTTAGATCATCGCATGTATATATATATATATATATATATATATATATATATATATATAGAAAGCAATTTTGGTTTATTTTGCAGGAAAGTAATTTACATAATGCCACTTATTGCTAGTTATTCAATTTTGCAAGAATTAATTTCCTAGAAGCTATGTTGTATAAATAGTTTTAAAAATTATTGGTGCCCAAATACTTTTGAATGGTAGTGTATATGTATATATACACACACTATCGCGCATAAGTATTTGGTCACTCGCATTTAATCCGCAAATTGTAACAAAAATCAAAATTGAAATACTAATATCTTTTTATTATTTACATATTTGAAAAATATATATTTTTACATCTAAAATAAATTATTGTGTAATATATTTATCCAAATTTAGACTCGTCTATATGCCCTCCTTTATTTTTATTCACTGCAGCACACCCCATGCCTCTTGCAGGTTCTTCCACATATTAACTACAGATGTGGGGGCCGATTTTCTCACCTCTCAGTCAAGTTGTTCTCACAGAAACTCGAAGGGATTTAAATCGTGTCTCAGGGGGAGGTTCCCTCGTTTTCCAATTTCTGCAAATATTCCTGGCATAGTTTGGAAGTGTGTTTCTTGTCATTATCTTGTTGGAAGACAAAATTATGACCCGAAATTTTAATTCCTTTAATATGCGCTTATACTGTTTTCTTTTTAGTAAACCTTCGATTTTTACGAGATCGCCCACATTTGATCCAGAGAAGCAACCCCATATCATGACTGAACCTCCACCGTGCTTAACAGTAAGGGCTATGCAGTCTTCCCGGACACGCTTACCCACTGACCTCACGAAAACACGTCTTCGTGAACCGAAAATCTCGAATTTGGATTCATCGGTCTGCAATACTTTATTCCAGTCTTCTACGGTCCAATTTTGGCGATCGCGTGCCCTCTTTAAACGTTTTTGCTTGTTTTGCTTGCGTAAAAGCGGCGTCCGCATTGCAATTCGTTCATGAAGACAGGATTTTTTGAATCGCCGTTTAACTGTGGAAACACTTATGGGTTTTCGACGAACAACATTCATTTCTGCTATGATTTCTGGGGCTGTTTTTCATCTATTTTTCTTGCTTGTTACCACGATTGCAAGATCTTCTGCTGAGGTTGTTGTCCTTGGTCTGCCTTTTCGTGTTCTGCACAACACACTTGCACATTCGCGGTGTTGTTTGATTATATAAACCATGGTGGACTGATTTAGTTTAAGTTCTGTGGCAATTTCGCGGTTGCTTTTGCCAGTTTTATGGTATGCAATTATAAACGATCATGTTTCTTCACCCAATTCTTTTCATTTAGACATTTCTAACCGATCAAACTTTCTTCGAAACATACGATGTTATCACTATGAACACCTCACAAAAACCAACTGCAATTTTGCCAAAATACCCATGTATAAATACTTAATAGTTTAAAATAACACCCTATCTTAAAATAAAATCATAACAATCGAAAATTTCCAAGAATTGAGTGATCTAATCCCTTAAGTACAATTATTCTACCTGCAGTTTTATTAGGGTATTGTCATTCATTGTGAATAATAGGATAATCGCATAATTATTTTCGAATGAGCTTTTATGGAGTTTAATGTTTACTATGAAACTATTTATTACTACAGAAATAAATTTTATAATTACAACTTTTCTATAGAAACTGTCATGACACAAGGGTGACCAAATACTTATTTATATTAAACATCATAATCAATAGGCTAACGCTTTTGTATAAATTTTGTATAAATTGAAAAGTTGATTTAAAAATAATAGTAAATATTATGAAGATTATTTATAGTACTAAGTAAATGTCAAAATGTTTCTAAATTATAATGGTTTGTAACAAAGAGATTTCAGCGAAAATACGGCTATTCGAATGACCTTTTCAGAAATGAGTTGATCGGGCTTTGATGATACACCATTTAGTGGCCAATTTTACCCGCAATACATTTGAGTACTCTTTGTGGAGTTTAAATTGAAGGCTTATGAGGATGAATGCTCGTATAAATAATAAAATTATCCATTTCTCTCCAACCAAAAGTGTATCGAATAGAAATTTATTTAAATTTCATTAATTTAATTATTCAAGTTTCTGAATGTTTACTTTAAAATTAGAATAAGTGGGGAAAGTTTCTCAGTACTTAATTTAATCGTGTTAGATTATGGAATATTTATGTAGTGCCAGAGTGTAGCAATGATTAAGAGTTATCTTTGTTTATTAATATATAGAAGATAACTATATCAGAACAACTACAATCTGTACAAAAATTAAAAGTCGGTGATATTTCACAAGTACAAAAGAGAATATACGAAAACACCACATGTTAAAATATGGAAAACAAAAAACAATGCACGCTACAACATAACAATGTTCACTCGGAGTTATTGTTTATAATTTTCGCCACATGCGCTACCAGATTTTCCCCATAACTTAGAGGTAACGATCACAATATTTTGCAGATATTATGACTTACAGGTTTTATTGCTAGACTATAGTGAGACTGGAGTTTCTGTATCATTACCCAAATATTTTTTATTAGATCTAAGGTGTTTTGTGAGACCGAATGGGGAATTATTTGTTTAGTTGTAAAGAGTAATTTTGTTTAAGGAGATCATTGTTGGTCAGGGGTTCCTCAGGTTCCCACTTGAGGCCTTTACTCTTTAATATCTTTGTTAATATTACGGGCTCTTTCATATTTAAAAACTATTTACTATATTCGGATGATTTATTTTAAAAAAAGTTTCATCTAGATATGGATTATTCCCAGTTGGAGCAGTTACTGAATGTATTGTACACAGTCTAATAAATAATTTAGTCAATTATTTGTATTTACGATCGAGCGTGTGACTTTGAGTGGCTGCTGTTAAAATAAGGGGTGTATTTCGCGTGCCTTTTCATACCTCTGATGTTAAGTAGAATTTTTCTATACCTTATCACAAAATTTCAATAGAACCATCCAACACACTGTTGATAAACTTAATTGTTTGTTAACAGTGTGTTGGATAATTTGGTACGTAGACTTCCACGGTCGTGGTGCATGCTATCTGCTTCTGGGTTTCCGGGCTGAAACCGCGTCACTAGTATATCTGCCGACGTTTCGTACCCATTTGTATTGGACATCTTCAGGGCTAAACTACTGCACTGAAACTGTCAGTTTCAGTGCAGTAGTAACCGGCCCGCTGTAAGATTTGATCCGGCCTGCGAGACATTGTCGTATTATTTCATGTCTGATATCTATCGCTAAAAATTATGAACACTACTTTAAAATGCACTACTTTTAAACGTGGCCCGCGAACGTATTTGCACATTAAAGTTTGGCCCACAACATGTCAAAGGTTGCCCATACCTGCATTACACAATCTGCCTTGTGTATTTAAACGGATCGATTCACTTCTTTGTTGCTAGTATCTTCATCTTCAGACATCTTCGGCGATTTTCCTGTTAAAAGCACTTTTATCCTTTCACTTCCATAAAATTAGCTAGTTTTAACTTCTATATGAACTATATAAAGTTGTGTATATGAAGATGCTTTGACAGGAAGTTAGACTCCAAATGAAACAAATAATTTAAAATATACATAACTCTTTTAACTTCAACGCATTTGAACTGACGATGCTGAAGTGTCTTTATGCCGTTTTTTTAATAATTTTTCTTAAAATTTTATTCTTTTTCATCTGATTGAAACAAGGAAGTTTGTGTTTGGGTTAAGTGCAAATCACTTGGGGCTAGATTTGACGAATAGGTAGTAATGGTAATATTGAAAGAAATGGCTCAACAAATAGAAAATGAAATCGAATGAACGTAAAGAAGTGCATGTAACACCTGTCCACCTGTATGTCTCAATAATATACAAATACCATGCACAATCTGAACTTTCAATTCATCCAATTGTTCACCAGCAAATTGACCGGACTATAGAAGGCAGGTTGTGGTGATGGAAAATAGCTTTTTATAGACCATTCCAAGTCATTTTTCAGAAATTGTCTGCTCGCAAACAAATTCATTAATTTTTGATCATGTCCATAGTTGTTGCTAGTCTTCGAAGCCCGGCGACAAATCGTGGTTTTCAAAGTACTATTGTCATTCAAAGTTTGTTGCTTATGAGTCAAGATTTCAGATGTGTCTACTGTTTTTAGGATATTCCATTTTAATACTTTATTTCCCAATTTCAGTTCGTCTATGTCTAAAGGACGTCAACCAAATTTTAATTTATTATTACCTCATAGCTGTAACTTCCGAACAGTCACATGTCTATTTAGTCCTAATTGAAAGTATAAAATTACGTTTATTCATTCATTACCTCCTTTAATGCCTTTATAGAACATATTTGTCGATTAAAATCTTCCACAATACAAGTTTTTTAAGCGGCAAATTGTGTTGTTATATCATTAAGTTTTAGGAAAATTTTAAGAGCCAAATTATTTTTGAAATGTTGTATATAAAGCGGTAAATTACTGCCTTTATCTTGACTTACATTTGACGTCTGATTTCTTAAACACATTCAACTTGAAGCTGAATGAAATTTTATCTATATTTACATAAATGATTTTCAGTTCATTGTATGCATTCTGAGAATTTTGACCTTCGGAACAGCATTTTTATTACATTGCTTTTAGAAAGTGTTGTAGATTATCCCTTAGAGATTTATAATAGTTATAAATCACCACTACACTTATTTATTAAAAAGTATTAAAGTATTATTAAGTTCTTAGTAAGAACCTACATATGTTCAACTTTCTGACTGTATTTTATAGTAATAGTATTAATAGTTGTTTGATTAAGGTTAAACTGCAATTAATTATTTTAAAATAATTTATATCTAGTTGTCACCGTTTGAAAATAATTTCAACTTTATTAACAAAAATTAGGAAAATTAAAATAATTTAATACAAAACGAAAAATTGTGTTAAAAGAATAGTAATACTAAATACGTAATAACTAGAACTGTCAAATCAGTCAGGGTACCAGTTAGTGGCAGAGGGTAACGGTATATCTAGTAATATATAGATATTCTGAAAAGCTTACCCTTCTGCAAAACTACGAAACTGAATGAGGTCAGCTATACACTTACAGCATTTGATTTGCTTCCAATAATGTTCTATTGAGCGATGTTTGCCGCGATAAGAAAATATTCTTATACAAAGAAAACGACCGTTCCATAGCTAGTTATGCAACCCTTGCATAATTAAAATAATCTTGGAAGTTACGTAAGGAGTCTGTAGAAGCACTGTTGTTAAGTCTATAAATTTTTCTTCTGATAAAGTCTGCATCTTTATTTAAAACACCATTGAACTTATCTATAAGAAGACGATTTTTCACATCGCTCTAGAATTTGCAGCGACTTCACTAACGACAAAAAAAACTTTTGTAATTTTTTTGTTGCTTCAAGGAGACTTTTGTAATTGTCGCGAATAGTTTGCAAATCTATATTTAGTATCTTGAAATTTTAGCTGACTTTCTTTAATGGTCTATGTTAATTAAAAATATTTATAATCATAAAACGCCGCCTATAACTGTGTTCCCCAGCATATAAGAATTAATCGTGGCGATTGATTGAGGAATGCTGTAATTCTTAGTCTCTACTACAAGATGTAAATGGAAGTTTACACGTTACATGTACTAAGTACATACAAAGCATTGTTACGCATCAGTCATTAATAATTAGTCTATTGGTCTGGGGCTGAAATTTTGTCAATGTATTTATTACTACCTTCAAAATTGCTTCGCTAGCACATTTTTCTAATCTTGTACTAGCCAATAACAATGAGAATAACACTTGAAAAGGTTCCAGTGTTCGCAAAACATTGACAATAGAATTTTTTAAGTCTATGGCTTCGTCCACGCACAACAGCTTTTTATTCTATAATTCAGGCTTAATATTGTTTTGAATTAGATCGCGCACAGAAGCTGCTACATGATTTAGTAATTTTGATCCAGATAGTTATTTCCTTTTGGAATAGTATGGAATTGTATTGTTGGTAAATTCCAAAGAGCATAAAAGTTAAGTTAAAGTCATTATAAGCACTTTCCCAAATTTATAATGTGCACTTTTGTGTGTTTTTTATAGACAAAATTTAGTTTTATCCCATATTAAATACCGTCGTATGAAAAGTCCTTCATAAACTTGTGTACATCCTCAATAAAGCAAGGTTTTCTAGTAGTTCTAGCATTAGCACAACCAAAAACAGTCTCTTATCTAAGTGCATTCCGAGGTACTTGACTTCTTTTTATGGTATTTGTTTATTGTTGAGACATATATACAAGCGGATAGGTGTTACATGCACTTACTTAGGCTCATTTGATTTAATTTTCCATTTTTTGAGCCATTTATTTCAATTTGATATACATGTTATTTTATAGGAATTCTGATGCGATGGTTAGATTTGTGCTTGCTGCATCGTCAGCAAATGTAGCTGTGCAAGGTGTTGTTAACAGGTCGACGATGGGGGGGTAGATATTAGTATACTTCCCTGCGGAACCCCTGCTTAATAGTTTGAATATCAGTAATTTAATTTTCATAGTGCCCCTCGGAAAGGTTAAGTTTATATGTCAATCCTTGATGACATATCCTGTAGAAGCTTGCTTAATGTCCAAGAAGATCGATGACCAATACCTAGTTTCCTCGAAATTCGAATGGATTCGGCTCATGATTTGATTATATATGTCAATCCTTGATGCCATATCCTGTAGAAGCTTGCTTAATGTCCAAGAAGATCGATGACCAATATCTAGTTTCCTCGAAATTCGAATGGATCCGGCTCATGATTTGATAAATTTGATGTACGGTAGATTGTTGTTGCTTGAAACCGAATTGGTGCGTTGGAAATATTCTAATTCCTTCAAGAATTAGTGACAATCTTGTTAATAGGAACTTTTCAAAAAGTTTGAAGAGTAATGGCGAAAGTAATTGGGTACACCCTCGATTGTTGTTGAAGCAAATTCTTTGCTAAAATGATTATACATGATTATATGACAACAGTCAGTCAAAGTAGTAATTTACTGTTTAATATAAATATTATGAAGAAATAGACAACTAATTCATTTTTAAAAGAAAATGTTAAAGATGGAGGAAAATAAAAAGAGATAATCGCAGCGCTTATATTGAGGGTTATTCAGAGGAAAAGCATAAAATTAGGATCAATAAGGTTGATATATAATCCGTTTCCACAATTAACTATTTGTAAATTCTGTATACGCATTTCGACAACCAAGTTGTCATCATCAGCAGATAATTTCAAAGTGTCGCACCTGGTAAAACACGGCGAAAAAATTGCACGAAAAAACAAACTCCGTACGCGATCCTCACCGTTCAAAACCAAGATGTGCACTGTCACAGTGCACATCTTGGTTTTGCCGTGTTTTACCAGGTGCGACACTTTGAAATTATCTGCTGATGATGACAACTTGGTTGTCGAAATGCGTATACAGAATTTACAAATAGTTAATTGGGGAAAGGGGTTATATATCAACCTTATTGATCAGTCAATCAACCACAGGCTCCATCAAATTCAACTATAAAATTAGGAGTTAGTTCTAAGCGAGAATATTTTAATTAATTCACTTGATTACAAATTCGGTATTTCATATAAAAGCACTTCTCATTCGCAACACTTGCAGTTACAAAACCGTTATAGAGGGTATAAACTTATGATTTTATCCAGTTGCGTAAGGCAGGAGACCTAAATTTTTCCATAATTACCGAAATTTGCATAATTACCGTATAATTGAACGTAAATATGATACTACTGATTTAAACGCAGACTTCTAGACTAAAATGCGCATTGTATGCTAATTATCTAACATTTTTTTTTCATAACAATGTTAAATCATGTACTTTAACCGTCTGTTAATATGTTAATTTCAGATGGATGCCAAGTCCAATGAATTTTCTTAATTTTTTATTTCTATGTTATCATTTTAAAATAACCTCTCTCTTTGATTCGTAACACGTGTCAATATTTTACGCCTTAACTAATTACTGCCTGCTACATGTTTATAAACATGCAGTTTATGTATGCACATCACGAGGAATCCATCACACACGCTATGTTTATTGTATTTTTTAGCAGAGATTAATTATTTTGGCGAAACTTGGGAAATAAAATACGTTATTCAGTCAAATCAAGTCGAAACATTCGAAATATGAATGGTATTTTTAATAAAGTTTATTTACCTTTTGTGCTTGTGTACACAAAAAATAATCTGAATTTCTTGCATAGCTATTTGAAAAACAAAAGAACAACCAGAAATAACGTTCAAAGGCATTTAAAATATTCTATTTCAAATTTATATCGTCATTTTTATTTTATAAAAGAAATAATATTAATTAAAATTCTCAAAAAATGATAGGAAAGCAGTACCGAGACGGATTTTTATGATTTTGAAAAGTAATACCCAATATAAATGTAAATTATAATATAGTAAAATATGGGTGAAATAAATAGAATATATTATATGAATTAAATAAACAATGTAAGGAAGTTATGTAATTGATGAATTTCAGAAATATATACAGAACCGCACTATCATCTAAATTCAACTTTTTGGTTTTATTTTTACCAAAAATAAGATAAAATAACGACTTGATCTGTACAAATATTTATGAACATAATAATGTAAAAACTGATATATTTATATTTTTAAATAATATAAAACGCTTGTATGGTCTTTTCTTAATGAAGTGGAAATTTTCGATTGCCATACAACCTTGAAAAGACAAAATATTCATTCAATTTTTACTAAAATTTTATGATCATAAATAAAATAATGATACATACATATGTACCTTTTTCTAATCCTCAACTGTGTGATTTTTATGCTGTTTCCTACATTGTAATCTTATTTTCTTTATCATCTCGACTATAAATTTTCTTCTCGTACACAGTCTGCCGCAGAGAAAACTGCACTTTTTTAAAATAAAAACAAAAACTTACTATTTTTGTAAAATTCATTAATTTTATTCAAACTAGTCGCCTTCGGCTTCAGTACAACATTTTGCACGGTCAATTAACATGTCGAATGAATTTTTAAGATCGTCTTTAGAGATGTCTTTCAACATCGCTGTCGACGCCTTTTTAATGGCTTCGATGTCGGCATAACGATGGCCTTGCATCGGCAAATATAATTTGAAGAACAGATAAAAATCACATTGGGCCAAATCCGGTGAATACAGTAAATGGTTGATATTTAAAATGCCATTTGTAATTAGAAAATCAGTGATAAGCGTTGAGCGATAAGATGGTGCATTATCATGTAACAAACGTCAGCTACCATTTTCATGATACGAGTACGCGGCAAAAGAAGCTTCATAATAGCAAGATAATATACAGCATTGACTGTTTGACTAGTTGGTATAAACTGTTTCCGCACTATGCCTTTCGAATGAAAAAACAAATCAACATTGTCTTCATTTTTGACTTCTCCAAACGCCTTTTTTTCGATCTTTCCTCGCTTGCATGCTTCCATTCAGAGCTTTGGCACTTGGTCTCTGGATCATATTAAAAACACCATATCTCATCGCCAGTTACAACAGAATATCTGAAGTTTTCGTCCTTTTTTGAGTCTTTAATCAAGTCTGTACAATGTTAAATTCAGTTAGTTTGTGTGGTACAAACCTTGTACAAATCTTTTTCAGTCCCAAATGCTGTGTCAAGATGCGATGAATGGAATTTTTGTAAATATTTAATTCCATTCCCACCTATCGCAATGAGGATTCGGCTTATTTCTGATAAATTCACGCACAAGTTCGGTGTTACTTTCCGTAACATTTATGTCCGTCTTTAAATTGTTTATACCACTCGTACATCCTCGTAGATGATAAACACGCATCACCATGCACTTGTTTCAACAAATTAAACATTTCAGTAAACGATTTACTGAGTTTGAAACAGAACTTGATATTTGCTCTTTGTTCAAAGTTCATTTTTCGACCAATGCCAAATACACCCTGTTACTATATGCGCAATTTCTTTGCTTCTAGTGATGTAAATGTCATGATATTTTGACATAATATTCATGAAAGCTCTACCATGCCGTTGCATATTTCTTTTAATAGATGGCGCCACTAAGAATTACTATTTTAAAAAAGTTCGGTTTTCTCTGTGGCAGATTGGGTATAATCGAGATTGCAAAATTCCTCTCGATATTTTGATGTTATGTGCTTCTGAGATGTATAGCACCTCTCTAATAGGTCGCTGTTGACTCTTCAAAATGCTTTTAAGAATTAAGCTGTCTCCACGATCCGTCGTCTTTCTCTTTCTTCCACAGTTAATGCGGTCGCTAGAAATGGATGGTAGATTTTTTGCAATTAACTTTGTCAACCTGTCCACCACTGGCCAAGAAGCTCGTTCTCGTTTTGCTATTTCTCGATGAGAATAGTCCCCAGGTTTTAATAAAATCACCATTGCCACTTTTTTGCCCAGCTAATGTCCAATTTATAAATAGGTAAACAAGGAACAAAAACTGTAGAAAGCACTCCCGATATTTACAGACTGCAATAGGAGCAAAATAAGGCCATATGAAGTTTTAAAATACGTTCGTTTATGTTTATCTTTTTATTGTAGTCTTGTTTTATTTTTAAATTGTATTATATTTTTTTTTCTGTTTCTTAAATTTTTATATTTAACGTTTCACTCTATTCGAATAACATGATTTTCTAATTCGTTAAATAAATATAATTAAAATTATTCATAAATCGCCTAGTATCCACTCATTTTGAGCCGCAGACTGTATATTTATTTAAATAAACAGACATAGAGACAATGTTTGTAAGTTATAACTAATTAAAAATGTATAAAAATATGTGGAAGTTTGTTTGCATGCTTTAATTTACATGCCACGTGTCACTGGTGTACTATTTAAAGAGCCTCACAATATTAAAATTCATTTTGTGTAAGTTTAATGAATGCTGCCTCATTATTATTATGTAATTGCTCCGAAAATTTTATTCGAGATAGAATCATACAAAGATTTAGTATAATTTACAGGCATAGAGTCCCAAACTTCTTTAATAGGTTAATAGGTTTGGTGGAACTGGTTTAGGTCGTTAGATTTTAATCGTTTTAAACGCATTATTTATGTGCCTTCATTAGAGAGCCGAAGTAAAATAATTAATGATTCATTACTGGATAGAGAGACTTTCATAAGCATAACTTAAATCGTTCTACATTACTTGTTCTAAATAACAAATTTTTCCGAATGTCAACACTATCTTTCATATTTAGCTGTTCGCTTTTTATTGTTTCAAATCTGTCTTTGAAATTAGTATTTTCAGCTCCTTGGTTGTTCTATTTTATACTCTTTTGTTATAAGTGGTTATGTTGCGTTGCTATTCATATTGAATTTGTTTTTTCTCTGCAATTTCTTCTTCAAATATTAATGGCGATTATTAATGGGCACTCTTTTTGTTTGTGTTTCTTATCTATTATTGGTATGCCATTTCAAGTGGCTCTTTGTATATTTTTAGCAAGATTTAGACTGCTTCATGTGTTTGCTATTAATTTCGCAGTGGACTTTTTACTTTTAGATAGTTCCCAGTTAATAATTTGTTAAAGAGAGTTGTTCTCTTGATTTTGTTGATTGCGATGTTAAGTAAATGGTCTTCAGCGCGTCCATAGTACGATTTAATTTGATTAAGTCTCATATTTATATCATTAGTTACACAAACGTGACTGCCAACATCCGTATTCGTCTGCTTGAGTAATTCTGTTTATTATATAAAAATATTATTTCTATTCGTTAATACAACTTTGTGATAGAAGTTTTCGTGCTGTACATATTGATAATACTGAACTTGCATGTAAGGTATTAGTTATTGTGAAAATAACCGAAAAATCTATTTATGTACCTGCTCTATTGTGTTTGGATTACACTAAATCTGATCATTTGTGGACTTATATTGTAATGAAAGATTATTATTATAAGGAAGGACATTTTCAGATTATTACTACTAACAAAAGTAATTCAAAAATCTTGATCCGGGACTTTACTGTATAATATACAAATCATTTTAAATTGAAATTATAGGATTTTGTAAATCAACCCTTAACTTAATCTAAAGGTATACAGTAGCGTGCATAAAGAAGTAACAACTATAGAAAATTTATTGTTTTGCATCTTTAAAAAAAATAAAACAAACTTTCTTCATCATTAAATATTAATAAATCAATCAATTTTCTGCACCATATGATCTAAATAATTCCACACACGGTCGATAATACTTTAACCTGAAGTTTGTGGTGGCCAGATTAAAGTTTGTGCAACGTCTTGCTGCTCAATTTCACTTAAACAACCCAAGCTTCGGAGCATTATCGTGCCAGAAAATGTAATTAATTCCAATTCATTGCTTTCCTGTTGGTATAGCATATTTTTGCAGAATCTTTAGATAATTCTCTAGCGTGAATTTTACAGTAATTTTAATTAATGGGATAATTCCTTGCGCTGATATGTAACCCTATACGTGCACAGACTCCATGTTTTATGTTGACGTGATGGATTCTATGCTTCTCCAACCCTTCCGCAAATATATTGTTTTCTTTTGGATTTGAATATTTTAAATTGAAACGCAGTTGGTCAAAGTAGGCGTGGCCACTCGTCCAGTGTCCAATGGGAATGGACTCGTGCATATTCCAACCATTTTGTTATCCCTGCGCAGTAATGGCTTCTATCTTGCAATGCGACTTCTAAATCGCTGTTTAATTAGATGGCACCGAACGGTAGAAGAATGCACAGAAACTGTTGTCTATCTACGAAGATTTTCTGCTATTTTTTTAGATGATTTCGCTCCATTTCTCAAGATGTGCATCCTAAATATTGATCGTTAATTTCTTTAACGGTTCATGGCCTTCTTGTTCTTTTTTGTTAGCCACCAAACCGGTTGCTTCATGCTTTTTGATAATCTTTATAATAGAAGACTTAGATAATTCTGTTCTTTCTACAATTTATCGTTGTTGATGAAAAAATATTATCGCAGTTGATGAAAAAACATTATCAGGTGGCGATTGTCGTCAGATATTCTAGGCATTTCACTACCCTTTCGAGAAATTAACCTAATCAAAATACGGATGATAGAATAAAATGAATCGTTATTACAATATTGCTTTACAGTATCAGAGAAACATTCACAAATATTTGTACTAAAGTAAACAAGTTCTTGTACGATTAAAAACATTGGGGACAAACTGTCCTTAAACAGGTAACAAAATAACCATCGATAAGCGATAGCTTACCCGAGTAGGATTGTCAGATTATTTTCACAGAAACTGCTTTCTCTTCCATTTAACAATACATTTTCAATTCCTAGAACTTTATTATGAAACTAAAAGTATAATAATATTAAATACGGAAACAATTAGTAAGTCATCGCTTACTTATGCACACTACTGCATATTTATTCCCTAAATTCTGAACATTTTGCATGTGTAAGGTAGCAGCATACTTTGCTATTGTAACATTTTTGTTCAAACACAGTTTTTTTACATATGCTTGTGTAACTAACAAATACAATGCAATTGTATTTAGTTCTAATAATTACAAATAGTTTGATGATTGCAATAATATCATTAGTTGAAATGTTATACTTTCAAGTTCATTATTGTGTCTAAATAATTGAGAGTTTAAAAAAGTCCATTTAAAAAAATTGATAAAATATTTATAAACCAACGATTGCATCTCTTTAATAAAATCTACTTATCATTAACTTAAATAAATAATTACGATAACATTATTATACAGTATGAACTTATTGTTTTAAACGAAGATACAGTCACGATATTGTTTCGAGTAATGGTATTGTCAAGTGTGTTAAATTTCATTAAGTACAGAATCTAAGTAAATTAATTAACCACAACAATACGATACATATAATGGTTTTAATCTATACATGCTTGTTTCGTTGCATTCGACAGAAGAGAAGCAAAAGTGAAGTCTTACCAAAGCGATATACCGGATATAGATCGCAGCAAGCGTTAGCGGTCGTCGAACCCGCGGCAATGGCTAGGAGTTGGGCCCATCCTTTCCGGCCTGCGGCTTATACTTCATCGCGATGGACAAACATCATGCGACGACGTTAATATCTTCAATCATTGGCAGATGCACTGTAATATCGAACATAGGCAACAAAATTACTGGGTGAATTTGCCGTAAGGCACAAAATGAGATCGATAATAGTACAAAACACATGCTTGCTCGTGTGCAGCCGTCAAATGGTGT
This sequence comes from Dermolepida albohirtum, assembly GCA_031893035.1. Taxonomy (NCBI): domain Eukaryota; kingdom Metazoa; phylum Arthropoda; class Insecta; order Coleoptera; family Scarabaeidae; genus Dermolepida; species Dermolepida albohirtum. Next base: position 296,903 of record JAVIWB010006917.1, on the reverse strand, counting down.
GTTCCACCTGCAAGATTTAAAGTTTATTAGATGACCGTGGTTTAATCAAAAAATTGATAATTTGTCATAAATTATTTGATATTGCATTGTTTTCTTGCAATAAATTGCGGAACAGTGCAAAGTTTAATGTCCAGTATATCAATTAAAAAATCAAGGACTATTATTTTGGCGACTTATATATCTGTGGATTATGAAATCAATTGTTGGAAGACAATGCGAATATAATTTAAATTACTTATAATCGTTTAATATTTACATAAATTGATTGTATAGACAATAGAACTATATAAAAATGAAATTGGTGTATAAAAAGGTTACTGAAAAATATATTTGCTTATATACACTTTTGTTGTTTCAGGAAATATTCAGATAATAGTATATGTAATTATTAATAAATAGCAGTTTATTATTGTTCTTACTGATTATAGAGACAACAAAAGTTAAACAACTTCGGTAACGTTTTTCTTGTACATACACAATCTGTCGCAGCGAAAACGGAACTTTTTTTAAATAAAAAGAAAAGCTTCATATATTTTATTCAAAGTAGTCTCCTTCGGCTTCATTACAACTTTTTGCACGGCAATTAACATGTTAAATAAATTTTTAAGTTCATCTTTAGGGATGTCCTTTCATCCAAATGTAGTTTGCAGAATAGATAAAAATCACAAGGGACAAATCCCGTGAATAAGGTGAATGGTTAATGTCCAGCGATGAGATGGTGCATTAACATGTAACAATCGCCAGCTACCATTTTCACGATATTGAGAGCACATACGACGAACACGCGCAAAAGACGCTTCATGATACCAAGATAATATACAGCATTGACCGTTTGACTAGTTGGTACAAACTCTTTATGCACTATGCCTTTCGAATCATAAAAACAAATCAATATTGTCTCTACTTTCGACTTCTCCAAACGGCCTTTTTTTGGTCTTTCTTCGCTTGGATACTTCCATTCAGAGCTTTGACGCTTGGTCTCTGGATTATATTGACAACACGACGTCTCATCGTCAGTTATAATAGTATACCTGAAGTTTTCGTCCCTTTTTGAGTCTTTACTCAAGTCTGTACAATGTTAAAGTCGAAGCAGTTCCTTAGGTTGTGTGATATAAATCTTGCACAAATCTTTCTCAGTCCTAAATACTGTGTCAAAATGCGATCAACTGAATCTTTGGAAATAATTAATTCCATTCCCACCTATTACAGATTTTTTTGCACCAGGAGGTCTTTAAATTCTTTATACCACTCATACACACTTGTACGTGACAAACGTGCATCACCATACACATGCCTCATCAAATTAAACGTTTCAGTAAACTATTTACCGTGTTTAGCACAGAATTTGATATTTGCTCTTTGTTCAAAATTTATTTTTCGACCAATGCTAAATACACAATGTTACTTTATGTGCAATTTTTCTGTCTTTTAATTTACGTGCAATTTCTCTGCTTCTAATGATGCAAATGTTACTTTATGTGCAATTTCTCTGCTTCTAATGGTGCAAATGTCATGATATTTTGACACAAGATTGTCGCATGCCTTTTTTAAAGTAGATGGCGCTACTAAAAATTACTATTTGAAAAAAGTTCGGTTTTCTCTGTGACAGGCTGTGTATATCATTTACGTTGTTTGAATGAAACCTTTTTTAAATCCCCAAGTTACAGCAGTTCCGAAGAATACTGCTTTACTTATTTACTTAATCTTAGATCATCCTGTCATGCAGCTTAAGGCTAAATTAGACCTGAGTTTTGTCATTTTACATATTTTCCTTCACTTCTGTGTATGGGCGCCATATTCACTTATGTCTATTCAACACTTGCCTTTACTGTTGTTCTTACATCATGTAACCACGTTTTCCTCGATTTGTCTCGCTTTCTCTGTTGCGCTTTTCTTAGCTAGTGCTTCAACGCAGAAATATTCCTTGGACGGGTGAAAGAAAAGATTGTTATACATCAACTTTTATATGTTAAAAGGCTGCAATAATGTTCATAACGTCTACGGATTATAAAACACGATGGACTTATAATAACGATGTGAAGATGATTTACCCATGATCTCTCTATGACGATGGGTGCTAGAATATTTTCGTAACCGTTTCTTACTACATTACTTAATACTTCTCATTCTTTAGCTTCTTTGATATTATCTATAATATTCTTCAGTGTGTGAATTCGAGGCGCCACCGTCCTTCTATCTAAGAATCCCACTACTTTAACCCAGTGGTGTAAAGTTAGCCGCTACGATTTTCGTCTGAACCACAATGGGAAACGATCCTTAGTTTCTGGATATGCCTTGTATATAAATGATCTTTGATTCAGTGTAGCGTTCATGCATATGATCTAAAAATATTCTCCACCATAAACTCTTATTCCCGATTATGTTATTTTCTTATTTTAAAACAAGGTAAAAGTGTAAATCTATAAGCTTTTGTATTATTTGTGAACGATATAATAAGAAATATATCGAAATGTTTAAAACCTTATCGGGGTTAGAAATGTTTAGGAATTAGTTTTTACAGATAACGTCGATGCAATTATAGAAAGGAAGAACAAACAGTAAAGAAATTTGGAAATGTGTACAATAGATCAAGAAGAGAACCTAATAACACTTCATTAAAAAAATTGTCATTATTTTGTGATTAGATTATCCAGAGGAATTTGAGTCTTTGAACATTAAAGATTCTTTTTTTGTGCTTTGAATTTGGATATGCTTCGATTATTTAATACCCACGTATAATATCAACAAGCAATTATTAAGAGAATACAGAATAAAAATAATATTTAATATCTATAATTAATGATGTTTAGTCTCATCGGGCAATTTATACGGTTCGTTACCTCTTTCGACTTCCGCTCTCTAACTTTCCGAAGAAATTTAGCTAGCAGACATTTTCAGTTGAACATATAAATAAAATTGATGACCGTTTCTACTTTGTTTCCTTCAGAGTCACAATACGCACTCTTCCGATACTTTTTATAGATTCAGACCGAACTAACATTCTTCATATGGGACCCAGTTATTCACACGGCGAGGAATGCCAATAAAGTGTGTGCCCATCCCTTCAGCATGTTACGAATTCTATATATAGATTCATATGTATGTCGCAGAATTAGGTTTTTAATGTGGTTTTATAATTTTTTTGCCTTAGACGTACATATCTTCGTAACGAACGTAAGTAAAGTGTATTATCCTATGTTTTAAGCTTAGTTAATAGTATAAGGAACAAAATATTAATATTTATTTTAATATTTTTTAATTACTTATGAATTGGTGAGTCTAAAATCTTTTTGATCTATACAGCATTGTAGTTTTTCTATATAAGCTCAGATGAAACTAAACCTCCAGGAAACATCTTGATAATCTCCTTTGCCCACTGGATCATACGTGGGATGTCTTTTAAGTTTTGTTTAGTGGAACACAGAGGACGCCACTAACCAAATGTCAGTACTAAAAATTAACCTCCAGCTTTAGTTACCTAAATTCAAAGTTTCAGTGCTATACGTGCAGTGTTGTAGTTACAATGAACTGTCAAAGTTGACAACTTAGTGAATAAATGGAACTAAAGTGAGAACATTTTCGCGGAATAATTTTTTAGAATTTTCGAAGACAATTACCTCAACAAGAATGCCTTGCCGGGTTGGTTTCTGTTTTTGGTAATGAAACACCATATCAGTCAACAATTTCTCGCTGGTATGAAGAATTCAAACGTGGACGGATTACCCTTAGCGACAATCCAAGAGCAGGTTCACCAAAAACTGAACTGGTGTCACAAAACTGTAAATCGCTTCAACGCCGGAAACTAAAAACGTGTACAACATTGTCAGTGGTGATGAATCTTGGATTTACTCATACGAGCCAGAAAATAAACGACAGTCGTCTGTTTGGGTGTTTCAGTATAAAGAAAAGCCAACAAAAGTCATCCGTTCTCGAAGTGTCTCCAAAAATGTAGCAACAATTCCTCTACAAGATCAAAGAACTGTTACTGCCGATTGGTATACAACCATTTTGTTTGCCACGACAACCAACCTCAAACGACTAATCATGCACCACCAAGATAATGCAAGTTCGCACACAGCACGGAAGACAATTGAATTTTTAACACATCAAAACGTCGAATTGTTGGACCATCCTCCGTACAGTCCGGACCTAAGTCCCAACAATTTCTTACCGTTCCGAAAAACAAGAACAGACTGCGTAGTCAAAGGTTCCAGTCGTCAGAAGGAGCAGTCGATGCCTTCAAAAACGCAATTTTGACTGTACCAACAAACGAATGGAACAACTGCTTCCAGAGTTGGTTCGAACGCATGCAAAAGTGCATTAATCTTTGTGGAGATTACTTCGAAAAACAATGAAACCTTTATAAGCTATTTACTGTTTTACTCCAGTTTTATATGCAAAACTTAAAACACAACCCACGTACCCAGAATTATAAACTCTGAAATCGCATTACATAAATGTTTTTTCAATTCTAGAAATAGATCATAGTCCCTGGTAGCTAGATTAAGTGAATAATGTGTATATGACTGTAATTCCCAACGTAACTTGAAACCATATTTGACGAGCAACGTTGTGAATTCCATTACATTAAAGGTCAGTTGTGTAACTTTTCAAATTGAGTTTTGTTGAGTGATTAATACACTAAAACAGTAATTAATAGAATTTGAAAAGAAAACAACGATCGCAGAAACATGAGTGTTAATCATTAACTTTGCATTATTCAGTCATATTAATTCCAATGACGTTAAAAACTTCCCTTGTATTTTAGTTTTATTACTAATATATAAAGTCCGTGATATAATTATTAGGCACACTTAAAATGTTGAGTTTTATGAATTTTTAACAAAGGGAAAATAGAACAAATGTAATATATGAAAATATTTATTGATTTTAAAACAAATATTAAACGGTATATGAAAAATTTATCTTTAATATCATAATATATACAATGAACCACTTAAGCCCCGCTAGCTAGTAAAAGACCAGAAAAATGTACTGCGGAAGTAATTGCAAAGAAGGTGGCAAAATTTCAAAAAAAACTATTCTTAATATTTATGACTGATGGTGCCGCAAATATGCTCAATGTAAGTCGGTATCTTAAACAATTTTGTGGTAACTTGTTATATATAAGATCCATGATTTAAATCTTGTAACGCAAACTATTCGACTATGTTATCCAGAGGTAGACGGCTTAATAGCGCAACAAAAGCTGCATTTCTCAACCTATGTTCCGACATCCCTAAACCTTCACGTATGATTCATCTCTAAAGGTAGCGTTTTATTACTTTCATCATTGCTAACAAGTTAAGTCTGTAGTTTCACAATTTCATCCCAACGAAGCAATTGCCATCAAACTGAAACAAATTCAAAGATGCCCAAGTTGCAGCAGATTATTCATGACAATTACAATAACCTAGTTTAAGCACTTGAAAAATAATAAAATTCTTCATTTGTTATTAATGGAGTCAACGCAAATAATGGCCACTGTACAAGCACAGTTACATATGTACATCCAGTGATACAAGAAATATTAGTATTATGGCTAAAGTAGATAGTGTGTTAACGAAAGATTCAGATTTTAATAGATTAATACAAATTTATGGAAATAGTGGGTCTACAGATCCGTTAACTATTAACAAAGAATGTTTTTTTATGCAAGTATTTCATAATTAGACGTAGAACGGTCGCTCTCTACATATAAGATCATTTATTGCTCACGACGAAAACGCGTACATGTAGAAACTGTTGAAACATACCTGATGATGCAAACATTTAACCGATCGTATCTACTTTGTGCATCTGCATACTGAAAACAATGTTTAAAAGAGTAAGTGTTTATTTCAGTTTATTACCTACTGAACCGCCTTATATTTCTTTGAAAGTTATGTCTACCTTACTGTATATGTTTGTACATTTTACATGTCCATGCAGTTCAAGTACTACCTGTATTCTTGCTAACAATTTTTAACTGGATATTCCCGAAATTTTTTATTTTACAGTAGAAAATCAATATAAATGCTTTCAAAGTTCATCCAAACAATAAATATTTACGTATTAATAAAGTAGATTCATGAAGTGGATCCGTGATACCAAATATTTTGTATGATATTGGAAGGCCGATTTGTTTACCTTCAATTCAAAAAATACAAAAGCTTTTTCTGATTTTATAGAGGGGTGCATGTAAATACACTAACATACAAAACTACAAAAAAAAACACGAAGATGTAAACAAACGTGAGTCAATACCAGAACATTCGAGTTCCTCCGATCGCAACCTTTCTAAGCTAATATTCTGCAAGTTGATATAAACTCGGAACCGCTCGGATCGGAGTGTGGAGTTTTGTCGCCAAACGAAAGCGCACAGTCAGTTTGTGTATTTAAAAGTGTGTGGATGTAATCAGCATCAAGCTTATAGTATTTGAACGATATTGAGTGGATTTATTGTGTACTCGATATAAACGGCAATCTAGTGTTATCGTTTCGGTTTTCTTAGTTTATTTTACTTCAGTTGGAATACGATTGTTTCTTTTAGTTTTAGGTTGAATTTAAACTTACATTTGTTTCGTGACATGACGAAGATTTAAAATGTGTTCAATTGATATATAAAATGGAAATACTCACACTTAATAAATTGGTAAGGTATATTATTTAATATTTAAATCTTTTAAATTTAGATGTGTTTCTACTGCTACCTGATTATCATATAAATATGCTACTATCCATATTTATATAGCTGCAGTGAATATGAGAATATTAATTTCATATTATATACATTTAACTTAATCAGAAAGGGATAAATTCAATTATTTATATGTTATTGTTAATGAAAACAATTACATTTATTAGCAATCTTTTGTAGCGGTAACAAAATTCTTCACGCATGTAATGTTATCTGTAATTATTTCTTTATAGTTACACATCATTTCCATTTAAGTAAATATTATTTATATTTATGTATGCTATTATTCATAAATTTTACGCATGGTACTTTTTTTTACTTTTCTTTATCTGAAGTTAACGTGAATAGGAGAAAGTGTAGAATGGTTATTCTAGACTTTTTTGGCACGTGTTCAATAGTCTTTAATATTAACTTGATTGAAACGGAACACCTAAAATACTGCAATTGTGGTAAGAAAAGTATATTGGTCAAGCAAAGCATTACTTTTATATCCACAAAAAAATCTACGTAGTACTTTTGCTAACATTAAAAATATAAAACGTGTGAAAATGTCATTTATTAAGGTAATCGAAGACTTTCTTTGCAATAGAGAATATTATAGAATATACAAATTAAAAGAAGATACATATACAACAAAATGGTGGGACCGACGGAACACAGACGAGTTATATAACAAAAAAATAAAAAAAAACGTTTATTCGAGGTGTAAGGGTATTTCATAAAGAATTATAACTTCCTAATAAATGTTCAAAATGATATTTTTCATTTGATTTTTTGTTTAAAAAGGTAACAGTAAATGGAGGTGTTAAATTGAAATTACAATAAACGTTCGAAATGGCCTCCACGGGCAGAAAAAACATCTAAGCTCTTCGGATCACAGACTGCCTCACGCTCTCAAAAATTTCTGAGATGTTCCGAATTTGCCAGTATCTATTTTCCACTTTCTTTCGGAGAGTTCAATTTCTTAAACCGGGGTAGAATAAACTATTGATTTTAGATAGACAGGAATTAAGATTTCGAGACTTTAGGTCAAACTACAGGTTCAGCATTACCAATCCATCTTTCAATATATATCGCGTTTCAAAATTAGCGTTATCAAGACTAAAGTGGGCTGGTGCACCGTCATACGTGAACCACATGCATCTTCTCAACATTTAGTGAACTTCTATCATTGCTGATGTGTCATTTTCTAAAAATGCCGATAATTTTGGACAGCTGCTCTGATAAAATTAATATCGACATGAAGATTTTCTTCTTGCCAGCAATGTAAATTCTGAAAATTAATGATACTAGCTCTTCATTTGTATTAGGACAGTTTGTAAAACTTTGTACTCTGGAAGTCTCTGAACTCTGCAAATCATTTGGATAAAGTTTATTGGTTCTTAAAATCCGGTACACAGCCATTTACTGACATCTTCTGCCAATGCAGTTCTTCGAGAACTACCGTCTGTATTTTGTTCAATACGGTTTAAAAACACGTTCTTGCATATCGAAAATTCTTGTAATATATCTTGTCTACAGATTTATAAGATTTTGTTTCCATTAATCTTATGTGAAGCCTCTAGAATGTTTTCTTATTTGATAAAGGATCCTTTGGAAAACGGTTTACGTAAAGTCCTCTTACTTCAATATTATTACAATGTTACACATCGTACATCAAATGCATATCAGACATATCCAAAATATGATTTGCCATTTTTGTACAATTAAATCAGTTCATGAACTGTCAAGTTGTTTGTTTATTTCATTGTATTGCCCTTAACGGAAATTATTTTGAATATTTATTATGAAAATTTTTAAGGATGCAACAGAAATAGCTCCCTAATATTAAACGTAACAGTCCTAAAAGCTAGTCAAAAATTTATTTCATAGTTTGAAAGAGCAATATTTGCCAATTATTTCACATACAAATACACCATTACTTGGTTTTGAAAACGATAGCTATCAAATGTTGACTGTTTTTTTTCCATGTAATGCTAATGTCTCCTTGAAGTTCCACAATACTTTCCTGGTCATATCCGGTGATACAGCCTAGATTTTTTGACGGATGTCGGCTTTCATGTCGTCCAAGGTACGAGCCTTCAGGTATTCTCAGAGAATGTAATCCCAAGGTATGAAATTGGAGGAACGGACTAGGCGTGGAACCTCATCTTATAAGATCAGACGCTCTGGAAAATTTATCTCAGGAGGTTCGTTCGTGAATGCCCTTTATGCCCTTGCTGTGTGTGCAGAAGCACCATACATTTTTTGAGTTTCGACTGCAGGAATTGTATAGTATCTGTATGTAAGGATCACAAGTTGCTGTCCCTCAAGTCTCTCAACGTATGACGAGAAGTTAGAACAATATTCAAATGGCAAACATTGGTTTTTAAAATTGTGAAATAAATTTTTGAATAACTTCCATATTGTTGCTTCGTTATTTACGTTCAATGTTCGGGAGTTATTTTTCCTGTGCCCTGTATATGAATTAACACATTTATACGTTTGAAAAATGAAGTATTGTAGTGAGAAGAATTTGAGGTCTGCGACTAAACGGTAATATTGTAATAATTTGCATAATAAAATCGATTAAAATAAGCGCAGTTTGTTCGTAAGTGCTAAAATAAACATAAATAAAGTGAAAACCGTATCCTGTTATTAATAATATTGAACAATCCGCCGGGTAACCAACGATAGGAACCGATGACATGATGCAAGCATTAGCGACAGCTTTCATTATGTTAGTGACGGCCAAGATGCCTCCCAAAGGTGGATTGTTAACTGCGGCGGGTGTATATAAATTTCTAAGTCGCTTTCCTACGTCAGAATTACTATATACATTATTTCTTTTATTTATAATCGCACCTATCCTTCAAACTCGGGGCTTCGTTCGCAGTTAATGTAAAATTCACGAGAATAGAATTAACTAAAAGCTTGGTGAGCTAATTATTTCAGCAACAATTGTTTAGAAACAAAAGCTAAAAAGCTAATCATTTTGAATTCGTTTTTGTTAATTTATAATATATGGTTTTATTTATTGCTATATTTGATTTATATATGGTTTCATATGTATTACAAAGGTATTAAAGAGTCTATATTAATGAAATATATAAAATCCGCGATTGAATACAATCGAGGAAACCTTAAAATACATCTATGTAACGTGCATATTATCTACATTGTTACATAAATAAACCAGTATGAACTGACACCGTGATATTTTGTAAGAGAGAAAAAGAAAGCTTGCAAACAATATATGTACATTCATTTACATGTGCTAATTTATGTAACAATTATTATTTTGTTATGTAATATTTAGTTCATGTACTAAATAAAATCAAATATTGATTCACTGAATTTTAAATTTTGCTAAGGTTAATAAAAAACACCAGGAAATGCTGAAATGTAATAAGTACATATTTACATTCTATTATGTAGTAATTATAATCAAATACATATTTAATATGTATGGACACGTAATAAATAAATATGTGATTTGCAACTTAAACAAATCACGCCGGCTGTCAGTCGGACATTTATGAGGAGTGCTTCTGATAGCTGGTATCTTATCTGGTTCGCGATACAATGTGTTGACATTTTATTCATATACTGTCTGATGCTAGTGTTTAGTATATATGGTTTGAAATACACTCCGCGCAACATGAATAGGACCAACTGCATATATGACATTTGTAGTTGGTATAAACATGGTAGCGCGCTGGAATTGTTATTTTCGAAAATAAGAGGGTTGATAAAAAGATGTATGTAGGTACCAAATATAATTTTTGTAAAAGTCAGTGCAAATGTACGTTACTAATGACAATAAGTAGAGTAATTAAACGCCACTTGAATACGACCAATCTACAAAATAAAAGATTCGTTTGCAATAACAAAATATTTTATTGTTCAATAATGAGTACTTTTGCCATTATATCTTATAACCTCAAATAGTCGGGATGGAATGGAATTATACAGGGTTCTCAAGTAGTCAACGGGAAGTTCCGCCCAACTTCGTTTCAGCGCCTGCTCTAGTTCGTCAGCGCAACTGAATTGGGTAGCATTGGAGTACAATTTACGCGACAACCATCCCCAAACATTTTCTATGATGTTCAGGTCGGGGGAGAGCGATGGCCAATCGAGAACCTCCATGCCTTGTTCTTGAAACCAGCGTCGAACAATGCGCGCGGTGTGAATACTGGCATTATCCTGTTGGAAAATAAATGGCCCACCTGCCATAACGTTGGAAAATTTGTCTTTCACCTGTTGCAGCAGCTGGACGTACATTTCCGAATTCTGTCTGCCCTTCACTATTACTAAATCAACAGGTCCATTATAGGAAACAGCTCCCCATACCATGACTGAACCAACATCGGCTCGCCTTCGTGACTGAATCACTTCATCTTTACGTAAATCGTGGAAATAATAAGAAAACCCATCCGGGCCATCTAAATTAAACTTCTTCTCGTCACTGAAAATAACAGTTTGCCATTCTCTTGTCCACCCCATTTTTGCTTGAGCAAACTGAAGACGTGCAGTGCGCTGAAATTCCCTTAAAGGAGGCCGTCGTTTAATTTTCAAACGTTTTAAATGCGGACAGGTCTTCAGTAACTTCTGTACAGTTCTTACCGATGCATTCGTTCCAACGTTATTCGCGATTTGTCTTGCCGTTAATGCCGAATTCGATGCTTCGCGTAATATGGCTCGACGTTCTCTCTTAGTTGTAACGGATGTTGTTCGCCCTTTAAAACGTTTTCCATAATTCTCGGGATCCCTAATAAAATTGTTCACAACCTGGTGTGATCGACTTATTTTCTTTGCAGTAGCCCTTGAGGAATACCCTTCTTGATGGAACGCTTTAATTTTTCCAATTTCTTCCATACTTAAGCACTTCTGTCGTCCCATCGTTGCACAATACCCTTAATTACATATGTTTGTTTATCCGGATACACGTTGTAACTCGACACTCATCCGGTAGCTTCCTATTAAATACTGGTCGTATCCAACCGGCGCGGTGCATTTTATATGTATGTGGTACTTACGTCACCCAATGCATAACGTTAGGCACTATTGCGCAATAATGCGTATTATTTGCCATATCATACCATTACAAACTAGCATTGTATTTTTAGTAAATGAATTGTTTTTCAAACCACCGAAAGCTTGCAACAAGTCGGGTGGTCCTATTCATGTTGCGCGGTGTGTATATTGTAGTATAATGTGGTGGACATACAAATTAATACTAAAGGCTTTAATTAGATAGCAATGCTAAAATGTGTTTAGATAGATAAGTATTACGTAGCGTTAATTAATTCGCAATTTTTTTACATTTATGTAAGGTCAAATTTCGACGATTTTATGCAAGCAAATGCAATTAAAATTTGATTTATTTATTACTCTTATCTAATGCCAAGCTTCTAAGGCACAATCATAAATTATTTTACGATACTTCGTTGCTTATTATCAGTGTCTTGATAAAATTTTCCAAATCTAGGCACATTCTCCCGATTAAGAAAAATTATGACACTGACATACCTGCTTATCGAAATTTCGAAACAAAAATAGGTTTTTAATATGGATTTTTCCCCATGAAGTTTCATAACTGTATTTAATTGAACTCATTATATTTATTTGTCGTGGCGGATAAATTCAGGTAATTTTCTACTGTTTTTCTCCATACGCAGGTCTTTGTTTACTTCTTTTATCTGTTTCCAATTCTTTTTTGACTTCAAAATTCCCGGTATTCTCTTAATTTTTTTAGTTTATCGTTTGACCTTGTCATCAATCGTTTTTACGATTTTACTGGTGTTATTACCATAACATTCATTAAGCATCAATAGTTTTTGCTATTTATCTTCTTTGATGCAGTTATCATTCTTATTTGTTGATGTATTTTAAGATTCTCACCTTCTGTCTCAGTGAAACCCATTATATCTGCTACATATGTACGTAATAATATTCTTATTATTTTGAAGCAATTTATTTAAAAAGTTGCATATTTCTTTGCGAGTGTATAAGGGCAGTAAACTATATAAGTATTAAATAAATTATTTACTTAAACAGTGTATTTATATATCCATTTATAGTGTTTTTTTTTAGAGGTGAAGAACTTTAAATTGGCAACACTGTTTTCTGTGACAGTCGATTTGACTGACAGTTCTCGGTTGTTTTCGAGTAACTTTAATTTGGCAATTCATCATAAATAGACTCACTCCAAAACAACAAAAATATGGTTCAATTCGAAAAACTTATCGGGCATTACGTGCATTATATGGTGCCCATAATAATCCATCAGAGCGATTAATTCAAGAAACTATGGATCGTTTTCGCAATACGTTTACTCTAAACGATAATACGCATTCCGTAAGCACACAACAAGCGACTGATAGTGTGCGGCGTAGTGTTGATGATACAAATGTGTCAATTCGTCATCGTGCTTAACAATTAAACTTGTGTCCATCCACTTTATGGAAAATTTTGCGTAAGATTTTGATTTATGTCCTTACAAGATTCAACTTGTACAGAAATTGAAACTACACGAATATTATACATTACACTATTCTGTTACATTCGTATTGAAGCTGCCAATAAATATACCGGATGAGTCAATAAAACAGGACGATTTTAAAAATTGTAAAATATACAAAAACACCTTTTTAATTTGTTGATGAAAAAATAATCTACACAAACAGGAGTATTCTAAAGTCCAGTCATTCATTGTTTGAAAATAATATCCAAACGGTAGCCTTCATTTCGGTGCACAGCTCTATTGTAAAGCTAGCTGCACATAACATAAATGGTTCTTGGGAGTCGTTAGTTTAATACGATTTTGTTTTTAGGAAACCCAAAAAAAGTCACATATGGTCAAGTCACGGCAACGGACTGACCAGAACATCGCCATTTTTACTAACAACGACCGAGGAACGCCTGTTTTAACACACCCATTAACATTTGTGCTGTGTGTCAGGTCGCACCAATTTTGTAGGAAGAGAAAAATTCTGTAACATATAGGCGTAATGATCAAAGTTCATAGTTACTGTTTTCCATCTTGGGTATGAAAAAAATTAAAGCCGATTATCTCTAACGAAGAAACCACACATCACACCATTACTTTCTTTGAATGTAGGGATCTTTCGTGCAATTTTCGGATGTAATTGTTTGATCAATAACTAAAATTTTGTTTGTTAACGAAGTTCACTAAGATGAAAGTAACTTTGTTAAGAAAACGTTGATCGAGTAAAGTAATTTCAAATATTGAAAAACTACACTATCTGAATTTTTTAAGGATGATTGTCGTAGGTTAATCCAAGAGTTAAGTTTCGTCGTTGAATGGATCTTCATAGACTCCCTTACATTGAATTACTTATCACTTAAATATTCTCTGACATTCGTTTCGATTCGTTTTGCCACTGCCATCTCTTTTTTTTGTTGTTGAATCGCTAGTTTTGAAGTTTCTAACCCACTTTTGAATAGTATTGTTAGACAGTTTACGAGCGTGAAGCGTTAAACGGTAGAAACTTCATACATTTTGGTAATATGCTTTAATGCCAATGCGCGTTTTTCATCGGACTAGGTCTCCATTGTTATCCACTTCCTCGTTTCTAGAATCAGGATAATGATGACCCAGCCCCACTCTCTTTCTTCCCTTTCTTGTAGTCGTTCTTCCAATCGTCCCGTTTCATTGGCTCACCCTGTATTATTATAATTATGTGTACGACATTACGTATTGTAAAATTAATTTTTAAAGTAATTTTACGTTTTCTTCAAATATTATCTAGAATTTTGTGTTTAGATGCCATATATCAACTTTGATATTTCTTAAGTTTAATTTTATTATAAACATAATCACATGAACTTTTTTTTAATAATCTGCAGACATAATATAAACAGAGTAAAGTTCAAACCTGATATATTATGATTTTAAAAGTATCTAATAATAATAACGAAGCCGAAGATTTACGACTTTTCTGATAGTTTCGTTCTTTTTCGTAATCGTAATCTCTTTTAACTTCAATGTACTTGCACCACCAGTTCTGCAACGCTTTTATTTCATCAGAAAAAAGTATTTTTTTTCTTTCAATTGATTAATATTTGCAAAGTGGCGTCACCTGGTGTAATTTTTTAAATTATTACATAAAAAAGAAATTGGACGAAGCCAAATTTGAATTATACGATTGGTGGTTCATCTCAAAGAAGTCAACCTCGTGGATGATGAGTTGGACTTCGGTTGCCTTGTGAACTCCTATATCGTCATGAAGAATGGGGACTTTTTTGTAACACAAACTTTGACTTCTTGATCATAGCTGTTCTTGGTTTTGTTAACGTATTACTGTAGGTAACGGCTATTATTACAGTTCCGTTTGACCTATTGTGTAGAATTGTTGAAAAAGTTTGGTTTAGATACATATATTTACTGCATTAACAATGATAGAAGTTTTTAAATAACGATCTTCGAGAATCATTGTTTCAACTTCCATGAGCAAACGTAAGGATTGGTTGTGTCAGAAGGATTTCCGTTTCTTGAATAATCTTAAATGAATTTACGACCCCGCCAAAGTTGTTTTGACCAATATTTCATTTTAAAATATGACGGAGCCTCGTTCCCGTACACATATTCCGTCAAATATTCGTTCGTAAATAGTTTTAGAAGAATTCTGTTCCATTATCAAAAATTTCATGACACTGCGGTATTCTAATTTCATAAAAGTCTTTTTCTGTTGCGAAGCACTTTATAAAATACAAAATAATTGAATTGAAGTCAAATTTGGTAATTGATTTTTTTTTCTTTAATTCGAGGTTTCTTTATGTTTGTGCTTACTTGATGAAAAATTCTGCTTTTAGTTATTTCATAAAAGACACATTTTAAAGTATTTTTTAAGGAATAGTTCCAGTAAAGATTAAATTTTGTGGATGTATATAAGTAAACACTTTTATAACATAGTCTGTAACATTAAACACGATATATCATAAATCCACATCAAGAAAATTATGGAAATTATAAAATACAATTGTACAGAGTAATTTCTAAATTTGTCAATAGAATAACCTATACAACCCATCGCAGTTCAATAATTACTCGCTTAAGAGGAAGATGTCAGCGATATTATCGAAACGTTAAGTGTTGAAGGGTTTTCTTCAGAAGAAAAAAATATTTTGGATTGCACCTAATTATAGTTATTTTTCTAATTCGCTGTTATTAGATCACCGAAAACAAGTATAGATTATAAATACAGCTTTAGTCTAGTACAATTCAGTTGTTCAAGGGTGGTCAAATTGAAATTTCATATCAAACTCAAACGTCAAAAAATATGAAGTCGAACTGTCAAATACAAACGCAATCAACAAAATATCAAATAATCGCAAATGTGCAGTATAGAATAATTTTATTCATGAAGTATATGGTTTTTATTTATAATATTATTATATTATAGTAAAACATTTTTTGATACAGTCAATTTATTTTTTTGCATCATTCGTAAAATTCCATAAATTACTTATAACTGATGCGAAGGAAGGAAGTTATTTACGGTGCTTTCAACAATTTATATAATTTTATGTGGAATATATGAAAAATTGTCATTCATTTTGCAGTAAATTTAAGTTCAAAATATTCAAAAGAGGATTGACAAATTCAAATTTTAAATTGTGTATCAAATATTATCATGTATCACCAACTCAGTATTTTAATATAACAAAATTTGTTTTCTATTTACTGAAATATAAATTCAAAAAAATGAAATTCACTCTGAACTTGGTAATTGGGCTTCAAAATTGGAAATATTTTATATCAAATTGCCCCCATTTTCCTAGAAGTTGAACAATAAAATTCAATGCAAGGTTTCGTCAATAACACTAATTATATTGGGTCTGGGAAAAAGTTCGTGGCGTTTTTTCAGTAAAATTCAACTGGTCCCCGCATGGCGCGTGGACGAATTCATTTAAACCGAATATGCTCCATTATATGCAAGGTCAACTAATTATATTGTTTCGCCCGAATTTTTTTATCGACAATGTAATGATCCCATTGAAAAACTTGTGGTTTCTGGTCGATCAAGTAGTTTTCACAGGCTTCTTTTGAAACCAACTTAATTCATTGAGAGAGTTCTGCAGAGATCGAAACAGATGATAGTCAGAGGGTGCTATATCCGGACTGTATGGGTTTAATCTCTCAATTTTTGACGGGTCATCAAAAAGTGTGTGTTTTCTATTTACTGAAATATAAATTCAAAAAAATGAAATTCACTCTGAACTTGGTAATTGGGCTTCAAAATTGAAACGAAATATTTTATATCAAATTGCCCCCATTTTGTGGTCAATGCCTAGCTCCATGCCAATATCTGATATGCTTATCTTGTTGGACTTTTTCAATGATTTCAGTTTTCGATAAAGAACACACAGCACAAATTTTATCAAATTCAATGCAATTACAATGTTTCTACGTTTTCGTCAAAAAAACGAGCCGTAACACTAATTATATTTTCTTGTCAAAGGAAACCCATTAGTAGAATATTTTGAGAATGTCTCTTAAATACCTTGCTATGCTTTAATGTATAATTATATTTTCACATGAAATTGTAATTAAATATATAATTTTACTACCAATTAATTTACTGTTAGTCTAAGAAGGCTTTAATTTGTCAATAATAGCTTTTTAATTGGAACTAATTTAGATATATACAGAGTGGCATATAGAAGAGAGAAATATCAATAGTACAGCTGTTACGTATGTAGCATATATTTTAACCTTTTAGACACAATTAACGTTATGTAATGAGGTGATAGACTGTGAGCTATTGTACACATTCATATTTTAATTGACCAATTCTATAACCAAACTCTAACCATGTTGTATTATATCTACTCAATATAATGTTGATCACATACACCGACGGGAGCCCGAACCAGACGTCTCTTTTCGATCTCCTTAATGTCAGAAAAAGAGGAACACTGTATAAATCACATGCAGGTACTTATCTGTCGTGTCCGTGTTCCTTTTTCAATGTTATTCATCCCAGTTTAAGTAAAACAATTTTCCAAAATCTTGTGAAACGAATATACAGTGTACATTTTGGTTCTCAACGGTACAGATCGCGTACGGAGTTTGTTTTACATACACGAAGTTGAGATTTATATGCGTACAGTATGTGTATGAATGCCGGATTAGATTCATGATGGTGAATCGACGGCGTTCTTTGATATGTTCGACGAGTGTTAATGGATTTCTTAACCGATTTTGGACATTAGAATACACTGGCACTATTATTAAATGTATTGTTTGCAACATCAACATTTTACCGTATAGTATTTTTATGTGTAAGACATGTTAACACCAAAACAACACCGATTAAATGTGCAACATGATGTACCATATTATAAAATTTCTATTTTTATGTTAAGTGTGTGCAATATTCCACAAAATACTGTAGACAATGAAGAATTTCGAAACTTTTGGGGGAAATACGTTCCGGAATGGAGATTGCCAACAATTACAGTATAATTTTTCTCGAGTGAAAAACACGATTACGGATCAAATAAAAGCAGTGTTAAAGGATCAAAAAATATTGCTGACGGTATTACAAGATAAGATTAATAGATTAAGTCTCTTATTCTAATAATTCCAATAAAATAAAATACAATGGGACTTTAATAACGCTTATAGTTGACCAGTTTTATACTTTTTTTTTTTGAAAGCAGGCTTTTAATTTTTTAAAATTTTTAATCATACAGTACAATACAATTTCATATGTCTTATGACTCATTTATTTTAATTAATGGTAGATATAGATGCCATTATATATAATTTAAAAATTATAATTAAATACTCAAATTACCTATTTGAATTAAACAAGGTTTTCACGTTTTTAAATGCGCAATTAGAACCACATGGAATACATTAACATCCTATTACAAAGAAAAAGAAAACTGAATATTTACTTGGTCTGAAATTTGTTTATTAATATTGTATTGACTTTCCAATTTTCTAAAAAATATCCTTTTAGTGACACAAATTTTAAACAAAACATATGTTTTTTAATATTGCTATTATATAGAGTTCGTTAAAATAATAGTGTGCATAAATATATTTCTATATTTTGCATCGGTATTTTCTCGTTTCGTGCATTCTTGTTTGGTGCACTATTAAAATTTACCTGATATTTTCTTCTTTCGTACACCGAAGTAATAATCACTTTTATGGTTTCTTGCTTCGTACAGTTTGTCCAATCGATTTATAATAACGGTGCGGTCCGAAATATTTTAATCCTACTTAATTACAGTCGAGATGAGTTCCAGGTATTATCAACTTGAGTCCCGTCCTCTAATGTAATGATAATGGATAATTTCTAGAAATATTAGGGGTAATATTTCTAGAAATGGTACCCCTACCGCGGTCACAAAGGGGTTCTAACCAATAGAATAATATAAATATGGTATTGCAGATGGGTAGAATTGGTGGATATATAAACGTAAAGATTACGAATTGTTAGTGTTAGTATAGTTTAATCATTCGAAAGAAAATATTTGTGAAAATGGATTTGCAAATAGTTGAAACCAAAAGGGGAAAGCCTTCGATTCTGTATTCAGGATACAGATTTACTATGAAGCGTATTTTTAAAAATACGAATAAATTGTGGTCGTGTGCTAATAGAACCTGTCCTGGAACAATAACAACTTGTAAAGACTATAAGTTTCTGGAAGAAAAATCTTCTCATACATGTGTTCCAGACATAGCAAAAAATGAAGTTCACCTGTGTTTACATAAAGCCAAGAAGCGTGGCAGAGAAGAACTAGTTCCGATACCACAAATCTACAGACAAGAAATGATGTCCGCAAGAGATGCCGGACTGGACTTCGTTATGGAAATTCCCGACTTTTTATCTGTTAAAGACCGATTCTACAGAGAAAGACATAGAGTGTTGGGAATCAGCAGTCTGCCGAAAAAACGAGAAGATATTGTCATCCCAGTGTCGATGCAACCATTTCTCCTTGTAGATGATGCCGAAGGATGCGAAGACAGAATTATAATTTTTGCAAGCAATGGAGGACACCTGCTTACGCAAAGTAGCGAGTTGTTTATGGATGGAACTTTTAAAAGCTGTTGCTCGCTTTTTGATCAACTTTACACCATCCACATGGACTTGGCCAGTGATACAAACACAACATATTTTGTCCCAGTCATTTACGCCCTATTACCAAATCGGAAAGAATCTACTTATAAGAGACTTTTCAATTTACTACGAGAAAAGATACCAACTCTTAACCCCATGAAAATTCACATTGATTTCGAGCAAGCTGCGATAAATGCCCTACAACATGTTTTTCCCGGAGTTATTATAAAAGGATGCAACTTTCATTTCAACCAAGCGATTTGGAGAAAAGTTCAACAATTGGAGTTAGTAACACATTACAAGGAACGAAAGGATGTACGGGATCACATTCGTATGTGTGCAGCATTGGCACATTTACCAGAAGAAGATGTAAGTGATGCGTGGTTACAAATAATGGAAAATGCACCAAACATGGAGGCTCTTACCAAGTTCAATGACTATTTTGTGGAGCAGTGGCTGGAAGGTACTTCGATATGGGTGTGTTACAATGAAAGGCACCGCACTACAAATTCAGTCGAAGGGTGGCATAACCGTTTAAATAAACGTGTTGGCAAGGCACATCCTAATGTTTATGAACTTATGACTGTGCTGTTAGAAGAAATAAATTATTACGATATCATACAACGAAGATGTGAGCTTTACCTTTCTACACCCATGGCCATATGGCCAGTGTACGAAACGAGAATATGATTAAGTCAAATTTTACAGCTTATCGGGTTAGTGTACGAAACGAGAAGGTTTTATGACAGTGTACGAAACGCGATGTACGAAACGCGCATAAATCTTTGCATCAGTACTTAATAGTATTTCGAGGTTAACCACTAGGAAAATCAGATGCTTCGTTTTAAAACTGTGATGTATATTGATTTGGATTTATTCTCCATTACATAGGAGAATTCCCAACTGTCACGCGTTTAATCTTCACGGAATTATCGATAATTAAAAAGTATGTTGCAATATACCTAAGATCCATTAATTAGTAGTGTACTTGCACGTATGCTTTGAAACAAATTACTAATAGTTAGTAGAAGTTAGTACTTGATTAGAACACTGTTAACAACTTAAAGCAAAATAATAATTATTAATTAACACTGATAGAGTAACTGAATAATTTACACTAATTATACAAATGAGGAGGATCTGTTACACATTCACTGCATTTAAAATTCTATTAATACACGAATTTGTACCTTCACAGACACAATGGATAAGTATGCTGCCTTTGTTTGTAATTATAATTGCATAATCGTAATCATTATGTGTTAAATCTTTAAAGGGGGCTTGTTTTTAATTCCTTTTAATAATACACGTGCTATTTTGAATGAATGAAATGTTTTCGAGATATGTGCGCTTATCTGGTAACACTAAATCATATAATCTCTCGCCGTCAACTTGTCAAAAATGTAACACATGTACCTGAATTTCTAAAAAAATTTTAAATACAATTTTTTCATATTGGAATTAATTGCTTGATGTTTATAGGTTAGTCTAAATTGATGTGCCTTATTCCCTCTGTTTTATATTCTTTTTTTGTATATATTGTTCCCCTATATATGGTATTGTTGTCGAACAATCAGTGTGCATTCTAAAATCTACATACCAGGTGTACCGAAAAGTTATTATCGGTATTTTTTTGTTTAAAAACTATATAATTTTCGAGAAAATGGGAAAGTTTATTTATTCAAAATATTGGCCATTTGATTTTACACATTTTGCCCATCTTTCAAGTAATTTATGGATGTCATGTGCTTTGAGCGAAATCATTCATCGAGCCATTTTCTAACTTCTTCGAAATTTTCTGCAAGCGCGTGTCCCATTGATGCTAAAAGGTGATAGTCAGACGGGGCAAGGTCTGAAGAGCACTGCGGGTGCGACATTATGTCTCATCCAAGTGTTTTCAACGTTCCCTTGACCGGTTTTGCTGTATGAGACGGCGCGTTATCGTGCTGTAAAATCACTTTATCGTGTCTTCGGGCCTATTCTGGACGTTTTTCTATCAATGCATGGTTCAAATTGATAATTTGTTGTCGGTAGCGATCAATATTAACTGTTTCTCTAGGTTTCCATACTTTGTAATACACCACACCATTCTGGTCCCACCAAACACAGAGCATTGTCTTGTGACCAAAACGATTTGGTCTTGGAGTCGATAGGCCAGCTTCGCCAGGTAATAGCCATGATTTTTTACACTTAGGGTATAATTATATTTTTCATCACCCATCGCTATTCCATACAGAACTGTCATTCAATTGATGTGGTACCCGTTTTCCCATCTTTTGGATTTTTTCCGTTGCTCGTAATCGGTCTCTAATCCTTTCTGGAGCACATTTAACGCTTCTGCCAATTGATTTTGAGTTTGGCTTGGGTCTTCATCCAATAACTCCCGCAGTTTCGCATCTTCAAACTCTTTTGATCTACCAGATCGTTCTTCGTCTTGCGCATCGAAATCACCACTTTTGAATTGTCGAAACCACGCCCCGCAAATTTTTATGGTTGGAGCATGCTCACCGTAAGTTTCTACCAGCAAACAACGATATTCACCGGCTTTTTTTGATTAAATAAGAGACGTAATGCGTGCCGCAAATGCACTTTTCAGGCACAAAACTCGACATTTTCAAAGAGGTATAAATATATGACGGTATTACTTATAACATGTACCTTTGAAGCGTGATGTCAGTAGAATAAAATGACATATGTGTCAAATCATAACATTGCACACTTAAGTCTAGCGACATCGGTTAGAAAAACCGGTAATGACTTTCCGGTACACCTGGTACATTAAAAAAATTGCCAATTACCAATTGGTCTAATTTGTGAGTGAAGTTAGGGGAGGCACGTTAGCAAATATTGGGGCAAGGCAAAGTCAATTAAGACTTAAGATTGCATACGAATAATGTACGTAATAATAATTTATGGCTTTCTTTCTAATGTAATTGATATTAAACGGCTTCGGGATGTGAAGATATGGACTATTTTTATTATACTATATGACGAAAAGAAAACGTATCACCCAGTGAAAGTATATATTTGTAAAGGAAATGTTGTGTGTTGATCATAATAAATGAATGAGTTTTCATTGAAAAATTCTTATCCTATTCTATGGACACCTGTGGAAGCTTATTCCAAGTAACTTGTAGGAAATTATATAGCTGTTGTAAATTGTCTATTTGAATTAAACAAGGTTTTAACGTATTTAAATGAGCCATTTTAACCACATAGAATACAATAACATTCTATTATATAAAAAAAAAGAGATTTACTGGGTCTGAAATTTATCGATCTAATATTGAGTTTCCAATTTTCTAAAAAATATCTTTTAAGTGATACAAACTTTAAACAAAACATATGTTTTTAACATTTTTGTCATATAGAGCTCATATTATTATATTTTTTTGCATCAATACTTTAAAATAGTGGTATTTGGAGGATAACTACTAGAAAAGTCAGTTGTTTAAAACTGTAATGTATGTATATTAATTACATAGGAGAATTCCAGGCACGCGTTTTATCTTTACGGAATTATCGATAATTTAAAAGTATGTTGCAATATTGAAAACCGAAGATCTATTAATTAGCAGTGTCCTTGCAGGTATGTTTTGAAGCAAATTACTAATAGTAGAAGTTAGTATTTGATTAGAACACTGTTATAAGTTAAAGCAAAATAATAATTATTGATTAACACTGGCAGACTAACCGAATAATTTACACGAATTATACAAATGAGGGGGATAGGTTACATGTTCACTTCATTTAAAATTCTATTAATATACGAAATTGTACCTTCACAGACACAAAAGATAAGTATGCCTTTACTTTCAATTATAAATGCGTAATCACGTATTCATTATATGTTAAATCTTTAAAGGAGTCTGGCTTTTAATTCTTTATAATAATACACGTGCTATTTTGAATGAAAGAAATGATTGTTTTTGAGATATGTGCACTTATCTGGTAACACTAAATCTCTCGCCGCCAACTTGTAAGGAATGTAACATGTATACCTGAATTTCTAAGATTTTTTTAAATATGTATTTTAACATAATCGAATTGCTTGATGTTTATAGGTCAGTCTAAATTGATGAATTATTTTTTCCTTTTTTCATATATATATATATATATATATATATATATATATATACGAGGATAGTTTGACAAGTAGTGAGAATGACACATAGGTGGCGCTCTAATTGGTAAAACAAATGCATAGTAATTTAGATTGCCTATTTATATGTTTACATTCCGATATTTAGATAAATCGGTTGATTAGTTTATTTTTGACATCTGATTGGTCCGAGATCATTTATAGCGTAGGATATATAAAAATTTTCAAATATCTTCAAAGAAACAAATCAAGCGAGTTTAAATCGACCTTGCAGGCCATAATACAGATCCACAAGGTTTGTGTAAATATTTTCTAATGGTAATCGAAAAATGCGCCGGAACACCATCGTGTTGAAACCACATTTATTGCCTTTTGTTCAGAGAAATATCATCTAAAATATCGCTTATTGTATTCTACAGAAAATTTAAGTGAGCAGCGCTTGTTATTTGGTTTGGTAAAAAAACTAAACTTAGTAACCCGCCCCCCATAATACCCATCCAAATGTTCAATGAAAAACGTACTTAATGTCTGGGTTCTGTAATAGTAGGATTATTTTTATCGGCACAAACATGCGTATTGTGCAAATGCAAAATGCAAACGCGTATTCATTAAGCCTTTTCTACACATTTTGGGCCATCCATTAACTCTCCGTTAATTAAGAATAGTATTTTGCACCGCGATGAACAAAGATAATTGTAACAATAGTAGGACAAAAAGCTTTCGGAGCGTTAATGAACTTCATTGTTATCATAAACTTAATACATATTTTAATAATATCAGAAATGTATAAGAAGAACACAATACACAATAGAAATATCTTCAGTACTTACTAGACGCCGAAACCACTATATAAAACATTAAATTATAACAAGTTACTGTACATTAAAAAACCAAATCAAACCTTTCTATATTCTCAGCTAACTTATTTTAAGATTCGCAGACATTTTCTTATTTACATTTTAGTGACTACTATATTATAATATTAAACGTTAGCGTAAAATGATCTAAATTATATTAGAAAATGAAAATCTGTGCACCTTTAATTTTCACACAAATTGAATTTCAATGAAGTTAATCCAATCTTTTAAGATCGCGAGCGTCGCTTAACAACGAAGCAGAGTGGATTTAACCAATTAAATTAATTCGTGCGCATAATTAACCTATATTCCTTTAATGTGTATTAGTAGTAGAAAGAGGATTTAATCGTTTATACGTACCACGTCATCTCGTTCACCACGTTTGTATAAAGTTAAACTGAAATATACATGTTAAAAATAGTAAAATTCAACTTTTCCGAAAATGTTTTATTTCCATAAATCATTATTTTTTAATCTGTGTTCATTTTTCGAATTTGATATCATTATATTACGAGGATAGTTTGACAAGTAGTGAGAATGACACATAGGTGGCGCTCTAATTGGTAAAACAAATGCACTGTGATTTAGGTTGCCTATTTATATGTTTACATTCTGATATTTAGATAAATCGGTTGATTAGTTTATATTTGACAGCTGATTGAAAAAGAAGCAACACGTCGTTTTGTTAAAATGGAAAAAGCAGAGTATCGTGCGGTGATTAAATACTTCGTAATTAAGGGCATGAAAGCTACCGAAATAAAAGATGAGCTACGGGAAACATTAGGTGAATCTGCTCCATCATCCGCCACAATAAGTAGATGGGTAAATGAATTTAAACGTGGTAGAACAAGCTGTGTTGACGAAGCGCGCTCTGGAGCACCCAAAATCGTGACTTCTAAGGAAATGATTATAAAAATCCATAATATTATTACGCAAGACCAACGACTCAAAGTGAGAGAGATAGCAGACATGGTAAACATTTTAACAAGAACGCGTACACCACATTTTAACGAAAGAATTGGGCCTTTCCAAGCTTTCGGCAAGATGGGTGCCGCGATTGCTTACGACTGATCAAAAGTTCACTCGTTTGCGCATTTCCAATGAGTGTTTGGACCTTTATAAGCGGAATCCGATTGATTTTTGTAGGCGATTTGTTACTTGCGATGAAACTTGGATACACTACAGTACACCCGAAACTAAACAACAGTCGAAACAATGGTTAGAACGTGGTTCTGCACCTGCAAAGAAAGCGAAAACCACCTTATCGGCAAACAAGGTGATGGCATCAATTTTTTGGGATTCAAAGGGCATTTTGCTCATTGATTACTTTCAGAAAGGTGACACAATAAACGGACAATATTATGCAGAACTTCTACAAAAATTAAATGTTGAGATTCGTGTTAACGGCCAGGAATGGCAAACAAAAAGATTCTGTTTCACCAAGACAACGCTCCCTCGCATACCAGCACAGTTGCGATCTCCAAAATCCACGAGTTGCATTTCCAATTAGTACCGCATGCGCCTTATTCGCCGAATCTAGCCCCTTCCGACTTCCACCTTTTTCCAAAATTGAAAACGGCACTAGGTGGAAAGAAATTTTCGTCTAACGACGAGCTTATTATCTTCGTAAATGAGTACTTTACAAGCCTTCCGGACTCGCATTTTAGAGATGGCATAAGGGCATTGGAGCACCGTTGGAATAAATGTATTGCTCTTTTAGGAGAATACATAGAAAAATAAAAATTATTTTGTATTTAAAAAATTCGTTTTTCTTTTCAATTCTCACTACTTGTCAAAGTACCCTCGTATATATATAGTTCCTAATATCGTATTTGCAAACAATTCAGGGTACATTGTGAAATCTACATGTATGTATTAAAAAATGTATTAAAAAAAATTGTCAATTACGAATTGGTCTAACTTCTAATCGAAATCAGCAGAAGCGCGTTTGCAGATATTGGGGAAAGACAAATTTAATTAAAACTTAAGATTGTATACGAATGATGTTCGTAATAATAATTCATGGCTTTCCTTCTACTGTAATTGACATTAAGCTTCTTCAGGACGTAAAAGTATGGATTGTTTTTATTATACTGTGTGATGGAAAGAAATGAATCACACAGTAAAAGTATATATTTGGGAAATTTTGTATGTTGAGAATAATAAATGATTGTGTTTTCATTGAAAAATTTTTATATTTTATCGAGAAAATTTACTAATGAGTAGGCGCTCCATATAAACGAATACATTCCGCTTTCACGCGGGCATGCGTCTAATAAGTGGAAGCTTATTCCAAGTAACTCGTAGGGCATCATGTAGTTAAGTTAATTGAAGGGTTGGGAAGTATCCCAACTCTTCAACCTATCATCTATAGACCCAGAAGAGAACATGATTGGGATATGTTTTATTCTAGGTATGTCACCTTGCTCAGACCAATGAAGTTGGACATTGTCTACCCAGAATGTGGCATTATTTAGTCCGTGGATATACCGCAAAACGAATAGTTCCTGAACTTCGTAATAATACCTCTGGGCATGTAAATGACCTCAAAGGAATACTAAAAGTAATACTTCTTTTACTAATTCCACCCCAAACCATAAATCATCTAGAAGTGCAGTCTCACGTTCTGAAAAAAAACTCGAAAACTGCTTCTATGACGCTGACTATCTTCTTGAGGTCAATCTCTCCAATAACGATTAACTATAGTAATATTTATTTGCATCGGCCTAGCGATTTCATGAAGTCCATCAATCACGACCCCTTTCGAAATCGCTTAGTTGACAATAATTTGTTTGTTCTCCCAACTATAGTTACAATTGAATAGCTAAACTAAACTGGCTCAAAATATAGAAAGAAAAACAATTTTTTCGTCGCAGTTCGGCAGAAAATGACACAGAGGTTTCTTGCTTTCTTTCTATTTTTTTAATTATTTTTATTTATTATATAATATCATTATTCTCAACACAGTTATTATTTGTACAGAATTGGATTTAAACAGTTTAAACATTTGTACTTTTACAAGATGATTTTTATTATATAGTATATTAACGTATTAGTATACAAAGCCTTGTTTTGTAATGACAGATAGTGGCGAGAATGCGTTCATTTGGTTCTCTCGGCGCCGATCGCAACTGTATCAAATTTATGCTCTTTACCAATTAATATACAAACCAAAATAATATACTACAAAAATCAGTTTTATTCTCCATTTAAAAAGTTTACGAAATTATGTTATTCACTTTATGCATAAAATTTAAAACAGAAACAATAAAGCTAATTAAAAAAGTGGTTTTTAGCATTAAATACTTATGTATATATTGCAAATACTTAAAGCATATTAGCGTGCCTCGTTTCTTGTACCAACAACAGTGTATCTAATGGCTTTAATAAGTTTTACAAAGGTAGAAAAATTCATTGAAGCAAAAGCATATGTTCTTTATTTGTATGGTTAAGAATAATTGGTTACAACTCCTTCTCCTAATGTTTCATCTAATTTGAAAGAACTTTATTCTTTTCTGCAGTATATGTTAGAATTATAGACATATCCTGATCTCTCCTATACTCTGATGATATCTTTAGATTTAGCACTAAATTTATTACCTTTCCTATAAAATAATTTACTCACTTGAAAATAGTAAGCCAAATATAACAAAAATTACACATCTGGTTCTTATGAAAAAGTTAAAATGCACACAGAGTTCGTCATCAACCCATCAGTATTGAACAGGAAATATCTCGATAGGCATTCATCCAATAGGGTTCGAAGGGTTAAATGAAACGAAATTCACCAATTACGAGAATAGAAACGATTTAATAGAAGAAACAGTATGCACTTTGCGGATGAGTATTAATATGACCAATAAATTATCTAATGAAATAGAAATACGATGTACAGATAAGGATATTCAACAAGTCAATTATAGACGCTAACTGTTCACGAGTTTCTTCGCAGGAATGTTGGATATCTTGATGACGTATGCGTTCACAATTAATATATGGTTTCATCAACGAACGTCGTAACACTATGCAATTGGTGTAACATATTTAAACGATAATTACAAAAATAACTCGCAATAAAATAAAAGATCAATCAAATGGTCTGAACGTTCTACCGATTTGACATAAGCTATTAATCTATAGTATTATGTATGATGTTAACAGTAATTAGAAAAACATTCTAAGCAGATTGCTAGGGAGATCAAGACGCAGCTTATCAAAAATGCTTATTTATTATTAAAAAAAGGGTATTAGAAATTATTAATTTAATTTGCCGACATTTGTTACTAATGTAGGCAACCAATTTTTTTTATTTTTAATAATAAAAAATTAGCAGCAAGCGCATTCTATTACTTAAAGAATTTACAAAGAATGTCGTATCTATTTATGAGCAACCCAAATCTTCAAATTCCATCAACGTCGATAGTGAATTTACAAGTCCAAATAGTCTGTGAAATGAATATTACATTTAGGTTACTATAACGCTTAATTGTAGATGATTAATATATCCTATTTTGAATAACCTAGATTCTAGAAGACAACGTAGTTGAATATCCTTTTTACTACCTCTTGAACTATATGTAAACATAAATGATGGCCCACTAAGGCTATTAAATTTCCAGATATTACATTATCTTGGTTACCTTATATGTCTAGGTTCTTAGCAAAAAGATTCTCTATTTGGCTTAAGTAAGAAGAGTAATGACTGCTCCATAATTTTCAAACGTTTTAATGAAGAATGTGCCAGAAACTACAAATATAATCTGCGACTACTCGTTAGGAAAGGTCTAATAAGTCAATACCAATATATTAACGATTAATTTATAGAAATATATATATATATATCGAATAGATCATTTATGAGCGAACAAGCGTTATAATTATTTATATTATCTTTTTGTTAAAGCAATATTTTGCATCAACTTTTGCTATTCCTTTGGCCAGTTTTCGAAAAGCTTTTAACTCTATTTCTCTCATTCGCCTTATAACATGTTCCATTTCTGATTATACAGTGGAATTTACAGAGTTATTCCGAGGGCTATTTTAAGGGTTTTTCGTTCTCAGATGATTTTTGAAAAAGCCCTTTGCTAAGATTGACTACTATTGAAATTATTAATGCACCGTAAGTAAAATTATTTGTTCCACTGGGTCTACCGAATACACAATTTGTCCAGAAATTAATTCTTTTTGTTTTTTATAACATGGTAGTTAGAAGAAACGGATTATTTGCAGCCACACGGGGTTAGTGCAGATCTCGAAAACGTTTATTTAACCGGAGATTTTATATATTGGTGATTATGTTTTCATTATGTCTTGTTATTTTTTCCTTTTGAAAGCTTTCAAAACTGATTACATCTCGTATTTTCGTTTGATAAACTTTTGTTGTTGAAGCTACGAACACCGAGAAAACTAATACGCATTTTATGTATGGAGTTGCCAATAGGAGTTCTTTAGAGGCTAGGCGATTTTACAGCAAAAAAATTACCCAATCGTCACGTTCCAGAGAGAAAAATCTTTCGAAATGTTCGTCAATGTCTCCATGAAACAAGTACATTTGCACCTAATGGCGAACCAGGAAGTCTAAGCACAGTAGCAACACTAAAATCGGAAGAAAATGTGCTGAACATGGTACAGATAGACACAGGTATTTCTACTAGAAAAACAGCATATATTTCGAATATAAGTAATGTTTGAAAAATTATGAAATAGCAGTGTTTGGATCCATACCACATTTAGCACATTCAGACGCCAAATTCTGCTGATTTTCTTCTTATTGCATTTTATCAATGGCCTCTGTATAAATTGGTTCAAGTTCCTCAATTACTGGTGCTAATTCTTCGTGTCGAACATTTCTCAGGAAATGAAATTAGGAACTTTTATAATAGCCATTCCTATCCTGATGAAAACCTATATGCGATACTAGAAAAGTGTTTGCAAAATCAACTTTTATTGAACATTTGGGTTGTAATTCTAGGAGCTAATTGAACCGGCCTTTCTCCAAACGAAGTGTATCGAAATTTTTTGGAACCATCGATACCTGGGTTTCTAGAGAATTTACAGACAACGAGATGTGTAATGTGGTTTATGCACTCACTTATGGGCTGCTCGATACCCAGATTTAAATTCCTTGAATTTTTTTCTATGAGGACATTAGTGTACACTATTCCAGTGGAAAATTAAGGTTTAGGGTTCGGCAACCAGTGAAGAGATAAGATGCATGCATCTTTGGTGCTAGTCTTTTTGAATAGTTTTTGTAGATTAAGAATCTTTACATGTAATATAAGTAATAATGTATTGTTTTACTTTCGAAAATTTTGATCGCCTTGCATCTTTAAAAAAAACGTCTTTTCGAAGGCTATCCGAGAACAAAAAAATCTAAATTTTTGCCACATATTTAGTAAAAATCCTGTATAAATATACTATACATATATAACGAACTTCGAATTAATACAATTTTAGATTTTACGAATTTTTTTACAGAAAATTCCCTGTAGAAATTTGTGTGTATTTTTGTCTTAATTTAATGCAATAAATTTTCATCCAACGAAATTTTTCTTTAGATATTAAAAGGAAAAATATCAATAAACTTATCTCTCGTTGCATATATGTGTATTATAACCTGTATTCCATTGAATTTGCTACTTGTTCTAGTCCTTTACGCGTACAACCGCATAAAAAGAGATTTGGTAAAATTGGGGATTTCCAATCATAATTAAATCTCGAATGAGGTTAAAAGTGGATTCCCAGTCTATAAAAGTGTGACTTGCGCCAGTATGTCGTAGCATAAGAATAGATGATTGAAGTACTTATGAAATTAATTAGCGCCATCTGTTGCAAAAATACATTACCTAACAATTCAAGATTTAACGTTGAAAATTTTATAATTTTAAGTTTTAACGAAATCAAACGTTCCCGGTAACCTTCCTATGTAACTTAACCATAGATGTTCTTTTTCCAACGTTTACAACTTTTCGCGTTCATTTTATAAAGTAACCAAAATTGACAAACAATTACGAAGACTGTATTTTTATTGTAGGTTCAGCTATGATAATATTTTAGAATATGCAGCAAACAAGTTAACAGAAAAAGAATTCTATATTATTCGGATTCGTCTTTATATCTTTAAAAAATTCAGGTAAACTTGAGCAAAGAATAACTTGAATTACATATAAATATGGTTTACTTAAAATCCCTTTATTATAAAATATGATTACACCCTGCTTGCCCGAGCTTCTGGGAACGGTAGGGTAGACAGTAAGTCATCATTAGAGCGGCGACAAAAGTGGCAATACCATAGGCGGTACGGTAGAACGGGCACTTGGTGCGCAGTGAATGAGATCATTCACATCAAATACAATACGGTTCACGGTTGGTGTTTAAGTGTAAATTATAAACTGCGGCGAAAGTGTCCGTAGCAGTGCCGTGTCTAGACTTATTCTTACACAATTAGTGCTTACCTAGTAATATGTAATTTCATAACCCTGGTAATGTGTTGTGGAAGTAACTGTACATCTGCATCATTGCATACGTCTCTACGGTTGCTTCTGTAAATGACGTCCTTCGCGACGAGAAAATGTTTTTGTATAGAGAAAAAGATCGTTCGGCGTCTATTGATGTAATTTTGGCAGAAAGAAGCTGTTGTTCAAAATCATTCCAGGGCTCACTATTTGCATATTTGTCATAAATACTTCGTAAAACATGCAAGTCCGGATGTTTTTTTAAAACACTTAATAATTTTTGATGAGCTCGTACACTAGCAGCGTCAGTTAAACTATGCAAATGAGCGGTCACATTTTGCACCATGCATAGTGATGCGTCTAAGGGCAGCGAATCGTTTTCGTTTTGAAGTTTTGTAATTGCTTCTACTAATGGATGGTAATTGTTATATATTGTATGCAGATCTTCCAGAATTTGGGGATTTTCAAATTGATGTTGACTGTCTCTGATTGCTTGGGATTCGGTTGGCCTAAATTTTGATATAACGGATTTAACTTTGTGAAAATTCTTATGGTAATAAAAAGCTGCATTTAGCCACGTGCCCCATCGTGTAAGAATGGGTTCTGGTGGTTCCGAAATATCTGGACAAGTTTTATGAAATTCTTTAAGTCGTTTAGGGGATTTAAGAAACACTTGTTTGGTGGATCCAATCAAATGATCAACGTTTTTATAACTACTTCTAACATTTTCAGCAACTAAATGAAGAGCATGGAGTACACAAGTTATGTGTATTAATTTAGGAAAAGTTACTTTTAGTAAACGTCCGAGTAGTAACATAGTAGCAGCACCATCTGTTACAAGCATGCAGACTTGAGTAATATGAATGTGAAATTTCTTTAAGGTGTTCATTATTATGTGCCGAATATTTGCCGCAGTACATGCTTGTATACGTTTACAGGCTAACAAATAGGGCTGTGAAAATGTGTTGGCTGATAAAACACGTACGATTACGTTTATTATACTATTTTTTTTAAATCAGTAGTCTCATCTACAGTAATCCACACATTTTATTATGCAATTCTCTTCTTGCTATATTTTCAAGCCTCTCTCTTAAACGCGGCAAATGTTTCTGTAAAGTTCTTCTTGCAGGTAATTTATAATTTGGCAGATATTTATTCCAGAACACTTGAAAAGGGCGTTTGCTGATTAAACGAAGCGGCAAATTACATGCAGTCAACATAAATAAAAAATCATAAAGGAATGTTGCATAAGGTATTTCATTTCTTTTGTTCAGTTTATGTATTGCACTGTTCACATGTTTTTTACAATTGTCTTTTTTCCGTATTATAAGTCGCTTATTACAAACCAAACACAATACTGCGCATCCATCATACTTTAAATCGGGAAATTCTGCTATGTATTTTCTAACCGACGTAGCAAACGGCACAGACTTTCGCAACATGTTTGTGTGAAGTTATTATAAACACTAACCGTGAACCGTATTGTATTTGAAGTGAATGATCTCATTCACTGCGCACCAATTGCCCGTTCTAGCGTACCGCCTATGGTATTGCCAATTTCGTCACCGCTCTAGTCATCATAAACTTAAAAGTATCAAAGAAAATTTACCCTATTTAACATTGTTATTTACAATATGTCTTACTTGAGATATGACATTTTGTACAATTTAAAGCTTTCATTTTGTTAAAATTAAAAAAAGCTTTTATATAAATGCAATTTTTCAACGTCCACTAAACATTTTAAACAGCCTTTTAAATATGAAAAATTTAAATGTTAAATTGTAATTTTCGAAGGGAGAATCATAAAATCTCGCATTTCTTATTCCACGATTTTTTAAATCCGGAATCTCTTTGAATATTACAATTTAATCCTGCAATAAAAAGCATAAGACTTTGTGCCATTAGTTGAAGATTACAGGAGTTTTCATACTTAAAAAGCACTTATAAAAGAAAGAAAAACACGTAACCACTTACTTCACATAATTTAGAGGTTAATTGTACATTTTACTTACGTTTTACAACCTAATCGATTTAGAAAGCACTTCTACGGACGGTATTTTCGTGTCACCTACAGTTTCTTTTTCAATTTATTCTTGGAGTAGCTTTTCCGTATGAAAATGTAATAAAAAAAACAACTTATGTGGCAAATAATTTGAAAAGTCGTACAAACCTGAGCTTTTTCGATTTCTATTAATAGGAAAATAATTAGAATTCCACCTTAGAAGAATTAATAATTGGAATTCCTGTGTTTAAATGGTTACATACGATGGTTGCATGCTAAATGTTAATCAATAATGGATAATTTAGTGTTGCAAACGTCATTATGACATTTTCATTTTATCTATAGTGCATTTTAAAAAAATTTATTGATCAGAAAAATATTGTGTCATATTGAAGTTACAGAGAACATTTCTATGAAGAATTTATAGAACGTAATAAGAAATGTCATCAAAAATTCAATTTTAGAATTAACAATAATTAAATAAAACCTAGCGTTGTCATTTAAATTTAAGTATTCTCTTGTTAGATTCAACTGTTATCTAAAATTAGCGTTTATAATTGTAATAGTACGCAGCATCTTTAAGCATTTATTTATATTCTTAATATTATTACCATTAACAGTCTTTTTAAATTTTGTTTCAGACCATGCACCGTACTTTTGGCGGTACTTTAGGTCCTAGCCCCATGGGTGGATTACGTTCAGGCGTCTACGATGGAAAAATCGCAGGACTCTATGACCTAGAGGAGACCCTTGGCAGAGGCCACTTCGCAGTGGTCAAGCTCGCCAAGCATGTTTTTACTGGTGAAAAAGTTGCCGTGAAGGTCATAGATAAAAGCAAGCTGGATGATGTGTCGAAAGCTCATCTTTTTCAAGAGGTAAAGTAAACAGACTTTCTAAAAAAGCGGCAACATGTGTAGTTAAATTCAAAGGAAAAAGTTTGGTGTTTTTCCAAAATATTTGTGTGGTGTTCACGAAACTTAAACACTATTTATTAAGCATTTTTTTAATGTCATAATTTATTTTATATGGGATTATCGTTTGATAATTATTTAGTCATTTATGGAATCTACTTAAAATGTATTTCTAGAATTCTTTTACCGTTACGGAACTAAAGAACAGCAGATTCATAGTACATTTTATTGCTGGAAGCAACCGAATTTTAGGCATTGTTGGTTTTATACTTTAATCTTTAGTTTTTTTGAACTCATCACGTTACAGCTAGAATATTTGGTGTTTGGTTTTCCCAGTTACAGATATCAATTTCAAGAAGCATTATAAAATGCAAATATTTAAACAACACATTATTTTTGCGTTGATGGTCTAGGTACCTTGCACTGTACCCAACTCACAACTTGCAATTAGCATTTCCAAAACTGTAGTTAAAAATACATTGTACGCAAAGTTTCCTTCATACTAACCTCAAATGTCTGTATATCAATCACTAATTTTAAGATTTAGTTTTCTATATACGTACATAAGTGCTAAATAAATAGTTTTGTTAAGTTTAGTGCCTCTGTTTATAATTATCACTTATTATCTGTCAGTAAACAAGTTAACAATCCCTATACGGCCTTATAATCTACGGAAGGTAAACTGCGGCTTATGCTTTTCAATTAAAAGTACAAGTTTTGCAATAGAGCTCTAACTTTTCTAAAAATTGAGCACACCCGTCCCCTGTGCCCTAAAAATATTCTCATCGTTACAAAAATTTCTCTCTTTCATCCTACTCTTCACGTGGAGAAATACCACAAAGTGGTATGGAGTGAGATCTGATCTGTAAGGATCGATGTTTCAGCACCTTTAGCCCGGTTCTTACTAAATACTTGATACAGACTTTGGGGTGATGGTTCGAAACGTTGTAGTGAAAAAACCAAGTGTTAGGTCTTGAGTGAGGACGAATGTGTTTTGTGTGTAATACAACGCGCTCTATAACATCCCTAACGGTAAAGAAGACGAGCTCCTTGTTTCTTAATTGATAAAGGATTCTATACAGACACGAAAGTGCTTTCATCTTTAAAGAGTCAAATTTCCTTTTGTGCTTTAGTGCACATGTTGCACTACTAAAATCAGGTTTTGTCACCTGTCATGCTGCTGTTAATATAATTAGATTTTCCATTTCAACTTCTGGAATATTGCGAAGTACCCTAAAATGCATTGTGTTATCTGCTTGCGGGTTAAGATACGGTATACCAATAGAAATCAATGGGGACAATCATTTTATAGTATAGGAGTTATTTTCTCCAAACCCTGATCAATATTCAATCCATCGGTAATCATTCTAAAAAAGCTGGGCTATTTTAAAAATAATAGTAACTGGTTTATGTATGTAAAGCGAACTGAATGCACATTTGTTAAATTATGAAATAAAAAATCATGACCGCATATCGTTCAATAAATATTCATAATGAAACTATTAACTATCCAGTTTGTAAACATTAAATCTGTATTAGGTAATCCGCACAAATTTGCTTATTTTTATACAAAACTTGTACATGTAAGCAAATATAATTACGTATATAACGTGCGGGGTATGCTACATAATTAGTAATATCTAGGTCTCGTGTTTAAAGAGTATTTTTATTTTACTACATTTTTTTCAATCACAATTTGTATTTTTGTATTTGTAATTTGCCACAATATCTTCAAAAATCAATGTTACAAGTGTAAAACAATTCCTTGCATATACAGTAATAGACAGAAGTAACGTGAGATCAATTGAATTAGTTATTAGAATATACTATGAATATTACAACTTAGCTGGGAATTACTTGAAATGCTATTTTTGTAAGTACCAATACAATGTCGCATGGAATTATAATAACTAACATCTGTAAAATTTCAAAATATTTCATTCTTGTTAACACGAAATTTTAAATATTTGTACATTAATTTAATATTTATAGCTAGCTTCTAAGAATATTTACAAATTTTGAATTTAAATAATTTTTAGCTTAGTATATTCGAGGGTTTTAGTTTTGTATTTTTTTATATTTATATTCTAGAGCCATCTTTAATCTTTGTTAACTGACTTATTGTATTATAAGCTTGTCTCAGTTCAAGCAAAGGTACTTAACCTTAGTCGTTTTAATCATATAACTATTACTACTCAATTTATCATCCCTTCAATTGTAGTGACCGTGGTTAGGAGTGATAAATTGCGTTTACTTGCTTTAATATTACAAAAATCAAAATCATTTATTATTTGTCTTTCTAAAAGGAAGACAGTTCTTCTAATTGCTGGTAATCCAAATCGAAGCACAAATATAAATTTAAACATTCAAACTATTTAATAACTAATAGTTAATAGTGTGTTTCATTATAATTAAAAACAAAATCAATCTGTGCGCGATGAAGCATAGATGCATTTGTGCTTATCTAGAACTACCGGCCTTGTGCTCCAAAAGTAACATTACTTATTAATCTCATTAAGTAGGGTCATAAACTTTATAGTAAAACACAAATCCTACTCCAATCATAAATTCAATTGATCACATGGTATAACTGGTTAAAATTATAAAGGAGAAATTTTATAGAGCGAATTCAAAATGTAAAATCGGTAAAACCTACTCATAAATCGGTAATTGGTACATTTGTAATTATTTAAAAATATTAACCTAAATGTTCCATTGCCAATAATTAGGGACCTAGCAGTTAGCCAAACATTCGCACTTTATTACTTCGTTGGAGATCACATTATATGTTACGAGGGCAAAAATTTTCTACCCAATAATTATTTAATTACCTTTTAATCACTTCTTAATCTTCTTTAACGCCAACGAATTTGCGTTACCTGTCCTGCGACGACTTTTTTCTAACAAACAAAAATAACGAGACACCTTTTCAAATTTCTAAATAAAAAGACATTGGACAGAGCCAAATTCGACCTATTTTTCTTTTATCAATAACCCTACGTAATATTGTTAACGCATTATTGTAAATGACTGTTGTTATTGTACTCACCTTTGGCATGTATGTATTTAATAAGAATAATTTCTGTTTGGTTTCAAAAATTGGAGGCTATGTGGGCCTTTTTTGAAGGTGGATCACCTTTATGGACCCATTACATGGACTCTAATTTTGTTTTGATTATCCTAATGATGTGGCTAAGTCTCATCGTCTATCATTATTTTAGAGAAAAAGTTAGCGTCTGCATCTAAGAATGCTAAGTTATTTTGAGAAATTTATTACAGAAGCAGTTTTTGTTCGGGAGTCAGCAGTTTCGTGGACCCACTTTGCTGGAACTTTGCCCATGCTTAGTTTATCGTGTAGAATTGTTAAAACGCGTGCTTTAACGATGGTGGAAGCTTTCATACGATGATCTTCGAGCACCAGTGTTCTAACTCTGATGCAAACATCAGGATTGGTTACATCTGAAGGCATTCAGACTCTTAGTTCATCTTCAGTTAATTAACAACCCCAGCGAAAGTGTTTTGACCAGTATTTCGCTTTAATATACGGATACGTATCTCCATACATTGCAATCGTTCGTTCGTGAATAGTTTTAGGAAAATTTTATTCTTTTGCTAAAAAATTGATACACTGGGTGTTCTAATTTCTCAAAACTCGTATTTTATTGCGAAATAATGTCACTATTAAACGTTACTAGGTAATGCACAATTAGTTGCTTCTATCATAGGTAACTGGATTTATTTCTAGTTCCCGTCGTATCCATGTCAGAGCGAATTTTGCTGAACAAAATAATCAAATACGTCTTCATTAAATAGTTTTATTTTTCGTCGAAGTCAGACGCCGACATGCAAACTCAAATCATTGCAATGCCATCAGCGTGTATCATTATTGGTACGACAGAGTTAGTCATAATGACAGCGAGATTTATTAAAGTTCAATTTCTAATTGAATCTCTTGTGTTTATAAAGTAATGGATCATTACGTGGAAATTTTGTTTTATTTGTATAACTAAATACTCTTAATACCTAATTGTCGGTACTCCAATTTCATTTTTAAAGTAAGCCGATACTCGAGAGGAGGCTTCTTACTATTTGAACCGAAACGGGTACTCTATGGCATTGTAAAAGCTCAATAGAAAGGTCTTTATGATTTTCTGCTTTCGCCTACCAGTATTCTGATTGTGTTTATTAGTCCTACAAACTGCACGAATATTTTATGCTATTGGAGTAATAGTAATGTCAGTTTTTTCTGGACTGTTGAAGAACATTAGTCAAACGGTATTTGTATGAATTTAAATTTATAATACGAAACCAAAAGTCTTTCGTATCTAATCAAAAATCGTGAAACAATAGATATCAATTTTAAAGATTTCAAAAACTTCCCAGTGCTTAAGTTTTTGAAGTACTTTTGTTTTTCAAAATTCATTGTTGCTAAATTTATATTTCTTATTCTTACACTTACTGTATATATATATATATATATATATATATATATATATATATATATATATATATATATATGTACTTATATACAATTTGCATATTATAATTTCATGTCAAATAATTTACATTTTAACTGTAACTTTTTCTGTTCAGGTACGCTGCATGAAATTGGTACAACATCCGAATGTCGTGAGGTTATACGAAGTCATAGACACGGCGACCAAATTGTACCTGATATTGGAACTGGGCGATGGTGGCGATCTTTACGATTACATAATGAGACACGACTCGGGTCTTTCAGAACAGGTTGCGCGCGAATACTTCAGGCAGATTGTGCGCGCTATCACCTATTGTCATCAATTACACGTAGTACATAGAGATCTGAAACCGGAAAATGTGGTCTTCTTCGAAAAACTTGGAGTAGTTAAGCTGACCGACTTTGGATTTAGTAATAAATTTTGCCCCGGACAGAAACTAGAGACATCGTGCGGTAGTCTTGCATATTCCGCACCGGAAATATTGTTGGGGGATTCCTATGATGCTCCAGCAGTTGGTAAGTAAATGCTATAGAAATATTTTTAGTGTCCAAAATTAAATTTTTGAATGGTAAAAGATGAATTTAAACATAATAACGCTAGCTCTCGTATTCACATATTATCTGTGCGTCTCTTCTACCGGTATCATTCAATCATTTTGGTAAGAGGTGATACTCTCATTTCTAATAATAAAGAATTTGTTTTTAAAATGATTAAATACTTATTATTTATATTAATAGTAATACAAAGTAAATTTTACATTTTACGGGTGTAATTATCACGTATTACTAGGCTTCGATTGCCTCTTTTCTATTTGGGAAGAAAACAATGGTAAAGGGTGTTTTTTTTATTAAGATCGATGCATTTTGTTTGTAAAATTTCCCATTTTTTAGTTCTGTGTAAAGTGCAATTAATGCCATTATATATGAAGCACAACAACATTCAAATGTTCTCCCTGGAAGCGTTAACATGAATGAATCCGTTAAACTCGTATAACTTTATCACATAAATTGGAGCAAATATCAGAAATATTTAATGTTTGTCTACAGTTCGTGAAATGTTACTGATGTCTGGCATACCCTAACGACTTAACCCTTGCAGGAAGAAGTTTGGGATGGTAAATCGCATAAGCATGGAGAATAATTGACCAACCAATTTCTGGAAATAATCTATTCACCAAACTCCTTCAGTGAGTGAATTGTTTGATTGGTAGTACAGCAAATGTCCCTATTTTGTTGAAACTATATGTCGTCCAAATTGTGGGCGTTGAATTCGGTCTAATAACTCCAATCAACATAGAGCGATAGTTAGTTCCATTCACAATAACGGAGTTACCAGCATTGTTGGAAAAAATGTAGTCCAAAGACTTCTCCAGCATGATATGCGTACGTAGACTCAGTTCAAATCGATGCAATGCCTTTTCATGCATTTCTTCTGACTGGCAGGACACCATAGTTTTGCTTATTCACAAAACCACTAAGCCAGAGGTGAGCTTTTTCACTGAAGATAATTTTCTTATGAAATTCGGTATCATTTTCAAATTTCTCTAAAACTCAATTTCAGAATCTGTGACGCAACAAACGATTATTTGGTTTGAGTCCTTGAGCTAAAGCATTTGTAAGTACGTATAACAAAATCTTATGCTAAATTCGTCAGAAACTAATATTGGAGATGCCCAATGCTTGAGATTGGCAAGGCATTGACACGTTTGGATCGTCACAAACGCTGATGATTATAATGACCGAAAATTGAAGTTACTGCATGTATAGTCAGCAAAGTGTCGAGCATTCACATGCGATGGCGTTACTCATCAAAAATGTTTCGGTATATAATAACGAACTGCATGCTCAGTTATTGTTTAAGACTAGTTTGTCTTAGTCGATATTAGGATACACCACTACACGCCGAAACTAAGACAGTCGAGACAGTGGACTGCGAAGGATGAATCGCCTCCCAAAAAGCAAAGACTGTCTCATCGACCAGAAAAATAATAGCAATTATTTTTTGGGATAATCATGGAGTTGTGTTAACCGATTACCTTGAAGAAGAAAATATAATAACGGGAGCAATCATTACTTGACAAGCTGAAGGCGAAAATTGTGAAAAAACGGCCGCATTTGAAGAAAGAGAAAGTTTTGTTCCACCAAAATATGTATTCCAGCGACTTTTTTCTGTTTCCTGGGTTCAAAGTTTCGCTCGGAAACAAAGTTTTTCTTCGAATGAGAAGGCATTACATTCGTAAATGCCTATTTTGCAGAACAAGATGTCAACTACTATTTGGACGGATTAAAGAAATTGGAGCAACGCTTGGAAGAATGTATAGACTTCCAAAGAGATTATATTGAAAAATTGAACTGAATTTGACAATAAAATACTTATTTGTATTAGGCTGTAAATTTTTCAAACTACTTGTAATATAGCTGCAACTGAATATAAATTTTAATAGTACATTTAAATAGTTTGTATGTTGTTGAAGCTTGTGTCCTTCTAGGACTTAACATAGGAAGCACAAATGAAAGCAAAAAACTCACCTACCACCTGAAAGAAATTTTGCTTTACAAATCCGTCGGTGTTAATGGAAGGCCCCTTTTTTTTAGTGTAACAGAAGCCATTAAAATAAAACGACAATATCATTTATTTATTATGTCACCCAGAGTCATATGATATCATCTAGAGTCGAGATATATATTAATTATGTATAGCGAAATAAAAAAGATCCTTGTTTAAAGAATTGAGGATTTCTTGTTTATGTTAGAGTAATTTATGTAAAAAAAATAAGCACGTTTAAAGTAAAAGATACTGAACCTTGGATGAGATACCGAAAACATTTGAATATTTTACACCTCTAATTAATATCTAATATTTTTAAAGAAGCAAATATTAGAGTACCTATTTTCTTTTAATCGTAGTTACATTGGACATAAATACTTGCTGATATTTGCAAATAATGTCAATGATTGAAACGTAATATACAGAAATTGTTAAAAGGAATCATTCTATTATTAATAACACACCTACATATGTTTCACGGAATTCACCGATCCTCAGGCAGATTTGTGTTATTAATGAACGATTCCTCATAGCGTTTATCATATCATTTCGATACAGAGAAATAATGAATAATATTATTGCCTCCCTTCATTATTTTTCTGTATCGAAATGATATGATAAAAGCTATCAGGAATCGTTTAGGAATTGTAGATAGGGTGTTATTAATAATAGAATGATTCCTTTTAACATTCTCTAATTGGCAAAAAGCCGTGACATAAGTGTCTGTCTATTACAGACTGGAAACTTAGTTACCGTTCTTGTGACATAGACGCGTTCTCGCTTTGTCGGTCAATACATTTATGTATTGGACGAGAGAGGGAGGCAATAATATTATTCATTACAGAAATCGTGTAAATTTTGCGTCCGAATATAAATATTTTTTAAATATAAACTAAAAGATTAACCACTTAATATTTTAAACTTTACATATTATATTTAACTGTAATAGAAATATTAAATTTAGATAAATAAAAACTAACACAATAAAGTCTGAAAGAAAGACAATCTGCTGTCAAACTTAAAAAAGTCAGATAGCAAAGTCTGAAGTAAGCTGAGATTATAAACAGCGAAAACGTTGATTGTTACGACTGTACAGCTCAAAGAAGGACTGCATTATTAGTAAAACTAGTCGATAAATTCTGTGGAACTTGACCATTCACTTATCGGATTTTTTTTATTTGCCTAGAAATTATTTCATAGATGTAAACATAACGTAATTACTGAAAAAATATATATGATTATGATGATATATGTATATTGGGTCTGGGAAAAAGTTCGTGGCGTTTTTTCAGTAAAATTCAACTGGTCCCCGCATGGCGCGTGGACGAATTCATTTAAACCGAATATGCTCCATTATTATCGACAATGTTTCGCCATTTTTTTGGTAGATCCATGATCCCATCGGTGAAAAACTTCTGTGGTTTCTGGTCGAAAAACTGAATCAAGTAGTTTTCACAGGCTTCTTTTGAAACCAACTTAATTCCATTGAGAGAGTTCTGCAGAGATCGAAACAGATGATAGTCAGAGGGTGCTATATCCGGACTGTAAGGTGGGTGCATCAAAACTTCCCAACCAAACTCTCTCAATTTTTGACGGGTCATCAAAGAAGTGTGTGGTCGGGCGTTGTCATGATGGAAGACAACACCTTTCCTATTAATCAATTCGGGCCGTTTTCTTTCAATCGCCTGGCGTAATCTCTCTAGTTGTGCACAGTAGAGTTGAGAATCAATCGTCTGACCAGTTGGAAGTAGCTCGTAGTGGACGATTCCCCTCCAGTCCCACCATACACACAGCATCACTTTTTTTGGCGTCAATGTTGGCTTAGCGAACGCTTGTGACGGCTCACCATCCTTTATCCACGATCTTTTACGCTTCCGATTATCGTACGTAATCCATTTTTCATCTCCGGTTATTAAACGTTTCAGAAACGGCTCGATTTCATTCCGTTTCAGCAGCGCATCGCAGATGTTAATTCGGTCCATCATGTTTTTCACGCTCAACTCATGAGGAACCCATACGTCAAGCTTTTTTTTGTAACCAGCTTTGTGTAAATGGTTCAAAACAGTTTTGTGGTCAATGCCTAGCTCCATGCCAATATCGACACTGCTGATATGCTTATCTTGTTGGACTTTTTCAAGAATTTCATCAGATTTTTCAGTGATTGGACGACCGGAGCGTGACTCATCTTTCACATTGAAATTTCCAGAACGAAAGCGAGCGAACCATTTCCGCGCAACAGATTTCGATAAAGTACCTTCACCGTACACAGCACAAATTTTATCACAAGCCTGCGCAGCGTTCTTCCCCTTATCATAATAATATTGCAGAATATAGCGAAATTTCTCATTATTCTTCTCCATTTTCAAGTGCGAATAACTTTCCAACCACTGCACCGATTACAATGTTTCTACGCTCAAACTAACGTTCGGAAGGTCATCTAAAAAACGAGCCGTCGGTGGTGTCGCTGTGACTTGTTGTTCTTTAGTTATCGGCAACCAATGCCATCTATCGGGAAAAACGCCACGAACTTTTTCCCAGACCCAATATATAGTTTTGAATATATACTTTTGCTTTATATAGTATTATCATAGGTATATCTTTTCTTTTAGATGTCTGGTCATTGGGTGTTATTCTGTACATGTTAGTGTGCGGTCAGGCTCCTTTCCAAGAGGCGAACGACTCAGAAACCCTGACAATGATCATGGACTGCAAATATACGGTGCCCCAACACGTCTCCAAGGAGTGTAAAGAGTAAGTATTACTGTCATAAATGAAACGCATAAATTATAACTTTGTCGTACAGTCT
This sequence comes from Dermolepida albohirtum, assembly GCA_031893035.1. NCBI lineage: Eukaryota > Metazoa > Arthropoda > Insecta > Coleoptera > Scarabaeidae > Dermolepida > Dermolepida albohirtum. The sequence continues at coordinate 251,985 of JAVIWB010006917.1, read as the reverse complement.
GATAGCTCGCATGTTGGTGAGGGCACCGGAAAAGCGGGCCACATTGAAAGAGATCTCATCCCATCCTTGGCTGGCTGCCGTGAACAAACAGGACAACCAGAACTACGACGCGATGCCCCTTGTTTCGCGAGAGCAGCTGTCCGAAGATGACCATAATTTCATAGTACAAAAAATCGTTAACGGAAATATCGCAACGAAAGAAGAAATACAAGAGTGAGTAAAATTATGATATTAAATAAGTTATTTGCATTAATCCTACTATGCAGAAATTAAATTATATATGTATATATGCATTCTGGGGTTAATATGAATTTTGCTAGCCAAAACACTGGTTAAATTACAATTTGTTTTTGGCAATTAAATGTGTTAGTATTATGAAAATATATCTAGAACTCTTTGCATATAACATATGAAAAGAGATAATTCTGTTGGAAGTAATGTACAATTAATTATTTAATTAGCACGCTATGGCTATTTCCCGTATGTATTCATTAATCATGAATATTCATACATCGCCGGAACTATAACTGCCTAATATTATATTATAATTGTTAACACTATGTTAATGAGCATTTGTTTGTATTTTTAGAATAACAGTGTGTAGGTATGATTCATGTGGCAAGTAAAGAGGAAAAAATATAATTAAATTCATGTAAATGATACAATAGAATTTTAGATAATCATCAAATAATTACATTTAATTAAAAATTATTTACACTGAAAGCTTCGTTCGGCGTGAGAAAAAAATAAAAATATTATTTTCTTTCAAACTAAACGAAGTGTACAGATAAAACATTAAAGCTACCGATACTGCGCTTTTGTTTATACATCATTTATGAGACCATATGTGTTAGGCACTCGTGATCAATATAAACGAGAGGTATAATGATTTAAATAAAACAATATATATTATAAATAATAATTTAATTATAAATTTTAATAATAATTATTATTATTACACCATAATCTGCTGTAATGACTGGTTTTATATGATCAGTAAAAACCGAAATCGTGGAGTTAAATGGCGGTTAACAGTGTCGACATAAATGAAAGCACAACGACGCTGCGCACGCTATTAAAATAATGTACTATATATGCGTAATAATAAGTTTGCTCACATATAAATAAAAATAACATACACACATATATATATACGTGAGGAAATCTTAACTATTATGTAAATCTGCACTCTCACGCAGCTGAAAAAAGGATCAGCAATATTTCTTATTTTTTGAACGCAAATTTACATTTACTTGTCGGACTAGCACTACAGCGAAACATATAAATAGTAATATTATTTATTGAAAGTTGTTACTGAACTACACTTGTACGATCAACTGTTTAGTCCAGTTATTTTCTTCATCTTTTTATATTTTGTAATAGTTCTGCTTTTAATAATTGAAAAGACGCTTAAATGTAATTTTATATATAAATATATTTATTTTAGTTTTTAACAGTAAGTCCCTGTGCCGCCTTCTATATAAATTTAAGCAAAAGCTTGAACTACTCCGCCATTTAACTTCACGATCCCGGTTTCTCCCTCGGCATGTGGATATAACGTTCCCACATGTGTCACTCCTCTATGATTTTCTTTTTTACATATTTAAATGCTAGAATTCATTTACGTTTCAGTGTAGTGTTAGTTTGATTCTTTCCATACCTTTTCCCGCTAGTCTCTATCTAACGCGAGCACCTTTCTATTGTCTGCCATTTTCCGTACTCCCTTCCTCGAGGTTGTCTCATTTTTTTTTTAATGTTAATAATTCGTATTTATATTCAGCAACATTGCATTTTAGAGTAAGTTACACAGTTTCAACACTGGACAATGACATACCAACCCTAAACGTAACTTTTCAAAATATATAAAACAATTTGTATGCAATTACTATTAAATTATTAAAAATTAAATTATTAAATGAAGAAATCATTTTTTTAAAATTTGTCAAATCATATTTACAACCAATTGTGGTATTTTTAGCCCACAATTTCTTACAATATTGTATTAACTAAAGCTTTCCATATGTTATATGGTCACTCCTCTGCAACAAGACGTCTTATTGCAGTTTTCGAAGAAATCACAATATTGTTACACTCAACGCGATGATTTTCTAAAGTCTCCTAGGTCGATCCATCTCTAGTTGTTGCAATGCATTTTCATCTATTTCTGCTCCCACTTTCTAGGAATTCATTGCTTCAAAATGTTTTTTAGTTGTTTAAACTGCACAACGTAAGTATTTAATTTCTTTACGACCAATTTTAGCAATTATTAATCACATATTTTTTGCATCGTTTAATAATTAAAATAATTACATCCAAAATAAATTATACCTCTAAAGCCTCTCTTCAAATACTATTGACCTCAAAATTTCCAAAGGGTTTCTAATACTTTTATAATTGTATCTAAGATGAAATTAAATAGAAAGCTACTACATTTCCACTAAATAGAACTGTAATTTTAGCCGAATATCAGAAGTTTTTTATATTGTGTAGTCAAAAATATTTTGTATATTTTATTATGTACTTTTCTTTTTTGTAAGTTTTAAAATCAGTACAAACCCAAATTAATTAGGATTGATGTTTCATTAAGAAATTTATACTCGTACAATAACAATCTGCCTCTAATATTGACTTTAGATTCCAAAGCAAGTGTAAACATAATCTAATAGATAGACGTATTACCTTAATGTCACTAAAAGCGTCGTCTTAATAAAACAGCGTCACGCATAGAGTGGGCTATTACGTTATAAAAAGAAACTTCAAACTCTCTGTGGGAGAAGCAACTTTAGAATTCATATGTAGATATATGCTTTTGATCGATCTGGTGAATACTCATACACTTTATTAAAAGCTCATTTCTCGCATGCTCTGACATAAAATTGGTACGCGATAAAGTTGAAACAGCTATTTATTTCAAAACGATAAGGCCAAAGTTAACGAACTTGTATCGACAGATATTTCCTGCTTTATGCTTCTGACAATATAATTCACTTTTGTTTCAGAATAGAAATTTCGTATTTTCGATATTCATTTATAAACTCATGTCAACATATATTCACCTTTGTTCTTTTTAATAATAAAATGGAGGTACTCGAATCTACACATACCAATGTTGTACATTTGTCGCGAGAAAGAAAATGTAACAAATGATACACTCAATCGAACTTTTGAAGGATTAACGTGAACGATCAGAATTATAATTTTGGACAAAAAACTCATTGAATTGTTGTTAACATTATCAATTTAATTTTTTCGAAAGGATTATTTTTCTCTAACAATTATTGTTTTCTAAACAACTGGATAATAATGATAAACGTAAAAAAGGAACACAATTCAAAATAATCCATTTTGTGAACAATTGAAATTGAATTTTTATGAATTTTTATTGACCTTTTGCAAATCGAGGAAAATAATTTTTCTAAATTTTAAAAAATAAATTCCAATTACTTGTAAAAGACAAAAATTTATTGATAATTCATTCAATTTTCTTTACCAATATCGTGTAGAACGGTTTTTAAAGAATTTTCGCAATGTTCCATAATGAAAATCAACAAAAATTCAAGTATATAAGGGGTAATTTGGTACGTAGACTTCTGCGGTCGTGGTCCATGCTATCTGCTTCTGGGTTTCTGGGCTGGAACCGCGTCACTAGTATATCTGCCGACGTTTCGTACCCATTTGTATGGGACATCTTCAAGGCTGAACTACTGCACTGAAAAAAGCAGTTTCAGTGCAGTAGTTCAGCCCTGAAGCAGATAGTATATAAGGGGTGTTCAGAATAAGGCAAAGAAAGCACAATATTTCTAGGAATTTTTTAAAATTTACCATGATAATCACTTTGTTTTGCAATACATCTATTTTATCCAACTCTACTATTGTCTCGGCTTTAACTTCATCATTTAAAGTGAAACTTCATTTCTTCGGGTGCGGGAAGAAGTAGTAATCGTCGGGAGCCAAATCCTGCGAATGAGGAAGTACTTCAAAACATGAATTATGAAGTTTCGCAGCAACAACTTGATGCCCGTGTGTAGGTCTCATGGCTCCACTGAAATTAAAGATACCTTAGTTCGGAAAAGGATTATGTAGAAGTTGTTCCAGGTCACTGGAGCGTTGTATCTATTTAAGTTCGATATAACCCCTTCTCGATCTAATGTACCTTCAGTATCCTTGTAACAATCAGATCAATAAAAACTCTAAGGATTCCCCAGTAAGAGCGGACGAAACTTCAAAACTGGAGCAACACTGCTCTAGGTTCCAGCCTGGAAGCACAAAAAAACATGGACATAGACTGCAGAAATTTCCAAGTCAATTAATTCTGGAGAAGTGTTCAAAACTTTCTCAAGCCCAAAACATTCTTTAAAATGTAGTGAGCATGGTCTATCGAGATCTTTGCAATGTCAACAACATCTTATACCTTCATTTAATTAGGCGTTGTGGATTTTTGTGACCATTTTATCGACTGTAAAGATGGATATACGACCATATTTATATTCAGAAACCCATAAAAGGATTTATGTTCGTCGAGGTTAAATAGTTTAAAACAAAGTACCTTCATAATTCCTAGTTTTTTCTATTTTTCACAAAATATCAAAACTTATTTGCTTTACTCGACCGCCACAAACGAGAAACGCGTTTCTCAAATACCATAGCATTTCTCTGTCAGGCCGAAAAAATTCAGAATCCTCTCGTATGTCAAATGTTGCATAATATAATAAAGACAATTAAAAGTCTATTAAAGAAATGTGAACATTTCTTTAATAGACTTTTAGATGTCTTTACCATTATTGAATGTGTGAATTTGGTGTTCTTCACATTTCGTTGGGTGTATCAAAGACTTGCAACAGATTAAATTTACATACAGTATGTGGAGATTTTGGGTGAATATCAATATTGCTTTGAAATATGTTGAAGGCAAGAAAATAGTATTTATAGAAAAGCAATATTTTCTATATTTAATTGAATTAATAATATTATTCGCCTTAGTATGTAGTGGCTTATGAAAAGCAAATGTAACTGATGTATTATTTTATAAAATGTATAATGCAGAGGTAGCCAAGTAAATTTATGAAACCAGAATAAAACTTATTTTTATTTTCTATTGATGTACACAGGTGTTTGGACAAAAACGAATATAACCACATTACGGCCACGTATTACTTACTGGCGGAGAGGAAACTTAGGTCGAAAAGGCAAGAGAATGTTAATAAAGGCAGGCGCCCCGAAAATCTGGCCGTACCCCAAAATACTTCTGCACCGAACCGGGACAATAATAATACGGGAACCATACCTTGTTTGTTGTCTGTGCCAAGGACTCCTGGTGACTTGCCACAGGTAAAACTTACATAACATTTACAAGAAACAAATAACAGTGTAAGCCGTGTTTTGTTATGAGATAATTTGTTTTTAAAAATGTGTTGCTTTAACACTTTATGTTTAATATGAGGCAGCTCTTTTTGATATGTATTTGAGGTATGGTAATATATTTAATTATGTATTGAGTGTTTAATAATTTGTAAAATATTAAAGAAAAGAAACTACTAGCCAAATTTTGTGTATTGCACGCTTCGCTTGCAAACAATGTATTTATGGTGCTTTACCTGATGTCTAACACTAATAAACCTAAAAAAGCGTAGAGGAAAAATATTGTCTCACTGCTATTACATGTTTTCTTTTCTTTTATAGCGCGTACGCAATAATTGGGCAAAATAATATTCGTTTTATTATATAATATCCCCGATCAATGATGTTAAAAAACACTATAAGCAAGCGGTAAGTTTATACCATCTGCTACAGTGTGATATATTTAAATATCCCTTGAACGAGCACCCATTATTAATAGATTATTTTATTGTTTTTTTTTCTGGCCACGTATATTTGTACATTTACATCGGGTGACAGAACACTATATACAAAAGGGCTTTCGTTTTATTTTCGTTTTTAGAGCGCTTCTTTTAACGCTTTATTGTACCACTGAATTGTCAGAATCACGATTACATAAAAGTATCATTTAAAAGTCCTAATTTGTTTTTATGTTGCGTTAATTTAAATGTATAAAGAAATATTAAATTTAATTATAAAAATATTTACAGTAAACCAATTTTGTAAGATAACATGTATACAGATAAGCCCAATGAGAGAAAAAAAAATGTACGGCTAGGATAACTATGACGAACATATTTGCCCTTTACTGTCATCGGCTTTAGGCGATTCTGATTTAGACCTACTATTGCGCGAATATCTTTAATTATTTTGCACAGCATTTCAATGCCTGTTTTTTTACGCTGTCTGTGTAGTTTATTATCTTCGATATATATTAAATCTCTTAAAATCCGCTCTAAATAGTATCCATTAACCAGACAAAGACCTGTGCACGTCTTCATTTCATTAGCCAGGCAGTCATGTAAAAATCTCGATTGTTTGGTGATACTATGTTGTTGAAAGTAAATTTTTTTGTTTCCAAAAAACAGCTAGATATTACGGACCATATTCAACTCGAAAAGCTTCATTATGTATCTTTTAAAACATATCGCTTTAATGTATAAAATTCCCTGTTTAAAATCATATGTTTATAGTACACCAGGAGTACATATCCAATTATGTTCCCAAGTAATGAAATGAGGATGTTCTCTCACCATATAGAATGCTTTACTCGAGCAGAAGCATATTTGTAGAGGAGGAAAATCAGATCAATTCTCGTAGATACATTTTTCGGAATTTATTTTATTTTAATTCCGATTTTGTATTGTTTTATTCAATATTATATTTACATTGTATTTTCAATATTAATTTTATTGTTCGTGTGCCACATTTGCCATTGTTTTTTTCCTGTCGATTTACTGCTTTCATATTTCATTGTAGATATTTTTCTCTTCAAAAAATATGAAACATAATCTTGGTCATAGCGTTAAGGAAATTGTACGTCTACTTCACATAAAGTTTGAAGGTTACTGTTGGTTTTGAAACACTACATCACACAATTAATAACTTTGAATAATATAGTTGTTTATGTCCGCTTAAATACAGAATAGACCAGGCGGTCTTTATTTATGCTAGTGTAGAAGAGCAACCACAATTATCGTCCCAAAAAATTATATGAGAGTTGAATGTCTTAGCTACCACAGTTCATACTATTTTAAAAGAACACAGTGCCATTCATATAAATAGAGAAAGTCGAGTGAAATTTTTCCAAGAAAAAATTTCAACGTTTGGAATTTTGCCAAAAAGTTATGGGTCATCATAATCCAAGTGTTTCAAGGTATTGTTCACGGAAAAGTAAACACCTTATTTATAATATTGGAACTCAGTATCCGCAAAAATTAAATGTTTGGTCTAGTTTGTTGGGCAACAACAGAAGTGGTCTGTTATTGTCATAGAGGCAACTTTAAATGATGCAAAATATCTACATATGTACATCTGTTACAGAATAGCAGAATTCTAATAGAATACTAAGAGACACAAACATAATTTGGTTCCAGTAAGATGAATGGATGTCCTGTTCATAATGCTACAAGAATATTCGCATAGCATCTTTGACAGTCGGTTATTAACTAGCTGGACTAGTATTTATTGCCCCCCTAGATCGCCTGATTTATCCCCAAATAATTTTTGTATCTGGTATTATTTCAAAACATCAATTTATGGCTTTTCAGATAGCAAACGTAATAATGGATAAGCATTACGAGCAGGGTTTATTAAATATATGAGAAAAACAACGAATGTTACATACAACAAAAAACAATTACTTTTGGAATTTTTCTTTATTTATGCGTAAAAATTATTTTCTTTTTTAATGGGACAGTTGCTTTCTTGAATTCTGTTATTTATATAAACCAATTCTAAAAAATGAAATTCATCACTCATATTTTCATTAAAATCTTGTTTTATATTTTAAATACCTATTATTCATTTTGAGATTTTAATTTAGAAAAGTTATAAAAATATTCAAAGTAGGGAGATATTTATTATATAATGCTAAGAACTGCGTAAATAATTCTGTTTTAAGCACCATATTAACGTTCAATGACTGAACGTAGCACTTCCATTAGTCTCTCAACGAATACACCCAACGAACAAACTGTTGAGCACAGTGACCCTGTTCTTAACGTATAAATTCACTGCATAAGACTAAAAATACGCAAATAATCTGTAAAATTTCTTAAATTATTCAATTTTTTAGTAATTTTTTTAATTAAATATGTAACAAAATTACGACCTACCATTTTTAGACTAACTAGTTTTTTCGCCAACTTGCCAATGGATCAAATATACCCCGACCTTTTTTCTTATGGCTAATAAACGATTATTAAGTCGACAAGATTTTCAACTGTCAGAGTTGGCAGTGGAACACCTCACGATGAGTTTGCCTTGATCGTTTTATTTCTTGCCAACGTTAATTTAGGGACTAATGACATTCGGTTTAGAATGAGCGAAGAATACGGAGAATCAACATTAAACAAGACCCAGATAAAACTTTAGAGAAAAAAAATTGATGTCATGCTGTTCAGAAGTCAAGTGCAGCAGCTGGTGACCTTATTAAAGCTAATTGCTGATGGACGATGGGTCATAGGGAACCTGAGATTAGTTATGGTAGTCTCCATCATAACAAACGTGTTACAGTGTCGAAAAATTGCACCTTGCTTCTCACAGGTTGTTGGAGCGCTAAGATGCGGAAGATATTTTCCTATCGGATAGGGAGTCCAAGAGGACCAATATGGACTGCTGGAGAAAAGATGAGAATGTCTAATAAAGACAAAAACTTCTTTGTTAGCGAATAAAGTCCTCGTAATTCCATAAATAACAAACTACCATATACAATATAGAGATAGGCATGTTTGAGTACCTTAGCATCTATGTATATTTGTAATTTTTTGTAGGGAACCCAAGCAAAAGTAAAGAAATATATTTAATTCTTTTTGGATTTGCTCCGTAACTAATTAATACGTTTCTATATTTGTCTCAATGGAAATGTGCTCTATAAATATCTATGAGACATTTAATCACTTTCTAGAAGACCATAAATTTATTATTCACTATAAAATCAGTTTTTATTTTTTGACTGCTTAAATAATATTGAAATGTACATACACTGCAGTGCATGAAAAACGGACATTTTAGCATACCTTACATAAAACCAATACAAAACAAAATGTTCTTCGTGAGGTTAATTTTTTTATAGAGTACAATTTACCTGTACTGACAGGCTTTTTAGCAAAATAGTATTAATCTTTTTAATATTTCGTAGTACTAATCTTTGTATTTAATAGTGTATTTTATACATTTCTTGACATTTTGGTGAAATTTCTTAAAAAAATTATCCGGAACCTTGCACCGTCCTTATAATATAGTCCTTTATCCTCCAGATTTTTCGGACAGGCTTTTTAATTAAGTCCCACACATTCTCTATGATACGGGACACTTGGGCAGCTACACCATCTGTAGTATTCTGCCTTCTTGATTTTGGTTTAAATCCATTTTTTTGAATACATGTTTAGAATCGTTATCTTATTTTAAGGTAAAATTATTCCAGTAGATATGCATTTTACTTAAAAATCAGATAAAATTTTAAGATACCGAAGTTATTACAGATTTGCAAACTATTCACAGCAACTATAAAGCAATAATTGAGGCAACAGAAAAATTACAAAATCTTTCGTTTTTGGTCTATAAAGTCACTGCAAATACTGGACGATGTACACTCGAACACTTCAAATCACGTCTTTTAAGTAAAAATTCAGAATTTATCACATTACAAAAAATTTATAATGATAATGATAGTGCTCCTACAGACTCTTGGGCAATTTGAAAGATTATTTTAACTATGCAAATGTTATATCACCACATGTGGAACGATTGTTTTCTTAATAATTGCAGCGAACATCGCTCAGTAAAAAGCTATTGAAACCATAAAATACTGAAGTGCATAATTGAGCTCTATCAGTTTGATAATGTTTAACGTGTTTCAGAATATATCATATATTGGGTCTGGGAAAAAGTTCGTGGCGTTTTTTCAGTAAAATTCAACTGGTCCCCGCATGGCGCGTGGACGAATTCATTTAAACCGAATATGCTCCATTATTATCGACAATGTTTCGCCATTTTTTTGGTAGATCCATGATCCCATCGGTGAAAAACTTCTGTGGTTTCTGGTCGAAAAACTGAATCAAGTAGTTTTCACAGGCTTCTTTTGAAACCAACTTAATTCCATTGAGAGAGTTCTGCAGAGATCGAAACAGATGATAGTCAGAGGGTGCTATATCCAGACTGTAAGGTGGGTGCATCAAAACTTCCCAACCAAACTCTCTCAATTTTTGACGGGTCATCAAAGAAGTGTGTGGTCGGACGTTGTCATGATGGAAGACAACACCTTTCCTATTAATCAATTCGGGCCGTTTTCTTTCAATCGCTTGGCGTAATCTCTCTAGTTGTGCACAGTAGAGTTGAGAATCAATCGTCTGACCAGTTGGAAGTAGCTCGTAGTGGACGATTCCCCTCCAGTCCCACCATACACACAGCATCACTTTTTTTGGCGATGGTGACGGCTCACCATCCTTTATCCACGATCTTTTACGCTTCCGATTATCGTACGTAATCCATTTATCATCTCCGGTTATTAAACGTTTCAGAAACGGCTCGATTTCATTCCGTTTCAGCAGCGCATCGCAGATGTTAATTCGGTCAATCATGTTTTTCACGCTCAACTCATGAGGAACCCATACGTCAAGCTTTTTTTTGTAACCAGCTTTGTGTAAATGGTTCAAAACAGTTTTGTGGTCAATGCCTAGCTCCATGCCAATATCGACACTGCTGATATGCTTATCTTGTTGGACTTTTTCAAGAATTTCATCAGATTTTTCAGTGATTGGACGACCGGAGCGTGACTCATCTTTCACATTGAAATTTCCAGAACGAAAGCGAGCGAACCATTTCCGCGCAACAGATTTCGATAAAGTACCTTCACCGTACACAGCACAAATTTTATCACAAGCCTGCGCAGCGTTCTTCCCCTTATCATAATAATATTGCAGAATATAGCGAAATTTCTCATTATTCTTCTCCATTTTCAAGTGCGAATAACTTTCCAACCACTGCACCGATTACAATGTTTCTACGCTCAAACTAACGTTCGGAAGGTCATCTAAAAAACGAGCCCTCGGTGGTGTCGCTGTGACTTGTTGTTCTTTAGTTATCGGCAACCAATGCCATCTATCGGGAAAAACGCCACGAACTTTTTCCCAGACCCAATATTATTACGTATGCCCTGTTACTTATTATATACTTCGGTACGGACGGCCGTGGTTTGGCAGCTGTATTTATAAACGAAGCTACGGTCATCAACAAGCAATACTAGTACGAATTTTAGTGCTTTTATAAATTTTTTGAAGACTAGCCTTTCTGCCAGGTTCTTATTTAAACTTCACATAAATTTCTAAGAGGTGTAGGTATCTTAGAAATTCATGATAATTCTGCAATTGCGAATTGCCCTTATTAAGGAAGTTTTTGTTGTAATTATACATTAAAATATTATGTAGATTATTACAATATCTTATATTAAAGAAATTTTCATAGAATAAGAACATGTCCGTTTTTTTTGCGCACGGTGTTGTAATATAATTTATTATTAAATAAAATCATTTGCTTACAGTTATAACGAGTGAACAGAAAAACGTTTTATGTACAGTAGCTTGATAAATGCATGTTATTTATATTAAATAGGACATAAACAGTAGGAATTTACTAATCTAATGCGGGAACGAAGAAAGGTATATAATAAGATCCCTAAAACTCCTCGACATATCGCATTCAGTGTTATTACAATTTCGTAAATTGATAATGGCAGTGTTGTCATAACACAAACTATTAATGGGGTAGCATAATGAGCTCATTCAAACGTTCGATTTTTGCAGTACAAATTTCGACTTTTTTTGATGGCGATAATATTCTGTTGGCACGAAAATTTCTAACAAAGTTATGAAAATACACTTTGCCAAGAAAACATGTTGCCATTTTGCTGTTAATGGTACTCTCTATTTTGTAGTTTTATGATTGAAACGGATTAAAACTTTGAACAAAAAAATTAATGACGATGAACGTTTATTATTGCTCACGAATTACAGTGTTCCATAAACGAAGACTATGTTTTCCAAAATGTTACGAAAATAAGTTAATTGTAGCGAAACAAAAATCATAATCATCAATAAGTTTTAATCGCCTTGTGGAAGATGAAATTCCTTTTCATTAACTACAATTTGTCATATAAAATTTGACATCAAAACCAAGTCCAATTATAAAATTTTTGTGTATCGACTTATTAAAATTCAATTTTTAAAATAATATGCTTTGATAAGTATTTATTTTCGAAAATCTATCCCATAATTTATGCTTTATTTTTGTTTTCTGGAATATAGGTATTTCTTCAATCATTTATTCAACTTCTATTTATCCTTCTTTATTAAGTACAGTAAGCAAAATTGTTATAATTCCATATTAGTACGTATCAGAGGTTGTAGTTATTTTTGCTTTAAAAATTCTAGTGTAGCAAAACATGCTACGAGCTCCAAAGTAAGCATCTGTCATTTGTTTAAGAAAGTATATGACTTCCAAGAAACTGACCAATCTAGCAGGATTTTATCAGGCGAAACAGTTATAACTATTCGGTTGTGTATGGGCACCTGAGTGTGTAGATTATTGAAAAACAAATATATTACATTACATTGAGTAATTTAGCTTTGTGTGGACAGTAAAAATAGATGCTATTCTTTTATTAATATAGTGAGAGACACTCTGCTTATGGTTGGAGAAGAAGCGCAAACAACTGTCTATGAAAGAATTGGGTTATGTACTACGAGTAATAACAAAGAAAATTAATAGATCCCGTCGGGTGATCTACGATTTTCTAAAATTACCTGATGATTATGCAAGGAATAGGTGTAAGATTCAGAAATCTCCAGAAGAGTAAAACGTTTAAATCTTTTACGTCTTGCAACATTTGGAAAACGAAAAGAATTACTAATTACAAATAGACGCATTTAACAAATTTTAAGGGCAGATGATCAATACAACTAGATAAAACAATGTTTAAAACCACCTTTAAAGAAAAAGCGCGGAATTACAGAACCAAATTTTACCAAAATTTACATGAGTTATGGCGCGGAGTAAAATAAAGTAATTTTCTCACAAGAGAAAGATTCAATTTAGGCGGTTATGATGGTCTAGAATCGATATCGCTTAGAGAGTCTCAATTTTGATGACGGGACTGTGATGTTGTGGGCAGTTTGCACCCTATATCTACACAAAATTTCAAAAGTATATTCTGCTATTAGACGAAGTTCTAATAGACTTTGGGAATTAAATGCCAAATGTCTTGATTTTCCAACACGAAGATGTAGGGAACCGCACACCTAGATGATGTGAAATAGGTGAAACAGTGGTTTGGACAGAAGAAAAATAACATTCTTCTATGGCCAAAACATTTACCAAACCTTAACTCCATTGAGAACCTCTGGTATATTTTTTCCTGTAAAGTTTACGGTAATAGGAAGTAATAGCTAGTGCTTTGGACATCAAAAATGCAATGAAAGACGCTTCTAATTTATAAGAACTAATTCTATTTGGTACAATTAGAATGGTGAAACGGTGATTTGAAGGGAAGAAAATTATTATTCTTCAATATCTAATACATTTGCCGAACTTTAACTCCATTGAGAGCCTCTGCGGTATACTTTCGTGTAATATTTAATGTGATGGGAAGCAGTAGGACCACAATAATGCGGTGAAAGACGCTTCTAGTTTACAACACCTAATTCAGAGTACGAGTGGCAGTGTACTAAATATTAAAGTCCTTGTTCTTCGATTCTTCTATTTAATTTTTGCATATTTCACAGATGAAATGTCTTCTTTGCAAATCTTTATGAAATAAACGTATTTGTTTCGCTTTCTTATTATAGACAGTACTCGTGTTTATGAAATATTTTGTATTAATAGTGATTAATTAAATTTTACATCACCAAGTAAAGGATTAGCAATTTCATAGACTGTAGTTTCGCACATCGAGGATAACAAAACTTAAATGGTCTCGTTAATTAAAATGATTTTTATTTTATAAAGTCATAAAAAAATGAATAATTTTATTTGTTATTCACATCGCCTATAAATGATCATATAAAGTTTTGTTATAGTCATCGGAAAAAACTTTTCCTTTGATGATTTATAAACTCTTTAAAATTATACTCTTTCATTCTTTGTCTATTATTTTATAACAAATTTACTGAATATTACTTATTTTCTAATCACTCGTTATTTTAAATAAATTAAACAGCTTTCTGCTTATTGTGGCACCAATAACATTAAAAAGATATTCATTTTCCATAGGCTTACATATATTTACCAAAACTGTAATAATTTTAATTACATATTCCCATACATTTTTTCAGAGATCTCGAAAATGTAGTATAGTACAAGAAGACGAAGAAGAAGAGGATATATCAAGCTGTTCGGGTCGCGAAGAACTGTCAGCTCCACACTGCTCTCTAAATCGCAGAGGTTCTCGTTCGGAGGGTCGACTTAATTTAGCTTTGCAGGAAAGATTGGCCGATACCGACCGTAGGAAACCGTGTGAAGATGCGATTATCCACAAACAGAAACCTCTACCCGCAGTTTGCAATGTTAAAGTCGATTGCCGTCCGAGATCTGCTCAAGATGCCCCCTTCAGGCAAGCTCTCAATATGAACAAAGTCAAGAACAACACCAACAGTCATCCCAGAGAGATACCAAAAGATATTACTACCACCACAATTATTACGGAAGCGTCTACCATTAGTATACCGATTATAACCCATACGCCAGCACCGACGCAAAGTGTTCCCAAGTACAAAACAATGCCATCTCCAACAAGGACTACAGCACCGGGTCCGTTGAACGAAATCTTTGAAGAAGGTGATAGTGTTGAAAGTGCAGCTCTCGCCTCAAGACAAACTCCGCGACAGTTAGTTAGTAGAAGCCAACACAGATCGTCTTATGAACAGAGAAGATCTAAGTTTCATAAAAGTCGGACTGCTTCGTGTAGTTCCTCAGATGCAAGCGACGATGATAGTGAAAATCGGAAAAAGAGAGCTCATAAACTGAATGCTGCACCATCCGCAGGAAAACCATTACAAGGTAAGGAATTCTATGAGATGCGTTTTCTGTTTTGTTTTTTAAATGTTACTTGCTTTGCGTTTGTGATGTTGGTATTGAAAATTGGGTATGTATTGTATTGGGAAGTTCTTCATATAAAAATTGGTACCTGATTACAAATTAACAAGTTACTACATGAAAATCTTATATTTATTATATTTTGCTTTTCTGTCATTATGTAAAATACATGTATGTGTATTTACTTCACGTATTTCATATTAACATCTGTGTCGTCCTATCATAATGGGTGCTTTGTTGGTTATTGCACGAAGGGCTTAGAAAATTTAAAAACCCAAATAATTTTCGTCATTCTTATAGGTTGGGTTTTACAAAAGCTGCAGTGTCTCAGGTACCTGCTCTATTTTCCGCACTGACAGATGGTACCAATGGCGTCTTAGTTCTGAGTGTATTGTTTATAGTATGGACATGCAATTAAACCTTAGAGAAAAAGGACGTCTCCGTAAAGAAACATAGGACGTGTAACTTAAATATTTGTATATACTATTTATTTATAAGTGACGAATCTACTAATTAGTTTTTACTTATGACTTTATTTATTTTTTAATAAAGTAATTCGCTCGAATATGTTATTTTTTATATTGGTCTTTGATTTTTACATGCCTGAAGATAATCTTTAAGGTACTTTTATGGCGAAAAGGCCAAAGGGGCACAAGAGGATTGTCAGCAATCTAAATACATTGCGCATAAGCAGATAGAGAAATTTGTTATACATAAAAAGGGTACTAGGAAAGTTTTGCAATATGACGCAATAATGAATCGTAGGAAGCTACTTGTTGCTGCATGTCGAGACATGATCATACGTACATAGTAGCCGCCGCGCCATGTTGATGGGCTCAGTTAGTAGTGAGAGTGTAAAGTGCTTGCGATGGAATCGTGGTCACAAATGAGATAAGGGCAGTTTTGCGTTATAACTTCGTGCGTGGTTTAAACATAGACCAGTGCTTCGAGAAATGACTCTTGCACTAGGTGATGTTTGTCCACATCGCACAATGATATTCAGGTGGTATAGAGAATTCCAAAGGGGAAATTTAACTGTGGAGTATGCTGAGAGGCCGGGAAGGCCACGAACGTCAGTTACGGAGATAAACGTTACTACTGTGAGGCAAATGCTTGGCGAGGATAGGCGAGTGACCTACCAACAGATAGAGGGTACTTCAGGCCTAAATGCACCAGCAATTCGTTCGATTCTGCATGGTCACTGGACTGACTGAAGAGCAGATGACACGACGTGTGATTTGGTGCCGGGAGATGCTAAAAAAGTCGTTTTGTACACACAGAAGACAATCACAGCTAAGTGGTATACTAAACAGTGCCTACCTAAAGTTATTGAATCTATGAAGAACCTGCGGCCAAAGTCAAGAATGGACACCTGGTTCCTCCATCACGATAATGCTCCAACTCACCGCGCCAAAGCCTGCACCGAATATTTAACCACGACTGGATTGAAACTTCTCGAGCATCCTCCCTACAGTTCAGATCTTGCTCCCTGCGACTTTGCACTGTTCCCGCATGTGAAAATGAAGCTAAAAGTGCTTGAGACAACGAGTGTGCTTTACTCCCTAGAGAAACTTGGCAGAACTGGTTTAAAGATTGGTTTTGGAGGATGGAAAGGTGTATTGAGTGTGGAGGAAATTACTTTGAAAAAATTAAATAAACAAAGCAAATTGCAAAACTTTCCTAATACCCTTTGTATTATAGCTAAATTCAAATCGATTTTGATCCTTTCATTTACTGTTTACTTTGATTTAGTAGTAGTGCACTACGACTTATTCAAATATCGTTTCGTGTTTTATGTGACCATATAATTTGTACGACATAAAAGTTAGGGCCATAGATTATAGTTCATGGCAACAAGAGTTCAAAAAATGGGGCGAAGTGAAATCGTGAAACTTCAAGCGGTTGAACCTAGTTGATATTAAGACCCAGTCTAACAAATAATGCAGTTGTGTCATTGTTAGGTTCAGAACTTTGGAATGTTTGAGGTATCTACTAATATCCAACGTTTTTTTATTTGTTTATTTGGAAAAGACAACTCATTGCCAGATGATTCGAGAAGGACGCAATGGAAGAGGTTCGAAAAGTGATTTAAAAAGAGGGGATAAAATTCCATGACATTAGGATCTAATTAAATTATTTTCACAAATACGTTTTCTTACATAATTAATCTTTAGTAGAAGTTTCGTCGAATAAAAATTTTGTGAAGCATATCTGTTTGTGTTTTTATTAATATTATTGCTCGCAAGTCTAAGTAATTTTCATTTAATCTTGGCTTTCACAATACTTTCTTCATGTGTTTAAAAGTGTGTTGGATTTGTTAGGTTTTCATTTGTGCAGGACTTCAACTTAATAAGTTAAAGCAAATTTAATCACTTGATGAAATTAGACACAAGGTGTTTAAAATAAATCAGATAATTATTTCAAATTCTTCAGTCCATAATTATATCGACTTTTATAAACTAAAGCATTCAAAATAATTGTCCAATTTATTTTAAATTTTGTGAAACAAAAGACTGAGTAGCTAATTTTGTCAATTGTGTTAATATGTTTTATCAAGAACTCGATCAATTTAGATTTAATCAGCATAATACTGACACATATTTTGAAAAATGGCAAAAATAAGATATACTCTTATTTTTAAATTGGTTAAAAAATTAAAATAAACAACCCAAATTATAAAATTGTAATTTTTAGTGACTATTATAAAAGTTTTCTTTTAAAAAAGTTTGCAGCTAAAATTTTAAAAATCTTACAAAATGGTTTAAAGTCTCTCTGGTACACCACACGAACAGGTTTAAAGCTTACTTTGTCGGTTCTTTATGAAATACTACTGGACAATAACGGAAACAGTGAAGCTTTATTTGTATTTAAGTTGTGTTTTTTTTTGTTTGTTTGTTTGTTCTAAGAGGATACTGGAAAGTAAGAAATATATGTATGTCATAAATAGAATTTTTCATCGTTTATGCGCAATAATTATACAAGACCACACCTAACAACGTTTGAAAACAAATTGCTGGGATCACCGATATCGGTGTTCCACTGAAAGCCCGCCTATCGGGTCTCGTATGACGCTTAGCTTTACGTATAAAATCACGCACTTTTCTCATTACACGTCTTGCGAAACTATACTTTAACGTTTCTTATACATATTTTAAGAAATTTTAATCGTATTATCTATACAATTTGAGGTGCTTGTTTTCATTTTATGGAATATTTGTGCTGTATATATGCAATTTTACAAAGCTTGATAATTCTGAAATAAATCGTGTCAATCACTATTTGATAATTACATGCAGCCACATATTTTTTTCTATTCTATGAATAGTTGTACATATGTATGTACATAAAAAGAAGAAACAATGTATAGAGACCTACTTATGTTTTATAGTAATATGCAATACACAGATGATCATGTGCTAATAGACTTAACTTAGATATCGCATTCCCATCTTTTTGTGATTCTTCTATTTTCCGCTGCGTATATGTTATGAGCACTGGCACGAATGCAATCCACAACAGTAAATAGCGGCCATTCATTAGAAGTTTGAACTTTGGGAACACGAGCTTGCCAACCAATGCCCTTAGAAAAAAGGCTGTTACATTTTACTGAACAATTTTCTATTGATAAATTGCACAAAACCTTTTGTTGAAAGTGGATCTTATCATTTTGGCAAAAAACAATTTAAAAAGTAAATATATTCACACACGGAACAGTATTCTCCAAGCCATAGCCAAGAGTTAGAACATCATAATTAGAGAAATAACAACAGGATTGTAAATAGCAGACAATACAATAGGTATAGAAATGGTCAACAAACAACACAGCAACATGTACAAGAAGAAATACAAGAATTTTAATGACAAAATTATAATAATAATTAGTTATACCAACCGATTTAAATACAATATAATTATACAATAACGAAAATAGTGTAACAATATAAGTTGAGTAGAGGGAATACCCTTTAAGATGTAAAAAAGTAAATTTGAATACGAAGGACATTTTTGGTGTTAAATTCAATAAATATGTAACAAATGTATATATAGAATACAAAATTTAATGAATTTTTGTCTTAAATCCAGAGCAGATTTTCTTTTATATAGTTACACAAATCGTTGAGTGCTTATTAACGTTATATTTAGGATAAATAAAACCACGTTAAAACAGTTGTTCATAATTTTCCAATTCTCTTCTATACTAGTATATATGAGGCGTGTTTTCTAATTTTTTAAATAAGGGCCGTTTGAAAATAAAAATCAAACGAAAGAAAATTTTCAAAAACCACATTTATTTTCAGATTCTACATACATTTCTCTATTTTTCAACATAGCTCCCAACTTTGTGTAAACACTTATCAAACTAGCTTTTGAATACCCTCTTCATAGAAACTTGTTGCCTGCTCCGATAACCAAGAGGCCATGGCCGTTTTCATGTCTTCGTCATTGTTGTAGTGGTTGCCGCCGAGATGATGATTGAGATAGCGGAAGAGATGGAAATCGCTTGGCGAAGGGTCGGGGCTGTAGCCAAAACTTCCCAGCCAAAAGAGTCCATTAAAGCTCGGATTTGAGCTGTGGTGTGAGGCTTTGCATTGCCATGGAGCAGCAAAATCTCCTGTTGGCATGTTGTAACTTTGGTTTTGAATCGCTCTGCATAGTTTTCGCAGGGTTTGGCCGTAGGCTACCGCGTTTATGGTGGTGGCGGGCGATTCGATAATCTTGAATATTTTAAAGATACAGAACAGGCCGTACAGGTTGCCTACGCAGCTGCAACACCACAGTTGTTCCCAAGAAATGCCGGGACACGATGCAAGCACTCGTTTCGACGCATGCACCACCTATTAGTGTATACAACAAAACGGCCCTTATTTATAAAACACGCCCCGTATAAACTATACATAAAAATCCTATCCAACCTAAAGAGATATTTATTATATGAAAAGTTACTATAACTATTTGAAAATGGCACGTCCAGTCTTAATAATTTTGGATTAGGCATGAGTAAAGCGGTTCATTCGAATCTTTGTAAAGATACGTTTCTGTAAAACGATTCAATTGAGTCGTTTAAATCTCCTTTTATATATCTGCTAATTTATTTAGAGAAGATTTTAAAAATTCTAATAAAACAACGGTCAGTATTATATATTTATTTGGCTCCTATGTTTACAAAATACAATGTAAATATGACGTTTATTATTATCGCTATACTAAAGAAAGCTATTTTTCTTTTATTCGCACTTTACAAACAGCAATGGTATTGTGTTTCCAAAATCCTGTACCATATTTCCTACAGAATAATACTACCTTTGCGAGGTATCATCGCATCACTAAGATAATGCAAGTTCCTCTTTGTTTGTGAGTCGTGTCCTTATTTAAGCAACAGCCACAGTTAAATATATACACATAATTTTACGCCTTTTCTTAAACTATCGTTATCTATATTAATAAATAAATATGTAGAACTCAAATTCCCAAATCTCAGAGGTTAAATTAAATATCACCAACTAGCCAATCAAATTATTAATCAAATATAAATTAAACAATCTGATTTTTCAATTTACTGGTAATCGAACTCACCATGACATCATATTCATGATTAAAATATATTGTGTTTTGTTGAGTTATAGAACACACCCCTACTACTTCGATAGTTAGTGTAAGCACTTCAATCTGTCTGTGGTTGGTAGCACAAAAATCTCGAAACTGGATTTCGTGTTTATGTATCAAATAGATATTTTAAATAATTAGGTTTTAGTCATCAATGACAAATATCAAAAGCAAGCAGTAGTACTAATCCGAGGACTCTGTTGTCAAATGGAGACAGACGTGGTTGCTCATCCCGCACAACGAGACACAATATTAAAAAAAATACAATAAGCTACAAAAATTAATAACCATTATTAATTTTAAAAATTTTATTCATTAAATTCGAACTACTTAATAATATTTGATGTTAATGAAAGTATATAGAAACGCAATCTATTTGTTCCTGGTTATTATTTACGATTCTGTCTCTTGATAGTCTCTCCGTTCATAAACACATAATCAAAAGTCCCATTCTGTTTGATATTTCACTTGAACTCTCTCGTAGCAGATAAAATAAAGTTTAGAACCAGCTAAAAGGCAGTGGAGATGAGCGAATATATTGATCACGGTGATTATTCACAGTGAATTGTTAATCACCGTTTTCACCGTTTCGTACATCACGCTAATCACAGTGATTATAATTTTATAATGTATATCGATATATTCTAACAGGTGGCGCAAAAGTAATGTCATAATTTAAATTGGCTGCCATTTTTGCAGATGGCACCAAATGTCACTGTGGTTTGACATGTATGATGTAGATATCTAGAGAATTAGTTATCAACAAGCTATGGAGCGATACACACCTCAAGAGCGTGGAATTATTGTTACTACTTATTTGACAAATTTTCAGTTTGTTGTTTTAGCGCAGCGTGAATTTCGTCGTGTTCCATGTGCTCGAACAATTAAGCTTTTGGCTGAGCACCTCATGCAAACTGGCTCCACTACAGATGTCGCAAGAAGTGGCCGGCCTCGTATTGCTCATTCGACCGAGAACATCGCTGCTGTTGCCGGCGACGTCAGAGAGAATCCACAAACATCAATGAGACAACGTTGCACAAAATTAGGCATCAGCAGACGTTCGTTGCAACAAACAAAGTGCAAACTGTTCACAAATTGCTGCCTGCTAATCGTCAAGACAAGATTGACTTACTGCTATACTCTGTTAAACTTGGTGCAAGAAGAGGATGACTTCGTATAAAAAATCATAATAGGCAACGAAGTCCATTTCCATTTAAGTGGTTATGTTAACAATCAAAATTTGCGTTTCTGGGGCACAGATCCGCATGCATGAAGAGCCATTGCATCCCCTCAAAGTGACTGTTTGGTGCGGCATTTGCCGTGAAAAAGTGATTGGCTCTTATTTTTTTGAAGACGCCGATGGCACCACCGTAACCGTAAATGGTGAGCGTTACAGGCAGATGCTGAGCTTTTTTTGCCGCAAGTTACTGGATTGGGTCTCGATCATTGTTGGTTTCAACAGGACGGAGCAACCGCTCACACAGCTCTGGCAACGATGGAGATTTTGAGACACCAATTTCCAGGTCGAGTGATCTCTCGTTTTGGAGATTTCAACTGGCCATCCAGATTGTCAGATCTAACAGCACCAGATTTCTTCCTTTGGGGCTTTTTAAAATTTCGTGTTTATCACAACAAACCACGAACCTTGCAAGTCTTGAAAGCTAACATTGAAGAAGAAGTCGCTAATTTGGAGCCAGATGTTTTGCGAGCAATAATTCAAAAAGTCGTAAAACGAGCGCAATTATGCATCAACTCGGGAGATGGCCATTTGAGCGATATAATTTTTTCCAATTAATGTCATCAATCTTACACTTTCAAATAAACCTTTTATGAAAACAAAGCTCTTTTTTTTTCATTTATAACAAAATGTTAATTCAAATTGTGACATTACTTTTGCGCCACCCGTTATATTACTCACTGCAGTCATAAGAAGTCGAATTTCACCATTCACTGTTTAGAACCGCGCGCTTGCGTGTATTTTAAATTATACAAATACAAATACTATTGGTTTAATCTTTTTAAGAAAATAAACAAATGTAAATTTAAAATTGATATCGAGTTTAAATTTCCCCATGACCGTATTAGATAAATATAGACATGTAAGTATGTATATAATATATACACGCATAAAATACACGTAGAAATATATTATAATTTTATATAGCGAATGGTGAATACGGGAGTCGTTTATATATTCTACTACCACAACCGTTCACTTATTTTTCAGTGATTAAAATTACTATGAATATAAAATCACCGTTTGCTTTTTCACTGTGAATATAAAATCACTGTTAAAACCATCTCTAAAAGGCGACACTATGCTATTTAGTAAAGCATAGAACTAATTTAATTATTTATGTATATACATCCGTAAATAATAGCGCACATTGCATGTATTAATAATTTAATAAATTTATTAATTGATTGAATTTTTTTATTAACATTTCCTTTGGAGTTCAGTTTCATAATTTAATTTAATTCTTTACAAAATTTGACCAAACAAATGATTATCATTACGAAGCAACGTTCAGAAAATACTAAAGTTAATACATGATCTTATGAATTTACTTGGTTGTGCATGAATTGAATTTTATTAAGTAATATACAGTCAACAATGGCGAATTTTCTTTAAATTTATTACTAATTTCAGGAAGACGTGATTCTCATGATGACAGCAGTGATTCCCAAGAACCTGGAACTGGAACAAGTACGGCTGGTCATAGCTCTCGTATAGGTACACCACCAATCGCTCAACATACATCTAAATCGAATTCGAGAGACCCCTCTAAGAGTAATAGTTCAAATACCACCAATGGAGGACGCAAAAATTGTTCAAATGACGGCCAATCGATGCTCGGTCGCAGGCATAAGGCAAGTAGACGTAGAAATGGAGAAACGCGATTACGTGAAAGTCAGTCCCTTAATCGCATCACGGAAGTACAAGAAGATACCGCAACACATGCAGTAGTGATATCTACGAATTTATCGGCAACTCAGGGTGCTAGTGTCGTTCCGAAAGTTAAAGGATTGGGTGCCAGAATATTACAGGGGTTTACTGGGGGTAAGAAACAAACAGATAATGTAAAAAACGAAGAGAAAGTTCAACATATCTCTAGGAAAGACTGCGGCTCGTCGAAAATGGATTCCGTTTGTGCGGACTTAAAAGAAGATGGGAAGTCAATGTCGACATCTAAACGCATGCGGATACTAGGGAAATATTTTCATGTACACAAGAAGTTCCTGATTCCAATACCCGGGATTTTCACACGGAACCGCCTGTACAAAGCTCAGTCTTGTGGATCTCTCACGAGGGACAAGATCAACATTACAGAAAGCGTTATAAGAAAGCAGAGAGCAGTAAGTGTGATAAGAAACAGTATAGGTAGTGACGGGGATATAAATCAAAACATGGGCGACGGGGCCAGCAAAGAAAGCGGAAAGACTTTACAATTGAATACTGTGTGTAACGGACTATCGGATATGTGTTCAGTTCACCTGGGGCAGGCCTCCAAGTGTAGTTTTTGCTAAATAGAAAAGATAAAACAAATAACCTCTTTGCTATATCACTTCCCTCCATTACTCACTTTTCCCATGACCAAAGTTTCTCGATGATTTTTTGTGATCTTACATAGGCTCAAAAGTGGAAATGACGGTACGAAAGACCTAACCAAAGCGTAGTTGTTTAGGATGTATTTATTTTGTTTTTGGATGTGATTTTATTCTAATTCGTTTTGTTCGATATTTACTCATATATGTCATCTCTTTATTTCTACCTCTGTTTCATCTTTCCTCATTTAATGGTACTTTTTCTCAATTGTAACATACACGTATTAGAAAGTAGAGTTGAATGTTATTAGATTTATTATTGTTGCGAATTTTTAGAGTATAATAATGACATATATGCATAATAATATATAAATTATAAATATTAGATATATATATTATATATATATATATACACACACACACACACACACACACACACACTAAATATTTGTAAATTTTGATTTTTCTTATCTAATTTATTTAACTTTTATATAGATATTATGTAATTAGATGTTTCTAAGTAGAACTGACGTGAAATCCAGTATGCAGCATAAAATCAAAAAAAAGAAGTAACAGTATTGAAGTTAGATTACAGTATTTTAATTGATTTATTAAATTTCAAAGTGAAAATATGTCAAACTTGCCACAGTCAAGCCGAGCAATAGCATTTGCAGTACGAACGCTAGCTTTAGACTGACAATTTCTTTATGAATAAGTTAAAGGAGTTGCTTCATGAATAAATTTTAGACATGTAACACATCAATTTTGACATTGACTTTGAATTTCAGTAAGGCCAACTTATAAAATTTAAACTATTATGCATATGTTTGATTTTCGATTTAGGCCTTTATATTATAGGAATCTATTTTCATTTGATTTTTGGGTATATCTATATAAAAGAAAGTAAGGTTGGCTGAGAGTAAAACTGGAAAACAAAGCTAATAGTAAACTTAAAATACATTTATGAAGAAATTGTCAAACTATTACAAAACTATCTTAGGCTCAGTATTACCATTTCTTGGTAAAATATAAGAAATTAATAGTGGATGCCTTAGCGAAGTACCTACTTATTCACCTAATTTTTCTAATTATATTTTATAGGTAATAAATAAAACTGTAAAATAAGTAAATTGTTACTATGGAAACTATAATTATAGAATAAATGTTTTGTTCCTGCAAATTAAAAAGTAATACTTCCTGTCATCCAAAAGTAGTATGTTCCCTCGATTTAAAATTGTAGAGATTTTTCATATGTAACTCTCACTAAATTTTTAATTTTATTTTTATTCTTCTAACTTTTAATTAAAGTTAATTTCTTTTAACTTTAATGGAAGTTGAGTATCTAGTCAATAAAATAACATGTTATTAATGTGCCTAATGACTGACAAGTAATTTTTAATCTATAATTTGGTTCAAGATGATCGTAATACTGAGCCCAATAATATTTATTTTTGACAAAAATCAGATTCGTATAAAAGCTGACTTAGTTCTATATTCACAATTTATCTATGATTTCATTATTAATAAATTCCAGCAGCATTTTTTTGAAATATAGTTCTTGTTTCCAGACCTAAAATTTTAAAAAAGAGTTAATTTAATTAAATTACAATAAATTACTTTGTTTATTCTAATTTTCCACACGTTTATATGAATTTGATTTTAAACGAAATTAAAAAACTACTCGTTTGTAATTAATATATTTCTATTACTTTTATAAAAGGAATTATATTTTGGTGGTACTTCTATGAATAATGGGAGTACTTTTTAGTAAATCATTTAAAAATTATTAACTAATAATTCTCTTTCAATATATTCATTTTTTACAATTTAGTAACCGCTGGTCGTGTTACTGTTGTAACATTTCATCACATTTCTCATCCATCCTTATATTACACCAAATTAAACCACATTAGATTTCTAAATCTCTTTTTGCCCTTCCTATAACATAAAAGGAAGAGTGGATTTTCACAATATTTCACTAATACATTTCTTCATATGCACTACTACATTTGTCGATAGATCTGATTTGCAAAAGCAGAAACATTTATCATTTAACACACAAATATAATAATCAAAACTTACGCTTTCTTTTTTTGTAAACATAATTTTAAATAACAAATTAGTAATTTATATGATAAAATAAATATTGCAAAAAAAGGAACTGATTTTTGTATATACTTATAATTGAAAATAAAATATATACAGACACATGACAAGACGGCTTTTAAATTTAACATTGGGCAGGACGTTCAAGAAGAATCATTTAAGACTGATATAATCGAAATTGGTTCGGTGTTGATTTGTTACTTTTTTATATGCTATATGATGCCGCTTGCAGTGCCGATGTTAAATTTGAATCTAGTCCATGACATTTTTTTACATTTATTATTAATGTAACATTATATATATGTAAACTTTAAATTATAATTTTTTATACTTACACGATAGGCAGTTATTTAATCATAAGTAAGAAAGGGTGTACAATTTTTCAGATGAATTGTGACTTGAGTAGATATTTAACAATGAGCTACTTTTTTTATTATAAACTAATTTAAAATACAAGTAGCATATGTTAACTAATATGTTTTACATGAATCAGTACAGAGCGAATCATTAACTTTTAGTTGATGAATTTATAATAGAATTCTGTTCAGTGTTATTATAAGCATGACGTAGTAATGAATAGTGCAAAAAAATTAGAGGAAGCCCAGAAAGAAATTTTAATAACATAACTGTAATACAATATTCTTTAACAAGCAATCGAATCTAAGAAATTGATAAGAACATCAATTGGCATTTAGTATTAATAAATATAATGAAATAATGACATAACGTTCACGTGATGCATATGTATATGTACATATTTTTTTATTACTATTTATTATTGGATGTGCTTGGATCTATGTGAACTATGTTAACTTTATTTTGAATAGTCTGAAAGACAACACTATTATATGATAAATAAGGTTGAACAGTTCTCCGGGAAACGCAGGCATTGCCGATAGCTTGCATCA
This sequence comes from Dermolepida albohirtum, assembly GCA_031893035.1. Lineage (NCBI taxonomy): Eukaryota > Metazoa > Arthropoda > Insecta > Coleoptera > Scarabaeidae > Dermolepida > Dermolepida albohirtum. The sequence continues at coordinate 224,635 of JAVIWB010006917.1, read as the reverse complement.
TGTAAGTGACGCGAAGATGCTCGCAAATATGGATTATTACCTGTGAAGGATATAAATATAGTTCTAAATCGTATGCCTATGTTAAAATATACAGAAACTATAATAATTAGCACCTATCTAACTTTCCCAACGAGGCTGTTACTGTGAACCTGGAGGTTTTAGTGATAAATGGGCTTAAAATACTAAGAACAAATTATATTGTTTAAAATGTATTTAACAGGAACAACAACCAAGGATATAAAACTATTAGATAATTTTAAACATTTGTAAATTATGTCAGGTACTTATACTGACAAGCAAATTATGTAAAATTGATCAAATATATATACATGTCGGAAAATTGATGTTTGGCGATTCAAGAGATGCCATTGATAATAATATCCGTAACTACTTCATTCCCTCCCCTCAACAACTCCACACCAAGTACATGTGGCAATGGCAAATTTGAGTTATTATTATTAGCTCGCGCTCGTAGTGCGCCTTAAGATCTTTGGCTGTCTTCACTTAAACGAGAACAGAAACCACAAAAAACCTTGAAGAGTAAGTCGTTGGATTCGATTCCACAACCTCCAACTTGATAAGCCAGTAAATTGTAACTAAATTATTACCCGACTTAAATGTGATAGAATACGCGATAAAGGAAACCATGCCGTCCATTGCGGATATCAGAAATGAATAGATAAGTTATGGTTTTGAAAAATACAGAAGAACAAGGGAATACAAGTAAATGAGGACACTGGTATTCAGAAAAAGTGTAATATTAAGTAAGAGAAAGCATAAATTCACTAAGATGATTGCAATATGTTAGAAAAATAAAATTTATATACCCGGCCTGGAAGTTATTACTTGTTAAATTATGGAGAAAATAAATAATACAAAATGCAATGATAATTGATTCCATCATTATAAATATAATTAATACTTACGTGGATTATACTCAACATTCAACAACGTAGAACAAAATTGTGTTAATATAAACTTGTTCTCCATACTTACACACTTCTATAGTGAATGCTACATTTTCTCTTTATGCTACTATAGTTAATCTAAACAAATTTTCAAATATTCTTAAACGAATTTACCCCAATCATTTCTAATTGTGATAAGAAAGTAATTTCATGGTGCTAGATATTCTTTCTTATTTGCTTTTACTTACAATTCTTAAAATGTTTATTGCTATTTTTAGCTTTGAACTACAATGTAAAAAAAGCTACTAAATTACTGTTATTACGTCACCAAACCCCAATGTTCAAGTGAGAAAATAAAAATTGAGAGGTGTTCTTCAGAAAGAGGCAAGCAAATATAAGGGTTAAAATATGTTCGATAAATTTTAAACAAAGTATGTAGATTATGTTTTATTTTAGGGGCAAATATGTCTGATAAAACTGATCATAAATTGAAATATTTATGTTATACTACAATGCTTTGTAAATATTTGTAATATAATTAGAAAAATGAAGATGACCTCCATATTCTAAGTGAAATAAGAAATACAACTTTGCCACATCTAAAGCAAATTCCAAGACGGTGTTTTTCTTTTGAAGGAAAAAATCAATAAGATCGTTGCTGATAAATTATATATTTTTCAGATTCAAGAATAGAATATCGAAAGTATTAAAAGGTCTTATGTAGAAGATCATCATTCAAAACATTATAATTTGTATTGTATATAACATTATGGCCTAAAGAATAAATTTATTAAGGAGTATGTAATGTTTTAACGAAATTTCATTCCTAACTTCATTTATAAACATAATCAGTTACATATAATTACATTTTAGTATAACTTTTCGTCATCTAAATCACAAGATTTGCAACAATAATCCTGAAATTTTAAATAGGAAATATAACGTTTACAATAAATGAAATTTATTTATAAAAAATATTTAAAAGTTATTATTCAGAAATGCAAGTAGAAGCTTATTTTTTACATTCACTTTATCAACTATAAATTACACAAATTTTATTAATATCCTTACTCAATTCACAACTTCAGCCTTGCATTACTTATCATAAGATTAAAAGAAAAGAGTAATGTACCTTTCTCCCTAGAGCTGTGCTTTCTGTGAAAATAAGCATGGCCTGTGGATACTCTGTATTTATAGAAATATGTAAATTTATATTGGTCCCGTTAAATTTACCTGCGATTTATAATGTTATAGAAAAAAAGAAGCAAATTGTAATTGAATCTATAGTAATCATTAAGACTTAAACCAGTGTGCTGACATTCACTAATTTTTTTTTGTCACATGTGACGCCAGTATGTGCTGTGCACAATTTGTTAAACAAGACACATATTTTAAAACATTTTTTTAATGTGGTATATGACAACATTTTTACTAACAGATAGACGTGTTTTAAAGTATATGTGTTGTTATTTAGCCCCTTCCATCAAAAGTAACTTTGTAATTTATACAAAAAATTAAATATTCTTATTCTATTATTTGGTATTTAATAATAAATGTGCGGTATTATAATTATATTACTAAAAAATAAGATACATATATAGATGCCTATATTTAATATATTCAGTATTTTGAATTAAGCTCATACTTTGTATTTAAAATAACTTGTAATTTTTATACACTGCCATGTATGCTCTCATACTCCATTGATAATTTTGATCATAGTAAATGACATAAAATATTTCTTTTGGTGGAGGATGCGCCAATCACTTATTATTATTTTAACTGATATTTTTAAGTGTGCGAAATCCCCTGTTTAGATGCTATTAATTGATGTCAAGCAGGTCTTGCCGTTAGTTATAGTTATCATTCCTTGTAAGCATCTGTGTGTGCACCCAAAATAAATGACGATGTAAATAAATTATGTGCTTTATTCAACTATTCTATTTCATTTTATATAAATAAATCAATTCGTTAATATGGTAAAACAAAATAGAGAAAGGAACTCCGAAGTAATGAATGCATGCGCGAACTATGTCGCAATAGTCACGCTGGAAAAAAATACGAAGTATGGTAATTAAATAACGAGACTGGTGTGAGAAATGTTGTTTATTGCAAATAAACTTATATTTGACTCTTATTCCCTTCAACATAACTCTCCTCCCCTATCTGTACATTGCTGTATACGTGTCTTCCATTGTTCAAAAACAATGCTGAAAATGTGTTTCCTTTAATGCACTTTTCGCTTTTGGGAACAGGTAGAAGTCGCATGGTGCGAGATCTAGCGAATACGGAAGATGAACAAGCACAGCAATGCGCTTGCACCCTAAAAACTGCTTCACAGATGGGACATTGTGAGGTGGTGCAAAATCCATGGATCGTTCTTTCCACAAATCCGGTCTTTTCTTCCCTACTCTACCCTAAGTTTGATTAGGACTTCTTTGTAATATTTCTAATTAACTGTTTGACCCTCAGGCACCCAGTCATTCATGGTAACATCCTTCAATTGCGGCTTGTTCAACATATTTATATATATAAAACTATATATAACATTATCACCAAACACCTCCTTTAACATTTGTAAACATTGTGTTGGATATTTTTTTAATTGGCCAGTTTCAGGTTAATTCCCAGCTCGATTTTTATGTCAACCATTATCATGGCACTACTAAGTAACAGTGTCCTTTACAATTAAAGCTCGAAAGTAAACTAAAGCAAATAGAGAGACGAAACTACGGGTTGTTGCTTGGGAAGTATTGCGGTCAATGAAATTCCAATTACATCGCCCGATGCAACGAGCAGTCTCGTTATTTAATTACTATACCTCGTATCCCGTATCAGTGGCGTAATGTCTCGCATCATCCATGTAAATATGATAAACTGATTTAACATACGTCTCTGCTCTCCGCTACTGATAATTCTCAGCGGGTGAATCAATATTTGTACATTCCGATGCTACCTCAGAGGTATCTTTCTCTATTCTGTTATCAATTAGATTCTTTTAAAACTGATACCGAAACTGTAGAACGGTTTTCAACTATAGAAAGAATTACTGAAGCTTGGTTAAAAGTTCAAAAGTACGCAAAAAATTACAAATAAATAATTAGTTTTATAGTCCACAATGCACTTAGCAAAAAAGTACTGCAACCATAAACACATAAAAAGTGTGAACAAATTTTGTTAGAATTTGATTTTTTATAAGGATACAGTTTTCAAAAAATTTGAATCTCGGTATAAAATAATTTCAATTTTATCTTTAGAATGATTGAGCAATTTTAATATGCTTGCTTTAGATGTTCCTTTGTGAACGTGGTGGATGCAGATTGCAATTTTTTATTAAATTCTGGAACAATGAAATTTTACAAACATTAATTTTTATCATACAGGACTAAATATTTTCAAATTTTCCTGGATTTTCACCATTTTTTTTAAATGAACAAATTTAATTTTTTAAGCGAATGACGAAATAACTTTAACTTATTCTTGAAAGTAAATATATCTTATTCATAATTGTAATAGTTTGATTTTATTTATGTACTTTATTTATTGAAACTATTTACAATCTACTATTTTAAGTTGATATTTCTATTTTAGGTTTCAATATATTGAAGGTATTATACAATATGCGAACGGTTCATGGCGCTTGTGATATTACAGTCCGTAAACTGAAAAGGTCCTTTGCCATATTATACCCTATTATACCCTTCAAGGTCTGTTATGGGGAACTATTATTACTATGCGCCAGTAATAGTGTGTTACGGTAAATTTAATTTTTATCTGAAGATGGTTAGAGAGACTTACCTGTGAAGATAAATTGTTTACCAGACATAACTTTCCATTTCCATTATAGATACTACTTGTATGAAATTGTGATCAAATGCATGTCAAAATAAAGTTCGTATCCATGTATTCATATAGATTAAGAAAGGTATTCTACACTTTAAAAATACGAGCAAAAATTTGTAAATAAAAAAAATTTGTATACCATCATTCCATGTATCCGTGAAACCTTTAAAAATGCAATTTAGCTAGTAGACTACAATAGTAGTAATATTAATTTGCTATTAATACAGTAAGTACAATATAATTAGTAATTAATGAATTTTCTTGTCGTGGAAATATTTCACAAGAACTTGTACTTCACCGCATCTTTCTTTTTGGCATGAAGCAGAGATAACTTCTATACATGTACTTTCACAGAGAGGATACAACAAAGTTATTCCACAATCCCTGAAGAATTGGGTAAGAGCATTTTGTGAAATTTTGAAAGAGAATCAAATTTCACTTGTATGTTGAAAAGTGTTCTTCTATAGTATTCATTACTATATCCAGAAATTATTACAGTCCTTTTTTTAACTGCTTGATAGTCAAGTTCGAGAGATATTGAAAACATATTTTTCTCAAACTTCAGCAATATTTGCAAATTTGACCAACTAAATCAATACTATTATTATGAATTAGTTATAATCTACAAAATTAGCTTAAATATTCAACTTAACACAACATTATTTCTGGTCTATTAAAATTTTATTTTAAAGTTACTTCTGATTTCTTGCTGAGAAATTATTCGATATCTAAAATTGTGTAAAACCTTTCAATTAAAAAAAATATGACCAAAATTTATAAATAAATACCTATATTGATTATTAACATAATTGAATGTAATACACTTCTTTTCAAAAATAGAAAATATATTACAAAAACTAAGAGTGCGCATATTTATATATACTATTAAATGTCTCTCCTTTACCTACCTTGACGTAGAATGTGAACAGACGGTGTCTTCACAAAAATATTTAGGAATATATAAAAAAAAAGAACTGCGAAATTTCAAACTAGAAAAATAAAATACTTTAAATACAAGCAGTTAACAAAATTTGACATTTTAATTTAAATTTGATTGTGATAAACTTATAAATAGTGAATGTTTGAATTATCAGTGCATTAACTTAATCTTTCTTGTTTCTATACACCATTTCGAGTTGAATTACAAAAAAGTAATTCGATATATATTATCAATTGGACTTACCATTCGAAATAAATATTTATGATGGGTTCATACAGATAAGATGTCTTAAATTAATACGTACTTGCACTTTACGATATCTTAACTTTAACAAAGTTAGCTATATCGTAAAATATGTATGTGTAGAACTAATATTAAGTTTGAGCTAATTCCGTCTGTACGAACCTTCCATTACAAAAACCTATAACCTTTAACGTCGACTCTATCATATTATTTTATATATTGGTGGCACTTGCAATATAATTTTAAAGAAATAAATGGTATTCACAAGATATATGTACAGTATTGTGCAAATTAATGGAATCAAACACAATATAACTAAGAAATTCGTTTATTTGTCATATAATCACGATGAGATGGTATAAAATTATAAATTACTAGTAATTTAATAAGAGATATGCCCTCCTTTGGCTGCGATGACAGCCTGAACTCTTTTCGGCATGGAATCTATTAATTTTTGACAGTTTTCCTTTATTTTCTCGCCCCGAAACCACACCTGAATTACTGCTTCTATCAATTTTGTCTTCGTTGTACAGTCCATTTTATGTAACCTAGCCTTACAAATGGCCCACAGATTTTCAATTGGATTTAAGTCTGGAGAATTGCCAGGCCAGTGGAGAAGTTATTCCTTTTTCCTTGAAATATTTGACCATAACCTTCGATTTGTGGCATGGAACTGAGTCTGGCTCACATTTCTTTAGATCTTTTCCCAAATACTTATTCAGTAGCTCTTTATATTTCTGGCTATTCATCATGCCTTCTATAGGCACCAGCGATCCAGTCTCCATGTACGAAAAACATCCCCAAAACATCTTCTTTACAGGATGTTTGACAGTCTGATCGATATGAGCTGCAGTGAGTTTTTCATCTCCACTTTTTCTCACGAATTTTGATCGCTGCCCCTGCACCAAAAAATGGGACTCGTCTGAGGACAACACCTTTCTCCAGTCTTCCTCATTCCATCCGGCATATTTCTTGGCCCAAATAAGCCTCTGCTTCATCATTCGTTGAGTGAGGAGTTGCTTCTTCTGTGGTTGAATGGCTTTTCTTCCAGATTCTAAAAGTCTCCTACGAACTGTCGAGTCATGCACTTTCACTCCAGCGTCGGCTAAGTCTTTTTGTAGTTCAAAACTAGTTTTTCTTGGGTTCAGCTTGCTATTTCTGACCAAAAAAGTGATATCCCGGGGTGTCATCTTCCTCTTTCTCCCACATTTTCCCGCTCGTTTCACTTCAACTATTCCGGTATTCTTTTTTTGCTTTAGGATCTTGCTTACTGCTCCTTGACTAATGCCACATTCCTGAGCAATATCTCTCTGTGTCATTGAAGTGTGCTCACTTAATGTCACAATCTTCTCACGTTTTCTGGGCGTGATATCCATATCGCGAACAACCAGTAAAAGCACAATATAAATCAAATTTTGAACTTTGAAAGTATATGTGAACAAACTCTAAAACGCACTGAATAACTGTGTAATGTGTTCCCAGTGATATAGGTTGTTTTTTGACATAAAACTACTGTCAGAACTGACCTAACAATCTTGCCACATGCAGAAAACTAAAAAAATAGTCATGATTCCATTAATTTGCACAATACTGTATATTATATGAGATCTTAACTTCTTTTATTTGCTCAATATATATTAAAAAATGTAGTTATGTTAGACTGCCACTTTCTATATCATACATATTCTCAGCAATTTTTTCAAATGTTATTAATAAAACTAAAATTAATCAATTTTAAAAAGTGTCCAACTTAGCTTATTTCTCTATATTAGTCAATGACAAAGAAAGCATCTTCTACAATGTTTATATCCTTTTTTTTTTCAGTAGATACATCACAAAATTGATGATATTTTATTCCTACTTAGCATTACCATTTATATTTTTCCGACATAATATATAAAAACAACTAAAAATATATATAAAGTGTACATGCAATTAATATTAGAATTAAAGATAACAATAACAAAATTTATTCTTTAAAATAAAATATATTATCACGCTTGACAGTCTATTACAGAAATATGCAGATATATTACAGCCCTTTCTTACAATTATAAATCTGACTTACAATTCAAAAACCTAAAACTATATACAAATTCTGCAGATCTTAGGATTCTTCTACATAATGTGTAGAGAAAAAAAAACGCACACATAATGACGGAAATAAGCGAACTGTTCTGAAACGTAACCGGGAATGTTTCTCCTGTACTAAGAAAGAAATTCAGCGACTCACAGAAACAAGATATATAAATCAGATATGAGGTACTTTGAAATTGTTTAAGTTGTTTTGCAAGTTTAAGGAAACTATTGGATATAATAAAAAATAGTAAATAGTTAAAGGGAGTTACATTAAAATAATTTTGCGAGTACTTCAAATAAATGCTTATAATCCAAAGGTAAGCCGTAATATTGAGGAATCAAAAAAAAAACACTGGCAAAATCATAGTGAGGTAGATAACATCACTATGATTTAGTCACATGTTTTTGTTGTAGTATTTGGATTGTAACTGCATTAGATTGGTTGCCAATTCAATAGCCTATTTGTCGTTCAATATATAAGAATCCAGTACAAAGATTAGCTGAATTATAAGCTGCAACTGCTTAAGATTTGCTTCATTTTCAAAATAAAGTAAAATGAAATTTAATTTGTTTATACTGAAACAACAAACATTACATTTATAAGGTGATAAGCTGCATAAAATAATTTCAGTACAATAAAAATACAAAACTAAACAATTAAAGAAATTTTAAATATTTTGTTAGTTTCGAAATTAGAACCACACGTTTTACACAATATTGACATTGAATTAGGGTTCGTAGACATGTATTTATAAATAGGACAGTTTATGTCCTGTATATTTTTATTATACACGCAAACAAAGCAAAAATGTTTTATCCATGCTTTAATTATTTACTATTAACTTCATCTACAGCTACGTTCAAACTAATAGCAGTTGCTCATAAATATTCAAAACTGTTGACTTTTTTCCAAGTACTCTAATAAAATATGTGTAATTCCCCGGATTACATAAACAGGGATTCTCCTTTTAAAAGCGATCGATCCAAACAATAGAAGATGTTCCTACTCTTGATATCGACGCAACAGATATAGACGCAAACATAATAATAATTATTATGTTAAATTTATCATTCAAGTTGAAGAGTTTTTAGAAACTAAAAAAAGCCGCGCAAAATACTGTTCTACAGAAAAAGAGAAGGTCATACTTACAAATTTATACAACAAACTAATTTTAGACTGTTCTACTGGTAGCAAACACGTTAAAAAGAAAAGCAGAAATCGCGATGTAGGAAAATAAGAACTACTCGCCGAGATTGTGTGTGTGCAGAAAAATGTCGGCAACAAAAAGCGATCTCTATTTGTCTGTAAGTGTGATAACTGTTCATATACGATTAAATGCGAATAATTCATCAACTAGAAGTCCACGGAGAGCACCGTTACTACAAAGACGCTATGTAAAAGAATCATTTAAGTTTTGAAAAGAAACATCGAGATTGGGCAGCATCAAAATGGCGCAATATATTGTGAACAGACGAAAATAAAATTGTCTTATTTGAATACATTAGCCGCCGCCTTTATGTAAAACGAGATCTTCGAACAAAGCGTATTTTCCTCAGTAGGCGGTAAAAACCGTAAAGCTTGGCGGATCAAAAATTTATGTGGGCTTGTTTTTCCTATCGTGTATGCCTGATATTTTACAAAAGGCATTATGACACAATATGTGTACATTGATATATTATAAACTATTATGTTTCCGTATGCAAAATACGAAATGCGTCTTAATGTAGGACAATGACTTCAAACATGCCAGTAAATTAGTTAAAAAGTGGTTAGCAAAAGAAAAGATTCAGGTTCTAGAGTAGCAAATAGATCTCAATCTGATTGAAAATTATTACGCAAAGTTAAAGTTGCGATTGCTAAATCTAAATCTACAAATATTAATGATTTACGAAAAACTGGTCAAAAAGCTTGGTACTCTATTTCACTTGACCGTTGCCAGCAATTAATGAATTCTATGCCTCGAAGGTGTGAGTAATGATATCCAATAATGGATATTCTACTAAATACTAGTATACCTTTTATTTGACTTTATTTTTTGCAAGTTGAATTGGGTTTTGTTTTATGTATATGCTTTTTTTAAATGACTGCTATTATTTTAAATCACTTTTCAGGTTATTATTTCATCAAGTACATCGTTTTTGATGTTTTATATCTCTTAGTTACTATAACTTGTCCCGACAAGCATTTAGCATATAACGATAATACATTTTTATGACATTAATATGTCTTAGCGTAATTCACAGTAACTACTATTATTTTTAACGTAGCGGTACATATTTTTGAGCGCATCCTTGAGTTACTCGGTTGTAACAAATGTTGGAAACATTTTCTTGATTTTCATTAAAAAATATTCACGATATATAGATTTATAACAGAGCATAGCTCCATTTTAAAAATCTATTTGTACTAGCAAAACAAATCGACTTACTAAGTTCAGCAACAACTGACATTCATTCAATTTTCCGTTTTGGTTTTTCTATGAAGTCGCTAGATTTGCAACTAATAAAGCTCAGAATAATTCCTTTGTCATGCTCTCGATCGAACGAACAGAGAAATTTTTACGACCATATACATATTTGATTTGGGAAAAAGTAAGATCGATTAAAAACAACCAAAACGTGCACAAAAGCCTCTGTAAAGAAATACAAACATCAATACATATTTCGTTTAAATTAATGAGTACATTATCACATGTTACAGTTAATTAGAATCTACACTACATAACAATTATATAAATTGAATAAACGGTGGCTACACATCCTTATAAATACCTAAACAATACATTAAAAAACATTTTTTTTCTATTTATTTATTTTGAACAGTCAGAATTGTTTGATATATGCACGAAGGAAAATGTTTCACCAAAATTTTATAGAAATTTATTATATATTTCTTTATTATAACAGTACCCATATATAAACTTAACCAAAATAATACTAATTAATTATTATTACTGCGGATTCACGATGTTAAATGAAAATATAAAAATATTTTTGTAGAGAGCGGTTCAAATAAATTCGGTTTTTAAGGGGGTATCTGCCACATGTACTTGATGACTCAAATTATCCATCAATTACTGCTGTTTTAGATAAACATACATTAGATTAAATCTAATTTAGCAGTGATGAGATGTACGTGATATGTTACTCAACTTGTAAAAAAATACAGATTACATTTATGAAAAATAATACTAATTCTGTTGATTTTTTAAGCTTATGCGTCTACGATCAGATATATATTTATAATTATTCATCGTTAGGTATTTTTATAGATAAATATATATTTCTTTATTAATATTTTCTTTCAATTTAAAGGCATATTTTGTACAATGAATTTATATGCTATGTATAACTGCCATATCAGTAGAGCTATCATTATGTTTTAGTCGAGTAATTTTACTTTTAGTACAGATATTTTATTTTCTTAATATTGTTAGAAAACGTAGTTAAAGTTTCGAAACATATGCTTGTGCGGATACTATTTTGTACACATATTCTACGTTATTAAGTAAGAGATGTTACACAATTTTTATGGTAATTTAAAAGAGCGCAGAGATAAAAAAGCAAGTAATGAGATGTTTATTTCAATGCCAGACTATATTTTAGTTTGGTTCTGTCTCATTTATAGGAGAGGTAACATTTCCAAATAAAAATAATATTCGCGTAAAACAATTTAAACTTTTGCTCTTACAATAACGAAAACAATGGATAATGTGCTAAATCGGGAAGGCTGACAAATTATAGAGCGATAAGATAAATGAAAAACAGCCTTACTTCTAAGAAAGCTAAACGTTGCGCTAGAGACAATCAATATTTACTTAATCCAATGATTCTAGCAACCGTATGCATAATCGTTTATCAGCAGGGTGTTGGTGATTTATTCTGGGATGCAAGCAAAGCATGAATCAATCAGAACTCACTGGGGAATGACTATAAGACAGCGATTATAGTACTATAGTGTTGCTAAAAAATCATTAACCTCTACATCGTCTTTTTTTTTTCTGAACTAGGCATGGACCGATCCTAAATAAGAATGTAATTTATCTTAGGTCTTAAATAAACACTGTGCCATTAAATACAGTGTAAAATACCCCTTACAGGTTAAATGTTTGTCCTTTACTCTTTCATAAAATATATGGATACTTATAGGATGGTCAGTTGTATCACAAGAAATTTCAATACGAGTAATTTGGCGGAAATACGTATGACTAGATATCTAAGGAAAAGATTAGTTTTGTACCACTTTGAATACAAAAAAATCCATCGTCACAAGGATTTACCCTTTCTATCTGAAATAACGATCCTCAAACATATGAAATGACTTTGCACCCCTGTGGGAACCAAAGATTTTACAACGATACCAGACGATTGGATTTTTCCGATTCAAATACAAAGCTATGAAGTAAAAACTACATTTCTGAGATAATTTTGACAAAATAAAAGTTACCGGGAAGTATCTACAAGATGACGATTATTACCGCTCAGTATAGAATATCAAACACCGTGGGAATGTGCCAAATCTGAGCAGACTATGACACATCTTAAAGAGACTATCAATAAATAATAGATTTACTTTGAGAAAAAATTAAACGTTGCGTCAGAGGCGACTAAAATTTCTTATTACATCCAATTATGTTAATATAGTATTTATTGCAAGTACTGTTACTGAAACATTGCTAAATAACCTTTACCCTCCCTTAGAAACGAAAAAGAATATAATAATCCAGACGCAAGAGAATATCAAACGGGATCAGTTCTATGCCAATTGTGCTTACTTTATTTGCCCGAGATATCTGTTCCTTAAATAAATACTGCATTATTCAACGCAGAGTAAAACACTCTGTATAGCTTGAAGAGTATTTCAGCCTATGAAGCGTTGTATTCCTTTGCCTTTTCATAGAATTTTTGACCGTCTGGAGACCAACATAATAATTCTTTTATATATGTTCCTTAAGTAAACACTGCATTATTCAACACAGCATAAAACACTCTGTACAGTTTAAAGAGTGTTTCAGCCTACAGACGGTTGTATTCCTTTGCTTATTCATGGAACATTTGAAAGCCTATTTCCTTTATATGCTTGGAATATATATTCCTTAAATAACAACTGCATTATTCAACACGGTATAAAATACTATAAAACTGGTGTTTCAGCCTTCAAATGATTGTATTCCTTTGCTTCTTCACAGAATATTCGAACGAGTTGGACCAAAAATAAATTCTATATTCAACGCGTATAACTAAAGACGCAAGAAAATGACCACGAAAAATATAAAAAAGTTTTAATTTCGAATAACTTTCGAAACTTATGAAATGTCTGTACTTGAATACAAACATTTTTATTTGACTGTTTTTATCATTTGATCCAAATTAAAATAAAAGGTATTTAAGCAGTTACAAAAAATAGAAACTTCGTTCCTAACGTGATTACAGAATAAAGTTGCTATCAAATACTACTTGTAAAATAAAGCGCGTTACTGCTGCCTTACAGGGAAAATTTTGAAGTAAAAATGATGAAATGTTAAAAGTTTTTTGTTAATAAATTCTCATGTATTTCAATGTGTACCCCAATATTTTTTTTAATTTTTGAACGAATTGAAGGTATTGCATTACATAAATTCAATAAATGTCAGAACAGGTTTTGGAAAAAATCTTCAAGGATAATTTTGTTTCATTACGTTGTTGTATTTTTATTTGATTGTTTAAAAATGTGGAGTATCTAATTTTTATATATTAAAAGCTCTAACAGTGCATCGGTGATGTTTTATGAGACAATATGTTTATAACAATTTAAAATAGTTTATTGAATTAAAATTGTCGGTTTTAAAATCCATTTGATGACAAATATATGTGTTAATATGTTATTCATTAACAATATAATTTGTAATATATATTTTAAAGATTAAATTATAAATATATACTTTATATTTTTGTTAGAAATGCAAGACAAATCCTTAATAATAATATAAAAATACGAATTCTGTACAATAATATAGAACACGTAAATTCTATTTATGCCAGATATTGTTGAGACTACGAAAATATGGTCTAATCTAACTAGACGACATTATCCTTTGATAAATAATCTTATACATAAACATAATATATAAATCAAATTCTCGATAGTTTATTAATACACTTTATCATAATTTGAACTACATTTAAGCAAAGTTAATTTATTGATACACATACTAACACACACAAAAATTTATATGAAAACTGTAGATAAGCAATCAATCTCTTACTTGTCATCTAAATATACAATATTAAACTATACCTAGAAAATCCTTGAAAATATTTTTCTTTAGAATGTTGTTTATCGATGATTATGCAAACATATTTTGTGGTTTCCGATATTTACATATATTAAACAATTCTGACGTGGAAAAACATGTATCTTATACAGTTTAGACGAAACTTGATACCATTAAAGCTTAAATATTATAATTACAATAATAATATAGTAACACTATCAAAAAAAAAATAGAGCAAAATTATACCTATGTTTGTTTGTTTGTATGTATGTATGTATATATAGATGCAAACTAATATCGTAGCTACATAGTAATGCAATATATTTGTAATTTTTGCTTTCTCTTTTGTTTGGTGGAGAACGTATATTAAACTGTATAAATGTGGCAAACATGGAAACACGCACTTCTGTAATCGAGAATGTCAGAGGTGGTAATCCGAAAGAAACATAAGAAAATAAACGTAAACTTCTGTAAAACAACCAGGAAAGAAATAAGCAATAAATAATACGACATAGTTTCATAAGACTTAGATTAGCAATAGAGGATATATTATCAATAAATCCGGTGTGTTTTTGTGGTAAAAGACGAAGCACGTGAAACCACACTATTCTAAAATGACAATGATTTTACATCGGACCCTCTATGATGCTGACTTTCATAAAGCAATAATACATACTACGTGCCATTAATACTATGGCTAAGGCAAAGGCTCCCACGTACGCTACATAGATGCCACTATGCACTCGAGCGTACATGTACGTACCGACGGTCACTCCAATGCCTATAGCGAGGAAGAGGAGAGCAAATATCAAGAAGATATTTGCTCTTCCTCTGGCGTAATCAGGTCCAACAGATGACACTTTCCTACAATGTGGACAACGAGCCAAGGCATTGTTTAGGGTATTAAACTAAAACAATAACAAAGTATTAAGTTAGGGTCATATAGTAGGTGTACTGTAAAGTCATTACCGGTTTTTTCGTAAAAAAATACATAATTTTCAAAAAAATGGAAAAATTTATTTATTCAAAGTATTCACCATTTGATTATACACATCTTGCCCATTTTCAGGCAATTTATGTATACCATTCCAAAAAATTTGTTTGTGCTTTGAGCAAAATCATTCATCGAGCCATTTTCTAACTTCTCCGAAATTGGCGAAGTGCTGCTCTACAAGCGCGTCTGCCATTGATGCGAAAAGGTGATAGTCGGACGATATTATGTCCCATCCAAATGCTTTCAACGCTTCCTTGACCGATTTTGCTGTACTAGACGGCGCGTTATCGTGCTGTAAAATCACTTTACCGTGTCTTCGCGCCCATTCTAGACGTTTTTTCTATCAATGCATGGTTCAAATTGATAATCTGTTGTCGGTAGCGATCAGTATTAACTGTTTCACCAGATTTCAACAGTTCGTAACACCAAACACAAAACATTGTCTTGCGACCAAAACGATTTGGCCTTGAGGTCGACGGGCAGGCTTCGCCAGGTGAGAACCATGATTACTTGCGCTTAATGTTTCCGAAATAAATCCATTTTTCATCACCCGTCACTATTCCTTGCAGAAATGACTTCCGATCATATCTTTGAAGCAGCATTTCACAGACGATTTTTCGATTTTCCATTTGCCTGTCATTCAATTGATGCGGCCCATTATCCTATCTTTTGGATTTTTCCCATGACTCATAATCGGTCGTTAATCGCTCCTTGGGCCACATTTAACGCTTCTGCCAATTGTTTTTGAGTTGAGAATGGGTCTTCATCCAATAACTCTTACAGTTTCACATCTTCAAACTTTTTCGGTCTAACAGAACGTTCTTTATCTTGCACACGGAAGTCACCACTGTTGAATTATCGAAACCAAGCCTCACATGTTTTTATGGTTGGAGCATGTTCACCGTAAGTTTCTATCAGCAAATTATGACTCTCAGCGGCTTTTTACTTTTGATTAAATAAGAAAAGTAATGGTGATGCAGATGCACTTTTTCAAAAAAAAAATTCAATAAGATGACATACGTGTCAAATCATAACATTGCATTCTTAAGTCTAGCGACATCTGTTAAAAAAACCGGTAATGACTTTCCGGCACACCTGGTATACTGCTCAAAATGTTTAATAGATTTTTACAGTCGTATGCATAGTCGTTCACCAACAAACACTTACGATAGAATCAAGGACGAATGACTATACATGTGGCTCTTAATGCTTTCATTGTATTTTATTAGAAATATAGTAGAACGTCGATTATCCGTGCTCGGTTAATCCGGGCGACGGATTTTAAGTGGCTGACAAGAGTTCGCACTTGTACCGATCAGCAATCGTTGATCTCGAAAAAATTTCAGAGTATGTACTTCTTTCAATAGCCCGTCCAAATCGTAAATATGAAATGAAAGCTGACAGTGCAAAAGCTATTTCTGACAGAAAATCATTAATAGGGCATACTTTTCGAGAACTTGATGCAATGTCCAAGTGGTTTCTACATAAAAAAAATGTACAATGGGTTCACGAATAGCTGAACATTCAAGGAAACTTCTTTGCATTTTCAGGTTGGCTATAGAGGTCTAAGAAGTGCCATTAAGTACAGGATTTAGCTATTTAAGGGGAGAAATAGAGTGCTAGTGATGTAGCTATGATAAAATTTTACTATGATTTGAGAAATATTGTAGAGTTACACGACTTAAGCCCTGAACAAATGTACAATGGAGATGAAACTGGATTATGTACATATTAGGTTAATGTTCAAAAAACTGCTCGCAGCAGACACAAAACTAATGCTCCAGGCAAGTTTTAGATATGCACATGCATATATATGTACATATGTAGGTACATTTTTAAGCGTCTTTAAATTAAACATTTATTTATTCAGGTTTAAAGATGAACAAAGACCGTATAACAGTATTATGCTGTGCTAATGCATCAGGAACACATAAATTTAGGTGAGTTGCTGCTGGAAAATCCTAATATCTGAATGTTTCCGAAGCCGTAAATTCCAAGAATTTGCCCCTTAAAAGGTTGCTTGTATGGATTGGGTCATTTTGAGAAACGGGTTTTAAGAAATCTTCCACTAAATAAAAGCTGTACCACTACTGGATAATGTGGCAGAGCATCCTGATGCGAAAAAACTAGAGTCAGAAGATGGGAACATATTCGTAGCATATTTCTTCCGAATGTTACATCCATTGTCCAATCAGTGGACTAAGGTGTTATAGAGACCATGAGAATTTATAGAAGCGATTTTATGTTTAAATTATTAGAAGAAGACGACTTTATGGGGTGTTTTAGAAATCTTTGAAATTGAAAGATGCAATTTATATCGCTGCTCTTGTCTAGTATGATGTGAAGAAAACGCACGTTAAAAAGGAATTTGTAAAATATTAACATTAGGAGATGCAGAATGAGGAGCATGATCACTTGAATGATCATAAATTATTAATTGAAAACATAACATCTATAGCCTCGGGAATCAACGGTTCGGAAGAAATAGACAAATAATAAATGCAAGAATTGATAGGATGTGATAACTAAGAAATAGGTTATCAGACTATGAATGACGATTGTTATCTAAATAATAAGACCTAAAAGAATACATCAAAATTATAAACAATTTCGCTACAAGAATGGAATTTTGTTGGCGGAATCATGAGGGGCATTTGACCGACATCATACTTCATAGGTAACTGTTAACTAGTAAATATTATGTGTTTTATTCAGAAAATAATCCTAAAGTTCAATTTAGATCACCCTCCAAGTCTCGAGTGTAAATATTTATAAAAATGCACTTTAATTTTAAAATTACTTACAAGGAAGGTATCGTGGCAATGTCCGCAAATAACTCTGCACATCCCCGGCATAGATGGTACCGGTGGCGTAACAGGACTCGGTGCTAAGTTGATTATCCTTTTGCAATTCGGTCGGGGGCATGCTATGCGTTGCGAAGAGCTCTTGCAAATCAACAGACAATTGCACGGACAGCGCACATATTTCTTACCAGGTGGTGCATTTCTTATAGGCTGAAAAGAAAGCAGATGACATGTTCTTATTATATTTCTATATAGTATTGATATACAGTGCGACAAAGTATAGAGCATCCATTAATTAAGGGAAATACATATAAATGTAACATTGACAAATAGTAGGCAACCAAAAAAATCTGAGTAGAAGTTGTAATATAGTTTACAGTGATTCCTACCGACGTTTCACTGTTTACTGTCATCTTCTTTATTAACTGCTATTAGCAAATCTAATAGTAGACCTTGAAGAAGCTGACAGTACTGCAAATATCACTAGGCATGAAAGCCGACATAAATTGAAGTTTTTTTTTAAATTTTTAAACCGAATAGTGTACAAATGTTGACTGTTATGAATAATAAATGATGACACCCCACGTAAATGAATATATTAGGCTATTCGCCCGGGTGTGTTTCTAATAAGATATTCTAAATTCATTGAGAGATTAGGAAGTTACCAACCTTTCGGCCTATTATATCCCAGACCTGTTCTATGGACGTTAGGTCTGGCGATCGCGAAGGTAATTGAGAATATTGGGATTGGCCTTTAGAAGATCGTAATATAACAATTGCAACATGAGGATGGATATTACCTAACCCTTGGATATATGGTAAAGTGCATAGTTTCAAACTTCGTACAAGGATAATTTGACAAAAGGGTAATTTTTCGACGAAATATTTATTTTAGGGCAAAAAACATTTTATTTTTCAACATAATTTCCATCTCATTCTATTCACTTGGTGCAACAACTTTCTAACTTCCAAAACGTAATCTCTTGGAATTAGGTGTTCGCTGCTTCTTCATTTGTTTTAAGTATCTTTCTATCAAGCAATATTTTTTTCACTGTGGCTAAGTTCTTCATTTGCTTCAAGTATCTTTCTACCAAGCAATTTTTTCAAGTTTGAAAATAAGAAACACTCACTCGTTAGCAGATTTGGCGAATATGGTGGATAAGGTAGTAATTCATATCCTAATTCAACAAATTCAGCGGTTGAATGAAATAGCGCGTTATTCTGACAGAACAAAATTTTTTCTAAATAAAGGCTATCGTTTTCTTTTCAGTTCGAGATCGAAACATGTCAGAAAACAGCATAATAAATACTAAACTACCCACCACAGTCAGTTGTCGCCATATGTATCCAGAGCAATGATCCAGCTCTATGTTTTACAATAATTAATTATTAACATCACTAACGAAAGGCTTTTTTATGTGGTACTCTTCCGTTATACAGAATGTAAACGATATACCCCTACGTACGTTAATATATAATAGAGACGGAAGACAGTAATTCAAATCTACAACAACGTTCTTTTTATCGAAACTTTAATTTTTGCAGAAATTTAGGAGCACAAACTTTTCAAATACAGCCCTATACTCATATTAAACCTATATAAATAAATAGAAATTGTATGTTATCGATTCATATTCACAAAACATTGCCTTTAATATTTCAGTAATGTAATGTAAGTTTGTAAATTATTTACAAATGTGTTTGCGTAACTATTTGCATCTTTTTATGTGTCAGCTGTTCTGTTATTTTTGTAAAATAAATTCAATATCGAGTTGCATTTTTTTTAAAAATTGTAAACGGCATAACAAACAGTTTTGTGATGATATGGAATTTGTAATTTAATACTACAAATATTATTTTCCACTATAACCGATATTATTATTTAACGAATTTCATTTTAAAATTGTAATACTTAATTTGGGTTTTAATTACAATATCCAGAGCTTGTTCCTCCGCATCCCGCATCCGTTTTTAACTAATTAGTACCGTCTTTTATGACCGCGGCCTTCATGACTTGGGTGCGATGTACCGCGATCTCTTAATCTGTAAACCGTTTGTAAGATTAAATCACTTGAAGGATATTTTCGGTTCGGAAACCGTGTTTTATAAATACGTCTAGCAACTCTTAACATCTACACCTGTTTCACCGTATAGTAAGACGATATCTGTTAATTTCTGATTTGAATAAGCCATACTTCACGGATATTGATAGTATGCTGACTTCTGGTTTATAAAATACATCATCGCATCTACCACTTCCACCACTACGCTTCAGTAAGGATAGTGCTGCAGTTATGAAGGAATACTAAATTGCCCAGAGTCGAATGTAGTGTAGCAAGTATGTCGGCGTATTTCGTTTACACCCTGTATTAAGTTGTACTCTATTTCCAGTATTCAATCTCACCTATACGATAATCTTCTGTGCATGTTTTCTGAATGCAATTTCTTTCCAGATCTCAGTACCATATGTACGGCTGTCTTTGGTGCATTTATCCATGGATTTACCGCACGACGCTTGTAAAAGTTCTTTGATCATGTCCGTTTAGAATCTTTGGATGCCTGCTTTTCGGAGCAGTTGTTCCTGATATTTTGAATTCTTTTATAACTATAGGCAGTGTAGAACGTACTTTACCGATAATTTTTTCTATTTAGCCAATGGACATCTTTTATTTGTATATCTTTATTATTAATTCACGGATATCACAAGGCGTATTTACTTTTGCGACTCATTTACAGTTGCACAGACTGCTAATTTTTTATGAATACGTGATGAAAGATGAAAGATGAAGAGAAATTTCAAAATTCGTTGCAAATTTATATGTTAATAGGAAAAATACTTCACAGAGTGCTGCATACAAAAGCTTTTACGATATTTACCAAATTTTATAGTAGTTTTAATTAATAACAGCTTTTACATTGTTATTAGAATTATTTAAAGTAGTTAAATCGAAATAAGTATACTCATAATTGGATGTCCATATCTGATGATTTTTAACATTCATGGGTTGTACGAAAACTTTCGTGGCTCACTGTATGTATGACTAGCCAAATTTGAAATTTCTAATAAAAATTATAAATTTTTGAATATAGGCAATATCCTATACATTTGTCGCACTTCAAGTTGTTTTCATGTGTCATTACGAAGTATGTACTGCATAATTGTGGAATAGAAGCATTATTATATGCCTGCAATGATGAATAATAATAACAGACGACAAGGTCATAGACCGAGTCACGTTATTACACGAATGTTCTAATAAGCTTCAGCTAAAGTATAATGAACAAACTGTTATCTACGATTTAAAATTAAATTTTATTTTCTTATGAAAAAAACTAGGTTTAACGTTTAAAAAAAGCTTTTCGCCAATGATATAAAATTAATTTCAATAACTTATGTGTAAATTAAGATAATAAATGATCTAGAATTTGTTTGTTGTCAAAATAATAATAATAAAATAAATAGTGGAAAATATGAAATTAATTTTGAAAGTTATAAGGTATAAGGTATGATGAAGGTGATTAAGGTATCCAGAAGCGACGATAGAAATGAAGTATGTAGAGAGGATTTGCGATGAAGACTACAAGGTACAACAAAGGCGAAGACGGAAAAAGACAATGAAAGCTGTGAATTCCACTCGTGGTTTAAATTTTTCGAACCATCTACGGAAAACTACCAAATTTTCATAATTCTCTTGTTCTTGTTTTTTTAAATAAAATTAACCAAATTTATTGCCTCATTTTGAATTGTCATTTGACTGGCCGGCATGGGCGTTGGCTAATATCAACTCGAATACTTAATATTTTCATTTTTTTAATAATGCTGGTTCGTCTAGGGGTATTTTTTTTCTAGTACCATTGTTATTGTTTTCCAAAAAGGCTATTATTTTCTTTAATTCATTCATGATTGTAGTCAAAGTTGAATAAGACAATCCCATGAAGAGAGAATAGATTCTTTCTTTTTTTCACTTCTTTCAACTTGGTTTATAATCATTTACTTAGTCTCTAATCTTATGGCTTTTTGTTTATTTTGCATTTTTTGCACTACTCTCTTACAAATTTAATTGTTATTTGGATTAAGTAGAATAGGCTATAGATAATACACAACTGTGATTGAACTAACAAATCTTAGATAGAATAGGTGATTTACGCCACTGTTTCAACATTTTTTTTTATTAATAACGTTTTAACGTTAAGGTATCGCAAAACGAGTTATTAGTATACGTCGTTTGGAGATGAATCCAGTCTAGAAGTTTTAGGAGCGTTACAATCGCTGATCATATATAAATCTATTAATACACGTCTGAAATGAAAATTCAGTCATCATGGCGGCATTATCACAGCAACCGTGCGCCAAAGAAAGCGAAAATGATCCCATCTGCCGGGAAAGTCACAGTCATCGCTTTTTAGTATTCTCAAAGCATAATCTTCATTGATGTTAATACATAATTATATGTAAATATACAATTCAGTTTTTTACGATGGGAAATTCATAAAAATTATTATTTTCTGCTACGCCATCATTAATGCAAATCACAGAAATTAATTAAAAATTTCTGCGCTGGAGAAGTTAGACTGCTTTTTTAATTAATTTCTGTGATTTCAAAGGTGGTAATCCGTAGAATAAAGCGACTGCGGCAAACGCTTTATGCTACGGACTACCACCTTTCTCCACGTCTGCTGTGCTGTGAATGTTTGTTTTGATGAACTTGAGAGTTCTGAATTTTATTAAAGCATAAAGACTTTGGATCATCGCTGGTTAGTAAATGAAAACAATTTGAAAGCGTAAAGACCTTTTTTTTATTTTGATTTCACGGATTTTTCACGTCTATCTCGTATATTATTTATTGTTCTTGGCAATACCTATCCTATTTGTTACCGACCAAACAATAGAAAGGTTGACTAACGCAGCACAATGAAACTTATGTTAATTAACACTATCTTTTGTTCCTTTGCTGATATTTTGCGATAAAAGTTTATTGAATTTTAATTCTGATGTAGATAAAACAAACATATTAATCGAGGAGAATTAGAAAAATCATCATGTTCTATAAACGGGAGTGTACTATAGCCCGTGATAATCACATGAGATAAAAATATCAACGGATGCTAATTGATAAGAATAAATGAACATATTTCGCCGAACGTTTTTGCAAAGAAAAATGCTAATCGAAAAACCAAAAGAAAACCTGTTATCGCTGGATTAAACAAAACTATATTGTTTCAATAAAAAAAATATGAAAATATTTTCGACAAAATTCCTAATCATTTTTAAATTTTTCTCATTGACTGTATTCAAGTGTGAATCAAAAATAAAACTGGTCGAACCTTCTCAGTTTCTCAATAGGCTATAAAAAAATGAATGCGCTCCAAAGATTATAAAATAAAACCCTTGCTGGATTGATCTGGAAAGTCTGCTAATCTAAATTTAATATTAAGAAACAAAACTTAAAAAGAAACATTGTAGAAATCCAAATAACAGTAAAATAAAAGAGAAACAGTCTTACAAAAATTTTAAATATGTTGGGTCATCTACAAACAATGAATTTAACCGCTAAATATTGGTACACCAATCGTCGCTACTGAATTTAAATATCTTATTATTTATACGCCGAATCTATAGAATGTATTTTCATCTTATATAGGTCACGTTTTACACGATATCTATTTAAAAATATGGAAAAACAGGCTGAAGCGTTAATGATATTCACAAGTGAGTGAAAGACAATGAGAGATATGGATGTGCATATGATATTTATAACAATAAACAGAGTCGGGTTTCTTTAGACTACTGTGATTCTGACAGTGTTCTAACTGCTATTTGCTACCGTAAGTATATCTCGACAGTTTTCTATAATATTATACATGATCAAGGTTGTCTGTGAACTTGAAATTGAAGGCAAGATTAGCAAATTATATTGGATAAAGGGACATCCCAGTCTTCTCCCTAACAACACCGTAGACACTTTAGCGAAAGAAAGTTTATAAGCGGCAAGCAATATAGACTTATGTCTAGTAACAATGGGCTATTGAGTGTAGTTAAAGTCGTTTTCCATTTTTCTTTCTGTTCTTAAAAAAACTATAACGACACATGGCAACAAAGGTCATCTTCACTGAATGTACGTTTCTGCCTGACTAACGTTCCTTTCGTATCAGAATAGCATCCTAATGCTTAAGAGATAGTGAAATCATTGAAAAACTTTTGAAGTATGAAGACAGTGAGAATGGCTTCTAGGATAATCACGAGATTTGCAGATTCCATCTTCGAGCCTCAGAACGTTGAAGAACGTAATTTTGTTCCAGATTTGCAATCCCAGTCCGATGTTGTATTATATGGCACAGAGATTGATACCATAATAGAAGATTCAGTATACGGTGAAATCAATATAGAGCTTGCAACCATGTTTGCATTAATTTCGCAACTAGGACCATTAAGACACCATCGAAGTAAAAAAAAATTTAATGTATTCCGGAGGAAGAAAATCTTGAGAATAGCTACCAACTTCGTTTTACTGATGATGTATCCTCAGACTCTAATATTTTAGAATTAGAAACGCCGATTCGATTTCTTCCGAAAATATTTACAAAGAAACTGATAGATTACATTGACGAACAAACAAATTTGTACATAGTTCAAAAATACTCCAGTAAGTTTCCTGTGCCAAAAACATAGATACAACAGTTTATTGGCGCAGTTTTCATCATTTATTTAGTGCATCTTTGAAGAGCGACAAAACACAGACATACTTGCATACATAGACATATGTACTTGCATAAGAACGCCTTTGGTCAAAGAAACCACGCCAGTGAATAAATGTGAAGAGCCTAGACAATTTATTCACAACAATGATAATTCACAAGTCGTTTCTCGCAAACACCCGATGTTATACTTTGTTGCAACAAAACTAAGTGAAACCAAATAAATTTCCTTAGAAAAATAGATTTGTATAAATGAGAAAATCGGTGCCATCAAAGCAAGATATAAGTTAAAAAAACTGAAACTCAAAAAGCCTAAGAAATGGGGATATAAAATTTTCG
The DNA here is from genome assembly GCA_031893035.1 of Dermolepida albohirtum. Classification (NCBI taxonomy): domain Eukaryota; kingdom Metazoa; phylum Arthropoda; class Insecta; order Coleoptera; family Scarabaeidae; genus Dermolepida; species Dermolepida albohirtum. The sequence continues at coordinate 199,535 of JAVIWB010006917.1, read as the reverse complement.
TCCTTACTGGGGTCATGCTTGCATTTTTGAGGTGGAAATTGGGACTGAAAATATTGTGGAGCTTGGAGAGCCAGATGTAGGTGCTGCATCCAACGTTGTTAAGCCGTCGCGAAATAACCAATAACCAAACTATAAAGACTTATATTATCCACTTTGATAACTGCTTTTCGTCGTTACAATATTTAGTCAAACGAGGTATTCCTAGTAGTGAAACAAAACGAAGCAACAAAACACCCGACTACAAATTATCAATAGGTATAAGTTGCTAACTAAAAAAGAATGTGAATACTCGGTGTAGTATGTGGGCAATGTGGAAGGTACAAAAGTATCCATTGTTAACTACCGAAGTCACGACGCTACGATAAGGCAAACACAAGGTGCATTATCACGACTGCATATACTTGGTTGACGAATACAATCGCCACATAGACGGGATCGATTTAATCGATAGCATCATGGGTAGATATAAGATATTGCGAAGCAAACAATAACAAGTTCCTACCACTTCTTGGACCTTGCAATGTCCAATGCCTGACTACTATTAAGAGAGTTTGCAAGGCGAATAAAATGCAGAATGTACAACTGGCATCGGGCGCATTGCATCTACAGGTAGCTAGCTACGCTATCGTGTGAGTTGTGTACAAAGATTGAAAAGCATTGAATTAGAACTCCAAACTAAGAATCATAAGGGTCCAGATCAATACCCTCCTCCAATGGAAGTAAGACAAGATCAAGTAGGATTCTTTTTTTAATCCATACTGTGGCTGAAAGAAGAATCCATTGTAAGCCTCCAGTTTGCAAATGACACAAACACTGTGCGAATAATGTGGGATAACGTATTTTATACTTCTTAGACACTGTGAAATTCATTAAATCATTGTACACAATTTGATATACCTGGTCAAGGTGAAAAGTTCTCGGCCTGACACAGAGATGGCGTTACAATTAACAGAAATTTATGTTTCGTGCGTGGCTGCATGTGTCTTTAGTTCATATGAAAACTTTCAACTTGTTCTCTCAAGTAGTTTGTTTGCAAGAATTTTTGTAGTAGACGTGGTGCGTGTTATTTTTTTAAATGTATAAACTTGAATACCGTGCTGTTATAAAATTCTTTGTTTTGGATGGTTTAACCCCTATGGAAATTCATCCGAAGTTGACAAAAGTGTACGGAGACTCTGCTCCTTCGATGTCAACCGTTAAAAAGTGGGCAGCCGAATTTAAACGTGGTCGTACATCCCTCGAAGATGACCCACTTGAAGGACGGCCTAAAACCGCAACCACGCCAGAAATCATCGAAAAAGTACATGATATTGTGTTGGACGCTAGGCGAGTGAAAGTGAGTGAGATAGCTGAGGCTGTGGGGATATCGGAAGAAAGGGTGCGAAACATTTTGCACAAAGAATTAGAGATGAGAAAGCTCTGCGCAAGATGGGTGCCGCATTTGCTGAATGTCGATCAAAAGCAAATGCGCAAACGATTTTCGGAGCATTCTTTGGACCGATTTTGTGCGGCGATTTGTCACCATGGATGAGACATGGGTCCGCCACTACACGCCAGAAACGAAACAACAGTCGAAGCAGTGGGTGGAAGCCGGTGGTTCAGCGCCAAAGAAAGCGAAATCGATCGCATCTGCCGGAAAAGTCATAGCCAGCGTGTTTTGGGATGCAAAAGGAATCTTGTTAATTGATTACCTTGAAAAAGGCAGAACAATCAGAACTATTACAGGCGCATATTACTCTAACTTTCTTGACCAGCTGGATGACAAAATTCGCGAGAAGAAGCCTGGTTTGAAGAAGAAAAAAATCATTTTTCATCAGGACAACGCACCCGCAAACAAGGGTGCGTTGGCGATGGGAAAATTGCGGAATTTGGGGTACGATTTGCTCGGCCATCCTCCCTATTCTCCTGATTTGGCACCCTCAGACTTCCATCTATTCCCAAATTTGAAAAAATTTGTTTCTGGAAAGCGGTTCGTATCCAACGAAGAAGTTGAAAGAACCGTAGAAGAATATTTTGACAGCCTTCCAGACTTTCACTTCCGGGAAGGAATATTGATGTTAGAAAAACGCTGGACCAAGTCTGTTAAATTTAAATCGCAGTCTTTCATTGTCAGGTCGAGAATTTTTCACCTTGCCCACGTAAATGTCACTCCTTTCTACAATTTTTTTATTTTACTATTCAAATTTTAAAAATGATATGTGTTGCATTATTTGCGGTAAACTACGGTATTTTGTCATTCTAAGTTAAGTTACGAAGCGTCAAGTTTGCTCACGGAGTTCTCAGAGCATTTGTATAGAACGGGTATTATTGATTCACTTAGTTTTCCCGTGGATATGCAAGTGCAGATCTTAATCACATATCTTTCGCATATCAATTTCGTAGAATAATGATTGAATAGATTCATCAAACGTTAATAGAAAATAGGAAGTCATTATCTACCAACATCACAGTATTGCTAAATTATGACGATAGGAGAATCTATAATCAAACAGTCTGCATGCAATGTATATATAACATAAATGCGTATGTAGAAAATTCTTTTCTTTTTATTTTACGATTTTTTCCCTGTACCGATGGGCGAATTAATTCTTTGTTAGTAATTTCGATGGATCTCGAGTGTCCCTGTACGATTCATCAAATTACTATATTTTATAGTCTGAGGTATTACCAAAGCATATGAGCTCAGATCCCAAGACCAATAAAATTAAAATAAAAAAGAAAAAAGTCTCCCAAATGGATCAAATTAATACTTTAAATAAAATTTATTCAATATTATTTTTAGTAATTAATTGTATTTACAAAGCAATATACACAGACGGAAATTATAATTTCTATTAATGTTAAATCAATTTAGAATTACATAAAGATACTAAAAATAGTTTAAAGACAGATGAAGTTTACAAATTAATGTAGAACAATTACAACAATTGAAATAATAATAATAATGCTTGCATTATCTAGTATACATTAAATTTTAAATAATCTATTCCAATTCTGATAACACTGTTTATCATCCATCCTTTCAGAAACAGACAACTATAAACAACTTATTTGATAAGAGTTCTACTATGCGCATTGCAAAAAATCATTACTGCTATTTTGAAGAATAAATATGTTATTGGTTTGAATGGTTTTCTAGTTTATGCAGAGAATAATCACATTTGTGCGTATTTGAAATAATTCAATAGCATGAATATCATGATAAGTATTAGTAATGTAAATAGATGTTAATAGACAGGTGTATATGTATAGTCATTGTGTACAATAGGCATTTAATTTTCTATGTTACAATTAATAACTATAAATAACAATTTATATCCTTTTTATATTTATGTTATTCTATATTTAGCATAGAATTAAAAAATAATTTGTTACTGTTATTCTCTATGAGAACATTTTTAGAATTATATAGTCAAATTACTACAATCAGATAGATGCATTATAAAAATTCCAAATGTATTCAATAAGTACTGAATAAATTTCTGGCTGTCTATTTATTTAGTGACATAATTATTCAGAATAATGAGTATTACTCATACTCAGTAATAATAAACATAGTTAACAATCAACATATAAACACCTACATGCTCTTTAATGAATTTATAGTCTTATTCTGCTCTGTCTATAATTCCTTTCGGATTATTTATACCATGCTTAAAATATCTTAGGTAAGTTCTGAATTTACTTACGGTAGCTTCATTACACTGACAACATTTCACAACATGTTGATCTCTTTTTCCAGAAATATCGATCATTGCTTGACATACCCGACAAGTGACCATAGGTACACCTCCAGCGACCGAATTTTGATAGAATGGGGGAGGTAATTCATCGGGGCCGATAGGCGAAACTGTGGTTTGTTGACCTTTAAAATGAAAAAATTCCAAATTTTATCTAAGTTATAAGGGTCGCTAATGATAAACATATCAAGTGCAAAGAAAAGTTAAAGTAAACAATACATTTGTGTTATTGTTAAGGTCTTTATATAGAATACATTAAGCTCTTTTGTGTTTATTGAAACTATAGAAAAAAATATTTACTTGGTACATCGCCATTGTAAGTCGTGTTTTCGTTCCTCAGCAGGGGTTGCCTCTCTCCCTCGTTACCATCGCCCATCGCCTTAATTTTTTTTGCCGACTTTGTGACAACGTACGATGATTAACCGACTACAAAACGATAAAATGACAAGTTTGACAGATGCATAGCATAAATCGGCACAGATGTCATCTAGTAATTTTCTTGCGTAAACGTTGGACTACCTGTAATATTCACAAAAGCCAACATAAAATAATCAATCATTTATACAAACTAAAATTATAAATTAGGTTTTTGAGGATTAACATTAATTATTCATTTAAATTAAGTTAAATATATAAAGAGTATTCTTAGAATGTATAGATTTTTTAATTTTCTTTTTACAAGAGTCGTTTATGCAACCAAATATACACGTCCATGCTACAGGAAGTCTATGTGTAAAAGAAATTTATTTAGTTATAGTATTTTATTCTCATCGACTAAGAAGTTATATACTTACATATATTATACATATTTTGTCATGAAGAAAATAATGAAAAATATTACAAATGAAAAATATGTGTATGATATGTACTTAACTGGAAACTACTTAATAAATATAAAATACATGCCACTTTCATACCTTGAAATTAAAAAAAATGTTAAAAGAAAAGAATATGAAATTAAAATTTATTAACAACTTTTTTCCCTAAAATTAGAATCAGAGAATAAGTTAAGGGTTTAGGCGTAAGTGCAAGAAATTTTAAGAGCTCTAAACGTCCCATTTTAAAAATTGATTGTATATACATATATATAAGTGTAATTGAATCTATTATCAAAAAGTGCCTAGTTCCGTCCAGTAGCTGACTATTAATAAAATTAATACTCGACAATTGGTCGGGGCAAGAAAAAATTGTCCAGTAAGGTTCGGTTCTAAGATCAATGTTGCTACCATTATTCAGTACTTTAATCATTTCACTTCTACTTCATTGAAGAGTGCTCTTGTGCTGTTGGTCGATACTGTGACACTGCTGCTATCTAGAAGTGGAGATGTTAAAGCCGAAACAAAGCGCGATAATGAATTATTTGAAATGGTTAATTGGGAGTGTCTCGAATTTTTATATTTAAATCTAGGGAAAATGTATTTAATAAAATGGGCTATTTTTATATTCCTGGGGTGTGCAATTTTCAATTCTGTTACTATTTTTCATTGTTTTTTAAATTACAATACCTTGGTAGCTGCGATTTAAAAAACTATTGAAGCATTATTAGTTTTATTAAATGTAAATTCGTGTGAGACTTTATTAATTTATTAGAATTAATAAAGTCAAATAGAGGACTATTATAAAATTGCTTACCATACAAGCAAAAACTTTTAGAATTTTCTTTGAAAAAATATTAGCTATATGCAATAATGACTATGTTTCACTTTAAATATCGTTAAAAAAACTAAATATTTGGTAATAGAGAATAGAAGATTAAAGAAACAACAATTAGCAATTTAATGAGAGTTTGGAAAACCACTGTTTTCATAATTCTGAGTATTTTGAAATGTGAAAAGTTGGTAAAAGACGAGTTTCATGACTGCTTTTGCTATTCCAAATAGGTCAGAGGTGTTTAGACAATTTTTAGCAATTCGTGGAAACGGATTTGATTTCTCATTGTGAATGAAACGTGGTTTCATAATTATGATTCCGAATCAATCCTTGGAATTTGCAAGAGGATTCGTCATTTGTGGTTTTAGTACTCAACACCAACCAGTTGGTTCCTGCTTCGTGATAATGCATTGATTCATGGAGTAGTAATTGAATAGGAATTTTTAGTTCAAAAACAAGTGCACGTTGTCAATCACCTGTTCTTTTCAGCAGATTGGAGACTTTGCGACTATTTTATTATTCCAATACTACAACATATCAAGTAGAAGTAGTTGGTGAATTGTTTTGTAAGGAGTAGGTTATACTATTGCCATTTCTTTTTAATATAAATATTCTCTCATTTTTTACAACTTAATTTGAGTTTATATCTATGATTAATAAACAGAATTATAATATGGTTTTCTTAATTTTAATTGTTAAAGATTTTGAGTATATACAACTTTTATATATCGGTTTATTTAGATGCTGTACATAAAAAGGGGACTAGGAAAGTTTTACAATATGACGCAACAATGAATCGCAGGAAACTGCTTGTTGCTGCATGTTGAGACATGTTCATACGTGCATAGTAGCCGCCTCGCCATGTCGATAGGATCAGTTATTCATTAGCAGTGAGAATGTAAAGTGCTTGCGATGGCATCGTGGTCACGAAATGAGATAAGGTCAGTTTTGCGTTCGTGTGTGGTTTAAACATAGACCAGTGCTTCGAAGAAATGACTCTTGCACTAGGTGATGCTTGTCCACATCACACAACGATATTCAGGTGGCATAGAGAATTCCAAAGGGAAATTTAACTGTGGAGGATGCTGAGAGGCCGGGAAGGCCACGAACGTCAATTACGGAGGAAAACGTTACTTCTGTGAGGAAAATGCTTAGCGAGAACAGATGGGTGACCTACTAACAGATAGAGGGTACTTCAGGCCTAAATGCACTAGCAAATCGTACTATTCTGCATGATCATTTGCACGTGAAGAAACTTTCTTCTCTCTGGGTGCCGCATTGACTGACTGAAGAGCAGATGAAATGACGTGTGACTTGGTGCCGAGAGATGCTAAAAAAGTTTAATAAGGGACAATCTCGGTATGTAAACAACATCATGACGGGTGGCGAGACTTGACTGTATTACTACGAAGTGCCGACCAAAGCTCAAAACGAAGTTTGGGTCTTTGATGATGAGTACACACCCGTAGTTGTCAGAAAATCCCGATCTGTAAAGAAGAAAGTGATAACTGTATTTTTCAAATCGAGTGGAATTGTGAAAGGCGCGTTTTGGACACACAGAAGACAGTCACAGCTAAGTGGTATACTGAAGAGTGCCTGCCTAAAGTCAATGGACACCTGGTTCCCCCATCACGATAATTCTCCAGCTCACCGCGCCAAAACCTGCACTCCAACGACAAGATTGAAACTTCTCGAGCACCCTCTCTACAGTCCAGATATTGCTCCCTGCAACTTTGCACTGTTCCCGCATGTGAAAATGAAGCTAAAAGAGAGGCGGTTTTTCAGTGATGAGGACCTTCTGCCGGCTTGGGACGACGAGTGTGCTTTACTCCCTAGTGAAACTTGGCAGAACTGGTTTAAAGATTGGTTTCGGAGGATGGAGAGGTGTATTTAGTGTAGAGGAAGTTATTTTGAAAAAATTAAATAAACAAAGCTGTATTGCAAAACTTTCCTAGTACCCTTTGTATTACGTACATACGTATGCATGTAGTATTTATACTTTACCACGAGATGAACAATCTGGTTAGTGTACTATCTTATACATACCGAGTAATTCGATCTGCTATTCGCACTTTAGACATGCAGATAATATGAAATAATTTTTGTTTAAAAATATTCTTTTAATGACTTATAATAGCTGATATTTGTTTGCAATTCCTATTATTTCATACATAGTTTTTATGACACTCCTAAAAGACACGCTGCTGCGTCTTACACACAAAAACGTGAAAAGTAGATAACAATATTGCTTATCAAATTCCACTACCAGATGTGTTTTTGTACTTTTAATAGTATTTGCAATACTAAACATACTGAGTGTTACAAAATATGCAAATGAAAATTATTAGTTGTTATTGTTCTATAATACATATTTGCATATTAATCAGTCTATATTCATAATTTCTTTGGTTTTTCCTACAAAATACTATTAATGAAATAATGAATTACAGTGCTGTAATGAGGTACCTGTCGCTGCAAATATTTAATCGATCTTATCCATTTTGTGCATCTGCGTACTACTTAAAAGTGTAAGTGTTTATTTATATTTGTCACTACTAAATCCTTTGTACTTCTCCGAAACACCTGTCACTGGCTAAATGTTTCCAGCACCAACTCTAGTTCGCACGATTCGACTCGCATTATCTTGCATGAGGAGAAAGTCATGGCCTTGAAATGGTGCATAATCTTCTAGTATACGGTGCATAATCTTCTAGAATTTCATTTAGATATCTGTTGGTGTTCAATGATCCCATGGGAACAAGGTACAACTCGATGTGTGCCTCCATACTTAAACCCGCCTACCTGAACTTTCTTAGAAACTTAGTCTTAGACTAAATGTATACTCAAAATATTCTCCTCTTCGTCGCCAGACTTTTTCTCGTTCATCAGAAGATCTCAAGTAAATTCTGGAATCACCTCTACATAGCACACGCCCTCGATCAATTGCAATTATTCCAATTTTAATGTAATGGGTTTGCAATACAATCTTTTTGCGGGTTTTGCTGTGTGTCATTTTTACCGACGTTTTGCTGAACATACTGCCATTTTCTTTCAGGTCTGATATTAGTTCAAAGTTTGCTTTAAACTAATTACTTTTATTTGTAATTTTTCCTCGATTCTAAAGAAAGATAAACACCAAAATATAAAAAAAATGGAGAAAGGCGATATCAAGGAAGATGGAATGTGAACATGATAACGGACTACTGCTGGATATTGAATAAGAAGAAGCACAAATCGAAGTTTTGATGGGAAGCGAAAACGATACTACAAGAACTATTAAACAAGATGAAATGTAAAATAAAATATATATACATTCCATAATTTTTTGTATTTGGCTTAATATTTTCAAAATACATCTGTTTTTTGTGAGGAAACCCTACGTGATAGAAAAAAACGGTTTTCATTTTTGAGTACAGCATGAAAAACATAAAAAAGTGACAAAAGTTAAAACACTTTTTAAAAAGTATTTTTTGTATAATTAGTGTGATTTCTTTTAAGCTAAACGGCTTGTTTTTTATACCGGTGATGTAGTTACTATGTAACACTGTATTATATTCACTGACGGCATGATGAAATAAACTAATTAAAATAAACGACTACAACATGGTTAAGAGAGCATCGTCGGTATTAAATTGAATGAAAACATATGTTTCATTTTTCATTTGCTATGACAGAGAATATTCGTAAGTATAATTTACATTAAATACGAGGGTAGCCGTTTAAGTTCGGGAATAACGAACAAAAAAATTTTTTTATTATCGAAAATAGCTTTATTGCTTTTCAAAATATTCTCCTTGAAAATCAATGCACTTTTGCATTCTTTTAAACCAATCCAAAAAGCTGCCACTGTGAAGGCAGTATCTCTAAAACATGAGTTTTGAATGCCTCAACTGCCTCTTCCGGCGTAGGAAACCGTTGATCAGGGTTTATTCTTCACGTGTGGGAATAAAAAGATATCACAGGGTGCTAGATCAGGGCTGTACGGTGGATGGCTCATCAATTCAATGTTTTGTCCGGTCAAACATTCAATTGTTTTAACCGACCTATGAGAGCTCGCATTGTCATGGTGGAGAATGATCTGTTGTTTTCGGTTTGTTTTCCTTATTCTTTCAAAAACTTTTGGCAAACAAATTGTTGTGTAACATTTGAAGTTGACCGTTCTACAACTCTTCTCTAAAGTCACGATTGCAACGTGACCGGTTTTTTCGAAAAAACAGGCGACCATTTGTTTTGATGTGCTTCAAGCGCGAACATCTTTTATTGTAGGTATAGATCCAAGATTCATCACCTGTGACGAGTTAATAAATATTCTTTGAAGCACCGCCATTGTATTTTTTGTGCAATTCTTGGCACCAATCGACGCGAGTCCTTTTTTGAGCGGTTGTCAAATTATGTGGTACTTAACGTTAACATAGCTTCTTAATGGCTAAATGTTCATGCAGAATCTTATGCACGCTGGTGTTACTAATACCTAGAGATGCATCGACCTCACGGTATGTAACATAACGGTCTTGCATTATCAATTCAGACCCTGTATTATTGTTTTCCGACACAACAGCTTTTCTGGGACGACCTTCACGAAGTTCATCGTCTAAAGAACGCTATCCAATTTTGAATTCACTGTACCAACGATATACTGTTGTTTTCGATGATGCTCATCATCAAATAAAGAATTCAGTTCATTGATGCATTCTTGTTGAGATAATCCACGCCGAAAGTTATGAAAAATAATTGCACGAAAATGTTCTCGAGTTAATTCCATTCTTTCGCTGACATAAAATTTTCCAGTTACTGTCAACAATAGAAATAGCGACGGGATAATAAAACTGTCAAGGTAAATATATTGTCAAAAATGACGAACTTGACTTTCTTGTAAAAACTTTACAGTACTTTCTTTCCTTCTATGTATTTCTACTTCATTCTTCACTCCTAAATATTTAAAATTGTCAACTTGTTCCTATAATTTGCGTTTAGTTTGACCGACATAACTGCAACTTTATCTTTTTTACATTTATTTTTAATTACCGACTTGAATGGATTTTCGCCATAGTTTTACATTTTCTTTTGTAAATTATTTTCGTTTCTCACAATATTAAAGTCATCCTCAAAAGCACAGTTTGAGATTTGTATTAATTCCAAATTTCTTTTATTCCCAGACTTTGTTAACATTTCTTTTTAGCCACTAGTTTTTTCCAGAAATATGGAAAAGGAAGAACATAACGACCGCTGTTAGAATATGTCATTTAATTATTTTTAATAACATAAAACATCGAATTTTTGGATTCCAATATGGTTCTTTATCGAAAGATTAACTACGACTTTGTACTATCATGCAGTTCATTTTTGAATACTTAGAAGATAAATGTAATTTATTCTAACTTTCCATTATTTAATAGAAAAAATTATTTGTCTTGCAACATCTTTTATTTCTTTTTTTCCAGAAATTTCTTCTGATTGCGATGCCTAAATTCTGCAGAAAAATATGAATATCATCTCTAATTAGTACTCTGAAAATCAGTTGAAACTTAATGTTTGTAATTGTGTTCTGTAATCTTCTTCTTAGAAGATGAAACTTTGAGCAGTTACTAATACTGGAGTGCTTACGAGAATCTTTAAATATTTAGAATTCGTCATGCAGACGATATCACAATCCGGGGTAAATTACGACAAACAACATCTAGAAAACACAATACATTTCTCAGAATCCATCAACGAACCCCTTACATTGCCTCGAATCGAAAAAAATATTTAATGCTTAGAGAGCGATTACATGAAAGGGGATATTATATACTGGAGGAAGATTGCGAAACCATTACTCGATAAGTGAGCGTTGTCAAAAATCATTAATTTTTCTAATGAGTCCTGGTTTTAACGTCATTATATTTGTATATTGGTATGCTCAAGTCTATAATACGATCATTTGGAATCCATACTATATTTAACAACAATTTGCCGTGAAGAGGATGGAGAGGAGATTCTCGAAGTACTTGTCTTATAGAGCAAGTATTTATCCATCTCGTGGGACGAACTATGAATTGCTGTTGGACTTTCAAAATTTTCAGAGTTTGGCCACTCGAAGAGAGTTATCAACTTGTCCAAAATCGAATTGATTCTTCATGTTTCCTGTCAGCGGTGGTTTTTCTTGTGCCGACGTATACAGCGTGTCTTGTGTAACAGAACTAGAACGCCTATTCTAGTTACAGCGCCGCTTACTCATGCCGAGAAACACTAATGCTTGTTTCCTAATATTGTCCATATGTAGTTGGCCACCATACCTTCACCTTTTCTAATCATGTACACATTATTCATTAACTTTGTATATCGCATGATGAACTAGCACTTTCATATCTTTAAAATAAAAAAAAAATATTTTTATCAAACAAGTTAACAATGCGCCAATTACGTAATAACACAACCGATTATAACTTTTATCATTGACATACAATGACCTGGCCCTGATAGAGAATCTATAATTATTTATTTTAGTAAGAACCGAAGGTTAAGGTCTCGTAACCTCTTTTGAAATCTAATGAAGAGATCCTTATGCTAACATACAATGCACTTTTCTACTTATATTGTTTAACTATTCTTTTAAAAATGTTTGAACTTCACTAATAGCTCTCATATTTTCAAGATAAAAATCGAAATACAAATGGAACATGTACGAGGTATGTTTCTGAAGTTTCAAATTTGGCTTGAGTTGACGTGCGTAAATGTTATAGTTTATGATATTGGTCGGTGGCTAATTTTGACACGTTTGCACAGCTATCCCGTTCAATATTATTTAATAGACTTCAGTTACTTGACTGGTACAGACATATTTCCGTATTGCTGATTTTGCAATCATGGAAGATGCGGTTGAATCACAAACAGTTATTATTTTCTTTTTGTTTAAAGAGAGTGCAGAAACTTCAGAAATCGTTCATTGTCTGCACGGTGTACAAAGGGTACTAGGAAAGTTTTGCAATATGACGCAACAATGAATCGTAGGAAGCTGCTTGTTGCTGCATGTTGAGACATGTTCATACGTACATAGTAGCCGCCGCGCCATGTCCATGGGCTCAGTTATTCGTTAGCAGTGAGAGTGTAAAGTGCTTGCGATGGCATCATGGTCACGAAATGAGATAAGGGCAGTTTTGTGTTATAATTTCGTGAGTGGTTTAAACATAGACCAGTGCTTCGAAGAAATGACTCTTGCACTAGGTCCACATTGCACAACGATATTCAGGTGGTATAGAGAATTCCAAAGGGGAAGCTTAACTGTGGCGTATGCTGAGAGGCCGGGAAGGCCACGAACGTCAGTTACGGAGGAAAACGTTACTACTGTGAGGAAAATGCTTGGCGAGGACAGGAGGGTGACCTACCAGCAGATGGAGGGTACTTCTAGCCTAAATGTATCAGCAATTCGTTCGATTCTGCATGATCATTTGCACGTGAAGAAACTTTGTTCTATCTAGGTGCGGCATCGACTGTTGAAGAGCAGATGACATGACATGTAACTTGGTGCCGGGAGATGCTAAAAAAGTTTAATAAGGGACAATCTCGGTATGTGAACAACATCGTGACAGGTGACGAGATTTGGATGTACTATTACGATGTGCCGACCAAAGCTCAAAACAAAGTTTGGGTCTTTAATGATGAGGACACACCCGTAGTTGTCAGAAAAACCCGACCTGTAAAGAAGAAAATGATAGTTGTATTTTTCAAATCGAGTGGAATTGTGGAACGCGTCGTTTTGGACACACAGAAGACAGTCACAGCTAAGTGGTATACTGAACAGTGCCTGCCTAAAGTCATTGGACCTATGAAGAACCTGCGGCCAAAGTCAAGAACGGACACCTGGTTCCTCCATCACAATAATGCTCCAGCTCACTGCGCCAAAGCCTGCACAGAATATTTGACCACGACAGGATTGAACCTTCTCGGGCACCCTCCCTACAGTCCAGATCTTGCTCCCTGCACACACTGCACTGTTCCCGCATGTGAAAATGAAGCTAAAAGGGAGGCGGTTTTCCAGTGAGGAGGACCTTCTGCGGGCTTGGGACAATGAGTGTGCTTTACTCCCTAGTGAAACTTGACAGAACTGGTTTAAAGATTTGTTTCGGAGGATGGAGAGGTGTATTGAGTATTGAGGAAAAGACTTTGAAAAAATTAAATAAACAAAGCTGTATTGCAAAACTTTCCTAGTACCCTTTGTATTTGGAAAGACTGCTGAATGTAAAAGTATTCGTTTTTTTACGATCAAAGCTTTATTTATTTCTTGTTCTGAATAAGCCCGTCAAATTTAAAAAAGAAATACTTGAGAAAGCGACGTCGAACTTTTTGAAAAGGCAATTGAGGAGAAAGACAATGGAGATACCGAGCTTGTGAAACATACCAAGTTTTAATAATAATAATTTTATTTTGAATTTGTAATCTACATTGATTTACAATAAGAAAACGTCAAAAGATGAGGAATAGAAATTATAGTACTGTTAGAGAAAAAAGAAATTGAACCAACTTGAAAAGTACAAAATTAACTAGATGAATAAAACTTCTATTCTAAATCCAAAAATTCTTTTAGGTCATAGGTTTCTACAGATATCTTATCGATCTGCTTACATTTATTTAAATCATTCAGTATTTTAAAGTTTGGAAGTAGGTGGTTGTAGAATTTATACAATCATATTTTACATTTTTTTCTATCAATGTCAGTCAATGTTTAAAAAATCATAATAGTATGCTCTTGTAATAATGTTTTCTTTGAGGTTGCAACTGGTAACGTTTGATTGCATTGCTTTGAAAACACCTTTACATGATCACCTGTTACTTATTTTCACAGTGATTCTTATTACTTCGTTTTGAACAACAAAAATGTTTTGGATGTTGCTACTCGATCCTTAGAATATCATCCCATATTGGTTCTCAATTTTAAAAAACAAATGATAAAATCAAAGCTGGATTGGTGTCTCTTTAGGGGATCCACCTATGTATATCGATTGCAACCATAAAATAACGGGCATAAGTTAAACATGTCTGGACCAGTATACGACGACTAAGAGACCTGTGTACCCCAGAAATTATTAAAAAAGTATATAATATGCTGCTGGATAACCGTCAAACATAATTACATGAAGCAGTAGAAGCTCTACACATTTCATATGAACCAATAGTTTCGATCTTATTTAATGAATTGAGCATAAAAAAATTATGTTCAAGATAGGTGACGCTTTTTTTTGATTGTGGGCGTTTGACGCAATCTAGATATCCTATTATACATCTGAAATAAACCAACAATTGAGACAACTAGATTGAGACTCGCACAAGTGCTCCGAAGAAGGCAAGAACCATACACTCGGTTAGAAAACTAATGGTTACTGTCCTTTGGAATTGCAGTGGAATTCTTTTTACCGATTATTTTGACTCTCCCTTTTGAATCAACACTCTATTATGCAATACAGCCCCAAAAGCCTCACTTAAAGAGAAAACGAGCTCTTTTTCTTCAGGGTAATGCACGTGTTCAAATTTCAATTGTTTCAGTGGCAAAAATTAACAAATTACATTGGAAACTGTTTCTGGATTCAGCTTATTCGACAGATTCGGTCTACTAGTCCATTTTTTTTGCCCAATATGAAAACTTGACTCTCTGGCAAGAAATTTTGATCGACTGAGGGGGTAACAATTGAAATTAACTTACATTCCGAAATTCGATAAAGGCGTTTTTTGAAAAATTGAAAAGACTTGAACATTGTTAAACTAAACGTAACCAGTTACAAGAGAATCCATTTAAAAATAAAATTTTGACAAAAAGCTTGTCTTTCCTTGTCTAGGTTCACTAATTACTGATCCGTCCTCATTTAGAATCTCAGATAAACCCTATTTCTTTCTGCCGAATAAGACATGTATGTACATAAAGTACACAGAGGAATATTATTTAATTTTTAAGATTAAAATTACGACGTATAACACACAAGAGGCGAAATTAAACCTGACGTATGTAAGTTGCCAAGCGTAAAAAATATGAGTGCCTCCATATGTTACACATTTATAAGAATATTTTCTTTTAATTGCAATATTTTTATTATGTATACAAGGTGGCACTGTTCTAGTTATTTTCCAATTCATGCTATGAATAATCACAGTTCAAGTTCAAATTCGAAATAAATGAGCAATAAAAATTATCGAAGATCTCAAAGAATGGCTAATGTGAAGTTTGAATTAGTAAATATTTTTGTTATTTTATCATAATCGAAACCGCGTAACCTACTATTTCATAAGCAACGATAACATCGGTACATACCTCTCTTTAGGATTTAGAATTATCTTTAAGGTTATTAAAAAAAGAAAATATTTATATTGCTAGATTTATAAATAGATTCAAACGAATTAACAATATTTTTCTCAACATAATGTTTTTAAGATATTTAAATGCAAAAATACAAATCCTTTTCTGTAGAGTTTCGACTTTTCTAAAAGGTGCATGAATTGTCCTGTTCCATAATTTAACTTTCTACAAATAAATATAACTGTTGTGATATATTATACTAGATAACAATAGAATTGTATTATAAGAATTAAAAGTGAAGAAGATTTCTTGTATTGTGAGCATGATATAAAATATGTACAATATACAATATATTGGGTCTGGGAAAAAACATCGCTATATTCTGCAATATTATTATGATAAGGGGAAGAACGCTGCGCAGGCTTGTGATAAAATTTGTGCTGTGTACGGTGAAGGTACTTTATCGAAATCTGTTGCGCGGAAATGGTTCGCTCGCTTTCGTTCTGGAAATTTCAATGTGAAAGATGAGTCACGCTCCGGTCGTCCAATCACTGAAAAATCTGATGAAATTCTTGAAAAAGTCCAACAAGATAAGCATATCAGCAGTGTCGATATTGGCATGGAGCTAGGCATTGACCACAAAACTGTTTTGAACCATTTACACAAAGCTGGTTACAAAAAAAGCTTGACGTATGGGTTCCTCATGAGTTGAGCGTGAAAAACATGATGGACCGAATTAACATCTGCGATGCGCTGCTGAAACGGAATGAAATCGAGCCGTTTCTGAAACGTTTAATAACCGGAGATGAAAAATGGATTACGTACGATAATCGGAAGCGTAAAAGATCGTGGATAAAGGATGGTGAGCCGTCACAAGCGTTCGCTAAGCCAACATTGACGCCAAAAAAAGTGATGCTGTGTGTATGGTGGGACTGGAGGGGAATCGTCCACTACGAGCTACTTCCAACTGGTCAGACGATTGATTCTCAACTCTACTGTGCACAACTAGAGAGATTACGCCAGGCGATTGAAAGAAAACGGCCCGAATTGATTAATAGGAAAGGTGTTGTCTTCCATCATGACAACGCCCGACCACACACTTCTTTGATGACCCGTCAAAAATTGAGAGAGTTTGGTTGGGAAGTTTTGATGCACCCACCTTACAGTCCGGATATAGCACCCTCTGACTATCATCTGTTTCGATCTCTGCAGAGCTCTTTCAATGGAATTAAGTTGGTTTCAAAAGAAGCCTGTGAAAACTACTTGATTCAGTTTTTCGACCAGAAACCACAGAAGTTTTTCACCGATGGGATCATGGATCTACCAAAAAAATGGCGAAACATTGTCGATAATAATGGAACATATTCGGTTTAAATGAATTCGTCCACGCGCCATGCGGGGACCAGTTGAATTTTACTGAAAAAAGCCACGAACTTTTTCCCAGACCCAATATATTTAAAATTAAAATCGATATTTGAATATATTATACGTGGACTGTCTTTTAAGTTTTGTATATAAAATTGGAATAAAACAGTGGATAGCTTTTAAAGACTTCATTGTTTTTCGAAGTATTCTCCACTAAGATTAATGCACTTTTGCATGAGCGCGATTTAACTCTGGAAGCAGTTGTTCCACTCGTTTGTTGGTACAATCGAAATTGCGTTTTCGAAGGCATCAACTGCTCCTTTTGTCAATTGGAACCTTTGACCACGCAGTCTGTTCCTGATTTTCGGAAAGGTAAATAAATCGTTGGAATTTAGGTCCGGACTGTACGGAGGATGGTCCAACAATTCGACGTTTGGTTGCGTTAAAAATTTAATTTTTCTTGCGTGTTGTGTGCGAACTGTCTTGTCTTCGGAGGATGATTCGTTGTTTGGTATTGGTTTTTTGAAGCTCAGCGATGACTAGCGGCAAACGAATGGTTGTATATCAATAGACAATAATAGTTCTTTGATCTTGTAGAGGAATTGTTGCTACATGACTTGCCTTCGAGAAAAATACCGCGACTAATGTTTTGGAGACAGTTCGAGAACGAATGACTTTTGTCGGCTTTTATCTACCTTGGAACAATCAAGCAGATGACTAGCATTTATTTTCTGGCTCGTACGAGTAAATTCAAGATTCATCACCACTGAAAATGGTGTACACGTTTTTAGAGTTTCCGGCGTTGAAGCGATCTAGAGTTTTTTGACACCAATTCACTCTTGCTGCTTTCTGTTCTTCAGCCAACAGATGCGACATCCAACGGGAAACTAATTTTTTATACATAATTCTTTATGTAAAATTTTTTGAAATCTTTGGAATGCCCAGTAATTTACATGTCGATTATCGTCGATGATCTTGCGCACAGTATCAACGTTTTCCTGAATGATTGCCGTTTTTCGTGAACCTGCGCTTGGATTGTCGCTAAAACTAATCCGTCCACGTTTGAATTCCCCATACCAACGAGAAATTATTGATTGATGTGGTGCTTCAGTGTCGAAAACAGAAACCAATTCAGGAAGGCATTCTGTTGGGATAATTGTCTTCGAAAATTATAAAAATTATTCCGCGAAAATGTTCTCGATTTAATTTAATTTTTCAACTAACTTGTCAATTTGAATAGCTCGTTATAGCTATAACTCTACACATATTGCACTGAAACTTTGAATATAGCTTAACTAAAGATAGTAATTTTTAGTAACTGGCATTTGATTAGTGGTGCCCCCTATCTCCCCTCCAAGCAAAACTTAAAAGATATCCCACGTATAATGTTCAGTTCATATATGACAGGGAATGCACCAAAAACTACAGAACTATAACGAACAAACAAAGAAATAAAAACTCGTTATTAGGAGAAAAAAATTAGTGTTTGATTTGTTTGAAATTCTATATAATACTCAGGATTCTATTTAGAAAACCATACATTTAAACTAATAATAAGTATATTTTAATGAACAAAAGATTTTTTCAACGAAAAATTTAGTAGTATGTTTATAGAGTATTGATTATTTATATGTAGTACTAGTTACATTTTTGTTCATCATTAATAAAATTGTCATGAGGCCGACGTTATTTGATAAACTATGATTGATTACGATGGATGACGTAACTGTTTAATTAATTTGAGTAAATATTAATATTGTACATACATACAAAGGGTACTAGAAAAGTTGTGCAATACAGCTTTGTTTATTTAATTTTTTCAAAGTAATTTCCTCTACACTCAATACACCTCTCCATCCTCCGAAACCAATCTTTAAACCAGTTCTACCAAGTTTCACTAGGGAGTAAAGCACACTCGTTGTTCCAAGCCCACAGAAGGTCCTCATCACTGAAAAATCGCGTCCTTTTAGATTTATTTTCACATGCGGGAACAGTGCAAAGTCACAGAGAGTAAGATCTGGACTGTAGGGAGGGTGCTCGAGAAGTTTCAATCCTGTCGTGGTCAAATATTCAGTGCAGGCTTTGGCGCGGTGAGCTGGAGCATTATCGTGATGGAGGAACCAGGTGTCCATTCTTGACTTTGGCCGCAGGTTCTTCATAGGTCCAATGACTTTAGGCAGGCACTGTTCAGTATACCACTTAGCTGTGACTGTCTTCTGTGTGTTCAAAACGTGCCTTTCACAATTCCACTCGATTTGAAAAATACAGTTATCACTTTCTTCTTTACAGATCGGGATTTTCTGACAACTACGGGTGTGTACTCATCATTAAAGACCCAAACTTTGTTTTGAGCTTTGGTCGGCACATCGTAATAGTACAGCCAAGTCTCGTCACCTATCACGAATTTGTTCATATACCGAGATTGTCTCTTAATAAACTTTTTTAGCGTTTCCCTATCTGTTGATAAGGTCACTCGCCTGTTCCCGCCAAGCATTTTCCTCACAGTAGTAACGTTTTCCTCCGTAACTGATGTTCGTGGCCTTCACGGCCTCTCAGCATCCTCCACAGTTAAATTTCCCCTTTAGAATTCTCTATACCACCTGAATATCGTTGTGCGATGTGGACAAACATTATCTAGTGCAAGAGTAGTTTCTTCGAAGCACTGGTCTATGTTTAAACCACGCACAAAGTTATAACACAAAACTGCCTTTATCTCATTTCGTGACCACGATGCCATCGCGAGAACTTTACACTCTCACTGCTAATGAATAACTGAGCCCATCGATATGGCGCGGCGGCTTCTATGCACGCATGAACAGGTCTCAACATGCAGCAACAAGCAGCTTCCTACTATTCATTGTTGCGTCATATTGCAAAACTTTTCTAGTATCCTTTGTATAGGTTTTTTACAGAAATGAAATTTTATAAGTCAGAAAACGGTAGTTAAAAAAGTTTAGTTTTAGTACTAAGATCAATTGTTTTCTTATAAATTATTTTTAAATAATCATTTGAACTTTTTTTTTAAATTTCGTTGGGTTTCTCATCTTTGAGAGGGATTGCAAAAACGTACTTTTAAGAGAAACCCCCACTTCATCTATACTAAAGGTAGAGTAATTAAATAATACTAGAAGTGTAACAAAATAACCACCGTGCTTCTTTTCTACATTAGGTACACTATAAACTTAATACAAGTAATAAATGTTATCTTCATATTTATATAATTTATAAGAAAACAAATATTTTATTTTGATTTAATCGTAATAATGCCAATTAAGGAAAATCAAACTGAATAACTGAAAAATAAATCTGAACATTTTACAAGTGGAGGAAATAAATCCTTGAGATAATCCCATTTTAAGTAAACACAGAGCTTTAACTATTGTACAGTAAATATAATTAACTAACGGATTTTTATTGTCGATAACTAGACGTTTATTAAAGATAATCATCTTTAATTATGTTACTTTAGAAATACGTTTAATTAAAGTTTAAATATGTTGTTCATTATTTAATAAAAATATAATAGAGAAACTTATATTGCCATAATTTTAGATTTGCTGACAAGTCATCAATCATATTTTTGAATCTGAGGCAAAATTAAAAGTTATTAAAATAGTATTATACAAATTTATTTAACAACATACTTTAGTATTGTCGATTGTTTTTAGATCATTTATTAATATAGAAAAGATAAATTGGTTATATACGATCCGTTTTCTCCCATAACCTTTTACCAGTTTTCGATGGGCTGTATAATTCCTCGTTCATAGAAGGACCTATCTTTATCAGTGAGAAAAGTTTTAGAAGGTGCTGATTCACAGCCTAATTTGAGCCAAACGTTATACCATGCAAGAGATTTTGAAGATAACGAAACAGGTGGAAGTCTGAACGTGCGAAGGGCGTCTAGATTTTCATAATTTTTGACTAGCGATTAAACTTGTGTGTGGTCTTGTTCAAACTGTCTAATTGCCTACAGTACGTACTTGATTGTTTCTTGGTAGGATCTCCAAAAAAACACACCTTTAAAATTCCACCACAATGAAAGCATAACCTTCGATGTTCTTTGAGGCGAATTTGCAGGTCTGGACCAAGGCCGTTTTCGTATCACATTGTTGTCAGCAATTCACTTTCCATCACTATCAATCGCTTCGAAAAAGGATTGTTTTGCTCACGTTGAGGGACATATCGCAGATTTCTATACGCGCCGTCAAGTGAAGTTCTTTGAGTTCATGAGGAGATCAATTATCGAGCTTACTGACGTCTCCTAGCTTTTTATGTGGTCGTGAACGCTTGAATGATGGATGTTTAATATTCTTGCAATCTAGAATGTCATGTGTCATGAGTTCGATTAAATTAACCCTTTCATTTTGCTGCCCTCCTCCTGAAAGCGGAGTGTCGTTAAGATTAAAATTACCAGCATGGAATTTCGTGAACCATGATACTGCCTTTTTTGTTACCGAAGCCTTTGTACATGTTCTTCACTCTATAGAAGTAAAAGAGTAAAATATGAGGAAAATGTGTATTTTAGTCATCCATTTTAAACTCTTCATATGGCATAGCATAACAGAAAGAGATGCGAATAACTCTAGCACTTGCAGAAATGAACCAGTACTATAATATAATAAAATATAACATATTCCTTATATGATATTAACGATTCAGTCTAAAGGCAGAAAGAACGATATTCTATTTCAGTAAATCATAATAATGGTAATAATTATTATAAATAATCACACGTTGAAAAAACTGGAATACTATGATGGACATAAGTATATCGGGTGACAAGAAACCCCTATGTATTTGCACTAAAGATATTTATGTAATAGAAACATGTCGAGAGACAAACTGAAAATTACAAGATAAAACTCCAACTAATTGAAATATTTACAAGCGAAACTAGACACAGGGATTAGTGGTAGAACAAATGTAGAGTATGAGAAGGACGTATATAATGATTGAATGTAATCGAATATCTTTGATGCGAATATTTAGACTTTAAAAACATTTCCCATAATGATGTTAACTTTTTTATTTTATATAAAACACTCTGTATATATTTGAGAATTGCAAAAGAAACTCTATTTTAGCACCTTTTTGTTCTACAATGGCAGAGATATTTAATTCAATCTAATAAAGCAAAAAAAATTTAAAAATTAACTATCATAAAATAGGTAGACAAAGTTTTCGAAATGATAACCGTTCGCTTCCAAGTCTGCGAACGAATTCTTGAATTACATTGCCACTGTCTTCTAGTATAAACCACAGATTTTAAACGAACCCAAAGGAAAAGAATCTCGAAGATTTAAATCTGAACACAGTGCAAGTCATTCAATGAGGTCTAATCCACCGATTTGGGGACGTTTCGTGAAACTTTCATCATCGATTTAGTATTAATGTGTGGTATAGTATAGTAGTTGGCCTAAATAATCATCTTAAGTTAGCTATTTATAATTTTTAGAAACTAATTTGACAGATCTATTGGGCGATGTTCCGTTGAATGTTAAGGAAAACATTTACTTTTAACATGATGATGCTCCTGCCTATTCACAAAGCTGGAGTGGTCGAGATGGTTTGGTTGGTCACCATGATCATCAAACTTGAATACCCTTGAGTACTGAGTTTAAGAATGTCTTAATCATTAGTTTATACAAAAAAAGATTGTCGCCAAAATTAAGCAAGAAAAGGGGCACTACTCGTTCGAATCGTCACTATGCAGCCCTTATAAGAAAAAATTGCACTTCAACGATCTAAATACACGTGCAATTCACAAACGAATGTATGCATCGCAACAAACGGTAGTATTTTTGAAAAAGTATGTAATTTCGATTTATTATATCTTTTGCCAATATTATAATTTACAATACAGAATAAACAATCTTCTCTGCAGATAAATTAGAATTACTAACTCAAGTGAAAACAGTTTCATTGTCTTAGTAACAGTTGATATTCGACCATATGTATATTTTCCTGTTCACATTTGTCCTGCAAGCACCTCCACCGAATATTCCTCAATCATCCTGTATAATGCATGTAAATCTGCTGACTTTTATTATACTGATATATTTCATAACATTGGAAGAGACCGAGAAATGTAAGATACGTCGTAATGAAATATAAAGGATGTTTCAAATTGCGTAGTTTTTTTTAAGAATAAATAAAATATGGATGGCGCACTGAATTTGTCTGGATATATGGGCATTTAAAAAGTGTGGTGTATGACATTTATAAAAAGGCTTCGTACACGGTACAACAATGCGTTCAAATTGTTGAATTATTTTATGAAAATCAGCGTTCTGTGAAAAGCGTTTTTAGAAAATTACGTGAATTTTATGGTTTAAATAATGGTCCATCTGAAAGCACTATTGGCCGAATTATTAATAAATTTCAAGAAACCGGTTCCGTGGAAGATCAAAAAAGTGAAAAATACAGTCATAGTGGTCGTTCACAAGAAAGTATTGGTTCGGTTCGTGAAAGTGTTATTGAAGATCTTGAAATGTCCATTAGATGACGTTCACAACAACTTGGACTTAGTGGATCAAGAACATGGCATACTTTACACAAGGATTTAGCTCTGAAGGCATATAAGGTGTGAATAACACCGAAGCCATTGAAGCCATTCGATCATCTAAAACGTCGTTTATTTGTCAATTTCATCAATGAACAACCAGCTGATTTTTCTCAAAAAATAATGTTTTCCGATGAGGCACATTTTGAACTTGGTGGCTATGTTAATAAACAAAATTGCCGCATCTGTGGTGAGGAAAATCCACGAATTATTCATGAGAAACCTAGGCATCCTAAACGAGTTACTGTTTGGTGTGCATTATGGTCAGGTGGTGTAATTGGACCTTACTTCTTTGAAAAAGCTGCTGGTGAAGCTGTAACTGTAAATGGTGATCGATATCGTCGGATGATTTTTTGTGGCCTGAATTAATGAATATTGAACTACAGGATATGTGGTTTCAACAGGATGGCGCTACACCTTACTTTGCACACGAATCAACTGATTTATTGAGAGAAAAATTTCCTGGACGTGTAATCTCAAGAAACGGTGATGTTGATTGGCCACCAAGATCATGTGATTGGACACCGTTAGGCTATTTTCTTTGGGGTTATGTGAGAAATCAGGTTTATAAAAACAATCCACAATCAATTCCTGCTTCCTGCTTTGAAAGATGAAATTATTACTGTCATTGGTGAGATAGAGCCTCAAGTATGTCAAAATGTCATTGAAAATTTTAACAAAAGAGTGGACGTTTGTGGAGCTGCAATATGAGGCCATTTGGCAGATATTATTTTTCGCATATAAATGTCATAACTGATACTTCAATTACCAATAAAAAGTTTTTGAAAGTGAATGCAAATTATGTGTTTTATTTATTCTTTAAAAGAACCGCGAAATTTGAAATACCCTTTATTTACTCGTGTGTTAACTAGGTTTAAATTTATAGATAAGTATATATTCTGAACTTTATATTTTTAGCGTGTAATAGATGTTAACTATTGAGAAATAAATATTATTATTATTACTAGAAAAGTACATTAAAGCTTGCCTTCGTTTTGCTTTGAATATTGAACTACCAAAATTTTCCATTAGCTCTTATTTAATGCATAATCCTATTCATTTCAAGAAGTAACATAAATTTTGGTATTTATTTCCTCTATAAAAGCAATAAATCTATTACTATATTATTAATTTATGATACCGCATTTTTTTTAAAAATATTTCCCTAGTGTATTTTATTTACTAGCTGTTGACATATGGCACTTTCTCACAATCAAATATTGGTCTCTTGTGCAAACAGAATAATTTACATATAATAGAATTTTATAGTGTGTGGTAAAGGCGTGATAATTTCCGTATCTAATGTTGGTACATGATTTTATAATTACGTTCTGCACTGGTAAAGGAAGATAATTTCCATATCTAATGTTAGTACATGATATTATAATTACCTTTTACGTTTAACGTTTAATAATCTTCCAGGTTTTTATACAAATGAAGAAGTTTCTCTCAAAATATATGAAAGTAATAAATTTTTTCTGAATTGGGGATTTCTAAATAATAGAAGAGTATAGACTTCACCATGACTTTCCTGTATAGTAATAAAAAAATAAAGGACAGATAACAAAACAAACTTTATTTTTCAATATAACGTCTCTAACGACTATTTTTTACGAAATCTATTGTATTTTGTATTGTATTTTGTTTAAAATTAGGGAGTAAATTAAAAAACTCAATAATAGGCTGCATATTCTAACAATTTAAAACATAGCAAACAATAAATTACACTCTGACAACACGATTTACGGAATATACAGAATAAGTATAATCATTGTCCTAAAATACAAACAATGTGAATAGCACTTATGGCAGTGAATTATTTTTAAAGTTATTTTAGAAGATTACGATAGATGCTCGGACAAGTTTTTTAAATTCAATTGAACCTCTTTTAACTTTTAATTAAACATTTCAATGTACAGATATACACGATTTCGCAGTACTTAATTGATAAGTTTCGTTAAATGGATCACTCTGTATATACTTATATTTTTTAATTTACTTGATCATTTAACTCTAATGGCCTTCAATACTTATATTTTAAGTAATAACGATGATGATTTGTAAGTGATTTAATGAAAACACAAAAGTAGGTCACGTCAACTCTTTATTTTTTTTATTTTAGCTTACTAAATGTTAAAAATGCTCTCCGTTGACTACTTGACAAAAACCTAGTCTAATAAAACGTCTGCCAAACTTTTTCTAAAACTTGAGGTGACATCTATGTTATCTGGCTGTGGTACATACATTTTAGTCTTGAGAAAACATCATAAAAACAAGTCTAAAATTGTAAAGTCTGTTTATCCAGTCAGTTCATGATACCTCGTCATCCAATCAATCTATTTGTAAAAATTCCGTTTAGTTTCTTACAATAAGAGCATAGTTAATTGTTGCTCCGTCTTGTTGAAACTAAACATTTCCACCCGGTGTGGTCGAATTTATGGCATACATAGATACATACGAGGGTAGTTTAACAAGTAGTGAGAATGGAAAAGAAAAACGAATTTTTTAAATACAAAATAATTTTTATTTTTCAATGTATTCTTCTAAAAGAGCAACACATTTATTTCAACGGTGCTCCTTATGCCATCTCTAAAATGCGATTCCGGAAGGCTTGCAAAGAAGATGATAAGCTCGTCGTTAGATGAAAATTTCTTTCCACCTAGTGCCGTTTTCAATTTTGGAAAAAGGTCGGAAGGGGCTAGATTCGGCGAATAAGGCGCATGCGGTACTAATTGGAAATGCAACTCGTGGATTTTGGACATCGCAACTGTGCTGGTATGTGAGGGAGCGTTGTCTTAGTGAAACAGAGTCTTTTTCTTTGCCATTCCTGACCGTTTAGCACGAATCTCAACATTTAATTTTTGTAGTTCTGCATAATATTGTCCGTTTATTGTGGCACCTTTCTGAAGGTAATCAATGAGCAAAATGTCCTTTGAATCCCAAAAAATTGATGCATCACCTTGTTTGCCGATAAAGTGGTTTTCGGTTTCTTTGGAGGTGCAGAACCACGTTCTAACCATTGTTTCGACTGTTGTTTAGTTTCGGGTGTATTGTAGTGTATCCAAGTTTCATCGCAAGTAACAAATCGCCTACAAAAATCAACCGAATTCCGCTTATAAAGGTCCAAATACTCATTGGAAATGCTCAAACGAGTGAACTTTTGATCAGTCGTAAGCAATCGCGGCACCCATCTTGCCGAAAGCTTGGAAAGGCCCAATTCTTTCATTAAAATGTGGTGTACACTTTCTGTTGAAATTTTTACCATGTCTGCTATCTCTCTCACTTTGAGTCGTCGATCTTGCGTAATAATATTATGGATTTTTATAATCACTTCTTTAGAAGTCACATTTTGGGTACTCCAGAGCGCGCTTCATCAACACAGCTTGTTCTACCACGTTTAAATTCATTTACCCATCTACTTATTGTGGCGGATGATGGAGCAGATTCACCTGTTTCCCGTAACTCATCTTTTATTTCGGTAGCTTTCATACCCTTAATTACGAAGTATTTAATCACCGCACGATGCTCTGCTTTTTCCATTTTAACAAAACGACGTGTTGCTTCTTTTTCAAGCAGCTGTCAAAAATAAATTAATCAACCGATTTATCTAAATATCGGAATGTAAACGTATAAATAGGCAACCTAAATTACAGTGCATTTGTTTTACTTATTAGAGCGCCACCTATGTGTCATTCTCACTACTTGTCAAACTATCCTCGTAAGCTAGCTAGTTCAGGAACAACTTCATCTGTAAATAAATTTAAATATTTTCAACTATCAATTTTCCTTCAATAAAAAAATAATTCAATCATTTTTTTATTGAAGGAAAATTGACTATGATATCTGCCTAAATGTTTACTTTCTGAGGAATGTTGGATATGTATTTGACACATCCGAAGAAGATTCTGTTTTGACCAGTGCCTACAGTCCTGTCTCCATTCAACGTAAAAATTAATCAGAAAAAAAAGAATGTTATCGAGAACTGTCTCATTTCTATTCAGCTTCTCCATTATTTCTTGGCATTTTTACAGTTTGTATCGTCTTGTGTTAGTTCTTAGGTAAGCGTCATTTTGTGGGGATGAATTTTCTCATCATGGAGACACTTTATAACAATTCCATGCTAGATATTATTTTCTCGGACAATTTGATGTGAACTAGACATTGGATTGCCTTCTACGTGTAATAAAATATTCTATATACATTTACATTGTTCTTTACGAATTGAGACTTTCTTTTTAATGGCTTAACATGTCCAAAATCTTCAATTGTGCAAGGATTTTTGACCCAGATCCTTGTAATATATTCGGCAACTCCGCAATATTTTGGTTAAAAATATTGACAATTTGCACTTCACTTCTACATATATTATCAAAACGCATCAGCATCTAAATTTCAATTCGATAAGTTTCCGTTAAATATCACATTGTTATTAGTTTCCAAGAGACAATTTATACTACCAACATTAGTATTTACTAACGTCTCTTTACTATTCTAGATATTTAGGGTGTTTTTGTGTCGGTGCAAGGAACTTCGGAAAAGAGATAGTGACAAACGTTGTAGATTCTTGCTAAGAACTAATGTTGAACAAACAGTTTCTTTTGTCTGGTCAAGCAAGCATTTTTATTACAGACTAGGCTTTTGGGAAGATACCAATAGAGAGCATTGTGAACATTTAATGCGCCAAAACAAACAAACGAACAAGTTGCCCTACATAAAAATATTTTATGTTTCAAGACTGTTCACTTTACCTACTTTTGCTCTTTCATTACGTCACTTAAAAATCATTATCTTTGTTATATAAATCATAAATATTGTACTTCGCTAAAGCAAAATGATCAAGCAGAATTAATAAATATACAGGTTGAATCATTAGCAAAACTCACCAATCAATTACTGCAAATACATAAATTACCTTGTACATTCAAATGATTACTTAAAAGGCGTTAAATTACATTTAAAAATTTACCCATCCGGGAATTTTCCACAATCCTCTGAAACAACGTTAAAAATAAATGTATTGCGTAAGTGCTATCCACATCAGACAGCGTGAAATTTTAAAATCCGATTTGAAGAGTATATGAAAGCATTTCGGTTAAATAAAGAAAACTCTAATTTAACTATCACTTGATAGAAAGCGAACACACATGTGGATTAAATAATTTGGATATATCACATGTAGAGAAAAAATAAATATTAAATATTCAATATCTCGGAACCCTATTATATACAACGAAAAATCGCAAAGAATCTTCCTAAATAATTTATTTAGTCATTGTTAGTTCTAAGTAATTATGTGTAAGTATTTTAGAGATATGTAAGATACTCATTGTAAGATTGTTTGGTTTTACTTTTGTAACCACTGACGATGCTACAAGGCTAAATGAATTGGTTATTATTTAAACACTTTTTCATCAAGTTTAAGCCTTTTTTGCTCGAAAATTTCCGAAATTAACAAAAATAAAATAGAATTTGAAATCAGGAAACATATTATAAGTTTTTCTTTGTGCATGTATCATGTAATGCTGCCTTAAATTACAATTTTGCAATTGTTAACCTAATTGAGAGGTTTTTTCGTTTCTTGAAAAATTACAAAGAATGATTTAGTGTGTTTAAATAATAACCGGTTAACATAGAAAAGTGAAATAAATATTAAGTGAAACTCTACCAAGTGTATTTTATTTCTAATTTTATGGTTGCTATAATTACAACTACGATGTTTAATAAATAAATTGTCAAAGTGATATCATATATGGTCATAAACCAATGAATTTTTGAAAACAGCATGTCTCACAAGAAACTAGATTTCTAAAAAATCGAATTTCGTTCTGTAGTTAAGTATTTATTTTCTACAGGATTATCAGCAAAAGAAATTTTTGCAGATACGACGGAAACCTTATGTTGTCAGTGTCTTCCATACGCTTGTATTAAACATTGGGTTACGATAATTTAAGAAAGGAAGGTCAGATGTCGATGATCACCGTTTGGAAGCCAAATTTTTTGTGACCACTCAAGAAAGCATTAATTTTGTTCATAATTTTAGAAGATCGACAAATTGGTCTTTAGCATATAGTAGGAGCATTGCACATTTTCTATTAATGTTTGTTTCACATCGTTCCTAAAAAAAATGCCGCGGCAAGCTGACCAAAAGTGTGCTCTTTTCGCAAGACAGTGCTCATGTTTACAAGTTATTGATTGCATTTTAAAAAAGTAATGAAGTTGGTTTGTTTGTTGACTGTTTTTTGTTTCCGAAATACAAAACACATCTGAATGGTTGAGGGATAGTTTGCAACACAATAAAGAATTGTTTTTAAAGGGCTTAGGGTTACTTTATGAGCGTTGTGCCAAATGTGTAAGTTAAAACATAATTACAAATATGTTGAATAAATAATTTTTTTTTGAAGTATTGTGATGGTTGATATGGTAGACTAAGTACTTATCGGTACTTCCTCGTATACAAATTATATATAATAATAGAATGTTTGTTGAACACTTGCCAAACTTTCTAAATATTCAGAGCATCTTATTGTATTTCCACTTTTATGACAAATTTCATTTTTTACTAAGAAATTCTCCTAATTCTTATATGCGAGTATTTATTATTATTATTATTAGAAATTGAATAAGGAATTAACATTAAATGCATTGCCTGTCCAATAACACTTTAAAATCATTAATTCATGCGATGTAATTGCATTTTTATTATGAAAATATTGCATCTTTTCAACTTTAAATTGACAATAACTAATAGCCCAAAAATTAGGGATCGGTTGATAAAATTATTAAATCAATTTTAATATTTAGTTCGCGTTGATCTTTCATTAAAAATAATCGCCGCCAACCATAAAATAAACAGGCTAAGATTAGTGATATGTAAATCTCTCTGGCTCTAATCTGATTCAATCATGAATATATATATAACCGGGAAAAGTTTGACTCGCTCAGAGTAATAAGGTCGGTGAAATAGAGCGACAACAATCCTAACATGTTCTCCATTAAAGACAAAATTGCTTTGGTTACTGGAGCTGGTTCCGGAATTGGTCTGTATTATGTAAAAGAACTCTTCAAGAACGGATTGAAGGTAAGAAATTGCAATTACGTAACTTCGTTCAGCGGATGGAAATCAAAATAAATTGAATATTTGGAAATGTTTCTCTTAATTCGCTTCAATTTTAATAATATACATTAATATTTATATTATTCAAATTGAATTAATGTCTGTCTGGTTATTTTGATAATTCGTAGTCATTAAACACGTATACCCGTCAATATTTGAGACACAGAATTCGTTTAATTATAATAATCTGGAAAATTAAATAATTATTTATTAGACATATCGAATATTCAATTTATTTGATAATTAATTAATTTATTTGATACATTTAATGTTATTTTGGCACTACTTGTTGACAAAATTCTGATAAGTACATCGAAAATACAAAGCGGCAATATTTTTTAATGCTACATTGTTCTAGTTTTATAGCGTTACGTTTCAAGAAAATAAATAAGAAAATAATCATAGCTGTAAATAATAAATTAATATTTTATAAAATATTGTAAACAAAAACGTGGATTTAATTATTTATTAACAAATTGTTAACAAAAAATGTAAGTTATTTATTATTAAATCCCCAGAAAACAAATGTAGGGATTTTATAATTGTTTCAGTACAAGTACAGATAATAATAAAAATAGTTGAAACTATTGAAACATATTTCTGAACAATATTAATTTTTATAGCCATGTGGTGTTTTATTTCTAACGAAGAGGTTCTGATTTCAGTATTTTGAGCAGGGCAGAATGATTATTTTATTAATATCAATTTTTTACATAAATTCGTAACATTTTTAAATTTTACTCATGGAATGTAAATATATTACAGTCGGACCATTACAATTCATTACAATAACCAATTTCCGAATTGATTAGTCTGAACCAATATAAATTAAAGTGTTCGGGTGGTTTCCCAAAAGTCGAGAATGGTTTTTTTGTCAAAATGTCTCTCTTTAAATCGCCAGAACCATTTCCGTGCTGTATTCTCCTCAATAACTTTTCTCCGTACGCATCATAAACAGTTCTGACGTGGTGAATTCTAACAAAAGGATATGTTGGAAATACTCGTTTTTTTTCCACTTCGCATTCCGTTTTATTTTGTTAATAAGTAAAGTAATCTTCGCAACTCACGAATGCAAAAAATATTCATTTTAACAATGACATGACCTTAAAATTTGTAACTTTGATATATACCTAACATTTTTTCTCAAAGCACTTTCATCCTATACACCAAAAATGCTACGAAGCACGAACTTATGTATCAAGCTGATATTTTAATTGTGTCTCTTTAAAAGATACGTAAAAATCAACTTTATTGGTGTTATAATTTCTTATATGCAAATTTAATAAAATGTCGTCATTATGCAGATCATCTTTGTAAAATAGAATCTGAGTGTTTGTAAGAGGAGGAAATTCCAGATTGAGTTAAACGAAAAAAATATTTTTTAGCTTTTTGACGTTCGGGTTTACTAATTTAAGTTTTATTCGCATGTTATCCTGTTATCCTATTTTTTCAGAATAAGCTATTAGTATTTAATTAGATATTTTTACGGATATAATCATCTAAAATAGCGGAAAAAGTTGTTCGATAACACATTTTTCTTACATGTATAAGACCTTTGATGTTAGCTGTCTCGGGAAAAGACAGTCAGCAATAATCACAAGAGGTTTTCTGGGCACAAAATGTATCAAGATGAACATCGTACATACCAACTTAAATATGTACATACATTATATTTTCCAAAATGAGGACAGACTTACATATATTTTAACATTCTTATAGACGCGATATTAATTAAATTAACAGAAAGGCATAATCACTGAAGGTTGATACATAACCCGTTTCCACCCCTTTCGTGTTCTATATATATATATATATATATATATACGTATTTCGACAACTAAGTTGTCATCATTAGCAGATAATTAAACTGTGTCGCACCTGGAAAAAATACGGCAAAAATACCCGTACGAAAACAATTTCCGCACACGATCTGTAGCGTCGAAAGCCAAAAGGCACTAACAGTTATGTTATATACGGGTATTTATTTTCGAGCCTTAATTGTAGAGGACACTGTCACTTAGTAGTGTCGTGATAATGGTTGACATAAAAATCTAGCAGAGAATTTACCTAAAATTTCTTGTCAAATTAAAAAAATCACCAATAGAATGTTTACAAATGTTAAAAGAGATAATGTTATATCACGTGCGCGAGGCTTTGAATGGCACCAACGGTGAAGATCGGGCAGAGGTCGAAGATGATGAACGTCCTGGTCGATTTATGATTGCAAAGACCTGAAGTAAGCGTTCAAGAAATTAATGAAATTGTGCGAAAAGATCAACGTCTGGGCATTCGGATGATTGCCGAAATGGTAAATATTATCAAAGAAACAGTGAGACACATTTTGCATGATGAATTAAACATGACAAAAGTTTGTGCAACACACCAGCTGACAATGGACTATCTGCGTAGCAGTTTTCAGCGGACAGGCGCATTGCTGTGCTTGATCATCTCCCATTTTCGTCCGATCTCGCACTATGTGACTTCTACTTGTTCCCGAAAGTGAAAAGTGCATTAAAGGGAACATATTTTTAGTCTGTTGAACAAATAAAAGCAAAAACGGCAGAGTTATTAAAGAAGCTGACAACTGATGAACTACAGCATTGTTTTGGACAATGGAAGACACGTATACAGCGGTGTATAGATAGGAGAGGAGAGTATGTTGACGGGGATAAAAGTTAAATATAAGTTTATTTGCAATAAATAACACTTCTCACACCAGTCTCGTTGTTTAATTGCCGCACCTTGTACATGTTATTTGCACCGAAAAAAAAGTTCAGAATTAATGCGTATACTCGATAAGCAAATGAAACTCGTTATATATGTATATATATATATATATATATATATATATATATATATATATATATAAATTAGTCATTACAGAATTACATTATTCTATAAACATGTAGATGTCTAAAGAAATTGTTTATTTGCTCTCGTAAAAAACTACTGTAATGAATCGAAAAGGATATACAAATTAATTTTAAATTCAGAACATGAACGGAAGTGTTAGTAATTTGCTTTTAAGTTTATTTGATGATGTATTTTGGAATTATGCTGCTATTAAAATTAATTTAATTGTTCAGCATTCAGTTTTCTTAGTCCACCTACATATACACATAATATTTTGCAACGTATTTGAATAAGTATCATTGCTATTCAGTCAAAAGTTTCGCTACCTGTAGCGATTATTATTTATCATTAAAATATATTGTACTGACAAAACTGTGTTTATAAATACTGAAAAACTTTCCACTGACATTGCGAATATTACATAGAAGATTCTTTCGACATTTATTTTTAAATTTTTTCAATTTTTATTTTAGAAAAATATTTTTACTTTTTGGAACGATTAATTTCAAATTCGAATTTACGAGTACTTTACTCAGTTGATAAACTGAACTAGAATTACCATATTTGCTATTGAAGGAAAAGAACGTAAAGCAGCCTTGTATGGTTGATACGCATTCTTAATTTTTATTTAATATACAATTGATCAATTGGATGTATAAATATTCAAATGCGTTGTCAAGTTTCGAAAGTGGGTTTTCACGCATAAATGAGACAGTTTGCTGTCATGAGCTGCAGGCGAATGCCACAAGTCAAACGAATACGTAGAGGTATCTTCAAACGTGTTTTACACTATACATTTTCTAACAAATACATCAACATTAGAGCAATTAAAGCTCGGTTAAAGGAGTTCTTAAACTGAAAATAGAAATACATATTTCTGGACGTGGATGGAGTACGTTGACATTCTTCTGATAGTCAAGTAATTTCCATACGACAATTTCTCAAAGCATTGCTCTCCACAGTGAATACATTTGTGCATCTATTTAAACCATTTTTCGAAACATTTTCTCCAATGTTTCTGCGTTGGGTTGTTTATTTTATTTTTAAGTGGGCAAATTGCCCTTTCGACCGATGTAAAACGTAGAACCCGAAATTTAACATTTACACATGGAAACCAATTATTAGGTGTCAGGTCTGGATTATAAGATGAGAGACCCATTATAACTATATTTTTGGAATTCAAATAGTCAATTCCTCACAGCGGCAGTGTGAGACCAAGCGTTATCGTAATGCAAGATAACTTCCTCTTGAATAATTTTCAGACACTTAGAAGAACTTAAGGAAAAGTATAATTTACCATTCTGCATTAACAATATATGCTACAGCAGTTAACAAAAAACGTTTAGGTCAAATTATTGTTTTGCCTTTTTGCTTGAACAAGTTTAATTGGGAACACACTCAATTTCAAGGATCCTAACCGCCTGTTGTTGCACATTTTCCAGAATCATAGCAGTATATCCAAGTTCAATCACCTGTCATGATATTGTATACTAGATAAGATCAACTGGCAAAGCGATCTAACGTAGATCTTCATCATCTCACAACTTTTCTTCTGAAACAGAAGTTAAATTGTGGAAAACCCAACTGGAACAAAGCTTACATACCTTCAAATGTTTTTGTATAGTTGTTTAAAAACTTTCTGCGAGTATAATAACAATCACAACCCGAATATGACAAATATTCGTTTCAGTAACAGATGTTTGAACTGTGCCATTTAAAGAAAGTCTAATTTACAGTCATTCTACCACCGTTATTGGTCGAGATATATTTCTATCACAGTCTTAAATTAAATAAGAAACGCGTACGTCTGTGTAAGTGTACAGATTACAAATAATCATAATTTAATAAAACGATTTTAATTGTAAGTTTACAAAGTATGGCAGAGTATTTTTTCAAAATTCATATATACATATGCAAGCAATATGTAGCATACAAAGTAAAATGTTTCTTATGCAAAGTAAAACACATGCAAGCACAATTTTAACTATGATTAATAAACAACTTAAAGCGTAATTAACATATAAAAAAATCATTTAATTGCATAATTTCCTTTAACCAACACGTGTCTTTGTTTATCTTTATTTACTTACTTTGATATTTCGCTCATACTTATGCGTTTCATTCATTGTGATATATTTCTATCACAGTCTTAAGTTAAATATGAAAATTTTTAGAATTTTATTCATAAACCTTATTAATACTTATATTTAACTAATTCTAGTAAACTATTTAGTTGCAATTCACACAGCTTTATTTGCTTCGTAAATTTAATTAATTTACAAAGCAAATAACTTACTATTATTAAACATTTTTAGCCAAATTTCTTTCGTTTTCACATCGTTTATGTGGCATTTATATGCTATGTAAAGAAACGAATCGTTTAGTGAAAGTATATATTTTAAACCAAATTTTGTACAAAGATTTATTGTGTTGAGAATAAATGATTAAATTTTCATTGAAAAATTGTCACCTTTTAAAGAGAAAATTTAATAATGACTTGCTGCTCCACATAAAAATACATTTCGCTATTCGCCTGGGCATGCTTCTAATAACTTGTAGTTGTAGATTAAGTATTAAAATGCCAAGAGTTCGAAGACAGCCAAATTATCTCCAAATAAACGATAGTATAAGAGGCTCTGAACGATATAGAAGAACAACCAAAGAGATACTAAGATCCTTAAAGATCGACATAGTAGTAGACCTGTGGGAAATGTTTTAGATTCTCTTATGGCAATAAGCCCTCCTGTACCTCTTTCCACACATTTTAGAACTATATTATTCGTTGTCTGAAATATCGATGCGTACTTCTCCAGAAAAAACTTCGAGATATTTCTAAGCTTTTGCAGTACCTATATGCCCGTTTTCCGTCTTAGGTCCATCTACTTATGTACCAAGTCTTCCAGCATCTGTATGACATAAGAGCGTTCTTGTTCCTATTTATCTCTTTCCAAGATAATTACCTTAAATGGAGGATTAAAAGCACATTTGTCTATCATGTGATCTGCTGAGATCGAGACATACACGAGGATGGGTT
Source organism: Dermolepida albohirtum (assembly GCA_031893035.1). Lineage (NCBI taxonomy): Eukaryota > Metazoa > Arthropoda > Insecta > Coleoptera > Scarabaeidae > Dermolepida > Dermolepida albohirtum. The sequence continues at coordinate 162,950 of JAVIWB010006917.1, read as the reverse complement.
AATAATAGTGCGCCTGGAAAAGAAAACATGCGTTTTATTAAAAATTGATATGTTTTCAAAATATTCTCTTGCATTTAGTCAACCGCTATTCAAGTCTTTTCGTTCTTCAGAAAAATAAACTTTAACAACTCGTCGAAATATGCTTTAGTTTCAGTAATTATCTCACATTTGATTCAAATCTATTACCACCGAATTAAGTTGTCAGCTTGAGGAAAAGGAGCCATACTGTCCAATACGCTGGATTTGGATGTACTTTAAAATGAAAACAATTTATAATTTTTTGTCATCGAAACAGTCGAAGTATGAACCCGTGAACTATCGTGATGAAGAAGCTCTCGTTTCTTCTTTAAGTGGAGCCTTTTGCGTGATATTGCATCATGTATTGATCTAGAAGTGATGCCCAGTATTCGCCTGTTACATTCTTTCCTTTTCGATAGGAAAATCAGAAGAAACCTATTGTAGTCTGAAACGATAGTAATTGTAGCCTTTCCGGGAAAGTTTTTGCCTCTTTAGAAGCACTTGTGCCAATCTTTTGATTATCGCTTCATTTTGGGTGTACAATAATGTATCCAGGATTCATCAACCGCTATTATTCCGCCACAAAAGCCTTTCGGATCATGCCTTAACTTCGCTGAAGACGTTCTTCTTCGCATTTGTCGCTCACCGTCTACTGTGGTACCCATCCGGTACCTAATTTTTTCATATTTAATTTATTATGCAAGATCGAAACCATTGGAGTACACACGACTTTTGAGAGTCCACTGTACTGTTCATCAAAAATACAAGTCCGGCCACGTTTAACTTCAGCTTAAAAATTAGCTGTACAAAAAGCATGATCTAATTTGACGTATTAGAAATACTGCAACCGATATTAAAGACAGGCTTGAATCAATCAGAAGAGTAAAGCACAATCTACATCGACGAATCACAAAATGTTTAGTTAATAGCAGACTTATGTTGTTAGCTTGAAAAGGATAAAAACACGACATTTCAGTTTTTTAAAATTATTTTTACGTGCGAAACACATTCCTGAAGTTTGGTGCGATCTTTCTAATTCGCCCTGTATAAAGTAAAAACTGTCCATTCTTTTTTTATCCAGCAGTATATATTTAGTATTTATTAGTTTCGGTCTGTTTTAATGCAGATAAATGACAAAAGAAATATCATACATTCTTAAAGTTACTAGCCATTAGTAGCACCTGTAAGTTGCATGTACATATGTCAGAACAAGTTTTCAATATAATGTTACACATAATTTATTCAATTTGTCATATCATAATTTTCAATGAATTTCATTTGAACTGTTTGAATGTAAACATTTATTTAGCAATGTGATAGGCATAACATTGTTATGCCCTACAAGTTTTTAAATGGGAAGATGTTTATTTCGAAACGGGGACTGATGCGAAATAAAAAAAGACTCCGGGATACATTCTTGTACCACTTCAGTGCTCCTTTTGCTCTTTGGAGGAGGTCATATGATTGATCACACCCTGTCAAAGAAAGCAGAAATTATTTCAACTCTGTAAAATGTTTCGTGATGGAATTGTTAAAAGAAACTACTATATAAGGTGTTTATTAAACACGCGGCACAAATTCAAAAAGTTATTTCATGGTGTATTTTAAGATCTTTTTGTCCTCCGATGATTTTCGAAAATGCAGGGGACAAGGCCAATTTACACCTCATTGATCGTTAGATTTTTGAAAAATACCATCTAACAATTATCCTATTTTTCAAACCTTCATTTTCATCTGGAATAGTGTACACTATGTCTTCAAATGGAATGTAAATCAGCACCTTGTAAAGTTTTTTGTTAATAAAGATAGGTCCTTCTCACAGAAAGATTGTAAAAGGCTGCCAAAGAAAATGGGCAATATATAAATGATTGCTCTTGTTTTACGTATTAATAATTGACCTATGAAAAACATGGAAGATACGTCATGACTTTTCCTATAATCTAATACTATATTAATATTGTAGTTCTTAGTATTGTACTGTGAACATTTTTTTAAAATTTAGATACTTTGTTCTGCAAAATTTTTGGAAAAAAGGCACTTAATTACTGACTATAATAAACAATTTTGCTCTAATTGTTTAAGGTTTATTTAGTTATTTTCATTAAATAACAGAATACGAAAAAATAAAATGAGCAACTCTAAATTTTGAAAGGTAATCTTATTAATAGTAAACAAATGTGTGTTTCTTCAACTTGGTTTCCGAGTTGGAACCTCGTCCTCGGTACTTCTCCTACGTACGTTTCGTTTTTACTCGTATAACATTCGTAAGGCTTAACTGCTTCTTCTGCTTTCGTTATAACGATGATACAAGTGAAGACAAAACGTCGGTAGCAGAAGTACTGAGGATGCGATTCCAACCGAGAAGCCAAGATGAAGTAACTATATACAACGACTGCGAGAGTCTACAAGCCAGATTAAATGCATGTTTATTTTTAATTTTAGGGGGTAACGATTGCTGATATCAATCCAAGTTTGGGCGACCAAGCACTGAAAGAAATTGCTGAAGAATTTGGACCGAACAAAGCAATTTTTATAAAAACCGATGTTACAATTCAAAAAGAAGTTGAAGGTATGTATGCATGCTAAGATTTTAAAATAATCGAAAGAATACGAAACTTACAGCATTGTGCAAATTAATGGAATCAAACACAATATAACTAAGAAAACCGTTTATTTGTCATATAATCACGATGAGACGGTATAAAATTAAATATAAATTACTGGTAATTTAATAAGAGATATGCCCTCCTTTGGCTGCGATTACAGCCTGAACTCTTTTCGGCATGGAATCTTTTAATTTTTGCCAGTTTCCCTTTATTTCCTTGTCCCGAAACCACACCTGAATTACTGCTTCTATCAATTTAGTCTTTGTTGTACAGTCCATTTTAAGTAACCTAGCAAATGGCCCACAGATTTTCAATTGGGTTTAAGTCTGGAGAATTGCCAGGCCGGTCGAGGAGAGTTATTCCTTTTTCCTTGAAATATTGGACCATAACCTTCGATTTGTAGCATGGAGCTGAGTCCTGTTGGAAAATTGCACCTCCGTTTGGCTCACATTTCTTTACATCTTTTCCTAAATACTTATCCAGTAGCTCTTTATATTTCTGGCTGTTCATCATGCCTTCTATAGGCACCAGCGATCCAGTCCCCATGTACGAAAAACATCCCCAAAACATCTTCTTTACAGGATGTTTGACAGTCTGATCGATATGAGTTGCAGTGAGTTTTTCATCTCCACTTTTTCTCACGAATTTTGATCGCTGCCCCTGCACCAAAAAATGGGACTCGTCTGAGTACAACACCTTTCTCTCCAGTCTTCCCCATTCCATCCGGCATATTTCTTGGCCCAAATAAGCCTCTGCTTCATCATTCGTTGAGTGAGGAGTTGCTTCTTCTGTGGTCGAATGGCTTTTCTTCCAGACTCTAAAAGTCTCCTACGAACTGTCTAGTCATGCACTTTCACTCCAGCATCGGCTAAGTCTTTTTATAGTTCAAAACTAGTTTTTCTTGTGTTCAGCTTGCTATTTTTGAGCAATAAATTGACATCCCGGGGTGTCATCTTCCTCTTTCTCCCACATTTTCCCGCTCCTTTCACTTCAACTATTCCGGTATTCTTTTTTTGCTTTAGGATCTTGCTTACTGCTACTTGACTAACGCCACATTCCTGAGCAATATCTCTCTGTGTCATTGAAGTGTGCTCACTTAATGTCACAATCTTCTTAGGTTTTCTGGGCGTGATATCCATATCGCGAACAACCGGCAAAAGCACAATATAAATCAAATTTTGAACTTTGGAAGAGTATATGGGAACAAATTCTCTAAAACGCACAGAATAACTGTGCAATGTGTTCCCAGTGATGTAGGTTATGTTTTTTGACATAAAACTACTGTCAGAATTGACCTAACAATGTTGCCACATGCAAAAATAGTCATGATTCCATTAATTTGCACAATACTGTATTTTAATTACATAATTTAACTGTAAATTGAAAAATGTATTGTATAGTCCCTAGATTTATAGTCAATTACATGTTGGGAACAATCTTTTCTTATCTATCATAACGTATCTGAACTATCTGAACTTATATATTTCATTTGTACTGCGTTTAAGTTAGTTGGTAATTTTTATTCAATGTAAGACTAATACTTCGTTTGAAAATTTTCTTTTTTGCAATATTTTTTTAAATGACGTACTTAGAAAATTCGAGAAGGTGACATTTGCCATACATCGCTTTTTCCAGGTATATCTATTACTATTCTGACCAGCTTTCATTTATTTTGAAGTAACGCTTTCCATAGAAATAAATGAACTCTTATGCCTTATTTTCAAAATGATATTATTTCTGAAAATATGCATTGTTGAAATTATTAATCTATGTACATATAAGTTATGATATGCTCATAAATCAATTTAACAGGTATAGACATACGAGATATTAAAAACTCGTGCTCTGCGAATGTAATAGTTGGTGTTTTGAACGTTATTGTTGCACCAAAACGCTGTAACTTCTGATACAATGCAGTTTCTTGAACAAAAATTTAATAACTGCATTTATAGCTTTCTAAGTTACTTGATTCATCACTATTCGATTTTTTCTTGAGATACGTCAAAAGTCGTGTTTATCGATAGAATGTATGTGCTGAAATAGATCTGCAGAGAAGTACGAAAAGAAGTCAATGAGCTTAGACCACAAAATACAATCTAGCTCATTCGTCCACAGATATTTATGTCTTTTTGTTCCTTTAGATAAGTAAGCTTTATCAGGCAGCTCGAAATATGTGCTAGTTTCAGTGATAGCCTCTGCCTTTCATCAAAATTTCTTAATACTGAGCTAAGTTTGCAGGTTAGATAGGAAAAACGGTTTGAGAGGACCAAATGTGGCGAATAAGCTGTATGCGGAAGAAGTTCGAAATTTAATTCATTAATTTTTACCGTTTAAAAAATCGAAGTGTGACCAAGAGCATTATCCGAATGAAAAAGTACTCGTTCCTTTAAGTGAGGCTTTTTGAATTGGATTGTATTGGGCAGTCGACCATGTATTTATCTAGCATTGTTTTACTGTTTTGAAGACAATCGATAAGAAGAATACCGTTGCATTCTCAAAACCTTAACCACAACCTTTTCGCCCGAGTGTACAGTCTTTGCCTTCCTCGGAGCATTTGTATCAGTCTTAGTACATTGTTTCCGTTGTTGCTTTATTTTGGTATATAATGGTGTGTCCAGGTTTCATCAACTGTGCTGATCATGTCTTAACCTCGATAAATTGAAGGCTGAAAAGCAATCTTGTTACGTTCATGGTCCACAGTCAATAAACGTGGTACATGTCTGCCCATTAATTTTTTCATACCTAATTCATTCTCCAAAATCGAAACCCCTTATCCATATGAAATGTGTAGACATTTTGATACGCGTTAATTTTATTCAGTAGTTATTTAACACCATATCATTTTTGAAGTATACACGTCTCTTGGACTATTATTTTATAAGATTTTTTATTAGTGCTATCTTCTTTCATCAGGCTCACTAATTACTGATTCACTATCGTATTACAACATAAAGTATGTCTATCCATTACACTCCTATGTAAGGTGGCATTCAACATGATTCAGAGGCTTTGCATCTATTTTGAAATCGCACATTTATGTTTTGAGTACCTACTGTAAACAAATATTCTAAAAGACAGAGGTCTGTCATTTATTGTTTTTATCTTTTCTTATTATTAAATATATGTTGTCTCCATATCGTACTTGTTTGTGTTGTATATTGAACACATTAATTATTACGAAAGTTACAACAGTTATTAGGGCGATGCTAAACATAATTTGAAGGAATTATTTGGTTGACATTAGACATTATCTTTATTCATTTCAAGAAAACAAAATTATAAATTTTTAAGTGATAAAATATGATATTTTCATAAATCAACTAAGTAATAAAATCGAGTTATTTTTAAGTTTTGTAACATTCTTATCTTCTAAGTGTATTTAACACATTAAAAAAAATATAATTTATTATTACATGATTATGTAATGTGTGTTATTCATATTTTAATCTTATAATAAGCGTCTACAGCATCTAAAAATATAAACAAAATATGTAAGTGTATGTATATGTATACATTTATATGTACCTGCATAAATAGTATTTAAAATGCATTAGTAACAATAATAACATTGTAATTTATCGAGAGAAAAAATGCAAGTTATAACATAGATAATATGTTACATATTTGTTTTAAAATGCAATACATCGTAATGTAGAGCACTACGATTAATACAGGGTGAGTTTTCTTTCAATTTTTGTATAGGAATCCATACAAATATTTTTAATAAAACTGCAACAGATACAGATTTGGTTAAATGAGGAAAGAAATTAAGTTTTACGAACTTATAACTTAGTGCTGCTGTTGTATTTCAGCAAATGTTCACAGCTTACTAGATATTTACAAAAAACTAAATACAAAAAAATCCATTTTCTTTAATCTCGTGTAATTACTTTATTTTTGAATTTAGAGAAAAGTTGAAAAGAAAAATTCTGAGTTAGCTATGCCATCTATCAATAAGTGTTAACTAGTTTTTTTATCGAACTTGGCCTTTTTAAGTTGTGACTCAAGCTTCTGCTTTCTTAAATGGCATCCCATAATATTATCACCATTGATATTTAAACACACGCATCTGTTAATGAGTTAAGATTTGAACCAAGAGAGGGCAGTGTCTCTTATACTATATATATGTTTGAGTTTGCTTAAGAGTAATTTATGATCTATAGTGTCGAATACTTTAGATAGATTTAACGAGTAACCACATTATTTTCTTATCTAAAGCATTCAAGACTTCTTCGGTAAATAGGTAACATTTATTAAAAAGTGGATACAATTACAAATTTACCTAAATATTAACTATAATATTCGTTTGCAGCTGCTTTCAAGAAAACGATCGAAGTTTTCAAGAATTTGGACATAGTTATCAACAATGCTGGAATTTTAAATGACGCCATTTGGGAAAAACAGATCGCCATCAACATCGTAAGTAAAAATTTTAATCGATTAGCTTGTAATAATATTTATTGTGCAGCTATATGTCATATAAATTTCATCGTGACATTTTCTTCTTATCTTCTGTAAGGTTAGGACGTGGATGGAATCAGCTGACATTCTTCTGATAGTCAAGTAATTTCCATACGACAGTTTCTCAAAATATTGCTCTCCCAAGTCAATGCCTTTTTGCGTCTATTTAAACCATTCTTCAAAACATTTTCTTCAATGTTTCTGCGTAATGAATTGACTCTCCAAACTATATTATGGTATTTTGAAGTTATGGTAATTTTAGGTTTTATGAATCTATATTCAAGGTGATTGAATCCATTCGTTAGACGTATTGGAATTAGGATAAGCTCATGTTCTACTCAAAGAAAATATTTTCGTGATGGTTATACTTCCAGTTAAATCACTATTAACTCGTTTATTTTATTCTGTTATTTAAGTTTTCCCTACACCAAAATTCAATCATTTTTGAGACGTTTGAATTTTTTTGAAAATATTTAGTTTTATATCATCATTATTATTTACTGTAACTGTTTAGCACCGGCAATGTTGATATGTCCAGCATAAGTAAAAGATCGTTCAAGTTTTACTTTAATGCTTTCATTTTTGACAAATCTTCAGGATAAATAAATAAATAAATAAAGTAGTTTCGAATAGGTGCAAATTTAATTCACCAAAACTTTTTTTCAAATACAATGCGCCATATTTTTTTTCGCATTCGAATGCAGAATTTACTTCCACATCAACACATAATAGCATTCCTAATACCTTTACTTCTACTCTTTTTGTCTTGTTGTTGATTTTGGTAGAATGAAATACAAATTACAATATTCGAAGTCTGTCAATAAATTTTAATCTGTCAATTATATTTGAAAGAGGACAGCAGTGTTGTTACAAGAAAAATAGCTGCTATGCAATACGATATTTTTGTACAAATTCAATAAAAATGAGTTTGCGACTACGGTGCAGCGTGCATTTCAACATTAAACCTTCAACGAGAAAGAACGTTTGCCGTTAAAATATACAACAAATATTTACCGACTTTTCCTTTTTGATGAGAACACTGTAGCCAAAGTAATGTATGTTAGAATGCTGCACAACTGACTTGCTGGAAGATTACACATTCCAGCAGGATGGAGGTTCATCCCGTTGGCACTTCTTCGATGTTTCCTTAATGAATCTCTACCTCAACAATAGATATGTCATATGGGGAATATTTCAGTTCTGGTAATTTCTCTCTGTGGGCTTTGTTGAAAGATGCAGTATCAATTACTTCCACAAATTTTAATGACCTAAGAAAATATGTCATAGTTGCTACGAACTCAGTGACGCATCACATTTTTTACTAAGTGTGGGCTGAATTCGACTGCCGACTAGATATTATCCGTGCAGACGAAGGAGACACATTGAATATCTATAAATTTTAGTGTTTGTATAATCAAATGTAATTTACAGAATGTGAATACGACACAGTTCAGAAAATATAGCCTATTGAAATCTTGTCCAGCTATTTGAATCACACTGTATATTTAGTGGTTTTGTTTTTCTTTCAAATGCATATAAATGTCTAATATAGAGCAAATCTTATTATAAAACTGTTAACAAACAGTATTAGCATATATATATATATATATATATATATATATATATATATATATATATATATATATATATTGTTGTTAAAATTTAAAAATACGCTAAACGGACAAATATTTTTAATAAAATAGCTATTATTCAGAAAACGAGTTCAAGTCTGTTTCAGGAAATGGAAACGATGTTTAAACCAGTGTTTGGTTGTACAAGGACAATACTTTGAAGGGAACAGTTAGCTTCTACTTCACCATTTCACGTGTATATTTCCCAGAATTATATCATTACATCTCAAAAATATGTTCCAAACTTCCAAACGATTCCTAATATGAAAAATATTTTTTTATAGAATGGAACCATATATGGCTGCCTTCTTGCATGGGACTATTTGCCGAAATATAGAAGTGGCAACGAAGGGATTATTGTAAATATTGCTTCCATTACTGGATTAACCAGTTTCATGTCCATCCCTATATATGCAGCAACGAAGCACGCTATAGTCGGCTTATCTAAAAGCATGGGGGTCCCAGAACATTACGAGCGGACTAAGATTAGAGTTTTGACCATTTGTCCAGGTGTCACTGATACCCCACTAATATCTAATTTTGTCACGAATTATTGTTTACCAGCCTGGGAAGAAGCTTACGAAGCAGATTTGCCCAAATGGCCAAAACAACAGTAAGTAATGTATTTAATTTTCAAGAATCGTGTGTATCGAGAATTAAAAATTTAAATCTACTTAACCTCTTATGTCACTGCTATGTTATACTATCCTATTTAATACGAGGTAACATACAATCTACTGCAAATCCTTAATTTTTACGAAATATTAAAACTGATTATCTAGAAGATGGATATAAAAGCTTAGTTTTTAATATAAACATTGTTTTTTCTATTAATTGTCTTTTAATGTAGGTTGTGTTGATCTATCTGATGAAATAGATTGGATTCCTGCTATAACTTTGTACATTAATGGTGTTTTTCGATTTCAGTTCGATTTAGGTTAATAACATGTTTCACACTATTTATTGCGATTAGTTTCGTCTGTTAGAAATTTAGACGAAGTATTTTATTTATTTCTTAGTTTAACTAAATTTCACAAAGTAACAACCTCAACAATCAACCATTAATAACACGTTTCTATACGTAAATCTTTAGAATAATATTATTCGGTTGACGTGTAATACTAGTTACTTTATCTCCCTAGTATACCTTAAAACTTTAGATTTATTATAGAAAAAAGTATGAATTTTTGAAAATAGTGGCGATTTTAATGCAAAACGAACAATTGGGAGTAAAACTAAGAACAAACAAAGAGAGAAAGTTTCTGGCATCCTTAAGATAATATAATTTGAAATGCTTGCCTATAGGACAATCAAAATACTGACGTGCATATCCTAGAAGATCCTAGATTAATTTTGTATGTTACTGTAATAGAGACAAAAACTAAATCGTCGGATTTGATATACAACCATTCCCTTGCGGTACCATTTATAACTTGCACTTTACACGCCAAGAATAAATAGGAATATATATTTAGGGACAAACTGAACTTGTGCTTATATTTAATGATGTTTTTTAAAAACTATAACGTAAGTCCATGATGTTTACAGAGGTTAGTGTGTTTATTCTATAAGAAAAAACAAGCAAAATGAAAAGCTTCAGTAACCTACACTATTTATTAAGTAAATACATGGACAATTATATTGAACGAAGCAAAAGAGAACTGATCAGAGAAAAATTATTGTGGATTATTAATGGTCATCTTGTCGTAACTTTTATATAAAAATGAAAATTATATCGACTCTGTAACGAACTATTAGCCTTTTTTAGAAACGTTTACCAGTACTAGACTAAAAACTAATTTCATAAAAACAATTTGGGTTCAGAAGTAAGGATGATATAATGTGCATATATGAGTTGCATAGGATCGTGAGTCAAATACATAGTAATGAGGAAGGCGAAAGATACTGTTCTGTAGTATTTGTAGACGCAAGACGAGCATTTGACAAAGTCTAGCATATTATAACTGAAGACTAACCTATCACATAACTTCCAAAATTCTGAAATTATACTTAAACAACAGACATATTGATGTGAAATACTAGAACGAACATACGATATGAGTGTGTCCTGCTCTAGAAGTGACCATAGTTCCAGTAGTTGTTTCCGCCGGTAATACGTCTGTATTTGCCTCTCATAATCATCCAGAAATCTATAAACGAATATCTGAATAAAATTTAGAGGTGACTTAAAACTTGATAGATAAAAGATAGTGAAGCAACATTCACCTGGAAAAGGGACTTATATTCCTAAGATTCAGTGGCACACTGGTATCATAAGTAGGAAACTTCAATTAACTAAGGCTGTACCTAAAAAGGAGAATGGCATGTCGAAACACATACATATATAAAAATTCACCAGGTAGTTAAATGGGCGAAATTTATACTAATTAACAAACCTTTATTAGAATCAATATGGACATATGAAATATAACTTGGGGTCACTAATATTTTTAAAAAGATTTCAAAAAGAGGTCTTTAGAATGATCGTATACGTATCTTCTTATTCGTAAAAAAATTAAAAATTTAATGCAGCTTATGAAAACAGACTTAATGAACAATTAATAATATAAGTCAATCATTTAGTAGTCACTAATGGTGAAGTAAAACGATTAAAACATTTTACGCCACTAGACTTTAAGGGTTGAATTCGGTTAATCGAAATGTATTAAAAAAATTAACTAATGATAATGCTAATGTTGTATTATATTTACCAAGACATATTGTGAATATATATTAAAAAATAAGAAGAATTGTTGAGGTTTCCGAGCATCTCATCACACTGTGATATTGCACAACCTATTAAATTATCTATCTGTCTTGTTCATTATTACGTTAATAGACACTTTCTTATTTCAAATGATTTCCAATTTTATAATTTTCTCTATGTTTTGCTTATAGAAAATAAAATATTGAGATCGGTGTCTTCAAATAAGCATCTTAACATTATTTAGTTGAAAAATATTGTCTTCCAGTTTAAAAAGTAATTAAAGAATATCACAATTAATTACTTCTTCATTGCAAAGACAAAGGATCAAACTAATTTCGACCAAAATCAAAGGAAATTTTCCTTGGTAAATCGATAATTTTTCCAGGGGGTGGGAGTATACATAAAAACACAAGATCTGCTACTAGAAGTACGCAATTTTTCTCTAACTGCTAGAACCTTTTAAAAATGAAAGTATCCAACACAGATCATCTACTCACGAAGATACATGTTTAAATAGATCGAATAACTATGCAAGTTCACACACAGCACGCAAGTCAATTGAATTTTTGACGCAACGAAACGTCGAATTGTGGCACCATCCTCCATACAGTCTGGACCTAAGTCCTAACAATTTTTAACCTTTCCAGTTGTTAGAAGGAGCAGTCGATGCCTTCAAGAATTTTGACTGTGCCAACAAACGAGTGGAACAACTGCTTTCAGAATTGGTGCGAGCGCATGCAAAAGTGCATTCATCTTTGTGAAGAATACTTAACAATTAAGTTTTGAAAAGCTATCTACTGTTTTATTCCAGTTTTATATGCAAAACTTGAAAGATGACCCAGGTATAATTAAAATTTACTGGCGTCTAAGGCCTCGCCATTGTTCATAGAATGTACGAATGGGACTACTGACAGCTTTTTGCTGGATAAGTAACAAGAATTTGCGCTACAATATATTCTTCGACAACAATTCTTGTTATTTATTCAGCAAAAAGCTGTCAGCAGTCCCATTCGTACATTCTATGAACAATAGCGACGCATTAGACGCCAGTAAATTTTAATTATGCCTGGGGTGTCTTTTAAGTTTTTCATATAAAATTGGAAAAAAACAGTAGATAACTTTCAAAAACTTCATTGTTTTTCGAAATATTATCCACGAACATTAATGCACCTTTGCATGCGCTCGAACCAACTCTGGAAGCAGTTGTTCCACTCGTTTGTTGGCAAAGTCAAAATCGCGTTCCGGAAGGCATCGACTGCTCCTTCTGACGACTGGAACCTTCTACCACCCAGTCCGTTCTTGATTTTCGGAAAGGCTAAAAATAATTGGGACTTAGGTCCAGACTGTACGGAGGATGGTACCACAATTCAAGGTTTTGCTGCGTTAAATATTCAATTGTCTTGCGTGCTGTGTACGAACTTGCATTATCTTGGTGGAGCATGATTAGTCGTATGAGGTTGGTTGTCGTGGCAAACAAAATGATTGTATACCAGTCGGCAGTAACAGTTCTTTGATCTTGTAACTCAACAACATTTAAATATTCAAACTATTATTAAAGTTTGCAATGTAGACAAAAATTAGGGTTAAGTGTTGTGATATGTGTGACAGTATATCCTTCCGAAAATTTTCTAACTTTGTGGAGAAGTTTTTGTTCGGCAGTCGATTTTATATTATCTTTTTGTTGCGTCGTTGCAATCAGTACTGAAACGTGAAGCTAGTGTTCACTCTCACATGTCTCATCCAGAGTAACTTTAAACTGTATTTTCTTCAGAGGCTTACGGATTATGAGCCCGAAAAAAAATAAGCAAACCAACAAACAAAATCATTTCAGCAATTTGTTTTTATAAATATATCTTTTGTATAGTAAAAAATATCATTAAAAGATTACAACGTATTATTCTCAGTTGGCTTTGCGCAAACAGAATTATTTTCTAGAAGTATTACAAAAATGCCTCTTATATACACAGTATTATTTTTTTACACAATCTTTGTTCTAGGCCTATTGCTGTCGCTCAAGGTTTAATCCAAGCTATTACATCAGGAACTAATGGTTCGTTCTGGGTAGTTAATGACAGCAAAGTCCAAATTATTCCGCACATCCCAGAGGTTTTGGAGCGACCTCAATAATTGATTGAAATGAAAACTCTATTTTTAATAATAAATAAAATATTGTATATTTTTGTGTAATAAATATTGTAAGAATAGGTTTTCTGAAAGTTCACTGTTTTTTTACTTTTTTTGTTTACCTCTGCTTACAAATATTTCACATCCTTTCTCTTTCTTCTCCATTGATTTTAAAAGAAGCAAGCTTTAGAAAACTACTCTAGAACATTATCACAATGTCACTCAAGTTTTTTAAATTATTTTCGCGAGTAGCACTCATTATCTTGGTTATTTTAGAATTCGTTTTGTACCAATAACTCTTGTTGATTTGGTTATTTGATTGTAACAGTATAATTGTAGTTTATAATACATAGGTAAGAAGATAACCAAGTTATTGCTAACTAAGACATTTTAAAAAGTGTCGTTATCGTTTTACTACGGGCGCATACTGTATTTCGTGAAATCCTTGACAGACGCAAAGAAATATTGCTAAAGTTACTCTTTGTTGGAGAGATTGGTCTCAAGAAGATAGGCTACATCGTAGAAGAGGCTCTGGAAGAACTACTGAAAGGGAAGATAGAAGACTAAGGTTGTTTGGTCTTAGGGGTCAATACCTGAAGGCTATTGGGATGTATTTACTGATAAAGACAGGCCAAAGAATAACAATATGTTCCATATATTACCGTATTCATTCGTTCGATTTCTTATCGTTTAAGGCCAATACTTACTACTATTCTCACTAGTTGGCATCATACTCTTAGATTAGACGATTCCTTTCTTGTGGGTCCACCATGGTCGTAGATGAGTCCGAGGTCGAGGAAAAAAGAGTTGTTTTCGTTTTTCTTCTCATAGAATACATGACTTATTAGAAGGCTGATAGTGGTGTGGAATTAGCATAGAAGGTACAACTCGATTCGCTTTACCATATATCCGATTCGCTTTTCCATATATTCACATTCCAGCAAAGCAATACCCATCCTCATGTTGCAGTTATTACATTGCGGCTCTTACAAGAGGCCAACATCAATGTTCTCAGTTGGCCTGCACAGTCTCTTTATTTAGAAAAACATAAGTAATTGACAATAATTGTCCTAGAATCTGCTCTGCCTGTAGCACTACACCAGATGTAACCTAACCTTAATCTTTACATACTACAAACCTAACTATCTAAATCTAAACTAGTCTCATCTAAAGCTCCAAATGGGGCCTAGCTCGCGTCCTGCTTAAATATTATTCACAATTCCGCTCCTACCCTGCGGAAGTAATCTGCTCCTTATAAATCTCATTAATTAAAATGTCCAATATTCATTCATACACCCCTTATGTCGAGAAGCCGATGAATCGTTCTTCACTATCGTCTCCGCTTGCGAACCCTAACCTTCCTCTTCTCGGTGGAATCTCTCCGCCGCCTCTCGCTCTCGGCCTACGCAGTCGCCGAACCTATGAATTCTTAGTTATTGTTCATTCGAAATAATAAAGTATTTGTTCACACATAATTTTTTTCATTGTAGTATATGGCAAAAGCAAAACCTTAGAAAAAGTATTTTATTTCATTCGGCTACGTCTCATTTGGTAAACTGTTCTCCCGATTCAAAAAATATTACTGTCGTCATTTATAACAAGCAATAAAACAATATACTATTCGCTTAGCTGTTTGTGATCCTTATTTCCTTCTTTTTCGTGGGAAATTTAGTTAGCAATATCAGGCGGGGTCGCATGTACACAATGTAAAGGAAGTCGTTTGTTGACCAAGTGTTACAATATACAATTTTGTTTATTTAAAATGCATAATTAGTAAGACTTAATAGTCGTCCGTAACCGTCTGTATCTTGAAAGTCCATTTCTTTTTTACTAATTTAAAATATCGCTTAAACTGATGCGTCGACATATACAGTTACGTATTTACGGTTTTTGGTTATTTGTCAATTATTTTATTTTATGTTTTGAAGTTTCCTTAATACCGTCTTAAAAGTGCTTTATTTGCGAAACTATCAATAAACCTGTATTGGTTTCGCTCACGTAAAGAAAGTCAAACCTCTGAACGAAATAGCAAAGCACTCAGTTCTCTTTTTCAAGTTATTTATTTTTAAACCTGCAATACATTTTATACATATTTACATATTTTTATTTTATGCTTTTTTTCGAATAATAGTTTTTTATCTATATAAATATTTGTGAGTACTTTCATTTTTTATTTTATTATATTCTTTTGTCCTGTTCCCTGTTAGTATTGTCAAATTTACAATCATACGAGAGTGGTCCCATAAGTACCTAGCCTGACCTAGGGATGGCGATAGTTAATTGAAAAATATCACCGTATTAGAAAGTACATAATCTATAGAGCATATGTTTCAAGTTTTAAGACGCAGCGTTGTTTAGTATTTGTTTAGCAGCCATCAATAGTGAACGTTTTCAGTGAACTTGTAAAAATGGAGAAAATTGGTCATCGTTACGTGATGCAATACTTTTATTTGAAAAGCCTCAGCCCAACCGATATAAAAGCTGAACTGGATTTTACTTTGGGTGAGTCTGCTCCTTTGTTTACAACAGTGAAACATTGGGTAGTAGAGTTTAAACGAGGTCGTGCGAGCAACCAAGACGAGCATTGCAGTGGTCGACCAAATGAGGTGACGACTCCAGAAATGGTGAAGAAAATCAACAAAGCGGTACTGAATGATCGTCGACTGAAAGTGCACGAGCTAGCAGACATATTAGGCATTTCAAAAAGTGCGGTACATCGCGTATTACCTGAAAATTTGAACATGAGAAAGCTGTGTGCAAGATGGGTGTCGCGTTTGCTCACACTCGAGCAAAAATAGTGTCGTTAAGATGTTTCAATTGAGCGTTTAGCGAAGATTCACAGCAATAAAGTAGAATTTTTGCGTCGTTTCATAACCATGGATGAAACATGGGTCCATCACTTCACATCCGAGACAAAAGAACAATCAAAACAATGAACTCAATGGGAGAACCAAAGAAGGCGAAGACGGTTTCATCTGCAGGCAAGATAATTGCATCGGTTTTTTGGGATGCGCGTGGGATAATTTTCATTGACTGTCTTGAAAAAGGAAAAACTATCAACGGCGAGTATTATGCGAATTTATTGTAACGTTTGAGCGAAGACAATGCACCAGCTCACAAGTTAGTTATTGCGAGGGCCAAAATTAATGAGTTCAAATTTGAATTGCTATCTCATGGACCCCTATTCGCCAGATTTAGCCCCATCGGATTATTTTCTGTTCCCAAGCTTGAAAAATGGCTCAGTGGTCAAAGATTTTCCAACAATGAAGAAGTAATGTCGCCAGTTAATGGCTATTTTGAGGAGCAAGATACTTCTTATTATAAAAAGGATATCGAACATATTGAACATCGCTGGGAAAAGTGTATAGAGCTCAAAAGAGATTATGTTGAAAAATAAATATATTTCTTTCCAAAATGTTTGTGTTTTCTTTGTTGGGTCGAGTACTTCTGGGACCACCCTCGTACACACATTTTCAAAAATTAGCAAACTTATACCGTTTTTTTTGTGTATATACTTGTGTATGGACGTAATTCTTTGACAAAGGCTTTCTCCACATATGTATGTGTAATTTCTTTCTTTTTCTTGTAAGTCCCGTGTCAAATACGTATGTGTATTCGTAAATTTACGTTGATGAATCTTTGTATATAAAAGGAGATGCAGACAATTTCTGTTTTAAGAATTAAGTTATTATGAATTTTATTAAGATTGATTCTCTTCTATCGTTTATTGTGTCTGTCATTGTTTTCTATTTCGAGGATCTCAGTATTAAAGTCAATTCATGTCTTTTTCTCTAAAGTATGTTTAGATCAGGCTGTTACATTTATTTTTCTACTATTTAAACTGTATTTGCATTCATAAATTCTGTATTTAAAAATTCTTTTATGTAGATATTGTTTTGTTTTTCTTACGTATATAGCTTCACAACATTATATATTACGTTTCTGTTTTTTTGGTAAAAAAGGACTTGCTTATATTTTTCGGTTTGTGGCAATTTTATTGTTGTATTGAATGTGATATGTATTTTTCTACGATTTACTAGTTTTTTCCTCTTGTTTTTATTGCTAAATCTATCGTTGGTATAATGCGATATAACATCTAGGCTAATAAGTTTGTTTCGAAATACTTAAATACAAAAGAATAAATTTTATATTAAAAAAGAAAAGAATACATTAATATTTCACTCTATAAACATGTTAAGACAATTTAAAAGTGTTCTTATTTCTGAATTTCAAATTCTTTTGGAAGTGCATTGCCTCTTATGCATCTCTATTTATTGTCTTGTGTGGCTTAATGCTATTAAGACAAGATAATACACAGATACACTATCGCTCATAAGTATTTACTCACTCGAATTTAATCCTCAAATTGTAACAAAAATTAAAAGCGAGATACTAATGCCTCTATATTATTTACACATACCTTTAGATTAATTTTCGTAATGTCTCAGGTTTTATTTTACCCCATGCCTCTTGCAGGTTCTTCCGACAGTAACTCGATGGAATTTAACTCGGGACTCTGGGGAGGCCACACCATAACTTTTATGGTTCCATCATTCTCCAATTTCTGCAAATATTCCTAGCATAGTTTGGAAGTGTGTTCCGGGTCATTATCTTGTTGGAAAGTAAAATTCTGACCCGAAGTTTTAATTCCAGAGGGTATTGCGTTTTCCTCTAATATGCGCTTATACTGTTCGTTTGTTTGTATACCTTTGATTTTTACGAGATCACCCACATTTGATCCAGGAAAGCAACTCCATATCATGACAGAACCTACACCGTGATTAACAGTAGGGGCTATGCATTCTTGCCGGGCACGCTCACCCACGAAAACACGTCTTCGTGTACTGAAAATCTCGAATTTGGATTCATCGGTCCACAATACTTTATTCCAGTCTTCTATGGTCAAATTTTGGTGATCGCGCACCCACTTTAAACGTTTTGGATTGATTTGCTTGCGTAGAAGCGGTTACCGCCTTGCAATTCGTCCATAAAGACTGGCTTCTTTTAATCGCCGTTTAACTGTGGAAACACTTATGGGTTTTCGACGAGCAGAATTTCTGCTGTGATATCTGGAGTTGTCTTTCGTCTATTTCTCTTGCTCGTTGTCACCATTGCAAGATCTTCTGTCAAGGTTGTTGCCTTTGGTATGCCTTTTCGAGTTCTGCTCAACACACTTCCACATTCGCGGTGTTTTTGATGATATAATCCACGGGGACTGATTTAATTTAAGTTCTGTGGAAATTTCGCGGTTGCTTTTGTTAGTATTATGGTATGCGATAATAAATTATCGTGTGTGTACACTCAATTCTTTCCGTTTAGGCGTTTCTAACCGATTGAACTTCTTTTAAACAGACGATGTTTTCACTATGAGCACCTCACAAAAACTAACTGCAACTTTGTCAAAACGTCCGTTACTTGAGATTCAGAACTGCAAATGACAATCTCCAATCACTGAACCAAAAGCTTGCAATTCAGTTGCTTATCTCGTATATGATTTGTCTCTGGTTGAAATTTTTATAAAGCGCCTCCGTTACTTGAGATTAAGAACTGCAAATGACAATCCCCCATCACTGAACCAAATTTTCAATTCAGTGACCTGAGACTGACTTGTCTCTAGTTGAAATTTTTTAACCGTTACGCCATTTGTATTACATCTGTCAGACAGTTTTCATTTTTGACATACAGACATTTTAAATCCTTTTCAATACATATTTACTTCAAAATTCTCTGCGTGAAACAATAAAATACATATATAACAACATCTTAACATGTCTCAACAAGGTATTATTCCATTGGAACAGCAATTTGCTAACTTTTCCAAATTCGGCGACACGAAATCTGACGGAAAAACCATTACATTAACACAATGCGATAAATGGATGAAACAAGCGAAAGTCATCGATGGTAAGAAGATTACTACAACCGACACTGGTATATGTTTCAACAAGTTCAAAGCGAAAACAATAAATTTTTCGGATTTCTCCAAATACGTGGACGACCTAGCTAAATATAAAAATGCCAATGCTGAAGATCTAAAGCAAAAATTAATGAGTTGCGGCATGCCTGGAACATCCAACACCACTTCAGCCGTTAAAACTGGTGCTGTTGACAGATTAACAGACACGTCCCAGTACACCGGTAGTCATAAAGAAAGATTTGATGACAGTGGAAAGGGTAAAGGTAAGGAAGGTAGAGAAGATGTCGGTCAAAATACCGGCTACGTTGGTGGGTACAAAGGACAAAATACTTACGATAAAACACATTAATGTAAAGAAAGAAAAACAATACACCGATATTAGATAAAAAGTTACTTATTTATTTTATTTATATTACTTTAGTCTGTTTTATTACTATTTCTAATGCAATATTCTTTAACTTATTCTAAAGATATCCAAGTAGTTAATTGAAAACGGTAGGAATGACTTTTTCTACAGATGGAACCGTTTTCACTTTCTTCAACGCACTTTTACCTGCTCCCACGCACTGTTTAAATTATCGCCTTGTCCCTAGTGTGTATTGACGACCCCTGTTCCATCTACTGTCATAAAACATGTAACTTTTTACACGTGTAAAAAGTACATTGGATTGCATTTAAATAATTCTCAATATTCTTAAGAAATATTTGTTCGAAAGCGCTTATTCTTAAATGTTAACAAGCGCAGCACCCGTTGAGCGGAAAGCTTTTTCATATTCAAAACATCGTGGACAGTGGACACAGTCTATCGAGATCTTGGCAATGCTGGCAAGATGGTACCTTCAGTCGACGATCGTTTAATACAGCAATGTGGATTTTTGTGACGATTTCATCGGTCGTAGTATTCTTCATTTTGTAATGGATGTACGGCCAGATTTCAATTCAGTAATGTACTTTTTATAATAAGGGGAAGAATCGTTTAAAGTGAAATCTAAATGGTTTTTTTTATGTTTTACAAGCGTCTCAAACTGCGCAGCATATTATCTGAAGATCAAACTTATGCCATCTTTGTATCAGGCTGAGAACATTGAACTCACCTCGTATTTGAATTTAGAGTACAATATATAAACACTGTCTTTTTAAAGTCCGCAAATATAAGAATTGTCTTTGAATAGCAAAGATTAATTATCGAGAAGGTACGCAAAATTTATGTTAGGTTTTTATTTAATCATTTGTTTGTACTAATGATTAAATAAAAAACTAAGTATATGAATGCTAGCGTGTCGAAAATGAAGTGATCAATATAAATTTATCCATATAATTGCGGGAATTAAAAATCAATATTTTTTATTCTGAATAAAAGATACGTGTTACATTTCCCACATTTGCGTTTGGTTAGAATTGGTAATGAGAATATACTCCTATTGGAAATACGTATAATGTATCGTGACGAATATTTAAGTAAATAAAGTATACTTTCTTATTTAAAAATAAATTTGAAGAATAATTATATAAAATTATATCAACTTGTAACTTTAGAAAATCACTAATATAATAATTAAACCCCAATATTTACAAGGAAATAAAACAACATATAACAAAGCTTTCATAACGAAAACGAATCTGATTAGAATCTGAATAGACTATGTGATATCGAAACTCCCAAAATAAAAGTAACAAAAATACGAAATTATATTGGGGTATAGAAAGATAAAAAAAGAATAGTAAACACAAAAGCACAAGAATGGGATAAATATTTTTGATGAGTGAAGTACACAAAGAAGCAATTTTTATTGAAAATGAAAAAATTTTTAGTCTGTATAACAAGAATTTAGCTCAGATTCTTTAGTGAATTCGTGTCAGGAGTTTGAGAGAGTTATTAATCGATATTTTAATTTTATTTAAAAATCATTATTACATTATTTGTTTATCTTTTATATTACTTACTGTATTTGGATTTTAGTTTACACATTCGGTTTGTATTATTCACATTCATTTCCATTTATTTAAGTTTAGAATTAATGTAGTCGTAGTTTGCCTTTTGTATGTCTCCATTACTTTGTTTTTAGATTATTGCACTTATTATCATTAACATTAAATAAATTGTTATGACATATTTTATGCTGTTAATACATTTATTTATCTTGTAATTGGATGTACTTCTGTCATCAATAAATATTATTGCTACTATTATTATGGCATAGATTTCACTCACTTTTTCACATGTCTATGGGTTTGAGCTCGGCCTGTACGCAACTGGTACTGAGGTGTTATTATACATCACAGAACAGTATATCAATACAATCTTTGTGATACGAGGTCTGATCAAAAAATAACCGTTATTTTCAAATTTCGTGAGTTACGTATGTTCGATTTTCGCATTTTGTTTCTGTTATGTTGATACACATGTCTGTTATATATGTTGGCAGTATCAGCCATTTTAAATTGTCAGTTTGTTTTTGACAGATAAAAAGGTTAGTCGTGTTTTGGTGTGCTCTTCGATTTTTTACTATTCGAAAGGACATTTGAAATGTTGACTGTGGCGTTTGGCGAGTCTACTATGAGCAGAACACAAGTTCAATTGTGGTATAACCGGTTTAAGGAAGGCACGTCAAGTTCGGTCAAATGTGAAGGTTTTGCTCACTGTTTTCTTCGACTGCAATGGTGTGGTGCATCATGAATTCTTGCCACAAGGTCGTACGGTCAATAAGAAATACTACCTTTAAGTAATGCGCCGTTTGCGCGAAGCAATTCGTCAGAAACGCACAGAATTGTGGAAAAAACAATCATGGATTTTGCACCATGATAACGCACCAGCTCACACATCGATGCTTGTGCGTGAGTTTTTGGCCAAAAACAAAACCGTTATCATGCCTCAACCACCGTATTCACCGGATTTGGCTCCCTGCGACTTCTTCCTCTTCCCAAAACTGAAGACACCGATGAAAGGAAAGCGTTTTGTTACGATTGAGGAGATAAAAGAAAAATCGAAACAGGAGCTGTTGGCGATACCAAAAAGCGCGTTTCAGAAGTGTTTCGAGGATTGGAAAAAACGCTGGCATAAGTGTATTATATCTGAGGGGGATTACTTTGAAGGGGACAAAATAGTTATTTAAATTCAAATAAAAAAAATTATTATTATTATTACCATTATTATTAAGAACAACTTAATCAGGTCATGAGAAAAGTGACCTTATGAATGGAAGAACACGGCTTAATAATAACAACAGAAAAGTCGGAAATCATCCTACTGAGTAGAAGAGATGACTGTAGGCATGGATGCCATGTTTAACAAAAGTTTCGTGAAATAGTTCGGATTGCGACTGGATAGCAAGATGACTTTCTTAGAGCAGATCCGATCATCGAACGACAAAGTCGTTAGGGTAACAACGACGTTAAAATGTCTCATGGCAGTCATTGCAGCATACCAACGGCAACTATATATCGGTTCTTGATGATCGTTATTCAATCCATACTCCTGTACAGATGCGAGATTACAAAAGCGAGGGGCCCCTAAGATATTAAACTCATACCGTACGGTTTTCGAACCGGCGGTGGTGGTGGTGATTGCAGGACTAACCCCATAGAACTACTGATCCAGGAGAAGAAGAGAGTTTACAATACTTATTATTATAATTCGGTCTATTATATTTGGGTAAAAACTAATCATTGTGTTGACCAAACCACACTCTTGCAGAAGGTGTAAGGCCTTTTTGGCACATTTTCAGATAAAGAATGCTTTAAAAACAACAAGAAAAGATAACAGAACAAATTCATGATTCATTTACAATTGCTCGATAAAGGAATATTATTATGAAAATGCCATTAAAAAAGGAGATAATATGAATATTCCTCATTTAACGAAAATTTTAAACATCAATAAAATAACTGGCGTGGAAGTAAGAACCATGATAAAATGCACATACAGAGACAGGGAGATAATTATCTTCTTCACAGTCTTTAGGCATGTCAGAGTTATATTTGAATAAAACTATCTTGTTTGGAAGTAGAAATTAATATTTATTGAGAACAGACATACTTTTTCAATATTTAAAATGTTTTCAAAATATCCACTGTCGGTAAATTTACCTCACAACAATTTCCATCTTCAATTAACCATATACTGCCACTTTTTCCAACGTTCAGAATATTTGTAAGGTGTCTGGCTACATCTTCAGGCCTGTAATATTTTTATTAATTTCATATTGTTACTGTATATATATATTTCTCATTTCATAAACAGTTCTTAACTAAACCGTCTGTTATTACACGAATATATTTCACATTTCGCGAAAAACTTATAGACAAATAAAGATTGTAAAGCTTGGCTGCTTACAAATATGCAATCTGTGTTGCCTAGATACAAGCAAGGTATCTCACTATTAAAGAGGATCATTATACACATATATTAAATTATACTTAATAGTTACCTGTTTCATAATTAATTGAATATATTTTTTGCGAGACTAAAAAATTATTAGCGGTCGCAATAGTTAATTTATAATGCTAATAATGACAATTAGAAAATTATATTTACACTTATCCGGTTTTCATATTATAATACAGCGATGGTCAATCAGAAAGTAAAGACAATTTCTGAATAATATTAATATCAAGGAGGCGCCGACACGCGATACTATACAGTCATGCGTATTAAAGCATTCCATTTGGCTGAAACGCAGAAGCACGAGGTCATTTGTATTGTCATATAAGAAGTTGAAACCGCGGAAAGAAAGTTCAAGAAAGTTGAACTTTATATAAATTTTCGCTTTGTGAGCGTGCGACAAATCCTGTTGGAACACCCATTTCTATTCCCTAAACGAAAAGTCTGTCAGAGGTTTCACCACACAGTTTCTTGGTACATTTGTCTCGATGCTTTTACCGCAATCTTTCAAAAATTAATAACGTAGGAGCCGCTCGACCAAACTTGTTGAATAATGACCACTCTGGACCTGTGCCATGATCTTCAAGGCTTCTAGTAAGCTTCGAGCATATGCCTTATCATTTTGTTGGTTAAATTTTTTCTCTATAGTAAAGATTTTCTGACTAGAATAAGATTTTGCAACACTAATACATGGATCAATAAGTCCCGAGACTAACCCATAGATGGCGCTCGTAGTAAACCAGTAACGACGTCTTTCTAGAGTACTAACCTTTGCTTGAAACGTGTTAAAATTTTAAGTCGATCGGACCAGAAACAGCTGAGTTATCGAGGTTGGAGTAAAGTCGTTTTGTAGTTTGTTTAAACAATGGAAAAAACCGAGTTTCGTGTTCTGATAAAACATTGTTTTTTAATGGGTAAAAACACCACGCAAGCAAAACAATGGATTGAAAAATGTTACCCGGACTCTCGTCCATCAAAAGCAACGATTTGTCGGTGGTTTGCCGAGTTTAAACGTGGTCGTACCGACAGAAATGACGCGGAACGCTCGGGTAGACCTGTGGAAGCCGTTACACCGGAAAATGTGAGTGAAGTGACAAAAATTATAATGAAAGATCGTAAAGTGAAGCTCCGTGAGATTGCTGAGATGACACAGATATCATATGGAAGTGTATTTACTATCCTTCATGAAAAATTGAGCATGAAAAAGGTTTTTTCCAAGTGGGTGCCGCGATTGCTCTCGATGGAACAAAAACAGCAACGAGTCGATGATTCAGAAAGCTGTTTATCGCTATTTACTCGCAACAAAAAAGATTTCTTGCGTCGTTACGTGACCATGGACGAAACATGGATACATCACTACACTCCAGAGTCGAAACGGCAGTCATCTGAGTGGCGCACAGCTGGCGAAAGCCGTCCGAAACGTCCGAAAACGCAGCAGTCAGCTGGCAAAGTCCTGGCGTCAGTTTTTTGGGATACACATGGCGTGATTTTCATTGACTACCTCGAAAAAGGTAAATCGATCAACAGTGATTATTATATTGACTTACTGGTGCTTTTGAAGGAGGAAATCGCAAAAAAACGACCGCACATGCAGAGAAAAAAAATCCTTTTTCACCAAGACAATGCACCCTGCCACAAGTCGATGAAAACAATGGCAAAATTGAACGAATTGGGTTTTGATCTGCTTCCCCACCCCCCATATTCGCCAGATTTAGCCCCCAGTGACTACTGGCTCTTTGCTGATCTTAAAAAAATGCTCCAGGGAAAAAGATTTGGCTCAAATGAGGAGGTCATCGCTGAAACTGAAGCTTATTTTGAAGCGAAAGATAAATTTTTTTATAAACATGGTATTGAAAAATTGGAAAAGCGTTGGAACCATTGTATCACCCTAAAAGGTGATTATGTTGATGAATAAAAAAAAATTTTGCAAAAAAAATGTTGTTTTCATTGTTAGTCTCGGGACTTATTGATCCATGTGTTATCTTCTGCCGTAACAATTTGACTGTTTTGCTCTTTCGGTTTCTACGACTCCCATGACTGATACGAGGGTGATCAACGATATCACCAATGGCTTGATAACAAGCAATGGTACTATATATGATATGTTCGTTAATATTTTGTACGAGATAATGACCAATAGCTTAGATATTTGGAAATGAATCACCCATTAGTATAGCGATTCATTATATGTATTTTTTTCAATAGCAATCTTTAAACAGATAAAGCATGAGTCGTGTCCAAACTTTCACGCTACTTTAGTTAAGTATTGTGTGACATTTTTTTATGGAAAGACTCGGCCTAGTACAGCGTCTATTATTCAGCTGTATTCTGAAAATCAGCGTTCCACGAAAAATATGTTTCATGCGCTTAGAGCGACTTATGGTCTACGAAAGTGGCTCAACGAACGCACAATCCGCTATACCATCGAAAAATTTAAAACACAATTTTTATCAAAGTGAAGAAAATATAGCGATGGTAGCTGAAAGTGTACGCGATGACAGTGAAGAACTGAATCGACAGCTTGGTTTGTCGTATCCCACGACTTGGCGTATTTTACGTAAGGATCTTGGTTTAAAAGCATACAAAATTCAACTCGTTCAAGAATTGAAAGCGGCCGACCTTTCAATTCGTCACCGTTTCTGTCTTTGGGTTCTTGAAAAGCTTGAAGAAGATCCATTGTTTTCGACTAAAATTTTGCACAATTGCTGTATTTGGAGTGAAAAGCAACCCGAAAAGGTTCGAGAACTACCATTACATCCAAAAAGACTTCGGTTTGGTGTGGTTTATGGGCGAGTGCAATCATCGGTCCATATACCTTAAAAAATGAAGACGGCCGTAAGATATCTATGAATGGCGCTCGTTATGGTGCCATGATAACGGACTGTTTGCTGTCTGGAAGTGAAGCCCGTGATCTCGACGACATTTGATTTCAACAAAACGACGCTAATTGCCACACAGTCCGTGAAAGTATGGTTTTATTGTGAGAACAATTTGGTGAACATTTAATTTCACGTAATATACTCGTACCTATGCAATGGCCGTCTAGATTATGTGATATCACACCTTTAGACTTTTTCCTTTGGGGTTACGTAAAGCCCAAACTCTACATTGATAAGCCAGCTACGATTGAGCAATTGGAAGCCAACATTACTCGCGTTATTCGTCAAATACCACTTGAAATGCTCGAACACGTTACCGAAAATTGGAACTTCAGAATGGACCATGTCCGCAGTTACGGTCAACATTTGAAGGAAACAATTATTAAAAAATAAATTTCAAGAATGGTTCTTTTGCCTAATAATAAAGAATGCCCGATAAAGTTTAAGTTTTTATTTTTTTTTATTTTTGAAAAAAGTACCTCCAAATGAATTACTCCCTATGGTGTGCGGAATGGGTTTCATTGAACGGTTATTAAAAGATACTAATGTATTAGATATTCACAGTGTTGCGTTAACGCTGTTATGAAATTCTGATTCATAATTACGTACAATTAAAAAACATTGATGGTATTTATAGCCAGACTATGTATAGTACAAAATATTCATAAAATTATAGTAAATTTTCCATTGACGTTTTTTAGAGTCTTACTTTGAGAAAGTGCGGGATTGCATTAATTACAAATTTTCGGGGAGATAAACTAAATATATACGATTCTTGTGTGATAATACTACTATCTACATTCATCCTGCCACTCAAGATACAAGTTGCGACTGGGGATTTAAACGGTTAGTTAAAGAAAAATACAAAAAATATATTTTTATTAATATCATTATCTTTCTTCCTTTCATTGTCGCTACATAAATATCTTCAAAATAAAATGGTTATGAATAATTCTTTGCTGGCCTCTCAGAATTCACAACGCATGATTTGTGCATTATGGTTTATTATTTTATATCTGTATTCTTATTAATCTAGTGAACAAGTTGCTTGTTATTGCAATAACTTACCTTTGAATTTTTGGCAAAGGAATTTCGTTGAAAATTTTTTCATATTCAGGACCTAAATTCCTACCGGGCATGGCTACCAGAAGAGGAGTTTCCGTAGCATTTGGACATATAGTCAATACACGAACATTGGTTCGTTGAAAATGTGTTTCGTGACCCCAAGACCTACCTAAACCGATAATGGCATGCTTTGTAGAAGCATAAATCGGAATATTTGGATATCCTTCTAACCCAGCTGTTGATGAAATATTAATTATAACTCCTTCGTGGCCAGACTTATATTTTGGTATGTAATCATGCAATGCTAAAAGGCAACCGTGTATTGTACCATTCTATTTAAAAAAACGTGAAAGAAAAGCAGTTTAATTTTGATTTACTTTTTGCGTTAACAATATTACCAAATTAACGGCTATTTCTCTCTCCCAAATTGAGTCGTTCAAAATGCCAGCGTTATTGACCAAAACATCTATTTGTTTAAAAATCTTGGCCGTTTCCAAAAAGGCCTCTAGAAAAAAATGCTCCTAATAAGCAAATATTTAATTTAAATGAATAATATACGTTCAAATTCTTGTTTCACGGAGACATCCGCTTTCACAAAAATAGCTTTTGTTGTGGTATATTTTTTGGCCAACTCTAACACAAGTTTGTCACCGTATGGATTACAATCTACTATAGTTATGCCCTGTAAATTAGAATTTAAATTATTACAGCATAAAAATATTGATTTCTTTTAAGTTCTAGTTAAATATTTACCTGAAAAGACAAGAATAGAAATTTTTCTAATAATTGAATGCGACGAAATATAATTTTGCGGATGATCAATGATCAATGAAAAGATCAATAATTTCAACCATTTTTCTAATTTTTTTTTCAAAATATTCGCCTATATGATCTATGCATTTGGTGGAACCAATTCTAAAAACAATGGGCCCATTGTTCTTCAGTCACCACAGATACGAAGCTTTTGTAGGCTTCCACATCGCTTCTGGGGTATTGAATTTCAATCCACGCATTTTGTCTCTTACGTATGGTAATAAAAAGAAACCATAAGGTGCCAGATCGGGACTATAAAGCGGATGAGTCATCAATTCCGTTCATGAAGCGGCTAAAAACTCTGTTTGTGATGGTGCAGAATGATTCGTCTTCTTGGTCGTTTCTCACGCACCTTTTGGAATACAAACGAATGATTCTATACCATTCAGCATTGACTGCGCGATTATGCTCTAGCGGAATAGTAGGAAGATGACTGGTGCGTCCGAGAAAAGAAGCCATCATTTTCCTGTAACAGCTCCGTCCACGTCTTAAACTCGTGGGTTTCTCCTCGTATTTGAAAATCTATTGAGCCGATTATTGCTTGCTTTCTGGCTCATAACAATAAATCCAACTTTAGTCACCTGTAACGGTGTCGTGCACTGATTTTGCTCGACCTCGGTTGACTTTTTTTGCACCAATCCATGCGCGCTTTTTTTGAGCTTCCAGAGACGACAATATGATCATGTAGGATAGTTCTGATTTGGGTCGTACCTATGCCCAATGATACCTGAATATTTCTGTAAGTGCAGCGATTGTCTTTGTCATGCTGTACACAGTGTCGATGCTTTCTGGAGTGACTGCAGTGGCAGGCTGTCCCTTATGATGCTCGTCTTTGAGCAAAACACGTCGACGCCGAAACTCTTTGTATCACCGTTCAACAGCCGCCAAGGATCGCCAAACAATCGCTTAATTTTTTGTGAACACTTTAAAGTTGCAGAAAATCATGGCCCGAAAAGTTTCGCGCGTTAATATTATATATTATATATATTACGGTAATTTCACAACTCACTTTATTTAAAAAATTATTCAAAAGAGACAATAGCATGCTAGCATTCTGTAAATGCTATTCGGACTAAAAAATCTCAAAGAATACGACAAAAATATTTCCAAAAGCGCCACCTTACGGGAAGTAACTCAGCCGTAAAACTTTTAAAGGAACCTACGTAAAAATGTAAATCTTTTGAACAACTAATATTCCAACAATCATATAACTCAATCGTGTAAGTAAAATACTACGGAAATTCAAAGAGGATGGACGCGTGCAAGACATACATACATACGTCGCGGTGACTGCGTCGCGTTGGCCATTCTAGAGTAGAGAACGGAAGAAAGGAACAAGTTCTCTTCAACAATCGCATCAATAAATTATAGACAGCCATAATATTAGTCAGCGAAATGTATTGAAGGTTCTAGAGAAAGAAAAATACTATATGTACTTACAAAGTTATTCGTCTACGTGAAATAAGCGAACATAATTGAAAGTCACCGCTTTGAATGATGACGTTCACAACACAAAATTGTAGGTATTGGGCTGCTGAATGTCCTTATAGAATGTATA
The DNA here is from genome assembly GCA_031893035.1 of Dermolepida albohirtum. Lineage (NCBI taxonomy): Eukaryota > Metazoa > Arthropoda > Insecta > Coleoptera > Scarabaeidae > Dermolepida > Dermolepida albohirtum. The sequence continues at coordinate 132,790 of JAVIWB010006917.1, read as the reverse complement.
AGATGCATACTACAATATCCACAGAAATTGAATGTTTCGGCTAGTTTCACAAGATATCACATTTTAGGAGTATATTTTTTGATGTCCCGCTAAATTGTACAATATAGCATGTGTTTATAAACCACCACTAGTTGCTGCTATTAAGATGTGTCATTACTATTTTCGTAAAATTTGGCATCTATTATTATGAAAACAGTGGCAGCTTAGAAATTGATCGAGTAGTTTGTTTACAGTGAACGTTTAAAGAAAGCAATTTTGTGAAAGACTGGAAATTTTAAGTAAGGGTTTTAGTTGGATGATTTTTTACGATTTTACTAAAGACCTAACTCAACAACAATGCATAGATTCGCTTCGTTAAACATTTGGTAATGAAACACCATCAGAAAAGACTGTTTGCAGAATGTCATTGTGATTGTCTGTCTGTTAGTTATTTCAGAAAAACATCTTTGTTGTGAGTAACGTTACTGAAGAAGATTGGCATGTGACTCAGAGATAATGGCATCGTTAGGCATATCAAAGACCTTAATGCACAGATTTTACAATACCACGTAGCTATAAAAAGATCTGTTCTCTATGGATTCCGCATAATTTGATCAAAACTAAAAAAACAGCTCATTTTAATTAGTGTAAGGAAATGTTCGTAAAATTCGTCCGACGTAAAATCCGTATACAACACAATAACAGATCACGAAACTTCGATATATTTATATCAACTTGAAACGAAGCAACAATTCACTCTTTGAGTGTTTCGAGATGAGCTAGTTGTCCATTCGCAAAGTATTAACAGGAAAATGGTTGCTTGTTTCTTCGGTTCTGCAAGACATGGCACAACCATTCATTTAGAGAACCGAAGAATAGCTAATGATAAATGATATACAACAATTCGTTTTATAAAAACGTTTCATCATTCTGGATTATGACAACTCTCACATAATACGTCAAATAATTGATTATTTGAAAGACGAACACATCGAATTAATGTCATGCATGGACAGCAATTTTCAGCACCTCGTCGTCGAAGATTTCAAAAACCATATTTATGAGAAAGCTACTTGGAAGTAGAAAAAAATGCTTCGAGAATTGGTTTGAACCCAGGCAAAAATGAGAATATTTTTAAGAGCAATAAAAGTTTATTCCAATTGTCAGCACCTCGTCGTCGAAGATTTCTAAAACCATATTTATGAGAAAGCTACTTGGAAGTAGAAAAATGCTTCGAGAATTGGTTTGAACCCAGGCAAAAATGAAAATATTTTTAAGAGCAATAAAAGTTTATTCCAATTGTCAGCACCTCGTCGTCGAAGATTTCAAAAACCATATTTATGAGAAAGCTACTTGGAAGTAGAAAAAATGCTTCGAGAATTGGTTTGAACCCAGGCAAAAATGAAAATATTTTTAAGAGCAATAAAAGTTTATTCCAATTGTCAGCACCTCGTCGTCGAAGATTTCAAAAACCATATTTATGAGAAAGCTACTTGGAAGTAGAAAAATGCTTCGAGAATTGGTTTGAACCCAGGCAAAAATGAGAATATTTTTAAGAGCAATAAAAGTTTATTCCAATTTTTTTTCTTTCTTCTTGTGTTTGTAAAAATACGAAAGGTGCCTTTCGTATTTGTGCTTTCAATATTTGGTTTTAGCAAGACGGTACGCCGTTACATTATGCATTTCCTGTTCGACAATATCTATTCAAAATATGCCACAATCGATGGTTTGGCAAACATGGAACTGTAGAGTGACCAGCATGGTCACCTGATTCTTCTCCCTTTGACTATCTTCTTTAGGGATATTTAAAAGAAAAAGTATTTTCGACAACTCCCAGAAATCTTCAAGGGCTAAAGGGCCACATGACTTTGTACTGCAGGAATATCAATCAGTGCATTTGCGATAGTGTTCCAAACGAATTTCATATTCAACTTTACTACTGCAAAGATAATAAAGGGTGGCAGTTTCAAAAATTTAGTACCACATTTCGATAAGATTACCGGAAATACTCTTTTCTTTAATTAGATCCAAGTTGGAGTATGTTGTTTTGATATTGTTTCCATTCATAATACTGTTAATAAAAAAACTTTGTTGAATATGTGCTGATAAATAAAATGTAAAGCAAAATACTTATTTTGCTTTTAAAAATGAAGAATATATTAATGTTTTCTAGGACTGTTTTGTTTCTGAGTGAGTCTCAGTGCACCAACGAAATTAGTAGCAGCAATTAAGCCCTGAAGATTTCCCATACAAGTGGTGACGAAACGTCGTTAGTAGTTCCAGCCGGAAAGCCAAGATGAAAAAATTTTATTCGAATATTCTGACCTTATTTTATAAACCATTTACTTATATTTCATCATACGTGGTAACATAATATTCATAAAAAGAGTATTATCTATTTCCGATGAAAAAAGATAGGCATTCGATTTAAAGAATTAGAGAAGAATGAATTACTTTTCGTCAGTAATGGAACTGCGAGAAAAAATAAAAATCGACTTGTCTGAGGTTTTTCGCGAAAGAAAAATATCAATTACATTCCAAACTTTTGTCGCGTACAGTACATCACTTTGCCGATTACATAATATTGAAATTATTTCGATGGTACAAAATATGCATGCTATTATCTATTTATATTACCGACGAAATTTTAGTACGCAAATAATATCAAATAATTCCAAATTGAAAGTTGTATAATATGTATTAATTACCTTTGCATTATTACCCAGAAACATTTTTACAATCTCTAATCCAATCCCAGAACATCCTCCAGTTACAATTGCTACTTTATCTTTAATGGAAAACATTTTATATGTATTTATGCGTTAGAATTAATTTTGTTTTTGTTCAATATTCGTTCAGGAACTATCAAACTGATAATTAACACTTATGTAATATTGGTTTGACATTGAGAATTAATACGTATTCTCGTTTTATTAGATACGAATTTAATAATTTTGATACTGTTTATGTATCTAATGATAATAAAGTAAATTTTCGCAATTGTAATAGTTTGTATCCACGACACACGCGAAAATAGATGAAAGACTAAAAATTTCGCAAACTACAAAATCTGGTGCACATAAAGGTGTGATGACGTAGGTACAAAATATATCTCATATCAAAGTTTAAATATGACGAAGTTTAAAAAGTTAAATAAACAGTTTTTAAAATGAAATATATTTCATAGTGTACTTTACTTTCAACAATTTTGATTAATATGTGTAATAAAATGGACAGATTCATATAATTTGTATAATATCTTCACTGATATGTTCAATACCATGGCTTTACAAATTGTATTAGGAAAGTTTTGCAATACAGCTTTGTTTATTTAATTTTTTCATAGTAATTTTCTCTACACTCAATACAACTCTCCATTCTCCGAAAGCAATCTTTAAACCAGTTCTGCCAAGTTTCACTAGGGAGTAAAGTACACTCGTTGTCCAAAGCCTGCAGAAGTTCCTCATCACTGGAAAACCGCCTTCCTTTTTTTTTCACATGCGGGAATAGTGCAAAGTCGCAGGGAGCAAGATCTGGACTGTAGGGAGGGTGTCAAAAGTCCATTGAATTAAAATAGAACCTTAGCAGATAACTATGCCGATATGTCACTCGTTATTAGAGGAACGATTGTCAATGTTAGCTTTGAATATACACCTAAGCTTGAACAATTGTTAAATTATAACAAAACGAATGTAATTTTATTTGTAACTAAAAAAACGGAATACTCCTCCACATTATCTCTTAATAATCGCAATTACAGTGTACAAAGCTTAGTCACTTTTTTGTCTATCTATCGATGAGTGTAGCAAGTGGAGCGTTCATATATGTAGATAAAATTTTCGTGTCCGCGAGATTGTTATCAAATAAGTGCTGCACGTAATTTGTTTAAGTGTTTGTTGTCCACACCTAAAATTTGGTATCATCTTTTGGAATGGCAGTAATGAGCTGAAACGTGTTACAAAAGAAAATACGATACTACATCTTAATTATAATCAATCTTAGTGATGTTATAGTGTAATTTGAACATCTGGCTTTACTGCCAAACAACGGTTTACTACTCACAAAGCTTTATACGAATAGAAATTAACGTTAGACAACTATAGCACTGCCTATTTCTTAGTTTACGTTTTTGTAATTTGAAAGACAAATTCGATTCTATATTTATCTGTAAATAAATATTGTATATATACAAAGGGTACTAGAAAAGTTTTGTAATACAGCTTTGTTTATTTAATTTTTTCAAAGTAATTTCCTCTACACTCAACACACCTCTCCATCCTCCGAAACCAATCTTTAAACCAGTTCTGTCAGAGGAACCAGGTGTCCATTCTTGACTTTGACCGCAGGTTCTTCATAGATCCAATGCCTTTAGGCAAGCAATGTTCAATATACCACTTACCTGTGATTTCTGTGCGTCCAAAACGACGCGTTCCACAATTCCACTCTACTGTGGCTACTATGTGCTACTATGCACGTATGAACATGTCTCAACATGTAGCAGCAAGCAGCTTCCTACGAGTCATTGTTGCGTCATATTGCAAAACTTTCCTAGTACCCCTTGTATATTCGCCTGGATTGAAATTTAAATGACTGAGATTTAATGCTGTCTGCTTCTACTATTGTTTCGTGAAGGGTGTTGTTTCTTATGGTCAGAAAGTATGTTCAGAAGTTGTTTATTTGTTTAAACTGCACATTTTTTTATTGTAAATAAATATTTTTTTCTTAAATTTGTATTTTAATAACTACGTGATTAATTAAATGATTTTAAGCTAAGCCAAGATATTTGCATATTTATTGTCATTACGACAAAAAATAAAAAGAGAAACTCATGACGGTCAAGATAAAATATGAAACGTATAAAACGACTTCGGAAGTATATCAACTATTGGGTTGGCAACTAAGTACTTTCGGTTTTGTAGTATAAAATAAAACACTTTTTTTTAAACAAAGAATAGTTTTTAATCAATTATATATTTTCTATTTTGCTCAATGACCTTTCGCCATCTTTCTTTCAGCTGCATGATTCCGCCCTCATAAAATTTCTGGTCCTTACCCACAAAAAAGTGAACCAGGTGCGAGTGAAGGTCATCGTCATTTGTGAAAGTTTTACCGTTCAAAGAATTCTGCAAACCTCGAAATAAATAGTAATCAGATGGTGCTAGATCAGGGCTGTATGGGGGATGTGGCATCACTTCCCAGCCAAGCTCCAATAGTTTCCCACGAGTTGCCAAAGATGTGTGAGGCCTTGCATTATCTTGGTGGAAAACTACACCTTTCCGATTTGACAATTCTGGCCGTTTTTCTTTGATTGTTTCATCCAGTTTTATTAACTGTTGACAGTGAACATCAGAATTGATCGTTTGGTTCCTTGGAAGCAGCTCAAAAAACACAACACCTTTGTAATCCCACCAAACTGACAGCATGATCTTTTTTGGATGCAATTCAGCTTTCGATGTGGTTTGAGCTGGTTTATCGTGTTTGCTCCATGATCGTTTTCGAACTATGTTACTGTACAGGACCCATTTTTCATCACCAGTGATGATTCTTTTTAAGAAAGGGTCGGTTTCATTTCGTCTAAGGTGCATATCGCAAAAGTTGATTCTTTGTGTTAAATAAATTTCTTTCAATTCCTGAGGTACCCAAATATCAAGTTTCTTAACTAGCCCAAGACATTTTAAATGTTGTTCAATTGTTGTGTGCGATACATGTAGCCTCTCCGCAACCTCTCGAACAGTTATATGACGATCCTCTTCAATTATGACTTTGATTTGGTCATCATCAATTTCAGTAGTCAGTAGGCCGACCAGAAGGTTGCTCATCTTTGAGGGAAAAATCTCCAGAACGGAATTTTTATACCAATTCTGACACGTGCGCTCTGTTAAGCAATTAGTACCATAAACTTCACATATCTTTTTGTGAGCCGCAGCAGCTTTCTTTCCTTTACGGAAAAAAAATAGTAAAATATGTCGAAAATGTTCGTTTCTGCACTCCATTTAAAATTAACCCACAACTAATAGCTTTAATAAAAATCACGTACTACTTGCTTCTGAAGTTACGTCAATGTGACTAGTATCACGCGACAAACGGTAAAGTACAGCACTAACATACGTTATACAAAAAACAAAGCAACGCTCTCTATCAGGAAAAACCGAAAGTACTTAGTTGCCAACCCAATATATTTCTTGAGGTATCTATAGAACCCATTTCACTGAACTTGACCGTCTCATCGCTCGACACTTATCACTGATTTTCTAACTACAAATGGCATTTTAATTATAAACCATCCACCGTATTCACCGGATTTGGCTCCCATATTAAGGATGTTGACAACATAACTCGTTTAAAATTTGACAATGTTGGGGTGGATGAATGGAGATAAATTTGTGAACATGGACCACTCGACAAATACCCTAGACTATATTTTTAGAAGCCTTTTATAACAGTATGCCAATGGTACACCATTTGCTGTGGTATTTGGTTTCGTGACGTCACACTTTGCGCATGATTTGATGACGCATTGTACCTTTCTCCAACCCAGTGGACTGTATATTGGAAACACTACATCTCCTGAGCAAAGGTGGAAGAGAAAGAAAATGTGCAGAACTTGGTAGATGTTAATGCAGATACTATTATTAGAAAAAAAGCAAAAAATTCGAATGTAAGCAATAGGACTGTTTGGAAAATATTGAAGTAGTAGTGCTTGTTTGTATTCATATCACATTTAGTACGCTCGGATAAACACTACTAATTTTCCTCTAGGTGTTTTTACTAAGAGTTTCTGTATAAATTGGTATGTTTCTCAAAAAATGTAATTAGGAATTTCCATAACTATGTGTGAGTTGTAACGAGTATTTAGCATGCTTGAAGATAAATTTTCATTGAATATTTGAGTTTCAACCGTGAGTGATATTGAAATTTTTCGGAAGAAGCACTTCCTGAGTTTCTAGAAAGTTTACGCACGATTGTGCATCAAAACATTTTAGTGTGATTGCTCGTGAATTTTTAAATCCAACATATTAAAATCGTTGGACAAGTCGAAATAGACCTTGTTTATGGCCTGCACTATTTCCAGACTTAAATGCTCTTGATTTTTTCCTGTAGAGCCATTTAAAGACATTAGTATACACTACTCCATTGAAAAATAAGAAGATTTGAGGATGCGGACAATTGATGGATGTGATACAATACGAGGGAGCGTTTTTATATTCCCGGAATGAGCGGGTTGTAGAGGGGTGAGTAGGCGCATTGGGGGCGTGGCCTGTGCAGCGACTCATGATTAGTATAAATACGAAGTTTCATTGTTATTAGACAGTTAGTCTTTGAGCTATCGTCAACCAAGTAACATAATCAGGAGTGAAAAGTGAAATATGGAAAAAATCGAATATCGTGTCGTTATAAAGTTCCTTACCAGGCAAGGAAAATCAGTCGCGACCATAATGAATGAGATGTCATTGGTTTACGGCGACTCTTGTCCAGGAAAAACCATGGTGTACAAGTGGCATAGTTTATTTAAACAAGAAAGGGAATCCCTTGAAGACGACCCGAGGCCGGGCAGGAGCATTGAGGTGACCACGCCAGCACTTATCCAAAAAGTTGAACAAATTGTACTCGAAGATGCTCGACTAAAGAAGAAACAACTCGCAGAAATGGTTGGAGTATCCGACACAACAATTTTTAAAATCCTACACGATCATCTCGGCTTGTCTAAGGTCAGCGCAAGATGGGTGCCGAGAATGCTTACGCCGCCGCAAAAACAACAGCGCGTAGAGTGTTCGCGTGCATTTTTGGACCTCTGTAATGAAGACAAGGATGGTGTATTGAGTGGAATTGTTACTGGAGACGAAACTTGGGTTCATCATTACGAACCTGAGTCCAAACAAGACTCCATGCAGTGGCATAAAAAGTGCACAGCACCTCCCAAGAAATTTAAAGTGTCACAATCAGCTGGGAAACTCATGGCAACGGTATTTTGGGACTCGGAAGGAATATTGTTGATTGATTATAAAGATAAAGGTGTTTCTATAACCGGAGAATATTACGCTTCAATATTAGAGCCACTAAAAGAAGCCGTTAAAGAGAAAAGACGGGGAAAATTGACAAAAGGTGCTCTGCTTTTGCACGACAACGCGCCCGTCCACAAGACCCGGGTTGCGTTAGCTGCCCTGCATAAGGTGGGCTTCGAAATTGTGAATCACCCACCCTACAGCCCAGACCTGGCCCCGAGTGATTATTACCTGTTTCCGAAAATGAAAAAAGAGCTGCGGGGTAAAAAATTTACTGCCGATGATGAAGTCAAGGAGGCAGTTTCGGTGTATTTTGCAGATAAAGAGAAATCATTTTTTTATGAGGGTATAAATAAATTAATTGAAAGATGTGAAAAATGTATCCGTCTTGCAGGTGAATATATTGAAAAAGAAAAATAATTTGGTCTTTTTATTTCCACCCCTTGTCCCCCATTCCGCGAATATAAAAACGCTCCCTCGTAAGAATAAACCCTGATGTTTTTGAAAGATTTTGGCAATCAATGAAGAGAAATATGTATCCCTAGCTGCTGGTAGTCATTTTCACTAATTTTGGTAGATTAATAATCTCTACATCTATATATATATATATATATATATATATATATATATATATATATATATGTATATAAATGAATGTTTGTCTGTATGTCCTTTATAGAATCGTATACTATGCATTTGATCATGTGATGATCTTTAGCAAAGTTGTTTTGCATGAGCTCACGAAGGTTTCTAAGTTGGTACGGCCAATTTTCGACAGATGGCGCCACTGCCATTCCAATTGGAAATTTTGCGAAACAATTAATGAATATTGGAAATGGGCGAATGCAAATTGACAAATCTACGCAATGTATCACCTTGCCAGCAAACTTCTGTAAGATCACAGAAAGCGTAGACGAATTGGTGCAAAAAGTTTCCCAAACATTGCACAGAACTACAAAAATCATCAGTGGCTCAGTACGCGTGCTATATTAGCGGCCAAAAACATCGATGTCAATATCATCAACTTCACCATTCAGAATGGAATACCCGGCGAAACGACAACATATAAGTCCATCGATACTGTGGTGAACCAAGACGAAGTTGTCAACTATCCAACTGAATTCTTGAATTCGCTTGATTTGCCAGGCATGCCACCGCACGTTCTTACATTGAAAATTGGCGTACCCACCATTCTTCTTCGAAACATAAATCTACTACGACTTTGCAACGGAACCAGACTCTTAATCAAGAAAATGATGAACAATGTTATCGAGGCAACAATTTTGACTGGAAAATTCAAAGGTGAAGACGTACTGTTACCACGTATCCCAATGATCCCGACAGATATGCCATTCGGATTCAAACGTTTGCAGTTCCCGGTACGACTCGCTTTCGCAATGATTATCAACAAAGCACAAGGACAATCGTTGCAAGTGTGTGGATTAAATTTTGAGAATCCATGCTTCTCACATGGGCAGCTCTATGTGGCCTGCTCACGCGTCGGAAAACCTTCTGATTTATTCGTTTACGCACCAGATGGAAAAACAAGAAATATTGTTGTATCTCACAGCACTTCAATAAATATCGAATTGAAACGAAACGCTGCAATGTCACAATTTTTTCAAAATGAACAAAATCAATAAAAAGACTCACAAAATGAATCGAATATTTATTTAATGCCTTTCCTTCAAATTTATTTTAGTTGGTGCATAGCAACGCACGCAGGGTACAGCTAGTGTAATATAAAGGTTCTTAATCTACAAAAACTGCTAAAACAATCCTGGTGTTTTGAAAGAGTTCAACAGTCTATGAGGAGATGATTGGACGCATGTATCCCTAACTAATGACAGTCCGCATCAACAGTTTTTTGTAGATTAACAATCTTTACATGTAATATAAGTAATAAAGTACTGTTTCGAAGAGTTTTATCGCCCTGTATTTTCGAAAACTGTCCAAAATTTTTAGGGAACACTCTGCATATAATGCGCATTTTAATATTTTTAAGTATTTAAATAGCTTTTTATTTGTATCCTTGACACGAGACGGTGACTCGCACATTTTCACATTAGCATATACTAATCCAATTTATTAAATATTTAAGCAATTAGTTTTCAGATTGAATTCTCTGGTAACACTCACGGTATTTACAATGTACGTAAGAAATAAAGTAGCTCTTATTACGGGTGGCGCAGCGGGTTTGGGTTTTCAGTTCGCAAAAGAATTTTTAAAAAATGGATTGAGGGTATTTCGTCATACAATATTGATATTGTAGTATTGAATGTTAAATTTTAGGGTGTAATGTTAGTCGATATAGATAAGCATAGTGGAAAAAATGCTGTGAATATTTTGACCAAAGAATTCGGCGAAAATAAAGTAAAGTTTGTTAATAACGATGTTGTGGACAAAGTTGCGCTGGAAGGTGAAAACTATTTTCAATTTTAACATAAAAATTTAAAAAAATATTTTCGTAGGTGCCATGAAGCAAACAGTAGAGACTTTTGGTAACTTTGACATTTTGGTTAACAATGCTGGAATTATGAATGACACCGTTTGGGAAAAAGAAATCGATATTAATCTGGTGAGTTTCTTTTTGCCGTACGTTCATAATCTTAAAGTACTATACTTTGAATATCAAACTAAAATAGCTTCTCGTAAAAATCTCAAAAAATATTTTTCCTAATTACATCGGACTATTCTCTATGAAAATTGATTAAAATAACTCGTTTACAACAATGTATGTAGTTTTTAAATTTGAATACGATTTTGACAACTAAGTTGTCATCATCAGCAGTAGAAAAATGGATAACTCTTGGACCACTAGTCACACTTCACAACTAAGTTGTTAGGATACATACAAAGTGGTTGATTGAAAACGTTCGTTAAACGTATTGGGAGTACTACCTTATTTCTCTTTCCTGAAAATTTTAGGATGAGTATATAGGGTGTTTTTTTAAGAGCTCGAGAACTTAAAATGATATTACAAGACAGAAATATTGTTGGAATGAAATTTTTTTAATTATAATCTGGTAGATAATTTCATGGCGTTTATGTTTCAAATATGATTTCCGGCATATGTCCAATCGATCAGTCCAATTTTTGACTAATTTTTCCAATAAATCTGGCCGTATGGCGTTAATGGTGGCTTGAATATTGGCCTCCAATGCTTTAAGAGTTTATGGTTTGTCGACATAAACTAATGACTTAACGTAGCCCCATAAAAAGTAATCCAGAGGTGTTAAATCGCACGAACGACGGGGCCAAATTGACTTTGCAATAAATCGATTGTTAAGCGCGCTGTATGGCAAGTTGCACTATCTTGTTGGAACCAAATGTCGTCGATGTTTAGCTGATTAATTTTTGAAAACAAAAATTCAATCAACATGGCTCGATAGCGCTCGCCATTCGCCGTAACGGCAGCTCCTTCCTCATTTCGAAAGAAATAAGGACCGATGATACCACCAGCGTGTAAACCGCACCAAACAGGCAATTTTAATGGATGTGATGGTGATTCGTTAACGGCTTGAGGATTGTCTTCGCTCCAAATATGGCAATTTTGTTTATTGACGTAGCCATTTAACCAGAAATGGGCTTCATCACTAAAAACAATTCTTTGATAAAAATGAGCAGTTTCAAATCAGCCCAATCTGTAAAAATGCGACGCAAACGATGGTTGTTCGGCTCCAATTCTTGCACGAACTGTATTTTATAGGCACGTAAGCCAAGATCCTTACGTAAAATTTTCCACGTAGTCGAAGGACAAAGGCCAACAAGTTGAGAACTACGACGAATCGACATTTCGGCGTCTTCTTCAATATTTCGCGCTACAGCAGCAATATTCTCTTTCAGTACGCACATTTCTTTGTCTTGTTGATGGTTTTGAATCGAGAAGAGTAATATTAGTGCGAAAACGATCAATAACTGCACGAATTGCTTGGTCACTAGGCCGATTATGTTGACCGTAAAATAGACGAAGTGCTCTATGAACTTCGCGAACAGATTTATTTTTTTCAAAGATAATTTCCACAATTTGGAAGCGTTATCCTGGCGTTAAACGATTCATGATAACTTGCCAAACGTTACTGAACAGAAATGTCAACACAGTTTGACATTATCAGCTATCAAGCCATAGTTATCGATATCGATAATTCTCATGCAGCTTAAAAAACACCCATTAGCCCATGCTTTTAAGACTTTCTTAAGTTTTATCTATATCTAGGTTCAACAAATTTAAATATTTGAGTTTTTGAACATATTTGGTTGTACATCGTCATTATACTTTGACATTGAAAATAATGATATTTGCAACATAAGTGTAAAACACTTCAAGCTTTACTCTAATTCTTTTATCTTTGACAAATCTTATACAAGATGATAATGAAAACTTAAAGTTGGAAAAAGAAAGTTGCAAACAGAGAAGAATGGAAAAATCTATTCAATTTTAGGTCTGAAAAGCAGGCATGTATATATGTATGTATGTACATAATTTTCAAACTTTAAGTTGAATACGCTTCAACAACGCATTGAAATTATTAAAATTTACTACAAAAATGGTGAACATTTCGCGGTCATAGTTTTCAAAACTAAAGCATTTCGGGTCGTCGTGAAGCACCTTCTCGGCCAGCAATTATGAAACTGATGGAAAAATTTGAGCTGTTGGGACAAGTTAGTGATGTGAAGAATCGAACTCGTGCACGTCGCGTAAGAACAACTGACAATATTGCTGTTGTAGCTTATAGTGTTGAGGAAAACCCAGGTTCGACCATTTCTCGTCGATCTTTGGAAATCTTCCACAAACGACATTACATCGTATTTTGCATAAAGACGTAGACCTTAAGGCTTTTATAGTTTAGTTAACACAAGAACTCACGCCTACTGATCATCAACAACGTCGTGTTTGATTGGGTCCTTAAAATGCATCAAACTGATCCGGAATTTCATCGAAAAATCATCTTGAGCGATGAGGCCAATTTTCATTTCGGAGGGATGTTAACAAGCAGAATTGTCGCATTTGGGGTTCGGAAAACCCAAGAATTATTGTTGAGAAGCCTCTCCATCCTCAAGGAGTGACTGTTTGGTGCAGTTTTTGGTCTGGCGGAGTCATTGGACCTTACTTTTTTGAAAATGAGTCTGGAGCAACTGTTACATTGAATGGACTGCGCTATCGAACAATAATTAATGATTTTGTATGGCCGGAATAGGAAGATATTGATGTGGACGACGTTTATTTTGAACAAGACGGCGCTACGTGCCACACAAACCGTTACTTGTGTGGCACGTAGCGCCGTCGCTCTTTTGTGTGAAAAGTTTCCTTACCATGTAATTTCTCAAAGAGGTGATCATAATTGGCCACCGCGATCTTGTGATTTAACACCTTTAGACTTTTTTCTTTGGGGCTACGTGAAAGATAAGGTCTATGTTAATGGCCCACAATCGATCCATGACTACAAAGAAGGAATTTGTGAAGTTATCGAGGACATGCAGCTGCGAATATGCGAGTTGGTGATGGATAAAGCGTAGCCGTAGCGGCCATTTGACTGATATTGTTTTCCATTATTAATGGCATACTCCCCTCATTACAATTAAATAAATATCCGATGATTTTGCTTAAAAATACTCGTTTTTTTACATATCGAAACGAAACCTCTTATCGCAAGACCCTTTATGTGTTTAGTAGAATTACTTCGGCCATTTTTAATGAAATGAATAAATTAGGATCAATTAAAGCAATGTTTGGGGAATTGTTTTTCGAATACTTCAGCGCATTAGAGTGTTGAATAAGCTTATTGAATATAATGCGTTTATTGGACAGAATGCTAGTTAAAGCGTTAACGGACTTAATAAGAACAAAAATAAGAAAAGAGTTTTGTGGTGGATCAACGTCGGACTAAAGGAATCCTAAATAAATCTTAAATATTCACCTTTAGTAAAGAAATTTTGTACCTGGGTTGTCTTTCAAGTTTTACACAGTGAGGCAACCCACGTAATCATTTATTTGTGCTTGTGGTTATATACATATATAGATAGTTTTTTGATGTGAATACAGAAAAGTTTTATTGAAACAAATATCTAAAAAACAGATAAAGCCTGATGAATGGTTGTATCCTAATATCCGATTCGGAACTTCTTTCTGTATGTTGAACTTTGGATTGATTTTGGTTATTTAGGAGTTATTTATAATAAAAAGAGATAACGCTAATAAAAATTTATTCGAAAAATAAATATAAATTTTGCAATTCATCTTTCTAATATTATATTTACTTAATAAATATATTTTAGTACTAGTTCTATTACTTTTTATGTACACAAGTTATGTATCTAAATTAAAACATATTTTAAATTCATGTCATCGTTGAATAAATTTATAGCCAGCTAATAGATCGCTGGTGTTTTATCAGCTAGTCGTCACATTCCTGGTAATAATGAACGTAAAAATTACAGACATGTATAAAAAACAAAAATGTATATGTCAGTAGGAATCATTTTAAATATCAGAGAATTATCTACAAATGCTACCTGGATGGTATAATTAAAGGAAAATTTAAAACAAGAATATTATTTTGGCAAACAGCCATATTTAAAAATCATTGTCGTTTGGTAAATTTGATGATGGTTGATTAACTTAATCACTTAAGGTTATATAACCCCTATATAACCCCTTTTCACACTGCGTACAAAGGGTATTAGGAAAGTTTTGCAATACAGCTTTGTTTATTTAATTTTTTCAGTAATTTCCTCTACACTCAGTACACCTCTCCATCCTCCGATACCAATCTTTAAATCAATTCTGCCAAGTTTCACCAGGGAGTAAAGCACACTCGTTGTCCCAAGCCCGCAGAAGTTCCTCATCACTAGAAAACCGCCTCCCTTTTAGCTTCATTTTCACATGCGAAAACAGTGCAAAGTCGCAGGGAGCAAGATCTGGACTGTAGGGAAGGTGCTCGAGAAGTTTCAATCCTGTCGTGGTCAAATATTCGGTGCAAGCTTTGGCTCGGTGAGCTGGAGCATTATCGTGATGGAGGAACCAAGTGTCCATTCTTGACTTTGGCCGCAGGTTCTTCATAGATCCAAGGACTTTAGCCAGGCACTGTTCAATATACCACTCAGCTGTGACTGTTTTCTGTGTGTCCAAAACGACGCGTTCCACAATTCCACTCGATTTGAAAAATACATATCATTTTCTTCTTTATAGATCGGGATTTTCTGACAACTACGGGTGTGTCCCCACCATCAAAGACTCAAACTTGCTTTGAGCTTTGGTCAGCACATCGTAATAGAACAGCCAAGTCTCGTCACCTGTCACAATATTGTTCAGATACCGAGAGAAAATTATTAAATTTTTTAGCATCTCCCGACACCAAGTCACACGTCGGGTCATCTGCTCTTCAGTCAGTCGATGCGACACTTAGGGAGAACAAAGTTTCTTCACGTGCAAATGATCATGCAGAGTCGAACGAATTTCTGGTGCAATTAAGCCTGAAGTACCCTCTATCTGTTGATAGGTCACTCGCCTATCCTCGCCAAGCATTTTCCTCACAGTAGTAACGTTTTCCTCCGTAACCGACGTTCGTGGCCTTCCCGACCTCTCAGCGTCCTCCACAGTTAAATTTCCCCTTTGGAATTCTCTATACCACCTGAACATCGTTGTGCGCTGTGGACAAAGATCATCTAGTGCAAAAGTAATTTCTAAGAAGCACTGGTCTATGTTTAAATCACGCACGAAATTATAACGCAAAACTGTCTTCATCTCATTTCGTGACCACGATGCCATCGCAAGTACTTTACACTCTCACTGCTAATGAATAATAAATAAATAACCGACATGGCGCGGCGGCTACTATGCACGTATGAACATGTCTCAATATGCAGCAACAAGCAGCTTCCTACGATTCATTGTTGCGTCATATTGCAAAACTTTCCTAGTACTCTTTGTATTCGTTTCACATAATTTTAAAATTCTATTCCAGTCTTAAAATATCCTAAAAAAAAGTACCTGCAAGCGTCTACTATACCCTCCTTTGTCTATCGTATAAGAAGTCAGAGAGATGTGAGTGGTATGAAAAAGAAGAGAGATGAGGACCTAATCTCTCTTTTTTTCATAAAGAATGTGCAATCTAGGAATGATTTGTAACATAAAATTTTTCGTAGAACATTTTTAACCAAGATGAAGCAAGCCACCAGCTGTAGTATAGATTACGCCACACTGTAATGTTCTTTGTATCCATTTTTTCAATTGAAATTTTAGTAACGAATGCTTTAGCGCTTCTAAGATTACTTTATTCGTAAAATATTTTATTATTTCAGAAAGGATTAATAAATGGATCCATACTGGCTTTAGAAGAGTACCTTCCTCGTTATAACAGTGGTTCAGAACCATTAATAGTGAATATTTCTTCAATTGCTGGTCTAGCTCCATATTATTTCATGCCAGTATATGCAGGAACTAAAAATGCAATAATTGCGATCACCAGATCTCTGGCAATGCAAGAAAATTATGAACAGCAAAAGGTGAGACTGCTTACTATTTGCCCAGGACCAACTGTAACCAGCCTACTAAATGGATTAGCACAGGCTGCATTCACACCACGTCTTAATAAGAAAGTCGAAACATTTTTACGAGATACTCCGGGAGAAATGTCTCAGGAGTAAGTTTATTATAGTCGTATGTCTTTGTTCTTGTTTAAACAAGAAAATGTATTTAATAACAATGTAGAACATAAAGTATTTTATACCTACAATACACCGGTTGCTCTGTGAATTATATCCTGCCAAAATATAATTTTAGAGTCGATATTACTAGAAAGATAATGAAAAATAAAGAAAGGAATTTGGTGATTTGAAAATTTGTTAATTAAATTCAGAACTCTCAATTCCTCACAGTAAGTATATGCAATAGCTTTAACACCGTTGTCTGTTAAGAATTTCTCACCTGCGGGGGCTTTTTGAGAGCGAGTAAGGCAGATGCAGCAACAATTCGTTAATTTTTGCCAGAATGACATTTATGTGCGACATTATCTTGGTGAAAAATAACTTTTATTTTGCTAAACCAGAACACTTTAATTAATTTATTTTACTCATTTAGTATGAACCTGCGTAAAAAATGGAAAAAATTCCCTCTCCTGCAGATGGGATAGCCATCGCCTTCTCTGGGAAAGATAACCACATGCCATCACTGTTTAGATTGTTGTTTTGTTTCGGACCTATAATAATGAATTCAAATTTCATATATGGTTATAAGCAGATGCATAAAATTTTCCTCGTTTTTCCGAAAACACTTCAAATAGCTACAAAAAATTTGTATTCGCACCAATTTTTGAACAACACTGAGCTGTCACGGCACCCCCATCGCGGACAGTTCCTTCATAATTAATTCTTCATTCAAAATGTATGTTTTGCGTTCTTTAGAGATATTCATAGCTCTTGCTATTTTTTTCGTTTTCAAGCGATCGTATTTTAACACCATAGCATGTACTTTGTCAATAATTTCCGTTATATCAGTTTTCAGACATTCAACACGTGAGCATCTTTACCGGTTGTGCAACTACAATTTAATCATGGAAAATGAGGGAGCTGAATTATGCAGATCATTCTTCAACTTATTAGAAATATTTGTTGCTACTAAGCAGTTCAAGAAAAAGATCTTAATGATAGTATGAATTTTAACACTATAGATCTCAAGACATCCTTGATAAACAGTCATCACAACGAAACTAATAAACGTAACGGTCTGAAATTTAACAGTTGGCGCTGTTAGAAACAATATGGCGTGTCATCACAAAAAATTGTCTGAAACTACGCCATCAATTCATCATTCCACGGACTTTTTAATTTAACTTCATAGAATTATTTCTGAACTAATAAAAGAAGATTAAAATAAAATAAGATTTATTTTTGCAAAACTTAAATTTAACTGTTTAGAATCAACGAATGTGATATGATAGAGCATATTCATCTTCCTTTAACGTCAAAAATTTCTAAGAATAATATAAAAGCTGTTATTATTTACAACTAAAACAAAACTAGATAAATATTTTAATAATGAATAACAAAAGTTTTCGTACATTTCGTTCTATGAAGTATTTTTCCGTTCATAAGACACATTTATTTTCATAATATTTTTTGACGGTTTCGTAGACATTTCGGTGAATCGACGATGGAAGGAATGCTTATGATACAATACTATGCCAGTTTGTATTATCTAATATCTACATGAAACCATGAATAACAGAAGATGAATACTTTATTCGTATTTCTTGCCATCGCGCCTTAACTTTGAATTGGCAGCATGCTCCACTGGCTTCCCTATAAAATCACCAACTTTGTTATCTTATTCTAAAGTAGAATAGTAATAATATAATAAAAAAAAGGAAAAGTTAATGATTCAAATAATTTTAGATAAAAAAACCTGTTAACAGCTGTACCTAAGATATTTGAAGAGATATTAAGAGATTTTAAAAATGTTGAAAGAGCAATATTTGACATCGTAAATCTTATTACTAATGGCTTGAAACTAAATAAATTTTATTTGATATCTTCTTGATTTACGGCATTTCACGCCATAGATCATCTCAAATTAATTTATTAACTCAAACTCTATAGAGTTAGATGCATAGCTTTAGAGTAGTTCCTTCGAAATTGGCAAAAGACTGTCGAGATTGTCTCTAACGGTTCCTGCGTATATTCTGAAAAAGTTTTTATATGTAGCGATGTACTACAGAGCAGCGTTTTGGTACATCTTCATTTCGCGATTTATTTTAATATCTGCACAGTCAAAAGTCTATTGAATGAAAATAGAAACTTAACAGTTACCTATGCTGATATGCCACTCGCTATTAGAGAAATGGTTGTCAATGTGAGCTTTAAATATAAAGGAAGTTTCAAATTTCGCGGTTTTTTTAAGAATATATAAAATATAGAGGGCGCACTGAATTTATCTGGATATGTGGGCATTTAAAAAGTGTGATGTATGACATTTATGAATATGGCTTCGTACACGGTAAAACAACGCGTTCAAATTTTTGAATTATTTGATGAAAATCAGCGTTCTGTGAAAAGGGTTTTTAGAAAATTACTTGAATGTTATGGTTTACATAATTCCAACATCCATCTGAAAGCACTGTTGATCGAATTATTAAAAAATTTCAAGAGACCGATTCCGTGGAAGATTAAAGAAGTAAAAAATACAGTCGTAGTAGTTGTTCACAACTAAATATTGGTTTGGTTCGTGAAAGTGTTGCTGAAGATCCTGAAATGTCCATTAGACGACGTTCACAACAACTTGGACTCAGTGGATCAACAACATGGCGTATTTTACACAAGGATTTAGCTCTGAAGGCATATAAGGTTCAAATAACATAGGAACTGAAGCCATTAGATCATTTAAAACGTCGTTCATTTGTCAATTTCATCAATGAACAACCAGCTGATTTTTCTCAGAAAAAAATGTTTTCCGATGAGACACAGTTTGAACTTGGTGGCTATGTTAATAAACAAAATTGCCGTATCTGGGGTGAGGAAAATCCACGAATTATTCATGAGAAACCTACGCATCCTAAACGAGTTACTGTTTGATGCGCATTATAGTCAGGTGGTGTAATTGGACCTTACTTCTTTGAAAATGCTGCTGGTGAAGCTATAACTGTCAATGGTGATCAGTATCGTCGGATGATAATCGAATTTTTGTGGCCTGAATTAATGAATATTGATCTAGGGGATATGTGGTTTCAACAAGATGGCGCTACACCCCACATTGCACACGAATCAATTGATATATTTAGAGAAAAATTTCCTGGACGTGTAATCTCAAGAACAGGTGTTGTTAATTGGCCACCAAGATCATGTGATTTGACACCGTTAGACTATTTTCTTTGGGGTTATGTGTGAAAAGTCAGATTTATAAGAACAATCCACAATCAATTCCTACTTTGAAAGATGAAATTATTCGTGTCATTGATGAGATAGAGCCTTAATTATGTCAAAATGTCATTGAAAATTTTAACAAAAGAGTGGACGTCCGTTGAGCTGCAAGAGGAGGCCATTTGGCAGATATTATTTTTCGCATATAAATGTCATAACTGATACCTCAATTACCAATGAAAAGTTTTTGAAAGTGAATGCAAATTATGTGTTTTATTTATTCTTTAAGAAAACTGCTAAATTTGAAACACTTTTACATCTAAGCTTGAACAATGTTTAAATTTGACCCATATTAGCACTAGTCATAACAAAACGAATGTAATTTTATTTGAAACTAAAAAAATGGAATATTCCTCCACATTATCTCTTAATAATCGCAATTACAGTGTACAAAGCTTAGTCACGTTTTTGGCTTATCTATCGATGAGTGTACGAAGTGGAACGTTCATATATGATATGTAGATAAAATTTTTGTGTGCGTAAACGCGAAATTCTTAGCAAATAAGTGCTGCTCGTAATTTACTTTTGTGTTTGTTGTACACACCTAAAATTTGGTATCATCTTTTGGAATGGCAGTAATGAGTTGAAACGTGTTACAAAAGAAAGTACGATACTACATCTTAATTATAATCAATCTTAGTGATGTTATAGTGTAATTTGAACATCTGGCTTTTCTGCCAAACAACGGCTTGCTACTCACAAAGCTTTATACGAATAGAAACTAACGTTAGACAACTATAGCACTGCCTATTTCTTAGTTTACGTTTTTGTAATTTGAAAGACAAATTCATTGTATATACGTGGGCAAGGTGAAAAGTTCTCGGCCTGACAATGAAAGACTGCGATATAAATTTAGAAAATGATTTTATTTTTCTACATAATCTCCCTTGAATTCAACACATTTGGTCCAGCGTTTTTCTAACATCAATATTCCTTCCCGGAAGTGAGAGTCTGGAAGGCTGTCAAAATATTCTTCTACGGTCCTTTCAACTTCTTCGTTGGATGTAAATCGCTTTCCAGAAACAATTTTTTTCAAATTTGGGAATAGATGGAAGTCTGAGGGTGCCAAATCAGGAAAATAGGGAGGATGGCCGAGCAAATCGTACCCAAAATTCCGCAATTTTCCCATCGCCAACGCACCCTTGTGTGTGTGGGTACGTTGTCCTGATGAAAAATGATTTTTTCTTCTTCAAACCAGGCCTCTTCTCGCGAATTTTGGCATCCAGCTGGTCAAGAAGGTTAGAGTAACACGCGCCTGTAATTGTTCTGCCTTTTTCAAGGTAATCAATTAACAAGATTCCTTTTGCATCCCAAAACATGCTGGCCATGACTTTTCCGGCAGATGCGATCGACTTCGCTTTCTTTGGCACTGAACCACCGGCTTCCACCCACTGCTTCAACTGCTGTTTCGTTTCTGGCGTGTAGTGGTGGACCCATGTCTCATCCATGGTGACAAATCGCCGCACAAAATCGGTCGGATTCTTGTTAAATCGGTCCAAAGAATGCTCCGAAAATCGTTTGCGCATTTGCTTTTGATCGACATTCAGCAAATGCGGCACCCATCTTGCGCAGAGCTTTCTCATCTATAATTCTTTGTGCAAAATGTTTCGCACCCTTTCTTCCGATATCCCCACAGCCTCAGCTATCTCACTCACTTTCACTCGCCTAGCGTCCAACACAATATCATGTACTTTTTCGATGATTTCTGGTGTGGTTGCGGTTTTTGGCTGTCCTTCACGTGGGTCATCTTCGAGGGACGTACGACCACGTTTAAATTCAGATGCCCACTTTTTAACGGTTGACATCGAAGAAGCAGGGTCCCCGTACACTTTTATCAACTGCGGATGAATTTCCATAGGGGTTAAACCATCCAAAACAAAGAATTTTATAACAGCACGTTATTCAAGTTTATCCATTTAAAAAAATAACACGCACGGTGTCTACTACAAAAATTCTTACAAACACATTACTTGAGAGAACAAGTTAAAAGTTTTCATATGAACTAAAGACACATGCAGCCACGCAGGAAACATAAATTTCTGTTAATTGTAATGCCATCTCTGTGTCAGGCCGAGAACTTTTCACCTTGCCCACGTGTATATACTATATATGTGTGTGTGTGTGTGTGTGTGTGTGTGTATCGCAGCAATATGAGGTACAAAGTTCTCCTTCGAACCAGAATTCGTCAACGGTATTTCTAAATTGATTTTGACTTTTGGGAGATTTGTTTTTTTTAGTTGGAAAGGGAAAAACAGAAACTTGATACAGAATTAGTACACTTAACACACTTAAGAAAATGGAAAATATTTTATTAAAATTTTGACTTAATCATGTATGCTCCAGTAAAAAAATGAAAATTTTAAAAACAATAAAACAAAAAAGGCAAAAGGAAAGATTGAAAAACGTAAAACAATAAAAAAAAAATAAACTGGAAAAATAAAATTAAGGGCGAGAGGGGCGAGAAAGAAATGAGAGAAAGAGCAGAGAGGGTATTGAATAGATAACATGATCTTCAAGGGGTTGACTTGGGTTATACATTCAACGATATAATACAATCCTGGTATTAATTGAAGTGTAATATTGTTTTCATTTTGTTACTGAAAATGGAAACTTTGTCGTTGAAATGTGTACGTATATAGTATTTTACATGTGATTATGGCGAAATATGGACATATTTATATATAGATTTATAACACATTACAATTTTAATTGTAAATATTGTAGCTGAACCCTAATTGAAATTAATTAATTTTTCTCAGAGTCGAGGTCATGGGAGCTAGTATAACAAAAATTATAGAAAAAGGAGAGAACGGATCAACGTGGGTAGTTAAAGGAGGAAGTATTTATCAAGTTGAAATACCAAATCTTAACGAATTGAAGATTTTGCAGCGTTTATAGAATGACAGGCTGTACGAAATTATGATTATGTATTCATGATTTTGTTACTCTGACTTAGTTAGCTATTTCTTTTCAAACAATAAAAGATCAAATACAAATTTGTATTAATTATTAATTTTTACCCAACATTTGTGTACGTTTAAAGAGATTACTTGCTAATTGGTCACGCACCAGATAGTTTGAAAACTTACCTTCTGGCTTTTAGGTAAGCAGTCTAAGGAAGGTAATCGATTGAAAAAATATTGCGATGTTTTAAACATACAATCATTTAAATAGTTATTCTTGTGGAACAATTTTTTACTACTTTAAGCGTAATTAAGCTAATAACAATGCGAGGGTTGTTTTTTAAGTTTTGCATATAAAACCGGAATAAAACAGTAGATAGCTTTTATAGACTTCATTATTTTTTGAAGTATTCTCCACAAAGATGAATGCACTTTTAAATGCGCTCGAACCAACTCTGGAAGCAGATGTTCCACTCGTTTGTTCCTACAGTCAAAATTACGTTTTTGAAGGCATCGACTGCTCCTTGTGACGGCTGGAATCTGTGACTACGCAGACCGTTCTTGATTTTCGGAAAGATAAAAAAATCATTGGGACTTATGTCCGGAGAGTACGGAGGATGGTCCAACAATTCGACGTTTTGTTGGGTTAAAAATTCAGTTGTCTTGTGTGCTGTCTGTGAATTTGCATTGTCTTGGTGGAGGATGATTCGTCGTTCAGGGTTAGCTTTTCGACACTCAGTGATGACTTGCGACCAACTAATGGTTGTGTACCAATCGGCAGTAAAGTTCTTTGATCTTGTAGAGAAATTATTGCTACATGATCTGTTTTGGAGAGAAATGTGGCGACCATCTTTTTGGAGACATTTCGAGAACGAATTACTTTTGTCGACTTCTCTTTACCTTAGAATACCCAAACAGACAACTGGCATCTATTTTCTGGCTCATATGAGTAAATCCAAGATTCATCACCACTGACAATGTTGTACACGTTTTTAGAGTTTCCAACGTTGAAGTGATCTAGAGTTTTTTGACACCAATTCACCCTAGCTGCTATGGGAAATAATAATTTTTGTACACACAATTCTTTATGCAAAATTTTTTGAATGGAGGTCTTTGAAATTCCCAATAACGCTTCAATCTGGGGATATGTCACATGTATCTTCATTGGTGGGCGGAAAACGTCGATGCTGTGCGCAAGAACAACATCGACGCTTTTCTGAGCGACTGCCGTTTTTGGTTAACCTGCTCTTGGATTGTCGCTAAAACTAATCCGTACACATTTAAATTCTCCATACCAACGAGAAATTGTGGACTGATGTAGTGCATTGCCGAAAAGAGAAATTAATTCGGCGAATATTTTTGTTAACTTTAACCTCCTCTTTATTTCTTTTTATTTTTCCTCGTGTTTGTCTTTACTTAATTATGCATAGTTCTTCACTAACTTTTGCCGATCTTCATGTATTTTCCTTTTGATCTCGTTTACAAATATTTCCCGTTTTATATCATGTTTCGAATAAGTATAACAATAATAACCCATAGAAATTTATTATCAGGTTGTTACATAGGAAATGTCCGATTTTGTAAGGAATAAAAAAAGTCTAAATTTAAAAACTATAAATATTTATTCTGCAAAATAGTCTCCATTTACATCAATAGTTTGTTGCCAACGGCCTGGAAGCTGAAAAATTCCCTTTAAAAAGAAATCTAGGTTTTGACGGCTCACATATTGCTCAAACACTGCTATTACAGACTCCCGGTCAGGGAACTCCCTATTTTTTAAGTGATTGTCTAAACTTCGGAAAAAATGAAAATTAGTTGGCGAAAGGTCAGGTGAATAAGGTGGGTGAGGGAGAATTTCGTAACCAAATTCCGAAAGTTTTTGGATTGTCTGTCGTGCAACATGAGGTCTTGCATTATCATGAAGAAGTATGGGTCCATGTCTATTGACTAGAGAGTGCTGCAAGCGGCTCAATTTTCCATGCACAGTTTCCAGTTTGGCACAATAGGACGCTGCCGTGATGGTTTCACCAGGTTGCAAAAATGAATAGTGAATAATATCCTTACTGGTCCACCATACAGTCACCATAATCTTTCGCGAGTGAAGTGATGCTCGCGCATGCTGTCTTGGTGCTTCACCTCGATCTAACCATTGTCCTGACCGTCTCCGATTATCATAAAGTATCTACTTTTCGTCACACGTTACCACTCGATGAAGAAGCCACCTCTAATCGACGGAGCTTATTGGTTTCCGTTAATTGGTGCGGCACCCATCGATCGAGTTTCTTCACTTTGCCAATCGAAGAAAGGTGACGACTAATGGTGGCAATGGACACTTGAAATGTTTCTGCAAGGCTACGCACTGTTGTTGACGGATTACTTTCAACTTCTACACACAGCTCGTCGTCATTAACGGTGCTACGCGCATATCCGCGAGGCTCATTTTCCAAATCAAAATTTCCCTCGCTGAATTTTTTAAATCATCGCCGTAATGTGCGTTCATTACACGTGGTTTCACCGAACGTCTGATTAATTTCTCGCGTTGCTGCAGCTGCATTTAATCCCTTTTTAAATTGAAAGAGGTAAATTGCCCGAATATCTCTTGCCGACAGCATTTCCATAGGCGAGACAAGGACAGGTGTATTAATCTTTCCAAGAAATGGAACAGGTACACACTTCAAAATAAATACCCTTTTCTACAAATACAATAATAATTTTCACCAAAAACACGTCTTCACACAGGTGCGATTCAGTTCAGACTGAAGGAAAAAACGGTCATTACATTTGTAACAACCTGATATTTGTAGCTGTTTCTGATCTTTTCTATTACTTTATATGACTGTACATATGTACGTATGTAATTATTATCAGCAGTCCGAAATCTTACTCTAATCTATCATTATCTTTGTTATATTATTTCAAGGCTTTTTTTTGTGTAACTATTTTTATTAGATATTTTATTGCTCAATAACATTTCGTATATGTATAACGGCTAATTCATCTTAAGTAAACATCTACTTGTATCCTTGAAATATTAAACCGTGACAAGCAAATTTATGCGTTAACATTTAATAAATTTCGTTTAGTACCTAGACCATCAGTAAGTATTCCGAATTAAGTTGGTCACTCCCGATCTTCGCGATGTATGTAACGAATAAAGTAGCTCTTGTTACGGGTGGCGCTGTTGGAATAGGATTTGAATTCGCCAAAGCACTTTTGAAAAATGGTTTAAAGGTATTTTAACTATATATATATATATATATATATATATATATATATATATATAAATATAAAATTTTAGGGATTGACATTGATTGATGTAAATGAGGCTAATGGCAAAAAAGCTCTTGATACTTTGTTTAAGGAATTTGGCAAAGATAAAGTAATATTCATTAAAGCCGACGTCGTGAATAAGGATGCACTAGAAGGTTAAAAATACTTTAAATTTCAACAAACGAGTCTATAAAAATGCATTGTTTGCAGATGCAATGAAGAAAACAGTGGAGACTTTTGGTAATTTTGATATCTTGGTCAACAATGCTGGAATTATGAATGACACAGTTTGGGAAAGGGAAATTGACATAAATTTGGTGAGTTTTTCTTTTGTTATAAATAGATTAACTTCACACTTCACCTGTCTTGTTCTGAATTTCAAAGTTAAGGTTTTTGCAGAAGAATATTGTGTTAATAATGAAATCGAAATTAAATTATTTTTTTTTACATAAGTGAAGAAATATATCTTTTGGATAAAAAATGAATAAAGAATGACGCTTAATTAATTGTATGAGGAGTATGAGAATTGATTAGGTTCTGTCTTGAAAACGATTAGAAATAAACGGTTTTTAATTAAACGAATTTAATCTAAGATATTTTCACATAGAGAAGGAATAACATAAATGTACTCGTAATTTGATTCACTTTTATTATCTCAATAGTTATTGCCGAATTACAAAGAGAATAATTCTAACTCTATAAATTAAATATTTTGTTCTTCAATATTTTTCATTTCTAAAAAAGAAAAAAACATGAAAGAAGATACAGTTCTATTACGAGTATGAGCGATTGTACTGAACTCCAAAGGGATACAAAGGGTACTAGGAAAGTTTTGCAATATGACGCAACAATGAATCGTAGGAAGCTGCTTATTGCTGCATATTGAAACATGTTCATACGTGCATAGTAGCCGCCGAGCCATGTCGATCGGCTTAGTTAGTCATTAGTAGTGGGAGTGTAAAGTGCTTGCGATGGCGTCGTGGTCACGAAATGAGATAAGCGCAGTTTTGCGTTATAATTCCGTGCGTGGTTTAAACATAGACCAGTGCTTCGAAGAAATGACTCTTGCACTAGGTGATGTTTATCCACATTGCACGATATTCAGGTGGTATAGAGAATGCCAAAGGGGAAATTTAACTGTGGAGGATGCTGAGAGGCCGGGAAGGCCACGAACGTCGGTTACGGAGGAAAACGTTACTACTGTGAGGAAAATGCTTAGCGAGGACAGGCGAGTGACCTACCAACAGATGGAGGGTACTTCAGGCCTAAATGCACCAGCAATTCGTTCGACTGTGCATGATCATTTGCACGTGAAGAAACTTTGTTCTCTCTGAGTGCCGCATCGACTGACTGAAGAGCAGATGACACGGCGTGTGACTTGGTGCCGAGAGACGCTAAAAAGGTTTAATAAAGGACAATCTAGGTATGTGAACAACATCGTGACATTTGACTAGGCTTGGCTGTACTATTACGATGGGCCGACCAAAGCTCAAAACAAAGTTTGGGTCTTTGATGATGAGGACACACCCGTAGTTGTCAGAAAATCCCGATCTGTAAAGAAGAAAATAATAGCTGTATTTTTCAAATCGAGTGAAATTGTGGAACGCGTCGTTTTGGACACACAGAATACAGTCATAGCTAAGTTGTATACCGAACAGTGCCTGCCTAAAGTCAATGGACACCTGGTTCCCCCATCACGATAATTCTCCAGCTCACCGCGCCTCACCTGCACTCCAAGTACAAGATTGAAACTTCTCGAGCACCCTCTCTACGGGCCAGATGTTGCTCTCTGCGACTTCGCACTGTTCCCGCATGTGAAAATGAAGCTAAAAGGGATGCGATTTTCCAGTGATGAGGACCTTCTGCGACCTTGGGACAACGAGTGTGCTGTACTCCCTAGTGGAACTTGGCAGAACTGATTTAAAGATTGGTTTCGTAGGATGGAGAGGTGTATTGAGTGTAGGCAAAATTACCTTGAAAAAACTAAATAAAGAAAGCTGCATTGCAAAACTTTTCTAGTAT
Organism: Dermolepida albohirtum; assembly: GCA_031893035.1. Classification (NCBI taxonomy): domain Eukaryota; kingdom Metazoa; phylum Arthropoda; class Insecta; order Coleoptera; family Scarabaeidae; genus Dermolepida; species Dermolepida albohirtum. The sequence goes on along the minus strand of JAVIWB010006917.1, from coordinate 104,700 downwards.
CCTTTGTATGTAGTCACCCTAACGCAGCGATTCTTTTCTTTTCAAACAAACGTCTAACATTTGGTGTTTTTTATATGATAAAATTGACCTTACTGAAATAAGTAATTTTCTGTATTTTTCATTGTTTTCACACATAATATTTCAAGATGAACAAAATCTTTAGAAGTAGCATATCATGTCATAACACCTATAGTTTTACTGCGGCGTCGTATCAAGTATTTCTCTTCTTTTTATCTAAACAGAATCATTTTTGATGTATAATAATAACACGTTTTCGTTGATATGGGAATATTTCTAGAATATAATAGCATAAGTGGTACTCTTTCTTATCAATTGCCAACTTGTAAAATTTGATATTTCTATTTATAATCCAATCGACGGTTCGTACTTAAATAATCTGGTTTTGTTTACGCAGACATGATTTTTTATGATATCAAATGTAATTCCCAGCCTTAATGAAGTGGTTGAGCAAAATAATTTTCTATGAGCATTTGAATATACGGAAGTTTTGTGTTTTTTGGGTTCCGCACAATTTAACAGAAACTCAAAGGCAAGTTCATAAGCTATTCGAATTAGTTTTCTTCGTATAGTGTTGTTAACTTGGGCATATTACCAGACGTAATTACTTTTACAGCTCATCTTTGTAAAAGTATCAAATGCTTATATTTTACAAATACGTGATACCATGAAGAGAATTTATTGAATTGGTTCTAAATTAATGACTTATTATAGAGAAATATCTTACAAAAATGAAGTGTATGAAAACTTTCGAGTTAGGATAAGTGGCAAATTCTTTTGTAGCTGTAAATAATAACAGTTTTCATATTGTTATTACAGGCTTTTAAATTTTTTTAACGTTGTTAAATGGAAGTAAATATGCTTTAGCATAGCTGGATGTTCACATTGGATGATATTCAATATTCACGGAGATGAGCAAACATTTTTGTGACTGCATATAGGAATGAAAACTATGGACGTGTCTGATAACAACAATTACAAAGTATCTTTTATGGCGCAATAAACTTCTAAATTTAAATACATCTTAGCCACATAAAATGAAAGACCTGTTTTATGTTTTATGAATTCTAAAACATAATGAGATACTTTATTGTTGTAACTAACATTAGGAAAGTAGATAAGGACGTGACATTTGAAATTATGTCTATTTAATGTGGTCAAAACATGGACTCAAATGATTGTATAAGTATGTCAGTTATGCACTCCGCAATGTGTATATAAAAAGACCTATATATATAATATATGTATATAGCAATTTGAGAATACATATTTGCACAGTAAGTATAATCTTTCATAAACAACAGTAAATGAATGTAGATAATATATTAAATAGTTAGGATAGGTACTAATAACATACGAGGGTAGCCGTTTATATTTCGAGAAGAGCAAACAAAAAAAACTTTTTATTATTGAAAATAGTTTTATTTTTTTTCAAAATATTCTCCTTGAAAATCAATGCACTTTTGGATTCGTTTAAACCAATCCGAAAAGCATTGCTGCCACTGTGAAGGCGGTATCGCCAAAATATGAGTTTTGAGTGCCTCGACTGCCTCTTCCGACGTAAAAAACCGTTAACCACGAAATTTATTCTTCACGTATGGGAACAAAAAGAAATCACAGGGTGCTAGATAAGGGCTGTACGGCGGATGGCTCATCAATTCAATGTTTTGCCAAGTCAAATATTCAATTGTTTGAACCGACCTGTGATAGCTCTTATTGTCATGGTGGCGAATGATCAGTCATTTGCGGTTTGTTTTCCTTGTTTCTTCAAAAACTTTTGACAAACAAATAGTTCTGTACCATTCGGAATTGACCGTTTTACAACTCTCTAAAGGCATGTTTGCAACGTGACCATTTTTCCGAAAAATCATTTGTTTTGATATGCTTCGAACGCGAACAACTTTTGTTGGTTTTGGCTCATCTTGGAATACCCACACAGTCAACTGCTGTTTTGCTGTTTACTATCCGGCTCCTACGTATAGATCTAAGAGTCATCACCTGTGACGACTTTATAAATGTTCCTTGAAGCACCGCCATTGTTTTTTTTTTGCATTTCTAGGCACCAATCGACGCGAGTCCTTTTTTGGGCTGTTGTCAAATTATGTGGTACCCAACGTGAACATAGCTTCTTAACGGCTAAATGTTCATGCAGGATCTTATGCACGCTGGTGTTACTAATACCTAGAGATGCCTCGATCTCACGGTTTCTCACATGACGGTCTTGCATTATTAATTCAGTTACTGCATTAATGTTTTCCGACACAACAACATTTGCGGGACGACCTTCACGAAATTTATCGTCCAAAGAACGCCGTCGTTTGAATTCACTATATCAACGATATACTGTAGTTTTCGATAGTGCTTCATCACCATGTAAAGAATTCAGCTCGTCGATGCATTCTTGTTGAGACAATCCACGCCGAAAGTTATGAAAATATTCGCGAGTTAATTCCATTTTTTCGCTGATATGAAATTTTCAAGTTACTGTCAACAATAGAAATAGCGACCGGATAATAAAACTGTCAAGGTAAATATATTGCCAAAAATGACTTCACGATGCAATCGTCAGATGGGAGGCCACACTAACAGTGTTGCCAGTTCCCGGAGATATAAACGGCTAGCCTCGTATAATGTAACAAAAAAAGATGAATCGTCTAATAAAAGCACTTTTTAAAATATTTTGTGCGAAAGTTTACTGTTTTGAGAATAATATATGGTTTAGAAAATTTCGTAATGAGTTAGTATAGAGGTATAAATGTAAAAAAGTATCATTATGTACTATGCGTAATTTAAAACATAATTTGTTTGCATCACTTGTTTTAAACATCTTAATCGATGATAAATATGTTCCATGGACAGAAAATGTATTACAGATTTCTTCTTCTACTAAATTGAATTTAAACATTGTAAATGATTGTCCTTTTCGTACATGTAATACATGTATACGCGAACTTATTCAAAATACATTACTTCATTAGAAAACTACGTAATGGCTTTCTAGAAACCTTTAATAATATAAAATTTAAACTCACGTAATAACTTTCTTTCTTCACATCACAGATTTACACTTTGCAGATCGATCCCTTACCAATATTGTCGAATATTAAATGAAAATCATTGTGAAGTGTTAAGAGTTATTATCATGAATATAATTTTGAGACACAAAAGATTTCTTCCTTACACTTTGAGAATATTCCTTTGAGACAGTTGTTAAGTTCTTTCTAAGGAAACCAAGAGAGTAATTTGAAGGAACCGGCATCATCTTGTTTGCTCAGTTTAGATGTAGATATTTACTAACAATTTTGCAATTAATTTAGACATTCCTGCACTAGAAATTAGAAACTAGAAACTTAAACTCCAAGGCTTTTAAGTTTAGGACAACAATAATTGGAATTCCAAAGGGTCGATACTTTCACCATATCGCTTTATAATTTACACTAGTTGAATGTAAAGCTGAATATCAATATTATTGGAAACGATGAAAAACTATTGCCTCCCTCTATCGTACAACGCACGAATGTATTGAACGACAGAACGAGAACGCGTCTATCGCGCATGTCGGCAACAAAGTTGCTAAAGCATGCAAACACATGCAATCATTCCTTTGTAGGACTTATCGTACCTTTTCTATACGGAAATTGGTTTTTCATTATTTTTCTGTATCTAAAACATACGCTAAGCCCTACAAAGGAATCATTCGTTAATAACACAAGTCCACCTGATGAAAGATGAATTCTTTGAAATATATATAATAAACAAGGTGTTATTAATATTTGAATGATTCCTTTTAACGTACATTTATTGAAAACAGTTCACGAAATCCTATACCAATCGGAAACACGTTCGATACGCAATAGAAGAAACGTAAGATTTTCTTTTTTCTAAACGGATAATGATCATTCAGCGAAATAATTCTCTGGAGTTCCTATACGTTGGAAGTCGTCTTGAATACTCAGCAAATATATTTCTCATATATGATATTTATGAGAGATTGTTTTAGGCAGGTAATGACAGTATCGATGAAACGTTTGCAAAAAAAGATTCATTTTGTTTGTTCATCGAGATTATTTTATCATTCATCTGAAAGTAGTCCTGAACTGAACTTTAATACATAACATTTAATTTTGTAAATATCTCATTTTATTATCACATTTGCATAAATTTGTTATTTATCGATGGATGTTCTTAGGTAAAAGGATGGTACGGTGTAATCATAATAATTACTTCTTAATTTTCTCTTATTGAGAAATACTATACGAATGAAATAAGTTTCTCTTTTCTTCTATTTCAAAATATTTTTATTTATAACTTCCAAGTGGTTAGGATAGGTTAGTGATAGGTTTGGAAGGTTTCATCAGAAGAAAATTTAAAAAATAAATATTGAACAACCTATGTACATATTTATATTGGTTTGCTCATAATATGTTTTATTTTTTCAGAAAGGATGTGTAAATGGATGCATTTTGGCCTTAGAGGAATATCTTCCACGATACAATAGTGGTTCAGAACCTTTGATAGTAAATATTTCTTCGATAGCTGGTCTATGCCCATATTTTTTTATGCCGGTATATGCAGGAACTAAACACGCCATAATTGGGCTTTCCAAATCACTTTCAATGAAGGAAAATTACGAAGAGCAAAATGTAAGGATATTGACTATTTGCCCGGGACCCACCGTGACAGCTCTAATGCATGGTGTAACACAATGTGCGTTTACTCCACGTCTTAATGAGAAAATGAAGACATTCATGGAAGATAATCCACAGGAAGAAGTTCAAGAGTAAGTTTTTCAGTTATTTTAAAATTTTATGTCACATTAAGTTAGAATTTGGTGTATTACAATTTTTTATTTAAAATTCTTTGGCCTATGATAAAATATCTTTTTAAATGAAAGCAATAATGTTTAATCCAAATAATAATAATGAACCGGCAAGTCTATTAAAATTGATTACTCAAATTTGTAGTAGTAGAGAAATTTAAATATCGAGGCATAAAGATATCTTGCTATTGCAATAGTAACGTAGAAATAAAAGAAAATATTATCACAGCAAACCCAACGTTCTACGCGAAAAAAAGGTCTTACGAAAGAAAACTAAATTAACAATATACAAGACCGTCATAAGACAAGTAATGCTGTATGACGACGAAACGTTGACAGCGACAAAAAATGAGGAGGATTGAAAAATATGTAAAAGGAAAGTATTAAGAACGACATTAGATCCGGTCAAAATAACAGGGAACGAATATAAAAAATAAATGTTGAATTAAGATAAGAAATAGGGGAGGATGTTATAAAAATAAAGTAATAAAATATAAAACCGCTGGTTCATGTATGGGGGGCAGAAAGAGTAATAATAAAAGCAATGTCGAAGTCGGAGCCAAGTGAAAGAAAACGAAGAGACAAGCCCTAGTCAGAATGATTGAAAAAAATTATAGAAGATTTAAACAGAACGGGTATCGAGAATTGATAGGGTAAGATTAGTAATTAAAAAATATGGAGAGAGATAGCAAAGAATATACGAAGTACGAACAGATCAGAAATTCAGATTTCTGGAGATGTGTGTGTAAAACATAGGATAGAATTGGTAATACATTGCTCTGAATAACTAACAGACATATAATTGATTATAAGAAGTAGTGCCAGTTACTATAGTAAATAAATAATACCTGTCCAAAAACTCTTTAAACTAATTTCAACTTTCTTAACATATTTACGCACACGTTAAAGCACTGAAATGTAGGCAAATTTTAATGGAGATCGTGGCAGATTAATCAATTAAGGTTAATATATCTCCTTTCCACAATAATTTTCGTATTCTATATATGTATTTCGACAACTAAGTTGTCATCATCAGCAGATATTTAGTTATAGTATCGCAGCTGGAATCATGGCAAAACCCGCACAGTTACAAAGTCCGTCTAATACGGATTACACCGTTCAAAGCCAAACACACTGTAGATTCGTTTCATTAATTTAAATTGTATTCTACCTGCTTATGTACACGAACCTTTTCGTCAGTCGTATATTTCTTTTCTATGAAGTGAACCAAACATGAGTCAGGGATAAGACCACCGTCGGCGTTTAACACATGGTTTCTGGTTTTTGAAATATGTATGCCCTCATAGATATCTAATTCAGGGTAATTATACACATTCTTAATCAAATCTAAACAATGCTTAAACATGATTTGCAAAACTAGATTTCTCAGGGCAATTGAATTTGATCTGCGCCATATATTTTTATACCGGATTTCTATCGATCGTTTTATCTGACTTATGTATTGTTTATTGTAATATAGACATTTAATTTCGTAAATCCCCGACTTCTTATTTACCTCGATTTTGTCTTTCGCATTTTTTAAGAGGGAGAAGTGTATAAAACCGCGCCTTAATACGCTGCTCGATCAATAGCCAAAACTTTATGTAATTTTTTTAACTCGAAACCGCTTTTTGAAAACTGGAGGTGTTTAACGAAGGTAAGGACAAAATTGGCGAATATCAATAAAACCAAGAGACGATCGACACCTGTCGAAAATTGGCACGTAGAAATTACGTTCTTAATGCAATCTAGACTCGAAATATTTGCCACTATCATTAGAAGCTACCGTCAACGCGAACAATAAAAAATCGTTTGTAGGCGTCCGACTTACATATCCGAATGTCGTTGGCTTGTATTCTTTTTAATGCAAACCATAAAAGAGCCTCTAAAATTTAGGCAAATAAACATACCAATTGTGGTAAAAAAAACATAATTTTCTGCAAAAGATTTTGATATAAAGTGGTGGTGGGGTGCACAACAACCTTTATTTTATAAAAATGCAGCAGCAGTGAGCGAATAATTCATATTTATGGCTGATAATGCCCGTCCTCATCGAGCAAACATCATGAATAATTGAATTGATGAAGTTGGTATAGAGAAAATAGAGTAGTTAGCCAATCCTGTAGATGGTAATCCAATAGAACAACCTTAAGATGTTATTGGGAACGTATTACTGTCATCAAGAACGCTTCAGGCGTAATTGCTGTTAGGGAGAAACTTGATGATTTCCAAAAAACGTGTGACATGCTAATTTGGCCCGTGTTACTAGATGTCAAACGTTTTTAGATGTTCGCGAAGCTCATACATACAATTGAACTATACTTTATTCTAAGAACTATTGCAATAAATCTTCTATAAAATTGAATATTTTTCTACTTTTCTTTCATCAAAAATGTAACATTTTATACTTTCCCAACAGCAATAATAATAATAATAATAATAATAATAATAAATATTCTAATATATTAAAAATTTTAGGAATAACCTAAAATACGTGTTCAGATATTTGTTCATAAATACACTGAAACCAAAAAAAATGATTTTAGATCAACTTCTTTTTTGAATTTACTATCATTTCAATGAAATATATGTTACTTGTTTTACACAGTCTGGTTTGGGGTTATTTCGATGATATTTTTTTAAGAAATTAATTTGAACCAAAAGAAATAAAGAGAGATTACAGAAATAATTATAGCGATCACGCTGTAATTCTTTCAGTGACAAAAATTACTTTATTCATATGTTTAATACTTTTAATATCTTGTAAGAATGTCTATGATTTATGTAAGATACTTATATCGTATACAGATGAGTAAATATTATTGTGTGAATATTTTTCTGATTGATGTTTAATTCTTAAAATTGTTTTTAAAGCTGCAATTGAAATTATTTTCTTTTTTCAGAGCCGATGTAATGGGACCCAGTTTAATAAAAATTATAGAAAACGGAGAGAATGGCTCTACGTGGGTGGTTAAAGGAGGCAATATTTATCAAGTCGAAGTACCAAATCTTGAGCATCTGAAAATTTTGAAACGTCTGTAACATGATTTGGCCTAATTTAGTGTGCCAGATATATTTACAATGATGTTAACATAAATTATAAATATTAATACGAAGTAACCTTTTGTATAACGAAAAGATTGTTATGAAAATAATGTATCAGTTACTATTCATAAATCTATTTTTAATGAGCACAGTTTTTGTAACATTAAACTAACAATAATATTAATAATAATAACCTGATTAATATGACTCATTTGACCAACATAATCGTTGCTATAATAGCCACTTTTAAATGGGTATACAAAACATAAAATTTGTAGTCAATGTCGTTTTATGATGGTTAATTAAACTGTACAATATCAGCCGTATACAGTATGAGCTTAGGCTGAGGAAGTGCGAAAAACCTACGCCATAATAATAGTAAATGGGAATACAAAACATAAAATTTGTAGTGAGTGCAGTTTAATAAAACTGTACAATATTAGTCGTGTACAGTACGAGCTTAGGCTGCGGGAGTGCAAAAAACCTACGCCATAATAATATTAAATGGGAATACAAAACATAAAATTTGTAGTGAGTGCCGTTTTATAATGGTTAATAAACCTGTATAATATCAGTCGTGTACAGTACGAGCTTGGGCTGAGGGAATGCGAAAAACCTACGCCATAATAATATTAAATGGAAATATAAAACATAAAAATTGTAGTGAGTGCCGTTTTATGATGGTTAATAAACCTGTATAATATCAGTCGTGTACAGTACGAGCTTAGGCTGAGGGAATGCGAAAAACCTACGCCATAATAATATTAAATGGAAATATAAAACATAAAAATTGTAGTGAGTGCCGTTTTATGATGGTTAATAAACCTGTATAACATCAGTCGTGTACAGTACGAGCTTGGGCTGAGGGAATGCGAAAAACCTACGCCATAATAATATTAAATGGGAATACAAAACATAAAATTTGTTGTGAGTGCCGTTTTATGATGGTTAATAAACCTGTATAACATCAGTCGTGTACAGTACGAGCTTGGGCTGAGGGAATGCGAAAAACCTACGCCATAATAATATTAAATGTAAATACAAAACATAAAAATTGTAGTGAGTGCCGTTTTATGATGGTTAATAAACCTGTATAATATCAGTCGTGTACAGTACGAGCTTAGGCTGAGGGAATGCGAAAAACCTACGCCATAATAATATTAAATGGGAATACAAAACATAAAATTTGTTGTGAGTGCCGTTTTATGATAGTTAATAAAACTGTACAATATTAGTCGTGTACAGTACGAGCTTAGGCTGAGGGACTGCGAAAAACCTACGCCATAATAATATTAAATGGGTATACAAAACATAAAATTTGTAGTGAATGCAGTTTTATGATGGTTAATAAATCTGTAGAATATCGACCATGTACAATACGAGCTTGGGCTGAGGGAATGCAAAAAATCTACCCCATAATAATAATGCTCTTTATTAGTTTAACAGCAATTTCCACTGACAAAGCACTAATAAAATGTAATTTATGATATAGATTATTGTTAAATATATAATATACATGCATATACATATACAGAGACAGTACTAGATGGTATCCCAAAAAAGAGAAAAGAAAACAAATTAAACAAATTGATTATATACACATACAAAAAGGTAGAAAATAAACTATTTATTATGCAATAATAAATAAAACTTATATATTATTTATAAAAATATTCACAAATTATTATATGTCCATAAGATAAGGATTAATTTATAAAATATAATTTTGAAAACTCCTTCACATAACGTTGAACATGTGACATAAATGCACTTATTTTTGCTCCATATAATTTAAAAGTAGTACAGAATCGGATATTAAAAACGAGTATATTAAAATCAATACAGGGTAGTATAACTGGACAATCGATTTTATTTGATATGTTTCGTAAAACATCAGAACACAGATTTCGTTCACGCTATCACATTAAGTCACTTTAAGTGCACTTTTATGTGTATTTCACCCAGGCTTGCCCAGCAATCAAGCGGCTATGTATAAAAGAGAAAACACGGACGATTTATAGAGAAGATATCATTTTTTAGTCAAATAATGCCTTAAGAAGCAGTATTTCTTTTTGAGCAAAGTTTCGAGGCTTTTTACGCAACACATAAATTAAAAAATTAAAAATAAAAACAGAAATTTAAATTAATAAAAGAATAATTTATATAATATCTGTACTTATATTGTATAAATTATTCTTTTATTAATTTAAATTTCTGTTTTTATTTTTAATTTTTTAATTTATTTTATTCTGTCTGGTTTCTTGTTATAATTTTCGAATAATTCATTTGGTGGATTTAACATTACTGGAACTGGGACAGGAAGCTGAAAGAGGCGGATGATAGCCCAGACGCTTTCTACTCCCGATTTTATCTCAAGCGTTTTCAAAGTCATTTCATGAGTCGAGGAACGACGAAAATTTTCCTTGTTTCAGTTTTAATGTTATTTCTGCATATGAAAAATTTGGATTAATTTAATTTAATATTCACTTACTTATTTCAAGTGTATGAAAATTAAAATTTTGATGCGTAGATAGGGCTTAATTAATGATAATTAGAACGTGTCGTCTAATTCCATTACTTTTCTAAAATACATTTTATGTTTAAATGAGATATATTTTTATGGACCCTTATGTATAAAAATTAATATTTCATAGTTTCTTTACATGCACAAAAAGCTTAGATATAATGCCATATGGCCATTTGTATGTTTGTACTTTTGTGAACTTCTAAAATTGTATTTTTTGTTGAATATTATTGATCATATTTCACATTTAAATTTATGAAAGTGAAAATAATTTTACCTTTAATAAGTATTTATACTTAGTTTATTAACAGTTTTTCATTTTCTTTACAAGCTTTTAAACGTATTCGAAATTTTAATTTGATTTCAAATAAATATTTCGTTCTGCGATTATTTTTTTTATTTACATGGATTTGTGTAAATCTGGATGCTAGGCCCAGCTGATTAAAAGAATTCACGCCTAATTCAAAATCTGAAGCATAAGAAAACTTTTAGATTGATCATACTATTCTGCGAAAAATATGACTTATTGACGTACGAAAATCACAGTAATATGTAAAGCACATAAATGCTTTCCAAAAAACCCGTTGGTTATACTGACAGGTATTTAAAAGTGATTGGAAAGCTTTAGAAACTTTGCTAATAGAATAACTGCTGGCAAAATACGATGATCACTATCTGTATGTTAATGGATTTTGAAAATTGATAGTTAATAGAAATTGCATTATATTGTTGATAACATTTTGAAGATTATTTTACAGGGTTCAGACTTCACTCTTATTTTTGTGATTTAAAAAGTAGCTTAAACACAGAAGTAACCTAAAACTTTACTAGCAAAAGTAACTTCCTTAGAAGTCTAAAGATGTAAGTATTTAATAATAAATATATCAAATATCGAGATTATGATGAAGGAATCCAAAATTGTTTTTTTGTTAAACCTCTTATGTCATCTTATTTTGGCATTTTTATAAATAATTTTCTCAAATAGTTGATTATTGAAGATATTCCATTTCAATAGGGAATAAATAAAACACTTTATCTAAATTTTACACTATATTATATATTTACTGCGACTAGTTTCGTCTGTTGGGACATTATTGAGCAAGTACAATACAGGTTACAATCTCCTTTGTATAGGAGAACCAAAAGTAAGTACAAGAAAGGAGTAGAGGTTAAATATACGTAGACACAGATCATTTGTCGGTAAAAGGCCATTCTTCGAAATATCTATAAATATAAGTAACAGGAAAACATTAAGAACTAACCAAATTATTACGTACAATTTGAGTAAGAGATTAAAATAGAAATAGTGAGTGCTAAGAATTAGGATAAATTTAAAAGGGGTGAATATTTAAGTCTAAATTATCATTAAGAAGGTTAACATAACTGCGTTCATTACACTTCCATGCATTAAAAGAAATTTAATTTCAGACTTTTGTTACATATCTGAAGGATTTCCGGTTTAAAATCTTTATGTATATTGTCGTATTTATTAGATATTTGCTGAAGTTAGAATCATTTCTTTGGTAGGTTTTGTAGGTATTCTATTCTGATTTTGAATCCTTTATTGGAAATATACACACTATTTCATGCTGGACATTGAAGGTTATAAACACCGTGTACTTCCATAGGCTCCATTTTATAGTTTGCATTATATAAAACTGATCCTATGGAGAAATACGGTGTTTATAAATTTTAATGCCCACAATGTAATAGTATGTCAATTGCCAATCAAGGACAACATTTAAAATTAAAACATAAGAACATCTACGCAGCCTGAAATGCCAAAAAACTTATTCTAACTTCAGCAAATATCAAATAGAAACGAACCACAATATATATAAAGATTTTAAACTAGCAATCCTTCACATATGTAACAACAGTCTCAAACTAAATTTCTTGAAATACATAACATTAATGATTGTAGTAAACTCAGTTCTGTAACCCTTCTTAATGATGAATTAGATTTAAACAATTCACCTCTTTTAAATTTATTCTAATTCTTAGCACTCACTATTTCAATTTTAATCTCTTTCTCTAATTGTACCTAATAATTTTATTAGTTCTTAATGTTTTTTTGTTATTTATATTTATAAATTTTTTGAAGAATGGTTTTTTTACCGACAAATAATCTTGTGTGTATTATTTACCTCCATCCCTTTCTTGTAACTGCTTTTCGTTTTCTGTATAAAGGAGATTGTAACTTGTATTGTACTTATTGTATAATGTCCGCAATAAATATGTAATATAGTATGAAATTTAGAGAAAGTGTTTTATTTATTTCTTAGTGTTTTTTAATCCTTAGAATAATTTTTTCTTTAGTATTGAGTAAGTTTTATAACATTGAGTATTATTCTATAAGAAAATTTAAGATCAACCTGCACCATAATATTATATATAATGTATTCATATCTGGAGTACGTTTTTCTTTTTCAAATTAGGAATAGATGGTATTTCCACTTCATAACATTCACCATCATCAATCACCCATATTTCACCAGTTTCGAATTTTTCAAGAATTTTCAGTAAGGATTTGGAGATTACATCACACCTAAAATGAGAACAATACTATAGTACTTATACTATACCACTGACAGAAAAAAGGAGTACACTCAAATTGCTCTACTGTGAATAGGTGTTTTCTGTTAATTTAATAAGTCATTTGGACTTATGTTTAATTCAGAGCGTCTAGTTGAAAATGTTCCAAAATTTAAGCATAGTTAACTGGGTTAAAGTGCTGACGATATTAAAGAACACGTAGTTTTTATGACGAATTGTCCAAGAATTTAATGTAGATAAAAATACTATCCCTAGAATTAAGAACAGATTAGTTAATGAAGAAAGATTAACAAGAAACGTTGGATCAAAAACACCAACGATCACTACTGCGATTAACGATGCAACACGTATTAATTACATTCGAAATAATCCCTTTTCTATAGCCGTCACAGCAAAAGAAAAAATTCCATTTTCTGCGACGCATAAAACAGCTCTTCGTCGAATAAAAAATTGTAATTTAAGAAACTATTCTGGTTTAGAAAATGTTTTCTAACTCAAGTCCATCAACAACGACGTCTGGCGTATCCCGAAGAAAATGTTAATACTGACAATTATTTTTGGAAAACTGTTATCTTTTCAGATGAAAGAACATTTCCACTATGTCATAATGACCGATTAAGATTATATAGACCATACGACAGTAACAGGTATGTTCACCAATTATAAAGAAAGACCAGGTATTTGCTGGAGAATAGATAGAACTATTTACAGGAAATGATTTCAGAACCATATTAGCTTCTTTCTGTAGCACACACGTTTCTTTATTTTTGAAGAAGACAGCAGCCCTAGCCGTATTCATATTTCACATGGTGTTACGAATTCAAGAGAACGTAATGACATGTATGACATGGCATTTATGGTAAAAAAATTATAATCCCAATTTTAGGCCTCCGAAGCTCAGAGGAGTTGTGGTAAGAAGTATCAAACTGTTAGGAAGAAATCACACCAGAGTATACACAAAGTTTAATTCATGAAATACGACGACCCCTTCAAAGCGTTGTTGAACAAAAAATGGTTTTACAAAATATTAGTTTCATTTATTTATTTTATGTGTAATGATGAAATATAATATATTTATTTTTAAAGTCAAACTGACAATTTTCTTGAATATTATCAGCTTGTTTTACTTATTACTATAGAAACAAATACATTTATTATTATGTAAATACCATTTATAATTATTAAATAATGCTAAATTTGCTACTAAGACTTGTCACCATTTTTTATGTCGCCCATGGCGCAGTAGGTACCACAAAAAGGTTTCCGATGTGCACGAAAATATACCTACCGAATTCATGTAGAATGACATTTACACTATGTAAACAAAACATTGACTATCCAAGCACGTCAATGATTCATAACAATAATTGTACATATATATATATATATATATATATATATATATATATATATATATATATATATATATATATATATATATATATATATATATATATATATATATATATATATATATATATATATATATATATATATATATATATATATATATATATATATATATATATATATATATATATATATATATATATATATATATATATATATATATATATATATATATATATATATATATATATATATATATATATATATATATATATATATATATATATATATATATATATATATATATATATATATATATATATATATATATATATATATATATATATATATATATATATATATATATATATATATATATATATATATATATATATATATATATATATATATATATATATATATATATATATATATATATATATATATATATATATATATATATATATATATATATATATATATATATATATATATATATATATATATATATATATATATATATATATATATATATATATATATATATATATATATATATATATATATATATATATATATATATATATATATATATATATATATATATATATATATATATATATATATATATATATATATATATATATATATATATATATATATATATATATATATATATATATATATATATAATATATATATATATATATATATATATATATATATATATATATATATATATATATATATATATATATATATATATGAATGAAGGTTCTCGCGATTGTAAGTATGAGCAATATTAGATTCTCGGGCTCTCCGCGATGTTGAACAGAAATTCTCGAAAGAATCGTCGAGCATCTCGACATTTCGATTACATCTCAATCATCTTCTTCAGGAGTTGTTTCGTAGTGAAACGTCAACCTGAAACTAAACCAGTTTCAGGTTGACGCTTCACCACGAACACAACCGAACATCGCGGAGAGCCCAAGAATCTAATATTGCTCATATATATATGTATGTATATATATATATATATATATATATATATATATATATATATATATATATATATATATATATATATATATATATATGTATATATTTATGTCAATAGATCGAATTAATATTAATAAAATACAGTAAATGAAATTGAATTAAAAAGTTGAGATCTAAACAACTAAATTATAAAAATTGAACAAGTTATACGTTATCCACAAAATCAGTTCGAAATTCTACTTAATTATTAATGAATGTAATTGTTATAAATGATTGTATCTATATACGAGGGAGCGTTTTTATATTCGCGGAATGGGGGACAAGGGGTGGAAATAAAAAACCAAATTATTTTTCTTTTTCAATATATTCACCTGCAAGACGGATACATTTTTCACATCTTTCAATTAATTTATTTATACCCTCATAAAAAAATGATTTCTCTTTATCTGCAAAATACGCCGAAACTGCCTCCTTGACTTCATCATCGGCAGTAAATTTTTTACCTCGCAGCTCTTTTTTCATTTTCGGAAATAGGTAATAATCACTCGGGGCCAGGTCTGGGCTGTAGGGTGGGTGATTCACAATTTCGAAGCCCACCTTATGCAGGGCAGCTAACGCAACGCGGCTCTTGTGGACGGGCGCGTTGTCGTGCGAAAGCAGAACACCTTTTGTCAATTTTCCCTGTCTTTTCTCTTTAATGGCTTCTTTTAGTCGCTCTAATATTGAAGCGTAATATTCTCCGGTTATAGAAACACCTTTATCTTTATAATCAATCAACAATATTCCTTCCGAGTCCCAAAATACCGTTGCCATGAGTTTCCCAGCTGATTGTGACACTTTAAATTTCTTGGGAGGTGCTGTGCCCTTTTTATGCCACTGCATGGAGTCTTGTTTGGACTCAGGTTCATAATGATGAACCCAAGTTTCGTCTCCAGTAACAATTCCACTCAATACACCATCCTTGTCTTCATTACAGAGGTCCAAAAATGCACGCGAACACTCTACGCGCTGTTGTTTTTGCGGCGGCGTGAGCATTCTCGGCACCCATCTTACGCTGACCTCAGACATGCCGAGATGATCGTGTAGGATTTTAAAAATTGTTGTATCGGATACTCCAACCATTTCTGCGAGTTGTTTCTTCTTTAGTCGAACATCTTCGAGTACAATTTGTTCAACTTTTTGGATAAGTGCTGGCGTGGTCACCTCAATGCTCCTGCCCGGCCTCGGGTCGTCTTCAAGGGATTCCCTACCTTGTTTAATTAAACTATGCCACTTGTACACCATGGTTTTTCCTGGACAAGAGTCGCCGTAAACTAATGACATCTTATTCATTATGGTCGCGACTGATTTTCCTTGCCTGGTAAGGAACTTTATAACGGCACGATATTCGATTTTTTCCATATTTCACTTTTCACTCCTGATTATGTTACTTGGTTGACGATAGCTCAAAGACTAACTGTCTAATAACAATGAAACTTCGTATTTATACTAATCATGAGTCGCTGCACAGGCCACGCCCCCAATGCGCCTACTCACCCCTCTACAACCCGCTCATTCCGCGAATATAAAAACGCTCCCTCGTATATGTATATATAATCAAATGCACAAAAATAGTGGTCTCAAATTTTCTGAAATATCAATTTATACGTTAGGTAAAAGAAATTCAAGTTTGTTGAACTCTTTATTCCAACACGTTACATATCTGTAACAGTAAATAAATAGGTTACTTAATGCCAAAGAGAAAATGAAACTGTTTATATTCTAGGAGAAACAAAACAATTATGCATTAAAATAGCAGTCATGCCAAAATACTAACCAAATGTCATTTTTACTTTGTTAATTGGATTGAAACACTTAATATTTTGTTGTTTGACCTATATTGTTTATCACCTCTTGACACCTGTGGGGCACCGAGTTCATCAGTTGCCTACCGTCTCTGCTGAAATTGATTACCATTCGGCTTGGCATATTCTCCATAGATCGTCAATATTTTGCGGCTTGGCAGCAAATACAGTCTTTTTTCTTTTTCAACTCCACCCATACATTTTTAATGGAGTTTAAGTATGGCGATTGTACCAACCAACCCAAAACGCGAACGGTTTTATCTCAAAACTGTGCTTTCGCTTTACGAGGAACTTACTTTGGATCGTTATCCATCATATACAACAATCTCAGTGGTATTTGTTAATCTGCATATAGTAGAAGCACAGTTTGTAACATGTTCACACAAGCATCAGCATTCATTACGCTTTCTATCTTGTGTAAAAGGCTTACGCCATATCACGAAAAACTCCCCCTCAGCATAATGCTCGAGCTTCCAAATTTTACCGTCTCTTTGGTCTACTGGGGTTGAAATGCTGTCAATGGTGGTCTTCGTACGTGTTGTAGGTATTAAATAAAACTATTTTCAATTCATGGAACTACAATACATTACGCCAGTTTTTTCGTCTCATTATACGTGTTCATGAGCAAACGATAGCCTACTTTGTATTTGCCTTTTATTTAATAATGGTATCTTTCTAGGCCTTCTTGCACGCAACTTTCGTTAAATCAATTTTCGTCTAATAGTAGAGGTGCTTATGCAAAAGTATAACTCACTTTTATTTGCAGTTGAACTTATGAACTTATTCTTTGCACAAGTTATAATATTTCTGTCTTCTCTAGGGCTAGTTTCCCTTTTCAACCACGAGTTTCTTTCACTTTTCTCCAGATTTTGACATTTGCAATCATTTTGCCTCTATTAAATAGATCGAGTATAATTGCTATTTTTTCCGGCGAACAATGTTTCGCTCGGCCCATATTACAACAGAAATGGATAATTAAAATATTGTTGAATTATTCTGCAATAGACAGAACTTAATACTTCTGAATTTAGTGCCGCCAGCTATGGTACTGCTATTTTAATGCACATGCAAATAACAGCGTGTGACCAGAAGTTTTGCACCACATCGTCACATTACCTCAGGCTTTTAATTGTAGAATAGTTTTGACTAGAACTAATATAAATTTAAAAAATTCATCGTCATTTTCATCAAGCATGCTAAACTAGCATTAACTTTAAAAAATCAAAAGGTATGTCGCCAAAACTTTTACCTAAAATATTAAATTTCGGAGTTAAATTACCCTAACAAAATTAAATATTCTATAGAAATAATGTAGTGAGCGTTC
Organism: Dermolepida albohirtum; assembly: GCA_031893035.1. Classification (NCBI taxonomy): domain Eukaryota; kingdom Metazoa; phylum Arthropoda; class Insecta; order Coleoptera; family Scarabaeidae; genus Dermolepida; species Dermolepida albohirtum. The sequence goes on along the minus strand of JAVIWB010006917.1, from coordinate 86,221 downwards.
GTTCCTCACATATTTTTTTAATATGCCTAAACGGCAAGAGGGAGAATGCAGTTATTTGAAGCAGTTTGTTATTAGGTAAAAACGTAAACAAATTTATGTGTACAATTGTACAATTGTGATTTGGATCGTAAACGTTTTTGTGATAATGATTGTACATATATGTATATTATAGGTAAAGATACTTACAACTGTAATGGCACTTGTGAGAATTTTTCATTGTATATATTGCAGTATCTACTAGACTTAAACTGTTCTTCTAAAGATTTCAGTAACGGAGTATCCGTATATCCTGGACAAAGTGTTAGTATTTTTACGCCAGTCTCACGATAGTGAGATAGAATTCCTAGGCTCTTGCCAATTCCAATCACGCCATGTTTAGCCGCAGCATACGCCACGGCAAAGTCACATCTATCCAGTCCATATATCGATGAAATATTGACTACGACAGACTCTTCCGATGACTTATACATAGGAAGATAAGTGTCCATTGCCAAATATGTTCCTAATAGTACAGCAGTCTGTAACGAAAGTTCTTTTAATCTCATATGAAATTTTTATTTAGTTTAGTACTTACCAAATTTGTATTTATTACCCTTTCAAAATTTCGTTCTTCAATGTTCCCTGCACAGTTTATTACGATGTCAATGTTCTTAAATACCTCAGCAGTTTTCTTAAAAGCCTCTGAAAAAGCGTTGCTTGTATGGTTAAAAATTAATTCGATCAACACAGTCTTACATAAATGGTGTTTTTTTTTTTTAGAGGCGGAGAACTTTAAATTGAAATAGAACACAGAAAAATGTTTTTAATATCCATGAAATTGGCTTTATTTAAAATATAATTTTATGACAATAATGTTTGAATATGATTTCGGGCATGTGGCCGCCGCGACAAGCGCGTACATAGCGTAATCTGGAAGTTCAATTTTCTTCGCAGTAAATCAGACTGTAGCAGACAAGTGCTCAATTGTTTCAGGTTTATCGACGTAGACATGCGACTTTACATATCCCCAGAGAAAATAACATAAGTATACACGGTTTTGGATCTAAGCAACCTAAAGCTGTTTCTAAGGTTATTTGGGGCGCTGAATCCGAATCTGCATTCCGTTTTCTGATATTGGTTCTAGTTTTCGAGATATTAAATAAACACAATTTTTGACAATTAATCTCCATTTTATTCACTAAAAAGTGTTAATTTAGAAATGAAGAGCAGTCGAACTGAGTCACTTGTACTGTTTGGGATCTGTTTCACGCATTAAAGTCCAACAGTAGTCGCTCATCATGCCCTGGTCCCAAAATCCTTGGTATCGTTTTTCGATTTTCGCCAAATCTTGGTGTAATCGCTCTCCTTGCTCGTCGCTTGTATCGCCCAAGTTTTCAGGAAAAAATTCGAGATGGGAATGAAGAAAATGTATTTTGAAAGACATTCGAGCTCCAATCTTGCAATAATTTTGCAATAAACTGTCGATTTTCTTCTTGAAATCCGGGGATTTGCGGTTACCGAGAAAGTTGTGAACAACATCTTGAAATGATACCCATGCTGCTGCTTCATTGGGCGTTAAACATTTTGTAAAGTTTCTGTCGGCCATTAATTTTCGAATATCAGGAACGACAAATATTCTCTCTTTGATTTTGGCGTATGACAATTTTGGAAATAACATGTTAAAATCGCTTCCACTATTCGTCGGTGATGAACTACAAGTTTCCATGGAATTTGCACTCGTACCTGGACAAATTGGCAAAGGATTATGGCTCGCACGGGGAACTGGCTTAGACACTGATGATACTCCAGGTATTTATATTTTGCTAGTTTTTTTGCATTTAGACCGATGACATTCATCAAGCAAAACAATCATCTACATGATTTTTCGGCTCTCTTCATAACATTGGCAATGAAAATGAAAAACATACTTTTTTTACCGCGTGACCACTTGCATAATATTGTGCTACACGCGTTACAAAACAATTTCGGTACCCACGGCTTGTGAGTGTTTGATACAGAGAAACCAAAATAATAAAAATATGCATTTCTGATCACATTAGTAATAACTTTGCCACTTTTTCTGATCATATAACATCCGCAAACAAACAAAAACACTTTGAATCAACTTTACAATTCTGTCTTTGCATTTTCACACGTTTTGGATTCAAAAAAAAACTTAAAAAATACAAATTAAATAATGTTTCTAGCGACGCCAACAGCTGACTGTCATTATGATAGCGCAGTGCTGCCAACATGCGCGAACTCACAAACTAGAACCAATTTTGAAAAACGAAACCCGGATTTGAATTCAGCACCTCAAATAACGTCAAGATTTGTTCTCATCTGCTCTGATCCAAGAGTTGACCGGAATTTGTAAACTTATGTAATCTAATGGCGTCAAATCACATGAACGAGGTGGCCAGATAAGAACTCCATTTCGTGAAATTAATCGTTCGGCAAATGTTTCTTTCAGTAAATTAATTGTATCGCGCGAAACCACATATCTGCCACATTAATGCCTTGCAATTGAGGCATGAAAAAGTTAGTGATCGTGTCTCCGTACAGCTCTGACCATCATCTTTTTTGAAGACATATAGACTAATGATTCCATCAGCCCATAATGCGCACCAAACCGTGATTTTTTCTAGATGTAATAGTCTTGCAACAATGGCGTGTGGATTATTATCGCTCCAAATGTGAAAATTCTGCATAGTGACACAGCCATTTAACCAAAAGTGTGCTTCATCACTAAACAAAATTTTCAAATGAAATTGTGGATCAATAACAACGTTTCCTTCGGCCCATTCACCACATGGACGGCGCGAATGATGAACGTGTAGCTTCAATTCCTGTACAAGTTGAATCTTTTAAGCACATAATCCAAGATTTTTACGCAAAATTATCCATAAAGTGAATGGACGAGTTTAATTTTTGAGCACGATGAAGGATTGACGTATTTGGATCATCATCAATACTACGCTGCACGCCATCAATTGCTTTCTGTGTGCGTACTGTACGACGTCTGACGGGAGGCATAGTATCATTTAGAGGCAACGTATTGCGAAAACGATCCATAGTTTCTCGAATTAATTGCTCTGATGGACGATTATGAGCACCATAAAATGCACGTAATGCCCGATGAACTTCTCGAATTGAACCATGTTTTTCAAAATAAATTTGAACAATTTGCAAACGTTGCTGAACTGAGAACTGTCAAATCTACTCCCACAGAAAACAGTATTGCCAATTTAAAGTTCTCCGCCTCCGAAAAAAATATTCTTTACAAATCGCTATTAAAAGCATTTATAAAGCCATAAAATATTGTATAAATAATAAACAGGTAGAAAAATTACCTTCAAATTCGATTTTGTTAGTCACATCGGTTTTAATAAAAATTACTTTATTAAGTCCAAATTCTTGCTCAAGTAATGGAATTACTTCTTTACTAGCTTCAGCGTTAGTATCAACCAAAGAAGCCCCCTTAAATAATAATAATAATAATAAGTCTTTATTGTCCAACAGATTGTTACAATCAAATAACAGGACAAAAAAAATATAAAAAAATACAAATCATCAGATAATCAAACAATAGTAACCTAATTAATGTTTACAGTGAAACATAAAATTAAGCTGAGACAGCAAATGAGCACAATATATATTTCCTCTAACCAAGTTAAATACAAACTTTATACTGTTTAGTTGACGTCTGGCTTCCAATGCACTTCCAAACTTATTTTAAAGAAAAGAGTTCTCGACTCCTCGCGGAGGACACACACACCCCACCTTAAAACACAAAAACCTTAAAAATCTTCTCTGAACTCTTTCAAGTGACAATTTGTGAATCTCATAATAAGAATGCCAGACTGAAGATGCATACTCCAGCCTTGAACCTACATACGTTATGTACAGCTGCTTAATCGTAGAAATATGAAAACAATGAGAATTCCTTATCACGAAACCCAGCACCCTCAGAGCCGCCGCGGTTATGTGATTGATTGTATAATTATAGATTACTATGTTAACCCTCCTCGTATATGTTACAACTCTGCATTTATACACATTCATCTGCAAATTGTTCAGCGCACACCAATCAGCAATCACATCCAACTCCAACTGCAAGCGGTTACAGCCATCCACATCATCTACACCTCCGAAAATTTTCAAATCATCCGCAAAAATGCACCTATTGCAATCCACTGTCTCAAGCAAATCGTTAATAAAAAGCAAAAATACTAAAGGACCCAAATTCTTAAAATAATTAATGTAAAAAGGACAATATTTACATTTAACAATTAATTTTTCTTTATTTTCATATATTTCAGAATGTGACAATGAGTACTAACAGTTGGATCAAATTGTATAAAATATTGAGGTGTGTTATTTCTCGTCCTTTAAGATTGCAATTGTTGTGTAGTGCCAGAATTGTTCAAGTGGAATAATATTAGAATATGTATTAAGATTCTCTGGAATTCAATATAAATTTTTCGGAAGCAGTCTGAAAAGTGCACCGTTCACGTAGAATTATGAACATTAAATACACATAAATGCTTGGGGACTCTTTCCTTAGCTCAAAGCTCTACTTTGAATACACAACATGTCCCTGATAACATATCCAGAATGGATATCTCGTTTATTACAATTCACAGCCTTTGAAGAGTATATCATCTGTAATTAAAATTCTTTTCAAAGTCCTCAATGTTGTCGATAGACAACGTGCCAAGTTCTTCACGTCTATAAGTTCCGTATATTCTAAACAATGAAATTAATTTGTCCAGCAGAAAATACTTTTTGGGTGCTTCCACAAGAAAAGTTTTAATTTGTTCGGATGTTAACATCTTGGCTTTCTTAGGTTTCTAGGACTTATATTTCCTTTTCAAAAAGATAAGCATTTTTCAGTATCTTTCAGAAATTGTAATAAATTTAATGACAAGTTTAACATGACTCTTACCTAGAAATATCAATATTTTCGACCAATTTCAAGCAGGTTTTCAGCATTACAAGCTTTGTCCACAAACTATTTGGCGCAAAATTTTAATAATATACAAAGAAAAGGCAAATTGGTAACTTATGCAAGATATTAAAACATAAATCAACATACCTTAAAATAGTATGAGTCAAACCAAAACCAAATAGAAGAAGTAAACGTATTCATACGGTATAAATAATTAATAATAAATAAGACAGGAAAATTAATAGAAGACGAGAAGACCAGTTTATTTGTATTTCTTGCCATATATGTAGAGGTGCTTTACAATAAACATTAGTTCGCGCAAGTTCATTAAAAAAGTATCCCATAAGCGAGTATTGTGAGTGGCAACGACAAAAGAAACTTAAGAAAGCAGTGATGGAAAATCACTTTTGTAATTTACCAGTTGAAATAGAAACTTACTGCTAGCTGAAACTCCTCCACGAGTTAAGGAGTGGAAATCATAGTGTAGAAGAAACGAATTATGATTGCTTCTCATAGCCAGGTAGACGCTATTAATTTTAAAACTTAAATACTTGAGAAATCTCTTTTGAACTTTTTCAAAGGCAAGCTGCTGATAATAAATAATAAAGGGTTTTCCAATAAGGACTTGACAACTTTTTTTCAAAATAAAATGCAGACCATTTGAGATATTTCCAAAACTTTATTATCGGGTTGAAGTACAATCAAAACATTTATGAATGGAACTCGACTTCGTTCATATGGCCACCGTGGGCACGTTTGCAGCGGTCGATTCGTTGGACATAATTTTCGATGACTCGGCCACACAATTCGGCCGAAACGGCTGCTATTTCGCGTTCAATGTTGGCTCTGAGCTCTTCCAACGTTGTCGGCTTGTTGGCATAGACCAACGACTTGACGTAGCCCCAAAGAAAAATGTCTAGAGGCGTTAAATCGCACGAACGAGGCGGCCAATCGACTGGTCCATTTCTTGAGATAACACGCTCATCAAACTTACTCTTCAATAAATCGATTGTAACGTGTGCTGTGTGGCTTGTGGCACCGTCCTGCTGAAACCACATGTTGTCCAAGTCCATATCTTCCAATTCGGGCCAAAAATAATCGGTAATCATGGCGCGATAACGATTACCATTCACAGTAACGTGACGATCATTATCGTCGACGAAAAAATATGGCCCTATGACGCCGCCGGCATGCAAACCGCACCAAACAGTTATTTTTCGTGGATGAAGTGGTGTTTCATGAAGCACATGTGGATTTTCACCCGTCCAATAACGCATATTTTGCTTATTGACGAACCCATTGAGCCAAAAATGAGCTTCGTCACTGAAAATGATTTTGCGATGAAATTGATCATCTTGGCGCATCTTTTCCAGAGCCCAATCGGAGAACGTACGTCGCTTCAAATGGTCCATCGGCTTCAATTCTTGAGTCAACTTGATCTTGTATGGGTGTAAACCAAGATCCTTACGCAAAATTCGCCATAAAGTGGTATGGGCGATGCCCAACTCTTGAGAACGCCGTGGAATTGACTGATTTGGATCATTTGCTACGGACGTTTCAACGGCAGCGATATTTTCGACACTTCGACCACATTGTCTCACTGGCACAGCAACATCACACAACGAATATGTAGACTCAAATTTTTGCACTAAACTTGTTACTGCCTGTCTACTAGGGTGAGAATTATGACCGAAAATCGGAGTTAACGCTCTTAAAGTAGCGATTATCGACTCCGAATTTCTGTAGTAAATTTTTATAATTTGCAGACGTTGTTCGTTCGTGTACTTTACCATTATGAAAATGTTAAGTTTATTGAATAAATTGACAGTGACAGTTCGATGATTAGTGAAAGGGTGCGTTCACAAATTGAATTAAAAGTTGTCAAGTCCCTAATGGAAAACCCTTTATAAGTACCAGATAACCAAAGCATACTTAAGTTTTGAACGCACTAAAAAAAACGAACGGAGTTTTTAATGTTGAAAGATTAGGAAATGTACTACAAGATCTAATTCGAGAAACTGAGTTACGTACATTAGTAATGCTATTGGAAACGGGTATCAAATAGAACACCCAAATTCATTGTCTCAGTTTGCGCAGTAATGTAAACGTCATTAAGCCCATAAACGTACGAAATAAAATTACGGCTCTTAGAGTAAGTAACAACAGCACATTTTTCAATATGCAATCATATTGCCATCTATGAATAGTACTGATATCGTCTTGAAGTTTTTGCACAATTCTAGAAATACTCAATTTTTGAAAAGACCTTCAGATCTTCCGCATTAACCAGAATATCTCCACGTATCACGGCCTTAGTTTAGAGCCCTGTGATACGGCTGAAGGCGCTGCAAAAGTGTTCAGGATAAAACAATTGTAAGATACATAACAAGCTTGGTTGTTCAAGTGAAAAGCTATCAAATTAATAACTACAGAATAAAAAGCGAGAGACAGCTTTGAAATCAATAGAATGATTAATAGTGACAAACGCCTGGTTTAGACCACGCCAATCTGTTAACATTTTTCCTGGCAATTACAGACGCATTGTGTTACTTCAGTTAAATTAGTCACCACCGAACGACCATCATAAACCTATGGCTACCTGAATGAGATATAGGATTTGACAGAATTGTAAAGTTTAATGTTCAACAGATGCTCGTGTATCTTAGCACAACCAGACAATATATTGATGTTCACATTTAAGTGAACTTATCGCTCACATTTTTGAATCACCATAAATTAACTACATCGTTATACTAATACTTCAATGGTGGAACGGAAAATACCGTTTTTATAAGAGGCTATAGCCTAGAATAAAAGGGATTCAAACATAGTTAATGGAAAACGGTTGCTTACCAATAGACAGTAAAGGAAGATATAACAACCTTCCTCGAATTTATTGCAACAAAGCTATTGCTTTAACTGCTCATCATATAACCACGTTTTGTCTGATGAAGTCACATGACTCTATGTGAAAAAATTAGGAAATGCTGTACCTATGAGGATAGTTTGACAAGTAGTGAGAATGACACATAGGTGGCGCTCTAACTGGTAAAACAAATGCACTGTAATTTAGGTTGTCTATTTATATGTTTACATTCCGACATTTAGATAAATCGGTTGATTAGTTTATTTTTGACAGCTGATTGAAAAAGAAGCAACACGTCGTTTTGTTAAAATGGACAAAGCAGAGTATCGTGCGGTGATTAAATACTTCATAATTAAGGGTATGAAAGCTACCGAAATAAAAGATGAATTACGGGAAACATTAGGTGAATCTGGTCCATCATCCGCCACAATAAGTAGATGGGTAAATGAATTTAAACGTGATAGAACAAGCTGTATTGATGAAGCGCGCTCTGGAGCACCCAAAATCGTGACTTCTAAGGAAATGATTATAAAAATCCATAATATTATTACGTAGGATCGACGACTCAAAGTGAGAGAGATAGCAGACATGGTAAACATTTCAACAGAACGCGTACACCACATTTTAACGAAAGAATTGGGCCTTTCCAAGCTTTCGGCAAGATGGGTGCCGCGATTGCTTACGACTGATCAAAAGTTCACTCGTTTGCGCATTTCCAATGAGTGTTTGGACTTTTATAGGCGGAATCCGGTTGATTTTTGTAGGCGATTTGTTACTTGCGATGAAACTTGGATACACTACATTACACCCGTAACTAAACAACAGTCGAAACAATGGTTAGAACGTGGTTCTGCACCTCCAAAGAAAGCGAAAACCACTTTATCGTCAAACAAGGTGATGGAATCAATTTTTTGGGATTCAAAGGGCATTTTGCTCATTGATTACCTTCAGAAATGTGCCACAATAAAGGGACAATATTATGCAGAACTTCTGCAAAAATTAAATGTCGAGATTCGTGCTAAACGGCCAGGAATGGCAAAGAAAAAGATTCTGTTTAACGAAGACAACGCTCCCTCGCATACAAGCACAGTTGCGGTGTCCAAAATCCACGAGTTGTATTTCAAATTAGTACCGCATGCGCCTTATTCGCCGGATCTAGCCCCTTTCGACTTCCACCTTTTTCCAAAATTAAAAACGCCACTAGGTGGAAAGAAATTTTCTTCTAACAACGAGCTTATCATCTTCGTAATTGAGTATTTTGCAAGCCTTCCGGAATCGCATTTTAGAGATGGCATAAGGGCATTGGAGCACCTTTGGAATAAATGTATTACTCTTTTAGGAGAACATATTGAAAAATAAAAATTATTTTGTATTTAAAAAAAATTCGTTTTTCTTTTCCATTCTCACTACTTTTAAAACTACCCTCGTACATGCAGAATTAGGTATAAAACATATGCATAAGTCGTTCGTTAAAGAATATCTTATAAATCTACCGTACAAGATATTATGGCATGTGTTCAATATGTTAGTATATAAAATAAATTTATTAATTTCTAAATAAGTTAAAAAAATCTTTGATTATATAACATACCTTTAAACCATTTCTTAATAGGTATTTGGCGAAACACAGCCCTATGCCTGATATGCCACCAGTTATCAAAGCAACTTTATTTTTTACAATCATTTTTGGTTTAAATTCGTAACTGAACTGAAATTCGAACAGTAATGTATTTAACAAATATGCTGTTAAAAATGAAATTTGGTTCGAAGTGAATAGATAACGAACGGGTTTATCGTTTGTTAATGTTTGTTATTACTATTTGTTGTAGATATTAAAATTAACGTAATATGATATTAATAACCAAAATAGTCATTTATTTCAATGCATTTATTCAACGTACAGTTCTCCTAAGAAAAAAATTATCTTCGGTATAATCTTCCTGGTTTAGGGGTGACATTAAAAAGCTTTTGAAATTAAAAGAACGTTATTTAGGCAAATGAAAACATCTAGAGCTAAATCTAGAGCTCACTGTAATGAGTTTTCAAGACTTTGTAAAATCAGGGTCACAACGACATATGTATGCACAATATCGGGCCACCAGTGACCATTTTGTGTTCAAGTTTTAAATCCCTCTTCTATAATCAAACTGCTACCAAAACTACAAAAATCTTTTATTTTTAATAGAACCTAATTACATTGATAAAACTTGACGTTTAAAGGCCTTTCACCATTGTTTTTATGGCTAGGTTGGTCACATAAAAACTTCCTTGCGTATATAACATCTTATTTATCAATTGATACTTTTTCATGGATTTTTATGCACTGTGAGTAACACCTTGACCTTCCTTCGGCTTTATCATTTGTTGTTTAACAAAAAATTATAACTATTATAAGATTTTTTTACATCTTTTGACACAGTCCTATTTTAAATTAAACCTTACATTTGATGTTATTAGTTACGGGTACTCTATCTCTTCCTTTCAACCGTAGTTATTCCTGTGTATCACAAAGATTTTCTGGGTTGTTGCAGATATGACTGCAAACTCATTTCACATCCGTTATTAAGAACTGAGGTGTGATTTGAAAAAAGAATTAAATTACTACCAAATGTTGGTAGAATTTTTACAAAACTTGTTTACATAAAACTTGATAAGAAGCCACTACAAAAGGTACTACCAAAGTTTAAAAATTATTTTTACCGAATTGTTTGCACTTGTTCATTTGTAGGAAACAATCATTAAATTAAAATTTCGACGTTTTTTTCTTGAAAACTGGGCAGATTTGTGAAGAAAATCATAATTAGAGAAGCTCCACCTGACATTTCAATCTCTAAGGGGGTCCTTTCTGTGCTTCACATGGGCAAACTGCGCAGAGTAGTATGAAATGTGTGATATCGGTTGTAGGCTAAATGTTTAAGAATCTTCGGCCTGGTTTTTACTGAATACTTGGTCAAAACGTTGATAGGCCAAAACAATGTCGTAGTGGAAAAACCGGGCGCCTCGAGCACGAACAAATGTTCTTGCTTTAATACCTCTGGGCAGCTACTAAGTTATCAGTTTACGATGACTCTTTCTTGTCTGCCCAATACCAACCGTTACACAACTTCTCTCACGAAGAAGAAGGCAGCCACACTTCTTAACATATCAAAATTTCTGTACGGACACGGGCGTCTCTTCATCTTGAAAGAGTAAAACTTTGTTCTGAACTTTAGTCTGTATGTCATAGTAGTAACGACCAGTTTCATCAGCTGTCTAGATGCTGGTATCCCCTATTTAAAGTTTTCGAGTATCTCGCCGCACAATGAAACTCATCGTGACATCTGTTCCTCAGTCATAACATGGAGTAATCAAAGACAGCAAACGTTCCTCATTCTAAAATGTTCGTAATGATTGTCCAAACATTCTTCCGTCGAGAAGAGAGCGTATATCAAGTCAATTTATACAAAATGAATACTCTCACTACACACCTGATCGGCACGAACTGCAACAGGGCATCAGAACTGAATCTAAATTTTGCGGATTTCAAATTGAACATAGTTACAAAATATCGATTAATGTAAATGTATCCCTTTCAAAAGTATATGGCATTAAAGATTTTATGACAAATAGTCTTAGATTTTACCAATGCTGGTGGCCACCAAATTAGCTAAAGTCGAATTGTAATCCCAAGGTACCCGGAATTCTAAAATTATAGAAAGGAATACTTCTACTGAATCAATTATGTAACGCAAATATTTTATGAATAGTAACTTAAAATCCTTAGAAAAACTAAATGAAACTTATTGAATAGAAAACTTATTAAATGTAAAACTTCCTGGAACTTAATAATTAGGTTTTACAAAATGCTTAATTATTGCTTAAGCAGAATACAAAGAATACTCTTACAACTAATAATATTCCTAATATGTATATAAAATCCTAAAATAGAATATGAAACTAAAAGGTATAAAATTACTGTAATCATCAGGCAGATAAGCATCAGGAGATGGCGCGTGGGTTGTATCGTAATCGCTTTTAGAAACGTATACGCCTGTCTGTTCCGCCTATGGTGTCCTGAAACTGTGCAAATTTCTCCCGTTACTCGCCAACTCTCCCGGCATGTACTGTATATGTAATAAACACTTATCATAAGCATTTTAAAACACGAATATTCCGATGATTTCAATATAATGACTCATGAACATCAAAATAGGCCGGTATTACGTTCCATTAATATTTATTGTTTTAATAATGTTAATGTACCCTAAGATATTAAAATTTATTGTTTTGTTATTTTTTCTCCTGAATCGGATGTATTAGAAAGAAATAAAATGCTTTTAAACTTACAAAACAAAATCGTATATGCTTAATAAAAATTGAAAATAGGGATATTATTATTAAATTATATATTTTAATTGGTGAAGATTAGAATTTAATTTATACGAAACGTAATTAGAAGTAAATATTACCATAAATAATAACTATAAAACTAAATTTAGCTAATCAAAATGTCCCTTCTATTTTTTAAGGCTACAGATTAACGTTTATTTATTTGAAGTAATTGAGTTCGCAACTTTGTTTCCCTTGATGACTGTGTTTTGGACTGGTGAAGTTTTTAAGTATATACCAGGTACACCAAAAAGTCATTACCGGTTTTTCTAACGATAGGTTTAAGTATGCATTATTATGATTTGACGCGTACATTATCTTTCTCTTTCTCCCTTTGAAAATGTCGAGTTTCGTGCCTGAAAAAGTGCATTCGCGGCTCGCATTACTTTTCTTATTTAATCAAGAGAAAAAAGCCGCTGAAAGTCATCGCTTGTTGGTACAAGCTTACGGCGCGCATACTCCAACCATAAAAATATGCGAGGCGTAGTTTTGACATTTCAAAAGTAGTGATTTCGATGAGCAAGGCATTTTGATAGACCGAAAATTTTGAAAACTGCAGGAGTTATTGGATGAAGACCCAATCAAAACTCAAAAACAATTGGCAGAAACGTTAAATATGTGAAAAATCTAAAAGATGGACAAATGGGTGCCATGATGGAACCAGAGTGGCGTGGTATATTACGAACTGTTGAAACCTGGTGAAACAGTTAATACTGATCGCTATCAACAACAGATAATCAATTCGAACAATGCATTGATAGAAAAACGTCCAGAATAGGCTCGAAGACACAGTAAAGTGATTTTACAGCACGATAACGCGCCGTCTCGTACAGCAAAACTGCTCAAAGAAGCGTTGAAAGCAATTGGATGGAAAATAATATCACACCCGCCATACTCTCCAGACCTTGCCCCATCCGACTATCATCTTTTCGCATCAATGGGACACAAGCTTGCAGAGCAACACTTCGCCAATTTCGAAGAAGTTAGAAAATGGCTCAATGAATGGTTTTGCTCAAAGGATAAAGCGTTTTTGGGATGGCATCCATAAATTGCTTGCAAGATGGGCAAGATGTATAGAATCAAATACTTTGAATAAATAAATTTTTCCATTTTCTTGAAAATTATGTAGTTTTTTTTATTAAAAACCTGGTATATCAAGTGATTTAAATTGTAGGTATCACCTCATAGAAATATGTAAAAAATTTAGAGCGATCTATGCATTACGGAAAATTAACAAAATTGCAACACACGGACAGCGAGGATTGCGTTTTTTTCCTTATTCCACTCAAGAGACGGGGTGCTGCTGTATACTGCCGAAACACAAGGTGTATTCTTTTAAGAGTAAGCAGTAACAATATAATGGAACAAAGGTCATCGTACATCAAGTAGAAATTCATTTAGAAACAAAAATACTTACCCTTCCATCCGTTTACTTGCTGGCCTGCTTGGAATACATGCACATTAAAGAAAATAAATTTGTGATACACACACTAAGGACATGTGGTACCCTATCAGAGAATGTACAAAGCCAGATGATATAAAAAAATGAAGTAGATTGCAGTTTGAGAAGCAAATAAAGGAGTTGCTTACAAAATGTACAATAAGTAAGTAATTAGTCTATTGATGAATATTTTAATATAAGATTTTAATGTGTTGCATGTTATAGAAATATGGGTTTTGTGAAGTTTTTGATATTTTTATCAATTAATCATTTATTTATTGACTCTAAGTGTTTGCATTATTCGAAGTTTTAATATTTAGCAAATTCTTGTGTAGTTGTAAATAATAACAGTTGTCATATTATTATTAAATTCTTTTTGGGTTTTTTAACGGTGTTAAATGGTAGTAAATATTCTCAATCGTAGCTGGATATTCACATTTAATATTTAACATTCACGGAATATACGAACACTTTTGTGACAGACTCAAAAGTACAGTCTGTCTCACAATGTATATGCTTACATTGTGTGTCATACTTTAATAAAATCTAAATAAAAATTTAAATCTAAATTCAATTAAAATGTATGGTTTAGTAATAAAAGATAGTTTGAGTTACAAAAATATACTTTGCGAAAAATTATAAAAATATTAACATTTTTTTTTAAAGTACAGTTTGATTACTGAGTTTCTTAAAATCAGTGTACACAACAAAATTATTCTTCGGTTCATTTCATCGGTACAAAGTTGTTAACCTACAATACTTAAATTATAGTCACTGAGGACTGTACTGTCATTTTTGGTGCGTAACTACTGCAAATCATGAAAAAGAAAAGTAACTAATGTTAAGTGTACGTTTTTGGTCTTCTGTATTAGACAAAATTGAAGAGCTATATAAAAAAATTGTATGATTTTTATGATTTTATTTATTAACATATGTATGGCATAACGATTATTTCTAAGAAAACGCTTTAGTACAACTGTATAATACCTAGTCAAGTCATAAATACTGGTACACAACTGAACGCACTCATTACGAATGCAACGCTGGGCGCATCCATTTTGTATTGATTGCGATTTGACAGTCGACATTTATGCTACATTGTGACGTAAAAGGTTTTCGACATTAATTGTTTACAATCATGGAATGGGGCAACATCGGAAATCGTATTCTTGTAGTTGGCCAACTAAAATGCAACATGGAAAAAGGTGATATTTTTAGAACGTTGCGACCGCTTGGAATCACTCGCAATTTTGTGTATCGTGCTGTGAAATTGTTTGAGGATACTGGTGGAGTACGAGATCGTCAATGATCCGGTCGTCCGCGCACTGTGAGAACTTCGAAAGCGATCAAAGCCGTGAAGAAACGAATCGACCGAAAACCGCTGCGAAAACAGAAAATCTTGTCGCAGGAAATGCAAATTTCGCAAAAATCCATGTCTCGCATTTTCAAAGAAGATTTGGGCCTCAACGCGTACAAGAGACACACTGGACACCTGCTCATGGCCGCATTGAAGAAAAAACGCAAGCGAAAATCGAAAGCGTTACTCAGCCGGTACGCGAAGAACGCTCACAGACAAATTCTGTTTACTGACGAGAAAATCTTCACTGTAGAAGAATCGTTCAATAAACAGAACGATCATGTGTATGCTCGGTCATCCAGAGAAGCATCCCAACTCAACCCAAGGATTCAAAAAGGTCAACAACCCGCGTCTGTAATGGTATGACGGAGAGTGAGCTACGATGGCGTTACCAAACTCTATTTTTGCGAGAAAGGAGTAAAAACAACGGCCAAAGTACATCAATCGATCGTCTTGGAACCTACTGTGAAGCCTCTCAACCAATCAATATTCACCAATAAGCCATGGACTTTCCAGCAAGACTCTGCTTCAGCTCACAAAGCGAAAACGACTCAACTGTGGCTCAAAAACAACGTTCCGCGCATCATATCAACGGATGATTGGCCAGCTGGTAGTCCAGACTTCAACCCGTTGGATTACAAGTTGTGGTTCGTACTAGAGAGCATGGCTTGCTCTACTCGACACTCAAATATTGAGTTGTTGAAGCGAACCCTTGTCCGTGCAGTGGACAATTTCCCCATGCATGAAGTACGTCTCGCGATCGATGAGAGGCCACATCGTCTCAAGTCGTGCTGGAAGGAAAATGGAAAATAAAAACAAAAAAAATTTTTTTAAATATTAATTTGTTTCCATTTGGCGTGAATTTTTCTGTGTACCAGTATTTATGACTTGACTAGGTATGGTTAAAGAACTTGTTACAGTAGCACATTTTAGAGCGATTAGAAAGATTCACGAACTTTGCTAATAGAATAATTGCTTCCAAAACAGAGAAACACTGTTTAATATATTAATGGATCTTGAAAGTTTATAATTAGCGGAAACTTTATTATATTGTTGAAAACTCCTGAAGATTACCATTGTGCTGTATTTAGTCTTCATTCTGTGGTGTTTCAAAGCTGCGGTTAATTCCAAAAGTAACCTACAAATTTATGTAAACGTAACTTTAATAATGCACTAAATATCTATCGAGATTTAATGAAGTAAATCTAATAAGCTATATTACTAGAAAAAGTCCTAAGGAGTTACCTTTGCATAAATCTGTAGGTTACTTCTTTAATTAACTGCAGCTTTGAAACACTTCAGAATAAAGTCTAAACACAGCACAATAATAATCGTCGGGGATTCTCAACAACAATACAGTTTCTGCTAACTATAGACTTCCAAAGATCCATTAATATATTAAACAGTGCTTTACTACTTTGCTAGCAGTTATTTCTTCTTTACAATATTTTAATATTATTTCAACATTTCGATAAGTAATTTTTTCTTTCGCTGTTGTGTATCGAGTGTTCCTAACAACCTAATAAAATCTAACCTAACCTATAAAACCTGATTCTATAAGAAAATTTGTGATCAACCTGCACGATAAGTAAGTATGCTCATATCTGAAGAACGTTTTTCTTTTTTAAATCTGGAATGGATGGTATTTCCACTTCAAAACATTCACCATTATCAATTACCCATACTTCACCAGTTTCGAATTTTTGCAGAATTTTCAGTAAGGCTTTAGAAAGTACTTCGCACCTAACACAAAGCAAATATAGTACATTATAATATAATTAAAAACAATATTTACTTCTGTAACAAAAGTCTGTCCGGATATTCATTGACTATATTACTATATCTACCAGGCCTCAACTTTTCTGCTGCACTTTTTAACAATGGAGTATCCGTATATCCTGGACAAAGTGTTAGTATTTTTACGGCAGTCTCTCGATAATGAGATACAGTTCCTAGGCTTTTGCCAATTCCAACCACACCGTGTTTAGCAGCAACATATCCCACGGAAAATTCACACTTCTCTAATCCGTATTTCGATGAAATATTTACAACGACAGACTCTTCTTCTGACGACCTGTACTTAGGGAGGTAAGTGTCCATTGCCAAATATGTTCCCAATAATACAGCAGTCTGTATTAAGAATTTTAAATTAAATTTTTAGTGAAACATCATTCAATGTTGTCCTTACCAAATTTACATTTATTACTTTTTCAAAGTTTTGTTCATCAGCAATTCCTGCAGAATTGATTACAATATCAATGTTTCCAAATACCTCAGCGGTTTTTTTAAAGGCCTCTGGAAAAATGTTTCTTAGACAGTTAAAAATTAATATAATATAATATAATAATAATAATATAATAATAATAATATAATAATGTATATATTTGCCCAACAGTTCTTTACAATCCTATTACAGGCCAACTTTTAAGTCTAATTACTTCTGCTTTGACTTACAGTGAACACCCAATTTTCTAAATACATTAAATACTTATTTGTAAGACCCACCACCATTAAAAGTATAGACACACTCATACACTACAAACACGGTAAGTGCACTGACGTAAAATCGTTGGTAAAGGACTATAGTTTATATCCATGGCTGTTAAATTATTAAAGTTATTACATATTCGGTAGACAGGCGATCCAATCAGTACATTTGTCCTTGGAATGGGCAAGCGAAAGGTGTTCGTTATTCTAGTCGCTTGCCTGGGAAAAGTTTATCTTTGCCAGAATTTCAGGTGTGTTAATTCTATTATGTAGGAGATGGTAAAGAAATGTTATATGATCGCGGTGTCTACGGAGCTCTAGTAGTTCTATGTTAAATGTAGTTAGTAGATTAGTATGGCTGTAGCCCCGAGGAGGATAGTTCCCAAACTGGCGAAAGAAGAGGTACTTTAGAAAACGCCTTTGCACTAATTCCAGCACATGTATAAATGTTTTATAAAGAGGTGACCACACCAATGACACATATTCTAGTTTTGACCTAACAAAAGCAAAATAAAGTGGTAGTATGCTGTCAATTGACGGGAAGGACTTGGTGGTTCTAAGTATGAAACCCAAAGTTTTTAATGCAGCATTGAATATATTATCTATATGGTTATTGAATAATAATTTGGAGTCAAATGTAATACCAAAAGTCCCTGACAACCTGGCATTTTTCTAGGTAACCATTGTTCAAAGTGTAATTGAATTCAATAGAAGAACTTCTACTAGTGAATGAGACGTATCTACACTTAGAAATATTCAATATATTGTAATTTTACGGTAATTTTCAATGCAACCCACATCGCCTTCCTTATAAACCGGAATCATTCTACCAATTTTCCAGCATTTAGGAAAAGTACAAGACTGAAGTGCAAGGTTAAATAGTTGGCACAATGGAGCAGCAAGGACGCCAGCACAATCCTTAAGCAAGAAGCTGAAGATACCACCATTACCCGCAGTATTGGAATTCTTAAGTTGTTTTAATGCGCGAAAAACATCTGATTCCAGAATAATCGTTACGTTAATTAAGTTACTACTGAATAAATTCTGGGTAGTAGAAGTAGGAGTCGAGAGAGATAATGAGTAGACAGATGTGAAAAAGTTCAGGAATTTATTGATTACTTCCCGAGGCTGAGTGACAAGTGCACCACCAATGTTTTTCAGGGAATTGGGTAATCCCTTATTATTCTGTTTGCTGCGTATGAAATTCCAATAAAATTTAGGATTGTGTTTTATCGAATCCTGTACTCTATTCAAATAATTGTTGTACAATATTTTGGTATTTCTTTTTATTTTCTGTCGCAGTAATTTATACTTTTCTAACAATTCTATAGAACGCCTTTTCCTCTATTTTAATCGATATCTATTTTCTAACATCAATTCATTTATATGTAAACCATACTGGATAGTTTCCCGCACACATGCGCTTTAACGGTACAAATAGATTAAAGTATTCATATATTCTAGCATAGAAATCTCTACAAGTTGATTAAATATCAGTATATGAAACGAGAAATGACCAATCAGTATTTGATAATGTGTTATAGAGATTGATGTAGTCAACTTTTTTGAAATTGTAAGTGTAACAACCCTTGTTTGGAGTTAAGCTTGGAAAATTATGATTATTAAAATCAATAGACAAATTTATTGCAGGATGATCCAAATCCTAATTCACCATCGGTGCATCCTCACGTTCAACAACTATGTGTTTCCTATTTTTTAATACTAAATCTAGAATTTATTGTCTGTGATTGACAATATTATTAATTTGCGCTAAATCGACGAAGTTAGCAAAGCTATTTGTTAGTTGAGTTTTTACATCGTTTATGTCAGGATTGTTAAAGTGCGTGACGCTAAAATCACCCACGATCAATATATTGTTTGTATAATTTGCACAAATATCTTCAAATAAAAGTAAAAATTCTTCGTAATCAGAAACAGAAATATCAGGAGGAATATAAATAACGTAAACAGCCAACCGGGCAGATTGCATATGAATTATACTATAAAATACTGTAAATTCGATGAAAACGATACAAAAAAGATCCTTTAATAATTATTAAAAGTATTTATCAAACAATTAAATAATATACGAACAATAAGGAGGTAGATGGTATATGGCTTACCTTCAAATTCAGTTTTGTTAGTCACATCGGTTTTAATAAAAATTACTTTATTATTTCCAAATTCTTGTTCAAGTAATGGCATTACTTCTTTACTAACTTCAGTGTTTATATCAACCAAAGAAGCGCCCTTAAAATAAATAATGTAAAAAGTGCAATCTATATTTAACAATTGATTTTTCTTAAAAATTTTTGTCGGTGTAGTCGTTTATACTATGAGCTGTAGTCCATGAACACCTATTAATGAAGTGCCCATGCTTACTTTAACAGCTTAAGTGACAGGGCAGATTCCTTATTATTATTTAACCTTTCTAGCTTTAACAGTGATTATTATTAATTTAACAATTAGTTTTTCTTTAGAATACATATATTCAAGTTAGAATGTTAGAATGAGCACAAACAAGAGAAAAAATTACTAAAGTATGTTATTTCTCGTCTCTTAAGGTTGGGAAGGTTGTGTGTGTGATAGAATTTTTCAAATACAGGGTGGGGCAAAAAGCGTTTTTTTTTCGCTATAACTTTTATTTAAAATGAAAACTCGCTTGTTTTTTAACTGATTTTTATTCGCACTTATAAATTTTGTTTCAATTAACGGTGGAAAATTATGTTCGACGAATGACCGCCACCGTCGTTCGTGCAAATTTGGGCTCTCTTGATTTACATTTTGCAAAACTGTATGCAGCATTTGTGGTGGCACGTTGTTAATTTCGGCTCAAATGTTATTCTTTAACTCCTTCAAGGTGCGGGGCTTGGTCGCGCAAGATAAAGAACGTTCTGGTAGACCGAAAACGTTTGAACTGTAAGAGTTATTACAAACTCAAAAAGAAGTAAAGAAGTAAATGGAAAATCTAAAAATCGTCTGTGAAATACTGCTTCACAGATATGATTAGAAGTCATTTCTGCAAGGAATAATGACGGGTGATGAAAAGTGGGTTTATTTGGACAACCCTAAGCGCAAAAATCATGGTTATCACCTGGCGAAGTCGGCCCAAGGACAAATCGTTTTGGTCGTAAGACAATGTTCTGTGTTTGGTGGAACCAGAGTGGCTTGGTATATTATGATCTGTTGAAACCTGGTGAAACAGTTAACACTGATCGCTACCGACAACAAATTATCAATTTGAACCATGTATTGATAGAAAAACTTCCAGAATGGGCGCAAAGAAACAGTAAAATGATTTTACAGTACGATAACGTGCCGTATCATACAGCAAGGCTAGTCAAGGAAGCGTTGAAAGCATTTGGGACATAATATCGTTCGCCTATCACCTTTTCGCATCAATGGGAGACGCGTTTGCAGAGCAGCACTTAGCCAATTTCGGAGAAGTTAGAAAATGGCTCGATGAATGGTTTTGCTCAGAGCACAAACAAGTTTTTTAGAATGGCATACATAAACTGCCTGAAAGGTGGGCAAGATGTGTAGAATTAAATGGCCAATATTTTGAATAAATAAATTTATCCATTTCCTTGAAAATTATGTAGTTTCTTTTACCAAAAAAACCGGTTATGACAGTTAATACTGATCACTACCGACAACAAATTATCAATTTGAACCACATGTTGATAGAAAAACATTCAAAATGGGCCCGAAGACACGGTAAAGTGATTTTAGAGCATGATAACGCGCGTCTCCTACAGCATAACTGGTCAAGGAAGTATTGAAAATACTAGGATGGAACATAATATCGCACACGACGTTCTCTTCAGACCTTGCCCCGTCCGACTATAACATTTTTGCATCAATAAGACACGCACTTGCAGAACAGCAATTCGCCAGTTTCGAATAAGATGTTTTCAGTGAAATCTTCCCATTTTCTTGTGCACCCAAGCAATATCATCCCTTGCGAGTAATTCCGAAACTTGATATTATTTGCATGCATAAGATTATCCTATATATCATAGCATGTTACCATAGCGAAACACACTTTGTACACTTTGTCAAACTATTTGTGCTTATTAGTTCTAAGGTAATTGTAAATAACAATAAATTATGTTTATATTATTATTACTATAAATTACAAAAAGTATGAGTAAAAGATTTAAAAGCAGAATACATACACAAATTAGAAATCATTTTCTTAAAAGATTTATATTATTTTTGCTTAAATATACATGCATACTGTGATCAATATATTCGCTCATCTCTAATGCACAAACATATAGTGAAAATAAAATATTGCTTTAAATTTTATTTGAAATTAGAAATGATTCATAAACATAAACAAGCCCACGCGTTATAGGAGTTGCGTAAGCAAACCGTCCTAAAACACAAGCTTTGGGTATATGACATCACTGTTTTTACCGAGTATACAACCAAACTAACAAACAATGGAATTTATGACCAAATGAAAAAGTAGAAATTTTCGTCATATATTTTACGCATTTCGCTACTATTTCAAGAAATTAATCTGATCATAATATGAATGATAGATTAAAATGAATTGTTACTAATTCAACTAAACGTTTCGAAATCTAGAGATACAAAGGGTACTAGGAAAGTTTTGCAACACAGCTTTGTTTATTTAAATTTTGCAAAGTAATTTCCTCTACACTCAATATACCTCTCCATCCTCCGTAACCAATCTTTAAACCAGTCCTGCCAAGTTTCACTAGGAAGTAAAGCACACTCGTTGTCCCGAGCCCGCAGAAAGTCCTCATCACTGGAAAACCGCCTCCCGGGAACAGTGCAAAGTCGCAGGGAGTAAGATCTGGACTGTAAGGAGGGTGCTCGAGAAGTTTCAATCCTGTCGTGGTCAAATATTCGGTGCAGGGTTTGGCGCAGTGAGCCGGAGCATTATCGTGATGGAGGAACCAGGTGTCCATCCTTGACTTTGGCCGCAGGTTCTTCATAGATCCATTGACTTTAGACAGGCACTATTCAGTATACCACTTAGCTGTGACTGTCTTCTGTGTGTCCAAAACAACGCGTTCCACAATTCCACTCGATTTGAAAAATGCAGCTATCATTTTCTCCTTTACAGATCGGGATTTTCTGACAACTACGAGTGTGTCCTCATCATCAAAAACCCAAACTTTGTTTCGAGTTTTGGTCGGCACATCGTAATAGTACAGCCAAGTCTCGTCACCTGTCACGATGTTGCTCACATACAGAGATTGTCCCTTATTAAACTTTTTTAACATCTCCCGGTATCAAGTCATCTGCTCTTCAGTCAATCGATGCGGCACCCAGAGAAAACTAAGTTTCTTCACGTGCAAATGATCATGCAGAATCGAACGAATTGCTGGTGCATTTAGGCCTGAAGTACCCTCTATCTGTTGGTAGGTCACTCGCCTGTCCTCGCCAAGCATTTTCCTCACAGTAGTAACGTTTTCCTCTGTAACTGACGATCGTGGCCTTCCCGGCCTCTCAGCATCCTCCACAGTTAAATTTCCCCTTTGAAATTCTCTATACCACCTGAATATCGTTGTGCGATGTGGACAAACATCATCTAGTGCAAGAGTTATTTCTTCGAAGCACTGGTCTATGTTTAAACCACGCACGAAATTATAACAAAAAACTGCCCTTATCTCATTTCGTGACCACGATGCCATCGCAAGCACTTTACAATCTCATTGCTAATGAATAGCTGAGCCCATCGACATGGCACGGCGGCTACTATGCACGTATGAACATGTCTCAACATGCAGCAACAAACAGCTTCCTACGATTCATTGTTGCGTCATATTGCAAAACTTTCCTAGTACCCTTTGTATACTAACACACATTGCGCACAAACTGCCCTTAAGCACGTAACGAAATGACCATCTATGAGGGACAAAGTAGTATTAATTGAGAATATTTTCCCAGAAACATTCTCTTTCATTTAACAATACGTTTTTAATTCCTAGAACTTTATTATGAGAGTAAAAGTGAAATAAAACTAAATACGGAATTAATATTGTTAAAGAATTTAATTTTTGCAAGCGATCATTTACTTATGCACACTACTGTATATGGTGTCATTTGCCAAGACCATTTAATTTATTCTCAAAAATGTAGAATCAATAAACACATCAATTCGAAATACCCTCAGGCACTTTTAAATTGAATTTTTCCAGACATGTTTAACAAGTTTTTGGTCGAAGTTTCCTTAGCGGTCAACATACTTCTCAATAAACTATTATAAATAATCCTGTTTTAAAAAACCTTTTACAAAAGTATACAAAAAATATATTACAGATGAGTCTACACTAATACTTCTCACTTGTCGAAAGTTAACTATAATGTAGTTGATAAAATAAAATACGACATATTAAATAGACTGAATTGGACCAGTGTTGAGGAAACAACGGATACTGTGGGTAAATTTGCAATAAATTAGTATCCTTTAACAATTCTTTACATTCTCTTATGCTCTGACTTTTATCATCTAGGGCTTGAATTATGCTACCAGGTAGGACTAGTCTAGGCGAGAAAGAGAGGTTTGAACAATTTTCTTACCAACGTAAATTCAATATTTTGTAAAAATTCAGATTAATATATTTTACAAGTGCTTACTTTCACCCCTTCTACTAGTTCCGCCGTGAAAAGAAGTGTATATATATATATATGAAGAATGATGCTATAACATTTCGGTTGAACAAGTTGATTACAACAATGGTTTTGATTCATTTTCGACTGAAAAAGTAAAAAGGAATAATTGTTAAAAGGAATCATTCAAATGTTAATAACACCCTGTCTACTCTATATATTACAAAGATTTACTCATCGTCAGATAGACTTGTGTTACAACTAAATTATTCGTTAATAACACCAGCCTACCTAATGATGAGTGAATCTCTGAAACATGTGTAGTAGACAACATTTGAATGATTAACAATCATTTATTCGGCAAATCGCCGACGTAGTAAGTGTCTGTCTATACACCCTCTGGAAACTTTGTTCTCGAACTGCGAGAGCGAGATAGACGCGTCCTCGCTTTGTCATTCAATACATTTTTGTGTTGGACGAGAGAAAGAGGCAATGTTTATTCGTTGAAAAGGAATAATTTAAAAAATTGCTTTTGGTGGTGAAACGCCATCAAGAACAACTGCGTCGGTGGTATCCGGCGTGAAGGTCGGCCTACGACATCAAAAACATCGGAAAACATTCAGGATGTTCAACAAACGGTAATGGCTGATCATCTTATAACATGTACTTAGAGAAATTAAGTCACGCTTAGGCATCGAAATAAATAAATTGATCCAATTTAAATAATCACTTAGTGTTAAAAGAATAATTCACAATGGATTTCCCACAATTTAACTGGAGGACAAAAAGATTCATGATAAATGATTAAGAAATGTTTAAACGAAACTCAGGAACACCAAGTTTAGTATATAACAATCAACTGTTTGGATATTCCAAGGTTAAACAAAGGTAATAAAAGTTAGTTGCTAAAAACCTAACTCCTTCTGTTTAGTGTTCTCTGAAACCCGATAAAGTAATAGAAAACGTCGCATCATTCTGCTTCTGAACAATGCAAACTCTCAGACGGTATAGTAAATAGTGAATTATTTAAGCAGTCAATAAGTGGAATTAATAAGTCTCATTCTCAGTACGGTCCCAATGATTTCTTTACATTTCCAAAAATAAAAAATCATCTTCGTGGTTAAAGATTTTCAACACCAGAAGATATAGAAAAGTCTTCCCAAACGACGAAAAAGTCTTGATGATTGGTTTATTCGCATGAAAAAATATATAAACTGTAAAGTGGAATATTTTGAAAAGCAATAAAGTAATTTCTTAATTATAAACATTTTTGTGTTCTTCTACCCTGATATTTCAGCAGCAGCCCTTGTATAAGTATTTTATTGAATACAACATGGCTTTAATTCTTATACATACTTCAAGAAAATTTATATATTATGTAGAACCCTTCATTTATGCTACGAAAACATAAATCCTGTAATATTTTTTGTATTGTAACCATACGTTCCTGTGTTCATTTTCTTATCCTATGACACTACAATTAACCATCGGTTAACATTAAACTTTGCTTACTATGGTCATCTATGCATTCGAGCATTACTTTTTCGTTTTTCCGTCTTTTGTAATAGTTCTGTTCTTGATAATTAATCTTGCCATTAATGTTAATATCCAAGATATCGAAAGTAATTAAAACATTATTGTTTCATGAATGTAAAATTTTATTTTAAACAGAGATTCTAACGGGAAATATAAGCTTGTTTTGAGTAATTGCCTCACAATTTTCATCGCGAGGATAAAATTAACATGATATTATCAAAAATACTTGAATTTCGGGTTTACCAGCTTTGAAGTAAATGAAGAACAGAGGCCCCTGTGTGCCACTTGGTCAAAGATGTTGACAGCAGACAGATAAACTTAAATGCATTTGGAAACGCTTTATTAAAAAATTAAAGTCATGCGAAAAGCGAAAATCGTTTTACAGAAAAACTTCGTCTGTGAATAAAAAAGCTTTACTTACTTCTCATAAAATTTCATATAAAATAGTCAGTTGTAAAAAAGGATCACATCGGTGAAGAACTAATTCTCCCAACTGCTATTGAGATTGTAGAAACTATGTTTGGAGATTATTTTGTCAAATAATTGTTGGTCTATACCTACATATATCAAATGATACTGTTACCTGTCGAATTGGTGATATAGCTGAAGATGTGGAGCATCAGCATTACATGACAAATTGTTTTCAATTCAGCTTGATAAGCTGACAGATAACAGTATATATATATATATATATATATATATATATATATATATATATATATATATCTATTAATCCCTTGTACCACTAGTGCAGTCATATATACATTTTGTGAATGTTCTCCATTGCCATTTCCCTAGCTTCCCTTCTCTCGATAATCTTTGCTATGGCTTCGTTACAAGTCTGTTTCGTCTTCCTCTCTTCCTAACTTTTTGAATCTGGGCCCTCCATATTTCTTTTACTGGCCTTGTATCGTCCATAGATAGCAGTAAAGGAGTCGTTTAATTGCGTATGTTAAATTTTGTGATGGTATGCTAGCAATAGAAGAACTACTTTTCTGCAAGCCAATAGAACTCAGAGCGTCATCACTTGCATTATTTAATATACAAAATGATTTTGTAAACGAAGAGAACGTAGAGTGGAAAAACATGGACAGGAATATGCACCGATGGTGCTCATACAATGTCTGAAAGACTGTAAAATTTTCAAGCACTTGTAAAACAAAAATCTCCACAGTATATCTAGACATATTGTAAGATTCACAGAGAAGCTTTGGCTTCCAAAAGAATGAAGGAACCCATTTCAAAATACTCCCGAACGTCTCACAACTGCCGAAGAAGAAATCTTCATAGACTTCAATGCAAGCGGCGAAATCAAATCAATTTAGTAACTTTAGAAACCACTGTTTGAATTTTGAGAAGGGGTGGTTGATGAATTTTCTGCACTGAAAACAAGAGCATTTCGAATACTATTACTATTTTCAACACCCTACCTTTGCGAAACCGGATTTTCTACTGTTGCTGCTTTTAAGACAAAATACAGATCTCAGCTAAATATAAAAAAAGAAAAGCGTCACTTTCAAATAGTAAACATTCTTTCGAAAAAATTGTTCTGCAAAACAGGTCCAAGGGAGTCATTGATAATTATTAAACTAGTTTCTAATTTATATTAGAATGTGCTTTACTTTACTGCTTCTCTTTTAGTAAATTAAACAATTTTCAAAAAAAAAAATTAATATTTTTTCTTATTTCTTCAATATGCTTAGTGTTATTACGCCCTCTAGGGGGTACCACAGGTTGAGAATCATTGTGCTAACAGATTTATTTCGATTTTAGCTTTTTATGTTACGAATTATAAAACATTTAGTGTTTTAGTGTGGGTATAAAATTTCTAGAGATAAAAAGGTAATCGTAAACCATTTAGGTCCTGACCGAACTGGGAAGGAAATGTAAATTGTTAACAATACCTCTTCTTAATTGTGAGTACTTATTTACTTATAAAAGTTTTAAATTTTGCAAAAATCGGGAATTAAAAAAATCTGGTGAAACTGTTGTACAAATAAAAAGCGTTCTATGCAATTATATATTACTTTGAATTCCGTTTTTTCAAAACTAAGTGGTGTGCACAATCATGAGTTGGATGAAAATGTTTTAAATCGCTAAAGGATAAACAAGGCCGTAAAGAGAAAAGCCGAACAGGACATCTCTCAACGCCCATCAAAATTGGTTCACAGAGAAATAAATGAACAAAGGGAAGTCATAAATTCCTTGACTGCCAAAAACATGAGGTATATACATAAGTAAAAATATAAATCATGCGAGACTAAAAACTGTTCCAAGATTGCCTAAATCGATTAAGAACGTACACGAATTTCTCCAGAAAAGTACACTAGTAACTATCAAACATGAACCGTTTTTGAATTTCAATGATAAGAAAGATAATATTGTTATATTCTCGTGCTGATCTAATATGGAATTTATGTACCAACAAGAAACATTGTATATGGACAGCACTTTCGATTATTGTACTAAATTTTTCCTTCAAATGTTTACGATACATACTTTCGCTAATAA
Organism: Dermolepida albohirtum; assembly: GCA_031893035.1. Taxonomy (NCBI): domain Eukaryota; kingdom Metazoa; phylum Arthropoda; class Insecta; order Coleoptera; family Scarabaeidae; genus Dermolepida; species Dermolepida albohirtum. The sequence continues at coordinate 58,134 of JAVIWB010006917.1, read as the reverse complement.
TACATATGTACCTGTAGTATTTTGTCTTTTGGCAAACAAGCATAAATCGACGTACAGAAAAGTGTTTGAATTATTGAAAAAACAATGCTCAGATTTGGACCTTAACCTACATCCACTAAATATTCTAATAGACTTTGAAAAGGGTATACACTCCAGTTTAAATTATGTTTTTCTGGATGCCAGCATCGTCGGTTGTCGATTCCATCTAGCACAATCGTGGTGGCGTAAAATACAAAGTGTGGGATTTACTATCGAGCATAAATACCTAAATAGCGAAATAGGAATATGGTTGACATATATTTGGGTAAACATTTCTTGCTCCGAAAGATGTATGCGACTCATTTGCAGAATATTTCATGAGTGTAAACCCAATAACAATAGAGTTGACAATTTCGCCGATTACATTGAAGAAAACGCGACATTTCCACCCGAGCCAGCATATATAGAACCACAAATGCGTGCGAATCTTTCCATTCAAAATTTAAAGTTGTTCTTCCCCTCATCCGAATATTTACATTTTCTTGTAAAGTTTGAAAAATATCCAGACCAATACTTACATTAAAAATAATTCTGTTGAAAAAAATCAAAATCCGTAAACCGTAAAGAGGTTGTAAACAAACAGGAGTTTATTAGCTCAAAAATTGTTCAATATCGAAGTAAAAATATTTCAAGGTATAATTTTATAAAATATTGTAGCTATAAGTTTGGTAGTATTGTTCTGTTAAATTAAATTTTTTTATATACATATTTTGGAATCTAATAAACTTAAAAATAATAATTTCTTTACTTTCACATTCTACCCAATTCGAACAAAGTTTAAAAGTTAGCAGGCAGATAAAAATATTTCGTACCCAATTCGGTCACTGGTTTTAAAATCTACCCAGTTCGGTTGCGCCGGTAAACCCAAACATAAAAGAATGAAACAGTGTTTTATTATCCCTAATAATAGGGATAATAAAATAAAATAAATAGTGGGGACAATAAAACATAGTGTTTATTATACCTAATGTTTGAAAACTCAAACGTAAATGAGTAAAATTTTATCGTTAGAATAAAATCAACATATTAAGAAAAGAATACGTTATGAATTATTTAACGTTGTCTAATTTGTTAATGAATTATACTCAATGAAAATTATTGATTAATGTATTAAGTAATTGTAACAAAATTCCAGGAATTATTTTGTATTGTTAAAAAGCACACTTTACAAAAAACCTAATAGCAAAAACCAATATTACAATTAATCTTTTCCCTTACAAAGTAAAAAAATATTAAGCTCTTAGAAAGGAATTATACAAAAATTTGAAACATATAAACATACCTTCAAACCATTTCTTAACAATTCTTCGGCAAAACATAATCCAATTCCTGATACTCCACCGGTTATCAAAGCTACCTTACCTTTTACATTCATCTTCTGTCTTAATTTCAAGTCAAACTGAGCAAGGATAAACTTGTTAACGTGCAAATGATGAAAAAAATAATTATAATTCAAACGAACGGCAACCCTAGACCGAAATCGTCAATATTTATATAAAAATATTTTATGCACGTAGATATTTTTTTGACGATTTAAGCATTTATAGTTCGTTAGATCATTGATTATGCTGTGAATAAAAATATACGTATCTTGCATCACTTTAAATATATTTAAAAAGGCCCAAAGACCTTGAGCGTTTTACTATCATTTTTTGCGATTATTTTAGTTTCTTTTATACGTCTTATCTTTTTTTAATAATTGTAACGAATGTGTATGCGTGATATTTTATTTTTAATGTAAACAACTAAATATTCCATACACATTTTGCACTTGATGTATTGGAACATTGCCTTGAAGCTTATACAAAACACCTTCGTTTTTATTTTTGTTTTTTCTTTCGTGAATTTGTAATTTCCGCTTAATGCATATTCATATTGCTATCCAGGCGAAATTATTACATAAAACTGAAAATATTTAATCTCAATTAAAAACTTTAGAAGGGAAGGTCGACTAATTTATTATTTAGATAAAATTTGGTTCACGAAGATCATGCAAAACAAAAAAATGTAGATAGAGAGCGGTATTGAAAATAGGTGTCAAACATTAAGGTAATTTTGATGGAACCTGTGGTTGATTAACTTAATGACTGAAGGTTGGGTTGATTAATAATTAAATATTAAACAAACAGTAAAATTTTTGAAAAAGAAACTATTTACGTTCTAGAAAGTATAGACAAACAATTTTTTTATGAAATATAAAATGTATGCTAATTTTTCTTATAGGTAATTTTGATGGGGCCTGTGGTTGATTAACTCCATCACTTAAGGTTGATATATAACCCCTTTCCACATTAATTTTCGTGTTCTGTATTCGTATTTCGACGACTAAGTTGTCATCATTAGCAGATAATTAAACACTGTCGCACCTGGAAAACTACGGCAAAAAATACTCATAAGAAAAACAAATTCCGTACACGATCTGTACCGTTGAAAGCCGGTACAGATCGTTTGCGGTATTTGTTTTTCGCACGGGTATTTTATGCCGTAGTTCTCCAGGTGCGACACTGTTTATTAGCTGCTGATGATGACAACTAAGTTGTCGAAATACGTATACAGAACACGAAAATTAATATGGAAAAGGGTTGTATATCAACCTTCAGTAATTAAACTGGGTTTCTTAACCCCTCAGGAAAGAAGAAGAAGCTTATTGTTTCATTTCGATTCGGTCTGATCTGGGTCATGTCCATGAAATTTAATCTATACATGTTTGTAATTTATTCGCTCTAATTTCTCAATTAATGCAATAATTACGTTTTAATGGTTACAAAATATTATATTAAAAGACAAATATCGTAAAAACGATCATAAGACAGGTGTTTACGAAATGTTTATAAGTGTTTTATGACTAGAGATGCAGGATGTCCTTTCCCGGCATTGTCACAACCAAGGATCAGCGTTATGTATTGTCTTGAATTGCAGACTCAAAGCCACGTGTATATTTCTACGTATACATACAACACATAGCTTGTTTATAATCAAATTTCATTGTGATGAATAAATGTATTTAACAGGTTTGTCAAGGTGAAAATGCTCCAATTTATTAATAAATTATAACCTTTAAACTGCTGCTTATTATGACTCTCTTACAAAGCAAAACTGGCTTCTCTATTTATTACAAGGTCTTTATGCTATTTCTTTTTCTAATTTACATCTTTTACGACCTTTTTAGGTAAATTACAGTAAATTTAAAAATTGGGAATTTTTGCGATAGTTGGCAATATGTAATATTTGTTAGATAATTTTAAAAAATCTATATTTTGTATTTTAAAATATATCGGATTTTTTATAGGACATAACAATTTTGTATTTAAATAATAAAATAGAATACAAAGGGTACTAGAAAAGTTTTGCAATACAGCTTTGTTTATTTAATTTTTTCAAAGTAATTTCCTCTACACTCAATACACCTCTCCATCCTCCGAAACCAATCTTTAAACCAGTTCTGCCAAGTTTCACTAGGGACTAAAGCACACTCGTTGTCCCAAGCCCGCAGAAGGTCCGCATCACTGGAAAACCGCCTCTCTTTTAGCTTCATTTTGACATGCGGGAACAGTGCAAAGTCTCAGGGAGCAGGATCTGGACTGTAGGGAGGGCGCTTGAGAAGTTTCAATTCTGTGCGGTCAAATGTTCGGTGCAGGCTTTGGCGTGGTGAGCTGTAGCATTATCTAGATGAAGAAACCAGGTGTCCATTCTAGACTTTGTCAGGAGATTCTGCATAGATCCAGTGACTTTAAGCAGACACTGTTCAGTATACCACTTTGCCGTGAGTGTCTTCTGTGTGTCCAAAACAACGCGTTCCACAATTCCACTCGATTTGAAAAATATAGCTATCATTTTCTTCTTTACAGATCGGGATTTTCTGACAACTACGGGTGTGTCCTCATTATCAAAGACCCAAACTCTGTTTTGAACTTTGATCGACACATCATAATAGTACAGTCAAGTCTCGTCACCTGTCACGATGTTGTTCACATACCGAGATTGTCCCTTATTAAACTTTTTTAGCATCTCCCGATACCAAGTCACACGTCGTGTCATCTGCTCTTCAGTCGGTCGACGCGGCACCCAGAGGGAACAAAGTTTCTTCACGTGCAAATGATCATGCAGAATCGAACGAATTGCTGACGCATTTAGGCCTGAAGTACCCTCTATCTGTTGGTAAGTCACTCGCCTGTCCTCGCCAAACATTTTCCTCACAGTAGTAACGTTTTCCTTCGTAACTGACGTTCGTGGCCTTCCCGGCCTCTCAGCATCCTCCACAGTTAAATTTCTCCATTGGAATTCTCTATACCACTTGAATATCGTTGTGCGATGTGGACAAACATCACCTAGTGCAAGAGTTATTTTTTCGAAGCACTAGTCTATGTTTAAACCACGCACGAAATTATAACGCAAAACTGCCCTTATCTCATTTCGTGACCACGATGCAAGCACTTTACACTCTCACTGCTAATAAATAACTGAGCGCATCGACATGGCGCGGCGGCTACTATGCACGTATGAACATGTCTCGACATGCAGCAACAAGCAGCTTCCTATGATTCACTGTTGCGTCATATTACAAAACTTTCCTAGTATCCTTTGTAATTGAAACATAGTGCTGAAATTTATTTCAGGTGCAGTACACATGTTTCATTTAATTATGGAATTTGATTTCGTTCAAACCAATTTTCCGCCATTCTTTCACATATATCGCACGAAACATTGGCAATTTCGCATTCGATATTGTCCCTGAGCTCCTTTAACTTTGTTGGCTTGTGGGCATAAACCAATGACTTAACGTAACCCCAATACAAGAAATCTAACGGCATTAAATCGTATGAGCCAGGTGACCACTCGGTCGGACCATTTCTCGAGATTACACGGTTACCAAACTTCTCCTTCAATAAATCAATTGTTTGACCAACTGCGTAGCATGTGACACCACATACCACTGGTGTCAAGTCCATCCAACTCTGGTCAAAAGTAGTCTTCCAACATGGCACGATAGCGACCTCCATTGACCATAACATGGCGATCATTTTCATCGACGTAATAAAAGGGTCCAATCACACCTCCGGCATTAAATCCACATCACACGGTCACAACGGTAATTATGAAAAATGTATATCTATGATGCTGTTAGAGAATGTATTATAATAAGAACATGCTCTATGTAATGGTGAATTCCTATCTAGAAAGGAGGAAGTTAATTACTTGTAATAACTTTGGAGCGTCTATGCCATGACATTGAAAATTATAAAGTAACTGATAACTGGTAATGAGAAATGGTTTGTTAACAATAATGTGGTGTGAAAACGGTTTTGGTCCTGACGTGAAGATTCGCCTCAAACATTATCGAAAGTTAACAATAATTATAGAAAGGTTCTCAGTATGTTCTCAAGCTCTTACCAACGAACGAAAACGAAACAATTTATTCAAGTATGGACTATTGGCAATTGGATAGTTTGAATGACTCCACCAATCGAAAACATTCAGAGTTCGTTAATTGAAAAGTACTATTATTTCACCACGATAACCACACATCTCATCAAAAATTGGTTTTTAAGAAGTTTTCGTTTATTCGACCTCCTGTAATAATGTCTCTACATTGTTCCGATTTAAAATTTTGGCCACCCACTAATGAAAGTGATCGAACTCTGTATTTTGTATTCAAAAACAAAATTTTACACTTAAAGTGCGACGAATTATGAAATTTTTACGAAATCACGTACTTTTTTGATATTTATTTTGAAAATTGGATAGATTGGCCTTTTCTGTCTTGTCTGAATTCTGTGTCACTCAAAAACTTGGCTATTTGATTACATTTTTTTAAAATTTAAGCATTTGAATATATTTAGTAGTTATATTTAAGCTTAAAAAATATTGATAAGCTACTACAAATAAAAATATTCGTTGATCTTTAATGCGAATTATTTATACTATAAATATACCATATATCTGACAGTATAAACTTTGTTCTTTTGAAGAACGTAATATCATATCTTATTTTATTAGAAATTTTTATACAAAATACAGCGTGTTTCAAAAAGAATATACGTATTACAAAGTATTATTTTGTCCAAACTATCTATTGGAGAAACGAATACATAGTTTAGTTTATTTAATAGCCGCTAGATGTCAGTCGTCTTTTTCTTGATAACCGTCATATGTGTAAAATGGCTATTCCGCAGCAGAAATCATTTAGTGTTCTCGAGTTTGCGAAGTGCAATTCCGTGATTACAGTGCAAAGACGTTTCAGGTTGAGCTACCAAATTGATTCTCCGAATGGGTAGAACATTCGCAGATGGTATCGACAGTTTGTAAATACAGGATGTGTATGTAAAGGAAAGCGTTCTGGCCGTCCTCGTGTTTCTGAAGAAAATGTTGCACGAATTCAAACTGCTTTCAAACGTAATCCTTCAAAATCAACTCGTTGTGCCAGTCGGGAGTTACATCTGCCTACAACAACAATTTGGCGTGTTTCGAGACGTCGGTTGGTTATGAAGCCGTACAAGTTACAGTTGTTACAAGCTCTGCGTCCTGATGACAAACGGAAACATGTGGCATTTTGTAACGAGGTTCATGATACTATTGATAATGATAACACTTTCGCACATCGCGTCGTGTTCAGTGATGAAGCGACTTTCCATGTTAGTAGTCTGATAAACAAACACAATGTTCGAATTTGGGGTCTACAGAACCCACATGCAGCCATTGAACATGTACGAGATTCGCCTAAAAACAATGTGTTTTGTGCGATATCCCGATCATCTGTTTACGGCCCATTCTTCTTTGATGGAAACACGGTTAACGGTCAGCAGTATCTCGCTATGTTACAAAACTGGTTGTTTCCAAGGCTGCCCTCACTGGAGTTGCCAAGTGCATGAATATCTGAATGAAACTCTACCGAATCGTTGGATTGGTCGTCAAGGAGCTGGCGACTTAGCATGTCTCAGCTGGGCTCCACGGTCACCGGATTTGACACCCTGTGACTTCTTCCTGTGGGGTTTCGTTAAAGTCAACGTTTATGTACCACCACTCCCACAGAACCTGGAAAAGTTGAAGAACCGGATCCGTACTGCCATAACATCAGTGACGAAGGATATGCTTGCCCGAGTATGGAAGGAATTTGAGTATCGATGTGATATTGTTCGTGTCGCTGATGGAGGACATATTGAACATCTATAATCTGAAGTTGAGAGGTTCGTAAATATGTGTGTAAAGTTTCATATTCGTATGTTTTAAAGTTTAATAAATATATTCGAAATACGTATGTCCTTTTTGAAACAGTCTGTACATATATTAATAAGAATTGACCAGAAACAGAAATTAAATCGACCAATACGTTTATTTACTTTTAATTATTACTAAACAAAATTTATAGATGATAAGTCTTTAACTGTTGAAAGTACAATACATATTTATGTATATCTTAATATAAATTATCTTATTTTATATTTAAACATTAATCCATACTCTAGTGTTGATATTCTCAATTAGTTTACCAGTAAAAGTAATATTAATAGAATACATTGTGATAATTAAAAATTATTAGCCATTTTACGACAGATGGCTCTGCGAGATATAAATGTATTTATATTCCGTTTAATAAATCATTACATATACGTCATAATCAAGCAACATACATACATTAATATAAGGATCTTTTCTAATATTGATGCCAAAAGAGATGACAGACATCATTCGCATTAATCTATTAGGCAAATGACTACAAGAAATACATTTGTTCGTACGATAAACAAGGAAAAACAATATTATATGTTCTGTGTTCAAATATTCACTTTCATTTGTTAAATTTAGCGTACACACTAGCATACATGTATTGTCAATACGGTACTTAACTTGACCAAGAACTATTATTTCATTTCTGCCGTGTCTCAAATTTTATAATAAACAAAGTATAACAATGGTTCTTTCAACTATTTATAGTATTAAATAAGTTGGAGAAGTACATATTTATAATGTTCATTATTTGGTAATCAACATGAGTAACAATTACTTAGTAATCTACAAAATTAGTAATTGTGTATTATCACTAGAAGGTTCTGCAATAATTATTAAGCAATCCGATAATAGAAATACAATTAATAGTAAAAGTATTCATCAAAGGGTATTTAATGAATAAGATAATTGCCAATTACACTGAATAGTGAATAAATATGATTCATAAAAAGGATATTAGAAAATTAAATTTTTATTTACAAATAACATACGCATATATTTCGACAATTAAGAAAGTGCATAGAGTAGTATACAGATCAGTTCGAATATCGTTTAATTTTATAATTAAATCATACACAAATATGGAAATAGATCTAAAAAAATGCATTGAAAACTTTTCTCTTTTAATAAATATTAATTTTCTTGTTTTAAAAAATTCCTAAATTCATGTTTGACCAACGATTGAACTAAGGACCCTAATGGTCCCACAGATTTTTTTCTTCATCGTACAGCAAATTTTAATGAAAAATTGTTCATTGCAAAATAACCAAGATAATCATGAATGTTTTTCTTAGTTTTGAAATTAATGTAGAAACTAATTCCGCAAAAAAGAAACAGATGAAAGCAGTATATATTACTGTGGGCAAAAAATAGTAAGACTTTGTTCATAATTTTTAAATTCTTAATTTATTCTTCCAAATCTATTTCGTCCCTCTCAAAGTAATCCCCCCTGACCCCAATACACCTGTGCCAACGTTTCTTCCAATTCTCGAAACAGTTGTTAAAGTCAATTTCAGGAATAGCCTTCAATGCGTGTAGCGATTCACGTTTAATGTCTTCAATTGACTCAAAACGGTTTCCCCGGAGCGGTCGTTTGAGTTTGCTGAATAGACAGAAGTCACACGGAGCTAAATCAGATGAATACGGTGGTTGCGGCACGGTATTGGTTGAAAATTTGGCGAAAACTCACGAAGAATTAATGCAGTATGCGACGGTGTATTATCGTGGTACAAAAACCAAGAGTTGTCGGCCCATAATTCTGGCTTCTTTTTACGAATAGCATTGCGCAAACGACGCATAACACTCAAATAGTATTCTTTGTTGGCAGTTTGGCCGGTCGGAAAGAATTCGGAGTGCACCACACCTCGATAATCGAAGAGAACTGTCAACATAACCTTGATTTTTGACGTGGTTTTTTGGGCTTCGGCTCACCTTTGATACGATATTCGGCCGATTGATCGTCTGTTTCCGGGTCATAAGCGTAGATCCAAGTCTCGTCTCCAGTTATGATGCCTTTCATTTTATCTTGATAGTCGGAAAGCATTGTTTCACAGACGTCAACGCGACGCTGTTTTTCGAAAAAATTGAGTGATTTTGGAACGAATCGTGCTTTCACTTTTCTTAGGCCCAAATGATCTTTCAAAATGGTTTTCACTGATCCTTCAGATATTCTAACGATGCCAGTAAGGTCTCTGACTGTTAATCGTTGATTCTCAAGCACCAATTCCTTGTTTCTATTGACGTGTTGATCATCAGTTGATCATCGTCCTGGACGTGGTTAGTCATCAACGCGTTCTCGACCCTCTTTGAATAATTTTTACCAATTAAAAACACTTGCTCTCGACAAACAATTATCACCGAAGGCCTTTCATTCTTAACGTTTCGGCACCAGAAATTTGATTCCGTACACAAAATTTAATGGAACTTCTTTGTTGAATAATTTCACTCATTGTAAAAATCGCCGAATGCACTTTTTGTACTTCAGAAAGACAAGCGTATACTAAACACTAATGATTATTTTGATGTGACATTTGGCACTGATGTCACTGACTGTCATACCAACCTAGAAAAAAAATATTTCGACGAATGGGTTTTCGCGCGAAATTTAAATTAAAAAGTCTTACTATTTTTTGTCCACAGTAGTATATATATATATACAAGGGTAGCCGTTTATATTTCGGGAATAGCAAACAATTTTTGTTATCGAAAATAGTTTTATTGCTATTCAAAATATTCTCCTTGAAAATCAATGCCTTTTTTGCATTCATTTAAACAAATCCGAAAAGCATTGTTCCCAATGTGAAGGCGGTATCTCCAAAATATGAGTTTTGAATGCCTCAACTGCCTCTTCCGGCGTAGAAAACCGTTGACCACGAAGATTATTCTTCACGTGTAATAACAAAAAGAAATCACAAGGTACTTGATCGGGCTGTACGGCGGATGGCTCATCAATTCAATGTTTTGCACAATTGGACCGTTTGAATGAATGCGTCAGCTGAAAACGTCCAGAACTCCTTAATCATAAAGCGGTGGTATTTCGTCACGACCCAGCAACATGAGAAGACCACATACAAATTTGGTTGCCCGTCAAAAATGATTGGATGAGATGTGCTGCTATACCCACCATACTCCTTAGACTTCGCACCTTCAAATATAAAAAAAAATTCACTTATAAAGAGAAGTCCTATGAACTAGAAATTATGAAGCTCACCGAGAGATAGTAAAAAGTTGTCAAAGAAAATGGATAATATATAATTGATTGTTCTTTTTTATGTTAATAAATGTCTATGAGATATATTGGAAAAATACGTCACGATTTTCCCGACAACCCAATTAATAAATACTGACTTTAAAAATAAAATTGAGTTTCTCCAATCAGACAGGAAAAATTTCACTTCCTCGTAATATAGCACAGTACAACATGAGATCGCATAGCGTTTCAAATTCCTAGAGCTCGCACTAAAGCACTGTATACAGCGTTTATTAATTCACATACATATATTAAAAATGTAGGGCCCATATCGGTTTATACTTATCTAGACCTAACATCGAAGAAAATCGAAATAAATTGAAAAAACATTTCCTTTAAAACGAATAATAAAAACAGGTATGATAACAAAAAATAATAAAAGAAAACAAAAAAAGGCGAGAAATTTGAAATCTAAGAGTTGAACTGCAAAATATAGAACACTCCCATTCTTCCCCTTGAAGGGATAAAAAATTGAACACTGAGATGAAAACCTTCCTATAGCAATCAAACATTACTTTTGGTTTAAGACTGTATACAAAATAGAATAGAATATAATAACTAATGTATAATTCAAGAAAAAATAATAATACAGCATCATTTCTTCCATTTCTTTTCTTTCTTGGCATAGCCTTTTTTCTGAAATAATTATAATCAATACCTTGAAATTCTGATTACGCAAGGTTATCGAAACCATCCGTTATATGTATTGGGAGTACTACTTTGTTTTTGTTTCTGAAAATGTTAGGGTAGCATTAGAGGTAGCAAAGAAAATATTTTCGTGATAACTGTGCTTCCAAATAAACTGGAAGTCGCTACTAGCTCATTTATTTTAAATGGAAGACGTATTGTATTCTGTAAGTAATTCTGGGGAGACTTTTCTGTACCTAAATTCAACTATTTTAGAGACATTTGAATTTTTTTTAAAGCATCTGGTTTACATCATTATTATTATTGCGTAGATTTCTTGCACTTCCTCAGCCTAACGCCGAGAAACATTTCACTCAACCCATATGTCTATGGGTTTTGGTTTGGACTGTATACGGCTGATATTATACGGTTCCATTATCCATCACAAAACAGTATTTACAAGTTTTATGATGTTTTATACGCCCATTTAAAGGTTACTATAGCTGCTATTGTATTGATCAAATGATGAATATTATTTAGGTTATATTAGGTTATGAGATCTATCGTTAATTGGGAAATTTTCTGACTATTGCTGTTGTTCTTATAATTGCTGCTTTTGTATGCTTATGTGTGTATGTAGATTTATTTCTAGAGTTTGTATGTGATAGAGAGGTTGTTTTGTTGTAATACCTGTTACTGACACCGCAATTGGTACTTTGTATTGTTACTTTTGGTTCCGAAGCTCTTTTGGTCTGATTACAAGTGGTGTATAGTTTACCTATTCTCTCTTGCTCTATTTGTGTAATGTTTGTGTCATTTAGTATCACAAAGTATATTATGAAACTTTTCTTTTGCTTTTTATTATCGATAAGTATAGTGTCTGTCCTGTTACTAGTATATTGTTTATCTGTGTGTATTGTCCTGTCCCAGTATAATTTGTAATCATTATTTTTGAGGAAACTTTCTGGGGTGTATTTTTAATATGCCGTGCTAATTTTGTTGATGTTTGAGTGCATGTTCGTGGCGTATAATTTTTGCTGCAATATTATGTCTCTCTGTATAATCCTCGCTAGCAAGTAGTTTACACTCTCCTGTTTTATATTCAGTAGTTTCTTCGAACTGGTGACATTGTCTGGAATTATCATTTTCTAAAGGTTGTTTAATTATATAGTTCTTTGTGGCAATTACATCGTCTTGTATTGTTAAAAAAAATCCTTCTGCTTGTGGAAGTAAATGTGCCATTTAGCCATTGCTATGATAATCCTTTATCTATGTTTATGTCTTACATGAAATCGTAATGAGTACCATGTAGTGTTTTCTGAACAATTTCTCTTTTTTTTGTTGCGTGGTTATTATTTGAATTTTGCTTTCTGCGTTTTTTTGCTTTAGATTTAATGGTGTACATTTGTTATCCATTAATACATTTGGTTTGTGTATTGGAGTGTTTTTGTTTTGAAAGTATTTTCTTAGATTTGGTACTTGTGTATTGTGTAATGTTTGTATATCTACTATAGCTCTGGATTTAGTAGTACGTTCTATGCAAGAGTTCGGACGAAGCATACGATATTTTGTTCATTTTATTCTATTAAGACGGTTCAACTCTTCTAGTTCTGTGTTGGACCATTTAATTATGCCGAAAGAGTACATGAGAACTAGTATTGCTTATGTATTAATTGCTTTAAATATATTTTTTAAGCTTTAATTTCAATACAGATGTTATTCTCTGTTCATATTTTCTTTTGTTGTTTTGCATATGAATGGTTTATTTTTGTATTTTGTTCAAACTATTATTATTTGCTATAGTTATTCTGGCACTGAAAATGGTGATATTTGCAACATAAATAGAACGCCCCTTAAGCTTGGCTTTGATTCTTTTATTTATGACAAATCTTGTACAGAATGTTCAGAAGGTTGCTTCCGATAGGTGCAACTTTAAACAATCAAAATTTTTGTTTCAAATACAATTACTTCTATATCTATCTTCAACCCTTTTTATACTAGAGTTTTTTGTTGATTTGATAGAATGAGCCATAAAGTACAATAATTATTGGATGTATAGTTAGTATAGTATAGAAAATTACAGGTAATGTCAAAAATAAACAATTAGTGTTTACAATTTTTATTTGGTGGTTTACTCGCAGTAACCAAAATGGAAACGAGAAATACTTACATATGGGCACTTTGAACTTATTTTATATTTATGGAGAATGTAATGAGATTGTTCACAGAACTTGTTGTATATTCAATGAGAGATATTATTTACCACCAATAAATAAGAAAAAATTTAGACGAATTAAATAAAGACTTTATACGATTAGGGAATATGAGGTCTATTAGGTCACGACCGGAATATATCGTAGATGAAGAAGCAACTGAATGTCGATATCATGAGTAGAATGTGGATTCATGATATTGATAGAGAGATCACCATGTTCCATGATAGTTGGATCGGGCGTAACGAATAGTGGCGATGGCTTGCCTGGCTCAAATAAAAGAAAAAGTGGAGCAAAGAGAAGGATCAATATTCTGTCAACTAAATCGTCAACAGATTAGAAACGCATGCATAAAAAGAGTTCATTCGAGAATATTAAACGGAGAAAATTTCGAACAATGACAGTAAGTGCAAAAATAATTAGCATAAGTAATAAATTGTGAAACGATCAGGAAAATCTCCAATATTAAATATCTCAAAGTAGATATTAGAAATGGAACTTGTTCTAGGTAAAATGTAAGTACAAAAACTGTTCAAAGAACATCGACTCATGCTGGTATACATGAATGAATAGCCCAGAAAAAATCGTCTGTAGGTTAGAAGAATAAATCGAAATTATTTGGTTTAAGATTAAAATTATTCTAGAGAACATAGTAATTAAATGCAAAGAATTAAATAAAATAAAATTAGTATATAACTACAACAGCCAATCGAGTGTAGTGCTAGAGAAGTCTGAGAATACATACTAAAGACTATCAGTAGCTAAATGTTAATTGTGACGAAGACTTACATTATACGAGGGTAGTCGTTTATATTTCGGGGACTGGCAACACTGTTAGTGTTACCTCCCATCTGATGATTGCATCGTGAAGTTTGTCATTTTTGACATAATATTTACCTTGACAGTTTTATTATCCGGTCGCTACTTCTATTATTGATAGTAACTTGAAAATTGTATGTCAGCGAAACAATGGAATTAACTCGCGAACATTTTCATAACTTTCGGCGTAGATTATCTCAATCAATTCTTTATATAGTGATGAAGTACCATCGTTGGTATAGTGAATTCAAACTTTGACGGCGTTCTTTGGACGATGAATTTCGTGAAGGTCGTCCCACAAATGTTGTTGCGTCGGAAAACATTAATGCAGTGTCTGAATTGATAACGCAAGACCGTCATGTGACACACCGTGAGATCGGTGCATCTCTAGGTATGAGTAACACCAGCGTGAATAAGATCCTGCATGAACATTTAGCCGTTAAGAAGCTATGTTCACGTTGGGTACCACATAATTTGACTACCGCCTAAAAAAGGACTCGCGTCGATTGGTGCCAAGAAATGTACAAAAAATATAATGGCGGTGCTTCAAAGAACATTTATAAAGTCATCACAGGTGATGAATCTGAGATATATACGTATGAGTCCGATAGTAAACAGCAGTCGACTGTGTGGGTATTCCAAGATGAGCCAAAACGAACAAAAGTTGTTCGCGCTCGAAGCACATCAAAACAAATGGTCTGTTTTTTCGAAAAAACCGGTCACGTTGCAACCGTGCCTTTAGAGAGTTATAGAACGGTCAGTTCCGAATGGTCCACAACTACTTGTTTACCAAAAGTTTTTGAAGAAATAAGGAAAACAAACCGAAAACGACAGATGATTCTTCACCATGACAATGCGAGCTCTCACAGATCAGTTCAAACAATTGAATATTTGACCGGCCAAAACATTGATTTGATGAGCCATCCGCCGTACAGCCCTGATCTAGCACCTTGTGATTTCTTTTTGTTCCCACACGTGAAGAATAAACCGCCTTCACAGTGGCAACAATGCTTTTCGGATTGGTTTAAACGAATGCAAAAGTGCATTGATTTTCAAGGAGAATATTTTGAAAAGCAATAAAACTATTTTCGATAATAACAATTTTTTTTTGTTTGCTATTCCCGAAATGTAAACGTGTGATATCGAATGAGAAATAAACGAAAGAAAAACAGAATAGAAACGAATAAATATATTAGAAAGTGATGATGGTGTATGGAAAAATAATTGAATGTTTTCAGCAACTACACGCATATATATGATATATATGTATGTATATTTATTTCAGCAATCGCATACGGACCGAACACTATGTTGGGAAAACTGGTGGGAGGTTCAATTCAGCTGTAATACGCGTAGTCGTTTCAGTCAGTTCCGCGACTTCAAATCGTAACCAAAACAATAACTTAGACAACAGGTGATACCCTTTATAGTGATAAGACTATAAGACTGGGTAAGTAATTATAATAGTGTAAGCCTCATATATTTTGGTGTAAAATTTTTATGTTGTTGTTTATATTGTTGTTTATATTGTAAACGATAAATTTCTAAAACGTTGCAACAACTTAACGATCTTCTTTCTAATATATGAAACTCATTAAGTCGCAAGTTAATTATTTTTTTTATACGTGATTTTATTAATTCATATGATGAAACGCTTCATAACGCCGTTTTGGTATGAACGTCTGAAAATCGATACATGCAGACGCGCATGTTTTTTTGTTTTCGGGGGTTGTTAATGCCCAGTCAGGTTTTAACGTTTGAGATCACGAATATGCAGTTTTATGGTCATAAGAAATGATTTTATTAATACTTTTATGCCCTAATATTTCTGGGAATTATGATAAGATATAGCCATATCAACATATACATTTAATGAATAGTGCATTTACAGGTATTACATAAGCGTATACATGCAATTAAATTCGGATATAGTGAATAGTGTATGAATAAATACGTAACATTGAATAGTTGCGTTACTACTATAAATAGAAATGATTCTTATTATAAATATTAGAAAACTTTAACACGCCTCAAAATATCAAACTTTTGCACATTGACGAATTATATTTCTTCATCAATTATTTTCCAAAATTGCCAATTGGGACTTTAAATTTGTTATTTTGTTGGTAAAATTTATTGCAAAATAAATTGCTGGAAATGTAAACATGCAATTATATAAATGAAAATATATTTTGAAAAGTAGTACGTCTTAAATATTCATATATTGAAAAATGTCACGTTAAAATTATTGTTGCGTAAAATATAAATAATGTAAGTTAACTAGTATATAAAGTATTTATATTTATTGAATAAATAATTACACTAATCATATAAAATAAATGATAAGATAAAATTTGTGAGATGATTTAGTTTATCAAATTGTTTGATGGTATAATATATTTAATATTTACCACATTTTGAGTATATGTATATACAATGTGATTCTAAAATGATTGTGATGAGAACGGTTTGAACTTGCCGCCACATAGAATTTTTCGAATGTTCTTTACATTTGAGTCTTTCATGCATCTTTGTTATCATTATTCATTGACTTCTTAAAGAGAGTGGTTAGTAAATATGAGAGATGTCTCCAAAGTTTTAGGAATTTGGCTATAATTCTTTCATTTCCACAATTTTTCTCAAAATTACAATGAATGTTTTTAAAATAATCTCTATTTAATTGAATATACGTATCCCAATGTGAAATTCATTTTTTTAAATCGTGCTCAGAACTTTTTCAGAGTCTCTGCAACCGCCTATTTATAATAAGTTTTACCTCATTTAAACTCTGAAATCGAACACTTCGTAGTGTTTGTTTGAAAAACAAACACACTTTCAAATTTTGAACAGATGACAATCACTAGGAGACAAATTTGGTGAATGAGGTGGATGTGGAAGTAATTCTCAGCGCAATTCGTTTAAAACATCCTTCGTTTTTGATGCTTTATGAGGTCTTTAATTGTCCTGTCAATAACGGACGCTTGCGTAGTTCCCCAAGTCTTTTTTTTTGCAAAACGCCTGTCCTAATCAGCCAGATAAAAGATTAGAATAATATTCTGCGTTAACTGTAGTACCTTTCTGTTAGTAATACATAAAAATAATTCCCTCGCAAATCTCAGGATACAGTAAGCATTAATTTCTTTACCGATGGAACTGCATATGCTTTAAACGAAGGCCCTTCTGCAGGTTTACGCTTTTCTTTAAACTGATTTTTTGCTTAAGGATGAAATAAGGTATCCATGTTTTATGCGTTGCTAAAATTGGTCCCTTAAAAACCTTTGAAGTTGGTGGCGTGTGCCGAACTTGGGTTTCTATTCCAATTCTAATAGTCTTGGTACCCAACGTCCAAAATCTCATGAACCTGTCATGTACCTATTCCTCCATTAACATTAATTTCACGAATAGTTATTCGCGTATCATCTTTAAGTACATTCTTCACGGCAGCAATGTTTCTTTAATTTGCAGAGGTGCTCGAGTATTCTTTACTTTCTTTACACAAAAAGAAAATGATTTATATTGTTCTGTGATTTAGCTGCGTTTTCCATTGTTGCAAAATCGATGGTACGGAAATACGTCTCTGACAGTCAAGAAACTGAAGTAAACTAAACAATATTGCACAGAATAGCTGCATTTTGAAGCATAAGACTTGTGACTGACCAATAGAGTGACCTATAAGAGTTATGTAATTAATCTAGTGCCAGAAATTAGATTATAGAAACATCACTCACAGTTGTTTGGAATGAGCTTCTCCCGGAGCCTACAGAACATCTTATTAGAAGCATGCCCGCGCGAATGGCAGAATATATTTGTTTACGTGAAACGACAACTCATAATTTGTATTAAGAATAAGTTCTATTTACGTTTACTATTAATTTAGATGTATTCAACTCAAATGTATGTATTATAAATGTTGAGAAATTAATAAAACTAATTCGTGACAGTTATCAGACATTCTCTAAATTTTAATAGATAACATTATAACGTTTTCGTATTTAAAGTTACAGTGAAAATGACATACTTAAAATAATTAAATATAAGATTAGTTTACAGATGCTTAATATCAATCAGTTTCCTTGAGATTTTTAATTGATTGTAATCTATCTGGAATACATTTTACTAATTTTTGTGTTTAAGCTAACGAAATTTTGTTCTAAACATGTTTTTGATTGAATATTCAATTCCTACGAAAATTTGTTTCTAATTGGGTCACAAATTTACAATAATATTAATTAATGCTCTGCTATTAACATAGTGCATCTATTGTTGATAAAATTTAAAATATTTGGCAGTGCATTCGATTTTAAAATGCTTCTTAAGAAATGTCAAATATATAAATCTTTTCATGTTGCCTTTATGAAAGTGAAGGCTTCCTATCTTTAGAACAAAAACTGTACCATACCATTACTAGCTCATCTCCATGTTTGATGGTTTGTTTTTATGTGCTGATGTTTTGTCATTTTTTGCTTCCAAACATAAACTTTTTACTCTGAACCAGAAAGATCAATTTTACATTAATCAAGGAATAAAACTTTTTACCAGAAGTCGAAATCTTTATTTTCCGAATTCTTTTATCCTTCTGACCCATGGACGATTTGCTCGGACTATTCGCTTATGTAAATCAGCATGACTCAATGTTCTTTAAGCAGTTTTTGAATTTATATTTTACCTTGCACAATTTTTGGACATTTAAAACTGGATTTTCTCCTTCATTGTTCATGGTTATTAATTATTGCACTTATTGCCACTTCTTTTTCAAGATTACGTCGTTGGATGATGTGTTGTATTGTGATGAGCTTGTCTTGAATATGTTTGTCATTTTCTGTTGAATTAAAAATTAAAAACTCGTGTTTTTTAAGCACTATGTGCCCGCCTATGTTGTATTTTATTGAGTTGTATATTAACACTACATTTTCAAGGCTACATCATTTTTATTACAACTTTCAATATGCAATAATTATGATGTTATTGCTTAGAACTGATATTTGTCAGAAATCAATTTTATTATTACATCTCAAAAATGATTAAGAAAACGTATGTTATTACTTCTAAATTACTATGCTTAATAGTTTTAGTATTCAAATAAATTTTATAAAAGTACATTTTCTTAAAAAGCAACCAAAAATTTATTTTCAATAAATATTAAAAAGGCATTATTTTATAATATATAATTTTTAGGTTCGTAAAAATAAATAATAAGTTATCCAATATATAAAGTATTAATATTTCTAAAATAAATAATTATAGAAATCGTACAAGTTAAATGATTAAATGATAAGATACATAATAATCGTTCAGATATGTTATAATACATAGAAAAACATCTAATACAATTTACATATACGCCGGCAGCTGTTTGTATTTCGGGAATAGCAAACAAAAAAAATTTTTTTATTATTGAAAATAGCTTTATTGCTTTTTAACATATTCACCTTGAAAATCAATGCACTTTTGCATTCGTTTAAACCAAAAAGCATTGCTGCCACTGT
Organism: Dermolepida albohirtum; assembly: GCA_031893035.1. NCBI lineage: Eukaryota > Metazoa > Arthropoda > Insecta > Coleoptera > Scarabaeidae > Dermolepida > Dermolepida albohirtum. The sequence continues at coordinate 38,476 of JAVIWB010006917.1, read as the reverse complement.
GAAGGCGATATTTCCAAAATAAGAGTTTTGAATGCCTCAACTACCTCTTCCGGCGTAAAAAACCGTTGATCAGGAAGTTTATTCTTCACGCGTGTGAACAAAAAGAAATCATAGGGTGCTAGATAAGGGCTGTACGGCGGATTGCTCATCAATTTAACGGGTCAAATATTCAATTGCTAGAACCGACCTGTGAGAGCTCGCATTGTCATGGTGGAGAATGATCTGTCATTTTCGGTTTGTTTTCCTTATTTCTTCAAAAACTTTTGGCAAACAAATAGTTGTGTTACCATTCGGAATTGACAATTCTACAACTCTCTAAAGGCACGGTTGCAACGTGACTGGTTTTTCCGAAAACAGGCGACCATTTGTTTTGATGTGCTTCGAGCGCGAACAACATTAATGTTTTCTGACACAACAACATTTGTGGGACGACCTTCACGAAATTCATCGTCCAAAGAACGCTGTCCAAGTTTGAATTCACTATACCAACGATATACTGTAGTTTTTGATGGTGCTTCATCTCAATATAAAGAATTCAGCTCGTCGATGCATTCTTGTTGAGATAATCCATGCCGAAAGGTATGAAAAGTAATTGCACGAAAATGTTCGCGAGTTAATTCCATTTTTTCGCTGACATAAAATTTTCAAGTTACTGTCAACAATAGAAATAGCGACCGGATAATAACAGTTTAAAAATGTTGACAATGTCTTTAAATACATACAGTTGAAAATGATTAAAATGTAAACGAATCATGGTGGATTCTCGAAAACAATTAACCTACCATCGATGTGCATAATAATTTCGAAAAATAGTTAGCGTATTATGCATCCGCATTGCATAATTTATGCCTTTATATACGCTCATTATTTACAAAGCCAATTTATTCTTATTTAACACTTTTAAGAATATAAAAATGTAGTAAAATGAGAATGGCGTTAATTGAATGATTTTATTTTTCATTAAAATAGTTGTTTGTTTCTGTAAAATTAAATTCAAATTACAAAAGATCTCTTAATGTTGAGCTTAATAAAGTAGAACACAATATTTCGTAATAAATACATACGCGATTACATTCAAAACTGCTTTATTCATGTTTCTGGACGTGTCATTCATCTCCCATTTACAACTTAATTCATCATTACCGTTCAATCATCCGGATTATAGTTAATACTCCAAGCTTTTATTTAAATTTATTTGATGAGGCGCATTACTCCTCTTTTTTTAGCTGCTGTAATCTTGTGTATGCCCTGGTAGTATTCCCAATTCTTTTACAGTATCTGGTAATTAAATTAGCCCATGCTTCAATTATAATGAATAATGTATTTTAAATGCATATTATTGTACTGCCCCGGAAAGGTAAATGTGCATCTTTCTTAAATACACAGACTGTTAGTCTATAATATACATATATTTATTTATTTTATTCATAGTATTAAGTTTCGGATTCGCTAATTCCTTATTGAAATCTTTACCCGCACTCGTGTGTGAATGGGTGGCATAATGCGTTTGTGCAAGTAAAATTTATTCAGAATTGTTGAAACTTGAATTTATCGTTTTTACTTTAGTGTCTTATAGTTAGATTAGTGGTGTGCTGATTTTTTGCTTTATATTTTTATAACGAACTTTTCTGCCATGAATAAGGCGAAAGATATAAACAGTGAAAAAATTAGAATAGAAACTTTTTTAAAAACTGATTTATATTCTCAATGCGAAATTGCTAGAAAAGTAAAAGTTTCTTGAATATGTTTGTCGAACAGTGGCAAGAATATTGAAATAAATATATTCTATTGTTGTAAATATGTGTTCAAATCCGTTCTAGCATGTATAATATAGAAGTATACGTTTTAAATTTCATACGTTTGGATATTATTTCGTTAAAACTCTAAAATTGTAGGGTGGACTAATTTAATTAGCAGGTACTGTATATTTGCAATTTATTGTCCAGTCATCATCATTGCGAACGTTTATATTTCCTGCACTTCATTCCACCGCCCTTTCCTTGGTCATTTTCGTCGTGGTTCTAATGAAGTTCAATTGTTTATTCTTTTTATCATTTCTATTGATGCCTTCGTTGTGTCTCATTCTTGCCAGATACTGTGCTGTTATATAGATTTTCTCCTCCCGGTTCCGATTCTGTTTTGTTTGCTTTTCTTTCTTCGGGATTTTTCTTTTTTTGTTTATTATCGTTGTTCCATTGCATGTGTAATAATTAGTTTGGATTTGGTTACCCTGTATATATTTGTTGTATAAATATATGTTGTTTGATTGCTAATAATTTTACTCTTTAGTTATATATCTAGCTTGTTTTAAAATTCCGTGTACTCTTTCTTTCACTGTTTATCCTATAGTCGCTGCTAGATAATTAAATAGCTTTCTGTTCTTTATCTATTCTTCTTCTTCGTTCTCATCTTCATAGTTATATTTTGTTTCCCTTCGTTTACCTGTCATATGAATTTTCTTGTTTCCCTGTCCAGTGGTTAGTTTTATTAGTTCTACTTTTATGTTTGATATTACTGTTAAATCATCGGCGTAAACTATTATTTGTTTTGATCATTAACTATGTTTTGTGTCCAGTTTTGTTCTTTATACGATGCCTTCCAGTGCCAGATTGAGGCATTCGGCAAGCACCTATATCATAGTTCGATGACGAATACATCTGATAAGGAAACGGCTGACTACAGGTATGCTGTTTATACAGCATATTCACTTAAGATGCAATGGTTCAAATTGTTCAAATTTATGTTGAAAAACATTGTTCAATTCGAGAAACTAATCTGGCATTACGTGCATTTTATGGTGCTCATAATCGTCCATCAGAGCGATTAATTCGAGAAACTATGAACCGTTTTCGCAATACGTTTACTCTCAACGATAATATGCATCCCGTAAGACGTCGTACAGTACGCGCACAACAAGCGATTGATGGTGTGCACCGTAGTATTGATGATGATTCAAATGCGTCAATTCGTCGTCGTGCTCAACAATTAAACTTGTGTCCATCCATTTTATGGAAAATTTTGAGTAAAGATCTCGGTTTACGTGCTTACAAGATTCAACTTGTACAGGAATTGAAGCCACACGATCATCGTTCGCGCCGTACATTTGATGAATGGGCCGAAAGGAATGCTATTGATGGACAATTTCATTTGAAAATTTTGTTCAGTGATGAAGCACACTTTTGGTTAAATGGCTATGTTACCAATCACAATTGTCGAATTTGGAGCGATGATAATCCACAAGCCATTGTTGAAACACCATTACTCCATAAAAAGTCACCGTTTAGTACGCTTTATGGGCCGGTGGAATCATTAATCCATATGTCTCCAAAAATGATGATCAGACGTTACAGTCGACGGTGAGCGGTACAGAGATATGATTTCTAACTATTTAGTGCCTCAATTGCAAGGCATCAATGTTGCAGACATGTGGTTTCAGTAGAAGGGCGCCACATGCCACACAGTGCGCGATGCATTTAATTTACTGAAAGAAACATTTGACAAACGATTAATTTCACAAATTGAACCTGTGAACTGATCACCTCGTTCGTGCGATTTGACGCCATTAGATTATTTTCTCTGGGGATATGTAAAATTGCAGATCTACACCGATAAACCTGAAATTGTTGAGCACTTGGAAGCCAACATTCAACACGTTATTGCCGAAATACAGCCTGATTTGCTGGGAAGAGTGTGTGAAAATTGGACATCCAGATTACGCTATATATACGCCAGCCGCGGCGGCCACATGCCCAAAATCATATTCAAACATTAATGCCACAAATTTATCTTTTACATAAAGCCAATTTCGTGGATATTAAACACGTTTTTATGTATTTTATTTCAATTTAAAGTTTTCCGCCTCCAAAAAAAAACCATATATAATATTTTTCCTGAACGTCTTAGTTAATTATACAATATTTAATTCAGTCACTACTGTCAAATCTGTACCACCATTATCAATTTAAATACAGACTAGTAACCTTAATAAAACTTTTACACTCTATTGACCCCATTTTCATGTGTAAGTATTTGTAGTTAAATATTTTTCCTGGACATGCAATACAATATTTAATTCAGTCACTAATCTGTACCACCGATGGGCTATTCATTATCAATTTAAATACAGATTAGTAACCTTAATAAAACTTTTAAACACTATTGACCGCATTTTCATGTGTAGGTTTGTAATTGACAATATTCTTAGAATCACTAACTAAATACAAAATTGCAACAATGCACCTTATCTTCATAAGATATGTATTCCTATTAGAGTTCAGAGCAAGGTATATTTAACATATTCCAGAATACATTAATGAATAAACGCAATTTGTGAATAAAAAATAATACATTCACTAATAATATAAATAAATTTAGGAGTACTATTTACAGTTAATTACTTAAATTTCAAAATGTTTACGTAAATATATAATAAACAATGCACTTGCGGTTTTATTATTTCTAATCTTATCAGTTACATTAAACTAATAACTTAATATGTTTAATCTCTTACTAGTTCTGGTAAAAACACTTTAAATTAAACACATTTAATGCGTTGTTATGCTGCAACAAAAATTTAGAAAACGATAGATAGACAAGTGTAATGAGCAAACATGAAATCGTTTTATTGAAAACAAAAAAATATATATTCACAATAGATGTTAAATTAGTTGAGTCGTGTTATCTTTATTGAGGTTAGTTTACATAACAAGTTTTATTTATTATCTAATTCCTAACATATAATATAATTTTATGTAATAAATAGTTATATAAAATTTACCAGAAAAATTATAATTTTCCTGGTACTAATTCAAATTACGATATTTAGATAAATACGAGGGTGGTCCCATAAGTACCCGGCCTGATCTAAAGATGGCGGTAATTGTTTGAAAAATATCACTGTATTAGAAAGTACACAATCTATAAAGCATATGTTTCAAGTTTGAAGGCGCCACGTTGTTTAGTATTTGTTTGGCAGCCATCAATATTGAACGTTTTCAGAGAATTTGTAAAAATGGAGAAAATTAGTCATCGTTACGTGATACAATACTTTTATTTGAAAGGCCTCAGCCCAACCGATATAAAAGCTGAACTAGGTTCTACTCTGAGTGAGTAGCTGCTCCTTCGTTTACAACAGTGAAATATTGGGTAGCAGAGTTTAAACGAGGCCGTGCGAGTTGCCAAGACGAGCATCGCAGTGGTCGACCAAATGAGGTGACGACTCCAGAAATGGTAAAGAAAATCCACAAAGAGGTACTGGATGATCGTCGACTCAAAGTGTGCGAGCTAGCAGACATAGTAGGCAATTCAAAAAGTGCGCTATATTGCATATTATTTGAAAATTTGGACATGAGAAAACTGTGTGCAAGATGGGTGCCGCATTTGCTCCCACTCAAGCAAAAAAAATGTTTCAATTGAGTGTCTAGCGAAGTTTCACAGCAATAAAACAGAATTTTTGTGCCGCTTCATAACCATGGCTGAAACATGGGTCCATCACTACACATCCGAGACAAAAGAACAATCATAACAATGGACTCAAAAGGGAGAACCGGCTCCAAAGAAGGCGAAGACCGTTTCATCTGCAGGCAAGGTCATGGCATCGGTTTTCTTGGGATACGCGTGGAATAATTTTCATTGACTATTTTGAAAAAGGAAAAACTATCAACGGCGAGTATTATGCAAACTTATTGCAACGTTTGAGCGAAGAAATCAAGCAAAAACGGGCGCATTTGGCTAATAAGAAAGTGTTGTTTCATTAAGACAATGCACCAGCTTATAAATCCGTTATTGCAATGGCCGAAATTAATGAATTAAAGTTTGAATTGCACCCTATTCGCCAGATTTAGCCTCCTCGGACTATTTGCTGTTCCCAAACTTGAAAAGATTGCTCAGTGGTCAAAGATTGTCCAACGATGAAGAAGTGATGTCGGCAGTTAATGGCTACTCTGAGGAACAAGGGTATCGAACTTATTGAACATCGCTGAGAAACTTGTATAGAAAGGAGATTGTGTTGAAAAATAAATATATTTCTTTCCAAAATTTTTATGATTTCTTTGTTGGGTCGCGTACTTCTGGAACCACCCTCGTATACCCAGTGTAACCCAGTTTTTAATCTTTAGACCAGTTTTATTGCCTATTTTTGTTCCATTAATGAAGAACATGTTATATGAAGAAGTACTACTATATTATTTAATTTCGTTACCTACATATATACATTACAATAATTTTCATATTTCCATTTCTCATTTCCAATTTTATATTGTACTCCTATTTCCATTGTTAGATCTATTTGATGTCACATTCATAGCTTTAAATCTTTGTATTTATTGGGTATCAAGTGAGCTATAGCACTTCCAGAGGCTTTCTTAATAATTTAGAAGCACAGTCTCACAAATCTCACATTGCCAACAATTTAACAGCTTTATATAACAACCATATTTTAGCTTTATTTATAATTAATATTGAAAAAAACCTCTGAGTTCACCCTCACCGAGAAAGTCTTAGTTGCTTTTACAAATAAAGTAAATAACTTAAAATAAATGTATTTTTTTATTTTTACGTATTGATGTATCCTGACGTGAACATACAGTGCAGTATTGTTGGTTCAGTCAAACGCTTACGACAGGACTGGTTGAAATATGTTTGCATATTTGGAAAATGAGTGTTTTAGGTCTAATAAAGTGATATTCGTGAATTTAAAAGATTCCTTCGTATTACTTTCATAGTCTTGGTTTTCACCTTAACACTGTTTTATACGCACTATAGTTTTGAAATTGGCTTGCATACATTATCTGTCTTTTTTTCGTAACGAAGCTTTCAGGCGATGTACTATGCTCAGTGCTTCATTTAAAGATAAGTTGCTGCTTTACAAATGGGAGATGGCTTCCCAAAGAGTCGAACAATTTTCGGAAATTTGCTGTATTTGTATTTCGATATCTATAAACAGTCAATGGAATTGCTTGAGCTTCTTGTGAATTTAATTTCAAAATACAAGGTTTAACATTGTGAAACTGTTTCTCGTAACCGTGGTGGCAGAGGAAAGCTCAGACGAGAATTCGCAAATGCGTTTGGAAGATTTAATAGAAAACTTGTTTGGAAAAAGCTATTAATTTTTCTACTTTTGGATAGCTGTCTCTAATATACGCTGCTACCAGATGAATTGTATGGAGCATGTTACGTGAAGCACTTTAATAAAAGATTGTTTTAATATTTTGCCAACTTTAATCAATCTGTATCCAACATTACAACTGAATTTGGTGATATACAGCATTTTTATAATTTGCATTACATGTTTCACCTTCGTTTCTTGTAATATTTTAATGCATTCATGGTAAAATTGACAAAATTGTTGATTGTTTCGTCTCAAGCCGAAAGTTTTAATTCTTTTTGTTTTATTATAGCATAGATTTAATGTAGCTTTTAGTAGGAAAATAATAATTACTACTATTAAAACTAAAATATTTCTAAAAGCTTCTTTTAAGAAAGTTCATCGTCATATTTATGGGGTCTTAGAGATAATTATATTCACGTCCAATTCTTGTACTTACTAATATTTTAACCTTAACTTTCTAATTCCTATTTAGTACTTATAAGGGTTAGCATAATCGTTGTATATTTTATAGGTATTCGAAATTTACTATATTAAATTTGTCATTAGTATAAGTATAAGTTTATTATCATAATCGTCTTAAATCTTAAACTAGTTGAATTTTACAACGGTACAGGTAATTATGCCTCATTATTATGTACCTGCCATAATTGCAGTCATCCCACCCCATTATTTCTGTAATGGTGGAAAATTTATCTTACTATGTAAAATGTAAATTAAAAATCAGTTCTTTCTCACTATCATAACCAACAAATTCCTTTACTATTACGTTATTGTAGAAAGGATTGTCAAGAGAAAGTTCTCAAGTTATCAAACACTGATTTTCCACGTATTGAGAGTTAAGTAGCTTTTAGTGCAATTAGTAACAGAAAATAAAGGCTATTCATTTATGAGTTCTTCATTTTCATTAACCCGTCACTGAATATTAAATAAAGTATGCGTACACGGTTTTACAACCCGTGCGTGGTGAGACATCAGGTATTAGGTCGTCATCATTGTACAAAGACCTGTACCAAGAACTCAACAATGATCTATGCTCGATATAAAAATGACCTACATGAATACAGAAAAATTGTGCCATTTATAAACCATAAACCAGTATATAAAAGTAGCAACGCATAAAGTATTACTTCTTTTAAACGATCAGATTATCAACTATTTTATTTTTGGTTCAATTCATATAAATTCAGAAACAAATCTCATAAAGAATCTATCGAATGTTGTTAATTTGCTGAGCGTTGCCTTTAATCATTTTAGTTTGCAGATACATTATAACACATGGATCAATAAGTCCCGAGACTAACAATGAAAACATTTTTTTTGCAAAATTTTTTTTTATTCTTCAACATAATCACCTTTTAGGGTGATTCAATGGTTCCAACGCTTTTCCAATTTTTCAATACCATGTTTATAAAAAAATTTATCTTTCGCTTCAAAATAAGCTTCAGTTTCAGCGATGACCTCCTCATTTGAGCCAAATCTTTTTCCCTGGAGCATTTTTTTAAGATCAGCAAAGAGCCAGTAGTCACTGGGGGCTAAATCTGGCGAATATGGGGGGTGGGGAAGCAGATCAAAACCCAATTCGTTCAATTTTGCCATTGATCGACTTGTGGCAGGGTGCATTGTCTTGGTGAAAAAGGATTTTTTTTCTCTGCATGTGCGGTCGTTTTTTTGCGATTTCCTCCTTCAAAAGCACCAGTAAGTCAATATAATAATCACTGTTGATCGATTTACCTTTTTCGAGGTAGTCAATGAAAATCACGTCATGTGTATCCCAAAAAACTGACGCCAGGACTTTGCCAGCTGACTGCTGCGTTTTCGGACGTTTCGGACGGCTTTCGCCAGCTGTGCGCCACTCAGATGACTGCCGCTTCGACTATGGAGTGTAGTGATGTATCCATGTTTCGTCCATGGTCACGTAACGACGCAAGAAATCTTTTTTGTTGCGAGTAAATAGCGACAAACAGCTTTCTGAATCATCGACTCGTTGCTGTTTTTGTTCCATCGAGAGCAATCGCGGCACCCACTTGGAAAAAACCTTTTTTATGCTCAATTTTTCATGAAGGATAGTAAATACACTTCCATATGATATCTGTGTCATCTCAGCAATCTCACGGAGCTTCACTTTACGATCTTTCATTATAATTTTTGTCACTTCACTCACATTTTCCGGTGTAACGGCTTCCACAGGTCTACCCGAGCGTTCCGCGTCATTTGTGTCGGTACGACCACGTTTAAACTCGGCAAACCACCGACAAATCGTTGCTTTTGATGGACAAGAGTCCGGGTAACATTTTTCAATCCATTGTTTTGCTTGCGTGGTGTTTTTACCCATTAAAAAACAATGTTTTATCAGAACACGAAACTCGGTTTTTTCCATTGTTTAAACAAACTACAAAACGACTTTACTCCAACCTCGATAACTCAGCTGTTTCTGGTCCGATCGACTTAAAATTTTGACACGTTTCAAGCAAAGGTTAGTACTCTAGAAAGACGTGGTTACTGGTTTACTACGAGCGCCATCTATGGGTTAGTCTCGGGACTTATTGATCCATGTGTTAGTAGTAGTGCATTTAAATATTTAACAAAACTTCCATAACTTTTAGCAAAGATACGTGAAAATTATACAAAATTTTGTATTTCATTATAATTACCTGGTGTTGAAAAATGTGTCGAATTCTGAGGGTCGGCAGTTTGGCTCAATTTATGCGCAAAAGTCTTAATGAATATGGGTGGAACATGGACGATTTCATTTCAGATATTCAGTTTGCTTTTACATCACTCTTTATTATATACAAACAAACGAACAATAGAATTTAAGAACAACTAACGAAAGCAAAAAGTCAGGTGAGATGTCCAATGTGCCCTTCCTCCATTTTACAGCTTCGACAACATCTCTGCCACAAGTATCATCGAATTCATTCCATCCTACATTGAACGGATTCGGTGACATTCTTGTTGTACTCATTGCTGCAGGCAGCTCTTCCGAGATCATTTATAGCGTAGGGTATATAAAAATTTTCAAATATCTTCAAAGAAACAAATCAAGGGAGTTTAAATCGACCTTGCAGGCCATAATGCAGATCCACAAGGTTTGTGTAAATATTTTCTAATGGTAATCGAAAAATGCGCCGGAACACCATCGTGTTGAAACCACATTTATTGCCTTTTGTTCAGAGAAATATCATCTAAAATATCGCTTATTGTATTCTACAGAAAATTTAAGTGAGCAGCGCTTGTTATTTGGTTTGGTAAAAAAACTAAACTTAGTAACCCGCCCCCCATAATACCCATCCAAATGTTCAATGAAAAACGTACTTAATGTCTGGGTTCTGTAATAGTAGGATTATTTTTATCGGCACAAACATGCGTATTGTGCAAATGCAAAATGCAAACGCGTATTCATTAAGCCTTTTCTACACATTTTGGGCCATCCATTAACTCTCCGTTAATTAAGAATAGTATTTTGCACCGCGATGAACAAAGATAATTGTAACAATAGTAGGACAAAAAGCTTTCGGAGCGTTAATGAACTTCATTGTTATCATAAACTTAATACATATTTTAATAATATCAGAAATGTATAAGAAGAACACAATACACAATAGAAATATCTTCAGTACTTACTAGACGCCGAAACCACTATATAAAACATTAAATTATAACAAGTTACTGTACATTAAAAAACCAAATCAAACCTTTCTATATTCTCAGCTAACTTATTTTAAGATTCGCAGACATTTTCTTATTTACATTTTAGTGACTACTATATTATAACATTAAACGTTAGCGTAAAATGATCTAAATTATATTAGAAAATGAAAATCTGTGCACCTTTAATTTTCACACAAATTGAATTTCAATGAAGTTAATCCAATCTTTTAAGATCGCGAGCTTCGCTTAACAACGAAGCAGAGTGGATTTAACCAATTAAATTAATTCGTGCGCATAATTAACCTATATTCCTTTAATGTGTATTAGTAGTAGAAAGAGGATTTAATCGTTTATACGTACCACGTCATCTCGTTCACCACGTTTGTATAAAGTTAAACTGAAATATACATGTTAAAAATAGTAAAATTCAACTTTTCCGAAAATGTTTTATTTCCATAAATCATTATTTTTTAATCTGTGTTCATTTTTCGAATTTGATATCATTATATTACGAGGATAGTTTGACAAGTAGTGAGAATGATACATAGGTGGCGCTCTAATTGGTAAAACAAATGCACTGTAATTTAGGTTGGCTATTTGTATGTTTACATTCTGATATTTAGATAAATCGGTTGATTAGTTTATATTTGACAGCTGATTGAAAAAGAAGCAACACGTCGTTTTGTTAAAATGGAAAAAGCAGAGTATCGTGCGGTGATTAAATACTTCGTAATTAAGGGTATGAAAGCTACCGAAATAAAAGATGAGTTCCGGGAAACATTAGGTGAATCTGCTCCATCATCCGCCACGATAAGTTGTAGGGTAAATGAATTTAAACGTGGTAGAACAAGCTGTGTTGATGAAGAGCGCTCTGGAGCACCAAAAATCGTGACTTCTAAGGAAATGATTATAAAAATCCATAATATTATTACGCAAGATTGACGACTCAAAGTGAGAGAGATAGCAGACATGGTAAACATTTCAACAGAACGCGTTCACCACATTTTAACGAAAGAATTGGGCCTTTCCAAGCTTCCGGCAAGATGGGTGCCGCGATTGCTTACGACTGATCAAAAGTTCACTCGTTTGCGCATTTCCAATGAGTGTTTGGACCTTTATAAGCAGAATCTGGTTGATTTTTGTAGGCGATTTGTTACTTGCGATGAAACTTGGATACACCACAGTACACTCGAAACTAAACAACAGTCAAAACAATGGTTAGAACGTGGTTCTGCACCTCCAAAGAAAGCGAAAACCACTCTATCGGCAAACAAGGTGATGGCATCAATTTTTTTTTATTCAAAGGTCATTTTGCTCATTGATTACCTTCAGAAAGGTGCCACAATAAACGGACAATATTATACAGAACTTCCACAAAAATTAAATGTTGAGATTCGTGCTAAACGACCAGAAATGGCAAAGAAAAAGATTCTGTTTCACCAAGACAACGTTCTCTCGCATATCAGCACAGTGGCGATGTCCAAAATCCACGAGTTGCATTTCCAATTAGTACCGCATGCGCCTTATTCGCCGGATCTAGTCCCTTCTGACTTCCACCTTCCAAAATTGAAAACGGCACCAGGTGGAAAGAAATTTTGGTCTAACGACGAGCTAGCTTATCATCTTGGTAAATGAGTATTTTGCAAGCCTTCCGGAATCGCATTTTAGAGAGGGCATTGGAGCACCGTTGGAATAAATGTATTGTTCTTTTAGGAGAATATATTGAAAAATAAAAATTATTTTGTATTTAAAAAATTCGTTTTGCTTTTCCATTCTCACTACTTGTCAAACTACTCTCGTATAGTATTTTAGTATTTGCATTTGATTTCGGCACTTTCATGTAATAATATCTTATTTAATCTGATCATTTAAACCACATAGTTACAAATAAACTGCCGAAAGAAATGATAACTTAAAATGATGATTTAAAAACAATTCTGTAGTGTCAGTAAATTTGTGAACAAGAATCTGAACACGTTATTGTAAGTTTTAATGTGATCTTATTGGGAGAGTATTAAATGTTGAAATTTTAATGTGGGAAAATTACAGAAACATTCAATTTTACAGAAACAATTCTTACAAAGAAATTGATATTAAAAATGTGTATAATACCTACGAACATTTAAAAACGTTTGGAATCTTAATGGAATGGACTGGATCACCATGTCTAACATTTCTTGGGAAATCATGTCCGCTTCCTCCCTGACAGCAATTCGTAATACCCGAAGCGTTTTTGGTGGCATATTTCGTATAGCAAACACGTCTGTCTATTACATTCCAAGTGCGTTCTATTAGATTACCATTTGCGGAATTGATTGACATTTTCATTCTCTGTATACCACTTTTATCAATCCTGTTATTTGTGACGTCCATAAAAATTTACTTTTCTCCCGCTGTTACTGCATACGAAAAAACAGTGGATTGCAGAATATCATCCAGATGTCTCGGGGCAGTGAGAGCTCATTTTCTATTAAGTAAAGGTAAACGTGCCCTTAAGTATTTACACCGGCCCATACTGTTACTCCATTACCTTCATATTGAACCGGGCAAATCGTGAGTTATTGCGTGTTCCAGGAGTAGATAGGCAATAGAGGTTCTAAAACAAAATAGGAGTCTTAAAATGCCTTTAAAAGTCATTCGCAATATGTACAAATTATAATCGTGATATTATCGTCTGGCTCGAGCCTATTTATCAACTTTTTCTCCCTTTGAATTCAAAGCTTATCATAATTCCTCTTTTTTGTATCAAAACAGTAATTATCAGGTAACAAACAGTTGTGAACTGGCATTTAACAGATAAATAACTTAAGTGGTGAAGAACAGGTCTGACCTGATGCTCAACTACTTTCAACTAATATTTAACAAATAAAAGCAGTTCCTTATCTGTTAAATGTCAATTCAGAGATGTCTGTTACCCGATAAATACCTAATAATGAATGATGATAAGCTTCGAATTCGAAAACCTAAAATGCAGTAAGTAGATTTGAGCCAGCAATAATATCACTAACATATCAATCACAACTTGTACGTATTTCGAATAACCTTACACGTTTTCAGATCCCTATGTTATTTTATTTCGATTTTGTCCTAAAACCCCCATTAATCTCTTTACTACCATGTTCACGCCAAATCCGAATACGCCTATTATCTAGCTGCAGTGTAAATCTGGATGCGTCGCTGAATAATATTCGCCTTCATTACTTATGTATGTCCCCATTTTATATTCTAGTTTGCTCGTTTTTTACAGGCTTCGTAACAAGAGGAACCCGAACTAACAGAATTCAAACATGTAAATCAAGCTTGTATAAACTATTTTGTATTGTTCAAATTGATAGTAATCTTCCAGTGGTGGCAGCAAACTCTCTTATAATCTGGAGTGCATTAAAAACGCGATATCTACATGCCAACTGTGAGAGTATCGATCGTCTCTTGGTGTTAATTAATGTTGGTTGGCCTTGCTCTTATCATCATCGTATATCTGCATTTTTCAAAAAGCGATTCTGAAGTTTATAAATTACGCTCTGAACGCTTGAACTTCAAATACTGCACCAACACTTGACTTATGGCTGTCTAAGTGTCTGTCTCTGATATATCGTGATGTGTTTCCACGTTGGACAATACTTAAAATTACGTATTTTTTACAACTAGTCACTGAAGTCAACTTTCGTATATATTGTATGTATGATAGACTGAGGAACAATTTGCAGCGCATTTTTATTGTATGGTCTAGTGATGACCACTTTAACACATACATAAACATTGAGACACGTGTGTATTCATTTTGATATTTAGAAGGTTGAAACTAACTTACAGAAATGTTTGTAACTGTTATATTAACTGGCACTACTTTTGATTAACAATTGTATTGAATATCAATATGTTATTTTGAACAGTATATTATAGCCATTAGTTAATATATCAATTTTTTTAATGGATATCAGGACCTAGTTGCTTAGTGCTCCAAAATTTGAATTTGTAAGTTCTTTGATATATACACTACCGTCCATAAGTTTAATCGCACTACAGATAATTTTAATTGCGCAATGATATTAAGGAGACTGTTTATTTTCATGGCAAATTTATTTATAAAGTACTAAATTAACATACAATTCAAGCAATTCACATTATTAATCTAAGTAATATTATAATAAGTTAGCTTAAATTTTACTTTCGTTAAAGTAACCACCCCTAGCTGCGATTACGGCTTCACAAACACATGGCATTCGTTCAACTAGTCGGTCGAGATATTCCTCATCGATAGAGTTCCATGTATTCCGCAACTTACCCCAAAGATCTGCCTTGCTAGTAAGAGATATTTTACGCACTTCACGATCCAAACAGTACCATAACAGCTCTATCGGATTGCAGTCCGGACTTTGGGGTGGCCATGTCATTAATGTAAGGATTCCTCTTTCAGTTTGGTCGGCGAAAAACCTTTTTACAATCTTTGCTGTGTGTGCTCCATCACTGACGGAAGGGCATGCTCTTGCAATATACCCAAATAGACTTCTTTTGTCATTCCTTCCTCGTTGTAAGAGAGTAAGCAGCGTTGATTACTCTTCCTAAATACTGAAAAGTACCCAGAGAGATACCGACTATTCCCAAGACAAGATTTCTCAAAAATTACACCGCATGGAAGGGAGTTCGAACCGTCGGCTTTTCTAGATAAATATTTGAAGTCTAGCGTTCTTATAACATGCGCTATCTCAACATAAAACATTAAAATATCTGCGGGCAGAAATAAAATTTCGGTTGAACTTACTTAATATTAACATCCGGTTTCCTGATTACATTACACCACCTTTCCATCGGCCATTTTTAAGCTCTTTCTCTTGCAATATCTCGAGAATTTACAAAAGCGTGCCGACAAATCTAAAGATACTTCGAAATCATTTAGTTAACAGCTTGAGGGTAACGTTGCTTAACTCACAAATATAAGGTGTGTCCATTTGCTTATTGATAATATCTTACAGTGAGTTTGTGTGTAGTTATAACGCTATTTATGTTAGATATTAAAATTCAATGGTCTCCTAAGATTAGATCCTAAGATTATTTAGTTTGTTATCTGCATGCAGTCCTTTGATATACATATTAAACTTATATATCCTTGTATGTAATTATTCATAATATATATTTTATTACTGATTTACTAAGACAACAGTGACTTCATTTTGAAATTTATTGTTTATATTACAATAGATGTAACATTAATACTATTTTTGGCTATCGCTACTTCACGTGTCAGGTTTAATTGACATGTTAGTTTATATGTTATCCCTTTTACGTCAATCGTATCCTGTTAACCCTTTTTCACATGGATTTCAGTTTACTTTGACATCTATTAGCCTAATTTGTTCGATTATTTTTTTTTTAATTTGTTTTGAACATTTGATGAACAGAACAGTGTTTTTATATGCCTCATCTTTATTGTATTTTCAAGAATTTTCATTTCCGATATTATCTGTTTGCTTTATTCGATTTATTTAACATTATTTTATTATTATTTATACATCCTAATTTTGTGAGTTTTTATTATTTTGCTCTAATTTAATTACTTCGAAACTGCTGTCCCTTATCGCTGCGGAACACTTTATACACTGTCGATTTATAAAACTTATGACTCAGTTGGGCACATATCACAAAAAAATAATATAAAATATGTCATAAGCATGAAACTTTTTACAATTGACTATATTCGAAAATCCAGTTCATGTCGCCCATGAAGTACTTGTTGACATGTTGTCTGATGTCACAGACGAAGCGAGTACACGCATTCAATAGCTTCCTAATTCTATTCGAAGTAACTTCATTTAAACGCAATCATTAAAGTTGCCATTTGTAATCCCAAATTTCGAATCGTATCAGGATGTATAGTTTTACCTTCAAGTTTAATGTTTAAAGTATCACTAACGTTTCTTTCTTACAAGTCGATCGACGTCCTAAAAATAAATTAAGCAGTTTTTGATCTAACACTAAGTTTGTGTGTGGGATTTCTGGTCGTATTCACCTAATATAGTACGCTGTAATTGTTTCTTTTTTTCTACTTGTTTATCGTTGAATGGAAAGTGCCATCATTGAAGATGTTTACACCACAGTAACCACGACCTTTAGCAATATTACAAAAACCACTATATAAAGCTTAATTTAACAAATTGTTAACTCTATCAATCATTGCAATGATTTTTAAGATTTGCTATAACTACTAGATTAGTCCAGCTTTTCAGATCTCCTACGTTCTTACTCTGCGCATCCCCACAGGGTGGATCGCAGGTTTCCCTCTATTCCAGTGTCCCTCCCTTGAATCTTAACACATTTCTTGTTTTGTTTTGTGTTTTTTCTGAGAGTGCGAGTTATCCAATTCCATTTTCTTCTTCCTATGACATTAAAATTCTGCAAAGATATTTATTTACAAATACTTTGTATAAAACTTTCTGCGTTTGTGACTAGGTCTTACTCCCATATAAAGTATCATTCCTGGCATATGTCGAAGGGCAACGGCAGCAGCATACAATCTTGTAAATATCTCTAGTAAAGAATTTGACAAGTTGACCCATTATACAGTATTGACACCAATATCTGGTAAATCTTTCACAATTTTATGTTTTATGCTGTTAGCTTCTTTAGAAAGAGCCTTTCTTTTCCATTGCTTTTTGTATAAGTAACGTTTATATTTGGACAACACATGATGTATCTTTTCTGAATCCAAACATTTCTACTGAATGTCTGCCTTCGATTATATTTGCGGCCAATCTTCAGGTCGGGACCAACACAATTTTCGTACCATATAATTGCAAACAATCCACTTCTCATCACCAGTTATCAGTTACCTCAAAGAACGATCGTTTTTCTCGCCTTTAAGGAACATATCGCAAATGTTTATATGTGTGAAGTAAACTTGTTTGAGTTCATAAACACCTAAATATCGAGCTTGCCGAGGTTCGTAACTTTTTCGTGAGATCGTGAACGCCTGAATGATGAATGTTTAACTCTTATGCAATATCTCGTGTTGTGTGTCGTGGGTTTGACGTCTTTATTCTATCGTTGTCAACCTCAGTGGGTCTCTCTGACCAAAGAGAGTATCATTAAGATTAAAGTCACGAGCACAGAACTTTCTGAGCCATCGTTTCATTGACATTCTTGTAGAGCACTGTAGTCGTAAAATATTGCGAAAAGGCATACTTTGGTCTTCTGTTTTCTACTTTTTATAAAACTTCAAATACTACCAAATTGCTCGTTTTTTTTCAAGTGAAGTTAGAATTGTCAGCTGTCATATGCCATAGCATCAAGAGAGATATGATAACAAAAACTAGCGCCATATGTTATAAAATGCGTCTTAGCTTTCCCGACATCTTAGTGTATACATTCACTAATGTAGATATATTTATATTATTTTCAATGTATTAATTTCCATTCCATGTTGTCTTTTTGTATTGGACAGGCTTTAACATTGTGCTACTTAGAGAGATAATAAATGCTGTGCTAACTGCATGTTTTAGGTACAATTTGTTATATGTGCTGCTCAAAAGATTGCCACTGTATATACATTACGGTTCACGGAAGTATAGACAGCAACTATAACAAGCAACAACAAAAAAAAACAAAAAATGTCAACGAAATTGAATAAAAATTAATATTTATTGATTCTTTATATAATAAAAACTAAAATTACAATTCATTAAACTTATTCATAATATACTTATATATTATATTAATTATACTTTTTTTTCATCGAAGAAATCACCGTTCGCGGCGATTACAGCTTTTGTTATTAAAGGCATTCTTTCTATTAATTTTCTTATTACATCTCGTGTAATGTTATTCCATTCTTTTTGTAAAATAATCCAAAGCTTTTCCTTCGATATCGGACAATCCTTTCTAACACTTCTATCGAGTTCATCTCATAATAATTCAATAGGATTGAGGTCCGGACTCTGAGGCAGCCATGTTGGGGTCATTATCATGCATAAATTCAAAATTATTACCGATTAACCGCAGGCCTGGCGGTAAAACGTGATTTTCCAAAATTTCTCGGTAATTCTCCTTTCTCATAATACCATCTATTTTTATATAATATAAATATATCATTTCGGCTAATGATAAACAGCCCCAGACTACAACAGAACCACTCCCATGTTTCACTGTTGGAGCTATGAAATCTGGCAACAGTTTTTCTCGCGCCGATCATCTGACGAAAATTTTACCTTTTGCCCGAACGCTTCAAATTTCGATTCGTCACTCCACAGTACGTTCCTATACTCATCGATTGTTCAAATACGGTGTAGCCTTGCCCATTGAAGTCGTTTCTGCTTATTTCCAAGGCATAATAATGGTTTCCGTGAGGCAACGCGACGCTGTAAATTTGCCTCCACTAATCGTCGTTTCACTGTGCTCACAGACATTTTTTTAGCAAGATCCTGATTAAATTATTATTTCAGGAGCCGTTAATTTTCTATTTCTTTTGCTAATTAATTTAATTCTTTCGTCGTCAGCTTTGGAAGTACCTCTCGATGGTCCCGGACGATTACGGTCTTCCAGACTGTCAGTTTCTTGAATCCGACGAATTGTGATTCACTGTCGATTTCTTCATTTTTAATTTTTCGCCAATACCACGAACTGAATGCCCCTCACGATGCATAGTAAGTATCGCTGATCGTGTTCCACTATCAAGCGTGGCATTTTGTAAACAGAAATTACACTATTCGCTTACAAAATAGACAACTTCACACAAGCACGTTCAGTGATTTACTGATGGGCACAAAGAGGTAGTAATAGGGTAACTGACTCATTTCAAGTACATTTCTAGACTTTAGTCCCTTCTTAATGATCGTACCACTTATCCTGATTATAAATAGTTGGAATTATCGTACAATTCTATTGAGATGCAATATCAGGTAATTATAGTTCTTGTGTATAAAATTGTTTCTATCATATTATTTGGAGAATATCTACAAATACAATACCTATTTGAATTATAAACCTTCTTAAGAATGAGGTATAATAATACTATCGCTATTTATTGGCATTAATATAATTTTTATGATGGTATATAAAATTTAATCAAGTGTCCATACTTCCATGAGCGTGGGAGTGTACATATATAGAAAATCTCATTAAGTGTTCATTATTAGATTCCTAAATATAGCAATACAGAAATATTTGAGTTGAAACGAAACTTTTGAAATAGAAAAATAGAAAAGTGTGTAAATGATTACATCTATAAATCAAACTTTTCTTTGTAATTCAAGTGATAATTGATTAAAATAAATTTCTTTGAAAGAGTTATCTAAGCGTTTATTACGAAACTTCCAAAATTAAACAAAAATTTTATTGCGTTCTAGCGTGACATTGAACAACAAAACGTTTAGCAAGGCAAGGGATTACAAATTTGCAGTTTCAATAATTAAGTGTACGCTAAGCGCCGCTACGTTTTACTACGTGACACATTGATATTTTATGCATGTAACGTAACGTTTAACGTTGTAAATATGTAATCATTGCCCGTTTTAAAAATGCTGGTGACGTAGGCAACTAAAAATATATAAAATCTCCATCGGCGAGCAGTCTGAAATATCCGGTATTGTAAATAAAACCAATAGCAAATGGCAGTTTGCAATTGATCTCTGACTTATTGCCATCATCTTTCTCATCCTGATCAATTCATAATAAACAAAAGTTCAGAAATGCATATTGTAAACTAACATTGTATGCACGTATATATATATATATATATATATATATATGTACATGTATATTTGTGCATTCATATGTACATACATAAATACTTATGTGTATATGTTGTACAACATGCATACATTCCATGTTTCGTGCTTTTAGATGTTTCACTACATTATCTACGTTAATCGGATGACGTAATACGTTATATTTTATAACCCATTGTATTCCCTTCGTAAGTTATACTAATATAATCGACATGTAATGGTAATGTGAAGAATGTTAAAGTAGTCATTGTTATGATGATCGTGAACGATAATGATTTAATTTAAAACAGTAAATTCGTACAAAACTTAGTAACAGACATTTACGTGCATACAGTTCAGTATACTGACTTGTATGTAATAATACCTTATACATAAAAATGTAGTTTTACGTATGTAATGTGTGCTTTTTAAACTGCATGAGTACTATCGTTATCGATAACTATAGTTTGACAGCTGATAATGTTAAACTGTGTTGACATTTCTGTTCAATAAGGTTTGGCAAGTCATCATGAGTCGTTTAACGCCAGAACAACGCTTCCAAATTGTGGAAATTTACTTTGAAAAAAATAAATCTGTTCGCGAAGTTCATAGAGCACTTCGTCCATTTTACGGTCAACATAATCGGCCTAGTGAGCAAGCACTAGGATCGTTTGATCGTTCGATCGTTTTCGCACCAATTTTACTCTTCTCGATTCAAAACAATCAACAAGACAAAGAAATGTGCGTACCGAAGAGAATATTACTGCTGTAACGCGAAGTATTGAAGAAGACGCCGAAATGTCGATTCGTCGCCGTTCTCAACTTGTTGGCCTTTATCCTTCGATTACGTGGAAAATTATATGGCTTTGCTTACATGCCTGTAAAACACAGCTCGTGCAAGAATTGAAGGCAAACGACCATCGTTTGCATCGCATTTTTGCTAATTTTGCTCATTTGAAACTCGTCAAAGATTAGCATTTTTATCGAAGAATTGTGTTTAGTGATGAAGCTCATTTCGCTTAAATGGCTACGTCAATAAACAAAATTGCCGTATTTGGAGCGAAGACAATCCTCAAGCCGTTAACGAATCACCATTACATCCATTAAAATTGACTGTTTGGTGCCGTTTACACGCCGGGGGCATCAACGGTCCTTATTTCTTTCGAAATGAGGAAGGAGCTCCCGTTACGGTAAATGGGGAACGCTATCAAGCCATGTTGACTTAATTTTTGTTTACAAAAATTAATCAGCTAAATATTGACGACATTTGGTTCCAACAAGACGCCGCAACTTTCCATACAGCGCGCTTAACAATCGATTTATTGCAAAATCAATTTGGTGACAACTTTATATTCCAAGTGATCATATTCACGGGCCCCCTCCTTCGTACGATGTAACGCCTCTGGATGACTTTTTATGGGGCTATGTTAAGTCATTAGTTTATGCTGAAAACCAGCGACTCTTGAAGCACTGACGCCTCACGGCCAGATTTATTGGAAAAAGTAGTCAAAAACTGGACTGATCGAATGGACCATGTAACTCGTAGCCGCGGCTAACATATGCCGGAAATCATATTTAAAAAATAAATGCCATGAAATTGTCTACCAGATTATAATAAAAAAAAAATTCATTCTAACAATATTTCTGTCCAGTACTGTCATTTAAAGTTCTCGAGCTCTTAAAACACCTGTTATATGGAAAAAGAACAACATATTATGCCACGGTAGATTATGCGAACTGAGCTCATTTATGGTGGACATAATTTAAGCTAATCAATTTTCAAATATTACTAATTAATATCTAGTAACACAAAAAGTTTTACATCCCAAGTAGGCAACAAAGACAATCAAACAGCATAACAAGTACAAATTATTCGACAAAAGTTAGTATTAGATTAGCTCTGGTTACGGAGAAACTCAATGAGTATTTTTCGCAACAAACACGTTCATTTCCATACTATGATATAATAATGATATTTGTAAATTTTTTGAAGTTTTCAAGATACATCATGACCCTAGTTCGTTGAAGTTAAGCGTACATCCATCAAAAACAAGTCTAGAAGCAGTTTTACATAATGAAATTCCATTTCAGTAAGTCGTGTTGAGATACACGAGTCTAAATTTCTGATCTTCGGGTAAAGGCTCTTTATCCAAAGAGCGAGGCACGAGGAAATGCTACACGAATGCGTTGTTACTACAGTACGTATAATGCCGTCTACCAAATCACCTGTTCCCACTGTACAGAAACATTTGCAAATCATAACTGAACATAATGCTATTTCCTCAGAAGTGCGTTTAATAGGGGAAAACCCGTTCCCACTGTACAGAAACATTTGTAGATCAAAACAGAACCAAAGTTATGATCTGCGAATGTTGCCGTACAGGGGGAACGGGTGACTTGGTAAAGGTAGACGGCATCATACGTAAGGAGGACTACAGAAGAATCCTTGAACATATTGCTATTTCCTCAGAACTACACTTAATAGGGGAAAACCCGTTCACTCTCTACAGAAACATTTGCAGATCAAAACTGAACCAAAGTTATGATCTGCGAATGTTTCTGTACAGTGGGAAGGGGTGACTTGGTGAACGTAGACGGCATTATACCTAAGGAAGACTACAGAAAAATCCTTTAACATAATGCTATTTCCTCAGAACTGCGCTTAATAGAGGAGAACCCGTTCTCACTGTACAGAAACATTTGCAGATCATAACTGAACCAAAGTTATGATCTGCGAATGTTTCTGTACAGTGGGAACGGTTGGCTTGATAAAAGTAGACGACATTATACGTAAGGAGGACTACAGAAGAATCCTTGAACATAATGCTATTTCCTCAGAACTGCGCTTAATAGGGGAAAACTTGTTTATTCATGATAACGACCCGAAACATATCGAAAAATTTGCAAAAATTATTTGAACGCTCAGGCTGAAGTTAATAGAGTGCAAATTATGCCATGGCCTCCTTAGAGCCCAGATTTAAATCCCTTGGAGTTATTATAGGATGAAGTTGATAGCGAAATAAGAAACCATAGTCCATCTTCAAAGAAAAATCTTTGACGGCTTCTTCAATCTGAATGGAACAATATTTCTAAAGACACGCGTAGAAAATTAACTTGTAGAATATCGTGTACAGTGCTAGCTGTGTTAAACACGGAAATAAAATTATTTCGATGAATATTTTCTTACTTTTCTTTTCTTTCTTTTCTTTGTTAATAGAAGTAGAATCAATACATTTAATTTTTGGTGTTATTTTATTTCCATTTTCTTCATGCTTTCTAAATTTTATTGAATGCCCAAACTTTCGTGAGCCAGCGTACATCGTCCTAACGGTCATTTGCTATTTATTATTGCTTCAAAGCAATTCTTCGAAAATAAATGGGATATACTCGTATATGTAATTTATATTCAAATCGTATAGTCTCTTTTATTGTTGATCGAGTATAAATATCTACAACTAAATTATAAATAAATTTAGTAAAATAATACTAAACTGCTTTTACTGCCTAAAAAAAAAATAGATATTAATACTATTCATATATAATCTTGATGCTATTAGTAAATTAATTAATACTTAAAGTTAATTTATCTATATTAAACTTTACAAATTTAGACAGGTTAAAAATTTATATATAGTTATATAAAACGTTTTTCTCAAGGCGTTTCACATTCGCCAACAACACGTGAAAATTTAATGTATTCGTTAATGGATAAGAAAAGATATTCGCTTCAAAAAGAAAAAAACTAATTGATCATTATCATTTATTTATATATTCTATTTGCATCTTCATATCTGTAGATGTATGTGCTAGTTTTTGGGAAAAAAACACGACATTGACATATATACTTTAATAGATGACCAATGCTGTTACTTGCTGATTGATATCTGTATGCTTGCTTATAATTACATAATCTACAATCAGTAAACAATTCGCTCTCGTCTATTTTTATTTAACGTGGATGAGATCATTATTTACACTGATCTTAAGTGCATATATAGTTATTAAATAACTGGCTTCGTATCATATCATCAAATTGTCCCATGAAGTTTATATAACGTTATCTAGCAAATCGATATCTTAATTTTTGAATGTTTATATTCACTTATTATGCACAAATATCGCTTTAAAATGTTTATTTTCCTAATGAAGCGATGAACTAACTCGGGCGTGTATAGTTCGGTGATATATACATTGCTTCGTAATTGATAATTAACTAATTAATTTTTGACCATTTAACATTTTGTTTGAACTAGGTGTGTTTTGACTAGCTGGTGGTATAGCTTTTAATACAATATACACAGTATGACCGAAAAGTTCTCGAACCGAATCCTATTTAGTCCAGAAATGATTAATTGCATTCAATATTCTACATATGACTTTTCCCTTTCCATACAAGTGGTGAATCATTGAAATCTCAAGAAAAATACAGACTTTAAATCGTTTAGTCAGTACCTTCTTCTGGATCGTTTCGTTCGAGTCAAAATCCTTGTTTCAACGTTAACTCAATTTTTAAAACTGAAGTATCTAAACGAAACTGCGATTACTGACGAAAGAGTAGAGTGGTCAATGACGTAGTCTGCTCTTTTTGAAAGCTGCTATGGAATGTATGCTTCTACAACGTCATAATAATAAACCCCGTCCTTTGTCTTATCTGACATCGTCCATAAAAAAATTATGTCGTCAAATAAGACGAAGAGCAAGGCTTATTAATGTGGCGTGGAATGTATAAATTATGAATTTTGTTTATGAATCAAACACTTATAAGCAAAAATGATAATTAGCATTGATTTGTTTTTTGATTTAGAAGTTGTAATTTATGATATTACGATTGCTCTGAAAAGTTTAGATTTGTACCAACCGTTTCTACAAAACTTTTACACGCATTCGCACGTTACTCTTTTTATTCATCGGTCACTGAATGTGAAACGAAGCACACAACTTCGTTTTATTTAAAATACTGTGAACGATTCCATGAGTTGAATATGTAGTGCTGATACCACCGATCTCCAGGGGGGCTATCTTCTACTTATTCTTTCTTCTCTGAATCTATTATACCATTCGGTAGTACGCTTTGAAATGCCCTCGCGCTATACTTCATCATTTCATGTTCATTGGAAATGTATTCATTACGCTATGTTAGAATATGATTTGTACAATATATTTTCAATATTCAACTCTACTTTAAGCTAGCAAAATAATAGAATTAAAACCGCCTTTTTTGAGCTGTTCGATCTCTTCAATGGCATATCACATCCTTTCCTCCGTTTTCTCCTTCATTCTATATGTTCTATATGTCTTTACCTGCACTGTTATTCTTCTCTTCCTTTCTTTCCTGGCTTTCATTTTGAGTCTCCATCCGTGCATATCTTCCAGATTTTAATAGTATGTTTTTTTAAGCTTTTAGTTCTATTTCACCTTACCATCTCCACTCCTTATTTTTCAGTTGATATTCTTTGTTACTATGGATTCTTTCTCTCTCCATAGATATTTATACTTCATTCGCTATTTATATCTTCATAGATATTCATACTTCATAATATATTCTTTCCCAATATTTAATTTGTCTCAGTATTGGTCAGTTTCAGGATTGTTCTTTTCTGGTTTACTTTCCTCCGAAAATTCTTGTCATAATTTATATTTATTTTAACAAACCTCCAGAAGAAGTTACTGATCCTCCTCCATACTTGGTGGTGGATGCAATATATGATTCGAGAACTCGTTCGCGTTTTAACCGTGACTTATTCCGATTAATGTTTGTCTCTGCTGCAATTTTCGGTGTAGTTTGTATATTTCTTTCACTAAACGAAACTATTGCTCGACCCTCTGTTGGTGTTGGTATTTTTGGCTGGCCTGGCAGCTTTTTATTCAATAAACCATTAGTTTCTTCATAGTTTAGTCTACAGTTCAGTAATTTCGCAATTTATCTCACGGGCATTTTTTTAAGAGCTTGAGAACTTTAAATGATAATACGAGATAGAAATATTGTTGGAATGAAATTTTTTTTATTATATTCAGGTAGATAATTTCATACCATTTATTTAATTAATTTTTGGAAAAAAAAATTCAGTCAGCGTGGCTCGATAGCGCACGCCATTCACCGTAACGGCAATTCCTTCCTCATTTCGAAAGAAATAAGGACCGATGATTCTGCCAGCGTGTAAACCGCACCAAACAGTCAATTTTAATGGATGTAATGGTGATTCGTTACCGGCTTGAGGATTGTCTTCATTCCAAATACGGCAATTTTGCTTATTGACGTAGCCATTTAACCAGAAATGAGCTTCATCACTAAACACAATTCCTTGATAAAAATGTTCATCTTTGGTTTCAAATGAGCCCAATTAGCAAGAATGCGACGCAAACGATGGTCGTTTGGCTTCAATTCTTGCACGAGCTGTATTTTATAGGCACGTAAGCCAAGATCTTTACGTAAAATTTTCCAGGCAGTCGAAGGGCAAAGGCCAACAAGACATTTCGGCGTCTTCTTTAATACTTCGCGCTACAGCAGCAATATTCTTTCCGGTACGCTCATTTCTTTGTCTTGTTGATGGTTTTGAATCGAGAAGAGTAAAATTAGTCCGAAAACGATCAATAACTGCACGAACTAGGCCGATTATGTTGACCGTAAAATGGACGAAGTGCTCTATGAAATTCGCGAACAGATTTATTTTTTTCAAAGTAAATTTCCATAATTTGTAAGCGTTGTTCTAGCGTTAAACGATTCATGACGACTTGCCAAACCTTCCTGAACAAAAAATGTCAACACAGTTGGACATTATCAGCTGTCAAACTATAGTTATCGATATCGATAGTTCTCATGCAGCTTAAAAAACACCCATTATTACTTTTACTAATATCACGATGAGACATTATAAGAGCACATGTTTGAACCGATACTTTTCTTCTACACGGCACTATACAAAATATGGATTTTATTTTAAAATAACACACAAACACTACGACACGAACCCTTTACATGTCAAAAATTGAATAAAAACTAACATTTTTAAACAAATACGACATCTGTCGTTACTTGACTTATGGCCCAATGTAATAGTATTTAAAATTTCCGAAAAAAAAGGTCTTTATTTAATCTCCTTTCTTAGGTTGTAAAATTGTTATTGCCGATAATTTAATTTTAAAATACTTAAATATACATATAAATACTGTAGAATATACATGTATTATGTTTATTTTTTGATTTAAATTTAATAGCATATTGCTTTAGTTAGGCTGTAACATTATTTATTTAAATAATATGAAAATATATAGATGGGCAAACACTTATTGTCGATACTGGAGATAATGCTAAAAACTCTGAAAGTTTATAGTTTGTTGCAAACGTTATAAAGAAATTAATATATTATTTGTTATAAGAAAATGTGCTTCTATACAACACTACAGTATTTTACTGAAGTGACCATATCGTTAATGAAGTACTAAAGTTGTGGTCTAATACTTTTTGTGACTTATTTTCTATTAAGTTTAGTTACTATTAAACTCAAGGTTTCATTAAAATTTCTATTTCTGTTTAACAAACAAAATATAAACATATTAATGCTAATTAAAATGACTTCATACGTTTACTACGAACAAATTTAGACAATATAATATAACGCATCTACTCAGCATTTTAAATTAATACATTTTGATAATGTAGTCAGAAAGTTTCGCCTGTTTTTTCGTATTTCTGTGTTGAATATACAAGAGAAGGATCGAATTAATGAAAACCTCTATTTTTAAAAATTATTTCAAAGGAGTTATTTTTAAAAACAGACGAAGCATTTCGCAGAGGTTAATACATATGCATGATTAATTGTTTTTAAAATTTTATAATTTCCCACATATCCAATTAGCTATCTAGTCTGTACATACGATGGTACTTTTTAATACATACATGTGTCATTCAAATGTATCATTGTGTTTTGAGAAAGAGGAAATGTTCGCATAGATATGTGTAAAGTACATTACACTTGACCCACATTTCCCTTCACAGCGGGATGTACATTTTCTTGATAACATTTGACCTCGTCCATATTTAATATATTGCTAAATTCCTAAGCGATATTCAGTCTATATACTATATAATGTTTGCGTGAAGGTTGGGTCACGATGAATTGATTATTAGATTGCACACTTATTAAGCAGTCAATCAATTTTCTATGACTTCGGCGGAAAATTGAGAAATTTGTTAGATGATTTCGTCGTCAGTACGGTTTATAAATAAATTAGCGCCTCACCTTGTGTGTGTCTAATTCTACTACTAATATTTGAAGAGCAAATGAATATTAATAGGTATACTAAACATTGAAGAAAATATACATGTATTTATTTCCAATAACGTGATACTTACGTTAATATTTAATAAGTCTGATTAGACGTATTAATAAATATATTGTAATTTGCAATTGTTTACATTTATCTAATTTATAACTTTGAAAATGTGACGTAATAAATATACTTTTTCGTTTGTATGGGAGAGGGAGCAGATTAAAAGATTTAAGCTAACTTATCGCATACAAATTATGGCATGAGTATTGGGACATACGTATTAAATAATACTTTTTTTAAATGCCTCAAGTTGGGGCATTTACGTATAAACAAGACATAATATACACAGTCTGTTGCAGAGAAAACCGAACTAGTAATTCTTCACCAATGTTATGTCAAAATATCATGACATTTGCATCATCAGAAGTAGAGAAATTGCACATAAAGTAATAGCGTATATTTGGCATAGGTCGAAAAATGAATTATGAACAAAGAGCAAATATCAAGTTCTGTTTTAAACTTTACACACGTATGGTGATGCGTGTTTATTACGTACGGGTGTATGAGAGGTATAAACGATTTAAAGACATCCTGGTGCAAAAAAGATTCAATTCATCGCATTTTGGCACAGCATTTGGAACTGAGAAAAATTTGTGCAAGATTTGTTCCACACAAGCTAACTGATGATCAAAAATTGCTCTGAGTTCAACTTGTACAGACATAATTGAGAATCTGAACGCCTTCGATCGTCCCTTGGCGGATTTTACGTAAGGATCTTAGTCTAAAAGCATACATACTTCAACTCATTCAAGAACTGAGAGCGGTCGACCTTTCGAATCGTCACCGTTTCAGTCTTTGGGCTGTTGAAAAGTTTGAAGAAAGTCCACTGTTTTCGACAACAACATTTCGTTCAGCGATGAGGTCCACTTTTGGCTTAATGGCTATGTCAATAAGCACGATTGCCGTATTTGGAGTGAAACGTAACCCGAAGGGGTACAAGAACTGTTATTACATCCAGAAAAAATCATGGTTTGGTGTGGTTTGTGGACAAGTGGAATCATCGGTCCATATTTCTTCAAAAATGAAGACGGCCGCAATATAACTGTGAATAGCGCTCGTTATCGCGCCACGATAACGGACTATTTGCAGCCTGAAATTAACACCCGTGATCTCGACGATATTTTGGTTCCAAACAAGACGGTGCTACTGCTACTTGCCACACAGCCCGTGGAAGCATGGCATTATTGCGAGAGCAATTTCGTGAACATTTAATGTCACGTAATGGACCTGTGCAATGGCCGTCCAGATCATGTGATATCACACCTTTAGACTTTTTTCTTTGGGGCTACGTAAAGTTCAAAGTCTACATTGATAAGGCAGCTTCAATTGAGCAATTGGAAGTCAACATTACTCGCGTTATTCGTCAAATACCACTTGAAATGCCCTAACGCGTCATCGAAATTTAAAATAGACCATGTTAGGCACAGTTATGGCCAACATTTGAAGGATATAATTTATAAAAAATACATGTCAAGAATGGTTCTTTTGTACGATAATAAAGAATACCCAATAAAATTGTAGTTTTTATTTTTTTAAAATTTTTAAAAAGAGTACACCCAAATAAATCACCCGTTACATACAGATTTTTGCAGCTTATTGCCGCTTGTCGTATTCCATTGCCAATAATTCTTATCATTCCAGTCATCCTGTTGAAGTCTTTTCTCTCCATTTCCGTTATATTTTTTATTAATTTCCGTTGCAATCTTTCTCTTTTATTTCTTTCCTACATAATCCATTTCAAAACTTTGTGTGGTATTCTCCGCCCTTCCATTCGGCATTTCTGTACCATATTAATGAATTTCCAGTAATTGTATCTACTATAGTATTTTCTGCTTTCATTTCCTAATATCCTCATCTCTAACACGATCCAGTAAAGTGAATCACAACATCTTCTCCGGTACATCATTTCTGGTATATGTTTGTATTAATAACCCAAACCTGTCATTCATTACTGGCTTCATCACAGCTTTGAAAATATTTGTTTTCGTTTTATTCGTTAAACTTTTGTTCCACAGGGTTTGATGTAGTGATAAAAAATTCTCTGTCTCGCGTAAATTAATACTAGACCCGGCACTGCATGTATATACATATTAGATGTATATGTGTAAGTTTGTAGTAAAAAATGAAATTTATTTGTCTTTAGATGCAATTTATTAATATATATGTGTTTAAATAACTTGTAATATAATGTTCAAGCTCTGCAAAATAACTTGATTTCACATTTAAACAACTTGTTTGAAATTGTGTCTCCTATTATTTTTAAAATTATACAAAGTAATAAATTTTAAAATAATTATATTCTATAAACATTATTAAAAATGCGTTCTTACAATGTTATATAATGAATCATAAACCAAACTTGTCAACTGATTAAAGAAAATTAAGAATTATTAAATGTCCAATTTACAGCCTTCGCAACTAATGAGCTTCTACTCATATGGTATAACTGCGGCAATTATCTCGAGAAACAATTTCAGTTTTAATTTGATCATACCGTTTCTTAAATTTCAGTGTTACATATTAATCAAGAATGTCGGAAGAGACCAAGCCCGTCGAGCCACCTACAGCCGAAGTGGAAAATTTAAAGATACAAAACGGCGATCACCCACAACCCAGTTCTCCATCTCCCACTCCATCGACTCCCACTCCATCGACTCCCACTCCATCAACTCCCACAAAATCACCTGGCGGTGCCACATTTGAACACCAGTTCAAATCCTTTTCCAAATTCGGCGAACCAAAGTCGGATGGCAAACAGATAACGCTCTCGCAAAGCGACAAATGGATGAAACAGGCTAAAGTGATAGATGGAAAGAAAATAACCACAACGGATACAGGGATATATTTCAAGAAACTAAAAAGTATGAAGTTAGGCATAGCAGATTATAATAAATTCTTAGATGAGCTGGCGAAAGCGAAGAAAGTCGAACTCAGCGATATTAAAAATAAGCTGACCAATTGTGGTCAACCAGGTGTAACTGGTATTGGGGTACGTATTGAAACGTTACATTTTTTATAGACTACTTTTGACAGTTTCCTTAGACTGGAGTGAAACTAAACTATGTATATTCAATCATTTACTACTTTTTGCCAACATTTAAGTAAGCTATTATACCGTATTCGCACACGCATTGCAATCCCTTGAAAAAGTCGTTCTAAGTACTTTTTGGTACTGTTCATTGGATCAAATCTTGTGCCGCTCAAATGATGTTGAATGGGCTGGAGCAGGTAATAAGCTCTTAATCTATTAGAGTTTATTACTCGAAACGAGTCGTAAATAGTCTGTTATTAAAATTTCAATTATTCTCAGACATTCATCTAATGGCATATGCCAAGTTTAAGTGTTCAGACTAGATACGCACCGTGATAGAAGTACTGTTTTTTCACGTCTATTCTTGAGTACCCAAGCTAATCCTCTTCCATAGGCATTCCGAAACACTTAAATAAAAACTTTATTGATGGTCCACTTTTATAATAAATAATTCCTTCGCTACCGTAAAAACAACAAAATTATCTTCGCTTTCGTCTTTTACAAAGGAATTTGGTCCCATTGGTAATGACTATGACTTCTATTCCGCGTTAGTTGTAGATTCATAATTATAACAACAATTGTCGTCCTTCATAACAATGGAATTCATGAAATTCCTACTCCAACGAGCAGTTCGACTGTTTTTCATTTTCTAACAACGAATGTGGCACGAACTAATATGTGACTTTTTTCTTGCTTAAATCTTCTACTAAGACATAACAAATCGCTTTCTGGTTTACACTAAATTCATTTGTAAATAGTTTTAGACTAACACAAAGATCTTCTTTAACCTGTTCTCTTAATTTTACCATCAAGTCTTCGTTACGCATAAAAATTGGAAGGCTAGGCGTTGGTTCATCTACTATTGTATAAACAGCACTTTTTAATGGCCTATTCCACCTAAATATCTGTACATAAGTTAAACAATTATGCCCATACACTTGCTACATCAATTGCACAATCTCAGTTCTACTTTTGACGAGTTTAAAACAGAATTTTCACTCTCTACTCCATGACAAAAGTCTCCTATTGCCCTCATTTCCATTATGTGTAGCGTGCAATATTGCCAGGCTATAGACAAAAGTTGAACATTTCCATGACAATATTTGTTTTTTTTTACAATAATAAAAATCAAATTTGGTAAAATCTGAATATATATATGTATTTTACTTATTACATTTTAACTATACATCGTCATACAGTGTGATCAAAAATGGCAAAATCATTGGTACACCTGAAAAATCGGTATTAAAATGTTCGAACTTTACATCTACTTATTAAATTACTACGTATAACTGATTTTATGTAAAATATGAATAAATGAATTTGACAAATAGAAATTTTACTAATTACATGCACGTACTTTCTGATTAAATATTATTAACTAGCTGTGTTCGAAATGATTTCCACCGTTTTCCAAATAAATTGTACTATTTTTTTTCAAGGACATTCCAGGCATTCAGGGCTCAATTTGATTGTGAATTGCTGGCTTTGGTTCTTCAATGTTCTGAAGTCTATTATGATTAAATTCAGTTAGACCAAATAATTTAGGACACCATCTACTTATCGATTTTTGAGGAAAGTTTCTGAATATTGCAATGTACTAGAAGCTGTATATGCAACAACTCCGTCTTGCTGAAGTACCATGTAACAATTCATCTTCATTTAGTTGATCTAAAAAGGGATTTAAGGTTACTTCTCTGTATCAGCAGCAATAATTCTTTTATTGAAAAATTAGGACAATAAAAAAGTCGTCTTAAATACATTGCCACCCACGCAGTTATCTTCATAGGATGTAAACTAGTTTCAATGAAAATATATGGATTTTTTGCCAACAAATTCGATAATTATGTGAATTTATATAGCCAGATCTTGTTCAATGCATGGCCATTATTAATGGTATTAACAAATAATTGACAGTATTGTCCTTTTGCATTAGTTCCGTGAAAGAAGCTGCTGAAACACACTAATTTTATATGAATGAAAGTATAATTGTTTTCATGCTAGTGTGTGATAATTCCCAAACGATAATTTGCAAGAAAGTCATACTTGAAGACTAAAGTAACTTGTATGCGTTTGGTAAGATAATCTTAGTCTTCGAAAAGATTTATTTGAACGTAGTATTCTTTCTTGTATATCTTCCTTAACTGTTAGTTTCAGTTATAATGGAGATGTTCCTATACAAACACTTTCAGTTTACGAGTTACAGTATACGAGGGTAGTTTGACAAGTAGTGAGAATGGAAAACAAAAACGAATTTTTTAAATACAAAATAATTTAAGTTTTCTATATATTCTCCTAAAAGAACAATACATTTATTCCAACGGTGCTCCAATGCTCTTATGCCATCTCTAAAATGCGATTCCGAGACGCTTGCAAAATAAGCGTCTCGGATAAGCTCGTCGTTAGACGAAAATTTTTTTCCACCTAGTGCCGTTTTCAATTTTGGTGGAAGACGGAAGGGGCTAGATCCGGCGAATAAGGAGCATGCGGTACTAATTGGAAATGCAACTCGTGGATTTTGGACATCACAACTGTGCTGGTATGCGAGGGAGCGTTGTCTTGGTGAAACAGAATCTTTTTCTTTGCCATTCCTGGCCGTTTAGCACGAATCTCAACATTTAATTTTTGTAGAAGTTCTGCATAATATTGATCGTACTGTACTGTAGTGTATCCAAGTTTCAACGCAAGTAACAAATCGGCTACAAAAATCAACCGGATTGGGCTTATAAAGGTCCAAACACTCATTGGAAATGCGCAAACGAGTGAACTTTTGATCAGTCGTAAGCAATCGCGGCACCCATCTTGCCGAAAGCTTGAAAAGGCATAATTCTTTCATTAAAATGTGGTGTACGCGTTCTGTTGAAATGTTTACCATATCTGCTATCTCTCTCACTTTGAGTCGTTGATCTTGCGTAATAATTGTATGGATTTTTATAATCATTTCCTTAGAAGTCACGATTTTCGGTGCTCCAGAGCGCGCTTCATCAACACAGCTTGTTCTACCACGTTTAAATTCATTTACCCAACTACTTATTGTGGCGGATGATGGAACAGATTCACCTAATGTTTCCCGTAACTCATCTTTTATTTCGGTAACTTTCATACCCTTAATTACAAAGTATTTACCGCACGATACTCTGCTTTTTCCATTTTAACAAAACGACGTGTTGCTTCTTTTTCAATCAGCTGTCAAATATAAACTAATCAACCGATTTATCTAAATATCAGAATGTAAACATATAAATAGGCAACCTAAATTACAGTGCATTTGTTTTACCAATTAGAGCGCCACCTATGTGTCATTCTCACTACTTGTCAAACTATCCTTGTACGTTATTTAAATGTGTAAACGGCATAACATCGTTTGGGAACATAGCGATATATTATTAGTAACAAAATTCGGTTGATCATGTCAATCATCATGTATGCCACTTTGAAAATACGTTATGACAATAAGAGTATCTTGTTTCATGGTATTCTGGCTGGTCTTAATGCTAAGAAGTACTAT
Organism: Dermolepida albohirtum; assembly: GCA_031893035.1. Taxonomy (NCBI): domain Eukaryota; kingdom Metazoa; phylum Arthropoda; class Insecta; order Coleoptera; family Scarabaeidae; genus Dermolepida; species Dermolepida albohirtum. Next base: position 3,149 of record JAVIWB010006917.1, on the reverse strand, counting down.
TATTTATAATACGTAGATATAATAATAATAAGAAATTAAGAAACAAATTTTAAAATAGGACAAACACCAACGTCAATCATGAAATGAAAAATTTTAACAGGACAATGGTTGTAAACTTAATAACCGAAACGTTCTGCTTCAGAAATAGCAACTTAATAAATCATGTTTGATCTTATTGTATTTAAATAAGTAGTGTTTTGCAACATATCTTTTTCATTTACAGCTTAACAAGACCACTGAAACCGTCAATAGGTTAACAGATACGTCCAAGTATACAGGAACCCATAAGCAGCGCTTCGACGAAAGCGGTAAAGGGAAAGGTATTTCTGGTAGGAAAGATCTCGTAGATGGTTCTGGTTACGTAACTGGTTATCAAAATAAGGACACTTTTGCTAAAAAGTAACCACTTAAATCTCTTTTATTCGTTTTCCTACTTACTATCTTAGAAATAAGCAATGACAATGACCATAAACTATCTTTCCACCTATGGGTATATTGATTGTGATTTTAACAAAAAAAATATATTAAAAAGCTATTTACCTACCTTTACGAAAAGAGATATTTGCATTTTCTTAATTTTGTTACTAATGTGTGTGCGTACTTAATCAGAGAACAAAAGTTGTTAATGGAATTCAAACGTACATGCGTATATGTATGAGTTGTATTTTTGTAGTTTTATATAAGAGCGGGCTTCGTACAATGTAAAATATTTCTTAATTTATTTCTGTGATTATAAAATTGAGGATGCATATTATATTTATTATACTTATTATATAATAAATGTTTCACAACCAGTTACCTACATGTTGTTTTATTTCTATAAAATGAGATGCTTTTTTATCATATTTTTATCAGCGGGTCAGAATACATGAAGTAGTAATCAAAACGTCGAAAATCGACACTTCGTATTTTCACAATTTCGGAATTTCATCGTTTAGGGTTCAATTCAAATTTAGGATTCAACCGCCACGCTTTTTTCACTAGATGAAAGTACTTTTCAAGACGACTAAAATGAGTTCAAGCCCTTCGCGACAGGAGGAACCATTTGCCCGACGCAGCAGCTTGAATATTTGCAAAAATGCGTTTTTTTTACGAGCAACTCCGGTTAAGAGTTCGCCTCTTCTCTGTGTGTTTTTAGACGATTTCTTGTTTTGAGACGGTTTTTTTGCACAATTTTGTCGTAAATATAATTCACTTACCAGCAAATGTATTTTAAAAAACTAAATGACGTAAGTAAAGTTTTATTTAATTTTTAACTTTTTAATTTCTTTTTAGAAGGTATTTGCGAATATGTTGTTGAAATAAACCAGTAAAGCAATTTCGTTTTTCGATCATCAATTTGAATCACTCAATGGTAGAAGCGGTTTGGACTGCAGATGAAAGTTACGAAAGTATTACACAACAAAACTGGACATTTTAGAAAAAAACTGATACAAGAAATTGTATCTCCTCTTTTGAACTAAACAAACACGAGTTTTGTAAATCTATAGGCGAATTGCTGTAGAAATTCTATAAAAATTTATTATTGGGAAGCTCAGAGAATTTTCTTCTTCTTCTCCATGTGGCTTTAATAGTTTTAATTAATACGAATATAATAATTTCTGTTTCTTTTGAAGCTCCATTTAAGTCTGTTGCCATAAACGACATTTATTAAAAAAGTTAAAAAAAACACTAATATACTGTGTGTCAAGTATAATTGATTTCATTGCTGTGTGTCTGAAGGAGAAAATAATATAAAAATCTTTCTTCATCACAAAGTAAGTGTTAAGGTAAAGTTTCTCACTAAGACACCCATTTGGTCAAACAGAAGTAGACCAGTAGAACAAAAATATGCATTTACTGTTCATTATTTTCTAAGAAAATGTGATTTAATTTACTTTATTAATTACAAATAAAGCTTTGTCATACTTAGTAACTATCAAAAGGAAATAATTTTTTAAAATAACATACATGTTTTGGAGAAGAGTTATATCACCTATTACATGATGAATTTTTCTCCTATAGGAACGCGCAACGATAAAATCAATTTTGCTTGTCAATATCTATGTGTTGTAAAAAAATCTGTATTAGGGAAGATCTTCAGCTGCAGTGCCAGACAAAGCAAATGCAAATATGTGGGAGTTGAATTAACTTATAAAAACGTAGGGTAGTGGATAACAAGTGTAAATGCTAAGCAGAAAATTTGATTTGTTTATTTCGAATGTATTATGCGGATAGGCGAGATCTGTATTTGAGAACGAATACTATGTTTGAATCCCCTTGTTATGTTAGTTGTCAAGATTCATGCTCGACAATTCGGAAAGCAACCGTATCAGTCTTTAACTCGTAATTCTAGGTTTTCGTAAAAATAGGTGCGTTGCAAACACGTTTGAAACATAAAGAATAATGCGAGATAGCTTTTACTATAATTTTTTATTTATTCTTGATTCAAAAAATTTGTATTAAAAAATATAACGAGAAAAACCCCACGAACGTGGAAAGTACTTCGAGTTCTCGTAATGATGGAGATTTTTTTTAACTTAAATTACTATAAACCTTAAGAATAAGGACTTACTACAGTCCCTTACTTCTCTAATTACTTATTATACTAACATTATTGTATACACAAGCAAGCACTGTACTCTGCTTGTGCGCTAACACAAATTACATTAACTCGAAAGCTTTTTGGAGATGAAGAACCTTAACATTAACGTGATAAAGAAGTCATTGTTCATGACTCTTGGTCAATTCGCTAATGGTCTGATTAACGGTGTTCTTTTCCAAGTCCCTGTGGAGGTCACAATACCAAGGGCATTAACAATGCACCTTAATACTTTGTTTAGAAATCGTTGAATTATTTTTGTTGTTTTTTTCTGGTACAACCCCATAACTGGACGCCATATATCCATACGAGCTTGAGAATTTGTTTGTACGAAAAATATGTTTTCCGTATCGTCATGTAGCATTCGAATATTGTTTAGGTTAACGAGGATATGTTGTTCTCTTTAATTTGAGAAATTTACATGGGCGAATTTGGCTTCATTCAACTTGATTCGCCACTGCTTAATCCAATTTTTAATTTTATTGACTGATGTTTGCAGATTTATTGCCGCTTCTCTGTGGTCTTTGTCTACAGTCATTATAGCAGTATCAACAGCAAAAGTGGGTAC